>JAWNOQ010000073.1:2540000-3810000 GCA_035045865.1 Drosophila austrosaltans | reverse complement strand
TGGAAAATGCTTGGTGCATTTTTTAAACCGAATAGCAGACGACAAAACTCAAACTTTGCATTTTTTATGGAAAAGGCTGTTTTACATCTGTCGCGTTCAGCGAGCTTTATCTGGTGAAAGCCTGATTTCAAATCCAGAGTTGTGAAGAATTTGCATCCCCCTAGATTTGACAGTATTCCAGTGATATCAGGAATCGGATATCTATCACCAGTAGTTTTTTCGATTAACTTACGAAAATCGACAACTAACCTATGTCTTGGCTGACCAAATTCGTCCTTGCCTTTTTTACTAACTACCCAGATGGGATTATTATAAGGTGACTTTGATGGTCTTATTATGCCATTCGCTAACAAGTCCTTTATCTCTTGACTTACAAAGTCCGCTACGCCCTGTGGGTACTGATAAAAACGAGAGTAAACTGGTTCCTCATTTTGCGTTGTAATAGTTGCTACTACATTAGGATTGTAAGGTAACGCTTTGTTTGGATCGGCAAAGGTCTGATAGTTTGATTCCAACATTGTATGAAAATTATTTTTCTCATTTTCTGGTATATCGTCAATATCAATTGTGATGTGATTGACATCAATAAATTCGTCGAAAAAAATTTTTTCTTTTCCATTTTTATGTTTAATTATAGATTGACTCAGGTCAATGACAGCACTAACTTCTTTTAGCAGATCCAATCCAATTATTCCATCGTAGCCGCCAAGGCCGGGTAAAATAAAAAAATCTGTGATTTTACCAAATATATTAATTCTACACTTTTGATCAATTCTGCTTTTTCCGTGAATCGTTTTTACATTAAAAGGTTGGGCCACTACTCCTACGCCTTGTAACTTATCTATTGGTTTTAAATAATTTTTTGAAGATCCCGTATCGATTAAGAATTTTAATTTTCGTCCCGATACTGCCCTTGGGATTCAGGGGAGCATGGACTTAGATCTAAAAAAGAAAGCTCCAATTCCTCTAGGTAGTCATCAGCTGCGTCATTGTAATGTTCTTCGGATACATCCTCGAAAACTGCGCTACAATTACTTACATAATTAACTCTTTGAGACTTTCTAAGATTTGAAGTGCGACCAGATTCGGCTACCCGTTTTAAAGTTTGGTTTTCGAATTGAGAATTTGCGTTTCGATTATTGTCTACTTGCTGGGCCCTGTTATTGTCGCTAACGTTTTGATTCCAACTTTGTCTATTCTGAATTAAGTTTCGGTTTGGATTTGGATTCCAATTCGTTCTATTCTGCATTGAATTATAGCGAAACTTGGAGGATCCCGGGTCCACTTCCATTGGTTCAACTCTCTGATCAAAATAGTCTCTATTTCGGTTTTTACCAATATCATTGCGCTTTTTGCCCACATTATATGTATTGCTTTCTTTCCGTGGCTCATTTCATTGAGCGAAACTGGTTGCAAAAACGTACCGTTGATGATTTGCATCAACTTCTTGAGCTATAGCTAAAACATGTGCTAAATCGTTTGGCCTTGAAGAAAAGAGTATATCGCAAAGGGGTTTTTTTAAGCCCAGAAATGAATATCCGTAAACCATCCTCTCTGTACTAAGAATTCAAAGCAGCGGTTATTTTGCTGCTGTTCCCATATGTCATAATTACTTTTTTTGCTATAAGAGTCAACTTTTTCTCTACCTCGTCATAAAATTCTGGTATAGACAAATCGCCCTGACGCAATGTGGAAAGCTCTTGCTCTATAAGGTAAATAGGTCTCTTATCGGAATAAGTAAAATCCAGTCGAGATATAATTGCTTCAAAATTTAGCACAGTATTGAACGAGGAGAGGACGCCATCCGCCGATCCAATTATTTTATTCCCAATTATAACAACAACTTGGTAATATTTAGTACCCCTAGAGCCTACATACAGCTTATGCACAGCATGTGCTGCGGCTCGCCAAGAAACATATCTGGCTTGACTCCCGTCGAATTCTGGTAACGATTTTACTGCATCGAGGCTTTCAATGCCAAAGGAACCTAAAATAGTTATTTCTTCGAACGTTTTACTAGTTACAGACGGTCTTGTCAAGAATCCGAGCTGCTCTGATAATTCATTAATTTTCCTTTCTAGAGCGTTTTTCTGATCGTCGATAATTTGCCTTTGACCTGCTATTGCCTCTTCGAGAGCAAGTCGAACAAACCCGTCTACCTGTTCAGCGTTCATTTTGATAATATCAAAGTCTTCTCAAAATTATGAAGTATAAGGGAATTGCCAAAGTTGTGGCTTACCAAAATATGTGATCTACAGTAAAATTTTGGCAATATAATTTTGGTAAAATTTTTTCTCTTGAAACTAAGTGCCTCACTTACCAGTGTACAAAAATATTTATCTAATGAATACAATTTCTCCGTAAGATTTAATTAAATTGGGTGTGCTGTGTTGAATCAGTGCCAGGTTTATTTCCTCTTTGGATGATGGTTTTCAGGTCACTTGTTCCAGGTGGTTAATAGATACGAAATTAATTTTTCGCAAGATTTAGTTGAATTGGGTGTACAGTGTTGAATTTGTGCCAGTTTTTTTAATGCGAGGTTTCCTTCTTTGGATGATGATTTTCAGGTCACTTGATCCAGATGGTAGATTTTGATGACCCTCAACTTCGAAGGTATTTTAGCAATTTAATTAAATTTTGTGGGTTTGTGCCCCACGTTGGGCGCCAATTAATGTATTTTAAAGTTTTCTTTAAATTAATTTAATTTGTTTCAAAAATTATGAAACATCAATTCAAATTTTTAAGTGCAAGCACATTGGCTTGTATCAATATCCAAATGCAAAAGTAAAGTGAGCAATCAAAAGTACAGCTGCCAGCTTAGACCCAAGGTATGCTAACCCAAAGTAACTGTAATCGTTGCAGTTCTGTGCCTACACCGTTTAGTTCGAAAACACCCTGGGATTTCTTAAACTTGTTGGGTGACAACAGGTTGCAGTTGTATCTTGGGCGCAGGCAGCTTTTGAAAGGCCTACTAGGGTAACTTATATGTATATTGGTTCCGTTCCGTTAAAGCTTCGGCGTCAGCCGCGATTCTAACAAATCAGAGTATTAGTGTTTTTGTAGTATAATAAACCATGAAATTAATAATGAGCCACTGCATTGTGGCGGAGATCCAAAATGGGGATTCGTCACAGTGGATTAATAACTCTTACCAAAGACTTTTGCCGATTTGGAGACTCTCAATTATCGCTTATTAAAAATGTTTTCCCAAACATTAAAATTGCCTAATTTGAATCCACCGCGAGTTTGTAACGGTACTAGATTTGTGATAAAAAGACTTATGCTATTTGATTGAGGCATCCATTATTAACGGAAAGTATGCTGGTGAAAATGTATGTATTCCTCAAAATAAAATGATTCCGTCTGATCTTCCGTTTGACTTTTAACGATTGCAATAACAATATTACGCTTGGATTCAGTATTTACTTTGGATGCACTTTTTTTTTTTTTTACTTAGGGAAGTTGAACTAACCAATACTTCATTTTTGTTATCGAAATTAATTCATTACTGTTGTAAAATGGAATAATATAGTTTAAAAAAATAATTTTTCTTCATCTTTTAATCCCCAAACGAAATGCTGTGAAAACGAAATGTTCCGATCTGTGCTACTTTGTTAATGCATTTGTAAGACAAACTGACACACTCCTTTCCATAACATATTTTAATCATATCAAATCAAAATAAAAAAAAATTTTTTTGAGTTATTATTTGTGTAAAGGAAATAGTATTATGCTGTATTGAATTTAGGAATAGTCAAAGACTATATACATCGACACATATGTTTTTTGGGTGGCGAAGCCTCTAATAAGAGTAGGAAACCAAACTTTTTACTCCCTCGTAGACTCAAAGAAATAAATTACACGCTCAGTAATTAGAAGCACAGGCCGATTTTTTCATAAACACATTTCTACCGGGTCACTGTACAGTGAGGAGCGATGTAAAGTATTAGAAGACTTGTAATGGGGGCCAAGAATTTCGCGCTAAACTTTTTGACAGACGTTGGACAGGATCCATTTGCTAGGACAAGGGACAAGGGGAATGAACTCTGGCCATTCATTGCTCATGCCTTTTGCGGGGATCGTCGTCTTTTCTATGACTGCATGCAATGTGTGAAAGAATTCAAGTGATACACGAAAAAAACGGTTATGCGAGAAAAATATTAAAGAATATGGAAGTAAAGGCCGACGCCGCTTCCCAATGTTCGTAAGTCGACGATTTAGGCTAAACCATCAGCGCCTGGATGGACGAGTTCTTCTCGTGCAACCGCCAGTTTGTGAGCGTTAAGTTTTCCTTATAAATAATTACGAGGTCGCCGACCTTCAGATTACGGTTCGCGACCTTCCAATTGTTTCAGCATTTAACGGCTGCGCAGGGTAGAGAGTATACTTGGGCTCATTTGTTGCCGGCGCTTGTGCAAGATACAAGCTTTGCATCCACGGCTGAAGGCCTTAACCGCATTGTTAAGCATGGGGATCCAAAACTTCGCCCGCAGAAAATGGACCGTTAGTTGGTTGCCTCCATTAGATGGGTTAGATGAGCGCCTTAGCTCTGTTTCTCTGACCGCACATGTGCGCAATCGCTAACCATCGTGTTACTGGAAATAGAAAATATGGAATGCGCAACAAATGTAGATCAATTGCATTATTGTTTTTTGGAGCTAGGCTCAAACCAATATAGCTTACATTTTTTCCTGTTTCCTTTTCCAGTAAAGCTGTAAAATTTTTCACCTCCCAAAACTTGGCGAGCAGTTTATCCAAATTGGCGTCGTTGGGTGTGACAGAAATTTGAGTGGCGAGGACATATGTCGACGGAGTGTGGGGTTCCTTGGGACCGCAGAGATTCCATCCATATAAGGTTTCTAGGCCGACGAGCGAGTCGCAGAATGAGCTTCAAGACAAACTAACAGGTTAATTAAGGAACTTTGATGGAACTGATGAAGTTTTTGTTCATAGTTATTTTATCTAATGAGGCTACAAGTCCATCCGTGTTCGGCCAGCAACCCAAAGGGATTGAATCTCGCTCAATCAAAATTATGACGTTCATGCAAAATCGCTTGCCAGAATTTATGAGAAACCAAAACATACTCATTTAAAACCCAAAAGGGAATAGTTATTAATATCAACACTACATATAGACCTCTAGAATGCAAACGGCGTTTCGAAGCATAATCAGGAACTGTCACTGTTTCTGCACGCAAATGATATTGATGTCATGCTGCTATGGGAAACACAATGTCTCTTAAAAGGATTTGCTTAACTAAAAGCAATGAGGTTCCAAATCAATTGCGGCTTTTTGATCTTCGAAAAACACTGACATTTTTAACACGCTCGGAATACTATTTATTGCTGCAGTAGACTATAACGCTAAGCACCCCATTGATAATCTTGCTTCGTACATCACAAACATCAACCAGGCAAACAATTTGGTCTATTCCTCAACGGGTAAGCCCATGTTCCGGGTAAGATCTATGAAAGCTCCTAAATCGAATCGTATTCGCAGTAACCAAGAATATAACGCACACCTTGATAACGGCTGATGATAAGTCATTAGCAGAATTGTCATCAGTCTTAAGAAATAAATAAGCACCCATATCGAGTTGAATCCCAAACTAAACAATGAAGTAGACATCGTCACATTTGCACCTTTGCATTAGAGTCGATGCTCATTGAAGCAGCAGATATCTCCACCCCAATTTTCGGCTACACCTAGGAAAAACACAAGTCAAACAAACGACAAGTTGAACTTCTTGTAACGGATAAAAGACGACTGCGGAGAGATTGGCAGTTGTCTCGATCACCGGCAGCAAAATATCGCCTAAAGGCAGTTTCACAGTTCCATCGCAGTTGCTGCACTTCCTTGTATTGGCATTTGTTTTATTGTCGGAACAGACACAGTCAAGATGAATTTGCCCACAGCCAACGCACTTGGTGAAGACTGCAGAACGACTTTGTGTGGCCAAACTCCTGGCACTTAGTGCATTGTAGAGGGTGTGTCCTCTTGTGAGGCTCCTCGACAGTGATTCTGCGATATAGCAGTAGTTGAAGGTTGTAGGTAGAAGCTCCACTTTAAACGGAGAATGCTGTTGTTTCTATTCGAGACAGACTTAACCTCAAAACCTTTCTCAATCAATGCTTCTACAATATCCTGCTCCAAATGTCTGAACAAAGCTGCTAAGCAAATGGCAACCCATTAAAAGATTTTGAAAAGTGGCTAACAGACTAGCGCAGTAGTGTAATCGAACAGAAATGCAGAAATTCTATTGTTACCCTCTACAGACAAACGTTCCCATCATTGACACTGAACAATGTGCTAGTGGCTCGATCAGACGATGTTGTGTATCTTGGAGTCCACCTCGACAGAAGACTAGCTTTGCGTAAGCATATCAAAGCCAAGAAAAAGCAGCTAAAGCTTAAAGCAACACATAATCTCACCTATATTTCGAATTCAAAGTTCTCCTC
Source organism: Drosophila austrosaltans (assembly GCA_035045865.1). Taxonomy (NCBI): domain Eukaryota; kingdom Metazoa; phylum Arthropoda; class Insecta; order Diptera; family Drosophilidae; genus Drosophila; species Drosophila austrosaltans. The sequence continues at coordinate 3,803,541 of JAWNOQ010000073.1, read as the reverse complement.
CACAACTTAATGTTAAAACCCATTTCGGTTTTGTACTGTAAAGAAACGCAAACAAGAGCAATATTGAAACCATGCAAAAAGCGCAATCTGAGGATCTCAAAACTACCACGGAACTCGTCTCCAACGAAACAACCATCCAACCCTCTAGCAAATAACTAGGGCTATAGATCAATTAATCATTCCTCAGATGCTAGGTTGCGTATTAGATTCACATAAAACTCGAAAATTTTTTAGTCTTATACAATTAATACAATACAAGAGATGCAACAAATAAACAAACGTAAAAAAAATTGTGAAAAAATCTACTCTAAATTTTCAAAGATTCAGTGTTCGTAGTTTCAAGCATCGATCCCGCGTATTGTCTTGATGAAGGTTTTAATATTATATTTCAACTAGAAAACCCGGCAAACGTTGTTTTGCCATATAAATAATTTTCGAGTTATTTAATAACCTAGTTGACCCGGCAAACGTTGTTTTGCCATATAAATAATTTTCTAGTAATTTCTAGTTATATATAATTATTAAACAATTACGACAGTTACACTATTAAACAATATTAATCTCTTAATGCTATAGCGTGAACAATATTTTTTGTTAGTCCATCTTCAGCTAACACAAACAAACTGGATGGTTTACCCACTCGAGAGCATGCCACGTATAATTGTCCGTGTGAAAAACACAGGTATAAAAGGTAATGGTGGTATGAGTATATTCTCACCTCTGAACTTGCCATTTAGAATCCTGGCTTCGATCACGTTTTTCATTCATTTTTGAATGACTAATTTTTTTTTAAAAACTTCACTTCACTGAAGCAAGTCGTGTTTTTTGCCGCTCCACTTAAATCCGAAAATTATTGTGCTGTTGACCGCTTATAATTAAATTATTGTGCCTAAACATACATTAAATTTTTCGGTGTTTCAAACAACATCATTAACATTCAATTGAAGTTAAAGTTTTAACTGCAACAAAAATCTAAATTGTAAAATAATTTTAGACTTTGTGTGTCTGCAGCCGCTCGCTTTTTGTGCCTCTCTTCTCAACTAAAAAGAGTGTGATTGCGTACTCTTCACCTATTAACACGCTGATCATCTGACTGCCCAGATTAACAACTACAGTTATTTACTTGCACTTGCTCTCTGATTACTGCTGAGCCGAAATAATTTCTTATCATCTGCTTTGAACTTTTATTTGGCTACAGTGCACACTGCCTAGTGCGAATACTTGTAATATGCTTGCTTGCTGCATCTCAACGTGTGACAGAAGACAACTTATAGCCGACGATCTCTATGTCTCGTGCTGGCTATGTGATAATTATGCACATATTAAATGTGCAGGTCTCACTGGACGTGTCCGAGACACAATTCGAAAAAGGATTGGGCTGAACTGGACTTGTGATAGTTGCCGCACTGTTGAATTGGAGATGAGAGCATTCATGCGTCAAACGCGGGATGGTTTTAAGAGTCTTCACTCTGACTTATGCTCTTTCGTGAAGAAGTTCAACGATCTAGAGTCTAACTTCCTCTCACTGAAAGTTTTAAGTGAGTCACCAAAGAGAAAGAAATCTAATCATTTGACTATAGACGTTTCTTCATTGCCTGCCACTCCTAATACGGAAACAACAACACCTGTTTTTGTGGCGCCTCTTACTGTTGATATGCCGTCGGAATTAAACCGTGGCACTAATATTGTGGAAAGTGATGCTGCCAAAATGCTTGTTGACGGAGACGAGAGTATTGGTGCAGCGGCATTAGCTGGGAATAGAATTTTAGTTACTGCTCCAAGTGATGGAACTGAAGCCATCGAAAATGGTTCTGCTGCTCCTACTGCTCCAATGGTTACAGCTGAAATTGCTATCCCTATAATTAACTTAAACACTAATGCTGTGGTAACGCCTACTACTTCTACTGCAACTTTTAATACAGACGTTGCCGCTTCTACCGGTGTGCGTCGTTCTTGCAGTCTTAAAGCAATTGCGCCAAAGAAGCATATTTTTGTGTCCCGCCTGCATGTAAACACTGCTGAAGATGACCTTATTGCTTTCATACATAAAGAATTTCCTGCCTCGGATATCATAGTCAGAAAATTTAAGTTTAGTAAGGCTAGAGATATATCTTCGTTTAAGGTTTCTGTCCCTATCACACTTTTTAATACTATTGTGTCCCCATCTTTTTGGCCTGAGCATACTGTTGTTCATGAGTTCACAGTATCTAACAACCGTCCTGCTAGATCTGTTGTCTCTCTACCTACTTCAACTATATCAAAAAACTAAATTTACTAACTCCTGAAATTAATATTACTTATCAAAATGTGAGGGGTCTGCTTAGCAAATTAACATCTCTTTATCTAAATAGTATCTCTTTTACCTCCCATGTCATTGCGTTTTCTGAGACTTGGCTCAAACCTAACGTTTTAAGCTCAGAGTGTTTTTCAAGTCAATATGTGGTTTACAGAAATGATAGACCTGCGCGTCGAGGTGGAGGCGTACTGGTTGCCATCAAATCTGACCTTCCCAGTGAGATGGTGAGCATTGACGTCCCTCATTATATCGAAACAATTTGTGTAAAAATTATTCGGCAAGACACTAATGTCTTCATAATTTGCTGCTATATTCCTCCAGCGTCTGACATTTTTGTATATAATTACCACGCAGTTGTCTTCAAAAATATTTTCTCTTCTCTCCGTGATCGTGATCATTTAATCATCTTGGGTGATTTTAATTTACCTCATGTATCGTGGCAAAACCATCTGGATGTTCCTTATCTAATCCCTTCAGCACATAATGATTTTTTAGGTGAGCTGTTTGACTTTCCCACGTTTCAATTGAACACGATAATCAACTCATCCAATAGACTTCTCGACTTGGTTTTCGTTAGTTATTCTTCATCTATAAATATTGAGCGATGTCATCCTTTATCGCTTCCTGAAGATTCGTATCACCCTACACTTGAAATCAATCTTGCCCTTAATTCTTCATCTTATATCAACCCATCTTCTCAACCTCATCGGCGAAAATGTTTTCGTAAAACTAACTTTGCCCGCCTTGATTCTATGCTGTTGATGATTGACTGGTATAATCTTTTTAATGGCGTAGATTTGGACACTGCCGTTGAGCGTTTTTACTCAACTCTTTATGCAGCTTTTGATGTTTGTGTGCCCAACACCTTTTGTGAAAACACCTCAACAAAGCCTCCCTGGTTCACTCGTACGCTCTCGAATTTGAAAAACGTAAAATCAAGGTACTTTAAGCGCTTCAAAAAAACCCAATCACATATCGATTATATTAGATACAACTCAGCAAAATCTAAGTTCCTCATATTAAATAAGCAATGCTATAATGATTACTTATCGCGTTGTAAAGCCGATTTTTTCCAAAATCCAAAGCAATTTTATAAATTTGTCAATTCTAAACGGCGTTCAAACACATCTCCTTCGTCATACTTTTTTAATGCGGAAACAGCGGACTCTGTTTTTATTCCAAAACTTTTTGAGGAAATGATTTCGATGAATCTGAAACACCAATGCAAATCTTTAATTTCTCCGCATCAGCATTTCGCCGTTTCTTGCTACATACTACATGAATGGCGCTATCCTAAATAGAGTTTTTTCCGTTGACGATTTGGGCATCATTTTTGATCCCAAACTAAACTTCCTGCTGCACATTTCATCAGTGACTAATAAAGCAACATCTTTGCTAGGTTTTATAAAGCGTTGGTCTAGGGAGTTTAATGATCCCTACATCACCAAGGTCTTATTTACATCATTGGTTCGCCCTGTATTAGAATACTGCTCCGCAATATGCCGTTCACCAGCAACGTATTGAGTCGGTCCAAAAACAATTCCTTTTGTTCGCCCTACGTGGCCTAAACTGGGAGCCAATTAGGCCCCTCCCACATTACTCAAGTAGGCTTCGTCTCCTTAATATTCCTTCTTTAATAAATCGAAGACGCGTTTCTGGTATTCTTTTTCTCCAAAAACTGTTATTAGGGGAAATAGACTCTCCATGTTTGTTAGCGAAAATTAACTTTGCTGTTTCATTTCGTCCTACACGTAATTTTGTCCCTCTTCATTTAAGTACATACGTCTCCAACTTTAGCAGTCATGAACCTCTTCGAATTTTGTGTAGAGACTATAATGAGTTTTTCCATATTATTTCTCCTCACTTTTCTCCTTCTTCTTTACGTATTGTACTCTTTGACTTCCTTCGAACTGTTCTTCACTCCTAATTGTCTAATCTTCATCTATTTTCTTCTTTTTGTTTTGGCCTGCGGCCACCTTACTTTTAATTTACTCCTTAGTTTTTAATTCTTATATTTTAATTAGTTAAGTTATTTGCATTAGTTAAGTTGACTTTAAAATAAATAAATAAATAAATAAATAAATAAATAATCGCGTACCGTTGCACAACCGGGGCGGGTTCAAATTACGAAGCAAGATAATTGGAGATCCAACCTTTAATTGTAAATTATGCGGTGGTATGCCAGGCAAATCCAGTGAGTTCAAAAACTCTGTAGGAAAATTTACTGCTTCGCTTTCGTCGCAAACTGTATCAATAGATTTAGGGGAAGGTGGGGTATTTTGGGCCACGGGGAATCGTGAACCAGCGCCATTTTTTTTTTCCCAATGAATTATGACAGGTGCGAATGACTGTTATCGACTCGTCTTATGATACCCTATAATTTCCATAATGAACAAATGTGTGCACCGGCATTGGTACTTTGTTTTATTAACAAATAGAAATTGGATGCTCTTGATGTATAATTTACACTCCGTGAATGTCCTTATATTTTTTTTATTCCTGTGAATCGACGGAGGTCACTATGTTTTTAATATTCGTGTGTATATTAGCTTTCAAAATTATAACGGGATTTTCCATGTATTTGTTATTGTTGTTGTTTTTTTCATTTTCTAAAAATGAGGGTTCGGGGAATTGTGAACCTTTTTTCTTGGGGAATTAAGAGCCACTTGTTTCTTGACATCTAAGAAAGTTTAAAATTTTTGCCACGCTTACTTCCGCCCCCGCAATTTAGAAAAAACTAATTATTCGAGCAGCTTTAAGGAATCACATTCTTATTTGGCACACCTAATATTATGGCCAAAGTGCATCATCTGACTAAATTTAGTCGAAATCGGACAATAAATATCGGAGATATACCTATATGAGTTTTGCACTGAATTGCCAAGGCGACATTGGCTGGCAAGAGTGAGCGAGACAGCATGCGTTCGCTGTTGCTGCATGTTAAAGAGAATTCTGCATGAAATTGATGGCGATTTCGAGGATATTCTATTTCATTTAATATAACTTGGTGCAGGGTATACTCAACGTCGGCAGGGACGACTTGCTTGGTTCATTTTATTTTATTTTTACCCTTTTTTACCCTTGGTCTTTTTACTTTTGTAGCTGCTATGCAATAATGAAATAATTATTATGTTATTAGAACAATAAGAACAACGTGTTTTCAATATAAGTTCATATCTTATTTTATTCTTTCATTTTTTTTCAATATTGATTTCTTTATTGTGGTAGGATTTTGACTCGCGATTCGGCCTTATTTTTACATTTGTAGCTTGGTCTTTACATTTTTTAAATTATTTATTTACGTACTTGATGTCAACTATTCAATTGCAATTCACTAATTATTAATTAAATTAATTATCGTGGACCAAAGTACTAAATTGTAGAAGATTTGTTAGTGATAAACGTCACTTCATAAATCCATGTTGATGGATGTTGTAGAGTCTTCGAAATCATTTCCTCAAAAAGTTTTAGAATAGCCGACAATAGTCTCTAAGTAAGGTGATTATAAATGAATTATTCGAAAAAAAGGAAAAGCGACCAGTTTCAATAAAGAGGGTAAAAATTAATTAATAGAGGCTCTTAGCATGTTTTCAGAATACAACTGGGGACGTTGTCCGGAGCAGGAAAAAATTACGACTTCGACGAAACCAAACATATTGAAAGTGATTCTTCCGTAAGATTAGGCATATAAATAAGGTTGTTTTTGTATTAAAAGATCTGTATCAAAAGCTGCCTTAAGGGGTCACATGGGTTTCACGGTTTCAAAAAATCGAACTTTTTTTTCTATTAAATTCCTATTAAATTTTTCAATATCTCTAGAATATTGTGTTAAAATTTCAAATCGATCCGAGCAATAGTTATACAGCCTTTAGAAGTCGAGTGCTCAAGGCTAATCGCACCGCGCTCAAAACTTTAAACGCGTTTTTCTCAAAACTTTGTTTTCAAAGTCGGTTGGCAAGATTTCTCGAGAACTAACCAACCGATTTTGATGAAATTTTGCACAGGTCTTTGAGATACGATTTTTAAGAAATTGAACGAAGGATTTTTTTTTTTCATTAACAACTATTTAAAAAAAAAAAATATAGTGAAATTTTCCTCAAAATTTGCATTTTTTTGTAAAAAGGACTGCCAAAAATCCAATTTTCATTTTTTTTTTCTTCGTTCAATTACTAGTTTATGGTCTTAACTAAAATATGAATTTTTTTTTTTACTTTAGATGATCCGGTAAGAAATTCTTCTGCCAACGCGGAGGCGTCTTTTTTTCGGGGAGTCACCGAAGGACACGTCTCAAAGGCGGAGTTTTCAATATTTTTCCAGAAAAATTTTTGGGACTGTTGTTGAGACATACATTTCTATAGGAATACTAAATTCGAATAAAAAATTTCATTATTTATATTAAAAAAAAATTGTTGAAAAAAGGCCATTTTTTGCTCGGTGAAACCCATGTAACCCCTTAAGAGTTGAGTAAAAACGTCCAACGGCAGTATCTAATTCGATGCCATTAAAAAGAGTATACCAGTCAGTCCGAATCAGAGTAGAGTCACGGCGGGCAGAGTCCGTTTGCGACAATATTTCCAACGACCTGGCTGAGAAGAGCGTATAATATTACATGAAGAATAAAGTATAAGATTAATTTCAAGTGTTGGATGATACGAACCTTTAGGAAGCGATAAAGAAGGACATCGTTCAATATTTTTTATGAAGAATCACTGACAATTACCAAGTCAAACCACACTCGATGACAGCCGGGCTGTCATCCCGCTGAAATACACAGTCAGATATTAACTAATACTACAACTACTGCATGACTAAGCAAACTTCCATGATTCAATAGTTAATGTTACATGACAGAAGTCACTGTAACTGTTACATGACAGAAGTCACTGTAACTGTACCTAATGTTACCACCAGCCTAATATTACAAGTAGGACGTATGAGACTGAAGTAGAAAGGGACAACCGAGTCATCAACTAGACAGAGAGATAAGACCACATACGGTACCAAAAGGTATGCCAGACAGTGCAATACTCTAATTTATCTCCCACATATGGCTACATATTTTGGGCTACGGCTTAATAATGTACTATTCTTAGCCGTCTTGGTACGATGTGGAAATTAGAAGTAGCGAATTAGGTCACATTGAGTTGAAAGGCCGAATCGTTAGCTAGTTTTGGACTGGCGAATTGGCAATTATAATGTAGTGAAAAGCAAAAGTGAAACAACGAATTTTTATTCCATTAAAATTCCAAAATTGTTTTGCTGTGTTAATACTAATCTCAATTTAATTGTTCTTGCTTTTCATTGTTCACGCTTCACTTTCTAGCATATTCTAAGTATTGTCTGTTCAAAAAGTATTTCGTCGAAAAGTGTGAAATTTGCAGGCGCCAGTCATTCGTCCAATTCTTAATTTTGCTCTCTTTGAGCCGTTGAAACGGCAGTAATAAATATGCAAACGAACGATCAAGTCGTATTGCAACAGTGGCTGACACAGTAAAATAGATCAAGGTAAAATAAAGTTTATACTTCATCTCTAGAAAAAAGCGCGTGTATTTTTGGCTGCCAAAAGCACAAAGTATTATTTTGTTCATCATGGAATAATTAAAGTCTTTAACCAAGTCCAGAGACATGTACCCGGGTACATGGATTCGCGAAGAATCCGCCAAATTAGATGTCTTCGCCAATGAATGCAAAAGGTTCGTCAGTCTTGATGACGAATTACCTAATACGATCTCTCCTTAGATAACGATGTATTCCCTGAACAACGCTCCATTAGAACGCCTTTATGAAATGAATGATTTAGGTGCACTCATGGAACGTAAATTAACCTTTAACTCCCATATATCCGCAGTAGATAGAAAATGTATGTTCTGGACCAGGAAGTGACGTCACAGTGGTTGATAAGGGGTGTGTTGACGTCATGCAGTGGAAGTGGTTAGTGATAAGGCTGTCGTGAACGTGGACGAGGAGCGTGGAGCGGAAGTGGTTAGTGATAAGGATGTTGTGAACGTGGACGAGGAGCGTGGAGCGGAAGTGGTTAGTGATAACGATGTCGTGAACGTGGATGAGGGACCTGGGTCGTGGGGCGTGGAGCGTGGATCGTGGGGCGTCTGGCGAAATTCGTCATAATGCTAAGCAAAGTTGAAGGTCAAGATTGTTGTGAAATTCTTTGAAGGTCAAGATTGTTGTGAAATTCTTTGAAGGTCAAGATTGTTGTGAAATTCTTATCTGAACTTGTAGCGGCGCTAGCGTGGGAAAAAAATTATTTGGGGGGAAAAAAAATTATATGTGATAAGAAGCAAGAGCACGCGCTCTTATAAAGCGTGGGGAAAAATTATTTGGCGGAAAAAATTATATGTGATAAGAAGCAAGAGGAGTGCATGAACAACTTGTGTATTGAAACTCAAGATCAAGGTCAAGAGCAATGTGTGTGTGTGTATGTGTGTATGTTTTTATTTTTAAATAACCCACCTGATGAGAGCGTGTCGAGCATGTCGTCAGTTAGCGCTGTATTATACCTAGCTGGTAAATACAGAATATAGGATTCCAGTTCTAGAGCGACCGACGCTCCATATTTTGTAACGGCTCACCATAGGTCATGTTGTTGTTGATGATACAAGTACTGAGCTGGCTCCTCATTTGATTGTATAATCTGCTGTTCAAGTATTCCTTCTCGTTGTCTGGTCCTTCGGGGATTTCTGCTCTTTTATTTAGAAATGTCGCCACAAGCAAAATATTTTATCAAAACTTATATACGAAAATAAAAAAGAATATTTTGTCACTTTTTTTGTTTTTGACTTTGCGGTTTTGTTTTAGTCTGGTACAGTCATAATCGTTTCTTTCTTCATCGTGGATAGACGTGTTTTTCTGTGCTCCTGCATAATTTTTTTTATTTCGGTTTTAAACTCACCGCGCCTGCCTAAAAATTCAGCTAATTATTTAGCAATAACTATTGACATTATTCTGTCATTTAAATTTTTGTCATTGCGCTTTTTGTTTAATTAACTTTACAAAAGCAAAATCAAAGCATTGAACTTAATATTTGAAAAAAACAACAAAACTTTTTACAGCAGTGTTGTTGTTTTTGTTATTCTTTGCTCTTGCGTTTGTACTTTTTACCGCTTTAAAACCGCTCTCGCGCTCTCGCCAACGCATTGTTGTTGCATGTGCAGTGCTGTTGGTTCTCCCGCTCTCTTTTTTTCTAATTTCTTTTATTCGCGCTCGCACCTATCTCTGTCTCGCGTACAAGTGATACGTGTATTTGTGTAGTGCTTAGTTCTCTTAGTTCTTGAACTAATTTTCTCTGTGAGTTTGACCCCAGTGTCGAATTTGCTTAATAAATCTGAGTGAGTTTTTTCTTTGGCCTTTTTGATATTTAATTTTTTTTATAAAATTTTTGAGTATTAATTGAATTAAAAAATGTCTGTCTGCTCAAGCAAAAAGTGTTTGAACCCCCCCTTAACCCCATAACGTATTTCTTTCCTGTTGGCTGTGTGACAACGTCATGCACGTTAAATGTGCTGGCTACACAGCCAGGGTAAAGGATTGTTTGGAGCAAAAAGGGGGGCTCAAATGGGGTTGTGACTCATGCCGTGAGGTTGAGATTGAAATGAGGGTGTTTATGAGGCCAACCAGGGATAGATTGAAGAAATTGTCATCTGGTTTTCGTAAACTCTACGATGAGTTCAATGCTGTGGAGAGCGAATTTAGCAGCTATAAGCTGTTAAATGAGTCTCCAAAGCGCAAGAAAACCAGTATGCGCAATCTGTCCTTGCATTTGCCTGTGCCCAATCCCGTCTCGGCCGTAGCTCCACAAACTCCTTCACTGCTCACTGTGACAAATCCTCCGCAGCTTATTTCGTTTACCACCCCCATTTCTCAAGGTGGTCGCAAGGAAGAGGCTATCTCCGTTTCTCCAGGAAATGGTCTCTCTTTGTAGACGAACAAAGCTGTAGTATCCGAAAAGTCCGGGCAATTATCAATAACTGTTGATATTGCCGATAGTAGTCCAGTTGGAGGTGCAATACCGGACACGCAGGCGGATTCAATCGTGGTCGCTGACGCTGCGGTTGATTTGCGGCCTGGTTCCTATAAACCTTTAACTGGAGTTCCACCTAAGAAACATATATTTGTTTCAAGGCTTGATCCCGAACATTCGTCGGATGATGTCTTAGCTTTTATTAAGACAAAAATTCAAGCTCATCACTATAATGCTAAAATAGCGGTGGAAAAATTTAAATTTAAATATTCGAGGGAGATATCCTCTTTTAAAATAAGTGTTCCAGTTGAACTGTTCGACTGTATATGTCATAGCAGTTTTTGGCCGGATCACATTTTAGTAAAAGAATACACGGCCAAGAAGAAAACTCGAGATCCGGTTAGGCTTTCTATCCCATCTAATTCTTCATCTTCCGGAATATCAGCATCGGCTGGTGTTCCAAAAAACTAATCTCGTCCCTTCATCTGGCCTATCAGAACGTGAGAGGACTTAAATCTAAGCTTCCTAGACTCTATCTAGATAGTCTAGCATTTGAATTTAAAATTTTAGTGTTTACTGAGACATGGTTAAAACCCGATATTAACGATGCATCTGTTCTTTCCGCAAAATTTTCAATTTTTAGATGTGATCGGACTTCTCGTGTAGGCGGAGGAGTTCTGATTGCTGTTGACTCGGCCTTAACTTCTGACCAAATTCATTCACCGGACATTCTGGAGATTGAGTTTGTTAGCGTTAAGGTCAGATTCAAGTCTTTCTCTGTCTACATTACTTGTTCTTACGTTCCGCCACAATCCGACATGGCGGTGTACGCAAAACATTTAGATTCTATTCGATATATTTCTTCATTGCTTTCTAATAGAGATATCTTAATCGTCTTTGGTGACTTTAATTTACCAGAAATAGTATGGTCTCAATCTGATGAATCTGCTTTGTTGCTTCCTTCTAAATCTCACTGCTTCGTTGATGGCCTTTTTGAGTTATCATTAGCTCAAATAAACCCTGTGCGAAATAACATGGGCAGATCCTTAGATCTGATATTTGTGTTGGATTCCACCAACTGTGCAGTAACTAGAACCGACCCTCTAGTCTTGCCCGAAGACAATTTTCATCCTACTCTGGATTTATCTGTAGATCTGTCGTTTCGTGCACCGATTGCTGGTGTCAGTCCTGTGATTAAATCTCGTAATTTTCGCAAGACTAACTTTGTTAAACTGAATGAGCTCATTCTGAGAACTGACTGGTCATCCTTATATAGTTGCTCAGACATGGATCTTGCTATCTCGTTGTTTTATGATACTCTCGGTTCGCTTTTTAGGGTTTGTGTCCCACTGAGGGCTCCAGTGTCGTCTCACCGACCTCCCTGGTTTTCTCGTGAGCTATCCAACTTGAAAAATGTCAAATCCAGATATTATAAAAAATACAAGAAATCGGGACGTTCTTCAGACTTTGCTCTTTACGCAGTTGCTCGCTCCAATTTTATGTTGCTTAACAAGCACTGCTATAATAATTACCTCAAGCGTTGTAAGCTTGAGTTTTCCCGTGATCCTAAACAGTTTTATAGTTTTGTGAATTCTAAACGTAAGATGGATGTCCACCCATCAATCTTATCGTTTGGAAATAATATAGCGGACTCTGTTCAAGCGATTGCCGATTTGTTTGCTGATTTCTTCACAACAACATATTCCTCAACGGAATACCGAGCGAATCTTTTGTATCCTTATCAGATAAATAGGTCTAATTGTATTTGTAGTCCGTCGATCGATGAAAGTTCGCTTATTAGCGTGCTTAATTTAGTAAAACCTGTGTACACACCTGGTCCTGATGGAATACCTGGTTGTGTACTCAGATTTTGTGCTGAGGCTCTATGTAAGCCACTTCAAAAACTTTTTTCGTTGTCCGTTAAATCTTGTCATTTTCCGTCTATATGGAAGGAATCTTATATAATTCCTCTTCATAAGAACGGTAAAAAGTCTGACGCGTCTAATTATAGGGTTATTTCTAAATTGTCCGCCATCCTTAAAGCTTTCGAAAAGTTAATTACTTCTCAATTGCAACATTTTTGTAGATCTATTATTTCACCATCTCAACATGGGTTTGTGAAACGTAGATCTACTACCACTAACCTATTAGAATTTACATCTTTAACGATCGAAGGATTTAGGAATGCAAGACAGACTGATGTCATTTATACTGATTTCAGCAAGGCTTTTGATTCTGTTAATCATACACTTCTTCTTTTAAAATTAAACAAAATTGGCTTCCCAAGCCCTTTAATTTGTTGGATTCGTGAATACCTGACAGACAGAACACAGAAAGTTCTATTCAAGTCTTCAAGTTCAAGGACCATCCAAGTAACTTCAGGGGTGCCTCAGGGTAGTCATCTGGGACCACTGCTATTCACCCTTTTTATTAACGATCTTGTATGCAGATGATGTAAAGCTTTGTCTCAGCTACTGAGATATTATATCACCTTCACGGTTGCAGTCTGACCTCCAAAACTTTCAATCTTGGTGTCGACACAATTTATTAAACCTAAACACATCTAAATGCAAGGTCATGACTTTTTTCAGAAACACTCCTCAGTTAATTACCTACTTTCTTAATAACGTTCCATTAACCAGACTTAATGAGATGATTGACTTGGGAGTACTTATGGACCATAAATTGACTTTTAAGTCCCATATAAGCACTACTGTCGGAAAAGCCATGGGTGTTCTTGGATTTGTTAAAAGATGGTCAAAGGAATTTGACGACCCATATACAACCAAGGTTCTTTACACCTCATTGGTTCGTCCAATTTTAGAATATGCAACCTGCATATGGTCACCCCAATACGATTAACATAAAGCAAGAATAGAATCAGTTCAAAAACAGTTCCTTCTCTTCGATTCCTTTACTAAAAACTTCTATCCTTTCCTATCTAGCACGTAACTAGCTATAGTGTCGTTTTTTGTCTGTGTTTTGTGAATTGTCCCCGCGACTCGAGCCGTGCGTTATGCGGCTTGCGCCCCTCGGTCGGTTGGGCGGGAGGTGTGGGCAATTAGTGCTCCCGTTGGGATTCGCGCGTAAAAAAAAAAAAAAAAGTACTATCGCCAAAATTATCAACTTCTTTTTCCATTAAACGCATATGGTCTTCTTCCCGTTCTCGGGCAACAATGTATTCCCGCAAAAGAATGCTATCACTATCAACTTTATATATTGTACTATATTCGCTCATATGCTTAGGAATAATTTCATCAGGCTTTCTGTAATCATCCTCATAATAAAATGGGCAATCCTCGTTGTATCTTTTTAAGTCTCCACCTCGTTTAGCGTTTTTACTGCATTTACCAAGTATAGTAATACTTCCACCAATAACATAAAATGCTGCATGCTGTCGTTCACCGAACGAAAAGTTTAATGTATGTATAAATGGATCTTGCAGTTCTCCACGCCTTAAAGAGAACAAAAGAGTTTTTCGCGTGTTGTCTGAAGAATTTGGATTAGCAAACACCTGCAGTAGAGGTGATATAGCTTGAGCCTGAATAATTCGAAATAATTCCCAGCCTGTTTGGCAAGTACGAAACTTATCAGATGGTCCAATTCGTTGCACCCAGAACATATTGTATTATTCTAACACACCCTATACACACAATATAAAATACAAAGTTTGTAGCATGCGTAGCTTACGAGGTACAATTTAGTAATTAAAATTTTAAGCACAGATGTCCACAATTATAGTCCTGAAACTTTTGAACACGATGATAGTTGTATTCAAAATTGCTCCCCAGATATTGTATGACTTCAATGGGTGGCTGCAAATTACCAATACTATCGAAATATTTTACTGAATGCGTACCTCCTCCCCTCGATGAATCTAAATTTATAAACACCACATTCATTTCTCCATAGATTTTTTGCGGGGAGGGAGGGTATCTCTCATAAATACATCTCTAAAGTTTTTAATGTATTTTTGCCCAAATTTCAAAATATCAAAATTTAAGATAGGTTTTTTGGGTAGTTGCCTTAAAAGTTTTTTGAAAGTGTTGTCATGTTAGTTAAACCATAACCAACGCAATAGCTTCCATCTTTTGATTATGACGCTTGTTCTCTTCAAGCTGCGCAGCAGCATTCTTAGCAGAATTCACCGTTTTTTCTATGCCTGCGCCACCTCCTCCAAGGCCGCCAACCGCGCTTAGTGCAGCTAAAATGGGGATTAATGGAAGAAAACCTCCAACTTTGGGTACAGCAATAACGCGGGGGATTGCTATAGGGTTTTTATTCTTTTTACTAATTTTTTTACTGATAGCTTTACGCGCTATTTGAATTGCCTTATCAATGTCTATTTTTTTTATTTCTTAATTCCTTAGAAGCAGCTTGAATAATATCCATAAATATTTTCTTTCTTTTTGAGCAAGTTGAAGTATTGCGCTTTTTACGTCTGCCCCCTTTTCTATCTTTAAGAACCATTCCAAAAGATTTCTTCGCTTTCATTAAGTTTGTTACGAGCCAAGCAGCAGACTTTTCTCCCACACCGCTATCAGCACCCTTTACTTGCTCCCACGCTCTCTCAGCTAACTGCACGTCAGCAATGTGCCGCTTCTCAAGGTCTTTGTTTTGTGAGTAAGCAATATCGTGTTCTCTGCAAGCAGCATCCAATAGATTGATTCCCTTATCCCCACGTTCTAACCGTTTTTTAGTTTAGTTCGAGGGCCACAAAATTGATAACCCGGTAAATGCAATCAATGGGTAGACTATTAATAAGATTATTAATTACACCTCCAGTGCCACCTCCGTAACGATAGGCTTTCAGTTTACAACTGTTTTTATTATAAAATTGTAAAGGCATTTTTATTCGAAACTCAGTCTATGATCTTACATTACTTAATGCAGAAGTAGAGGTGAAACGAAGCCCTTAAATATACAACTTAAGAAACAAAAAACCAATATCGAGATTAGAAATTTTGATTCACCATCAAATGCTAAAAACCTGATTAGACATAGTGTTATAACTTCTAATTCAATTAGAGCACTAATTGTTGGTCCGAGTAGTTGTGGTAAAACAAATCTAGTACTCAGCTTGATTGAAAGTCCAAATGGTTTGAAATTTAAAAACATTTATCTATACTCAAAATCGTTGGGTCAACCGAAATATGAATATTTAAAAACGTTACCCCAATAAAGGGTATGGACTATTACACGTTTTCAGAAAACGAATCTGTCATACCTCCTAATAAAGCGAAAGAAAATTCGATAATGATATTCGATGATGTTGCTTGCGAAAAACAGAATAATATACGTTCATACTTTTGCATGGGACGACATAATAATATTGATTCATTTTAGTTATGTCAAACTTATACCCGTATCCCCAAACATCTTGTGCGTGATAATGCAAACTTAATAATAGTGTTCAAGCAAGATGAAATGAATATGAAGCATATTTATTGAGATCATGTTGGTGTTGATATGACCTTTAATACTTTCATGAAAATATGTCGATTGTGTTGGAAGGAAAAATATGGATTTCTCACTATAAACAAAGATGCTGAACTAGACAATGGACGATATAGACTAGGATTCGATACATTTATCACCATTTAACACAAGCATAAATTTAGTGTAAACGAGTACAGCTGTATTTAGTAATCAATCAACCACTGAAATGTCTACAACAATAACTTTAAGTGGAAAAACTTCAGTCTTATCAACTGTTTTTTTCCCTCCATTATAATTAAATGAACAATATGAGTGCTCGTTAATTGATACTCATTTTTATAATTCAATCGCATACGTTAATGAAACAAATAATTTATTTCACATTGCTAACAATGTTATTGAAATACCTATAGATTCCTATGAACTCGATGATATTATTGAATTTATTCAAGATGAACTGCATGATAGAAATATTCTGAATTCGAGTGCACGGTTAGACATTGATGGTAATAACAATACAATGCAAGAAGATATTCAGTGCAATCTACCAATATATTTCAATAAAGATCGCTCAATTGGTAGCATACTTGGATATGGAAAGAGAATGCTAGAAGCAGATGTGAAACATACATCGAATATGTTATTGAATATTTGTAAGGTGAATGCAATGCAATATTGTAACAGGATCTTATGTAAACAACAACAAATCGCATACACTACATGAATTTGCGCTCAACTCTCCACCAGGCTATAAAATAGATGAAGCTCCACATAATCTTATTTATTTATCTGTAAACACTCGAGAGATACGAGAGCTAAGAGTAGAACTGCTTGATCAGAACGGTGAACTTATTAATTTGCGGGGAGAAGAGATTACACTTCGAATACACCTCAGGCCACAACGATGATAATATATAACTAAAAAACCCTCCAGAGGGGTGCAAACAGATTAATTCGAAACGTTGGAGTGAGCAGTACAACATATTCTACCAAAAGAGTCTTAACATAATCAAATAAAGCATTTTTAAAATCAATTGGACTTATACTTCGAGATACTTAACTTCGAGATAAAGAAAAATAAAAAAACCATAAAAATGGATAGTAATAGCATAGAGAGCAATATCTTATATGTTCGTGAGAGAGCTTACGAAGATAATAGCATAGTTAGAAAAGAATATCACACTTATCAACCACAACAGCATACTTCTTATAATCCTAATGATGAAAATCGAATTTGTATACAAAACCAAGATTTATATGTATACCCCCATGAAAGTCTCCTTTATATAGAGGGAACAATCTCTCTAGCTAATTATAAGTTAACTTCAGCAGGAGTACTAAAACATAATTGAATGGCGTATTTATTTGATGAAATACGATATGAGCTCAACGGAGTTGAAATCGATCGCACTCGTTATGTAGGAATGACTACAACAATAAAAAACTATGTCTCATTAAATAAGGATGAGAGTGTTATGCGACAAAATGCTGGATGGTTCAATCACAGCACCTATCCAATAGCAAAAATCAATAATAAGGGCCGATTCGATTTTATCGTACCACTAAAAATGCTATTCGGCTTCGCTGAAGACTATGATAAACTTATACTTAATTGCAAACATGAATTATTCTTGCTTTTAAGTAGAAATATGGGAAATGTTTACACACAAAAAGTTGGAAATGACAATCACAAGTTAAATATTCACAAGATTTTTTGGAAAGTACAGCATGTAACATTAAATCATGCTTCCTCACTTTCAATGTTAAAGGTTACTGAATCTAGCAGACCGCTAACTCTTGCATTTCGTAGTTGGGATTGCTATATGAATCCATCACTTACTAATGGCTCACAGCATACTTGGAGTGTAAAGTTAGCGTCTGATAGAGAGCGCCCCCGCTATGCACTAATTGCTTTTTCATCGAAAAATGCAATAACATCAAATAATTTAGCAAACTTAAAAATACATTTAAGTTCTGATTCGTATCCATATGATGATCTAAATATAAACTTTGATCAAGCTCGCTATGCAATGCTTTATGAAATGTATATGAAATTTCAAGAAAGCTACTACATGCGACCACCACAGCCTCTTTTGAGCCCAGAAGAATTTAAGGAAAAGACACCCATCATCGTAATAGATCTTTCACATCAACAGGAAGCTGTTAAAAGCGGACCCATTGATATACGAATCACTATTGATTTATCAACAACTCCAAGCGCTGAAGAGACTGTTGATGCCTACTGTGTTCTTATTCATGATCGAATAGTTGAATACAATCCATCAAATAACTTAGTTAGACGGGCTCAGTAATCTTTTGTTTTACTGCATATGAAAAAAAGTCTTTTTGTTTTTGCTACATATGAATAAAGATAAGAAACCTTCGCAGCACAGCAACGTAGGCGGAGCGAGCACCGTTATCTTACTTCCACCGCAAGCGAGCAAACACAGTTGTAATCTTCTATTTTAGCTAATACAAAAGAAAATATCCAACTCTAACCTTCTGCAAGAGTTGCAGGAAATGCCAAACCGTAAATTTATGAAAAAATGTTATCATAACGAAGAGTAAGTTCAAAAATCAAAATATATACATATGTCGCATCACTATTTTTTTAATTTACTCGTTTATTAATCGTAATCTGTAATAATTGTACCATCGCTACTGTAACGATTAAAAGAAAAGAGAAGTATAAAGTTACAAGTGTAATGTCTTTTTATCCTTTTCCTACGGATGTCTTCTGTCTCAAGTTGTCATGTGATTTTCTTGCGAGCCCAACAGATATGTCTGTTCTACGTAGCCTCGGCCTGACAATGGAATAGAATAAGATAACCATAGTGCTAAGCTGAGACGCGTGCCAATACTGTGTGTATGTATTGGTCTGTCAGATTGGAGAAAGAAAAATTGCTTTCACTTTTGGATTGAACTGCGAAACCGAAAGGTAATAAGAAAAATGTCTTGGCCGAGGAAACGTAAGGCACGCGATTTGGACCATAATATGGAAACTGCATTAGATGACACCCTATTAACGACATCAGAAGTGGGATCGCCTCCACACCAAGCAACATCAGACGACCGTTTAATTACATTAATGGAAATGCAGCATCGCAGTTTCATGGAAGTTTTGAATGCCGTCAAAAATGAACAAAAGACGCCAGGCAAAGCAACAACAATCACACTGCCAAAATTTAATCCCGATTCTACGGATGCCAATGCAACCGCTTGGTGCTCCACTGTGGACCTCATCCTAGCAGAGAGTCCCTTAAGTGGTAGCGCTTTACTCATGACGCTTAGTAAATCACTGGAAGGTGGGGCTTCGAACTGGCTGTCGCAAATCTCTTTCTCTGGTATGACGTGGAGCGACTTAAAGAAATTGTTCTTGTTGCAGTTTGAGAGATCCGAAACTCCAGCAGCTATGGTTTTCAATGTTCTGGCTGGAAAACCAAAGCAGGGCTAGTGTATTTCTCTATACACAAGTCGATTAATAACGACACTTATGGCAAAATGGAAGTCAATGTCCACTGAACAAATCGCCATGTCTGTCGCGCTGGCGCACGCTGCCCATGTTGATACGAGACTACAACGCACCGTTTATACGGCCAACGTCAAAACCCGTAACGAATTACAAAATTAGCTACGAGTTTTTGATTTTGTCAACAAGAAAGACAGTGCCACTGAGGAAAATTCTACAAGTAAAAGACAACGATTGCACACACCAATGAAATGTCACTTCTGCGGCAAAATGGGTCATAAATTCGTCGATTGCCGAACAAGGAAAACCGCCGCAAAATCTCAGCAAGGAACCTACACAAATTATAGCCGTTCATTGGATGCGAAGAATAAAGTCATTACTTGCTACAAGTGTGGAGCTCCTGGACACGTTGCTTCGGTTTGTACTGGACGACAGGAGTCAGCCACTCAAAATAAAGCGGGCGAAAAACGTGTAAACGTGTGCCAATTGGCTGATCCGATTGGTACTTTGATTTCATCTGGTGAGTCATACCCATTCTTTTTTGATTCTGGATCCGAGTGCTCACTAGTAAAGGAATCTGCCTCTCAGCGACTGTCGGGCATACGTATTAATAACGTTGTCGCCTTAAAGGGTATTGGAGATAATACCGTAACAAGCACTTTGCAAATTATGTCCAATGTAATTATCAATGTATTTCCTCTTGAGGTTCTTTTTCACGTAGTTCTTAATAATTATATTAACTACGATATAATAATTGGTCGCGAAATTCTAACTCAGAATTTTGGCGTTAAGATAACAACAAATACTTTAGAACTGTTTAAGACAAAATTTGTGTACACCCTATCTGCTTTGAACAATCGTGTCAGTCTTGACAATATTGATACTGAGATGTGTGGTGTAGATAAATCAAGTTTGATAGAGATTTTAAATGAATTTTCAAATGCATTTATAGATGGGTTCCCAAAAACCCAAATCAGTACAGGTGAACTGGAAATTCGCTTGGTTGATCCCAATAAAACCGTGCAAAGGAGACCATATAGACTTAGTATTGAGGAAAAAGAAATCGTGAGAGGCAAAATTAGAGAACTATTGGAGGCCAATATTATCCGCCCTAGCTGCTCCCCTTTTGCAAGCCCAATACTTCTGGTAAAGAAAAAGAATGGCTCGGATAGACTTTGTGTGGATTACCGGGAACTAAATGCAAATACTGTTGCTGAAAAATTTCCCCTACCGCTAATTAGCGATCAGATATCTAGGTTGCGGGGTGCAAAATACTTCTCGTGTTTGGATATGGCCAGTGGTTTCCACCAAATCAATATTCATCCAAATTCGATTGAAAAGACAGCCTTTGTTACTCCCGAAGGCCAATATGAATTTTTAACCATGCCTTTCGGGTTAAAGAATGCCCCGTCTGTGTTCCAACGTGCGGTGATGAAAGCGTTAGGAGATCTTGCCCATTCATATGTCGTCGTATATATGGACGATATTATGATTGTTTCAGAGACAATAGAGGAAGCATTTGTAAGGTTGCATACTGTACTGCAAATTTTATGTCGGGCTGGTTTTTCGTTTAACGTGACAAAATGTTTCTTCTTAAAATCCACTGTTGAGTACCTTGGGTTTTTAGTTAAGAATGGTGAAATTCGACCTAATCCACGAAAGGTGCACGTTTTGCACAATTCACCTCCTCCGCAGTCGGTAACTCAAGTCAGGCAATTTATCGGTCTAGCGTCTTTTTTTCGACAATTTGTACCCAAGTTCTCTGAGATAATGAAGCCTTTGTATGGTCTAACTTGCAAAAATAAAACATTTGATTGGAAATCAGAGCACGGACATATTCGACAAAAAAGTATAACAACTTTAACAGATGAACCTGTACTTGTTATATTTGATCCCCAATATCCCATTGAATTGCACACTGACGCCAGTATGGATGGTTACGGAGCTATTCTACTCCACAAAATTGACAATAAACCTCGTGTCATAGAGTATTTTAGCAAACAAACATCCTCCACTGAATCCTGTTATCATTCATATGAACTCGAAACATTAGCTGTGTTTAATTCAATGAAACATTTCCGACACTATTTGCATGGCCAACACTTTACAGTTTATACTGATTGTAATTCACTGAAAGCCACAAGAAACAAAATTGACCTCACTCCAAGAGTTCATCGGTGGTGGGCATATATGCAATCATTTAATTTTGACATTCAGTATAGACCAGGAGTTAAAATGGCCCACGTTGATTTCCTTTCACGTAATCCGGTACCAAATGAAGTAAAAGCTCAATCTTATACGAGTCCAAAAAATAAACATGTTTTGTTGGCAGAAATAACGGAGAATTGGCTCCTTGCAGAACAACTGAAACATTCAGAAACGTCATTAATTATTTCAAAAATTCAGAATGATGAACTAGAGGAGAATGTGAGTAGAACGTACGAGTTACGCTCGAAAATGCTTTTCCGTAAAATTCAAAGAAATGGAAAAACTAGGTGTCTTCCAGTTATTCCTAGATCCTTTAGGTGGTCTGTAGTTAATCATGTCCACGAGAGTATTGTTCATCTTGGTTGGGAAAAAACATTGGACAAAATGTTCGAATTTTATTGGTTTGAGCATATGGCTAAATACGTACGAAAGTTTGTCGACAATTGTATTACTTGTAAGCTGACCAAACCTACATCAGGAAAGCTACCAATTGAGCTTCATCCTATACCCAAGGTTGACATTCCATGGCATACAATACATATTGATATCACGGGTAAATTAAGCGGTAAAAGGGATCAAAAGGAATACATTATAGTACAAATAGATGCATTCACTAAATTTGTTTATTTGTACCACACAGTAAATATTAACAGTGAACGTTGTATAGATGCTGTAAAGTCAGCAATATCTGTGTTTGGCGTACCAACACGAATCATTGCAGATCAGGGTAGATCATTAACAGGATCTTGTTTTTGTGATTTCTGTTCTATGCAGAAAATAAAGTTACACCTAATAGCAACAGGTGCCAGTCGCGCAAACGGGCAGGTAGAGCGCGTTATGAGTGTTTTAAAACAAATGTTAACCGCAGTGGAAAGTAGTCAACGGTCCTGGCAAGATGCCCTAGGCGAAATACAACTAGCCATAAACTGTACAACTAATCGTGTAACCACATCTAGTCCTCTAGAATTATTAATTGCAAAAGAGGCAAGGCCCTTTAATATGTTACCTAAAGTAGAAGAAAATAATAAAGTTGATGTAAGTTTTGTAAGAAAGATGGCCACAGAAAATATAAGTAAGAATGCGATTTATGACAAAGAACGGTTCGACAAGAACAAAGCTAAATTTAACAGATTTAAAATTGGCGATTATGTTTTACTTAAAAATGGAGAGAGACATCAAACAAAATTAGATCAAAAGTTCAAAAGTCCATTCCTTGTGGCAGAGATACTAGAAGGAGATCGATATGTTTTAAAATCTCTAGTAAATAAGCGAACTTACAAGTACTCGCATGAAGCTCTAAGAAGTATGCCAGAAGAAGGGATTCCCAAAGAGCTGGACTCGTGTGGTGAGATTGAAATTGTTGAAGATTCATTGGTGGACTCCAATGAAGGTGAAGACGTTGAAAGAGGCGTTATAAATGAGTTGGTGGATTCCAACTAGAAAAAGAAATGTTGAAAGAGACGTCATAAATGGGTTGGTGGATTCCAACTAGAAAAAGAAACGTTGAAAGAGACGTCATAAATGGGTTGGTGGATTCCAACTAGAGTGAAAGCGTTGAAAGAGGCGCCAGAAAACCATTGGTGGACTCCAATGTGAAAAGATACGTTGAAAGATGCGTCATGGTTAAGTTGGTGGATTCCAACTGAAAAAATTATATTGATGAATTTCAATCTAATAAGTCAGACATCGAAAATGGGTTGACCCATAATGTAGGGTTGCCAGTGCTAGTAGGTACACGAGTTAAAGTGTTGACATATTAGATGTCTGGTGACTATCATTGTGGTAAAAGCCCATGTTTTTGAGTGTCTTGGAAACGAGATTACATGCAAACTTGGGAATCCTCTATTCAAAGGCTACTTGGAGAATTCTTGGATATCTTCTGTCATTGGTGCGGCCAAATTGAATAAAGTTAAATAATTCTCTTAATTCTTCAATTAAGTTGCGGACAAAATTAAATCTGTTCAATAAATATAATCTTTTCAGATTAAGCTTGACATGATCTGCTATATAGTTAAAAATGTTATGTAACACACGAGGACGTGTGAAGGTCAGGAAGGCCGTGTCGCATCACTATTTTTTTAATTTACTCGTTAATTAATCGTAATCTGTAATAATTGTACCATCGCTATTGTAACGATTAAAAGAAAAGAGAAGTATAAAGTTACAAGTGTAATGTCTTTTTATCCTTTTCCTACGGATGTCTTCTGTCTCAAGTTGTCATGTGATTTTCTTGCGAGCCCAACAGATATTTCTGTTCTACGTAGCCTCGGCCTGACAATGGAATAGAATAATGTTGAGGATAAAGGTTTCATTTTCAATGCTGACATTTAGTTCAAAACAAATACTTGAACCGCCAGCAACAAGAAACAAAAAATGGTCTACCATCAAAAAATATAATGGAAGCTCATAACATGTACAACGAGACAGAAATTTTAAGCAGCGATTTAAATATCGCGTTCATTGAATCATATGGATTCACGGGAAAGAGTGGAGAGTATATAATAAAAGAGATAGGAATCTCATTCAGCCACTCGCTAGATGGGGAGCCTAACCTATATATACTAACATCTCCATACAAGGAAAATCTACGTAATGATAACCAAAGAGGTTATGCAATACCCAATCCACTAAAAATAAAATGGAGTGCCGGTGATAGCTCATACGGTGCTGTAATGAGGAAATTGCAAATAAGTTGCAACAACTTGCTGGTGTTAACCAGCAATCTGTCAACGCTAAGATTCATAAAAAGGAACAACATCGGTCGAGAATATAACATCTTCCAGGAGCACATCTGGAAAAACCAGTTGTATCAACCTATAGATCCACAAGATGACTTTTTTCGCATCATAAGTATGAACAAAATAATCATTATGCACTAAGTTTACTTAAACTAGATGCATACTATACTGTGCAAAATGTGGGGAGTTACTTTGAGGAAAGGGTTGATATATTTCAACTTGCTGGTGTTAATCTGTCAACGCTAAGATTCATAAAGAGGAACAACATCGGTCGAGAATATGACATCTTCCAGGAGCACATCCGGAAAAGCCAGTTGTATCAACCTATAGATCCACAAGATGACTTTTTTTCGCATCATAAGTATGAACAAAATAATCATTATGGACTAAGTTTACTTAAACTAGATGAATACTATACTGTGCAAAATGTGGGGAGTTACTTTGAGGAAAGGGTTGATATATTTCAATCCATTGAATGATTGTGGTTTTCACGAGGATGACGGCTCAAGTACGGAAAACTGGGATACCAGCGACGAAGAAGAAGATGATATGTATCCCAACTCCTGCAGATCAACAACTTATGGTAACGGATGGGAATTCTGTGCCTTAAACGCGGCTAATCGGTGTAAGAAGCTGTATTTTCAGCTTCTATTCGATAAAAAACATAACAACATCAATAACAATAACAATATTTAAAAAAATTAATTGTGTAAATAACTTTTTTTAAAATAAATAAACAATATTCATTTATCCATAACCATATATTATATATATATACTCAAAACAAAATAAAAAAAAAAATTTTCTTATGCAAAAATAAAATTTAAAAAAAATGTTATTCTTTGTTAGCAACAGGTTGGGGGGTTTTCAGCTTAAATATCATTTCTGTTTCAGCTTAATTTCTATTCCAGTATTTCAGCTTATTCATCATCATCTATTTAAAGCAGATAACAGTCTGTTTTGAAACAGTTGATCAACATACGCTAAGCTGCGAACTGCTTATCAACAACTATTTAACTTCTAGCAGCGCTCTTAAACTGCTTATCAATAGCTTTTAAACAGCAAAACAGCTCTCTTAAACTGCTTATCAACAGCTATTAAACTGCAAACAGCTCTCTTTAACTGCTTATCAACAGCTATTAAACTGCAAACAGCACTCTTTAACTGCTATCAGTTGTGAAAAATAGCTCTTAAGTTGCTAACTACAAAAATGGAAAAAACAAAAAAAAATGTATTAAAAGAGATAGTAAAAATTAGAAATATTCTAAAGAGAAAATTTCACAGTATTAAATTAGGAAAAGCTGAAGCAGATTTAGAACTAGAAGAATCATTGAGACCAATAACAAAGCCTTTGGAAAAACTTATTAGTAAAAACGAAACACTTAATAAACAATTGTTAACCATCAAAAAAGAAGAAGAAGAAGAAGTATTAAAAAAAACCAAAAGTTCAAGAAGATTCAGCTATAGAGACAAATTCTCCAAAAGCATCATTCTCTAGAGCAAATGTTAGAAGTGATGATGCTTATGATGATGCTTATGATGAAAATAATGAAACTACTTTAGATGAATACGTTAGTAGTAACTCAATAGATAATAACCGAACGCAACTATTAATGCAGGATAGTAATCATGAAGCAGAAAAAATTTTCAGTATTAGCGAATTAACACGAAGAAAGGTTCTCGATAAAGTATATGGTCCTTATAAAGATAATGAAAAAAAGTGTGGTTAGGTGATTCTGAAATTAACACAACAAATGGAGAGTTCATTATTTTGGAGAGTGGTAAAAATTGGCCTTTAACTACTGGCTTATATTCATTAATTTATGAAAATGATCCAAAGCATTATAATAAGGAAGATTTAGAAAATTATAAAAATATATTGAATATAACAAATGTCCAAAGAAGAAATCATAAGAGGGATGAACAACTTAAGGGCAATCATTCTAAAAAATATACGCAAATAATCAAACCTCTTTTCCCCAGTAAAACTCTGTTTTCGCAACTGACCTCTACACCAATTACACAATCGTTATCACATTCGAGCTCATCTCCCACTCATATTGGCAGTGGACTAATGAAACTGAATGTGAATAAACCAAATTATATATATTGGGATGATCCTAATGAAATTGTAGATAGGTTAAAACTGTTAGTTGCATCGCAAACAGCTGGACATAACAATCATAATAATGAAATAATATCAATAATTGAAGAACTTCGTGAAGCTAAAATTATATATTATTATCATTATTATTAAAGCACACCCACATGATCAAATATGATAATTGATAAGTATGGAAACACAAGTTCAAGCATGAGAATTGATAAGTTTGGCCATTTCACTTTAAATAAGGAGGCTCTTACTCACAAAGTGTTTACTCAAAATGCGATAGCGCAAAGCAAAATAGAATTAGAAAATACTATAACTAATAAAATACAGCTATTACAGAAATTTATGACAGATAAAAATACAGAATTAAGAAAAGATATTATGAAAGAAAATTGTATTGTATTGATCCATTAAGAATTTCTTTGTTTAACTATATTAATACGATGAAAGATGAAATGGAAGAATCCATCGATAGACAACTACTAGAAACTAAGAACTTTGTTGAGTTCTATTTCGAGAATAAAGCTAGAAGATGAAAACATACACATACATTTACATTCGTATATATGAATGCATTTTTTTAAAAAATTAGTCATTCTCAAAATGCCAGTTGATAAGTTTGGACAGCATTCATACGATAAATATAATTTAGGTAGCTCTAGGAAAAATGAGTATAAACGGATGGGGTTGTTTGTTGATTACGATCATAATCTTAATATCCAAAACAAACGTCTTAAAAATGCTGCAGATCCTATTGAAGAAAAAAATGTGGTTAACAAGAAATTTTTCCAAAAAGAAATAAATGGAGTAACTCAAGATTTATTGCTTCATATAAAAAAAGGAAAACTCAGCAGTTGAGAATAAAATTAATGAGAATATTAAGCTTCATATAGCTGCAAGTGAAGAAAATATTAAAGCCCTTTTTTCGTCACACTTTGCTGGTGTGAATGAAAAATTAAAAGATCTTGAGGATTATATTTTCAACACTTTTACGAAAACAAAACCTCGAGGGAGGGAAAGCATTGAAATAACGGGAGAGTTTTCTTAATAGAAAAGATGAGTGAGAGAGATATTATTAATGAGCTTCACGCACCTGCAAGAAAAAACTTTAGGAGGCGAAGAGTTATTATGAGACATATTGATGATCATTGGCAAGCTGACTTAGTGCAAATGGATAATTATACGTCATCAAATAAGAAACATCTATATCTTTTAACAGTAATTGATACATTTTCCAAATTCGCTTGGGCTAGAGCCCTTAAAACCAAAAGAACTAAGAAGTTGCTAATGCAATGCTGAGTATTTTTAAATTAGGGAGAACACCCAAGAATTTACAAACTGATGATGGTAAAGAGTTTTTTAACAAAACATTTATGCAATTAATGAAGCAATATGAAATAAATCACTATTCAACATATAGTAGCTTAAAAGCTTCAATTGTTGAAAGATTTAATAGAACTTTTAAAGAAATGATGTGGAAAGAGTTTAGTTTTAATGGAACATATCGATGGATTGATATTTTTCAAAATTTAATTGATAAATACAATAGAAAGCATCACCGAACAATTAAAATGGCTCCTTGTGAAGTAAATCAAGCAAATGAAAAAGAATTGTTAAGTAGTGTATACAATAATAGAAAAATATTTACTAAATCACGATTTCATGTAGGTGATTATGTTCGAATAAATAAATATAAACATGTTTTCGAGAAGGGATATACTCCTAACTGGACAACTGAGATTTTTAAAATAACAAAAGTGCAGAATACAAGCCCTACAACGTATTTATTGCAAGACTATGAGGAAAAAGCAATTAAGGGCGGTTTCTATGCTGAAGAACTTCAAAAATCTCGATTTCCTAATACATATTTAATTGAAAAAGTAATACGCAAGAAGGGGGTAAAGCATTCGTTAAGTGGTTAGGCTTCTCAAACGAGCATAACTCATGGATAGATGAAGGAAAAAAAAATGAAGTAAACAGTAAACAAAAGTGAACAAAAAAAAAAAAATGATGAATCAGCGTACATTGTTTCATAAAATTATGATATGTCAACTTGTTTTTATTTAAACAACAACAAAAAGTTTCTTTGATAGCATCTGATATTGGTAAGGCGTACCCTTAAATACTTGTATATGATATGCAAACTAGTCAATCATTTTTCAGAACCCAAAACGTTTGGATCGTACTTTGCAAAAATGCAAAAAATAAATATTCTGTTCCTTTGTGCAGTTTTAGCTATTCAAGGCTATTTTGCAATCCCATTGCCAATACAAATAAGTTCGGACTCAAGTGTGAAAGATTTGGAATTTTATCTTAATCTTCCAAATAATGATAGCGTAAAAATATCACTTAATATTCAATTTTTAAAGCAAAGTGAAAAGTTGAGTGAAGGAATTCCAAGCAACAGACATAGCGGATTGGTTGATCAATTTCAAAATCACTTGCAGGCTCAAAGTGAAAAGTTGGTATCATTTTTGAATGATGATGTAGAAGGATTTCAACCACCACCTCCCCTAACAACAACAATCAGAAAAACAGACGCACCACCAACAACAACAACTACATCTCCACATGCAAATCATTTGAACTATTTCACTGCAGAACAAGCGATTGAGGCATTTAGACAAGATCTTGTGCAGAAAGAGCGTGATATAGCTGTAATAGTTCAAAACGAAAAACCGTTTTATCGTCACTTTCAACTTCAATATGATGACTTTGATTTAACTATTAGATGGACATATGATAGTAAATATTCTTTAAGAAAGCTGAAAATTAGTTGCTATGAATACCGTGAATATCAAGCTGACCGAATTTTGGCTAATGGTGAAGTGGAAGAGTTCAGCGCTGTTGACACAGAGTATGAAAGTCAAGTAAAAATAATAAATGTAAACGACTACATTCAAACATATGACATGGAAATAGACTAACTTCTTTGATATGTGAAATAAAAAAAATTTTTTTTCTTTACATGAAAATTATCTATATATATAAAATTGTAAGCCGTTTTTTTGTAATTTAATAAGTCATTCAGGAATCAACCAATTTTGCCCATTTTTATACCCTTGCAGAGGGTATTATAAAATTGGTCAGATGTTTGTAACGCATAGAAATATACGTTTCCGACCCCATAAAGTATATATATTCTTGATCAGCATCAACAGCCGAGTCGATTGAGACATGTCCGTCTGTCCGTCTGTCCGTCTGTCCGTCTGTCCGTCTGTCTGTTTGTTCGTCGCTTTTCGAACTTAAATTTTAAGCTACGAAGTTGAAACTTGGTAGTTAGCTTTCTTAAAGGTGTACAGCTGTGTTCAGAAAAATAGGAATGCATACTAGTATGATACTTACAGCACTTTTTTGACAAAGTGTGACCATTTACTTAAACAAGTGCTTACAAAATTTGAAGAATGAGGTGTAAACGACAAAATAGCGAAAAATTTTTGACATTCTGGCGTTTCCTTTTCTTCTTTTCAATGATTTTCAACACGAGCATCAAAAGTTGCTTGTTCAGTAAAATAGGAACGCAAAGTTTAAACCTTTACAAAAGTAAAAAAAAAGTGAATTCAAATATAAAAAAGTTATCATTAGTAAGTTTTATTTGTTGGTAATCCTGTAGATTATAAAATTTATTACAAAAGTAATAGATTATCGTTTTCAGTGGGTAGAGGAAAACATTGCTCGGTCGAGATGAGGAATCTTATAATTCGCCTTAAAAATCAGGGTAAAACATTCAAGGAAATTAAAAATATTGTTGGGTGCAGCACCACAATGGCATTTAACGCTGTTCATTTTGAAAAAAAGCCGGAAAATCGCGGTACAAAACGTAAAACGACGCCAAACGAGGACAGACAAATCGTTCGATTGAGTAAAAAAAAACCCTTAGCATCCTCAAATTTCATCAAAACTGATTTGAAACTGTCTGTGAGTGATGTTACAATTCGGCGTAGACTGATTGAGCAGAATTTAAAAGCCCGACATCCCAGAAAGGTCCCCCTACTAACCCGAAAGCATCTGGATGCGAGAATTTTATTTGCCAAGTCGCATGTGGACTGGCCGGCTGAGCAGTGGCGCAATATACTCTGGACTGATGAGAGCAAAATTGTTCTATTTGGTGGAACAGGCTCTAGAGAGTACGTTCGTCGACCACCAAATCAAGAATACAACCCAAGGTTTACAAGAAAAACGGTTAAGCATGGAGGCCTTAAAATTATGATTTGGGCTTGTTTTTCCTACAATGGTGTAGGCCCTATTCATCAAATAGAAGGCATAATGGATAAAAATGTTTATGTCAATATTTTGAAAAACATTATGCTACCATATGCTTCTTGGGAGATGCCGCTGAAATGGACATTTCAGCAGGATAATGACCCCAAACACACTAGCAAGTTGGCAAAAAATTATTTCTTATCGGAGAAAATAGATGTTATGGGGTGGCCTGCTCAATCGCCGGACCTTAATCCAATTGAAAACCTATGGGGAGATATCAAAAGACATGTGGCAAATGTTAATCCATCAAACAAAGCCCAACTTTGGCAGGCAGTTCAAGAAGGATGGGGCAAAATATCTGTGCAGCGTTGTCAGGACCTTGTGGATTCCATGCCACGTCGTTGCCGCGCAGTTTTAAATAATAAGGGTTATACAACAAAATACTAACTATAACCAATAATATTAACCGGCTTAGGTTAATTTAAATGAAGTTCCTGTTGTTTTCTTTAACGTTTAAGTAGGCATTCCTATTTTTCTGAACAGACGAATTTAAGAATTTATTTTGTTTTTGAGCCATGGAAGGCAAACAAATATGAAGTATCATCCAAAAAATGTGTAGTATTATGAGAAATATATACAAATTCTTATTTTCATTTATTTTTGCAGCTATTTTGCATTTTTCTTGTTTTTTTTCTCCTGTTTCTGTGCAAGACAACTACATTCCTATTTTTCTGAACACAGCTGTAGGTAGACAAAGTATGAAAATCAGTCGGATCGGATTACTATATGATATATCCAATATCGGAATAATAGGGTTCCAATTAAAAATTTTTTATTTTTCTTTTGAAATATAAATCTAATTTGTACCAAAACACTACCCACCAAGTTTGACTCAAATCGGATAATTATTACGGCTACAAATCAATAAAACAAATCATTCATATAAGCTATTTACTCCAGCAACAAAAAAGTTCAAAGAAATCTGCCGTACCAACACAAGAGACCCGAGTTCGAATCCGCGCGGCGCCAAATAAGAAATATATAAAATTATTGTTTTTTTGTTGTTGCATTTAAATTTAATTTGTATCCAAACACTATACACCAAGTTTGAACTAAATCGGATAATTATTAAGGTTACAAATCAATAATCATATGTAATAGAAATTAAATGTATTTCAATGCTCACGCTCACACATACATATGCAAAAAATCAACCACCACGTGGTGTGTGAGAGAGACAGAAATATTTTAGTTGTGTTCTTACACAGAACGAAATTGAAAGAGCGAGATGCAATGGGTTTGCATATATGTTGAATTAGCTTACGCTAGCAAAGTAGTGACGGTGGCGTAGTGTGTAGAGATTGGTGGCACGATGGGCTTCGGTGTTTGATGGTTCAATGCTCGGTGAAGGAGTGAAAATTTTTAGGTGTGTTTTTTCTTCCTTTTTGTTTTTTTTTGATTTTGTTAAACATTTATACCAATTATTTTGCTGCAAGGGTATACAAACTTCGGCAGAGCCGAAGTTAGCTTCTTTGATATTTTTTTTTGTAAATGTTCGTTGTGGCGCAAAGAAGGTTTTTTTTCCAAAAGAAAGCTAATTTTGAATTTAACAAATTAACTTAAGGCGTTTTAAAACGAATGAATAAAAAGAAATCATTTCAATACAATGTAAACCTCTAACGTATAGTGTTGTATAACATATAGCTTTAATATACCAGTGGTGCTGCCATACATTTAATGACTGATGTATTGTTTATATGGCATTCGTTGCCAGATCATTGCATTCGTGACTGTTATATGTCAATTTTTTGTGTTCAATAAGAAAAGTGAGGTTAGAACGAAGTAGACGAACACGAAACGCCACAGTTGTTAGAGAATTTCGTAAACGTAATGCGAACTGGGAATTGAAGACGTTTCAATTCGAATGGCATGTCAGTTGATATCAATGGAATCCTTGGTAATAATACAACTTCTCCTCTTTCTTTGCCAGTTAGAATTGTTGCTTCGATTAAATTAGGCATTAATTTTTTTATACAAAGTTCGCATTACGTCTACGAAATTCTGTAACAACTGTGGCGTTTCGTGTTCGTCTACCAGTATTTGAACGTCTTGGAAGTGGCACAACAATTCTAACTGGCAAAGAAAGAGGAGAAGTTGTATTAATACCAAGGATTCCATTGATATCAACTGACATGCCATTCGAATTGAAACGTCTTCAATTCCCAGTGCGTTTATCATTTGCAATGACGATAAATAAAGCGCAAGGACAAACCCTTCAAGTGTGTGGGGTAAATTTAGAAGAGCCGTGCTTTTCGAACATTTAATGGATGAACTAAACATTTAATTCGCCAGCAAGTAAAAAAGGGGGCAGAGCAACGCTTGCCGGGCCAGCTAGTAAATATATATAATAAAACAGCAACAGCATATTTTCGAAATTTAATTAAAAAATGTTTTGTTTAGATTTTGTTATTATTCTTATTCAGGATCAAAACATGGTTTTTATATAGCACTTGTTGTTCTTTATTATTAAAAGTTTGAAATTTTATAATGCCCCCAGCCTATGTATGTATGTTATCGTTTATTATAAACCTCTTATCATCTTGAGAACTTAATGCTATTTTTGTTATTTTTTGTGTGTACACTGTATGTAATTTTGACTTAAAAATTATCATATTACTAGTTGTATATTCTTATTATTGAATAAACAATCAGCAAATAATTCTAAGCTTACGTTTTTTAAACTGCGTTTTTAACACCCTTTGCTTTTTTAACACAACCCCCATCTTCAAGACGAAGAGAGTACATTCGTCGTAGGTCGTAGTCCAATAAATTCTGTCATTATTTTTCCGTTATTTTCATCCTTCATCATACTCAAAACTTTTTTATTACACCTCTGTATTTGATATTTGTTTGCTAAATCTTCTGAATATTCAGATGTATCAAATCTCATTTCAACATCATTGCGAATATCAGCGTATATATCGTTTCTTCTAATGGTGTAGATAAAAGAGTCAGTATCCATATAATTTAAACTTAACGTTTCTTTAAATTTAGGAAGCATATAGCTATAGTGGAAATCGTACATTTGAAACTTTGATAAATCCAGCACACAAAACCCCAAATATATAGATTTATTATATACATTCAATAACCGCTTCATTTGAATTGCGTACATATCCTCAGCAAACTTAGCTGAACTTTCAAAATTGGCTTTTGATATTAATGCTCTAGCCCCTTACTTATTGCGACGGGTTGTCTCCCATGAAGTTACTATCTTAATATTTTTTCTTTTTTCAACATTCTCCATGGTCTTACCAAATACCTCATTATTTAATAGTTTAAAAAATCTTTTTCAAAACTAGTTTTCGCATTTGTTCTGTGTTGAGTATTAATATCAATATATTTCTTAAGTCAAGGCGCTTGCTTAAATTTTAAAATTCGATCTATTTTTTTTAAACAAGACCATTTTGAACACACTGCTGAAGATTTCTATAGTGAATTGGATATTTGTGTTTGGTGTTTAGGTCTGCAATTAACTTTTCCACTGTACACAATTTTGTAGGCTTCTGATTGCTTGGACAGAACGGTAAATCGTTATGAGAGTCATGTAAAGAAGTAGGATATTCTAAAGCAACTTCAGGAATATATCCATAATCAGAGTCCAATGGGATATTAAAAACATTGAACTTACTAACCTCCAAATCATTCATCCAGCAAAAGTCTTTATATGGGAGATATTGTGACACAGCCCAACCATACAAATTATTCGCATCTAAATATAATAAAAACTGCGATGGCTCTGTCTCATTATAATTCTTCATATATTTATGATTTGCTTTGGAATATCTTTGCGTGCATTGTACTAGCCCACCACGAATACCATTTTGAATAAATCTCTGCATATCTATATCTTTAAATAATTCTAGTTGTATGCCAGTTGATTTTAACATTGCATCCCAAAATTACCCCGGTGTTGTGTAATAATGTGCAGAATCAAGAGAGTAAATTTTGCTGCATATAGAACGAAAATTTTCAAAAACATCCGCCAACAGCAGAACATCAGTTTTTAAATAAAGTTCCATGTAGTCCTTAAGGGACTGACACTGAAAAATATTCCAAACTTTTTGCGCATGCTGATAGTTTTCATCAGAACATTCGCTATTCGAAAGTTTGTTGAAAAATTTATCTTTAGATAACAATGTATTATCATGCAAGCGAGAAATTGAATCCAAGTACTCATATGGAAATACATCATCATCATCAACGGGGAAAAAACTTGAAGTTACTTTCATATCTTTTTTCTCCAAATTTGAGCTGAGGGTGTCTAAACTTGCAGGCAAGAAACGAAATGAGTCTAAAAATCTCAATTCTATGATGTTCTCTCCAACATTTATGAATTTTGATACGGAAACGTATACCTCCTTATTAAGAGGTATAACTTTTATATCTCCTGGAACTTTAGATAATTCTCGTGTAAACAAATGTGCATCATATCGAGAAAAAATGTGAAAGTAAATTGGGATAAATGTTGGAATCTTATAGTTAACATTACAAGCACTGTGTGCTGCTCCTCTAATTTTACCACTTAAATGACAATGATCTCTAATTCTATCATTTAGTAAAGCCTTCTCACATATATGACAATTAAGTGCATTCATAAATAAAATTTCATCATCTACAGACATATTTAGCGTCTTTTTTTGATTTGCATAGAGATGGGTATATAACATAGTTACATCCTCTATGAATGATTTAACAAAATTTATTTAAATTGGGATTGTAGCCACATTTAATGTAATAACCATATTCTATAGGAATATGTTCTTGAATATTAACTACATTATCACTAACGTTTTGATTAACAGACTTCAATATACATTCAAAGTCTGCAAATATAGCAAACGGTACTTGCATTTTATTGTTGACGTTAGAAAGCTGTAGATATTTGCGTTTTTCATCTGGCAGTGTGGATATTATTTTGCTGCAGTCCTCAGAATGTGTGTTAAGATTTCTCGAATAGTTGAGACACAATTCGCAAAAGTGGAGCTTTGATGTACTTGCTGTCAGCTGTTTGCGCACAAGTCTATTCAATATGTGCATAGCGATTATTATTATTGCTTTTTCATCGATGTTAAAATCCAAAAGACATTTTTCGATAAATTCCTAATCCAAGTATAGTGTGAGTTATGTTCACCCTCGAGAAGCAGTAGACTAACATGTTTGTTCTGCCTCTTCGAAGTTATGTGTAGAGGACCAATTATACTTTTCATCTCCTCATCATAGCCGAAAACGTTTATGCTTATTTCATTCTGCTCCTCAAATTTCTTAATGTCTCTCAGTTTAAGGGGGAATTCCGATTGGTGAAATTAAGCCTTTGAGTATCGACTATTTGAATTATTGGAGACCGTATATCAGCTATTTTATATGAAGATGTTCTATCTCGATGATATTCTACGGGCTTCATCGCTGATATTAAAGCCCACTTGAAACAAAAATTATCATTGTTTTGTACATTCACTACTGCTTTTTTCATAGCAATCGGTTTAAGAAGTTTAACATAGTTTGAAACTTTTAGTGGTTCATACTTATTGAGATTTATTTCTACATAAAGTATTTTTATTAAGGTCCACCCACTGTCACGCTCTTGAAATTCATCCATTTTAGTGCTTATTATTGCAGTCTGGCTTACATATATTTCTTCCAGATCACATTCAACCGTTAACAACTTTTTTTTTTTCTACTGTTCACAGAAAATCGTACTTGACAATTAAATTATTTTAATTCACTTTCTTTCATTTTATATGTTTATTTAATTCAAACTTTTAGCTCTCAAACACTTCTTATCACAACTCTAAGCTCATAAATTTTTTTCCCACATACAAGAGCGGGTGCTCTTGCTTCTTATCACATATAATTTTTTTCCCAAGCTTTATAATTTTACCCACGCGCTTTATAATTTTTTTCCCCCGCATACAAGAGCGCGTGCTCTTGCTTCTTATCACATATAATTTTTTTCCCCACCAAATAATTTTTTTCCCACGCTACAAGTTCAGATAAGAATTTCACAACAATCTTGACCTTCAAAGAATTTCTCAGCAATCTTGACCTTCAACTTTGCTTAGCATTATGACGAATTTCGCCAGACGCCCCACGATCCACGCCCCACGACCCACGCCCCACGCCCCACGTCCTTCATCCACGTTCACGACATCGTTATCACTAACCACTTCCACTCCACGCTCCTCGTCCACGTTCACGACATCCTTATCACTAACCACTTCCGCTCCACGCTCCTCGTCCACGTTCACGACAGCCTTATCACTAAGCACTTCCGCTGCATGACGTCAACACACCCCTTATCAACCACTGTGACGTCACTTCCTGGTCCAGAACATACATTTTCTATCTACTACCCGCGATAATCGCTAAAGCCACAGTCGTTCTTACACTACCAAAATTCTGTACACTTCATTGGTTCGTCCTATTTTGAAGTACGGATCTTGCATTTGGTCACCTCAAAATGAGTCACACCAAATTAGAATTGAATCTGTTCAGAAACAATTTCTGCTTTTTGCTCTTCGTGGTCTAAACTGGGATCATAATGTCAACCTCCTATCGTACTCTAGGAGACTTCTTTTTATTAACCTTCCTTCTTAACTAACCGTAGAATAATGCTTGGTGTAATCTTTATGCACAAGCTCCTAACTGGTGATATTGACTCGCCTGAGTTATTACGCGAAGAATCCATCTAGGCCTACTAGAAACTATATTCCCTTATCCCTTGCACACTGTACTACTAACTATACATTGCATAATCCCTTTCGAGTCCTGATTATAACGTATGATCAGCCCAGAGCTCTCCTTATCAGTACTAGAAACCTCTTTCATCTTAGTCATATAAAAAAAGATGCATAGTCGAATTGAAGTTTAAAGAAGACTGTAGTGTATTTACATGTTTTAATATATAAACCATTATGCACGGCATGTAACACTTGGTTGCGAGCAATAAACAGTTTTAAGTATATACATAAGTACGATTTTATGTATGTATACATCCACAGAATTATTTCAAGTGCAGTGCGGTTGCGTTGTATATTCGCTCCGTATTCCATCATGTAAATTGAAGCGTGTCTGTAAGTGTGCACTCACCTGACAGCTGACCGCTTGGGCGCTTGGACTGGTAAGACGTGAAATAAGAATACGTTCCCCATTTGTGGGGTGACGTTTTCTTGACTACGTGAGAAGGGCTGGATTCGCAGGAGAGAGCACATCATACCTCGGTTCCACTTGGTGCACGAATAGTGGGACTTTCTTTATAGCTTGCTTTTTCTTACTTTTCTTTTGGCGGACTGAACAAGCTTTGCTGACCAGCAGCTTGTTAACTAGCAGCTGATTGCCAGCGTTGCACAGCGGGGCTATCGAACGAACAAGAGACCACGTAGCGGAAACTGTTGCCAACTTTTGGGGTAGCCCATGACCATTGCCAACTTCTAGGTAGCTCAAGTCAAGATAAGTAATTATATTTACTGGCAATTAAATAAAATTACACAATTCCTAGATCGTTTAAGTAAGTACACTAATTCGTATTCTTAAAATCCACAGAGCGTCTTTCCTCATACTATGCGGCCTGTGGTCTACGTCTGAACGTCTTTAACAAAACAACCTGGCAGTAGGTATAAAATGCAACATTACTTCTTAAAATGTCTTGGAAAAACAGAATTCCTCCAGGTGGCAGCCACAAGAGTGAAATTCACCTGTGATCTCCATCACGTCTGGGGCAACAGCGACAGCGTGAACCCATTCGCAAAGTGTGCAAATCTCGCAAAATCACCATCAAAATCAGCGGCGCATTTCGAAGCCAATATAGTTGCCTCATTTGCTGCAGTGGCTGCAGCAGGCGACCCGCCAAAACGAGGCAGAGAGAACAGTCCGCAAAGTGTGACTATAGAATGGTCTTCCAAAAGACAGAAAGCCTCATAGGCTTCGCGAGAAGAACAAATTGGCGAACTTGGTTAGATCATGGATAATTTTGCCTATTTGATGCTGGATGGAGCGAAAACCTGTGCGAAAACTTCTGCGTCATATATACCAATCCATGAAAGTTGACATCAATAAGATGCGGGATACCTGGCATACGCTTCCAACTGGCAACGCAGAATAAGTTCACATCAAGCGAACAATAAACAAAACAGACAAGGAAAAAGCCGGCAAGCAACCTAGACAGCAACCACATAGCCAGGCACATGTTAAAGCTGCTAATCTCGGTGCAATCAGAAATTGGCATTCAGAAGTATAGAGACAGTGTCTGTGGAATGAGAAGCTCTGCAGCAGGAGAAATATGTGCCACGTTGTCGTATCAGAAAGAAAACTAAGCCGAGGCGATGTTTTCGTGGCTTTGGACATACAGCACACAGTGGGGCCATCGCTCATTTCGCTTGTCAGAAATCATATCTTCTAAAGAAGTGAAGTGATTTTCAAAATTTAAAAAGCATTTCACATCTATTTCCTTAAGCTTCAATATAATTAAACTGGTTACCGAATGTGCCACGAGAGCGGGTTGCTTTGATATTCAAGGTCAAAGTTGAAAAATATTTCTAGTAATATTTTACCCATAGAAAAAAAACCACTACAAGGGTATATTAGTTTTGGTCTACTCCAAATCTCTTAATGCTACAGAGCTGAAATTTTACACATAGGCTTCTTTTTGCGGCAGGCATTGTATATCTCGAAATCAACCTGATCGGATAACTATATCATATAGCTCTCATAGGACCAATAGGTCGACAATAAAATAAAGCTTCCAAAACTTTGTTGTTTTACAATCGAATATTACAAAGTTTGTATTCCATTAGTTTAATTTACTTTCTAAAATATTTACCAAGTTTCATCAGAACCAGTTGACTATATCATATAGCTCCCAAAGGAACGATCGGTCAGCAATATAGCTTTAGACCAATAACTTGAGTGTTTATAAAGCGATTGTCGAAATTTTCTTTTTGAAAGCTTAGTACATATAGAAATGTGATAAGTTTCAGCCAAACCGGTTGACTATATGCTAAGGTTCCCATAGGAACAGTCGGATCAAACATTTTTTTTTTTGTCAACTACATTTTTTTCTTAATCCAATAACATTTAGTGTAGGTTTGTTTCATATGCTCTCTAATGATTTTGTTACATTATAAATATGTAAATATCAAATAACAGTTTGCCAAATTTGCATGCGCTCTTCTTCTTCCTTGTACCTGGAATGCGTTTTTAACGCGATGTTGCATTAGTTTTTTGGCTTTTTGACAAATTTGCGCAAAAAAAAACGGTCCAAGCGACACCAGGACAAAGCCTGTTACGCGCGAACCCTATCAGACAGCATGAAAAAACGAAGTCGCTTGGACAACGGACGACAACTAAAATAATAATTAATACTAACTACTAGATAGATAACTTAAAATAGTAGTTTTTATATAGAACTATAGAACTCTGATCCGATTACAGTATAAAGGCGGTTGTAGTCGGAACAGAGAACTCGAAAAGGTTCATGCAAAGAATAGTTGGAAGTACAGCGTGCTAAAGATAAAGGGACATAATTTCGGGTTAGTCTACAAGGAACAGATAGATTGACCTGATTGAGTAAATTAGGACAGTCTATTTGTCCATTCAAAAGCTTGTGGATACACAAAGTACCAAGCATTACTCTACGATTAAGCAAGGAGGGTAGGTTAATTAGAAGAAGTCTTTTAGAATAAGAGGGCAAGTTAACATTTCGATCCCAGTTTAAACCACGAAGAGCAAAAATTAGAAACTGTTTTTGAACAGATTTTAACTTGGTGTGATCCATATTGTGGAGACCAAACACATGATCCATACTCCAAAATGGGGCGGACCAGTGAAATAAAAAGAGTTTTGGTTGTGTAAGGATCGTTAAATTCTTTCGACCATCACTTAACAAAACCAAGAATACTCATGGCTTTATTGACAGTGATATTAATATGACGAGTAAAATTTAATTTGTGGTCCATGAGTACACCCAAATCATTAATCTCGTTCAAACGTTCAAGTGGGGTATTATTAAGATAATACATCACTATTTGCTAAGAGGATCTATGAAATGACATGACGTTACATTTCGAGACATTGAGTTTTAATAAGTTAATTTCACACCAAGTTTGAAAATTATTAAGATCGACTTGAAGCAGATGTGGAGAACTTAAGTCTTTAAAACTAATACAAAGTTTAACATCATCAGCCTACATAAGCACGCGAGAGTGAGTTACAACTGACGGAAGGTCATTAATGAAGAGCGTAAAAAGCAATGGTCCTAGATGGCTACCTTGTGGCACCCCCGAGGTCACATTGATGGTCTTCGAAAGATAAGTTTTAAATAAAACTTTTTGTATACGGTTATTAAGATATTGTGAAATCCAATTAAGCAAAAGGCTTGGAATCCCAAGTTCGTTCAGCTTGAACAAAAGCAGTGTATGATTGGCAGAATCAAAAGCCTTACTGAAGTCAGTGTAAAGGACATCAGTTTGCATTGCATTCCTGAATCCTTCGATCGCTAAAGAAGTAAACTCGAAAAGGTTAGTGGTAGTAGATCTACGTTTCATAAACCCATGTTGAGAAGATGAAAGAATAGAACTACAGAAATGTTGCAGTTGAGAAGTTATAATTTTCTCAAACGACTTCGGAATAGCAGACAATTTGGAAATACCCCTGTAATTAGAAGCCACGGATTTATTACCCTTTTTATGTAAAGGAATAATAAAAGATTCCTTCCAAATGGTTGGGAAATAGGAAGCTTCAACGGACAAGGTAAATAACTTAAGAATCGGGGAAATCAAAGTCTCAGCGCAAAACCTGAGTACACAACCAGGTATCCCATCAGGTCCTGGTGAGTACACAGGCTTCACTAAAGTAAGCACGCTGAGAAGCGAATCTTCATCGATCAGAGGATTAAAGACGCAATTAGATCTTTTCAGCTGATAACGATAAGAATAGTTAGCTCGATGATCTTTGGAGGAATAGGTCGTTTTGAAAAAATCAGCAAACATATCGGCAATGGCCTGATCATCGTCTGCTTTATTATTTGCAAAACATAAATAGGACGGGTGCACTGCCACCTTTTGTTTGGCGTTAACGAAGTTATAAAATTGCTTAGGATCACGGGAGAACTGAAGTTTACAACGCCTAATGTAATCCTTATAGCATAGTGTATTAAGCACTGAAAAATTCGATCGAGCAACAGCATAGAGAGAGAAATCAGACGGTCGACCCGATTTTTTAAACTTTCTATAATATCTAGACTTTACATTTTTCAAATTAGTTAACTCACGTGTAAACCATGGCGGTTTGTTAGACAATACATGGGTCACACGTGGAACACAAGCATCAAAAAGTGAAAACATAGTATTATAGAAAAAACAAATGGCAGCATTCATATCATTACAGGAGTACAGATAAGACCAGTCTGTGGCAAGAATTAGCTCATTGAGCTTGAAAAAGTTAGTTACGAAAGCAACGGGTACGAGACGTCGAACTGGTACCAGCATTTGATAACCGAAAAGGTAGATCAATAGTCAAGTCCAAAGTTGGATGGAAACTGTCTTCGGGGACGACTAAGGGATCAATCCTCGAAACAGTACAGTTAGAAGAATCTAACATAAATATAAGATCTAGTGATCTCTCATTTTTGTTATGCACAGGATTAACTTGGGTTAAGGATAACTCAAGGAGACCGTCAACAAAGCAATGTGAGGGGGAGGGCATCAACAAGGAAGACTCACCTGATGGAAGCCACGAAACGTCAGGTAGATTAAAATCTCCCAGAACGATAAATATGTCTGCATCCGAAAGAAGTGAAGAGACAACGCGAATAGCTTCTAAATGGCTAGCATATACCGTCATGTCAGAACTCGGTGGAATATACGAGCAGGTTAGAAATACAGAATATGATTTCAAACAAATTTTGACACTAAAAAATTCAATGTCAAGAACGGCAGTTGGCAGAACTATTTCTGAAGGAAGAGATGAATTTACGGCAATCAAAACTCCACCACCATTTTTGGAGATTCGATCGCATCTATAGGTTGAAAAAATTGTGGGAAAAACAGAGGCATCAGAAATGTCTGGCTTTAACCACGTTTCAGTAAAGACCAAGATATGAAAGTCAAAAGATAGACTATCTACAAAAAGCTTAGAAAGTTTAGATTTTAGTCCTCTAACATTCTGATAGGCCAGAATAAGGGACGAAATTAGTTTTTTGACCCGCCAGCTACTGACGAGCCAGAGGGTATGGAAGGATTAGTTGTGTTAGGCAGACGAATCGGAGGCCGATTTTTCTTTTTCTTAGCCGTATACTCCTTTATAACTAAATGTTCCGGCCAAAAATCTTTGTGACAAATTTGGTCAAAGACATTTGTTGGGACACTGATTTTAAATGACGAGATGTCACGGGTGTATGAAAACCTAAACTTTTCCACCACTATGTTTGGCGCAACGACT
Organism: Drosophila austrosaltans; assembly: GCA_035045865.1. NCBI lineage: Eukaryota > Metazoa > Arthropoda > Insecta > Diptera > Drosophilidae > Drosophila > Drosophila austrosaltans. The sequence continues at coordinate 3,760,608 of JAWNOQ010000073.1, read as the reverse complement.
TTTGCCCGGATATGGGCTATGACATCATCTGATGTAGTATTGGGGTCGAGCCGCGAAACAAAGATTTGCTTTTTTGGTGGAATGGCTACAAGAGATCTCAATGCGCCAGTCGCAACCGCAGCAACAACATTTTGCGCTGGAACTGCTGAGGCGGATGACGCCTTGAGAGCTCTTCTAGTTACTACTTTATTGGGAATATCCCTGGGAGTGGATATTCGCCCGGACTCATCGGAAACTACAACCGATATCGGGTCAGTTTGCGGGGCACTATTACCAGGGGAAATGTCAATCGTCCCCGCAACTGCAGTCACTGCTGGACTCCTAAACGATATCAGTTGCTGACCATTTGGAGTTATGGGGTCGTTCGACGATGCCGGAACCGACAGAAACAGAGATGCCGGCGGATCGGGAGAGAAATCCCGTGGGATAGTCTTCTTCCGCTTCGGTGATTCGTTCAATAGTTCAATAGTAACTATTAAACTGAGTTTCCAGAGACGAAAACTCATCACGAAGTTTCAGAAAGCCAGCCGACAGGGACTTAAATCCCTCTCTCGTGCGCCGCATAAATAGACGCATATCCATTTCTACGTCCCGGCACGCTTCACAACTCCATTTTAGTCCCCCGCAACGGCGGGTAACGACCAATACTATCCTTTACTTTGGCTGTGTAACCCGCGCATTTGACATGCATAATGTTATCGCACAGCCGGCACAAAAGATAATCATCTTGGATTTTTTGGGGATGGGGGCACTTTTTTGAAGAGCAGACAACCATTGTAAGTTAAATTAATAAAAAAATTAAAGTAGCAACAAATAAATAAATAAATCAAATAGTTTATAAGAGAGGCAATTTAAAATGAGCAATATAATAAAATATAAGGGCTATACGCACCAAGAAATAACACAAGTGTTAAAGATTTAAAATGCACAAAAAAAAACTAAAGAGACAGAAGTTAAGAGAGTTAGTAAACACACAACAACAAAGACTGGCACAATCGCGAAAGTAACGGTCGCGATCGCGGGCAATGTAAAGACGCGAGAGCAAGCACCACACAAACAACAACACTAATGTGTACGCGAGAGCGCGAATGCAAGTAAAAGGGATCAAAAACACAAAATCAAAGTCTATGTAGACAAAACAACAAAACTTTGAGTTTTGTTATTAAATAAAGCAATAAGTAATTAAAGCTTTGAGTAAGTGTTTAAGAACAAATTACAATTTATAGATTACGTAATTTATTAATTCGGCACTAGATTCCACGAAAAGGAATTTTTATATGCGGGATTAAATAAAAAACGAAGAAAAAGCGAGAGCGCAAAAAAAGACACGACCGACTTCGTTGAAGTGAAGAATATATTTCATCGTGTATCTAGGTGTATCTTTGATGATTCCACTCCTCAAAGCTGCAAAAATGCGAAAATTTAGTTTATTTTTGAAACTTACTGAGTATTAAATTATTTACAAAAAATAACTAAAAATTGATTTTTCGAAAAAAGTAAAAATATTCAACATCAGTTGCTTAATTCGGCCAATATTTAGTTTCAAAGTTGCGAGTCAAAATTGTACATTTTTTTCACACATGAAAAATGTCTCCACTTTGAGATGATGTAGCACCCACAATTCTTATCGGATTTCAAAAATATTTTGAATCCATAACTTCTAAAGTATTATCTGTCAATTTCAATTTTCACTTTTGCCCAACGCGATGGTGAAAAAAATGATTTTTGGTCATCTATCCGGGCAGAGGCCGCACTGTGCAGCGTCAAGATGCAGGAGAAAGTATGACGCATTCAGAAATGCTAAATCCATGCTGTGTTCTCTGCTATAGATATGACTCGCAAAACACAGCACGCAATACTCTTATTAGAGCGTGCCCTATGTATCATAAGGCAACCAAATCCAAGCGGCAAGATTAAACTCGATTAATCTCGATCATTGCTGAGCAACCCAGGACCTGTAAAAGCAGGCTGACAAAGAGCTGGGCGTATATATAGTAATCCTCTCCGATCCTCATAAGGACAGAGAGGATATGCAATGGGGTCAAAGCTCGAATTATGAAGCTGCAATCTGGAGCTGCAGTCGTACTCCAATACACCTGAAGGAGACCAGCCAAAATAGAGGCTATGTCAAAGCGTACATCTTGATATGGTGAACGACGATAGAGGACGTTCAAAAATAATAATTGCAGGTTATTTTAACGCCCGAGCGACAAAGTGGAGAAGCATTAGAAATTCAAGGAGAGAAAGAATAATCTTGAATGCATTCGTCCCACAAAATTTATGCCTTTTGAATGTAGGTAACAAAAACACGTATAGCAAGGCAAGAAGGGAATCAACAATATACCTGACCTTTGAAACTGCGAACCTCACAAGGTATGCCAAATGGAAGGTTAGGGATGAATATACATAGCGACCACCAAGCTATAGAAAATAAACTTGAGAACATGCCAACTAGGGCATACAAACCGAAATTCTAGACCTGAAACGCAAAGTCACTGAGCCTAGATGATCTGCAATATACATGATCGGCAATACGCAACAGCAAGTATGATCAGACGCTAACACCATACCAAACAATCGATGCGATATTCTCAATGCGATACATCAATGGCACGCAAAATGCAAAAAAGGAAAACACGCAAGCCGGTATATTGGTGGAATTCAAAAATAGCCGAAGCAAGACGCAGACAAGCACGCGGTAGAAACACATACCCTTAGCTGCTGGAAGACTGCAAAAGGGCCTTCCTGAACAAAGGATCAAGCAAAGCAAGGCCGCATGCTGAAAACAGCTATGTGCATGTTCATGGGGATACTGGCAAAACGACCAATGCCAATCGATTCCGACAAACTAACCAATATTTTTTCGACGTTGTTTACTACCAGCAGCCAACTTTGAACCCGAGTCTTATGTCTCAAGCCCACAATTTGCAGACGTTTCGGAATTAACGTTCGTAACACTCTGTTACATGCAATATTTAATTATAAATATATACATAAGAACGATTGTATGTATGTACGCAAACTTGCATACATACATTTCGTTCTGTGTATATACATACATAAATGACAAGCATAAATATGCTGAGAATAAGTGACCAAACATGTGAGTACACTCTCGCTCCTCACTCTCTTTTTATTTTGTAGCTGTTAATACTCTGTATTTTATGTTAACTTTAAGCAAGCATTCACAAAAAAGATCAAGGAACGCACAGACCTGACTCAATACCAAACAAATACTTCGATTGAAATCTAATTTACTAATGCGGAACTATTTATGGATTGGGAATATTATATTGCGACCGTGACAGACACGGAAAGGAATATAATCAATAATTACAATAGGTGAATAGATCAACCCCTACTAGCAAATCCCGCGCATGCTACCTGGAAAGCAAATCTGTACACGGCGGGTTGCTTATGGCTGACCGGCAAGCGGAGGAAGTCTCATTGTTAGGTGCTGCTCCTGTCGAGCAAAGGGACGCACAGAATCTCTAGTTCTGCATTCCAACGATGGACCACGCCCACTCACAATAGCTAAGTACCGGGCTAGGCAAGAAAACAACCCAAAGAGGGAAGAAACGGGGCAGAAAAAGAATCGCCCTCCTACGCCAGAGACGACTGGTGCAGGATATGCTCAAAACAGCTCTTCTGGAGGAGAGGAGGACCTACAACTCTACATAGAGAGTTTGGAAAAATTAAACGAGCAACATTGCATTGGTGCAAAGTAACGCAAATCGGGTATACATCCGACATTGCCATTTTGTATAACTTCATTAATTTAAACTTTTATTTTAACTAAAACCTGTAAGCCGATGCGTGTAAGCGCTGCTTGAATTTGAATTAAATTAAAAAATTTTATCGAAAGGCTATATACTAACACATGAGGTTGGAATAAGCATTGCAAAACTTTAATTGAGATGTAAACTTGAATTGGGAGCCAACCACATGAACTATCCCCTTCCTACTTTCCACGTCTCTGTTACTACTACTAGCAGTTAAAAATACTTTTGTATATAAAACTTGAAAGAGTAATTAATTTCAAATTGTTTTCGAAGTTTAAAATCTCACTATCTCTTCAGGAGTTTTTTTATTTTTTAACAATTGACTTCCATTATATTTCTAAATTAATTTGAATTTTTTTTTTTTTGCCCTAACAATTTTATTTTTTCTTATCTTTTAAGAATTTACAAAAAAAAAAATTATAATAAAATTTTCCTCTTCTGTACCATGTAGAAAACGATGATTGATATTGTTCACGCCAGAAAGGGTGACCAGCAGGAGTTTTCAGGGGGAAAATCCTTTAATGCAGAACGGTCACACTCCATGACGGGCAAGTTACATGGAAAACTCTACTTGAAGAGTTGGTTTTTTCATCCCGGCAACTACTAACGTCATCCGAGATTTTCTTGGCCACTTAGCTATACACAAAAAGACTTATAATTGTTGACGCCGTATAACAATTGTGAACCGGTTGGTGATTACTTTTATAAATACATCTGGCATGTATTTCAACTGAGTTAACGCGCGTTTAATTCACTTCAATCCATGAAATCTTGTGTAATATGGCTCTACCCAATTGGAAGACTTCGCTCCACCACAAACATTGGTCCTTCGAGACGGATCTCCTTCCGCTCGCCCCAGCTTCACATCGGTGGAGAATTCTAATAAGTAGAAACGTTTTTTATTACCATTTTTTCTACATCCATATATGTATATACATATATGTATATACATATATGTACATACATACTAGAGACCTGCACGAGTATACTCATTGTAGTCAGTCTTCCAAATACTTACAAATTTTTATTTATTTGTTCGATAAAATTGCTTTGAAACGAATGAATCGAGTTATAAAAACCCGAAGTATTCTGATTTGATGTACTTTGACACATCAAGCTGAACAAACGAAATCGAAGACAAAAAAAACCAAACGAAACAAGTCAGAACAATAAACGAAACAAGTTAATACGGTACTACTTCCGAGTATACTTAGTACTTTCAAGTATTCCCATGTATTCGCAAGTATGTACACACATACATACATTTGAATTAGTGTAGTCTATCGTTTATGTGAATAAAATCTTGTTTTTTCTTTTTTTTTTCTTTTAAATAATGTAAATATAATTATGAAATCAACTTATTTTCAGCTGTTGCACATCGCATAAATTGAGTCTGAGCCGAAAAAATGATTATATATGTATATTTGTCAGGTATTCGGTTTATTATTCGGTATACCGAGAAGGAACAAAATAATTGAACAGTTCGAAATACTCGGTTAGGTTTCGGTACTTGGTTTCATTGTGCTAATATTTGCTTCACCTGATTTTTCTGTATGTGCTATTCGTTTTTACTCATTCGTTCGCAAGAGATGCTTGGTTTACTTTGATTTGTGAATACGAGCATGTGTGAGACAGAGTTGCCAAAGTATTTAAGTATTTAGTTTTGTGTTTGGAATGTACTCTTGCAGGTCCCTAATACATGCCTGCAGTGAAAAGTTTCCCGCTTTTTCCATAGCGTATTTTCACTCGACCTTGTGTGCACAATCCATTGTGCATGTCATCTCCTTTTACTTCTTCAGCTTATCCTAGCATTTTATTCATTTTCACCATTTATTTATAATTTCCTTCCATTCGCGATCCGCATATCCATCTGCATACACACATACATACATAAGTGCATAAAAGTGAGTGCAAGTGCAATCTAAAGAGAAAATTAAAAATTAAAGTGCTTTAGTTTGGCCCAAGATCACTAGCCAACTCACCGGCAAATAACTTTGCCATTATTATGACCAGTGTTCCGTCGCTACAGAAACGAAAAAAGATTAATTAATTCGCGAGTTTTGACTCAACACATACACATATATGCATATGCGCCCACACTAACATACATATATCCAAGTACACATACACACATCTGTGTGGCGGCATTTGCATACACCGGTGTAATTAAAACTTTTCGGCATTGATTTTCATGATTTTCTGCGCACTGGTTTTCCGATTTCCGGCATTGCACTTCACTTGTACTTAAGTTGTTTGTGAAACGCGTAAAAAAAAATAATTAAAGTGATTAAAATTCACACTAAAACAATTGTCTCATTGCCGGCCCAGCTGATTGTTTTTATTAGTGCTGGCCCGTGACGAGCACGATCACGAAAATTTATTATTTTTTCTCCCGACAAAATTCCAAAATAAATTGTACCCTGTCCCGCTTTGACTCGCAAAGCGAAATTGAGTCCAAAAATTCCGGTTTTTTGTTCTTTCATAATTTTCGAATTTTTTTCAAATAATAAAATACCGAGTAATTCGAATCCGAGGGCGTTTCAGATACGACAAAATTTCAAAATAAATTGTGCCTTCTCCTGCTTTGAATCGCAAGCGAAATCGATTCCAAAATATACGGTTTTTTATTTATTTTTTTTTTTGTAATTTTTTTCCAAATTTTCTAACACATAAAATACCGTGTTATTTTAATAACAGGGCATTCCAACCACGGCCAAATCTTAGCGCCGTTTCGACTAGCGAGCAGCAAAATCATCTAAATAAATTAAAGCAAATAATCCAAAAAGGCTACCGTCTAAATAAGGTTTAATGGTTTCCACTGTACCACATAAGTCACATGAAATACAAATCGCATTTTTTTCTAAAATTATTTATTTTCATTTTTGTTTTGTTTCATATTTCATATTTTTATTTGTTTTTTTTTTTATAAAATTTATATAGATGTTCCACCCTTCGATTGCCGACACATCCGTTCGGTTCCCATACAGTCCACTGCCAAAAATTCGTTGACCAACACGATATTCCTCTTGGCTCGTTTTTAGTCCCATCCGACTATGCCCACCGATCATGCTGAAAGCAGTAACAATTCCGATCGCCTAGCAGTGCCTCGTTGCTCCCCTTCGCCATCTACGCCGCCAACTAATCCAAAGGTACGTACGTTCGACACCGTCAAACGGAGTTCTTCCAGTTTCTCACACATTGAGTCCGCGCCAAGCGTCTCCGGCGCTACACCTAAAAGGGCTTCCGTAAATAGTGTCCGCTCCCGCGTCCAAAATAAGAACCCGTTCCGAGTCTCAACGACTATCCTACGCTGCCGAAATGTCCATGAGTCACTTCATCGCCGCTTGTGACGGCCTGATCGTATTCGAGGACAACACAATGGGCTGCCTCGAGGAGAAAGTGCAAGTATATGCCATGAGAATGCACTTAGAACAGACGAAAGTTCTGTGCAACAGGGTCAGGCCGACGCGATTGGGTGAAGCCGCACCAATTTGATTACCGTAAAATCCAAGTATGAATACTCATACATGGTGTACGTACGAAGCGGTTCTAAACTAAGAGAGGGTATAGAGCGACTGCAGTCGCCCCTTACGCCTCCCGGGTCCCAAAACGCCCCCGACATCCACGAGCAGCACGTCCTTGGTGGCTATCGGCTACCTCCGAGTGACGTGGATGTATTCACGGGCGACTATAATCAGTGGACCACATTCCGCGACCTGTTCACTGTCATGTACATGAACAATCCACGGTTGGCACCAGTTGAGAAGCTGTATCATCTGGTATCAAAAACGCGCGGCGAGGCAAAAGCGATCGTTTCCAGCTCCCCACTAACCAACGACGGTTTTCACGTAGCTTGGGAAAATCTGCAGGCTCGCTTTGAGAATAAGAGGCAGCTCGTTGCGAGCCAAACGAAGATACTCTTCAACCTCCCATCCGTTGTCCACAAGTCTTGCGCGGCTCTGAAGGATCTCCAAACCACCATTCAGGGCTGTTTAACTACACTGATGCGTTCCGGTGTTAGCACGGAAAAGTGGGACGTCTTGTTGGTAGCAATTTGCACGTCCAAATTGCCAAATGCTACCATCGCACTATGGGAACGATCCATCCCGAACAAGACAGACCTCTTATCCTGGTCTGACCTCAACAACTTCCTCGTAGATCGGTGTCGCGTCCTGGAAACGTTGAAAGGTCGAAAGTCCACTCCTGCATTGCATGTCATCCCTACAGACGTCCGCAAATCAGTGCCTCAGACCAAATTCAAGGCGTTGAACATCAAGGTCACTCTTAACCAGATCTAATGTAAATTAAACGGCGGAGAGAACCATCCAATCCGAGTATGTCGAAAGTTCAAAGATACGTCCGTCCGAGCGCCCATAACTGCCATATATGCAAGGAGCGGCACCACACTCTTCTCCACCGCGTCAGCGCCTCTATAGTGGCGGCCCCCAGTGGGCAGCCTGCAGAAATTTCTTGGTATCCACACCCTGTAAGAGCTTGCTCGGGACTGCCATGGTGGTGCTACGTCATTTAGGCTCTGAATTCTACGCTCACGCCTTAATAGCCACCGGGTCCGAAGGGAAATTCCTATCCGACAGGATGTTCTACTTGGTTCGACCAGCATACCGAACATTGATGCTCAAATCAGTGGCATTTCCAACTGTGTGGCCGTCAGCGCCCAAAAATTATAGCAGTCAAAGATCGCTTCTCCTAGCGAACCCTCTCAACAAGTGGAAACTTCCACATTTGTCCTGCCAAATTTAGCCGGAGCCCTACCCTCCTGTGCGTTTCCACAGAAGGTGGATGAAAATATTCCTGACATGCCGTTGGCAGACCCGCAGTTCCATCAGAGTTCGATTGATCTATTCATCGGCGTTCATCTCTTCCCGCACATTCTGGGCGAGCGAATCAAAAAAGTTATTTGCGGCTCTCTCGTCGGTCTTGAAACTATATTTGGCTGGGTTCTCTGTGGCCCCTATGGAATCCGTCGTTCCTGCGACGAATATCTTCGCTGCCCAGGTTTCCATCACACCCACCAACGCCAACTTGGATAAACTCCTCACCAAGTTTTGGGAAGTGGAATATCTCCCAGCAAAACTGTTAAGGGAAGCGGATAAAAAGTGCGAGCTGCATTTTCGGGAAACCACTAAGAGAAGAGCAGATGGCAAATATGAGGTATCTCTACCTTTCAAGGATCCAGAGAACATCGACCTGGGGCATTCAAGATCGATCGCTATGGCTCAGTTCCACAGGAATGAAGCGCGGTTGGGAACGAATCCTGAAATAAAAGCCCAATACGGAGATGTTCTACAGAAATACGTAACATTGGGACATATGATCCGCTTGCCCCCTCCTATTGACTTCAAGAATTTCTTTTTGCGTTTTTATTGAAACATTTTGGTGACCCCCACTTTGGTCAACAAGGCGGTTGCTTAAACAACGTGCAAGAAAGGACTTTGGTCAACAAGGCGACCAATTTAATTGTCTTATTAACACTACGCTTTGGAAAAATTGATATTCCTTTGTAGAGGCACGGTTTTGAAGTCTGACAACAATCCGGGGTCACGAAATTTCGTAGCAATTGATTACTTGGTGATAATTGCATTTGTGCATACAAGTCAACATATCGACTGTATTGCATATATTACAAACATTAACATCTGTTTGTGAGACAACTGACTGTGTCAGCACTTTGTCACCTAGTCAATTTGGCGACTAGAATCACAGCGGAAAATTTGGGAAATATATACATATATAAAAATTAGTATGACCAAGTCCATGCAACAACATTACAAGCTATTGTGCTGTGTTGTCAATAAATTTTAAAGCAATTGATTCCACTAAATATATAAACATTCTGTGGGTTGGACAAGTGAATCAGCATTTGGTCAATTTGGCGATCAGAACCACAGCAGAAAATTTTAAAATTAAATAATATTGTACTATATTCTGTAGAGCATTTAACACTTATTCATAAACATACAAACGTATGAAGCAACCACATAAAGAAATAAACAAAACCAGCACAATCGAAACTCGATCGGCTATTACAATGCTGACCTACAGAGTAAATGCTGAGCATGCACTTTGCCAGAACAAGTGATTGCTCATACATACATACAATAACACACAAAATAGCTGACTAAGATATTTGTATTTTACTTTAAACAAAACTGAGAATTAAATAAACAGAATTACTTCTGACTTCAACCAGAGTGGAGGTTCCCCGTGTTTTCCATTAGAAAGATCTAAAAAGGAGTTTGAAGTAATTACATGGCGACCGTGACATAGGTCCAAAAGCGACCTGGACATCGAAGGACAAGACGGAGGAACAACTACAAAAACAAACCAATAATAACAAAAATTACATGGCGTACATGGGAAGCAAAGAAGAAAAACGCAGTGAGTAGAGTGTGATGTGTGCAAAAAGAAGCGGTGTTGTTAAAAGGCTTAAAGCTAGAAAAGCAGAACTGCTTAAGCTGTTAAACAGCAAAAATGTAATAAACTGGAACAACTCGGTCAAGCTACATGCCGAAGTTGAGCACATAAAAAACCAATTATCAGTTCGAAAAAGCCAAACACCAGCAAAACACACATCCACCTACCCTGCTATACAAAACATTGCAAAAATTAAACTAATAAAATCTCCACCTGAAATAAAGGAGATCCCGAAGGTGAAGAAGTCATGTCCAAATGACTGCGAGGGACCGCTGAGCTCACCTCATTGTGAGTACACCTGTGCTGCCAGCACCGGTACCCCATCATTTTAATTACATAAAAATTAAGCCTATGCAGCCAGCATCGGCACCGTCTGGCGTATCAAGCCAGACCAAGGAAAAGTGAACCGACAGCGTTTCCAAGTGCGCCCAACAAATAATTAATTTAAAAATATATTTTAAAATGCACTGCGCTGCATAATTAATATTAAAAAGAAATGATGTACAATTGAGCGACATAACAGTTGCCCGATTAGAGTGTGGTCTGAAAACCATACGCAAATATAGGCAGGGAAACATGTTAAACTAAAGTCAAATAATTATTCAACAATTCGAGTAAAAAAAAAAAAAAAAAAATTTTTTTTTATTACTCTCACCTCTTAAACAAAATAATTACATAATTAAAGTTCAAACACAAACAAATTAAACAATATTGCATTACTTTCGAAAAAAAACAAAGACTCATAAATGGAATAAAAATTTTCAAATAGAAAAAAAAAGAATTAATAGTTTAAAAGAGGAAAATTTTTTCTTTTAATAAATATATAAATATATATATATATGTATGAATCGAACAAATAAAACAAGACGATACGTCTGTATGAAAACAATTTTTTTTAACATGCTAAATTAGGTAAATTAGATCGATAGGAGTTATCTTTCAAAATGGGTTGGTTTGGAGAAGAAAATCAAGCTAAGGGTAATACGGCTAATGTGGTCAATAATGTCAAAATAGTTGACCACACAGACCAATTATTTTCGATTTGGATTCTCTTGCTTATCCTAACAATTGTAACAATTTGTCAATTCCTATTGACCATCTATATCAAGCATAATAAGCTTATTAAAAATCGTTACACAAGGAGAGCTAACAATGCAAATGTACTAGAAGCATTATAAGTACAATGGATCGAAGAGACCTTACCATACGTAAGGGTAAAGTTAGTTAGCGAAGACCATCCCATATTAGGCATGGCAAACACTTTTTACGTGCGTTTGCACAAATAGGAAATTAATACATAACCATAATTTCGTTCGATAAATAAAAGAAAAAAAATTTTCCACTATTTGTTATACACATTAAATTATGGAATGGGGCGTGTTAGCGCGACAAATAGATGAATTTCGGCAAATTTTTGAAAAATCCTATAAGTGTATAAATAAAGATACAATACTAAAAGTCGAAACGCTAACACACCACACTATAATTATTGTAAGCGAATATAACAATATAGTGAAGATAATAAATAAGTTTGAGAATAGACTAACTACAGATCACAGGAACAGATGTCTTAAAGTAATAAGATCACTGAACACAAGACTAATAAATCTGTGTCATAGGAGGAACATCAAGATAAATGTGCCCTCAGAGTTAGACAAATTGGCTAGTTTCAATCCTAACCAATTAGAAAACCTAGATGAGTCAAAACAAACTGACTCCGATTTAGAAGTAGATAGTGATATAGAATCGTTAGATGACACAGTTGAACATAAAGTTCACAATAGACCTCAAACAGCCATGGCATCAACAATGGCAGAATTCATGAAGTTAGCGACACCGCTAATACCAAATTATGATGGAAGCCCAGACGATTTACGAAGTTTCCTAGACGCATTGATCCTTGTGGATTCTATAAAAGGCGAATTCGAAACAACAGCCGTAAACATAATAAAAACAAGATTAAAAGGCCACGCAAGAAACCTAATAAGTACTGAAAGGACAGTACCCGAAATAATAGAAAAACTATCAAGAACAGTCAAAGGAGAGTCCGTGGAGGCCATTAAAGCCAAAATGCTAAATTTGCAGCAGAAAAATAAAACAGCGAGCCAATACACCCATGAGGTGGAAATCCTCACTAAAGCCCTACAAGGAGCTTATATTAGTGAAGGAGTAAACCAAGAATTGGCCAACAAATATAGCATGACTTCGGCCATAAAGGCCATAACACAAAACTGTGCTATAGAACAGGTAAAAACAATAATGCAGGCCGGCACATTTAACAACATGAATGATGTTGTTGCCAAATTTGTAAATGCATGCACAGATGCAACCGGCCGATCAAATAACGTACCATTCTATAGGAACCAGCAAGTAAATTATAACCGCGGCGGTGGAAACCGATTCCGCGGCAATAGCCATAACAATGGCAGAGGCCGGGGCAGTTACAATAATCGCGGTGGTAATAACCGTGGTAACACGCGAGGTAGGAATAATTACTACCGAAACAACGGCCAGCAAAACAATAATAATAGAAATCATGTCCGAGTTACACAAAGTAACTCGGAAAACGAACAAAACCCTTAAGATGTTCGAATGCGTATATTCACACAATCAATCTCAACTACAATATATATATACAACTAAAAAATGAGGAAACAAAAATAAGCCTCACATTTTTGCTAGATACTGGTGCAGATATCTCAATATTGAAACAAAATTCAGATAATTTCCAGAGTATCGACTATTCAATAAAAACAAAAATTAGCGGAATTGGTGAAGGAACAATTATTTCTAAAGGACTAGCTTTTGTAGAACTTACTACTGGCAGGTATGTAATACCTCACAACTACCACTTAGTCCAACAAGAGTTCCCCATACCATGTGATGGAATAATAGGTATGGATTTTTTTAAAAAATTCAATTGTCAGTTAGACTTTCAAAACGATGTAGATTCTCTTACATTGAGACCCAATAATCTTCATTTTCCAATTAGAATTCCAATAGCACACACTATTGAAAATAACACAACAGTATTACCATCACGTTCCGAAGTTGTCCGACAAATAAAGCTTAGTACTAAACACAAACAAGTATTTATACCATGTCAAGAAATAGAAGAAGGAATCATAATAGCTAGTACAATTTCGGATTCCGAAAATACCTTCATAAGAGTCCTAAACATGACCAATTCTAACAAAGTCTTAAATCTCGACAAAGTCCGATTTGATACCATAGAAAACAACTCTGAAAACAAAAGAGATAATGAAGTACTTAAAAAATTAAAAAAGAATTGCCCACCACTCTTTAAAAACGCACTCTTAGAATTATGCACCAGATACACTGATATATTCGGTTTGGATTACGAACCAATTTCAACCAACAACTTCTATAATCAAAAATTAAGATTGAAAAGTGATGAACCAACGTATATTAAGAACTATAGAATTCCACAAAGCCACCATGCTGAAATAACAAAGCAGGTAGATAAATTGATCAAAGACAAAATAGTAGAGCCCGCCGTTTCAGAATATAATAGTCCTCTCTTATTAGTACCGAAAAAACCCTTACCGGGTTCAGAAGAAAAGAGATGGCGTTTAGTAATAGATTATCGCCAAGTTAATAAGAAATTGTTAGCTGATAAATTTCCACTTCCGAGAATAGATGATATTCTTGACCAATTGGGTAGAGCGAAATATTTCTCCTGTCTAGATCTTATGTCTGGATTTCACCAAATAGAACTTGAAGAAAATTCAAGAAACATAACGTCTTTTTCTACGAGCAATGGCTCTTATCGTTTCACGCGATTACCATATGGATTGAAAATAGCGCCTAATTCTTTCCAAAGAATGATGACAATTGCATTTTCTGGTCTTGAACATTCACAGGCATTCTTATACATGGATGACCTAATTGTCATCGGGTGTTCGGAAAAACACATGATCAAGAATCTTACACAGGTTTTTGATTTATGTCGGAAAAACAATCTCAAGTTACACCCTGATAAATGCTCATTTTTTATGCACGAAGTGACTTTTCTGGGTCATAAGTGTACCGATAAAGGAATTTTACCGGATGACAAAAAATATGATGTCATTAAAAAATATCCAGTCCCGACGGACGCAGACAGCGCTAGAAGATTCGTCGCATTTTGTAACTATTATAGACGTTTTATAAAAAATTTTTCCAATTATTCAAGACATATAACTAGACTATGCAAAAAGAATGTTCAATTCGAATGGACAAAAGATTGTCAAAAAGCATTCGAATATCTCAAAAAACAATTAGTCAAACCGACTCTATTGCAATACCCAGATTTCAGCAAAGAATTTTGCATAATAACAGATGCAAGCAAAGAAGCATGTGGAGCAGTCCTAACGCAGAACTACGATGGACTTCAACTCCCAGTTGCTTATGCATCTCGTGGTTTTACAAAAGGCGAAAGCAATAAAAGCACGACAGAACAAGAATTAACAGCAATTCACTGGGCTATCAATCATTTTCGACCATATATATATGGTAGGCACTTTACTGTCAAAACTGATCATAGACCATTAACATATTTATTTTCAATGGTCAATCCAAGTTCAAAATTAACTCGCATGAGGCTTGATTTAGAAGAATATGAATTCACTGTGGAATATCTTAAGGGAAAAGATAACTATGTGGCTGATGCCCTTTCCCGGATTACCATATCCGAGTTAAAAGACTTACAATCAAAAGTCCTGAAAGTCACTACCAGGCAACAAAGTAGACAGAAAAATCTCTGCGCAGAGAATAAAACAATATTATTGCCAAGGCAAAATAAAGATGTTTCTAAGCCCAACGTACATGAAGTCATAACAAATGACGAAGTACGCAAAGTAGTGACCTTACGATTAACTGAATCAAAATGTTTACTAAAACATGGAAACAAAGTGATCGCAAGAATTGATGTTAGCAACATGTATACCAATGGAATACTTGACTTAGGTCAGTTTTTCCAAAGGCTGGAAAAAGAGGCCGGTATACTAAAAATAAGCAAACTCAAGGTGGCACCGAGTGAAAAGATCTTTGAATTTATTTCAATAGATACTTTTAAATCAATGGGCAATAAAATTTTAAAATCATTACGAGTAGCGCTACTCCAACCGGTGACCCATATTAGAAACGAAAAAGATATAGAAAAAATATTGTCTACATACCATGATGATCCAATTCAAGGAGGTCATACTGGCATTACTAAAACGCTAGCAAAAGTAAAGAGACATTACTATTGGAAAAATATGACACGTCATATTAAAGAGTACATAAGGAAATGTCATAAGTGCCAAACGTCTAAAACAACAATACATACGAAGACGCCAATGATCTTAACTGAAACACCAATAAAAGCATTTGATATAGTTCTAGTGGATACAGTTGGTCCACTACCAAAATCAGATTATGGCAATGAATATATAATCACCTTAATATGTGATTTAACCAAATATCTAATAGCTATACCCGTTGCAAATAAAAATGCAAACACAATAGCAAAAACAATATTCGAGAACTTTATACTTAAGTTTGGTCCAATGAAGACGTTCATTTCGGACATGGGTACTGAGTATAGAAATCAAATTATATCAGAATTGTGCAAATACATGAAGATTAAAAATCTTACATCTACAGCTTACCACCACCAAACGCTAGGAACAATTGAACGAAGTCATAGAACTCTCAATGAATACATTCGTTCATACATTTCGGTAGATAAATCTGATTGGGATGTTTGGATTCAGTATTTTACATACTGTTTTAACACGACACCATCAGCTACACACGAATATTGTCCCTATGAACTAGTATTTGGAAGATTACCAAAACAATTCATAGAATTTAACAAACTTGACCACATAGACCCTATATATAATATAGATGATTACTCTAAAGAAGTAAAATTTAGATTAGAAATAGCATATAGACGAGCTAGAGATATGTTAGAAAAAGCTAAGACTTACAGAAAATTAAACTATGATAAGAAAGTAATAACTCTTGAATTAAAGATAGGAGATAAGGTAATACTAAAGAATGAAACAGGTCACAAGTTAGATCCAGTATATTTAGGACCCTATACAGTAGCAAAAATAGAAGATAACAATAATGTTATAATAATAGATAATAAACAAAAGAAACAAAAAGTACATAAAGACAGATTAAAAACATATAATAGTTAATGTTTTCATGAAAACGGTCTGATCAACCAACAAAAAATTTTTTTTTAACACTATATTATATACATATTTACATATATATTATATTTTATATTTTTATATCCATTATCATATTCATTTCTCATATATCAATTTTTTTACTCTTATTCCATTTATATACATTTTTACAATTTTTACTGCACATTATCAATTTAAAAAAAAAAAAAAAAAAAAAAAAACATTTTTTATACCCCACATTACATTATCACTACAAAATACATTGCACACAATACAATAATAACCTACATAAAATGACTCCATAGAATATTACGTCATTTCTCTAAAAAGGGAGGTGTACTATATTCTGTAGAGCATTTAACACTTATTCATAAACATACAAACGTATGAAGCAACCACATAAAGAAATAAACAAAACCAGCACAATCGAAACTCGATCGGCTATTACAATGCTGACCTACAGAGTAAATGCTGAGCATGCACTTTGCCAGAACAAGTGATTGCTCATACATACATACAATAACACACAAAATAGCTGACTAAGATATTTGTATTTTACTTTAAACAAAACTGAGAATTAAATAAACAGAATTACTTCTGACTTCAACCAGAGTGGAGGTTCCCCGTGTTTTCCATTAGAAAGATCTAAAAAGGAGTTTGAAGTAATTACAATATATATTATATTATTATTATACAATTATTTTGGAGCAATTCTACGCTGTCAGCAGTTTAGCGGGCAACAAACCTACGAGTAAACCCCTTATGCGGCAGGTGCTGACCTATGTCATTGTGATATATGTACAAGTTAGCATAAATTTATTTGCATTGCAATAATAAATTGAAACTGGATTGGGTAAATTAAAGATTTACTAGCGCAATGAGCCAGACCGAAATTAAGGTATGAACAATTTATAGAAAGAGAGCACATATTAAGTGAATGAAAAAGATTGTGGATGAGACCATAAAAATCTGGAAGGCTCATATACTAAAGTGGGAATAGGAAGCAGAGGCCGGTCAAAAAAGAGAGCGCCTAAAGATAGAGCCACTGATGCGCCAACAGAAGGCAATGATTGCATCATTACTCCGAATTCTGAATCAGATAACATCTGAAGAAAAAGTTCACTACAAGCCTATCATTGAAAAACAGTGGAAACAGATTGAACTAATCCACTTTGAAATATATAAGCAGAACCTGTGAGTATTAGATATGACTTTGATGAGTATGTGGACACAGAGAAGTTAGTGCTCAACTTTGCTATAACAGCAGAAAAGGAGGTGCCTCTACAAGCACGGTCGGCACTCTAATTACGAAAAATATCCATCCCAAAGTTTGATGGAAAATATTTGAAATGGCAACAATTCCTTGACATATTTGCATGAGTCCACCGTGCCTGTACAGAACATGTGGTACCTAAAGGCAAATCTTTTCGGAGAAGCGGAAAGGTTAATAAGGCATCTGGAATTAACAGAAGTCAACTATGACACTGCTTGGAAAATGTTGCAAGAACGATTTACAACTGGTTACAGCAGTTTTCGAGAAACTTTGTGATCATCCTAACATTGGAAACGACGCCATGTCCATAAAAAACCTTCATGATAACATTCATGAATCACAGCAAGCCTTGAGAAACATAGGCGTCAATACATAAACGAGGGATTCGATCTTCATCTTCCATATGACCAGGAAGTTAGATCGACTCACCCATAAGTTATACGAACAGTACCTGTCCGATACAAGGGAATTACAAAAAAACAAGGAATTCCTTGCCTTTTTGGAACAACGATTCCTTGCCGTAGAACCGATTGGATCCAAGCAGACAAGAGAAAGGCAGAAAACATGTGCATCAGCATCAGTCACAGCCCCATCTTCATGCCCGTTCTGTAATAAAGTAAATCACAAACTGTTTCAGTGTGATAAATTCAAAACGAAATCTGCAGCAGAACGCTTATACTGGGTGCAGCGACAAAGAATGTGTGTCAATTGTTTTAAAACTGAACACATGTCAAAGGCTTGTAGCTGGAAGGGATGCTTGAAATGCGATGGAAAACATAATACATTGTTACATTTGGGAAACAACAATTTGAAACCAAATATAACAACAACCGCCTCAGCTGCGTCCACATATGGAAGCCATAAAAATTACACCTTACTAGCGACAGCCGGGGTAATTGTGAAAGGAACCAATGAGCGAGAAGGAAAATTTCGTGCGCTCTTAAATAGTGGTTCCCAGGTCAATCTTATCTCAGAGAGATTAGTAAAGCAATTATCGTTGGAAATAGAATCGATGGAGTAGGAGGGCAACCCCAGATCAGCAGATCCAGAGTAAATGTACTTGTGAAATCAAGGTACACCGATTTCAGTACAAGAGTGGAAGCCTTTGTGTTACCGCACATTGTCGCAGGTCAACCCACAGAAGCAATAACGCAAAAGTTTGACCTGCCGAAAAACATACAACTGATGGATCCCAACTTTAACAAAACTCGATTTATTACTAGGAGCCAATCACCATTTTTCAATTATACTACCTGTACAAGTAAAACAAAATAAGTGTCCAACTCTTCAAAATACAGAATTTGGTTGGATCATTGCCGGGAAAATAAATATGGCTACATCTGGACTTGCTACTTGTATGGTGGCTACCAAGCCTGATGAACTGTTGGAGTGATTCTGGAATCGGGATACCTTGGAACCTCCAAAAATACACAAAGTCCAAAGGAAGAATATTGCGAAAAGCATTTCTTGGACAATTTACATAAAGCCGCAGATAAAAAATTGGTTGTAAAACTGCCATTTGCTGAAGACTATTCATCTCTGGGGGAGTCTCGTGATGTGGCTGTTAGGAGATTCCTATCACTGGAAAATAGGATGAGCCCAGAAATAAAGGCAGAATATGTAAAGTTCATGAAAGAATATGAACAGCTTGGATACATGAAGGAAGTATTGCCAGAAAGAATACCTCATCAGTGTGTACTTATACCTGATAGTATCACAACGAAATTAGGAGAGGTATTTGATGCTTCATGTAAGACATCATCAGGAAAATCTTTGAATGATATCTTGTACCCAGGACCAGTGGCACAAAGTCAACTATTTTCAATCCTACTGAGGTTTAGGACACATAAATATGTTTTCACTGCGGACATAGGGAAAATGTACCGGCTGGTATGGATTAATCCAGATGATCAATTCAACCAAATGATTGTCTGGAGATACAGCCCAAACGAGAAACCAAAATATTATCGTTTGAAGACAGTCACATATGGAACAACGTCGGCTCCGTTCCTCGCAACAAAAAGTTTGGAGTATTTGGCAATTAAAAACAAGGAAAAATTGGCTGCTCTAGCAACAACACTAAAAGATGACTTTTATGTGGATGATTGCCTTACCGGAGCAGACAGCTTCGCAGAAGCACTGCAAATCAAATCAGGTAAGAGCTGGTTAAAATCTGTTCACGCCTGAGAGGGTGACCAGCAGGGGAATGAAGAGGGCTTTTTGCAAGTATCCCTGAACGGACACACTAGTATAATTACTTAGCTAAGTTCTATGGAAAACTCCATCTTGTGAAGTTGAGTTTTTCATCCCCGGTGTATTTCCTACGCATCCGAGAATTTTCTTGGCCACATTCCAACCTAGTTTTGTAGATCCTATAACGCCTTATATAATTGTGACCCAGTAACAAAACGTAAATAAACTTGGGCTGTGTTTAAACGAAGCTACCGCGCGTTATTAATTCTAATTCCACCACGACACTTGGGTAATAAGTCTGGACTCCATATCACCTGTCAGAAGCTTCGCCCTACTACAAACTAAATCCTTAAACCAGCCGGATTCGATCTGAGAAAATGGTGCTCAAACAATGCACAGCTACTAGAGGACATCCCAAAGGACGACATATGCAGCAGCATTAATTTAGGTGATGCACTGGAACAATTAAGTGTGAAAACTTTAGGCATAACTTGGATGCCTAAAGAGGGCAAGCTTTGTGGAAAGGCCCAGCGACACATGAGAGGAATCACAAGACGTGTAATACTATCAGAAACAGGGCAAATATTTGATCCATTGGGACTATTTGCACCTGTGGTAGTGCGTGCCAAAGTCCTACTGCAACACATTGCGTTCATAAAATTGGAGATGGATGCCGAGTTACCAGCTAATCCGGAAAATCAGTGGCAGGAATTTGCAAGAATTGAATCCAATGCAAATGCCCAGGTACATATATGACAGAAAGGTGACATCTACACGTCGGACACACAACTTTGTAGACGCTTATGTAGAAAAGGCATATGGAGCTACTGTGTACACCCGGGCCACATACAAAAACGGACAGGTTTCCATGAGAATACTATACGCAAAGTCACGAGTAGCTCCATTGCACAAGCAATCATTGCCGCGTCTTGAACTATATACAGCAGTGCTTGAAGCAGAACTCACGGACAGAGTTCGACACTATCTCCAAATGGAAGCAGAAAACGTTGAAGCCATTCTAAAGTCAGATTTTACTTTACTTTCTTCACTTCAACGAAGTCGGTCGTGTTTTTTTTGCGCTCTCGCTTTTATCTAATTTTTTATTTAATCCCGCATATAATAAATTCTATTTCGTGGAATCTAGTGCCGAATTAATAAATTACGCGATTTAAAAGTTGTAACTTGTTCTTAAACACTCACTCAAAGCTATTATTACTTATTGCTTTATTTAATAACAAAACTCTAAGTTTTGTTGTTTTGTCTAAATAGCCTTTGATTTTGTGTTTTCGATCCCTTTTAATTGCATTCGCGCTCTCGTTTCACATTAGTGTTGTTGTTTGTGCTTGCTCTCGCGTTTTTACGTTGCCCGCGATCGCGACCGCTACTCTCGCGATTGTACCCGTCTTTGTTGTTGTGTGTTTTTTAACTCTCTTAACTTCTGTCTCTTCAGTTTTTTCTTCTTGTGCATAATAAACTTTAACACTTGTGTTATTTCTTGGTGCGTATAGCCCTTATATTTTATATTACTCATTTTAAATTGCCTCTCTTTATAAACTTTTTGATTTATTTATTTATTTGTTGTTATTTTAATTTTTTTGATTAATTTAACTTACAATGGTGTCTGCTCTTCAAAAAAGTGCCCCCATCCCCAAAAAATCCAAGATGATTATCTTTTGTGCTGGCTGTGCGATAACATTATGCATGTTAAATGCGCGGGTTACACAGCCAGAATAAGGGATAGTATTGGAAACGGTGGGGGCCTAAAATGGAGTTGTGAAGCGTGCCGGGACGTAGAAATGGATATGCGTCTATTTATGCGGCGGACGAGAGAGGGATTTAAATCCCTGTCGGCTGGTTTTCGGAAACTTCGCGATGAGTTTTCGTCTCTGGAAACTCAGTTTAATAGTTATAAACTATTAAACGAGTCACCGAAGCGGAAGAAGACTATCCCTCGGAATTTCTCTCCCGATCCGCCGGCATCTCTGCTTCCTCCGGCTCCGGCATCGTTGATTGACCCATTAACTCCAAATGCTCAGCAACTGATATCATTTAGGAGTCCAGCAGTAGCTGCAGTTGCGGGGACGATTGACATTTCCCCTGGTAATAGTGCCCCGCAAACTGACTCGATATCGGTTGTAGTTTCCGATGTGTCCGGACGAATATCCTCTCCCAGGGATATTCCCAATAAAATTTTAACAAGAAGAGCTCTCAAAGCGTCATCTGCCTCAGCAGTTCCAGTGCAAAATGCTGTTGCTGCGGTTGCGACTGGCGCATTGAGATCTCTTGTAGCCATTCCACCAAAAAGCAAATCTTTGTTTCGCGGCTCGACCCCAATACTACATCAGATGATGTCATAGCCCATATCCGGGCAAAAGTCGTGGCGCCAAACATTGTGGTGGAAAAGTTTAGGTTTTCATACACCCGTGACATTTCGTCATTTAAAATCAGTGTCCCAACAAATGTCTTTGACCAAATTTGTCACAAAGATTTTTGGCCGGAACATTTAGTTATAAAGGAGTATACGGCTAAGAAAAAGAAAAATCGGCCTCCGATTCGTCTGCCTAACACAACTAATCCTTCCATACCCTCTGGCTCGTCAGTAGCTGGCGGGTCAAAAAACTAATTTCGTCCCTTATTCTGGCCTATCAGAATGTTAGAGGACTAAAATCTAAACTTTCTAAGCTTTTTGTAGATAGTCTATCTTTTGACTTTCATATCTTGGTCTTTACTGAAACGTGGTTAAAGCCTGACATTTCTGATGCCTCTGTTTTTCCCACAATTTTTTCAACCTATAGATGCGATCGAATCTCCAAAAATGGTGGTGGAGTTTTGATTGCCGTAAATTCATCTCTTCCTTCAGAAATAGTTCTGCCACCTGCCGTTCTTGACATTGAATTTGTTAGTGTCAAAATTTGTTTGAAATCATATTCTGTATTTCTAACCTGCTCGTATATTCCACCGAGTTCTGACATGACGGCATATGCTAGCCATTTAGACGCTATTCGCGTTGTCTCTTCACTTCTTTCGGATGCAGACATATTTATCGTTCTGGGAGATTTTAATCTACCTGACGTTTCGTGGCTTCCATCAGGTGAGTCTTCCTTGTTGATGCCCTCCTCCTCACATTGCTTTGTTGACGGTCTCCTTGAGTTATCCTTAACCCAAGTTAATCCTGTGCATAACAAAAATGAGAGATCACTAGATCTTATATTTATGTTAGATTCTTCTAACTGTACTGTTTCGAGGATTGATCCCTTAGTCGTCCCCGAAGACAGTTTCCATCCAACTTTGGACTTGACTATTGATCTACCTTTTCGGTTATCAAATGCTGGTACCAGTTCGACGTCTCGTACCCGTTGCTTTCGTAACTAACTTTTTCAAGCTCAATGAGCTAATTCTTGCCACAGACTGGTCTTATCTGTACTCCTGTAATGATATGAATGCTGCCATTTGTTTTTTCTATAATACTATGTTTTCACTTTTTGATGCTTGTGTTCCACGTGTGACCCATGTATTGTCTAACAAACCGCCATGGTTTACACGTGAGTTAACTAATTTGAAAAATGTAAAGTCTAGATATTATAGAAAGTTTAAAAAATCGGGTCGACTGTCTGATTTCTCTCTCTATGCTGTTGCTCGATAGAATTTTTCAGTGCTTAATACACTATGCTATAAGGATTACATTAGGCGTTGTAAACTTCAGTTCTCCCGTGATCCTAAGCAATTTTATAACTTCGTTAACGCCAAACAAAAGGTGGCAGTGCACCCGTCCTATTTATGTTTTGCAAATAATAAAGCAGACGATGATCAGGCCATTGTCGATATGTTTGCTGATTTTTTCAAAACGACCTATTCCTCCAAAGATCATCGAGCTAACTGTTCTTATCGTTATCAGCTGAAAAGATCTAGTTGCGTCTTTAATCCTCTGATCGATGAAGATTCGCTTCTCAGCGTGCTTACTTTAGTGAAGCCTGTGTACTCACCAGGACCTGATGGGATACCTGGTTGTGTACTCAGGTTTTGCGCTGAGACTTTGATTTCCCCGATTCTTAAGTTATTTACTTTGTCCGTTGAAGCTTCCTATTTCCCAACCATTTGGACCAAAGGAATCTTTTATTATTCCTTTACATAAAAAGGGTAATAAATCCGTAGCTTCTAATTACAGGGGTATTTCCAAATTGTCTGCTATTCCGAAGTCGTTTGAGAAAGTTATAACTTCTCAACTGCAACATTTCTGTAGTTCTATTTTTTCATCTTCTCAACATGGGTTTTTGAAACGTAGATCTACTACCACTAACCTTTTAGAGTTTACTTCTTTAGCGATCGAAGGATTCAGGAATGCAATGCAAACTGATGTCCTTTACACTGACTTCAGTAAGGCTTTTGATTCTGCCAATCATACACTGCTTTTGTTCAAGCTGAACGAACTTGGGATTCCAAGCCTTTTGCTTAATTGGATTTCACAATATCTTAATAACCGTATACAAAAAGTTTTATTTAAAACTTATCTTTCGAAGACCATCAATGTGACCTCGGGGGTGCCACAAGGTAGCCATCTAGGACCATTGCTTTTTACGCTCTTCATTAATGACCTTCCGTCAGTTGTAACTCACTCTCGCGTGCTTATGTAGGCTGATGATGTTAAACTTTGTATTAGTTTTAAAGACTTAAGTTCTCCACATCTGCTTCAAGTCGATCTTAATAATTTTCAAACTTGGTGTGAAATTAACTTATTAAAACTCAATGTCTCGAAATGTAACGTCATGTCATTTCATAGATCCTCTTAGCAAATAGTGATGTATTATCTTAATAATACCCCACTTGAACGTTTGAACGAGATTAATGATTTGGGTGTACTCATGGACCACAAATTAAATTTTACTCGTCATATTAATATCACTGTCAATAAAGCCATGAGTGTTCTTGGTTTTGTTAAGCGCTGGTCGAAAGAATTTAACGATCCTTACACAACCAAAACTCTTTTTATTTCACTGGTCCGCCCCATTTTGGAGTATGGATCATGTGTTTGGTCTCCACAATCACACCAAGTTAAAATTGAATCTGTTCAAAAACAGTTTCTAATTTTTGCTCTTCGTGGTTTAAACTGGGATCGAAAAGTTAACTTGCCCTCTTATTCTAAAAGACTTCTTCTAATTAACCTACCCTCCTTACTTAATCGTAGAGTAATGCTTGGTACTTTGTGTATCCACAAGCTTTTGAATGGACAAATAGACTGTCCTAATTTACTCAATCAGGTCAATCTATCTGTTCCTTGTAGACTAACCCGAAATTATGTCCCTTTATCTTTAGCACGCTGTACTTCCAACTATTCTTTGCATGAATCTTTTCGAGTTCTCTGTTCCGACTACAACCGCCTTTATTCTGTAATCGGATCAGAGTTCTCTATATCTATTCTAAAAACTACTATTTTAAGTTATCTATCTAGTAGTTAGTATTAATTATTATTTAAGTTGTCGTCCGTTGTCCACGCGACTTCGTTTTTGCATGCTGTCTGATAGGGTTCGCGCGTAACAGGCTTTGTCCTAATGTCGCTTGGACCACTTGAACGTACTGCGCATTGTACGCGTCAACGTCCAGAAGAAGAACAATTGTATTGTTATGGATTAACTCTCGGGCATCTCAGTTTAATACATATGTGGCAAACAGGCTTACAAAAGTACATGCTATTTCCAAACCAACACAATTGCGGCATGTATTATCAGCTCTAAATGCTGCAGATGTCCTATCAAGAGGGATATACGCACCTAAGCTAACATCAAACAATTAATGGTTATATGGACTATTATACCAACATGGGCCACGATCTCGCTGGCCAGCACCATTCAAAGCATCCGAACATGTGACTGATACTTCAGAACGGAATACTAAAGTATTCAGTATGCCAATGACGAGTAGCATTTCTGCTTCTGGTAGGGATGATGGGTGGATTTATAAAGTAAACCACAAAAATTCAATACATCGTACGCAAAGAACTATTGCATACGTATTACGTTTCTGCAGAGCACAAAACAGAAGGAACTGTGGATGAATTGGAATAAGCTCGAATAATTATAATCAAACAAATTCAGGAAGGCGAATTTGAGTATGAGCTTCGTCATCCCAGAAATCGTCCAGAGCAACTCATGGACAAGAAAAGAAATTTTTCATCATTGCCTTTGGTGCTTGATGAAAATTCGGTTATTAGAGTGGCGACCAGACTGCAACAAGCTCCAGTCTCAAGGGACACAAGGAACCCTTATCTTCTTCCCTATAAAAATATCATTGTCAAAATGATTCTGCGCAAATTACATGAAGATGACATGCATTGTGGGCAAGATGCATTACGACGTATTGCCAGACAACAATATCACATTGTGAAAGTAAAACTGATGATACGGAATGCGATACAAAATTGTGTATCCTGCGCAAGATTCAGGCCGAAACTTTTTAAGCAAATAATGGGAGAGTTACCTGAACACCGCGTATCTCAAAATAGACCGTTCCTCATCTCTGGTGTGGATTACTGCGGACCTTTCTGGATTTATCACAAAATAAGAGGAAAACGTCCAGATAAGGCATACATTGCTGTGTTTATATGTTTTGCAACAAAGGCAGTATACTTGGAATTGGTTGGAGACTTATCAACATCCTCATTTATTGGAGCATTGCAACGCTTCATAGGACGAAGAGGAAGATGCCAAACGTTGTACTGTGACAACGCGACAAACTTCGTTGGAGCTAACAACCAATTGAAGGACTCAATTGAAACGATATACTCTGACATTGCAACTGGTGCACTTATGGAATTCTGTAACCAGAAAGGAGTTCAATTTAAATTTATTCCCCCGCGGTCACTTCATTTTTGGGTTTTATGGGAAGCAGCTGTAAAATCAGCAAAACATTTATTGCTAAAAAATGTGTCCAAAGCCAATTTGACGTTTAAGCAACTGTCAACAATTATTCTTACTGCTTTCACACCAGAACATTTATTTAGTGGAGAACTATTGGTGGCTCAACCTGATCCAGAGCCAATCAGGCAGAATTTGTTGCCGGAACAATGGGTACTGGTGCAACGATTAAAACACACTTTCTGGGCGCAATGGTCACAGGAATATCTGCAAGGACTACAAAACTCCGCGAAGTGGGAGACGCCTTGTAATAATGTGAAAGAAGGCATGATGACGATCCTCAAAGAAGACAATGTACCAATGGCCATAGGGGAGGATTATAAAATTATATCCCGGTCCTGATAGCTATATTCGTATGGTTGGCATCTGGAACTTACAAATTAGCTCCCCTACTAAAAACACCAGAACCAGGAAAAAAGCATCAACTGGATAACGACGACGCCGCTGATTTCCAAGAAGACGGGTTTAAGGATGCTACAACAAGGCAAAGCCCAAAAAGACGAATCTGAGCATCGTTTCCTCTAACGTTATTAATGATGTTGCAATTGTTACCATTGGCATTGGCCCAATGAGTAAATGTGACCCAATTTGATGCCAAACCTTGCATTTACTATGAGAAAATTGGAAAGTCTAGATTTGCTGTAGCTGACTGGACAATCCTTGCTTATTATAATTTGGAACCTTATTGGGACGATATGAACACATTTTTCTTCGGAATAAAAAAGATTGGGGAAATGTGTTCCCGATTAAAACCAAGTCAAGCCTGTTCTGCAATGTACAAACATTTCCAACATGTGGAAGAGGAACTGAGAATGGAAAACGATCTCTGGCACATAGGACGAAATCGTAGAGCACCATTTGATTTTATTGGCAACATCGCCAGGAGTCTATATGGAGTACTGGACTCGGAATATGCAAAAGAAATGTCCAATACTATTGAAAAGGTGAAAACAAATGAGGAATACTTGGTAACACTCTTAAAAAATCAAACATCTATACTTGATTCAACAATCAACATCTTCAAGCGTGATGAGGCGATTATTGAGAAGCGATTGAATTTGCTGGAGCAGCAACTACTCGATATGTCTCAAGCACACTCTGATTCTGTGAAGACATTTCAATGGTATCTCACGATAACAACACAACTTTCGGTGATTGCTTCAAATTCGCAACGAGTACAATCAGGGATCGTTCATATACTCACTGACGTTCGTCATGACCAAATCAGCCCGTTATTACTTTCGCCTTAACAACTTGGCAAACACTTGAGGCAGCTAAAAAATCATTTTCCACCAGGACATATACTTCCTGCCACTGATGAAAGTGTTCTACAATTATATAAAAAGATGAAGGCAGCAGGGAACTGTGAAGAAGCACGGTATATTCAAAATAACATTACCGTTACTCTTAACACAAGTTTTTGAATTATACAATCTAGTTCCTATACCAGCAATCACCAATAAAAGAATTATGGCGATGGATATTCAAATTACCATGATATCGGTTAATAAACACAAACAATGCCATCAATTCCCAAATGAAGAATTCATTTGTCAAAATAAGCAATCTGTTGTCTCAATCAACAGTATTTGTGAACTTCAATTGATCAACAACAAAACTTCAAACAATTGTCAATCATCACCATAACTCAAAGAGGATTATTAACACTTGATCCAATTTGCACTTTGCGGAATCCATCAATACGTGTAACTGGACATCGTAACGCAACTACCGGAGCAATGAATATGTCATACGCCCGGTTGGAAATTTCTCCACCACGATGATCAACTCAACCAATGTTTAGCTAAGCTACAATGAACTTTACAACCTCAGTAGTCAACTATGGCCCAGATTAAAAATGAAATTACCACTTGACCTTAAGTCTAATCAAGGGCCTATCTTGTTCTAGAGCAGTGGTGGGCAGCCAAATTTCACAAGTGAGCCCGACAACAACATTTACAACAAACATCAATCCGAGCAGAGAAAAAGGTCCCGAGCGCGAGTCCGAGCAAAGGTCATAAATGTGCGAGTTTGTAGACAGAGGGACGCACAAGTGAATGCGGGACGCACACTCAACTGAGGGCCGCACAAGGAACGATAGCGAGCTCGAGGAAGGGTCATAAATGTACGAGTTCGTGGATAGAGTCATCAAATCAGGATCCGTGTAATTCCCCTTCCTGATTTGGAGTAGATTCATTGTAGTTATCAGATCAGGATCCGGGTAATACCCTACCTATCCATATCGATTTCGATATCCCAATGGGTCTCGATATCCATATCGATTTCGGTATCCATATCGATTTCGATATCCCTATGGATTTCGATATCCCTATGGATTTCAATATCCCTATGGATTTCGATATCCATATCGATTTCGGTATCCCTTTGGATTTCGATATCCATATCGACTTCGATATCCATATCCCAAGCAGTTGCGGGAGGGGAAAGAGGTCTTGATCGAGAGTTCGAGTTTGTAGGCAGAGGAACGCACAAGTAAATGCGGGACGCACAAGTAAATACGGGACGCGGATTGATGACCTATCCTCGAGCTCGAGATCGAGACCTTTTTCCCCTCCCGAACTTGCTTGTGCGTCCCTCTATCAAAGAACTCGCACATTTATGACTAAGTTTTCGAACTCGCGATCGCGAGCTTTTTTCTATTTTCCCCCTCCATCAGTTGCTTGTGCGTCCCTCTGCCCGCAAACACACACATTTACAACCCTTTCTCGAGCTTGAAATTTCTGCTTGTGCGTCCCGTAATTGGATGTGCGTCCCGCATTTATTTGTGCGTCTCTCTGCCTACAAACTCGAGCTCTCGATCGCGACCTTTTCTTCCGCTTTCCCCCCCGCATTTGCTTGTGCGTTCACCTATCAACGAACTTGCACATTCATGACCCATCCTCGAGCTCGCGATCGAGACCTTTTTCTCTGCTTGTGCGTCCCTCAGTTGCGTCTGCGTCCCGCATTCACTTGTGCGTCCCTCTGTCCACGAACTCGCACACTTATGACCTCTGCCACAAAAATAACGGAAAGAGCTCGGTGAGCCAAGTGAGCCACTACGTGCCCACCACTGTTCTAGAGGCAAACATTTTATAGATAATAAAATTATAAAATTCAATAACATTTTGGTGACCCCGACTTGGGCGTTCCCAATTTAAAAAAATAAAACATTTTGGTGTAACAGTCAAAGTGTGAGAATTTTGGTCAACTCAAGACACGCACATAAGGAATTTTGGTCAACTTGTCGATCATTTCCTTTTTTATTACAACGCTTTGGAAAATATTGATATTTCTTAGCGAGGGCACGGTTTTGCAGGCTAGCAACAATCCGGGGTCCCGACATCTCCGAAGCACTTGATTAACTTGGATATCATTGCATTTGCGCATATTATTTGTGTCAACTTGTCGACGGTATTGCACATCATAACAAAAAACTACATCTGCTTGTGAGACAACTGAATGTGTCAGCACTTTGTCACCTAGTCAACTT
Organism: Drosophila austrosaltans; assembly: GCA_035045865.1. Classification (NCBI taxonomy): domain Eukaryota; kingdom Metazoa; phylum Arthropoda; class Insecta; order Diptera; family Drosophilidae; genus Drosophila; species Drosophila austrosaltans. Next base: position 3,730,339 of record JAWNOQ010000073.1, on the reverse strand, counting down.
GGTGACTAGAATCACAGCGGAAAAAAGTACATTTCAGTCAACTTGGCGACTATTTTTGTACAGCAGGTCAACTTGGCAACCATAAAATCTTCTGTTTATCGGACAACTGAAATTATCAGCACTTTGTCACTAGAACGAGAGCAGAGTATAATCGGAAACTCCAAATTTGGATTTCTGCAACGTGGGTCAAGGCGTACCCAATCAATTGAACCATCTGGTCAACACGGCGACCAAGTAGGCGAAGGATTTCGAATATATACATATATCTATTTATATTAAATAAAATAAAAAAAATTAAAAACTTTATACCTGTTGTTCAATTTAACCTTATTTACTAGTACTTTGATCATTATTATTTATTTTGTAGATAATGTATTACACATCAAAATTAATGAAAAAAAAAAGTTTTTCATATGGGGGCATATATTTTTTTTTATTTGTTTTATGATAGTGTAGACCTGTTCTATTCGAGGTCCGGTCGGTCATTAAAAATTTTAGAAATTTTTTTATTGTACTATTTAGGAAATATATATGCATATCTTCAAAAAAATGTAAGTAAATTGGACAACTATTTCATAAAAAAAACTTAATCTGAAATTTAATCTTCTCTCTGATATGCGCTGGAGTAATGTTCACTCGAGCAAAAAAATACACTTTCTTAAAACATACTTTTTTATTAAATCATTCAATATATCACAAATAAGAACTTCTGATGTTGTGCAACCCGATAACTCTTGCTCTGCGTCCTTATTTAAAATAAGACATATAATATCTTTATCAACAAACTAATCTTTTTTAGAAGAGGAAACTTTTCATACTTGATAGATCAAGGAACTTAACTTTTCATGTTTCAACTATGTAGCTTAAAATTAGAGGCTGTCATCTTGATTCAAACAGATAGACGGGCAGACGGACATGTCTCAATCGACTCGGCTATTGATGCTGATCAATATGGGGTCGGAAACGTATATTTCTAAGCGTTACAAACATCTGACCAATTTTATAATACCCTCTTCAAGGGTATAAAAAAAGTACGTAGATCTACATATTTCAGCAAAATTGTGCTACGGAAAAACACGTAGATTTTGGAGCCTGGCTACGAAATTCTCAAATTTTGACTTGGCATCCCTGGTTGGGAGATTGCTATCACTGGAAACCAGGATGAGCCCAGAAATAAAGGCAGAATATGTAAAGTTCATGAAAGAATATGAACAACTTGGACCCATGAAGAAAGTGTTGCCAGAAAGAATACCAAGGCAGCATTATTTCATACCTCATTTTGTTCTTAATCCGACAGGTATGAGTTATTCCAGATGATCAATTCAACCAAATGATTGTCTGGAGATACAGCCCAAACGGGAAATTGAAATACTATCGTAAGATAGTAACATATGGAACAACGTCGGCTCCGTTCCTCGCAACAAAAAGTTTGGAGTATTTGGCAATTAAAAACAAGGAAAAATTGGCTGCTCTAGCAACAACACTAAAAGATGACTTTTATGTGGATGATTGCCTCTCAGGAGCAGACAGTTTAGCAGAAGCACTGCAAATCAGACAACAACTGGTTAAAATCCTTAAACCAGCCGGATTCAATTTGAGAAAATGGTGCTCAAACAATCCACAGCTATTGGAGGACATCCCGAAGGACGATATATGCAGCAGTATTAATTTGGGTGATGTATTGGAACAATTGAGCGTAAAAACTTTAGGCATAATTTGGATGCCTAAAGAAGACACGCTTTGCGGAAAGGCCCAATTACATACTCGAGGGATAACAAGACGCGTTCTATTATCTGAAATAGGACAAATATTTGACCCTTTGGGACTATTTGCACCTGTTGTAGTACGCGCTAAAATCTTACTGCAACATATTGCATCTGAAAAATTTGAGATGGATGCCAATTTACCTGCTAATTTGGAGAAACAGTGGGAATTGTATCGTGCGGATCTGCAAGAGCTAAATAAAATGCAAATGCCCAGGCACATATATGATGGAAAGGTGCCATCTACACGTCAGATCCACACCTTCGTAGATGCATCAGAAAAGGCGTATGGAGCTGCTGTATACATTCGGGCCACATACAAAAATGGTCAGATCGCCGTGCGTTTGCTGTGTGCAAAGTCACGAGTAGCTTCACTGGAAAAACAATCATTGCCGCGTCTTCACCTATGTGCAGCAGTGCTTGGAGTTGAACTAACAAACAGAGTATGACACGATCTCCAAATAGAAGCAGAAAACGTTGAAGACTCGGGCATCTTATTTTTATACGTTTGTGGCAAACAGACTCACAAAAATACATACATGCTGTCTCCAACGCAACACGATGGCGGCATGTATCGTCAGCACTGACCGCTGCAGATGTTCTATCGAGGGGCTCTCTATTATATTTTAAATAAGCCACAAGAATTCATTCTACCGATTGCAGCGAATCGTCGCATATGTTCGCAGGTTCAGTAGCAAGCGTAACAGGCGTGCAACAAAACAGCTTGAAGTCGAAGAATTGAAGTACGGTTAAGAGTTGCCACACATCATCAAACTGATCCAAGAATTGGAGTACGCTTAAGAGTTGCGTCACCTGAGGAAATATCCAGAACAACCACTTAATAAAGCTCTGTGGCAACATTGCCGCTAATATTAGATGAAACCTCTACCATTAGAGTAGCAACTAGATTGGAACAAGCTCCCGTACCAAGGGACACAAGGAACCCTTACGGGGATTCTATTGTTAAGATGGTTCTTCAGAAGCTACATGAAGAAAACATGCATTGCGGACAAGAGGCCCTTCGTGGTATTGCTCAACAGCATAACCACATTATCAAGATCAAGTCAATGATCAGAAATGTAATCCAAAACTGTGTGAAGTGCACAAGATTTCGGCCACAACTATTCAAACAAGTCATGGGAGACCTACCGGAGCATCGAGTCTCACAAGCTCGACCGTTCCTTAACGCAGGTGTTGATTACTGCGGACCTCGCTGGATTCACCACAAAGTGAGAGGAAAAAGGCCAGACAAGGCATACAAAACAGTGTTCATATGCTTTGCAACTAAGGCTATACATTTGGAACTGGTAAGCGACTTATCCACATCCTCATATTTGGGCGTACTACAGCGCTTCATAGAAAAAAGGGGAAAATGTCAAACCCTCAATTGTGACAAACTTTGAAGGGGCTCACAACCAATTGAAGGAACTGACTGAATCAATCCACTCCGAGAAGGACTGAAGTGCTATTTTTGAATTTTTCATTGCAACGCCGGGTCACATGCTTATTGGCGAGCCATTACTAGCACAGCTAGATGCAGAAACGGTCCAAAGAAAATCATTACCCGATTAATAAGAATTAGTTCAGAGGTTGAAATACACTTTCTGGACACAATGGTCACAAGAGTACATGCAGGAGCTCTAGAGTGCTTCCAAGTGAAACCATACAACAATGTCAAGGAAGGAATGATGGTAATCCTAAAGGAAGACAACGTCCCAATGCTACAATGGCCAATTGAACGAACCATCAAGAAATACTCTGGTCCCAATGGATATATGAGGGTAGTGGTTGTGAAAACTGTGAAAGGAATTTTCAAACGAGTGATTCACAAATTGGCTCCACTACTTCCAAACGCAGAGCCAGGCAAAAAGCGAAAGTTTTACAGTCCAGATGAGGATAATGGGCAAACAACCAAGAACATGGAGGAGCATGGCAAACCAACGCCAAAACGCAACGCTACAGCACTACCAACTCTAGCAGTAAATATTTTAATGATGTTACTTATGCTAGCCCTGGCTCTAGCGCAGTCAGTAAACATAACACAATTTGATGATAACCCAGGCATATACTATGAAAAAATTGGAACATACCAATTTACTGGACCAGGTCCAGTAAATTGGTATGTTCCAACCACTGAACCACGTATACGTGGAAGAAATTCAATCATATGCCAACGGGTTAAAACGACTAGGATCTTGTGTTCACAACTATCTCCACCAGAACCATGTTTTGCGATGCAACGGCACTTGCATCACATCTTCGACGAAATAATAACAGGAAACGAATTTCTGCACATTAAGCGGATGAAACCAGCTTCATTGGAAATCGTTGCGTCCATCGCCAAAGGAATATTTGGCATTCTGGACTCAGAATACGCTGAAGAAATGTCACAGAAGATCAAAAAGGTGAAAGTCAATGAAGAATATTTAATAACATTGATGTGAAATCAGACATGAATCATTGACTCAACGATAAACATATTTAAAAGAGAGAAGAAACTATCAAGAAACGATTCAAGCAATTGGACCAGCAAATGAGTGACCTGTCAAATACAGTATCAGATGCAGTAAAGTTACTCCAGTGGTACATTACCATGACCACTCAACTATCTTTGATAGCGGCAAATTTGCAACGCATACAGGAAGGGTTTACCCATGTGTTAACTAATATCCACCACAACCAGATTAGCCCACTTCTAATATCCCCAAAACAAGTACACCAGCATGCGGCACAATTAAGAGCTCATCTTCCACCCGAATTGGCGTTGCCAGGCTCGGACACTGACATAATGCCATTATATAAACGAAGGCGGAGGGAACCAAAGTGAAGACTCATGTGATCTTTAAGATCACCTTGCCTCTCGAGTCCACCGAGACCCTGGAATTATATAACTCAATTCCTATTCCTGCAATCGGTCATTATGGGATCATGATCATAGATGTTGAAATCCCAATTATAGTAGTAAATAGACACTGAGACCAATACATTGGTCTGTCGACAAAGGACCTGGCACAACAAACAAACAACTTTCACTACTAATAGCTGCGAGTTTCAATTGTTTAGAGAAAAGACTTCATCAATGTGCCATATCAAGCAAACTTACAAGCCGTTTGTATGGTACGACCGGCATTACAAAAATCGCTGGATATTTGCGACAAAATCGCCGATGGAACTATCAGCAGTATGCGACGACAACATGATCAGCGTGACCATTAATCAAAGAGGTCTTCTATTTATGGATCCAGGGTGCACACTAAAACACCCCGCACTTCAAGTTTCTGGTCACCGTGTGGATACTACCGGATTACTGAAATTGTCATATGAACGATTTGGTAACTTCTTATCTAGCATAGTACCAAACATAACGAAGGCCACCTTGATGAATACTTTGCAATTGGGCTTTCAGGAACTAGAGTGTTTAAGCAATCAACTATTAGCCACGACCAAGATGAAGCTATCAAATGAACTTAAAGAACCCCACCATCACAATTACATATCATATGCAGCGCTGGCAACATTCGTTCTACTACTGGTTGCATATGTAATAAAGATGTGGAGTACAAAGAGACCTGTCAACCTTCAAACAGGCCAACATGAGATGACCCAACAAAAAGAAGGAAGAGAATCTAACAAACTACAGTCATCCAGTTCACAGGAATTCGAGATCAAAGTAGAGTAATGTTGAACATGTGTTCAACGGCCGGGAGTATGTTGGTGCTTGGTTTAAATAGATATAAGTACACAAAACACCACTACATTTTACACAAATATTACCCCAATTGTAATAACTAAATAATAGCAAATAATTCCCATATTGTAAACACATGTGACCCTTAGTTAATAAGTAAATCTCGGGTATCCCTCTCATACCAGTTATTGGCTATCAATTCAATAAGTACCCCTGCTAGGGTCGGCAATAATCAATCAGTTGCTGACCTAGCAGCTACGTAATGAAAGGTGGAGCTAAAATGACCTTTGCAGCAGGGCCTATATAAGTAGAGTCTAGTTCTTAGGCTTATTAGAATCAATATTTGTAAGCAACGGGTGTGCATCGCTGTGTCTTTGGCCCCCAATTACAATATAATTCTCAACCTTCGTGGTCCACCCAATTCAGTTGTTGGTTGCGATAGCCCTATGCCACTAGATTATGTTCTAGCGGCATTTACATTATAAATAATAAACTCATAAATAAATATACATACATATACATCCTGCAATTCTTCTTGCGTTTTTATTGAAACACAGACCTTACTGTACAAATCCTTAATTCGCGTTTTTTCCGTTACGTCTTCAATGTCGACAATGCGGCAAATGTATCGGCAAATCTTTGTTTCCGTAGAACACACTCCTTTCCAGCGCACCCTCTATCGAGATCGAGACGTTCAACTCCAAGATTACGAACTCCAAACAGTCTCATTAAGAGTCAACTTAGCTTTGTTTTTGGCTATTCGAGTCTTCCTCCAGTTGGCTCAGGATGTGGAACAAAGGTACCCCAGAGCGAACGAAATTCTGCGAGGCTACATGTACGTGGACGACGTTCTTGCTGGATCGCACACTAAGAATTTAGCCGTGTGAGGCGATTCAAGAACTCTAAAGCGCCCTGACTTCCGTTAATTTCGCTCTCCGGAAATGGAAATCGAACGAAAAGATGTGCCATCCCATCCCACTTAATGCCGACTTTCTTGGGTTAGAGGATGCGAGCACCGCCAAGACGCTTGGTATCCGCTGGAAACCTACGCAGGATCGTTTCTTCTTCGTAACTGCTGATCCACCGTTGCAAGCGTCCGTCATCAAGAGGGACGGAGTGGGTTCGATTACCCCGCGAGTACTGGCCTGCATCTCCTTCCACGGTCCCCGAAACAGAAGTGGAGCAAAGGACCCACTGACACATCGCCACCACGTCAAATAAAACCGATATCATAAAACATTTTTCCGATTTTGGTCGAGCTCCAAGAGTGATCGCCTATGTCCTGAGGTTCCTCAGCAGGAGGAAGTCTCTCCCCCATCATTAATTCTCACCCAACAGAAGTTATTCGAGGCCGAAAAGGCCTTAGTTCTAGCTACTCAACAACGTGAGTATCCGACAGAAATCCGTTGTCTGTCAAAAGTTTAACCAGTTCCCTCATCGAGCTCGCTTGCAAGCTTGCATCCGTTTCTCGATCACCACGGCACCCTGCGTGCCAGCGGTCGATTACGAGCCTCTGAATCTCTAAGTTACGATGAACGTCACCCAATACTACTCCCTTACGGCGCTCATCTAACCCAACTCATCATCCGATTCACGCACCGTATTACTTTGCATGGAGGCAACTAACTAATGATCCGATTCCTGCGGGCGAAGTTCTGGATTCCGAGGATTAAAATGATGATGGATGATCTGCCCCGAGGACGGATAACTTTCTCCATACCCTTCACGTATACTGGTCTTGATTTTGTCCTTCCCTTTGAGATCAAAAACTACATAGGAAGGGCTTGCCAAGTACCAAGGCCATCCACCTTGAAGCTACATCCGATCTGACGACAGGAAATTTCTGGCGTCATTTTCCCGTTTCGTATCGGGAAGACGATGCCCGCAGCGTATGTATTCCGACAATGGCAAAACATTCGTTGGCGAGTCAAAGGCCTTAGAGAACGATTTTCTGAAAGCGACCAAACGCCGCTTCTTAAATTCCCATGATCAGCAGATCGTGTCCTGGCCTTTCATTTCGCCCAGCTCTGGGGCTGGCCTCTGGGAAGCGTGGGTGAAGAGTTTTAAGGCTCTGTTTTACAAGTGCACGGCCAATGTGCGCTACACCTTCGAGGAGCTCTCTACACTGCTGTGCCGGATAGAGGTGTACCTGAACTTGCGTCCCATTTCGCCCATGAGTGAAGATCCGGGGGATCTTTTGGCCTTGAGTCCTGGTCATTTCTTGGTGGGTGGACCTGCGATAGATACTAGGGGCCCACCCACCAAGAAATGACCCACGATCACTTCTAGCATTGGCTTGTCTCAAACAATTTTTTTCCTTTTGCCAAGGTTAGGGCATCTGCCAAGAAGTTGTTTTTGCGACACATAAAATATTGATATTCACATCGCTGTTGATTTCACTCATTGCCTTCTCTGGTGTAAATTTGATTATTTTTCTCAAAACTTTCATATATACATACTACATGCTGACACCACAGTATTGTATGCGTTTGCGTCGTATCTGCCTTTAGTATAACAAACTAAAAAACTCTAGCCGGTAAAAAGAAGTTTTACAGGCGGCGCCAAAGTACACAGGCATAATAAATGGTTTAGATAGCCTAACTTGCAAAATAATTGAACCTTGTTCTACAAAAGGCTATTGATAAAGAACAACAGTCCGAACGCTATATCAAACAAGTCATAAAGAACGAGTTAGGGAGAATAAAAGAAATCTTTGATGACTTACGAACGCATTTTCGAATAATAAAAAAATAATAAAATTGGTCAGATGTTTGTAACTCATAGAAATACACGTTTCCGACCCCATAAAGTATATATATATTCGATCAGCATCAATTGTGTGGATCTAGCCATGTCCGCCTGACTGTCTGTTCGCAGCTTTTCCAAATGAAATGTTAAGTTAAAGGATGGCGCAAGTCAAGTTTCAAAATTGGTCGGATTGGATAATTATTACCGGAGTTATTCAAGAAATCGTGAAGGTAGCTCATGTAAAAAAAGCAATTTTTTCAGCAGCAAAGAAACAAAACAAAAACAGGTTATAAAAATCAACTATCCAAACACGAAAAACCCAGGTTTGATTCACGCAGCCTAAAAAAAGAAATTTATATAAATATAGCGTACTCGAAGTTTGAACTAGATCAGATAATTATTAAGAAGTTTGAACTAGATCGGATAATTATTAAGGCTACAAATCAACAATGAAATTTTATTTAAAACAAATTAATTTTAATGCTCACACACACATGCAAAAATTTTCAACACGTGGTGTGTAAGAGAGACAGAAACATTTACACAGAACGAAATTAAAAAAGCGAGGTTCGTTTGCTATATATGTTGAAATAGCACGATTGTCAACGATGTTGCTTTTAGTCCCGGTGAAGTGAAGATTTCCAGGGTTGTGTGCTGCTGTAAGACTTGCCGAATGAGTGTAGAACAAGATCACAGCCATGACATGATATAGCAATACCAGATCGTTCATATATATGTCGGAGACTCAAGATTCTCCTCGGTATTGTCTTTTTTCTTTGGCTGTTAAGGAAGCGTTTTTTTTTTGTCGCGTGCGTTGACTAAGCAGTCGTCCCAAGCAGGACTACACTTCTCAATTTTCCTCTATTTGGGCCGTTGAAAATAAAGCATATGTATATGCAATCGAACGATGAAGACGTATTCCAGCAGTGGTTGACACAGTAAAATAGTTAAAGTGAAGAACAAAGTTTTGTTTCTTTTGATATATCAAACACCTTCGTTCATAATTTGATCCTTTGAGACCGATCGTTGTTCATTGTTACTTATTGCTTATTTGTTGTTAATAATTTGTTGCAAATGTTCAATTGTGGATTGACGCCGAACAAGTTACCGATATTTATCGATAGTAAGACCTTTGTGCACATCTCTAATAAAAAGCGCGTGTATTTTTGGCTGCCAAAAAGCACAATTTATTATTCTCGTTTAGTATGGACCAACTAAAACCTTTAACCAAGGCCAGAGACAGATTGAGACAACAATTACAAGGGAACATGGACACACTGAGAATCCGCCAAGTGAAATCGACATTTACACAATCGATTACATATTTTGACCAATACATGGAAGGAGTTTGTCAGACTTGGTGACAAATTAGTAAAACATAAAGAAACACCGCGTTATTTGGTGAATTTGCTTCTGGACGAATTCGCCAACTTGCCAAAAGTGGTTGGTAACAATTCCTCATCCCTCCGAGCACTGACAAGTGGTGCCGATGATGTTCTGGACGTTGACGCGTACAATGCGCAGTACGTTCAAGTGGGCCAAGCGACACCAGGACAAAGCCTGTTACGCGCGAACCCTATCAGACAGCATGCAAAAACGAAGTCGCGTGGACAACGGACGACAACTAAAATAATAATTAAGACTAACTACTAGATAGATAACTTAAAATAGTAGTTTTTAGAATAGTTATAGAGAACTCTGTTCCGATTACAGAATAAAGGCGGTTGTAGTCGGAACAGAGAACTCGGAAAGGTTCATGCAAAGAATAGTTAGAAGTACAGCGTGTTAAAGTTAAAGGGACATAATTTCGGGTTAGTCTACAAGGTACAGATAGATTGACCTGATTAAGTAAATTAGAACAATCTATTTGTCCATTTAGAAGCTTATAAATAAACAAAGTACCAAGCATTACTCTACGATTAAGTAAGGAGGGAAGGTTAATCAAAAGAAGTCTTTTAGAATAGGAGGGCAAGTTAACATTTCGATCCCAGTTTAAACCACGAAGAGCAAAAATTAGAAACTGTTTTTGAACAGATTCAATTTTAACTTGGTGTGATCCATATTGTGGAGACCAAACACATGATCCATACTCCAAAATGGGGCGGACCAGTGAAATAAAAAGAGTTTTGGTTGTGTAAGGATCGTCAAATTCTTTCGACCATCGCTTAACGAAACCAAGACAACTCATGGCTTTATTGACAGTGATATTAATATGACGAGTAAAATTTAATTTGTGGTCCATGAGTACACCCAAATCATTAATCTCGTTCAAACGTTCAAGTGGGGTATTATTGAGATAATACACCACTAATTGAAAAGAGGATCTATGAAATGACATGACATTACATTTTGAAACATTAAGGTTTAATAAGTTAATTTCACACCAAGTTTGAAAGTTATTAAGATCGACTTGAAGCAGACGTGGAGAGCTTAAGTCTTTAAAACTAATACAAAGTTTAACATCATCAGCCTACATAAGCACGCGAGAGTGAGTTACAACTGACGGAAGGTCATTAATGAAGAGCGTAAAAAGCAATGGTCCTAGATGGCTACCTTGTGGCACCCCCGAGGTCACATTGATGGTCTTCGAAAGATAAGTTTTAAATAAAACTTTTTGTGTACGGTTATTAAGATATTGAGAAATCCAATTAAGCAGAAGGCTTGGAATCCCAAGTTTGTTCAGCTTGAACAAAAGCAGTGTATGATTGACAAAATCAAAAGCCTTACTGATCGTCAGTGTAAATGACATCAGTTTGCAATGCATTCCTGAATCCCTCGATCGCTAAAGAAGTAAACTCTAAAAGGTTAGTGGTTGTAGATCTACGTTTCATAAACCCATGTTGAGAAGATGAAAGAATAGAACTACAGAAATGTTGCAGTTGAGAAGTTATAATTTTCTCAAATGCCTTAGGAATAGCGGACAATTTGGAAATACCCCTGTAATTAGAAGCTACGGATTTATTACCCTTTTTATGCAAAGGAATAATAAAAGATTCTTTCCAAATGGTTGGAAAAGAGGAAGTTTCAACGGACAAAGTAAATAACTTAAGAATCGGGGAAATCAAAGTCTCAGCGCAAAACCTAAGTACACAACCAGGTATCCCATCAGGTCCTGGTGAGTACACGGGCTTCACTAAAGTAAGCACGCTGAGAAGCGAATCTTCATCGATCAGAGGATTAAAGACGCAATTAGATCTTTTCAGCTGATAACGATAAGAATAGTTAGCTCGATGATCTTTGGAGGAATAGGTCGTTTTGAAAAAATCAGCAAACATATCGGCAATGGCCTGATCATCGTCTGCTTTATTATTTGCAAAACATAAATAGGACGGGTGCAATGCCACCTTTCGTTTGGTGTTAACGAAGTTATAAAATTGCTTAGGATCATGGGAGAACTGAAGTTTACAACGCCTAATGTAATCCTTATAGCATAGTGTATTAAGCACTGAAAAATTCGATCGGGCAACAGCATAAAGAGAGAAATCAGACGGTCGACCCGATTTTTTAAACTTTCTATAATACCTAGACTTTACATTTTTCAAATTAGTTAACTCACGTGTAAACCATGGCGGTTTGTTAGACAATACATGGGTCACACGTGGAACACAAGCATCAAAAAGTGAAAACATAGTATTATAGAAAAAACAAATGGCAGCATTCATATCATTACAGGAGTACAGATAAGACCAGTCTGTGGCAAGAATTAGCTCATTGAGCTTGAAAAAGTTAGTTTACGAAAGCAACGGGTACGAGACGTCGAACTGGTACCAGCATTTGATAAACGAAAAGGTAGATCAATAGTCAAGTCCAAAGTTGGATGGAAACTGTCTTCGGGGACGACTAAGGGATCAATCCTCGAAACAGTACAGTTAGAAGAATCTAACATAAATATAGGATCTAGTGATCTCTCATTTTTGTTACGCAGAGGATTAACTTGGGTTAAGGATAACTCAAGGAGACCGTCAACAAAGCAATGTGAGGAGGAGGGCATCAACAAGGAAGACTCACCTGATGGAAGCCACGAAACGTCAGGTAGATTAAAATCTCCCAGAACGATAAATATGTCTGCATCCGAAAGAAGTGAAGAGACAAAGCGAATAGCTTCTAAATGGCTAGCATATACCGTCATGTCAGAACTCGGTGGAATATACGAGCAGGTTAGAAATACAGAATATGATTTCAAACAAATTTTGACACTAAAAAATTCAATGTCAAGAACGGCAGGTGGCAGAACTATTTCTGAAGGAAGAGATGAATTTACGGCAATCAAAACTCCAGCACCATTTTTGGAGATTCGATCGCATTTATAGGTTGAAAAAATTGTGGGAAAAACAGAGGCATCAGAAATGTCTGGCTTTAACCACGTTTCAGTAAAGACCAAGATATGAAAGTCAAAAGATAGACTATCTACAAAAAGCTTAGAAAGTTTAGATTTTAGTCCTCTAACATTCTGATAGGCCAGAATAAGGGACGAAATTAGTTTTTTGACCCGCCAGCTACTGACGAGCCAGAGGGTATGGAAGGATTAGTTGTGTTAGGCAGACGAATCGGAGGCCGATTTTTCTTTTTCTTAGCCGTATACTCCTTTATAACTAAATGTTCCGGCCAAAAATCTTTGTGACAAATTTGGTCAAAGACATTTGTTGGGACACTGATTTTAAATGACGAGATGTCACGGGTGTATGAAATCCTAAACTTTTCCACCACTATGTTTGGCGCAACGACTTTTGCCCGGATATGGGCTATGACATCATCTGATGTAGTATTGGGGTCGAGCCGCGAAACAAAGATTTGCTTTTTTGGTGGAATGGCTACAAGAGATCTCAATGCGCCAGTCGCAACCGCAGCAACAACATTTTGCGCTGGAACTGCTGAGGCGGATGACGCCTTGAGAGCTCTTCTAGTTACTACTTTATTGGGAATATCCCTGGGAGTGGATATTCGCCCGGACTCATCGAAAACTACAACCGATATCGGGTCAGTTTGCGGGGCACTATTACCAGGGGAAATGTCAATCGTCCCCGCAACTGCAGTCACTGCTGGACTCCTAAACGATATCAGTTGCTGACCATTTGGAGTTATGGGGTCGTTCGACGATGCCGGAACCGACAGAAACAGAGATGCCGGCGGATCGGGAGAGAAATCCCGATGGATAGTCTTCTTCCGCTTCGGTGATTCGTTCAATAGTTTATAACTATTAAACTGAGTTTCCAGAGACGAAAACTCATCACGAAGTTTCAGAAAGCCAGCCGACAGGGACTTAAAGCCCTCTCTCGCCCGCCGCATAAATAGACGCATATCCATTTCTACCCGGCACGCTTCACAACTCCATTTAGTCCCCCGCCGTTACCATTACTATCCTTTACTTTGGCTGTGTAACCCGCGCATTTGACATGCATAATGTTATCACACAGCCAGCACAAAAGATAGTCGTCTTGGACTTTTTGGGGATGAGGGCACTTTTTGGAAGAGCAGACAACCATTGTAAATTTAATTATTTATTATTATTTTTACTGATAAGAAAAAATAAATAATAAATGGCAAAAAATTAAAAAAGAAATTTAAAAATGAGCAATGTATACAAACCAAGAAGTAACACAAGTGTTAAAGTTTTAATTTTAGAAGAAAAAACTGAAGAGAAATTAAGAGAGTTAGTAATAACACACAACAACAAAGACTGACACAATCGCGAGAGTAACGGTCGCGATCGCGGGCAATGTAAAAACGAGAGAGCAAGCACTACACAAACAACAACACTAATGTGTATGCGAGAGCGCGAATGCAAGAAAAGAGATCAAAAACACAAAGTCAAAGACTATGCAAACAAAACAACAAAACTGTAAGTTTTGTTATTAAGTGAAACAATAAGTAATAATAGCTTTGAATAAATGTTTAAGAACAAGTTACAATAAGCTATTCGCGTAATAAGTAATTTCGGCACAGATTCCGCGGAAAATAGTTTTTATTTGCGGGATTAAATAAAAAGGTTGGATAAAAGCGAGAGCGCAAAAAAAACACGACCGACTTCGTTGAAGTGAAGAAAGGTTCTTCTTTGGGCTTTAAATGCATGCGGGCAAACTGGTAGAGATTGTTGGCTGATATATTTTCTCATCGCAAAGGTTGATGAGACCACCAGACGTGAATAGATTGACCATAGTTAAAATATGGAAACACCTACTATTAATGATTTGCTTAAGTTATTGGCTTCAAGATATGATAGACTTGAGCTCTGCTAAGCAGCTGACCAGGGAGTCAGCAAACAGAGAGATGACTAAGTAAAAAGGCAAACACCCACGATGCTTCCTAATTCAGGCAACTGTACCAAGTGTTTTAGCGATGAGCATATACTGTGGACTTGTTTCCAATTCCAGAGCTTGTCTGTCAACCAACGTTGCACCTTTGGGAAAGAGTTGCTTCAACTGTTTGAAGCTTAATCAAGGAGTAAGCGTTTGTGAATCTAAGTCTTCCTGCAAGCATTGCAAGCGCCGCCATCATTTTTTGCTGCATTCCGACTTGCAGCTCCAGCAAGGATGCAGTCACAAAAACAAGTCAACTCAAGCTAGGCTCCTGAAGATCCGCTGCCCGCTACATCAGTGGTAGCGGTTACAAACAAAGATGCACTCAAACGTTCCGTCTGATTGCCGTTTCGGGAATATCTTCCGAAAAGGCAGAAACATCCAGAGGTAAAATGATATATCCTTTATCATTTTAAATAAATAAGAATGTCATTGATAGATTTTGTTTGCTCGTCTGTGCTCTCTTAAGTCTTTATTTCGAATGTCTTATTGGTATACATTAAATGCTTATGCCGCTTATTGGCAACTATCAAAAGTATATAAGAATCCGAGGCGGGAGTGTACTCACATGTTTGGTCACTCATTCTTGGTGTGACCACATTGCAAGCTCAGCATATTTAGACTGGCTTGCCAGCACAGTTCGTTTCTCTAGAAACGAACGAAATGTATGTATGCAAGTTTGAGAACATACATACAATCGCTCTTACGTATGTATTTTATATTTATTACAAGCTGTGCTGATTGGTTTTGATTATGACATGTCAATACCCTACAACTTCAAAGAATAACGTAATATAATGAAATTATTTGGAATATAAAAAAAAATTACGTCTGTATTTGAATATATTTTTAAATATATAAGTAATTTTTTTATGATGTGGATGCTTTATGAGGCTGGTCCACAATTTAAATTTATTAAGGAAATTCAATTTTACAAATTACCGCTTAGGCGTGTTGGTTTTGGGTAAGTTCTAATTAATACTAAAGTCGGCACGATCGACACCAAGACCTAAAGCTTGCCTTTCGTCAAGCCTTTGTATTTACGACTTTGAAGCTCTGTGTTATCAGCTGGAAAAAGTTTTCTAGGGCCAAAGCCTCCAGCCAAAAGTTCTCCCACATCTGAGTATAGGCGATTCACACTTGATTGCACTAACTCCCAACTTTACGCAGTCTTGCATAGTGTTAATTAAGCTTTGAAAATCGATAAAAACGATAAAATGTCTTATTTTCTAGCCAAAAAGAATTGTAGTTTTTTTAGAGGGAGACTTTCCGAATCCAAGAATTATTTGGTTGGCGTAACAATTATCTGCTGAACTTGCTATGAACTGTTGCTACGTCGGAACTGATATCTTCTTCAGTAATTTTTAAATACTGGCAAGACATTGCGTAAAACTCTCGCCTAACGAAATTACTATCTTTTTAGACTGCGACGCTGGGACACTACCATTTTCGCCCCTAAGAATACTTGTTAAAGGTTCGGCAATCTTCGAGTAGTCTCTTATAAATCGCCTGTAGTAGCCGGACAATCCTACAAAGGAGCGCAGGGATTTTAGCGAACATGGTTCCGGATAGCCTTTGATTGCTTCTACCTTTTTGGGACAAGTTTTAATTCTTCTTTAAAAAATCTTGATTTCTCTGGTGATATTCTCATATTTTAAGCAAAAAGTCTTGATAGGATTAACTCCACATGATTGAGGTGTTCCTCTCCAATATACACAAAGCAATACTTCCCGATATGTTCCCGTAAAAAATCATCAATCGCTCTTTGAAACACACTGGGAGCATTTTTTAAAAGGAAGGCGACCAAATTCAAACTTTCCACTGCTAAATAGAAGAAGAGAAATGTTTTCACTCTTCATCGTTTATTGTTTTTCTGGGCTCTTGCATACTTTCTTTTATTTTCGGTTTTAAACTCATCGCGCCTGCCTAAAAGTTCAGCTAATTACTTAGCAATAATATTCTTAACATTTTGTTATTTAAATTGTTAACTTTGCGCTTTTTGTTTGTTTAAATAAACAAACACAAAACCAAAGCATTGAACTTATTCTTTGTAATAACAACAAAACTTTTTACAGCAGTGTTGTTGTTTTTGTTGATCTTTGCTCTTGCGTTTCTACTTCTTACCGTTTTTTAGACCGCTCTCGCCAACTCATTGTTGTTGCATGTGCAGTGTTGTGGGCTCTCCCGCTCTCCTCTTTTCTTTTTTTTTTTTAACTTCTATTATTCGCGGTAGCTACCAAGTTGGAGGATCCGGGTTTATTTATATTTGTTTTATTTATAGTTGAAATCAAGAAATAAGACTTGGTTAATTTGACTTCAAAAGAAGACTGTTTCATTTTTATTCATATTAATTTCTATGTACTCACACCCTAGCTGGCGGACCGTCGGCAGAATGACGACGTAAGCATTTTATTTACATTCTTAGGAATTATGTTAGTATGTATACATCCTGCCTATTGCTGATGTTGCGGCTTCTGGACATTGCTCAAGATTGATTATATTGCAGTTGATCGTAGTGGCTTAACCGAGGGCATCTCGAGGGGAGCTGAGATGGTAACTCGCTCGCATTTATCTCTATCGCGAGTACAAGTGATTCGTCTATTTATGTAGTGATTAACTCTCTTAGATTCTGCACTAATTTTCTCTGCAAGTTTGACTCCAGTGTCGAATTTGCTTAATAAAACTGAGTGAGTTTTTTCGTTGGCATTTATTCTTTAAAGATTTATTTTCTCCTTTAAAGAAAAAATTTAATTGATTATGTCCGTCTTTTCTAGCAAGAAGTGTTTGAACCCCCCTACGCCGCATAATGTGTTTCTTACTTGCTGGCTGTGTGACAATGTCATGCACGTTAAATGTGCTGGCTACACGGCCAAAGTGAGGGATAGTTTGGAGCAAAGAGGTGGCCTCAAATGGGGATGTGACGCATACCAAGAAGTGGACATTGAAATGAGGGTATTTATGAGGCAGACCAGGGACAAGTTTAAGAAATTGTCATCTGGTTGCGATACCATAATCGCAGTCGCTGCCCACAACCAATCCGCCGCAGCTCATTTCGTTCAATACCCCCGTTCCCCAGGGTGGGCGTAAAGATGAGGCTATTTCCGTTTCTCCAGGAAATGGTCTCTCTTTGCAGACAAATCAAGCCGTAGTTTCCGATCAGTCCGGGTAAATACCAAATAATATTGATATTGCCAATAGTTGTCCAGTTAGAGGTACACAAGTACTTAGGCCTCTAACTGGCGTACCACCAAAGAAACACATATTTATTTCAAGGCTTGATCCCGAACATTCTTCGGACGACATCTTATGTTACATTAAGACAAAAGTTCAAGTCTCCAAAATAGCGGTGGAGAAATTTAAATTTAATTATTCAAGGGAGATATCTTCCTTTAAAATCAGTGTTCCCGCTGAACTGTTTAACTGCATTTGTAGTAACAGTTTTTGGCCGGATCACATTTTAGTAAAAGAATATACGGCCAAAAAGAAAACTCGAGGTCCAGTTAGGCTTACTATCCCCCCAAATATTTCCTCCTCCGGAACGTCAGCATCTGCTGGCGTTCCAAATAACTAATCTCGTCCCTTTATCTGACCTATCAGAATGCGAGAGGACTTAAATCTAAGCTTCCTAGACTCTATCTAGATAGTCTAGAATTTGAATCTAAAATTTTAGTATTTACGGAGACATGGTTAAAACCTGATATTAACGATGCATCTGTTCTTTCCGCAAAATTTTCAATTTTTAGATGTGATCGGACTTCTCGTGTAGGCGGAGGAGTTCTGATTGCTGTTGAGTCGGCCTTAACTTCTGACCAAATCCATTCACCGGAAATTCTGGAGATTGAGTTTGTTAGTGTTAAGGTCAGATTCAAGTCTTTTTCTGTCTACATTACTTGTTCTTACATCCCGACATGGCGGTGTATGCAAAACATTTAGATTCTATTCGACATATTTCTTCATTGCTTTCTGATAGTGATATCTTAATCGTCTTTGTTGACTTTAATTTACCAGATATAGCATGGTCTCATTCTGCTGAATCTATTCTGTTGCTTCCTTCTATACTCACTGCTTTGTTGATGGCCTTTTTGATTTATCCTTGGCTCAAGAAATATAAATAAATAAATAAAAAGTAAATAACATGGGTCTATCGTTAGATAGATATCTCTAGTCTTGCCTGAAGACAATTTTCATCCTACTTTGGATTTATCTGTTGATCTGTCGTTTCGTACACCGATTGTTGGTGTCAGTCCTGTGGTTAAGTCTCGTAATTTTCGCAAGAGTAACTTCATTAAACTAATTGAGCTAATTTTGAGAGCTAATTGGTCATCCTTATACAGTTCCTCATACATGGATCTTGCTATCTCGTAGTTTTATGATACTCTTGATTCGCTTTTTGAGGTTTGTGTCCCACTGAGGACTCCAGTGTCGTCTCACCGACCTGCCTGGTTTTCTCGTGAGCTATCCAACTTGAAAAATGTCAAATCCAGATATTATAAAAAATACAAGAAGTCGGGACGTTCATCGGACCTCAAGCGTTGTAAGCTTGAGTTTTCCCGTGATCCTAAACAGTTTTATAGCTTTGTTAATTCTAAACGTAAGATGGATGTCCACCCATCAATGTTATCGTTTGAAAATAATATACGCGGACTCTGATCAAGCGATTGCTGATTTGTTCGCTGATTTCTTTACAACAACATACTCCTCAGCGGAATACCGAGCGAATCATCCGTATCCTTATCAGATAAAAAGGTCTAATTATATTTTTAGTCCTTCGATCGATGAAAGTTCGCTTCTTAGCGTGCTTAATTTAGTAAAACCTGTGTACACACCTGGTCCTGATGGAATACCTGGTTGTGTACTCAGATTTTGTGCAGAGGCTCTATGTAAACCACTTCAAAAACTTTTTTTGTTGTCCGTTAAGTCATGTCATTTCCCATCTATATGGAAGGAATCTTATATAATTCCTCTTCATAAGAACGGTAAAAAGTCTGACGCGTCTAATTATAGGGTTATTTCTAAATTGTCCGCCATCCTTAAAGCTTTCGAAAAGTTAATTACTTCTCAACTGCAACATTTTTGTAGATCTATTATTTCACCATCTCAGCATGGGTTTGTGAAACGTAGATCTACTACCACTAACCTATTAGAATTTACATCTTTAGCGATCGAAGGATTTAGGAATGCAAGACAAACTGATGTCATTTATACTGATTTCACCAAGGCTTTTGATTCTGTTAATCATACACTTCTTCTTTTAAAATTAAACAAAATTGGCTTCCCAAGCCCTTTAATTTGTTGAATTCGTGAATACCTGACAGACAGAACACAGAAAGTTCTATTCAAGTCTTCAAGTTCAAGGACCATCCAAGTAACTTCAGGGGTGCCTCAGGGTAGTCATCTGGGACCACTGCTATTCACCCTTTTTATTAACGATCTTCCATCCGTTATAAATCATTCTCGTGTCCTCATGTATGCAGATGATGTAAAGCTTTGTCTCAGCTACAGAGACATTATATCACCTTCACGGTTACAGTCTGACCTCCAAAACTTTGAATCTTGGTGTCGACACAACTTATTATACCCAAACACATCTAAATGCAAGGTCATGACTTTTTTAAGAAATACTCCTCAGTTGATTACTTATTCTCTTAATAACATTCCATTAACTAAACTTAACGAGATGATCGACTTAGGAGTACTTATGGACCATAAATTGAAGTCCCATATATCTACTACCGTCGGTAAAGCCATGGGTGTTCTTGGACTCGTAAAAAGGTGGTCAAAGGAATTTGATTATCCATATACAACCAAGGTTCTTTACACCTCATTGGTTCGTCCAATTTTAGAATATGCCACCTGCATATGGTCACCCCAATACGATTCACATAAAGCAAGAATAGAATCAGTTCAAAAACAGTTCCTTCTCTTTGCTCTTCGTGGTCTGAACTGGGATCATAATATCAACTTGCCTTCGTACTCTAGTAGACTCCTTTTACTTGGCCTTCCTTCTCTTACTAATCGTAGATTAATGCTTGGCGTCATATTCATGCCAAGCTTTTTAATGGGGATATAGACTCACCTGAGCTATTGAAACGAGTAAATTTAACAGTTCCTTGTAGACCTACTACAAACTATATTCCTCTATCACTTCCACGATGTACTACTAACTACCTAATGCATGAACCTTTTCGATTATTGTATGGGGATCTAGAGGGTCTAATAATCCCATCATTAAGCAGCAGTTTTATTTCATTATTTACAAACGATCTAACACTCATAGGGTACGTATACAATTTATAATATATTGGCTCATAGTCACGTGTTCGGATTGTTGCCACAATATTGTAAGGAAGCTTTTCATTGGGATCTGCAAAAACTCCCGATTTTTCCTTTACCATTTCATAAAATAGTTCCTTAATGGCAAACGGCACTGCCTCAGATCGTATCTGCATATGACTAACATCTTGGCCTACCAGAAACTGTATAGCTTCACTACCACAATCATGAGTGATTAGTTTAGTTTTGAAATTCAAAGTCACGTTAACTTTTTTAAATAAAACGTGCCCTATTACGCCATCAAAGCGTGTGAGATTTGGGAGAATAAAAAAATCGGAAGTTACACCAAATAAGTTTATTTTACAATTATAAGTTATAATTGTAGTTCCGTGTATAGATTTAACAGACAAATGTTATCTACCTGTTAAACACCCTTTAGCATAGGCAATGGTATAACATAGCTTCTCGATGCTCTCGTATCGACTAGCTGCTTTACTTCTTTTCCCCCTACATATCTAGATATCCATGGCAGGATGGAACTGCCTCTAAAAAATTAATCTGATCTTCAATCTCTGTCACTTCTTGCGCACCGCGATCGTTGAATGCATCGACAGGATCAGGGTTTTCGTCATTCAGATGATTTATTCGATTAGTCCTAAAACTTTGACGATCAGCCGGATTATTAAAATATCTGCCCGACTGACCTCGACTTGGGTATACGGTGTTTTGCCTGAAACGGGATATAGAAGGATCAACATCCATTGGTTCGCCCAAAGAATGAGTGATTCCCGGCGTGACGTTACTTTTTTCCAATACCTGGTTGCCAGCGATGGTCTTACTGGTCTGTGCTTCAGCGGCATTTTGCGTCACTAACTAAAGTCATTTGCCTGTTAGATAAAAAAGGGATTCCGATGGCCTGTCACTGAATCTGTGTTACTAATTCTTTGGGTTGGTTGCTTGTTCCTTACAACAGCTTCTCCTACCAACAATTTTACTTGATCTGCATTCATTTTTAGGCTAATCTCGTTTAAAGTTAATTTTTGAAAAACGTTTTCAAGTTCAAGCATAGAAGCTTCGCACATTAAGAGCTCTTTCTCATGATTTACTAGATGAATGTTAATACAATAGCATAAAAAGAAAAAAAATTATTTTATTTATTTTTCAGAACAATTGTTTAAGAAAATTTATACAAAATGAGCAGATCACTTACATTGATTTCAGAGTTAAATTAATATGTTAATTTTTTTATTCGGTACAGTTATTTTCGTCTTCTTGGTGGTCTCTGGCAAGTTTTGTGTTTTTGTTTTATACAGGTAGCTCTTCTGGTACAGTTGCGTCAGTACAAGGTTTTCTGTTGGTGTAGGGTTTTCCTATGGGTTTTCCGTTGGTTTTTCCGTTGGGTTTTTCGTTAGGTTTTCCGTTGGGTTTTTCCTTTATGTTTTTCCGTTGGGCGCCAATTATTATTTTTCTTACGTGGATGCTTTATGAGGCTGGTCCACAATATAAATTTATTAAGATAATTCAATTTTACAAACAACAGCTTAGGCGTGTTGGTTATGGGTAAGTTCTAATTGATACTGAAGTTGGCACGACCGGCTCCAAGGCCTAAAGCTTGCCTTTCGTCAAGCTTTTGCATTTATGCCAATCTGCAGACTCCACGTCAGCAACCACGTGGAGTTTGAAGCTCTGTGTTATCAGCTGGGAAAAGCTGTGTAGGGCTAAAGCCTCCAGAGATAAATTTTAAGCCTCACTTATGTAGAACCGTTGAAGTTGAAGCTTTATAAGATAACTTATAAACGCATATATAAAAAAAATTTTCTTTGTTTTGATTCTCACACTCACTCTCTTTTTTTTTTAAATAAAAATTTTTATATATTTATATTTTTTTTAATTATTTTTTTTCAAATTTATACGCTTTTATTTGAATGTTCTTTATATCTATTTATTTTAATTATTCTTCTTTTTTTTTACTTATAAATTTTTAATCTATCCTTATGTACTTTTTCTTCTTTATTCTTCTTATCTTTAATTAAAATGATATCCCTATCTTCTATTGATTCTACCGTATATGGGCCTAGATACTTAGGTTCTAACTTATGGCCCGTTTCATTTCTAAATAGAACCTTATCCCCTACCTCTATTTCAAAGTTATTTATTTACCTATCATATAACTTATTCTTAACCTTTTGCTGTTCTAGCATAATTCTGGCTCTTTTATAGGCCTGTTCTAACCTACACTTAGCCTCTCTAGCATAATCATCTATGTTATAATATAAGATTAATATTATTTGTAGAATTAAATTGTTTTGGCAACTCTTATAGACAATAACTATGTGCCATAGAGGGTGTTGTATTGAAACAATATGTGAAATATTGGATCCAAACATCCCAGTCAGTTTCATCAACTGATATACATACACTGCTGGTCATAGGTTAGACGCACCAATTTTTTTTTTTCGAAAAGCTGTTTTATTAACTATTAGACATAAATTTGATGTCCGAAACAGTTTTCGTATTGAAGTTCGAATCTTGTCCGAAAAATATTTGCTTATAATTAGTTGATTTGCAAAAACATAACGGTGCTTTCGAAGATTCTAGAAGTTGCCATGCAAACACATGGGCTTTTGGTTGGTCACTGAAATAGACGCAGTTCACTTTTTTTAGAGTCCTGCGAACGGATGCAGTTTTTTTGAATAAATTAAAACTAAATATTAAAAAGTTAACTGTTATCGATCGATTTTTTAAGAAAAAATGGGAAAAGCTACTGCATTAAGCTTATTGGAACATCAAAAAATTGACTTCTTCCACTCGCAAGGACTATCAAACAGAAAAATTTGTAAGGAGATAAAACGCAGTTCCAGAACTCTCGACAGATATTTAAAAGATCCGGAGGCATATGGGAAAAATTTTAAGGGGCGAAAAAAAGCTTTAACTTCCCGAGCAGAACGCAAAATTGTTCGAGTTGCTTCCAATTCCACCAAGTCAGCAGCAAGGATTAAGGAATTAGCCGGAGTAAACGCAAGCCTTTCGACTGTGCAACGCACTATCAGGAAAGCAAAACATCTGAAGCGTCTAAAAATTAAGAAAAAACCTCCATTGAATGCTATACGAAAAGAAAAACGGCTTGAGTATGCGAAAAAATATATGACATGGACTATTCAATGTGACACTCGACTTAATGATTGGCGTTCGGTTGTTTTTACCGATGATAAACGTTTTAATTTAGATGGCCCTGATGGCTTTCAATACTATTTTCACGATTTGAGAAAAGATGAGCTGTATTTAAGTCGCCATCATAGCCGAGAAGGTGGAGTCATGGTGTGGAGTGCCATCACGTATTATGGAACGATGGATTTAATGTTTATTGATCAGAAGATGAATGGTGAGCGCTTCAAACAATTGTTGGAGTCCGTATTTCCAAAACTAAATGATCTTTTTGGACCAATTCCATGTCTTTTCCAACAAGATAATGCTCCAATTCATAATGCACGAGTGGTGAAGTCCTTTATTTCGAGTCAGAACGTTAATATAATGACTTGGCCACCATATTCCCCAGACCTTAACATAATAGAAAATGTTTGGGGCTGGCTTACAAGGAAGATATATGAAGGGGGAAAACAATATGAAGATAAGGAAGCATTAACTGCAGCAATCAAACTCGCTTGGAGCGAGATTTCGCTGAGCTATGTAGACTCCTTATATCACTCTATGAAGGACCGGATATATGAAGTCATTGCAAAGAAAGGAGGCAATACTCATTACTGAAATTATTTTTCTATATTTACTAATAAGTCTAATATTTGTACTAACTAATCATTTTATTTTAAAATAAGTTACTGTTCCTTAAAAAATTATTTAGTTTAAGTGCGTCTATCCTAATGACCAAGAAAAAAGTGCCTTTATTTTAGATAGCTTTAAGAAAATGTTTGAAAACACAAATTCTTTAAGTTTCTATTATGTTTTAAATAAACTATATAAATACCCGTTAAATAAGTATTGTTTTTGCATATAAACATTTCTGCAATTGTTTTCAATATAAAAGTTATAAAACTATTTTTAATGCAAGCAAGGGTGCGTCTAACCTATTGACCAGCAGTGTACATATATGAATTCTTTCCACTGTTCCCACAGTTTGGTGGTGATGTGCAGTAGACGTTTTGTTGTCTATTTTTAAATATTTGCACAGATCGCTTATTATTGAATTTTTATGTTCAGTCCATGTCCGAAATGAACGTCTTCATTGGACCGTACTTTAATATAAAAGATTTAAATATTGCGTTTGCAACAGTATTTGCGTTCTTGTTTTGAACAGGGATGGCTACCAGATATTTCGTAAGGCCGCATATCAGTGTTATAGCATATTCGTTACTAATTTCAGACTTCGGTAGCGGATCTATAGCATCCTCTATTACTCTCTCAAAGGCACTTATAAACGTTTTTGTTAAGGTTAATGGGGTCTTGGTATATTTAGTCGTTTTCGACTTTTGGCATTTTGGATAACTACGTACATATGTACTCTTTTATTTGACGCGTCATACTTTTCCAAGAGTAGTATCTTTTTATTTTTACTAATGTTTTAGTTATGCCGTTATGAACACCTTGGATTGGATCATCATGATTTTTAGACAAAATTGTTCCTTTTTCTTTTTAATTATTTATTAAGGTCACTGGGTTGAGTAGCGCTACTCTCAATGATTTCAATATTTTATTGCCCATTTCTTTAAAAGAATCTATTGAAATAAATTCAAAGATCTTTTCCCACGGTGCCGTTTTGATTCGGCTTATTTTCAGTATACCGACTTGCGTTTCAAGCCTTTGAAAGAACTGACCTAAGTCAAGTGTTTCTTTACTATAGGTCGCCAATATCAATTCTTGCAACAACACGATTTATTTGTTATATGCAAGGCCACTTCTTTTCGAACTTCGTCATTATTTATGACTTGGTAATCGTTGGGCATAAAAGCTTTTGAAGTACTTTGCCTTGGCAAAGACTCTTTCATTTCCTGCGCAGGATTTATTTTGTCTGTATTGTTGCCTGGTAGTGACTTCAGGACTTTGTTTGGTATATCTTTCAACTCGGTTATTGTTATCCGAGATAGGGCATCTGCCACATAATTGTCTTTTCCCTTTAGCTACTTGACTGTAAAGCCGTACGCTTCCAGTTCGAGCTGCATGCGTGTCAAGTTGGAGCTAGGATTTACTATGGAAAACAAATAAGTCAATGGTCTGTGGTCTGTTTTTATTGTAAAATGTTTACCATAAATATATGGTCGAAAATGTGTAATGACCCAGTGAACGGCTCTTATTGCTTTCACCTTTGGTGAATGAACGTGATGCCAAAGCGATTGGAAGTTGGACTCCATCTCTTTTTTGAGTTAAAACCGCTCCACACGCTTGCTTGCTTGCATCTGTGATTATGCAAAATTCTTTGCTAAAATCAGTATATTGTAATATGGTTGGCAGCATTAAATTTTCTTTAAGGTATTGGAATGCGTTTTGGCATTCAAGTGTCCACTCAAATGGAACATTCTTTTTACATAATTGAGTGTGCCGGGAATAGTCGTCGAAATTTTTAATGAAACGTCTATAATAGTTGCGAAATGTAGCGAATCGTCTGGCGCTGTCCGCATAATGTGGGACTGAATAATTCTTGATGACATTATATTTTGTGTCATCAGGTAAAATTCCTTTAGCTGTGCATTTATGACCCAGGAAAGCCACCTTACGCATGAAAAATGAACATTTATTTGGATGTGGTTTAAGATTCGAGTTGGTGGAAGCCTGACATTAAGTCAAGACAGGAAAAATATTTTGCTCGACCTAGTTGATCCAGTTTGTCTTCAATTCGAGGAAAAGGAAATTTGTCGGCCAAAAATTTTTTATTGATTTGACGATAGTCAATAACCAATCGCCATTTCTTGTCTTCTGAGCCAGGTAATGATTTTTTCGGAACAAGTAGCAGTGGGCTATTATATTCAGACACAGATGGTTCAACTATATTGTTGACTATTAGTTTTCCAACCTGCTTTTGGATTTCTTCCTTTTGACTATGCGGGCTCCGGTAGTTTTGGATATATACCGGTTCTTCGTCTTTTAATCTTAATTTTAATTTGTAAAATTTATTTGTGGTGATTGATTCGGTCTCAAGTCCGAATACATCGCTATATTTGGTGCACAATTTTGTTAACTGAGTTTTGAATTGGAGCGGAAAATTTTTAGTTAGCTGGGACATAACAACATCTTCCCTAGCTTTAAGAGTAGTCGGAACTACATCGGAGTTCGAAAATGGTTCTGACTCTAAAGTATTTATTTTTATTATCTTGTCAACTGTATTTCCATTTGTTGCTAATGTGTTTGCAACGAAAATACCTGTTTGAATTTCCTGATTGGGAATCAACACAACATCTTCACTCAATGCAAAATTAATTTGTCGGACTACTTTGGATCTTGCTGGTAAAAAAATTGAGGTGTTCCCAGAATTGTATGTTATTGGAACATAAATAGGAAATTTTAAATTATTTGGCCAAAGTATAACTCAATCTTCAGAAGGTTTGCAGTCTATTTGGCAGTTGAATTTCTTGATAAAATCAATACCTATTATACCATCACTTGGTATTGAAAAATCAGATTGTACAATATGAAAACTGTGTGGAATTATGTATTGTTGAGTCTGAAGCTCTAAGGGTGCTAGGCCTTTGGACTTTATTGCTCCTTTACCAATGCCTTGAATGTTAATTTTGTGATTCGTTTCGATGTCATTTAGAACATCTGAATCTTCTTTGGGAATTGAAATGTCTGCACCAGTGTCGATTAAAAATGTTAGCTTTTTATTTGTTTCGACATGAAAAAATGAAAGAAATATATTGAGATTAAAATTTATTGTATGCACATTTTTGTGCATACTCTCCTGTATCTAAAGGGTTCTGTGTGTTTCCCAAACTGTTGTGGGATACGCGAATATTTCTGTCTTGTAAGTTTCTAGCATTATTATTGTTTCTGTATTGGGACTGTCCCCTGTTATTTACTCGGTAATCATTATTTTGATAATTACCATTGCCATGGTTGTAGTTGGCATTGTATTGGGATAATACCTGCCTCTATTGTTTCTCCCCCGCAGGTACAAAATTGTACTGGGACTTCCAGTCATTTCGGTGATGCAGCGGATATATTTACCCATAGCATCATTAAAATGACTAAAATGTCCAGCTTCCAATATGGTACGAATTCGTTCGTGCTGGCATTGCTTGATCATTGCCTGCAGAGCTTCTTTTGAAGCGAATGCCTCAGCGTTATCGGGGTCTAGCCCACGGTCAATATAAGCGGCTTCAAGTTGCTTACGCAAACTGTCAAGCACCATTGCGTACTCTCATGCCGTTTTACCCTTTTGTTGGGCGTTCATAAGCTTTGCTTTTAAAACAGCAGTCGATTCGCCTTTAACGTTATGATTTAATTTTTTTTATTGTTCCTGTAATCGTAGTCTCATTTTGGACTTTATGCAGGATTGAGCCAGTAATTTTGAATTTAAGACCTCAAAGGCCAAATCCTTCTGGTCTCCTTAAGTTCGTTCAACAATTTTTAATGCCGTAACAAAGCGATTGTAAGCGGTCTTTTGACCGTCAAACTCTGCGACCGAAGACGAAACTTGTCATAGTATTCCCTATCAGCGGCTATTTTTTCTGCCATTTTTAAGTCAAGACTGTCTTTATCGGGCAGAGTGTCCTCGTTGAGAACTATTGTAGTATCTAGGTCAGATACTTTAGCAAACTTAATGTTATGTTTTCCTAACGCCGAGACGGATTCGTCCCTACACTCGTTATAGAATGCTTTGGCGGCACTCTTATGACCTTCTGTAGGGGAATCAAAATGTTTTTTTTAATAGCAAACGGATATGCAGAAGTGTGGTCTGAATAATTGAGACGTGTTTGTCAAGGGTATTTGGTCTTACTGTCCTATCTTGACTGATAGATTTGATTAACTTAAGAAGTTCATCTTTCAGTATTGTGACTTGAGCAACTATTGTTTGCCAGTCGGTCATTCTTTAAATGTATAGAACAAAAAAAAAATTTAACGGTGTAGACGCACCTGTAGTATTGTTGCCATTCTCTTCAGCCACTTCTTTGACTGTGACGTATGGCAATGAGTTTAATACTACTCCTTTCTCTATTTTGAAAATATCCATATAATCATACTCAAATTCATATATTGATATAAATTCACGATGTAGTCGCAAAACGTTAAAAGTACGAATAAGTGAATAAGTGTTTTCAGCCACTGCTAATAAATTCTCATCTGTGTTTCCATTATTTTTCCTATCAATAAAAACGTATATATTCGATTTTTTTTACAACTACATGAGTTGGTAATGGCCTATTAATTTAAATTAATGAAGTTATACATATGTAAGTATCAAAAGTTTAATTTCAAATGTATATACTGTATACCCGACTTGTGTTACTCTGCACTACAGCAAAGTTGCTCGTTTAAATTTTGTTAACTCTCTCTGTAGAGTTGTCGGTCTTCATCAGGTTGTAGTTTTCAGCATATCCTGCACCAGTCGTCTCTGGCGCAGAAGGGCGATTCTTTTTCCGCCCTGCTTCTTCTTTCTTTGTGTTGATTTTTTGTGTAGACGAAGCTATGATGATAGACTTTGTTTGCACGTCTGTGCTCTCTTAAGTCTTTATTTCGAATGTCTTATTGTTATACATAAGCATTTACATCTTATTGGCAACTACCAAAGGTATATAAGAATCCGAGCCGAGAGTGTACTCACATGTTTGGTGACTCATTCTTGGTGACTCATTCTTGGTGTGACCAAAATGCAAGCTCAGCATATTTAGACTGGCTTGCCAGCACAGTTCGTTTCTCTAGAAACGAACGAAATACATACAATCGCTCTTATGTATATATATTTATAATTATTTATTGCTTGCAACAGAGTGTTACAAGCTGTGCTGATTGGTTTTAATTATGACATGTGAATACACTACAATACTCTCTTCTACTCAAGTCTCGAGTATCGAATCACTACCTTGATATGACATGTTCTTGGAAAAATCACTTCATCACTGGCTCGTCAAAAAATAAGAGCATCAGCACTTTCTACATTGGTTGGCTACAAATTGGCAAATCCTGCGTTTAATACTAATGCATTGATTGAGATTTTAATTGGAAATGACCACATCTGTTCGGTTCACTGGAGACAAGCTGTGTGATAACAAAGGACTTACAATTGCAGTAGTTACAATATTCGGATGGGTTATTACCTCTGTAGAATGCTCAAGTCCATCCCCTTCAACATCGTTCCTTATACCGTTGACATTCATGGTCTGCTGCAAAGATTCTAGGAACTCCAAGAAGTAGCGTCATTCATGCCTATCAACGCTGAAAACAAAAACGTCGAAAAACATTTTCTTGTCGCAGACACATGTCACACATCACGTTTTCTCGCAGTAGAACTTCGCTTACTAAAGAATGCTAACCTACAATCGAAGTATATCCAGTTTATGAATCGGATGATAAGGAAACTGCAGATACCTCAGAGATGACATTTTACTAGCCTCATCATCCGGTAACGGGTGCTAAGCTCCGAGTGTTATTCGACGGTTCATTTCAAGATAGCAATGGTCGATGCCTCAACAAAGCTCTACATGTTGGTCCATGCATACAGCGCAGTCTGCTTACAATTTAGGATGTACAAGTTTGTACTTTCTACAGATATTGCCAAAATGTTTAGAAAAATTTCCAACGAATCCTCTGGAAGGAAAATCCTGCAGCACAATTTTAAATTTTTACTTATCAGCATTAGGAAAAAGCTAATTTTTCTTTTGGTATGCTCACAGTTGGAACTAAGTAAATGGGTACCGCTTTTATACCTTTCTTTAAAGCAAGACGTGTTTTTTGCCGCTCTGCAAGACTCTAAAACCGCTCAGAATTTAATTATTGTGCCTAAATATACACAAAATATTTCGGCGTTCAAACAATATTATTAAACTAGAACAATTAGAAAAAGGATTGGACTTAACTGAACATGCGACAGTTGTCGCACTGTGGAGCTGGAGATGAGAACATTCATGCGGCAAACGCGGGATGATTTTAAGAGCCTTCACACTGATTTAAGCACTTTCGTGAAGAAGTTCAATGATCTTGAGTCAAATTTCCTCTTATTGAAAGTCTTGAGCGAGTCGCCAAAGAGAAAAAAATCAAACAACCTCTCTGTTGATGTTTCTCCAATGCCTGCCACTCCTAATATGGAAACCACTACTCCAATTTTTGCGACGCCTCATATTGTTGATATGCCTTCGGAAGTAAATCGTCACACCTATTTTATGGAGAGCGATGCTGCCGACCTGATTGCTGACGGGAATGATGCTGTAGCTTCTGCGGCATCAGCTGATAATATGTTTGTTGTTACTGCTCCAAATGGTGCCGCTGCAGCAACTGCTTCTAATGCTATAGTTGAAGCCGTTACCACAATTAATACCTTGGGCACTAACACTGTGGTAACGTCTACGTCTTCCACTGCTACTTATGCAACTACCATCGCTGCTTCTACTTGAACTCTTACAGCAAATGCGCCAAAGAAGCATATTTTTGCGCCCCGCCTGCATGTAAACACAGCTGAAGATGACCTCATTGCTTTCACTCATAAAGCATTTCCTGCCTCGAATATCATAGTTAGAAAATTTAAGTTTAGTAAAGCTAGAGATATTTCATCATTTAAGATTTCCGTCCCTAACTCTCTGTTCAATACTATTGTATCCTCATCTTTTTGGCCTGAGCATACTGTAGTTCATGAGTTCACAGTATCTAACAATCGTCCTACTAGATCTGTTGCCTCTCTACTTACTTCAAAACCATCAAAAAACTAAATTTACTAACTCCTGAAATCAATATTTCCCATCAAAATGTGAGGGGACCGCTTAGCAAACTAACATCTCTTTATCTAAACAGTATCTCTTTTACCTCCCATGTCATTGCCTTTTTTTGAAACTTGGCTCAAACCAAATGTCTTAAGCTCTGAGTGTTTTTCAAGTCAATATGTGGTGTACAGAAATGATAGACCTGCGCGTCGAGGTGGAGGCGTACTGGTTGCCATCAAATCTGACCTTCCCAGTGAATTGGTGAGCATTGATGTCCCACATAATATTGAACCAATTTGTGTTACTTGCCTAAACACTAACGTGTTTATATTTTGCTACTAAATTCCTCCAATGACTGACATTTCTTTTTATAATCACCATGCAGTTGTCTTCAAAATTTTTTCTCTTTCCTCCGTGATCGGGATCACTTAATTATCCACATGTGTCATAGCAATCTCAGCTGAAAGTTCCTTATCTAATCCCCTCAGCACACAATGATTTTTAAGGTGAGCTTTTTGACTTTCCCTTGTTTTAAATAACAGACTTCTTGACTTGGTATTCGTCAATGATATTGAACGATTTCCTCCTTTATCGCTTCCTGAAGATTTATACCACCGTACACTGGAAAATAATCTTGCTCTTAATTCTTCATGTAATATTATCCCGTCTTCACAACCTCGTCGGCGGAAATGTTTTCGCAAAACAGACTTTGCCCGCCATAGTCTACAACCGAGTAACACATATGGATGGTAGCATAAGAGTACCACTTATTGCTGCAAAAACGCGAGTTTGTCGAAATCTTTACTGTTATCTCGGTTGTTGAATCAAAAAGGTCTGGCCTGCTCCATAATGAAGTTAAATATACGCATGGTCTGACTCTTTTATAGTGGAATGGTCCATCTTGGCTGCACGACGAACAAAAATATTCTGCTATATTGCAAAGATCTCAACATTGCTGCTCAACCATGGATCCAGCAGCCGAACTGGATTGTAGAACAAACGCATTGATGACAGTCTCCAAACATATCCTACTCCATTTGAGCTTTTATTTCAATGGTTTCAACTAAACAG
Organism: Drosophila austrosaltans; assembly: GCA_035045865.1. Lineage (NCBI taxonomy): Eukaryota > Metazoa > Arthropoda > Insecta > Diptera > Drosophilidae > Drosophila > Drosophila austrosaltans. Next base: position 3,697,641 of record JAWNOQ010000073.1, on the reverse strand, counting down.
AGCCACTTGGGGCCTCCGACATATAATGAAATCAGTAATGCAAGAAAACTCTGTCTGCGCCAGGCGCAAAACTAATTCAACATTGATCGACAGTTGCTGCTGCTCAACCCACCACCAGAGCCCCGATAAAAGGTACGCAAGGTAGATCCATTTGTCGACGACGATAGTCTTATTCGTGTGGGAAGACATTTAAAGAAATCGGACATGCCTGCCGATGCCAAGCATCCAGTTGTTTTACCGAAGCACCATCGGCTCCTTGAGTTGCTACTACAGCACGAATATCGCATCAACCTACATCATGGAGTTTCGGCAATGTTTGTAATCATCTGCCAAAAATACTGGATTTTTGGCGCAAGAAATCTACTGCAACGGATCACTAATGAAACCTGAATTGCTTCAGGCAAAGACACCATACTGCGGCATTAAAGGTCGCAACTTTTTTAGTGAACATTGGATAAAATAACACAACTTTACAGATCTAACATTCATAAAAATATTGTGTAAGGAATTTCATTCCTTCATATTCGCCACAATGGGGTGGCAAGTGGGAATCAGCGGTTCGCTCAGTCAAACTCCATTTACGACGAGTTATCGGTAGCACGATAATTACCTTTGACCAGATGCACACACTCCTGGCACAGATAGAAGCAGTAGTCAATTCTCGACTCCTATTTTCAACGTCAGACCCTAAGTTCGCATATCTGTCACCAGTACATTTCTTGATTGGCCGAACGAATACTGCAAGAGGAAAGTTATGTTTAGCTTAACATAACTAAGTTACTGGCAGCATATTCAGGCCATGCTTCAAGGATTTTGGAAGCGTTGGCAACAGGAGTATTTAACCTCATTACAGCAACGCCCAAATGGTTTTCTAATGTACCAATTGTTTCACTTGGAAGCGTGGTACTAATCTAGGAGACAGACGCACCTCCATCAGCTTGGCACCTAGGACTTATAACTCAGGTGTTCCCAGGCAATGAAGGCCTTATGCGAGCAGTCCAACTTCAAACAACCATAGGGGAGATCACTCGTCCAATCAGAAACAGGGGAGGCCGGGATGTTAAGGAACCAAATGCCTCACTTTTCCTTGAGAATTGTGAAATTCGCCGGTGCCAGTCAGTCGCCCTGTTCTTAATTTTGATGTCTTTTGAGCCGTTGAAACGGCAGTAATAAATATAGAACGAACAATAGTGAAAGTGAAAAATACTCAACCCCGAACTTACATCTGTCAGTCTCATACTTTAGTCGTCAAAGCTATGAACGTCAAAGTAAGCAAAACAGAAAGGGACAGGGTAACCAAACTAAGGTTATCAAAGCGTATGCTAATTACGCAAGCTTAGCTCTTGTTAGATTGTTTGTTGTGGTTTAGCAAAATCGGTCGTTTTCCAGGTTTAACGGCAAAAATATTTCTCTTTACCAATTGTACACGACTTAAATATTTTCTAGCGGAAGCTTCACGGCGAAGTCGTCTGCAACCAAGAATTTGGTTCGACGTTACCACCGAGGCTGTCGCCGTTACAACATGTATGTTTGCATGTATTTATAGCCATTTGATTTTGTATGCTTGCATGCATGTTTACTAGTATATTACATGTATGATCCTTTGTTTTCCGTAGGTCTTATACGATGCCCTGTTCCCTGCACGTTAACACTCAGTGCATTAAAATTTTAATTACAGATTACAGTGTTAATGGACCGTGAATTAATTGAATTTCTGCTGATTGACTATGCATTAAAATAAATAATCAAAAACGCGTAATAAGTCAAAATTCAAAATAGTTCAATGTAAAGTTAATTTCCAGAAAATTTGATTAGATGGCACAGCCCCACACAAAAAAAATGTGATGGCCGAGAAATTAGTATCCCAATATACTGTTTATATTTTGGTAATAGCAAATATGAACAACAAATTTTAAATGTTAAAAGCCACTTTGGCTTTATTCTTAAATAATCCCCACTGAATATCGACCCATCGGTCATAGATGTTTTTCCAATCCTCTTGAAATACCTCCAATACCGTAAATCGTTGCCCATGCAGTTTTTATACCCTGTACCCATAGGGTATGCTAAAGTCTCTACAATGTATGTAAGAGGCAGAAGGCGAGTTCACAAAGTATATATGGGCATTTCCTGAAAAAGGTCAACCTCAACCCAAAAAATTAAAAGTTCACCTAAGTAATTTTTTTTCTTTGATTATGAAAGAAGAAAGTTCAAATATAAATAAATCAAAAGGTTTAAAGCTTTTCGAAGTCCCGATGGCAAGATTTCGAGCCTCAAAGTTGAAGTTTAGGTATTTCGCCTATTTTGATTATTTCTAAGACCATCTTATATATTATTTTTTTTTCGGTTAAGAGTAACTGTACGATTATACTCATATTGCAAAACTTTCTTTATCGTTACAATTTACTAAAAAAAAATCCAGAACAGCAAAGATGTAACAATGAAGGGGAAAATTTTCATTTGCCTTTTATCAATGTTCTAATGTAACGTCACGCCAGAAAAAAACACACTTTTGTTTGTTATTTCGAAACTGACGATATAAATTAAGGGAAACTTTAACTTTAAAGCAAGTTTTAGTTATCTTATACAAATCAAAAAAATCCGAGTTTAAACGAACCGTTTGGTTTTTTTTTTTTTGAGTTCGAACATGCGTAACGTCACGCCAGGTTGCGAGAATACGAAAAATTCTCGACATCCATCGGATGCATTTTCTTTCATGTGGAGAAGAAAAACAGCTAAAAGCAGCTAAAACTGCATTTTTTTCAGAAACTGATACTTAATATCGAATATTTCCATATTTCCATACTATGTATAATATTCCCATTTCCACCAATATGGTGCCTAACAATATTATGGATAAAAATTTTATTTCTTTAAGTAGTTCAATTTTTTTTAATTTTTTGTTTTGTTTTGTGTTTAAAACAATGTTCTAGTTTTGTTTAAAAATGTTTTTGGAATAATTTTTAAAAAAATTTCCCTTGGAAATTTTCGTAACGTCACGCCAGATTTAGAATTTGAATAAAAAAAAAACTATGAACTTGTTTTTGATTTGCTAAATTGAAAAATAAACTTGTGTTATTTAGAAACATTACAAAAAAACATTTACTCAAAAAAGCTTAGCCAATTCGCAGAGTTTTGAACTTGTGTCAGTGAAAGTCAGATAACCCACTTCGTGCGCGTAACGTCACGCCAGATCATATTTTGGCTATAAAATCGAATCCTTACATTCGATTTTTTTCAATTTTTTTCTGAATATAGTTCTACATAAGTACTATCGATATATGAAAAAACTTTTTTTTTAATCTGTCTTTTTCAAAATTTTTTTTTAAGTTTAATCGTGCGAACGTAACGTCACACCAGTTTAGGAAATGCCCATATATTCTTGATCAGCATCAACAGCCGAGTCGATTGAGTTATAACCGTCTGTCCGTATGAACACGTAGATCTCGGAGACTATAAGAGCTAGAGCTACCAAATTTCTTGTGTTTAATGTCGAGGCAGATCAAACGATTTACTAGAGCTGTATTAAAAATATCGTATTCTGGACCTAATAATATAGTCAAAATGCACTAGCTGAGCAAATTTTGTCCAAATCGGACATTAAACATCTTAGATATACCTATGAGTGTGGTTTTTGAACTGAATTGTCAAGGCGAAATTGGCTGGCAAGAGTGAGCGAGATAGCATGCGTTCGCTGTTGTTACATGTTAAAGGAAATTTCGTTTTCAATTGATGGCGATTTCGAGAGTCCTTGAACATTTGTCTGGTGTCCACGCACTCCCGCCCCCGCAATTTAGAAAAAACGAATTACTAGAGCAGTTTTTAGGGAATCACAATCTTATTTGGCCACCTAATAATAAATCGGACAATTAAATATACCCATAGGCGATTTTTACTGAAACGCCAAGGGCGACATAGACTGGTAACAGTGAGCGAGATTACATGCGTTCGTAGTTGCTGCATGTTAAAGGACATTTTGTATTAAATTGGTGGCGATCTCGAAAGTGGTCAACTTTATTTAATAAAACTAGTTGGTACATACAGGGTATACTCAATGTCGGCTGGGACAACTTGCTTGCTTCTTGTAAATAATTTCAATTATTCTTTGATATGAGGGAATAGAAACAAGTCATTCGCTGCCAAGACAGGGCAGTAGAGTAGATGTTTGATGTTAAGACTTCTTAAAAATTTACCCTTTTGCCGAGATAAGTGAGAGCTCTCGTTGGTATTGCGAATTTTTTCAAAGACCTTCGGCAAAGATCGTGTGCCCTTCAGAATTCATAGTTCTACATCCACAAGTTCGATTGCTTAGTTTCCGTGCTTCTACACCTGTCACGATTTTATAAACGTCTTTTAAAGCACAATGGTGGAACTTTTTGGGCATTTCCTTATTGTAATCGATTAGAGCTTCTTTGAGCGATTGGTAAATTATGGTGTATTCTGGCATTGAAGTGGAACTAAGGTGCGAGGATGCTTCTATCTCGCGGTAAGTAACATGTCGGTCTGGCACTATTAGATCACGCACACCATCGATGTTTTGTGGCACAGCAATCGATTTTGGTCGGCATTAATTTATCAACGACTGATCTGTGACCACGATGAAATTCTGAAACACAGCAATAATCATTTTTAATGGTGCTTTCTCGGCATACAAAGAACTAGAGTTGAAATAAACTGCGTCAAAAGTTGTAAAAAATAGAAACTGCCGTTGTTCCGACATGTTGATATTTTGACTTTTAAACAAAAATAAACACAATTGCACATTAGCATTCGAAATTCGAAATTCGTCAAGCTAAAAACGAATATAATTCAGAGTGTTTAAATTGCGTTGATTTCGAAAGCTATTGCCTTTTGGGTTGTCTCTCGAAACAGAGGCAATCTCGAAATTAAAGAACATTCGGTTATAAGCAGATCTTTCTGCACCAAGGCGCTCCCTTGTTATTTCTGAGAACCTCCCTACAGTACAGAGCTGTACGTCCAGATGGGTTTAAACACCGAGTTGTAGAGAAGAACTTTGAAGTGCTTTGATGAGCCAATGCAGTCCGATTGCTTTAATCTTTGGCTCCTTTTGCTTGGCTTCGATATGCTTACGCCAGGTTAGGCTTTTGGCGGGGTGGACTTCAACTGGCATGTTGTTCGTTTACATGGATGCGCCAGTCTTCTAGCAACTTTTAATTCCTTTAAGTGGGTTGCCAGTTGCTCAGCAACTTTGATCATTTGGAACGGCTGACGATAGCCGTGTCATCGGCGAAAGTAGATGTGGTAGGTGTAGGGCTTGTTGGTAGGTCTGCTGTATACAAAATATAAAATGTTGAATATTAGGCCGTCAAGCCAGACTCGATCGAAGGCTCGGGCGAAGTTGAGGATTAAAGATACTTGGCAAGTTAAATAAAGCAATCTCATAATTTGCTCATGTCAGAAATACCTTTATTATTCCGACTTGCTTAACTTTTTTTTTTCCACCTACTATATCGGCCGCCTATTTATTAACAAATCCTTTATTAGTATGATAAAAACAACACTCGTTTATACATAATACTATATTGTGCTATATATTCGAATTATTTTATTTTTTTTTTAAATGTTTGTTATAGCTAATCCAAGTATATGCGTAAAGAAATCGATTGAATTTAAATATTTCGACTCCAACATATTTAAACAAATTGACGGTTTTTTAAAAACTCGAGCATCCCTTGAACATTTGCATTGACTTGTGGTGGTGGCGTTTGTTGTCCATTATGTATGGCCATACTAGGAAGCAAGGACTGTTGCTGACTATTAAACCCTGTTAGGAAGAACCATTATTTTTTGAATTAAATAATAAAAAACTTAATGTATTACCTTGAACATTCTGTTGTTGAGCCAAATGTTGCAAATACATATCTTGTTGGTTTACTGAATGTGATGGTATCTGACCCTGTTGTGGAAAAGATGAATATTGCCTGAACGAAAGAATTGCTGGGTCCATTGCAGTCCAATCGTTATTACTATTATTAAATCCTGCTTTTCAAAATAACGAGAAAGAAAACATTATGAGAATATACATCGCAACTATAGTTTATTTATTATCAAGTAAAATAAATACATTAGAAATCTGAGTCTAAAATCTGAGTGCCTCCTCGGAGTGCAACTAGACATGTGGAAACATATTACAGGAATCCTTAAAGTCACATATTTGAACTGGTCACAAATGAACAATTTACCAACCTGAGGGAGCGACAATAATGTCAAAAATATATTGGCCAAGACTTATTGGCCACAAAACCTTATAACAGACAAAACCTTATAACAGACCCTTTTAACCACTTCCGAGAAAAACGCAACATAAAAAACACACGACTTCGTAGCTAGTACCCATATTCTCATATAATGAGATATACAGGGGCTCATAGCTTATTTGACCCACCCAAGAAAACAAAATTGAATCAAGAATATCTTTTAAACCGAGAAAGGTAACAACAACATTTAAATGCAGAATTTTCAGTCAATATATTAGCTAAAGAATACGTAATTCATTTATTTTAATTTATTTATTTTTTATACCCTTGCAGAGGGTATTATAAAATTGGTCAGATGTTTGTAACGCATAGAAATATACGTTTCCGACCCCATATTGATCAGCATCAATAGCCGAGTCGATTGAGACATGTCCGTCTGTCCGTCTATCTGTTTGAATCAAGATGACAGCCTCAAATTTTAAGCTACATGGTTGTAACATGAAAAGTTAAGTTCCTTGATCTATCTATAATTATCACCGGAGCTATTAACTATAACGTGGAGGTACCTCGAGTAAAAAAAGCAATTTTCTTTGGCAGCAAAGAAACAAAAACAAATTCCAAGAAATCTGCCGTACAATCACAAAAGACCCGTGATCGAATCCGCGTGGCACCAAATAAGAAATATATAAAATTATTGTTTTTTTGTTGTTGCATTTAAATTTAATTTTTACCCATACACCCTACACCAAGTTTGAACAAGATCGGATAATTATTAAGCTTACAAATCAATAATCAAATTTAAATAAAATTAAATTTATTTTAATGCATACTCACACACATACACCCGACGCAACAAAAAAAGCCGCACAAAATGAGCAAAACCTTCCAATAAGTTAAGTTATTTTGGTATTTGCGTAGAAAAGTTAACCTTTTTTTATATTTTCCAGTATTTACAAAACCTAGTCTTAGTTGGACTTCGGTTTGCATTCTAAAAGGCATCCTCCATCGAAAATATAAGGACAATCCCTGTCAGTGGGTAAATTGCATTTTTTCGAAAATCATTTATCTGGTTCAGAGCCGCCCACCCCCAATATCCTTGTGTCAAGGAAGATTCAACTTGGACTTTTTTGAAAAGAGGACTCATCACCATTGAGATTCTGTATAATTTGCTTTAGTTTTCTAGAAATTCAAGTGGTTTTTCTTGATTTTTCTTGCAAGGACACAAAAATTTTGAAATAAATTTTTGGCACAAAAGTCGCGCATTTGAAAAAAAAAAATAAAAATAATGATTTAATGAAAAGGAATAATAAAAAATATTTGCTTTAATAATATTTCATTCAAATATTTTGTCATTTTGATTGTTTTCGTGCCCAACAGGACCAAAGTAGTAATAAAGGCCAAGTGGAGTAGTACGAAATTTAAAAAAAAAAAATTACACTTTTTTGAGACTAAAAAATTTAAAAAAAAGGTTAAAAGCAAATATTTGTTAATAAATAAAGTGTAAAAAATCATTACAACATTATAAAATTATTTTTCGATTTTACAACATTTTTTTTTTTGAAAATTAGAAGAAAATTTTCAAAATATTTTTAAAAATGTTTAACTCAAGGTCAAAACATGGAATTCTTCACCACGCGGTGAGTGAGAGAGATAGAATATTTTAGTTGTGTTCTTACACAGAACGAAATTGAAAGAGCGAGATGCAATGGGTTTGCATATATGTCGAATTAGCTTACGCTAGCTAAGTACGGTGGCGTAGTATGTAGAGATCGGTGGCACGATGGGCTTGGTGTTTGGTGGTTCAATGCTCGGTGAAGAAGTGAAAATTTTTAGGTGTGTTTTTTCTTCTTTTTTGTTTTTTTTTTTGATTTTGTTAAACACTTATACCAATTATTTTGCTGCAAGGGTATACAAACTTCGGCAGAGCCGAAGTTAGCTTCTTTGATATTTTTATGTAAGAAAGAGCGAAAACCAGAAAAAGTCGACATTTCAATGTCACAGCTTATTTGAACCGGCCCACCTAAAACGTTTTTTTCTTGATATAAACCATATCTGTTTGAAATTTAATGTTTGGTATGACTTCCATTTATACCTAAGATACCTTTTATGCTTTCTGGCACCAATAAAACCAACATTTTAGTTGTTCGAGATGGGCTGCTTTTAACTCGTTTTTGGTCGAAGCTATAAAAGCTATAAAAGCACACGTAGCGGAAAAGTGCACACCTGGGTCATTTGGAACTGCCCTGCTGTGGTTAAACTTCCAACACCAATACTAAATCTCTTATTGTGCTTGAAAATTTGTGGGTGATATTGGACAATAACATCCAAAATCGGTTTCCAAACCACCTACTTGGTAGAGGCAATAGCCGGGGTAACTACCATGCCAACAATAACCACGGCAATGGTAATTAAAATAATAATTACCGAACAAATAACCGGGGACAGGCCCAATATAGAGGCAATTAAGGACGAAACGTACGCAATAGAAGAATTCGTGTATCCCACAACAGTTCGGGAAACACAAACCCCTTTAGATACAGAAGAGCAAGCACCTCAATACAATAAATTCTAATCTCAATATGTTTGTTTAATTTTTTTATATCGAAACAAATAAAAAATAAACATTTTTAAACATTTTAGATATTTCAATTCTCAAAGATTCGAAACGAATCACAAAATTAACATTCAAGGCATTGGTAAAGGAGCAATAAAGTCCAAAGGCCTACCACCCTTAGAGCTTCAGACTCAACAATACATAATTCCACACAGTTTTCATATTGTACAATCTGATTTTTCAATACCAAGTGATGGTATAATAGGTATTGATTTTATCAAGAAATTCAACTGCCAAATAGACTGCAAACCTTCTGAAGATTGTGTTATACTTTGGCCAAATAATTTAAAATTTCCTATTTATATTCCAATAACAATTAATTCTGGTAACACTTCAATTTTCTACTGGCAAGATGCAAAGTAGTCCGACAATTAATCTCGCATTGAGTGAAGATGTTGTGTTTATTCCCAATCAGGAAATTCAAACAGGTATTTTCGTTGCAAACACAATATCAAGAAATGGAAATAGTAGTCCGTTTGCTAAGCGCAACCAATACTGGCAAAATAATATAAATAAATAATTTAAAGTCAGAACCTTTTTCGAACTAAGATGTAGTTCCAATTACTCCTAAAGCTAGGGAAATTATTGTAAGTTGAGATTAAAAGACGACGACTCGCAATTGGCCGTCACCGCGTTCGGACGTATTTTTTACCGCGCTCCGCAAGTTCATCGGTGTCAGCATTTAAATCAGTGTTAAACTAAAGTGACAGGGCTCTCAGTCGCCACAGAGACGCCCAATCACAATTTATATTGTTATTTGTAACTACAAACAATAATATTTAGTAAATATCTAAATTTACTAGCAATGCCAACGTGTAAAGAGACCAACTTGGGCCCATCTTCACTAGAATCTCGCCAGCAACAGCTACAAGAACAACTTCTCCAGCAACAAAACGAGCGTCGCCTATCTATTCAGTAGTGTCTCCAACAACCACAACAACAATAAGCGCTGAATCCAAAAGTGCAAGTACGAGCAAATTGCTTACACCAACCAGCAACAATTTGTCTTGGAGCGCCCAATGCGCTTCACCCTCAAATTCGCTTACACCTCAAGTGTTAATTGGGTCATTGGGTTCGCCGACCGCCGTCAGCGCGCTCACAACAACAACTGTAACAGCAGCAACGTCTGCAATACCGTCGATCACCGTCCAGCAGACTACCTCAACAAAATCTGCCCATCCAGTGACGGTGAATCCAAAGACACCTGTTCAGACTGGTATGGACAGATATATTAATATAAACAAGCGAAAGCTTAGCCCTTATACTAAAAGAAGCAACACTCCTAAAATGTTCAAAAGCAACATTGCTGAACGTAAAGCTCTGGAGGGCAACAGATTCCAAATTCTGGCAAATCAGCCGGAATCTCAAGGAGTTTCCCAAACGAAACCCTCAGTAGCCAAGCCACCATCATTTTACATCCGGGGTGCAAACTGCACTTCATTGGTGCCTAAGTTGGTGGCCCTAGTAGGTAAGGACAACTTTTATGTGACCCCACTTAACAGGTGGAACATAAGAGAAACTAAAGTCCAAACAAACAACGAACAGTTCTATCGTACTATAGAAAAGTACTTTAGAACGGAGAATGTAAACTTATACACATTCCAATTAAAGAGCGCCAAAGGTCTTCAAGCCGTGATTAAAGGCATTGAACCCTCGGTTCCGCCTCAGGAAATTGTAGAGGCATTGGAAGAGAAGGGCTTTAAGGTGAGGTCCGTCTCAAATATATTAAACAGAATCAAAATCCCACAACCTCTGTTTAAAGTGGAGCTACAGCCTGATGCACGAGCGTTAAAATCCAATGCAGTGCATCCTATATACAACCTGCAACTACTGCTACATCGCAGAATCACTGTCGAGGAGCCTCACAAGAGAAATCATCCTCTACAATGTACTAAGTACCAGGAGTTTGGCCACACAAAGTCGTTCTGCAGTCTTCGCCCAGTTTGCGTTGGCTGTGGACAAATTCAACTGTTCCGACAATAAAACAAACGACAATACAAGGAAGTGCAGCAACTGCGGTGGAAATCACACACAAGTGGGCCCGTTCAGACGAAGAAAGAGCACTCACCTTTGCAGCTCATCTAAAAATGGTTTTTCTGCCAAACCCGCCAACAAACTCATTCCAGCTTCCCCCTCTAAGCACCCCAGTGGAAACCGAGCCACCGAAATTCCAAGCGGAGGAAATTTCTGCAATTATTAAAAACTATCTTAGCCCAAGAAAGTCGACCGGCCATGACAAAATAACCCCGAAAATGATCCGAGAACTCCCGATCTGTGCCGTGCGATACATCTGCAAACTTTTCAACGCGATAGTAAAACCTGGTTACTTTCCAATAAGTTGGAAAAAATCAGTAATCATAATGATCCCAAAACCCGGAAAAGACAAAACACAGCCATCATCGTACAGACCCATCAGTTTATTGCCAAGTCTTTTAAAACTATTTGAAAAGGTCCTACAACTCCGTATAAATACAATCCTGGTAAACCAAAATATAATCCCACATCATCAGTTTGGCTTTCGTGAAAAGCATGGCACAATTGAGTAAGTCAACCGTATCACCTCAGAGATCCGTACAGCATTCGAGCAAACAGAATATTGTACAGCAATTTTTCTCGACGTCGCCCAAGCCTTTGACCGAGTTTGGCTTGGCGGCCTAATATACAAAATAAAAGCGTCGCTTATATACACACAGGCTAAAGGAATCTTATCTATTCAACAGAAAATTCGCTGTACGATGTAATAGCTTCACCTCTGATGACTTCGAATCAAAAGCAGGTGTACCTCAAGGCAGCGTGTTGGGTCCAACACTATATATTTTGTACACAGCGGATATACCAACAAATCGTACACTCACCACATCTACTTTCGCCAATAGAAGAAACTGCCCATCATTGACTCTCAACAACGTGCCAGTGCCTCAATCCGACGATGTTGTATATCTTGGAGTTCACCTCGACAGAAGATTAACTTGGCGTAAGCATATCGAAGCCAAGAAAAAGCAACTAAAGCTTAAAGCAATCGGACTACATTGGCTTATCAACGCTCAGTCTCCCCTATGCTTGGAATTCAAAGTTCTCCTCTACAACTCTGTGTTAAAACCCATCTGGACGTACGGCTCTGCACTGTGGGGAAACGCAAGCAAGAGCAACATCGAAACCATACAAAGGGCTCAATCCAAGGTTCTCAGAACTATCACGGGAGCACCTTGGTATATCAGAAACGAAAACTTACAGAAAGACCTTCATATTCCTAGTGTAGCAACCGAAATAAAGGTACAACAGCTAAAGTACACCGCTAAGCTGCAGGCCTATCCGAATACCCTCGCCAAATCATTAACCCGAGCATGCGATAGAACTCGTCTCCAACGAAACGACCTTCCAACCCTCTAGCAAATAATCAGGGCCATAGATTAATGAGGCATCCTTCTGATGCTAGGTTACGTATTAGATTAAGATAAAACTAAGAAATTGTTGTTAGTCTTATACACTATATAAGAGATCCAACAAATAAATAAACGCAAAAAAAAAAAAAAAAAAAGACGACGAGCCATTATTATACATTAAGAATTACCGAAGCAGGTTGGAAAATTAATAGTCAACAACATAAGCTACCTTGCATATTTATAAAATCACTTTAAAAATTGCAATATTTCGAAAACTATTGACTGTAGCGCAATACAATATATTACGATTATGAAGAGAAATTAGAGCAAAAATATCAAAGAAGCTATACCCTTGCAGCAAAATAATTGGTATAAATACCACGCCACCGTCCTTACTTAGCTAATGCAAGCTAATTCGACATATATGCAAACCCGTTGCATCTCGCTCTTTTAATTTCGTTCTGTGTAAGAACACAACAAAAATATTTCTGTCTCTCTCAAACACCGCGTGGTGAAGAATTTTTTCAAATGTATGTGTGTGCGTGAGCATTAAAATAAATTTAATTTCTATCAAATTTGATTATTGATTTGTAAGCTTAATAATTATCCGATCTTGTTCAAACTTGGTGTAGGGTGTATGGGTAAAAATTAAATTTAAGGGGGTATTCTAGTCTAGGATTTTGAAAAAATCGAAAAACTTTTTTTTGCACATTTCGATAGTTTAGGTATTTCAGAATATCTCCCTAAAAGGATTTTTCAAAATTCGAATTATATCTCGAGTTATTGTCATTTTAGTGACGTAGCACCCAGACCGGTTTCGGCTAATCGTAAAACTTTGAACGCGTTTATCTCGAAACAGTTTTTTTCGATGCAACCGTCATAATATCTCAAGATCTAGTAGACCGATTTACTTGAAATTTGGCATAAATATTCTTTAAACATTCCTTTATGGCATGAACCTATAAAAACTAAAAATTTTTCATCTTCAATATTTTAAAAAAAAATCGCAAATTTTAAAAAATTAGTGGAAAAATTGACCGCAGTTTTTGAGTAGCCACCATTTCGCGAAAAAATTGTTTTTCCTCATTTTTTTTGGTTCATACCAATTATATAGACCAAAAATGATTCAAAAATTTTTTTTCAAATGCACAGGAGGATTGATATCGTGACGGTTGTGACGTGTCCTTTTTTTCCCCACCTATACTTCAAGGACGGATAACTTCCTGAAATTTTCATATTTATTTATTTTTTATTTTTTATGTACTCTACAAATATGAATAAATAAGTCATAACAAAATGGATGGTAAAAATATCAATTGCTTCTTATTTATTTATTCATTAAAAACGCTCAAAATTTGGTCTTCTAGACTAGAATACCCCCTTAAATGCAACAACAAAAAAACAATAATTTTATATATTTCTTATTTGGTGCCGCGCGGATTCGAACACGGGTTTTTTGTGTTTGTACGGCAGATTTCTTGGAATTTGTTTTTGTTTCTTTGCTGCCAAAGAAAATTGCTTTTTTTACTCGAGGTACCTCCACGTTATAGTTAATAGCTCCGGTGATAATTATCCGATTCGACTAATTTTCACACTTTTCATACTTGATAGATCAAGGAACTTAACTTTTCATGTTTCAACCATGTAGCTTAAAATTAGAGGCTGTCATCTTGATTCAAACAGATAGACGGGCAGACGGACATGTCTCAATCGACTCGGCTATTGATGCTGATCAATATGGGGTCGGAAACGTATATTTCTATGCGTTACAAACATCTGACTAATTTTATAATACCCTCTGCAAGGGTATAAATTTCGGGACTACAATTCGCTTACCTCAAACTAACGGTATTTTAAAAAGGACATTTTTCTTAAGTCCCCGTGTTGCATATTTATAAAGTCAATAGCAAAATTTGACGTTTGTGACGAAATTTGAATTAAATGATTTAATTCAGCGCGGTACGATCCAAATCACTAAAAAAACACTAAATTTGTGAAACAGCCTTATGTTGAATCACTTAGTGACACCGAAAGAAGAATAACATAGCACTAAAGGACAGTTGTACAAGTAAAAGGGGAACTGTTCTTTAAATTGGATCTTATCATTCGTTGTGCAAAACTTTCAAAGAAACCCTGATTCTTATGGCTCTATGAAGTGAAAAAGGCGGAAAAAACCGAGATTTAAGCCAAATTGTGCGCACGGCAAGCAATTCATCAATGTCCTTATCGCGTTTGTATTCGGCAAATAAGCTGAAGGTTTCGAATTTTACCATTTTTTGGACTTTTATAAACGTTCGGAAATATTCCAATACGAAAATATGAGGCAAATGCCAAAAGCTAATACCACATCTTAAGACTGCCACATTGAATTTCGAATTAAATATTTTGAATACAATGTCGAATGAGTAAAGCCCAAATAAAAGGATATTGCAAAGTCGAAAATTTCAAGCGGTTCATTCGCAAATCGTTTTTTTAGACTAAAACAAATAAAATTAGTATAGATCAGATGGTTTTCAAAGCTATTGGCATGATGTAAAAAAGAAAACACTCCAATTTTCTGATATGGAATACCTATCAATGCAACTGGAAGCATCTTGAATGAGAAGCATCTAGTATATTTGAATTCTGGAATGCTTGATATCATTTTTGAATGAAAATGGCTATGCACGACATATTTTTTTTGCAGGATAACGCAATAGTTCACATAATCCGTGAAACTTAATGTTGGCTTCAGAGTGTCCCGCCTGTTCCCCGGATGTGAACTCAATGAAAAATCTATGCGGCACACTAAGCCAAAGAGTTATCATAAAAAACCGAAAGTTTTAAGTCTAAGAGAACAACTGTATGCACTTTTCGTTGAGTGGACGAAGATCCAACATAGTCAATCTTTGTGAACCTTGTTAAAGGGATACAAGGACACATTGAAAAGGGTATTTTTTCTCGTAGCGGTGTTATTTCTTAGTTAAAATTAGTTTTTCTTAGTATATTAACGCTAATGTTAAAATAACAATCAAAAAGTGTTATTGACTTTTAAAATGCAACACGGTGATTTAAGAAAAATGTCCTTCTTAAAATACCGTTATTTTGAGGTAAGCGAATTGTAGTCCCGATTTTTTTGCTCTAATTTCTTTTCATATCGTAATATATTGATAAGCGCAATACAATACGCTACAGTCAATAGTTTTCGAAATATTGCAATTTTTAAAGTTTCTTTATAAATATGCAAGGGAGCTTAGTTGAACCATCCATGTCTGAGTAGTAGCCCTCTGCTACTTGTTCCAAAAAAATCTTTACCAGTCTCAGAAGAGAAAAAATGGCAATACGTTATTGACTATCGTCAAGTCGATGAAAAATTATTGGCCGGAAAATTCCCTCTTCCTCGAATTGAGGACATACTGGACCAACAAGGTCGAGCGAAATATTTTTCATGTCTTGACTTAATGTCAGGCTTCCACCAAATCGAACTTGAAGAAAGTTCAAGAAATATAACGAATTTTCAACGAGCAATGATGACTACCATTCTCGGGACTTGACCCGTCCCAAGTATTCCTTTATATGGATGATTCAATAGTTATTGATTGTTCCGAAATGCACATGCTAAGAAATCTAAATGACATCTTTGATACATGTCGGAAACATTATCTTAAACTACATCCAAATAAATGTTCATTTTTCATGCGTAAAGTGGCTTTCCTGGGTCATAAATGCACAGATAAAGGAATTTTACCTGATGACTCAAAATATTATGTCATCAAGAATTATCCAGTCCCACATTATGCGGACAGCGCCAGACGATTCGCTACATTTCGCAACTATTATGTAAAAAGAATGTTCCATTTGAGTGGACACTTGAATGCCAAAACGCATTCCAATACCTTAAAGAAAATTTAATGCTGCCAACCATATTACAATATACTGATTTTAGCAAAGAATTTTGCATAAACACAGATGCAAGCAAGCAAGCGTGTGGAGCGGTTTTAACTCAAAAAAGAGATGGAGTCCAACTTACAATCGCTTTGGCATCACGTTCATTCACCCAAGGTGAAAGCAATAAGAGCCGTTCACTGGGTCATTACACATTTTCGACCATATATTTATGGTAAACATTTTACAATAAAAACAGACCACAGACCATTGACTTATTTGTTTTCCATAGTAAATCCTAGCTACAAATTGACACGCATGTGGCTCGAACTGGAAGCGTACGGCTTTACAGTCAAGTATCTAAAGGGAAAAGACAATTATGTGGCAGATGCCCTATCTCGGATAACAATAACTGAGTTGAAAGATATACAAAACAAAGTCCTGAAAGTCACTACCAGGCAACAATACAGACAAAATAAATCCTGCGCAGGAAATGAAAGAGTCTTTGCCAAGGCAAAGTACTTCAAAAGCTTCTATGCCCAACGTTTACCAAGTCATAAATAATGACGAAGTTCGAAAAGAAGTGGCCTTGCATATAACAAATAAATCGTGTTACTTGAAACACTGAAATAAAGTTATTGCAAGAATTGATATTGGCGACCTACACTGACGAGCAAAACTGTAACACATGTTCGATGTTCTCACTTTAACGGTCTGTATTATCTCTTCTGCTTTATGTATGTTTAAGATCATAGTCTTGTTTTCTTTGTAAAGTATTTAGCTCTCTTATACACAAATTTGAAGAAATTTGATAGGATAAAAAAAAATTTTGCCAATCAAAAATGTAAAAAAAGTCAAATGTTACAGTTTTGCACTGCAAATATTTTTAAACCAAAATTTTTATTAAGTTTTTTTTAATAATGAGTCCACAGCCCTTTTGATTTTTTTAAGTTGTTTATGCGGTTTGGCATACTTTGCGTGTAGCGTCGCACCATTTCAGGCGGAATCGAATAACACACGTCCTTTGTTCTCTCCCACAACTCCATCATGCCATTTGGAGGGGCCGCATATTTCGCAAGCTGGGATTTAACATGGCTCCATAGGTTTTCGATGGGATTCATATCAGACGATTGCGGTGTCCACTTCATTGTTTGAAACTATATACTAATTAATAACTTGACTTAGGTCAGTTCTTTCAAAGGCTTGAAACGCAAGCCGGTATACTGAAAATAAGCCGAATCAAAACGGCACCGTGGGAAAAGATCTTTGAATTTATTTCAATAGATTCTTTTAAAGAAATAGGCAATAAAATATTGAAATCATTGAGAGTAGCGCTACTTAACGCGGTGACCATTCAAGAACCGTAAAACGGAATGAAAAATTTCGCAAAGCCGAAGGCACCCGAATTAACTCAAGACATAGAACACACTTTTTGTGCATATTTCGTTCGCATAAGCATGTTTCTCTATCTTTTCTATCCTATAATAAACAAATATGAAGAATCGAATGCATACGAAATTAACCCTCTTATTTTCACGCATTTCCAATTATTCATTCCTTCTTATGCGTTTAAACATAGCTTCATTCAACTCATTTAAAGAATTGTCCATTCGAATGTCGTTTTTTTATATTTATGCAGTCCGCTTGGTTTTCGATGGCAATCAATAAAGCATTATACCATTTAAATAAAGCAAAGCAGAAGTCGCATTTCGTATTTAAAATAAAGTAAGATCAGGGAAATTTGGAGCATCGAGCAAGCCAAAAAAAAACTCCAATACAAAGTTACTGGTCTTGCAAACATAATTCTTTTTCACTTTTGAATCATTAAACGACCTTTAAATGATCTTAGTTTTAAAATCTTTCAAGTTATATATTTTAAATAAATAAAAAACATACTTTTGTTATTCTTAAGATCCTTGACCCTCTTTTCTTGACACCCATTAAAGATCTCTAATAGCTTGTACTTAAATACTAAATTGGTTCAGGTATTTCAAGAAACAAAAAAGGTAAATTTTCCTATAACAGATATATGAAGTAGTGCAATAATCTAAACGAAATTCGGTATGAATATTCAGACTTGATTAAAATTTATAAAAACCGAGTTTGTTTAAAAAACATTAAGAACGAAAAATTTTAAAACAAACCCTATTGTGGCTATATTATTGACTTTCATCTATTTAGCTACGGAAACAGCTAGAAAATATAATTATTTGTAATAATATATTATTATTTTTATTTATTTAATATACATTTATATAATTACCTTTATTTTGAGCCATTTGTTGCAATTGAACATCATTCATTGCCTGCCCTTGGCTCTGATGCATTGGTGCCAACTGTGGATTCCAATTCGATACTAATGGTATTTGAAGCTGATGCCCGACTTGTGTAGCGTTATTCCCGGTTGAGCTAGAAGCCATATTAACGAACGGTATCATTTTGCTGGAATGTGCTCTTGAAGACCCGTTAAAACCTATGATGTTGGCATTCATATGATTAAAACCTGGTGGCGGCATTCGAGCACGCTGCACATTGTCAATGAGATTTTGATGGCAAACTTGTTGAGTTCGGTGTTGAAGTGTTGAATTGAAATTTACACCATTCAAAGACTGTTGTTGCACAGCTTCATTCTCCATTAGCTCAGCTAGTCCTTTTTGAGTCTCAAAAAAGGGATCAAAACCTGGAAAAAGGTACAAATAATTTTTTATTAACTGGATTATTAATCTAAACCTTACCTAAATCATCATCAACATTAGAGTTTTGCGACAGTCGATGTATCTGGGACTGATTTTTTTGGTTCTGGTTTTGAGACTGAAATAAGAAAAAAATGTTGATACATACATATAACATTATCTCTAAAAATCCTAAAAATAGCTCATTAGGAATTCAAAATATTAATTATTAAATAATATAATTTGTTGGATTTGTCTCATCTTTGAACATCCACACCGTCGATTGCTGTTTAGTTTCCGGCTCATGCTATGCGTATCCTTTTTTTGTCACCTGTCATTTTATAATTCTCTTTTGAAGCACCACGGTCGAACTTTTGGACATTTCCGTTCTCCAATCAAAGCGAGCTTTTACTTATGTGGAACCAAAATGTTATGGTGGGAACCAAAATGGAATGTCTTAAAGTGGAACTAACTAGGACACGCACACCATCTATGATTTTGGCGTCAGCAAAGGAAGTGCTTACAATGAATTAAAACCTTCCACACATTCTTGTAGGGATAATCCACATCGAAATTGGATTTCAAGTTCGTGTAACTATTCAAAAGATTATTAAAAACTAGTACGAAATTGTTTCGACCGACATATACATATAATAATTTGGGAAAATATTGTATGACGCAATGTTGACTTACCATCGTTTCAAACATTCCGTTTAACCTCTGTTTTTGCACATTGGATTGTTGATTATCACCAAACAAGGAATTATCTCGATTATTTTCCGAAAACGTAGCAACCCGGTGGGGATCGCCTGCAAATACATTGGTATTTAAAGGTGCATGCCCATTAACGTACTGGTTGTGTGACTGTTGTTGACTTTTATGAAAGTCAAAAAACTTTGTCATATTCCCTCCAAAGATATTGGTCGATGTTAAAGTGCTTTCTCCTGTTGGTTGTTGATTTACCAATTGTTGCTGCAATAGTTCGTGTGGTTGGGCTCTGTTTATATCGAGAACATTCTTGTCACTAAAATACCCGGCAAAATCTGAAAAATTATAATAATAATAATCATAAAAAATTGTATAAACTATATAAACAGAGCCGTGCTTACTTCTGCACGTGTAACTAGTAATACATTGTAACCATCGATTGTAGTACAGTTTTGATTATCATTATTAACAAACTTCCCACAAAGTAAAAATTACCTCTTTAGTAAAGTAAAAAGATTTTGTGATTTTTCTAACAGAGTTTGTAAAATAGGGGAAAGAAAGTAAGCAGTCGACTAAATATTTGAAAGTAAATAGTAAAAAAGAGTGGCCAAGAATTTCTAAGGTACCAAGCAAGGTTAATTTCCTGTTGGATAGATTCTATTAGCCTGTGTGTGTATTGTGGGAGCGTCGCTTTTATTTTATATATTAGGCCGTCAAGCCAGACTCGATCGAAGGCTTGGGCGACGTCGAGAAAAATTGCTGTGCAATATTCTTTATGCTCGAATGCTGTGCGGATCTCTGAGGTCATACGGTTGACTGCTTAATTGTGCCATGCTTTTCACGGAAACCAAATTGATTATGTGGGATGCCAGGATTGTATTTATACGGAGTTGTAGAACCTTGTCAAATAGTTTTGAGAGACTTGGCAATAAACTGATCGGTCTGTACGATGATAGCAGTGTTTTGCCCTTTCCGGGTTTTGGGATCATTATATTTATTGATTTTTTCCAACTAATGGGAAATTGACTAGTGTTTTTACTATCGCATTGAAAAGTTTCCAGATGTATGGCTCACTTTCTACTAAGGTGCTTAGAGGGAGAAGCTAAAATGAGTTTAGAGACGGATTTGGCAGAAAGACCGTTTTTAGATGAGCTGCAAAGGTGAGTGCTCTTTCTTCGCCTGTACGGGCCCAGCGGATATTTGGTGCTGGTAGGGGTGAGCTTCTCGATGTATTGCCGCTGTGCCCTTGCTTCTTCTTGCCTAAGCGCTTTTGCTAAAGTTCGTGAAGCTGCCTTTGGGCGATAATTTGCTATCGGTGATTGAGACATTTGCCATTCTCGCCTGAGTCGTCTTTTAAATTTTGCAAGTAGTTCAATTAGTCGGTTGGTGTGTAGTCGATAATTGGGGTGGAGATATCAAGTGCTTCAATGAGCATCAACTCACAAATGTGACGATAGCTTCTTCATCGTCCAGTTTGGGATACAACTCGATATGGGTGCTTATATATTTCTGATATCTGAGCCAGTTTGTTTTATAATTTGTTAGTCCGAGTGGTTACTCTGTTACTTGAGGATATGTTAATACAGTGAAAATTACTGGCGAGTGGTCTGATGACTTATGCGTAATTCCCCTGGTGACTGCAAAGTCTATTAGATCTGGGAGCTTGCGTGGATCTGCTGGTACGTGGGCTTATTCGGTGAGGCATAGCCCATTTTCTTTGCTGGGTCAGAGATTTTTCTTGTACTGCTGTTTGTTTTTGGAGTTTACTAGGCGGGATCCCCAATCAGAGTGCTTTCCGTTGTAACCTCCTGCAGAAGTAAGTAAACTCGTTTTCAGAGATCAAGAAGCGTGGTGGGCGGTTAAGTGCAGCCACGGTTGGTTTGGTTACTTATTGAAGTTGCTTGTAGGCTATTGTTTGGCAAATCCATTGTGGAGACAGTGTTTAATCCGATTTTTGATTAGGATATCAGTTCCTCCGTGAGCCTTGCCGTCAAGGTGATTTGTTCCGTAGAATGCATTTTTAGGTATTTTATTGTAAAGTGATTTTATTTGTAAGGTGTGTTTCCAATAGCAGCATGAAGAAATCAATGTTTTTTGAGGCCATAAACAGTGACAGTTCCTGTTTGAGCTTGGAAATGCCGTTTGCATTCCAGAGGCCTATATGTAGTGCTGACGTTATTTATGGTTGTCCATAAGTTTTTGAATGAGCATGTATTTGTTCCGCAATTTTACATGAATGTAATAAAATTTGTCATATTTTGCTTGAGCGAAAACAACAAGGCATTGGATGGAATAGTAACAAGATCTATCGTTTGAGTGGGCTGTTGATTTCCGATGCGCACTGGCAAATGTTGAAATATACGAAGTTCTAATGTCAGTGAAAGGACCTACAGCCATGGTCATATAATTGGCACAAAAAAAATTTTATCTTTGGAATTATTTTTTTCAATATATTGGAAAGATTTTTTTGAAAATTTTGAAGCAGTTGTTTATTCAACTCATGCTCCTTTAGTATTACTATTATTTGTCCCGTATTTTTCTTTGTTTCCTATGAATTTCAATTTTAACAGCGCAGAGTAGTTTATTGGATGGTCATAGAATTGGCACAAAAATTTTTGAATCACGTTTTTTTTTCTAAACGTGAAGCTGAAGTTCCGAAATTCTCTTGAAAAATGGTCTACAATTCACTTACATTGAAAAAGAAAAGTCCAAATTGTCTAAATCGAAACAAATCCCGGAAGCCAAAGTCCTTCAAGACCAACCCAGATATTGACAGAGTCATAGTTAGGAAGAGTAAGGCTGATTCTTTAAGGTCTGCTCGTGAAAATATGGAGGAGGTGAATGAAGAATATGGCTTAAACGTCTTTCGAAACTCGCCTCAAGACGATTAAATGAAGATTGCTTCTTTGGATGCATGAGCAGGAAAAATCCGCTCCTGTCAGAGCAAAATTTTAAAAAAGCTCATGCTTCCCAAAGGGTCTATAAGGACAAAGATGTCCAATTCTGCAAAAATGTTTTTTAGAATGACGAAACTAAAATAAATAGATAATAAATAATAAAGTGGATCCTTATGCAGGACAATGGCCCTAAATGCACGGCAGACGACGTGAATCAGTGGTTTGCAAGGGAGATGCTGCGGGTTATGGAGTGTCCACCTTAAGGACCATACCTGAATCTAATCGGAAACCTATGGAACAAAGTTAAAGTGGCAATTGTCAAAAGAAAAATGAAAAAACTTGGACTCAAGGAAGCGTGTTATTCGATATCAAAGGACATTTGCCGAAATCTGGTGGAAAATATGGGCAGGATATGTGACGCAGTATTTCTAAATGATTATAAAAAAATTATATAAAAAATCTATTTAATTAATTTGTGCCAATTATGTGACCAGGCAAATTTTGAGTTCTTTTTAAGTTTTTGAATTTTTGTTATGTAAAGTTTTGAAATTAATTTCTATTTTTTTTATTCATTAACTAACTAAATAAGCTAGTAAATACCATCCAAGCTTTGTCCCTTGCTATCATTATTCAATAAGAAAATTAAACTTTAATTTAGGTTTTTTTTTTGTGCCAAGGAAATAAGGGGATTTTAACCATGTGGCCCACAAGTGTATGCCATAGAGGGGAGATTGCATAGGAGTCTTTTAGTATATAAAGTGAGGTTAGGGAAAGAACACCTCAGTTGAACTAGGAATCAAGTGGAGGAGTTATTGATTGGGTTATTACCCTATCGGGTAATAATATCAACTCCTCGACCCCTTTCCAGTCCCTAATCCTCTGTAAGTATCGTTGTAGTTAGTGCATGTTTCTCTCTCGGCATCGACATCCGGGTCATACCCTACCCAATGCCAGGGTGATTGTTGGACATTAATGTATGTATGTGTAGTGGGCCAGGGTATGGAGTAGCCTTTCTAGTTCATGTCCGGGTTATACCCTGGTTGACTGGTACAATGTTCTATATCATTGGCATGCGACCAGGAGTTCACAGTTCGATCGACATACGGGCAGCACCCTAATCGATCGCACTGAAACTCTTGGGTGACCCTATTGTAGTATTGTTTTAAAAGGGGAGATACATGTAAATGCTTAAATTTTCCCTGATGTTTGTGATTTTTTTTTTTATTAAAGAGTCATTATATGTTTTTGAAAATTGGCTTGTAGTTAGTTTAAATATTAAACTAATAAAAAAAATTTTTTTTTGATTATAATAATTCAAAATGGCGGGTATACGTGAAATTTTTCCAGGAAGGTCGGAGCGAGGCATATTAATCGGCGGGCATTCTAGCGTCCTTTCTATTGCTTCAAAAAAATTAAATGAATTTTGGCCCTAATTATTCATGATGTTTGGCTCTAAAAAATTATTTTTTCAAAAGCTTTTTGGAAACTTGTAGGTTCATATAGAAAGTAATATCATAAGAAAGATGTGTGCAAAATTTCAGGAAGATCGGTCAATAACTTTTTGAGTTATCGTGCCCGCCGATTTAAAAAATGTAGTTTTGAGAAAAAGGCGTTTAAAGTTAAGTACGCAGAAGTAACCACTCCCAGCGCTCAAAGGGTTTACGCTCTGTAATATGAGAAATACTGAAAATTGTGTTCTAAAAATTTGGTGGTCTATAGTAACATATTACAGAAAAAAAAAATTTTTTTTTCAACATTTTACATGTATCTCCGCCCTTAAGTCAGTGTCCGGATAATACCCTAATTGACTAAGATTCCTATTCCCTTTATAATTGTTCTTTTTATTCATTGTATATGCATATCTCCCTCTTCCTTCTACCCTCTACTTTCTTCCTTTGGGCAATATTTCACGATAGCTTATATCGGCAATACTAACATCATAATTGCTGCTCGTACAAATATAAGGGTCTCATCATTCTTTTACAAATATTCTGTTAAGGAAGACCCTGGGAAGACTGAGATTTGTACCCCAGCTGAAAAAATTCCTTACAAGATCTTGTCGCTTGTCGAGTACATTGGATTGTCCTAACTCCAATACTTGGTTATTAGATAGAACTACAACGTCTTTTAGATAACACGACTTCAAGTATTTTAAAGCTTTGAGCTTTAATTGAAGAATGTTTGGATGAAACAGAAAAAATCTTAAGGGGTTAAATCCACTTGTAATTTTTAAAAAAATTAAGAATTTTTTTTTGCATATTTTGAATAAACATATATCTAAGAATGTTGTGTGAAAATTTCACATCGATCCGGCGATTAGTTTCAAAGAAATGAGCTTAGCAATAAGTATCAAAACTTATCACATTATTTTGTCCACAAAATACAATTTTTGGTTTTCTTCTTTCTTCCTATATTTTGGTTGTAGTATGCTCGACCAATATACAAAGAATTGCAAAGTACCGCTAGGTTTTTCCGTTAACTTGATTTTAAGATGCCATCGCGAACGAAATAAGTAAATGGGATAGATTACTTTGCTTTCATTTGTGGATCAAAGACAACGTGTAGTGTCAAGTTTAAATTTTACATTTTATGTAACAGATCAAAACAAATAAAAAAAGGGAAGTGCCCACCAATCTCAAGATTTGTAAAAATTCAGAATTAACTTTTTTATAACAAATTGTCGAGGTTCGCTCGTTTAACTAATAAAGAACGTGAGAGAATTATTGCATTACGTAAAATGGTCATGTAAATTCGCAAAATTACAGAGAATGTTGGAAAAAATAAGAAAACAGTTGAAAAATTTTTAAAAGATCTAGAAAAATATGGAAGAAAGCCCCGTTCTGGGCGCCCACCATTGATTGACAACAGTACAATAAAAAATCTAGCGGTTAGAGAAACTACCAGCGCATCTCAAATAAAAAGTTACTTGTCCTTGCCGATGTCCACAGGACGTATGCAAAAAATTTTAAAGAGATCGGATAATGTTTCATATGGAATAAAAACTCCTAAAACCTGAGCTTCTGCCAAGGCAAAGGCTAGCCGATTACATTTTTCCAATATGTATGAATTTTGGGATACTGAGTAGAGAAATATATATTTCAGTGACGAAAAAAGTTTAATTTAGATGGCCCTGATGGATTACGATACTATTTTCACGATGTTCGAACCCCCAAACAAGTCCACGTGTCCAGGTACTTTCACGGAGCGCCTTCAATGATTTTGGCAGCGTTTGGATATAATGGAAAGACTGCAATGTGTTTTATATCACATAAAATGAATGCTAAAAATTATGGTGAACTGTTGGAGACTGTCTTAGTGCCATTTGGGGAAAATTATTTCGGTGATACTTGGACTTTCCAACAAGATTATGCACCCATCAACACTATAAAGCTCACTAAGGACTATTTCAGGAACTCTATTATTCCAATTTTTGAGTGGTCAGCACGCAGCCCGGACTTGGGCCATCCTGACTCAACGAGTTTATGCCAACGGAAAGCAGATAGGAAGTTTAAAAGATTTAAAAAAAGTCATAATTCAAAAATGGGAAAAATTGGACATCCAAGTGCTCCAAAACCTGATTAATTCAATGCCAGCACGTATATTAAAAGTTTTAAACAACAAAGCGTGGTCAATTTAAACTGTATTTATGATTTAAAATCATTTGTTTTCTTATTTTTGGGATTATTTAATTTTTAGACACAAATTATGAATTTGTCCCACTTATTTATTTCGTTTGAAAATATTTTCTTAAATTTTTTTTATATTTGTTTAAATTTTTCTTTTATTTAATTGAGTTAAATTATACTGACAATTTTTTTAAGTTCATTTATAAATTTGTTTTTTAAAATATGTGGATCGGTTCAGTTATTACGCTATTCAACGCAGTGTCCCATTTACTTATTGCGCGCACCTTATGTAAAGACCTCTACTCGCGTTTTACCTTAGATTTAAGGGTTCCCAAAACTTTAACTGCGTGGAAGCCGTAATTTTGTTAAAAATCAAAATTTTGACCAATCCTTCGATCATTACCTGTATTTATCTATTCTCGTTACAAATCTTTTGGATTTTTGCAATTCGGATAATCAGGACCAGAGATATCTGCTCACCGCAAGACACTTTTTTTCGAAGGACCTCCAGGAGATGTCCCTCAGGAGCTACGCGTTCCAAAATTAAAAAAAAAAAAAACATCAAAAATTCTAAAATTTCATTGAATTTTTTTTATAATCCTTTTTTTTATGTTTTCATTCAATAAACAGCCTCGTCACAAAAAATTTAAAAAAAAGCACGATTCCCTTAACATTCATTGGAAAATGGGGATTCAATGGAAGCACTGGTCACAGCGAGTATGAGCTAAAGTTTCTCAATTGTGTGGATGACGAGATTACGTCCCTCTTTAGCTTGTAATCGACTCTAAGATAATATGGCCATCGTCCACATCTGTAGACCACTCAGACTTCAATTTAAAAAAAGAGAGCTCTATTTCAAAGAGAAAATAGCTGACTGGCGGACAACTGAAGATAAAATTTTATAAAGTTTTCAACGCGTTAAGCAACACATCCTCGATGAAATGCTTTATATGAGGAGCAAAGCCTACAGAAATGAACAATATTGAAGAATGTTTTGAAAGAGATGTGCAAGAGTAGTTATCAGGTTATCACAATATATATTTCTTGCACATTTCATATAAACTGGATGTAAAGCTTTGGCAAGTACGATCGGCAGAACTCAAGTCTAATGTCTTAGAGAAAAAAAATAAAATTTAAGTGGAGTTTCGTGAGAAAATGAGGTTACTTGTCGATAAGCCAAAGGATGGAGAAAGAAGAAGCTCCAACTGCCAGAAAATTTCGCTTCGATATTGCAAGCCTAAGTGTCAGGATATAAAATTAATATAAAAAATTTCGAAAAATGCACACTAGATACGTCTAATAAATTAATCAATTTTACCAAATGTATCCATCCACCTTCCAGCAACAGCGCATAAAATTTCAACTCATGCATCAAAGGTATTTGGTTTTGATTGGAGAGTTCTCCGAGGATGCTGAAGAGTCAAACAATAAAGAAATAAAAAAGGGCCGGACCTTTTCATAACAGGTCAAAGAAATCTGCCAATGAATCACAAATCTACTTTCTTATCATCTACATTTGACTTATTGGATAATGTATGTTAAACTTGTTTGACATTTATTTTTTAATTTTCGTCATTTTTATTATCTTATAATTAAATTACATTTGCTGTTATATAGAGTCACGATTTTTTTTTTTAAATTTTCTCATTCACAAATATTTACTGTATGTTATCTAAATATATCTCTTATGCCCAGAAAAAAATTTCTGCACTCAAACTTTACCCGAAATATTTTTGGCTACCAGACCCATATAAGCACAGCCACAGGTTAGTAGCGATGCTTTGCAACCCGAAAGACATACCAGCCACATTTGCTTAAACTAGAGAAGCTGAGGCAAGCATTGAAATAAGCATGTTTACGAGTTCATATGCTAAGGAGCTGAAATAAAATGAAGAAACTGAGGGCGAAGATGATTTGCTCAACTTGCTCAATTTTGGTCATTCCCAGCTGCCGTTTAATCTCAAAATACAGGGGCCAGGTTGAACGCCGACACCATATTGATGTTTTCTCACTCATTTAACTTGTAAATAGTTTCCCCAACATCAGAACAATTTATTGTGACATCAAAGCCGCATTCAATTTAGAATCTGTAAAAGAAACTCAAGAAACCTTCATGCCCCAATTGAACAGGTGGAACGCTTCCACAGCGCGTTCTAAGAAAATTTAAGGTCACTATAGCGCTAAATCTTGCCAAAGAGTTGAAAGGAGATATCAGAAGTAAAATATTTAGTCATTTGATTGCAACTCCAGTCGTCGACTAAACCTCGGAACTGTGTTATCACAGTTATTCGCAGTTTAGTCTAAAGCTTCTCTTCTTTCAATTGCACAATCTCTTTCAATTTATCTTATCAATCTATCTTCACACTTCAACCACACATTCAAGCAAATAAACTAATATAAAGCAATGCACCCTGGGCGTACCAATCAAGGGGCAAATCGCTTTGCCTTGCTTAACGATAGTCCCAAATCCAAAAAGAAATAACCATCTCCGCTATTCGAAGCACTCCCAGAGCTCCCAACGTTAAGCTCGGCTAACCCCAAATACATAGTCATGACAGCTACTGACACTGAAAAACAACTCTCATCATACTCATGTTTTGCAGTCGAACGAGCAATTACTATCATCAGCACCAAAATATTCAAAATCAACCAAATGCGAGATGGAAACCTACTAGTTTTTGCCAAAAGCACAGCAATTGCAGAAAAATTCATGTCTGCCAAGGAGCTCCTACCTCAACAACGTTACTAATGAAGAAATTGTTCAAGAGTTTAAGGCACAAGGAGTTGTAGATGTATACAAATATTCTAAACAACTAGACGGCAAACTAACCCCAACTGGCGTTATTCAGCTCACCTTTAACTTATACACCCTACCACAAAAAATACAGATCTCATGGAACACTGCAAGGGTAAAGAAATATATTCCAAATCCCATGCGATGCAAAAATGCCAAATTACTGGACATACAGCCAAACGGTGCAACGAAAAAACAATCTGCAACCCATGTGGTCATCCTATACGCCAACCCACCAACTGCACTCGCACCTACTGTGTAAATTGTACCGGAGAGCACGCTGCCAGTAAGCGCGACAGCCCAAAATATAAAGAGGCACAGGAAGTAATAAAAATTAAAACAATTGATAGATGCACAATGTATGAAGCTAAAACTAAGTTTTACAAACACCGCATCGCAAACACCAACCATTAACAAACAAACATATGCAGAATCAACCGCTATACAAGTAACACCTAAATCAACTGAGACGAA
Organism: Drosophila austrosaltans; assembly: GCA_035045865.1. Taxonomy (NCBI): domain Eukaryota; kingdom Metazoa; phylum Arthropoda; class Insecta; order Diptera; family Drosophilidae; genus Drosophila; species Drosophila austrosaltans. The sequence continues at coordinate 3,668,391 of JAWNOQ010000073.1, read as the reverse complement.
TGTCTCACCACCCACCTCATTAAAAGAAAACAACTCTAAAGAAAAAACAAAAACCAAGAACGCACCGACCCAACAATTCGTCACATAAAACAGACACTTTAGAAAAACAGACAAACCTCGCGAACAAAATAACTCAACGCTCCATAATACGGACAGCATCTGAGAAGACGTCGAGTTATTATAAACACAAACTCCACTAAGCGTCTTTCACCGCTCCCGGCAAAAGTCTATAATGATTCAATGCATTTAATCATATCGTCTAAGCGAGGGCAGGGACCGCAAAAGAGGAGAGAAATTATCGAATTTTAAGACTATTAAAAATTAATATACTTATACTAAAAATACATTATTTTCATTCAATATGACTCTCAAAACTGTCCATAATTCCATAATCTTTATCTCTTAAAAAAAAACTATTCTTCATGACTAAATAAGCAATTAATAAACCAGTGATATTGGTAGGTGACTTCAATGCCTGGCATTCAACATGGGGATTACCCTCAAGTAACCAAAGAGGAAACGTTGTGGCTCGTTTCATTCACAACAGCATCCTACTGGAGACCACACCCACTACTCTACACACAACATCTTTACTCATGTCGACTTAGCCTTATGCTCTCCACCTTTAAATTTTAACTCATCCTGGTATACATCCGATAATCTCTATGGCAGCGACCACTACCCCATACGCATACAACTTTTTCCTACTACAAACACGCACAGAACACACAGATATAAACTTCACTTAGCAAACTGGGCATTATTTCAGAGATATTTAAATCAAGAAGCACAAGCATTGACTAAAATAAACAATACAAATCACTCAGCAGCGAAGCTGCTTAAAATTGTTAAATCATCTGCTAACAAATCTATTCCCACCTCCAATCCAAATAGAACTAAAAACAATATCATTATTTGTGGACCCCACATACAAACAAAACACATACATACATACCATTGAAACAGATACAAGTAACACATGCGACTCAGCAGCAAAAGCCAATGCATTTTGCAAATCGTGGTCCGAGTACTCACAAGACTCCAACTTCTCTAACTCATTCAAACAAAATAAAAATAGCTACATAGCCCAAACACTAATCCCGTACAATCCCAAAAACAGAGCTAAAATCATCGAAAGACCCATAACAACGACTGAACGACCACATTAAAAGGATCATTCCTGGTTTGGACAATATTGACTATCAAATAATCAAAAAATTTCCGCCATCAGCAACCAACAAACTTCTACAACTGTATAACAAAATAATAGACACTAGTATCATCCCCCAGCAATGGAACATTACAACAATAACACCAATCAACAAACCAAATAAACCCAAACACCTACTGAAAGGTTATCGCCCTATATCCCTTCTATCCTGTTTCTCCAAAACTTTAGAAAAAATAATTTCAAAACGCATCATGTGGATGCTCAACCAAGAAAACCTGTTATCCCCCTACCAATATGCCTACAAACAAAACAAATCTACCATAGATCCCCTACTAGTAACAATCACATTTGCAATAATCTGTCCACAAAAAATCACGTATCGGTTCTTTCAATCGATATGGAAAAAGCTTTTGATAGAGTCAGCGCACACTGTATCTTAAAACAATTGTATGAAAGGAAACTCGGACCAAAAATGATTACTTTTTGTACGCATCTGTCTTAAAAACCGAAGAATACGAGCAAAGTTAATAATAATCTCTCAAGAGAAATGAGTCTAAAAAATGGAATCCCACAAGGTTCTCCGTTGTCAGTAACCCTTTTTCTAATTGATTTTAATAAGTTAAACCAGCTAATAAACGAAAACAAAGTTTTCACCCACACTATGTACGCAGATGATCTTTGCCTTTTTTTTAAACCCAACATCGGTTTCAATATTGAAATAAACAACCTGTTCTATAAAATACAAAAATAGTGGGATGTTACTGGCACCAAAAAATCTGCTGAAAAATCTAACCATTTACACATATGCAAGAAACACAAATGCACAAACATAGAAATTATAATCAATAATGTTAACATACCAATTAAAAAACATCTCAAAATTCTAGGTCTAACATTTGTCAATAAGTACAGTTGGAATGAACATATAAAAACTTTAATTAATGCCTTAAATAATAGACTAAACATAATTAAATGCTTAAGTAATTATAAGCTTAGAAATAACACCTCATCCCTTATAAACATTTTAAAATCCATTATCCTTGCTAAGATTGACTATGGCTTCTCCATTTATTGCAAAACTAATTTTAAAAAATTAGCTACTCAATATCACTCCGCTATCCGACTGACTGGGCGCATTTCGCACTGCTGCTATTAACAATATGCTCGCTGAAAGTGGGCTCCCTGACCTTAAGACTAGGTTTCAAGTGAGCATTATTTATTTATTTATTTATTTATTTATTTAACGTCAACTAAACAAAGTGCAATTGACTTAAACTAATTAAACTAATATAATTAAAAAGAAAGGAATAAACTAAAACATAAAGAAGCAGAAGGCGAAAAAAAGGTAGAAACAAGGAAAGTTAGGAGGCAGGAACAGTTCGAAGGAAGGCAAGGATTGATAAACGTAAAGAAGAAGGAGATATGTGAGGAGAAATAAAAAGGGAAAACTCATTGTAGTCACTACACACCACTCGAAGAGGGTCATGTAGGCTATAATTAGAGACGCATGTTCTTAAATTTAAAGGAACAAAATTGCGTGTTGGACGACACGGAACGGCAAAGTCTAATTTCCCCAATAAAAAGGGAGAGTCTATTTCCCCAGTTAGCAATTTATGAAGAAATACAATTCCGCTGACGAGTCTTCGACTTGATAAAGAGGGCAGATTCAGGAGAAGAAGTCTACTCTGGTAACGAGGGAGGGGCCTAGTTGGCTCCCAGTTTAGACCCCGTAGGGCGAACAATAAAAATTGTTTTTGGACTGATTCAATTCGTTGTTGGTGAATAGAATATTGAGGACTCCAAACTGGTGAGCAATATTCAAGCACTGGACGTACCAGGGATGTATATAAGATCTTAGTAATATAAGGATCACTGAACTCCTTGGACCAACGCTTTATAAAGCCTAGCAAAAATGTTGCTTTGTTAGCCACAGATGAAATGTGAAGCAGGAAGTTTAGTTTGGGATCAAAAATAATACCCAAATCTTCAACAGAAAAAACTCTATTTAGGATAGCGCCATTCATTGAGTAATTGGCAAGAAACGGCGAACGACGACAAAATGTCATAGATGAGCATTTCAGTGTGTTGAGATGGAGGTGATTAATCATGCACCACTCACTAAGCTTATTAATTTCAGCTTGTAAAATGGAATGAAGAGCTGGATCTTTAAATGATACGCAAAGCTTAACATCATCTGCAAACATAAATACATGAGAGTTATTTAAAACGTTAGGTAAATCATTAATAAACAGAGTAAATAGTAGTGGGCCCAGATGACTTCCTTGGGGAACACCAGATATGACATTAACATTTTTGGAAAGCGCAGATCTAAACAAAACTCTTTGAGTTCTATTGGTGAGGTACGACTTTAACCAGGATAAAAGATTAGGAGAAAATCCTAGCAAATCAAGTTTCTTTAACAGAAGTTTGTGATCGACACTATCAAAGGCTTTGCTAAAATCAGTATAGATGACATCCGTTTGTGATTTATTACGAAAGCCATCATGAACCAATGTACTGAATTCGAGAAGATTTGTAAGTGATGAACGTCCCTTCATAAATCCATGCTGATGGGGAGAAATTATAGATTTGCATTGGTGTTTAAGATTAATCGAAATCAACTCTTCAAAAAGTTTAGGAATAACCGAGAGTTTGGCTATACCTCTATAGTTTGTTACGTCAGATTTGTTCCCCTTTTTAAATAGGGGGATTATAAATGAATTACTCCAAAAAGAGGGAAAGTGTCCAGTTTCTATGGAGAGGGTAAAAAGCTTTAACAGAGGTTCACTTAACGAAAGGGAGCATGTCTTTAAAATACAACTGGGGACGTTGTCTGGACCAGGCAAAAATGACGACTTCAAAGAGGCTAAACAGATTACGAGAGATTCTTCAGAAATATTAGGCATATAAATAAGGTTGGGTTGGTGCATATAGTACGGGTAAGATCCGGTGGAAGGTAGCGAATTAGAGTAAGTCGTTTGAAAGAAGTTGGCAAAAAGGTCGGCTATACTAGAGTCAATATCAGCTGTTTCTGCATTGAAAAAGTATGACGAAGTAGTTGCATTTGAACGCCGTTTAGAATTTACAAATTTATAAAATTGCTTCGGATTATGGAAAAAATCGGCTTTACAACGCGATAAGTAAACATTGTAACATTGTTTGTTCAATAAAATAAACTTAGATTTTGCTGAGTTGTATCTAATATAATCGATATGTGATTGGGTTTTTTTGAAGCGCTTAAAGTACCTTGATTTAACATTTTTTAAATTTGAGAGGGTACGTGTGAACCAAGGAGGCTTTGTTGAATTGTATTCACATACAGTGTTTGGTACACAAACATCAAAAGCAGCATAAAGCGTTGAATAAAAACGTTCAACGGCAGTATCCAACTCAACGCCGTTAAATAGATTATGCCAGTCGGTCCTACTCAGAATAGAGTCAAGGCGGGCAAAGTCAGTTTTGCGAAAACATTTCCGCCAACGAGGTTGAGAAGAGGGGATAATATTAGATGAAGAATTAAGAGCAAGATTAATTTCCAGTGTAGGGTGATATGCATCTTCGGGAAGCGATAAAGGAGGACATCGTTCAATATTAATTGATGAAGAGTCACTGACGAACACCAAGTCAAGAAGTCTACTAGATGAGTTGGTTATCGAGTTCATTTGAAACAAGGGAAGATCAAACAGCTCACCTAAAAAATCGTTATGTGCTGAAGGGATAAGATATGGAACCTCCAATTGGTTTTGCCACATCACATGAGGTAAATTAAAGTCACCTAAGATGATTAAATGATCACGATCACGGAGAGAAGAGAAAATATTTTTGAAGATAACTGCATGGTGATTGTAAATAGAAATGTCAGACATTGGAGGAATATAGCAGCAAATAATAAAGATATTAGTGTTTGGGCAAGTAATTTTAATACAAATTGTTTCGATATTGTATGGGACGTCAATGCTCACCATCTCACTGGAAAGGTTAGATTTGATGGCAATCAGAACGCCTCCACCTCGACGCGCAGGTCTATCATTTCTATAAACCACATATTCACTTGAAAAAGACTCAGAGCTTAAGACATTTGGTTTGAGCCAAGTCTCAGAAAACGCAATGACATGGGAGGTAAAAGAGATACTGTTTAGATAAAGAGATGTTAATTTGCTAAGCAGTCCTCTCACATTTTGATAAGATATATTGATTTCAGGAATTAGGAAATTTAGTTTTTTGACGGTTTTGAAGTAGGTAGAGAGGCAACAGATCTAGTAGGCCGATTGTTAGATACTGTGAACTCATGAACAACAGTATGCTCAGGCCAAAACGATGAGGCTACAATAGAATTGAATAGAGAGTTAGGTACGGAAATCTTAAAAGAAGAAATATCTCTAGCTTTACTAAACTTAAATTTTCTAACTAAAATATCCGAGGCAGGAAAAGCTTTATGGATGAAAGCAATAAGATCATCTTCAGCAGTGTTGGCATGCAGGCGGGACACAAAAATATGCTTCTTCGGCGCAATTGCTGTAATAGAGCAAGTAGAAGCAGCGACGGTAGTTGAATAAGTAGCAACAGAAGCCGTAGACGTTGCCGCAGTGCTAGTGCCCAAGGTATTGATTGGGGTAACGGCTGGAACTATAGAATTAGAAAGAGCAGATGTGCTAGCAATTTCGATGGCCTCAGCGGCACCATTTGGAGCAGTTACAACAATGTTATTATCAGCTGATGCCACAGAAGATAGAGCATCATTCCCGTCAGCAATTATTTCGGCAGCATCGCTCTCCGTAAAGTTGGTGTGACGATTTACATCCGAAGGCATATCGACAACAAGAGGAGTCGCAAAAATTGGAGTAGTGGTTTCCATATTAGGGGTAAGAGGCATTGCAGAAATATCCACAGAGAGGTTGTTTGATTTTTTTCTCTTAGGGGACTCGCTCAAGACTTTCAATGAGATGAAATTTGACTCAAGATCATTGAACTTCTTCACGAAAGAGCTTAAGTCAGCATGAAGACTCTTAAAACCATCACGCGTTTGTCGCATAAATGTTCTCATCTCAAGCTCCACAGTGCGACAACTATCACATGTCCAGTTAAGTCCGATCCTTTTTCTAATTGTATCTCGGACACGCCCAGTGAGACCGGCACATTAAATATGTGCATAGTTATCACAGAGCCAGCATGAGACATAGAGATCGTCGGCTATGAGTTGTCTCCTGTCACACGTTGAGATGCAGCAAGCCAGCATAGTTACGGCAATCTCACTTAGGTAGTATGCACTGTAGCCGAATAGAAGGGCAAAGCAGATGATAAAAATGTTTTAGCTTCAGCAGTAATCAAGCGGGAGAGCCACCGTATATAACTGCACTTGTTAATTTGAGTAGTGAGATGCTCAACCTGTTACAGGGCGAAGAGTGCAACAATTAACACTCCTACTTAAGAGAGAAGCACAAAAAGCGAGCAGCTGCAGACACACAGGAAAAGTCCAAAAAAAAATAATTGAACAATTCAATCCTTATGATGGCAAGTCTATATTATAACTTCACTAAAAAGTTTAATAATATTGTTTGAACTCCGAAATATTTTGTGTATAATTAGGCTCAAAAATTAAATTCTAAGCGGTCTTAGAGCACAATAATTATCGAATTTAAGCGGAGCGGCAAAAAACACGTCTTGCTTCAGTGAAGTGAAGTTTTTATTACCAGACTAAAAAAAAACATCACAAATACTAAAGGGTCTTTACTCAATGACACGCTCATCAAACAACTTAAAAGAAAAAGACCAATCAAGAACCCACCAGGTCTGGAAATGATAATTAACAAAGCTGCAGAACTAATTTAAATCTGCTTACCAAATAAAAAAACAAACAAAAACTACCACCTTAACAATAAACAGCAACTCTATTTCGTTAGACCTAGCGCAACATAAAAAGAACACCACACCAAATAAAGTATACAAACAAAGCTACAGCAAAACCAGAGACGAACACAACCGTTAGACTTTTCTCTTTACTGACGCATCAAAATTAAAAAACACTACTACATTAAATAACTTCAGCGTTGTGACTGAGGATAAAAAAATACTAAAATCGGCAGTTACACCCCAATACACATAAATTTTTACTGCAACATACAAAATTTATAATATGCTCCAACTCACTCTCTACCCCCTCCTGTCCGTCAGTAATCCCAACAACATAGAACCCACAATAACGAAAATCAGGAATAAGCTCAGCTCATATCCCAAAAAGTTAAAGCTACTCTGGACACCTGGAGATGTAGGCAGGTATAAAAGAAAACGTACAAGCGGACACAGCAGCAAAACCACCCCGTTACATCTGTATTGCACCAACAACAAAAAAGACATTAACAAATTAGTTAATTTAAACTCCAAGGCTACGCTGAAAATAACCTGGGACAAATACACACATTTTTACAAAACTGTCAACCCAACAAGAGAACAAAGGCACATACCAATTAAAATAGAAAGAAAACACGCAATTATATACACACGATTCCGGCTTTGGCATACGAAACTCACGCACGAACACATTTTAAACAAAACATCTCCGCCCAATTGCCCATACTGCACTGTATATATACTAACAGTTCAGCACTTTACAAGTCAATGTCAGCACATAATCAATCTTTGAAATTCCCTCAATCATCCTACCCCTAACATCGTAATATCAGAGGTTAACCAATAAAATATAATCAACTTTATAAAATTAATAAATAATCTTAACATAAGAGAATGAAAATATTTATAAGCCTGAAGGCCTTTGCTGCTCTGGTTTTCACACTTATTGTGATTTAGAATTAATTTCTTTTTTACAATTATATAAATAAATAAATAAATTTAGTGCTCAGCAAAGACAAGGTGCCTGTAGTGAGCTTTTATCAAAGTACTTCTATCCGATAGCATAAAATATATACCAAGTGATTATTTTCAAATAGGATGCAATAAACTCACAGTTTTTCTACTGTCTTTCAATAATACCAAGCTCAAGACATTTCGGAGACATTCTGTAAGTTAGCAAAGCATTACTCTTTTAAAAGTAGCATACACTTTGCAAAGAAGGCCTCATGTCATACAACAACTGCCAAGCTATTTCAAACCCATTACTGCAACAGTCAGTACTGACAAAGTCCAGAGGCACGAGGACCGCACTTTATTACAATCAAACGCTAAGCCACCATTAACGGGATCAAATATGAAAACTGCAAATAGGCCTTAAGCTAAGAACTTGGAGTTGCGGGCTCAACTTGTAAAACATCGCAGGCCATGACCCAGCTCTCACTCTGCCAATCAGTTGCTCAATTTCTCTCTGTTTAATGCGGAGAAGAGACGAGAACATAAGGAGTCACAGTATGCAGTAAATAGTTCTGCCGGACGGATCATCTTGCATCATCGCTGACGCTAGGTCGGCTTGCCCATTATGGCTTTGTATCTGCGTCTTCTCAAATTGGTAATGGTAATATTCAGAATATTTTATGTGTTCTAGTTTTTAGTTTGATTTGGAATAAAGACGGACAGACTAGGTCCAAATTACTTTAACTCAAACAACTTTCAAAGATATAATTGAAAGTATGAAAAAATTGACATACATTAGTAGGATATTATTACTCTAAACGAAATAAAACAGTTTCTTTAAGGGTAGTTCTTTACATTTCCATTTCTTTACATTGCAAAACGGGCTTGCCATATATGACTTCAGGGGTTAGGGGTAGTCAGAGACGTAAAAAATTTACCATTTTCAAACAAATTTTTTTGTAGTAAAAATTCTTTTTGCTATAAAGTAATAATGCAGCATTATTATTTCTTGTTTAAACTTTATTTCACATATTTAAAATTTTAAGAAAATTAAACATTTTCAAATTTATGGTTGTTTGTTTTGAAAGGACTTTTCGGTGACCACGATAGATCCTTAAGGATTCATCCAAAATTCGTCGGACAAAAAGAATTAGTTTTAGAATTGAATAATCTTGTGCTTAATCGAAGGTTGTAATTTTTTTTTCAAAAATAACAAAATGGCGACGTTTTAAAATTTGTATACCCTTGCAGAGGGTATAATAAAATTGGTCAGATGTTTGTAACGCATAGAAATATACATTTCCGACCCCATAAAGTATATACATATATTCTTGATCAGCATCAACAGCCGAGTCGATTGAGACATGTCCGTCTGTCCGTCTGTCTGTCTGTCCGTCTGTCTGTTTCTATCAAGTTTTAGATAGTAAAATTTTAAGCTACATAGTTGAAACGTGAAAAGTTAAGTTCCTCAATCCTTTGTGTAGGTAGAGTTTAAAAATTAGTCGGATCGGATAATTATCACCGGAGCTGTTAACTAAAACGTGGAGGTACCTCGAGTAAAATGAGCAATTTTCTTTGGCAGCAAAGAAACAAAAACAAATTCCAAGAAATCTGCCGTACAAACACAAAAGACCCGTGTTCGAATCCGCGCGGCACCAAATAGAAATATATAAAATTATTGTTTTTTTGTTCTTGGATTTAAATTTAATTTTTACCCATATAACAAATTTTCTTAAGGATACTGGTGTTACTAGATTGAACTGGCCTCCTCAAAGTCCAGATCTTAACATCATTGAAAACGTCTGGTCTCTTTTGAAACGAAAAAGAGCAGTTTCGTTACACAAAAGTAGAGAAGAAATCATTTCTGAGGTCACTTTCCTTTGGAAAGAGATTTCTCCAGAAATCCTTAAAAATTTGTTAGATTCAGGACCTCGTGGTCTTCAAAAAGTAATTGAAACCAAAGGAGGTTACACTTTTTATTAAATTAAAATCACTTTTCATATTTTCTTTAACTTAATCTTTTGTTTTTTGTTAGTTTATTCCCTGTCAAAATACTTATGCCAAGGCCCAAAAATTTGTTTAATTTATTACTAACAAGCTACTTACGTAAAGTTACAAATGGAATTGTTTTTAAGTTCATAAAATTAATAAGTTATAGTAGAAAAAATTTAATTTTGTTTTGTCAAACCAAATAAAAGTTATTGAAAAAAGTGTTCATTTTTTTTTTGTCAAAATAATTATGCCGACTAGTGTATGTCGAATTAGCTTGCATTAGCTAAGTAAGGACGGTGTCGTAGTATGTGGAGATCGCTGGCACGATTGGCTTCGGTCTCTGATGATTCAATCAATGCTCGGTGAAGAAGTGAAAATTTTTATGTGTTTTTTTCTTTTTTGTTTTTTTTTTTTGATTTTGTTAAACATTTATACCAATTATTTTGCTGCAAGGGTATACAAACTTCGGCAGAGCCGAAGTTAGCTTCTTTGATATTTATACCCTGTACCCAAAGGGTAAAAGGGTATATTAAAGTCGCTAAAATGTATGTAACAGGCAGAAGGAAGCGTTTCCGACCCCATAAAGTATATATATTCTTGATCAGCATCAACAGCCGAGTCGATTGAGACATGTCCGTCTGTCCGTCTGTCCGTATGAGCCCCTCGATCTCAGAGACTATAAGAGCTAGAGCTACCAAATTTGGTGTGAGCATCCGTCTAATGTCAAAGCTGATCAAGTTTGTTTCAAATTTTAGCCACGCCCACTTCCGCCCCCGCAATTTAAAAAAAACGATAACTAGGGCTGCTTTCAAGATATCGTATTCTTACTTGGTAAACCTAATTATATACCCAAACTGGACCAACTGACCAAATTTTGTCGAAATCGGACAATAAACATCGACGATATGCCTATATCCGTTTTGTACTGAAATGCCAAGGCGGCATTGGCAGATAAGAAAGAGCGAGATAGCATGCGCTCGCTGCTGCTGCATTTAAAAGGAAACTTTGTTTTGAATTGATTGCGATTTTGAGGTTGTTCGATCATTTGTCTAGTGACTACGCAGATCAAGAAAGTTTAAAATTTTTGCCACGCCCACTTCCGCCCCCGCAATTCAGAAAAAACTAATTATTAGAGCAGTTTTAAGGAATCACATTCTTATTTGGCACACCTAATATTATGGCCAAAGTGCATCATCTGACTAAATTTAGTCGAAATCGGACAATAAATATTGGAGATATACGTTAATGCGCTTTGTACTGGCAAGAGTGAGCGAGATAGCATGCGTTCACTGTTGCGGCATGGTAAAGAAAAATATTTATGAAATTAATCGCTATTTCGAGGGTGTTTGACTTCATTTAATATAATAACTAGTTGGTACAGGGTATACACAATGTCGGCAGGGACGACTTGCTTGCTTCATTTTTTTTAATTATCGAAGAATTTTAGTTCTTCATAAAAAATCGAAATTTTGTTAAAAATGAAAATCCTTTTTTTTTTTTTAAATTGCTTTAAAAACGTCGAACACTAAACGACCCCCTTAAAAAAAAACTTTATAAAATACTCTTTTTGTACAATATGAACTTAAAACTACTAGTAATTGATAGTTTAAATAATATTTAAATATGAAAAAATCCAAAAAATTTTATCTTAATTCAGACATTTTCACCTTCATTTTCAAATTCACATACTATATAACTGTTTATAGAATACATAACAGAATAATAAAGGTACGTTTTGAACCTTTATTTAAGGAAAAAACAAAAAATATTGTTATAAAATTTAATGGAAGTATTTAAAATATTTAGAAATTTATTTGAATTGTAGGCAGGGATGCCAAGTCAAAATTTGAGAATTACGTAGCCAGGCTCCAAAATCTACGTGTTTTTCCGTAGCACAATTTTGCTGAAATACGTAGATCTACGTAATTTTTTTTAAGTTTAAAAACAATAAAAAAAAAGAATAAACCATTAAATTTTTAAATTAACTGTACTTTCATCGACAATAAGCGAAAACTTATTCGATTTTAACTGTTTTATTCTTGTTAAAATTTCAATTTTTTTTACATTCCCATTGATTTTTTCCCCTCCAATTTCAAGCACAAATTCTAAAGTAAGCGCTGCCAATCTTTTTGCAATTTATCGCTGCTAACCCATTGAAAACGGCATTCGTAAACATATCGAAAAGGATTAAATCATGTCATCTTTATTATTTAATTCATAATATATTGATATAACCCAAATATTTTATTTTTTCGGGTATTTTGCAATACTTTTTAAAAGTACGTAGTTTTAGTCTCTTCACACGTAGACACGTAGATCTCCTTTAAAATACGGAGATCTACGTAAAAAGACGGAGGGTTGGCATCCCTGATTGTAGGTGAATTAGAAGATTACATTTAGAAGAAATATTTGATGCCTTTTGTTACGAGTGATTTTATTTACACATAGACCTCGCTTTGCGTCGGGGATACGTTCCAAATAAAAAATACGACGTGTGGGAGCCCTGTCAGGGGAATGAATAACACATGCGTGGTATGTCAGTTGTTAGAATCGAAGCGAGCGAGCGAGAGATTAATATTAATAAAATAAACTACAAGCGAACCCCAAAAGGCGCGAGGGGTACAAATGTACCAGTAGTCGCAAGGGGTACAAATTTACCGAAAAGCGCGAGGGGTGCAAATGTACCAGTAAGTCGCAAAGGGGTACAAATGTACCGAAAGGCGCGAGGGGTACGAATGTACCAGTAAGTCGCAAGGGGTACAAATGTACCGAAAAGCGCGAGGGGTACAAATGTACCAGTAAGTCGCAAAAGGGGTTCAAATGAACCGAAAGGCGCGAGGGGTACAAAGGTACCAGTAAGTCGCAAAGGGGTACAAATGTACCGAAAGTCGCGAAGGGTACAAATGTACCAGTAAGTCGCAAGGGGGTACAAATGTACCGAAGAGCGCGAGGGGTACAAATGTACCAGTAAGTCGCAAGGGGGGACAAATGTACCGAAAGGCGCGAGGGGTACAAATGTACCAAAAAGGCGTAATGAACTTAAAGGGTCCAGGTATACAAATGTATCGAAAAGGGGCAATTGAATGTGGTATACAGATGAACGGATAAACGATTAATTGTATTTTATATTTTAGGTATTTGCACTCTGCGACGATCATGGCGGAAGTAAAACCATTTCTATGCGAAACGATTGACAAATCGCTACTCCGGCATGAGTGGGAAAAGTGGTTAAGGTCTTTCACATTATACCTTGACGCGGAAGACATAACTTCGATTCCCAAGAAAAAGAGCAAGCTTTTACATTTGGGAGGTCCACAACTCCAGGAGATAATTTTCAACATTCCGGGAGCGTTAATTGAATATGATGCACAAAAAAATAATGATGTCTACAAGGTGCTAGTTGGCGAACTGGACAAATATTTTGCGCCGGAGAGAAATTCAGCGTTCGAGAGACATCTGTTGCGGAATCTGTCCCCTGTTGAAGGCGAAACATTTAACAGATATTTGATTCGTTTGAGACAACAGCTTGCGAAGTGTTCATATGGCACAACAAAAGCTGAAATTGAAGAGATATGTCTGGCCGACAAAATAATTTATTCCTTGGCGTCGAACGACTTGAAGAAGAGATTTTTGGAAAGAGAGCAGACGCTGAGTGAGATAATACATGCATGCCATGTCTAAGAACAAGTGAACAAGCACTCGGAAACTATGCTGGGAGACGATGTAGCCGACACCGTCAACAAAATTTCCGTAAGGAATCGGTTTGGACGAGAGCCACGAAAGGCTTGCACAAGATGTGGGCGTGAGGACCATGATGCTGATGACGGGAAATGTCCAGCACGGGATAAAGTTTGTGCACGCTGCAATCTGGTTGGTCATTTTGCTAAGCAGTGTAGAACTCGGAACTCGAAGAGGTCATCGGGCGCGGGTGGACACTTCAACCCAAAGCGGCGCAAGATATTTTCAAATGTTCGAAGCATCGAAGACCAGCGGGGAAGCGATGAGGAGGTCAAGGATTTGGAATGTTTTAGGATTGATGGTTCGTCAGGAAGCGATGACAATATTATATGCAATGTTGTAGGACAACCAATTGAAATGATAAGGTCCTTAAAGCTTTTGAAGCCCCGATAAGTGTGAAGATGAACCAAGAATTAATTGCTACGTTTTACGTAATAGAGAAAGGTAGTCGATAGGTTTGGAAACTTGTCGGGTCGAGACTTTGGTACCGTTTTCAAAAATAAATGGCAGGCTTATAACACTGACTGTCGATTCTAGCGTGAAGCCAGTACACCAACCAATGAGACGTGTGCCAGTGGCACTGGAAGGAAAAGTGGCAGATAAAATAAAGGAGGCCTGTGATCGTGACATATTAGAACCGGTAAGGGGTCCGAGTGCATGGATTTCTCCGGTTGTAATTGCGTTTAAAGAAAATGGGGAAATAAGGGTAAGCGTCGATATGAGGATGAGAGAACATTATCCGCTACCAACCTTCGAAACTTTTATGACGAAAGCCACGGGTGCGAAATGGTTTTCAAGGTTAGACCTCAAGGATGCCTATCATCAGCTAGAACTTCATGAGTCTAGCCGCGAAATAACAACCTTCGTAACACAGCAAGGGCTGTTCCGATATAAGCGGCTTCCGTTTGGTGTGAACTCTGCTCCAGAAATTTTTCAACGTGTGATGGCAGAGATCTTGGCACCATGCTCAAATGCACATAACTATTTGGACGATGTAATAATTTTCGGAACGACCGAAGCCGAGCACGATAAAGCGGTGCAAGAAGTACTGGAACTGTTTAAAGACAGCAACGTGCTATTGAACAAAAATAAGTGCGTGTATAAGGCGAATCAGCTTAAATTTCTGGGACACATCTTATCGAGTGACGGCATTGCGGCGGACCCAGAGAAATTAAAATTGATTGTGGATTTTCGATCGCCTGGGACAAAAGAAGAGTTGAGAAGCTTCCTGGGACTGGTCACATACGTGGGGAAATTCATTGCCGATCTGTCACACATTACGGAGCCGTTGAGAGCGCTACTCAAAACCGATAACAAATTCGTGTGGTCGAGTGAAAAAGAAAAAGCTTTTGTAGACCTGAAGAATCGGCTGGCTCGTATTCCGGATCTGTCATATTTTGATCCAAGCCGACGTACTCAAATAATCGCAGACGCAAGTCCAGTGGCACTTGACGGTGTCTTGCTACAATTTGACGACAGCAACGAATCGGTTATCATTAGTTTCGCAAGCAAGAGCTTATCGGAAGTAGAGAGACGTTATTCGCAAACCGAAAAAGAAAGTCTGGCATTAGTTTGGGCTGTGGAGAAGTTTTTCTATTACGTTGCTGGTTTGGAATTTGAACTGGTAACAGATCATAAGCCGCTGGAGGCGATTTTCAAGCCAACGTCGAAACCTCGAGCCAGAATTGAACGTTGGCTTTTGAGACTGCAGGCGTTTAAATTTAAGGTTGTGTATCGATCTGGAAAGGAAAATATTGCCGATTCGATATCAAGACTTTGTAAAATCCAGTCATGTGATTCTTTCGATGAAAGGGGTGACTATAACATCTGCCAGATAGTCGCTTGTGCTACACCGAAGGCCATACCGATACCAGAAATAGCAAAAACAAGCGTTAGTGACCGAGAAATATCGGCCGCTGTGACACATCTTAAAGACGATAACTGGACAGAGGATATGACAAACTGTTATTACCCATTTCGATCTGAGCTATCAACAGTAGGTAGCATTTTGTTGCGTGGTACCCGCATAGTGATACCAAAATTGCTACGTCAGAGGGTTTTAGAATTGGGCCATGAAGGACATCCCGGCGAATCGGCCATGAAGCGCCGGATGAGAGTGAAGGTGTAATGGCCACGTTTGGATAAAGATATCGAGCAGCATGTGAAAATGTGCAAAAGCTGCTTAGTAGTATCGCAGCCAACACGTCCACCGCCGATACAGCGGCACGTTTTTCCAGACGGGCCATGGCAGTGTTTGGCAACCGATTTGTTGGGCCCTCTACCGAACAATGATCATGTGTTAGTACTAATTGATTATTTTTCGCGCTATCAGGAGATTAAATACATTAGTTCAATTTCATTGCAAACAATCATCACGGCGTTCAAGAAAATTTTCTTTAGATTTGGATTCCGAAGTCATTAAGGACAGACAACGGACGGCAGTTCATTAGTGCTCAATTCAAAGATTTCAGTGAAGCTAATGGCATTACATTGATTACGACACCTCCGTATTGGCCCCAAGCCAATCGGGAAGTGGAAAATATGAATCGGTCGTTGGGCAAACGACTGAAGATTGCTGCGGTGAATAAAGGCAATTTTAAAGAGGAAATTTATATTGACTTACAACACGACACCTCATGGAACTACTGGTTCTACGCCTTCGGAACTTATGTTCAATCGGACCATAAGAGATAAGCTGCCTGACATTCGGGACATTGTAGAAGAAGTTGTAGATACCTCAGCCAGAGATAATGATTTGGTCAATAAGCAAAAAGGAAAGGTTATAGGTGACAAGGCAAGAGGTGCCAAGGAGCACGATGTAAAGGTGGGAGACAAGGTGTTGCTGAAAAATGTGGTATTTCCCTCCAAGTTAACACCTAACTTTGATACAACTGAGTACGAAGTCGTTGAAAGAAATGGAAGTGAGGTAGAGCTTTTTGGGAAAGCAAAGAGAATCAGACGGAACGTGAGCCATTGCAAGAAGATACCGTTCGATAAGGGGCCGCTTAAAAATGGCAACTCGAATGAGGAGGACACCCCAGTTCAAGTGGACTCGCAGCGATCAACATCTCCAGCACCATCGGCAGTGATTCCGGACCAACCTAAGATGGGTGCCGACTCGTCTTCGCAGCCCATGCATTATGTGGAGGAACGTTCAGCGCTGGAACACCCAAAGACCGGGTTGAAGCTGAAGCTTAAAAGAAGAGGAGAGATGTGGGAACCCTGTCAGGGGAATGAATAACACATGCGTGTTATGTCAGTTAATAGAATTGAAGCGAGCGAGCGAGAGATTAATATTAATAAAATAAACTACAAGCGAACCCCAAAATACGAGTTGTTACACGACGCAAAATGAATAAAGATTTTCTACAGCAAATCATATAAAGATCGAAGATACAAGATAGATAGATCTTACATTTTCAATTTTAATATTAATATTAAAATATATTAAATTTATTAAAGCATGTTATAGATAAAAACACAAGAAGAAACTAATTCAGTAAAATAATAAATTCAACTAATCAATAATGACCAAAAATTATAATTAAAAAAGTCGTACGTCGCCTTTCTTCCAAAGAATTTGACCAGTGTTGTCTGACCAGCTTACATTTCCTTGAATTGATATTCGCAGCTACCACCCTGGGCTATCTAAAGACTTCTTTTTTTTTTAGTAAAATCTCCATATCTTCGACAATCAAAAACAACGCTTTGGAAATTTGTTTTGTGGTTAAGTTTTGTTCCTTGGTGTTTTCTAAGCGGCCACAGTCATCTTCATTAGCGATTTGCAATTTCAGTTGCAGTTCATTTGTGAACTCTTGGTTGAGCGTGGTTAGCAGCAATTCATTTATATCAGCCTCCTCCATACCTTCATATATATAATCAGAAACTACACGAAAAATTTACTGATCCCTTTGAAAAAGCACAACTCACTTATTGTAACGCGATATACTACACTAGTGCTATTTGATTAGCGACCCAACGACGCAAAGAGAGGTCTGGGTGTATATTTTGGGAATAACAAATAAAAAAATGAAGCAAGCAAGTCGTCCCTGCCGACATTGAGTATACCCAGTACCAACAAATTATAATATATTAAATAAAGTCGAACACCCTCGAGATCGGTATCAATTCAATTTTAAATTCCCTTTAACATGCAGCGGCAGCGATCGCATGCTATCGCTCACTCTTTCCAGCTAGTGTCGCCTTGGCAATTCAGTTCAAAATGCACATTCGTATATCTTCGAAATTCATTGGACGATTTCGACTAAATTTGGTCAGATGACTCATTTTGGTCACATAGTTGGGGGTGCCAAATAAGAATGTGATTCCTTTAAAACTTCTCTAGTAAATCGTTTTTTCTAAATTGGGGGGGCGGAAGTGGGCATGGCAAAAATTTTAAACTTTCTTGATCTGCGTAGTCACTAAACAAAAGCTCGAACACCCTCGAAATCGCAATCAATTCAAAACAAAATGCCCTTTAACATGCAGCAGCAGCGAACGCATGCTATCTCGCTCTTTCTTATCTGCCAATGTCGCCTTGGCAATTCGATCCCTTTCACCCTATGGGTACAGGGTATAAAAAATTTTTAAATGTAAATTACTTTGTTTTTCAAAATATTCCCCCAGATGGTCAATACACTTTTGCATTCGTTCGAACCATTGCACTGTGGTCCAAAATCCAGATTTTGTGGCATTAACCTAAAAAAATTGTTGAAACAAAATCGTATTTAAACAATTTTTTGTTGGACAGAATACTTTGAATATATCGAATATAAAAATATTTTTGTTTTTACTGCACCCCTCTGAAATTTTGGCACACTTTTAAAGTCAGGTATTTAGTCAGCTGTTCGCTCTGCCAAAAAAGGCGGGAAATTGTAGGCAAACTTTGAGGCAGTGCAAAAAATTAACAAACAAACTTTAAGAAACCTTTTGTAATGGATAATATTAATCAAGGTATGTAAAATGTAAATACTGCACGAAATTTTAATTTGTATATGTTAATTGTTTTATTTGTGTAATGATTGTATATGTCCTCAAATAAAGAAAACTTAACCCATGTGTCCGTCTATTGTGGAGTGAAAACTAACTTTCTGTGCGTTTCTGCGAAATTGTAATCATGGTAAATTACAGCTCAAAGTATGTATTAAATTATGTCATGATTACTTTTTCCGAGTTTTTCCGAGGTAAATTTATATTATCATTTATTTCAGCCAAGTTTGACTTCTGCCGCACCTCGCTTTTGGAGGTTTGGGCGAAAAATAATCGAAAGGCTTCTGCAATTTCAAGCTGGATCTTTGAGCAAGTTGGTGAGAGTTTTATAAGCGATAAAAACGTAGCTGAAATTAACAAAAATGTCAAGAGCTTTGAACTTTACGTGAGACAAAACTATTTGAAATGCTCTTATAATCTGAAGGTATTTAAAGTAAAACACTCAAAATGGCTTTCAATGCCCGTGGTTATCTTATTGGATAAAATAGATTTAAAAACAACATCAGATAATAAAGGGGGACGCCCATATTTATCATATGATGCAGCAGGGGCACGTCTGAAGCGGAAGATGGCATCGGAACTTGCAGAAGTTGCAGATGACACAAATCTTCTGGTGCATGCGGCTGCTTGTTCTGCAAGAAAATCAAACGAAACTGATGCAGCTTTTGTACTGTCGCGCCCAATGCTAAATATAATGATGGAGAAAAAACAATATATACAAAAGATGTTGTGGCAAAAAATGGGTCTTCATGCGGATAAACCGAAACAAAATGGCAACGGTAACACAAACGATGGCAACACTGCAAGGAGGGCGTTTTCAAATGCAAAATTATTTGCTTCAATCTTAGAAATCGACTTAGAAATTATAGAATGCCTTCATACCATTTTAATAGTCATCTCAAGTGAATTTTCTATTAATACGATTCGATTTCAAAAGTTTTGTAATAAGGTCTATACTATGTATATGGTAAAATTCCCGTGGTATCCAATGTCGCCCACTTTACACAAAATTTTGGTACATGGATCGCAAATTATAGAAACATCAGTACTACCTGTGGGTTGCCTTGGTGAAAATGCTTCTGAAGCGAGAAACAAGCTGTATAAACGAGATAGAAAATTACATGCTCGTCAAAACTCTCGCGCTAATAACTTGTTAGATGTATTCCTAAGATCAATGGACTCCTCCGATCCACTTATTTCTAGTATAAATCTCAAAAAAAGGTCGGCTCAACATAAAAAACAAATATTATCTAAGGATGTCGTTGCACTTTTAGATGAACCGTTCCTTGCTGATTATATTAATGTTGATCAGTCGGACAGTGATTCTGATTCCGAAACCGAATCAATAAATCCATATTTGTTTGAATTAGAAGAAGAAGATAACTAATTAAGTATTTTACTCCGTTATTTTTTCATTTTCTTTCTGTGTTTATATGATTGAAGCAATCGTCAAAAATATCTTATTTAAAATAAAATCAAAGTTGTTTATTTATAGTTTGTATTGCTTTATCAAGATACAAAAATTTTTTTTTATTAATAACAGAACAAAATAAAATATTAAAATTTAAATTGCTGAAAAATTAATAAGCTGCGTGGGCTAGTATGGGAGGTCAAGAGGGCGTGGTCAAATCACTCCAATTTTTTTTTTTTTTTATTATGCGTCCTAACATGGTTATATGTGCAAAGTTTTAACTCTGTAACTGCATTCCTTCTAGTTAATGCCACAAAATCTGGATTTCGGACCACTGTGCATTGGTCATATCAGTTTTTCCATTCCTTTTGAGACACCACCAAAATATGGTTTTTGAACTCTTCAACTGCACTCAACTCTTTTTTCAATATAAAGGAGTGAAAAGAAGTCATTGGGTGACAAGTCGGAACTGACTACTTAAAAATTTATCTGTCTGCCGAGATATGTGGGAGTTCGCATTGGCATGATGGAGAATGATTTGTCTTCGGCAGTTGGTTTTCCGAATTTACCTGAAAAGCTGCGGCAGCTGGACGTGTGCCACTCAAAAATGACAATCCTAGGAAACAGGCGATCATTTGCTTTGAAGTGCTTCGTGCTTTAACAACTTTTGTTAGATTTGGCACATTTTTAACACCCATGCGATCGATTGATATTTATACATGATTCATACTTTCAAGATTCAACCAGTTTTTTTTTACAACTAAATGTTTATGCAAAATGGAATGTATTGAAAAGGACCAATGTTCATGGATGTCTCTATTCCACGATGTCACATGTCAATCTTGTACTACCAGTTCACCACACAAACGATGTTTTGTGGCACAAGAACCAATTTTGGAGGAAAACTTTACGGAAATCGTCAGCGACTAAACTACGACCACAATTATATTCTGCAAAACAGCAATTTTTAATGGTGCATTCTCCACCATACAAAGAACTAAATTCATCGACACATTCTGGTTAGGATAAAAACTTTGTACGTATGTATGTACATACATGCTGAAAATTCACGACATAAGCATTGCCAATTCTCGACATATAAATAGTAGCCCTCTTATTATTCGTCTAAATAAAAGTTTACAAGTCTTATGCCTCAACCTATAGAGGTATTTAGAAGTTGTTTACTATTGCAAAGGCTTTTGAGTATATGACAACTTTTTAATTGCAAAATTATTTATTATTTATTATTCTATTTCCCCATCAGGGGTTTTTGAAACGTAGGTCTACTACTACTAACCTAATGAAGTATACTTCTTTGCCGATCGAAGCATTTAAGATAGGCTTTTGGCTTTGTTAATCACACTGGTGCAATACAAACTTGGCCTTCAAAGCTTGTTGCTTGGCTGTATTATCCAATAGAAGATTGTATTTAAGACTTCCATTTAAGTGATCTTAGGTTTGTCCCAGAGTTACTGCTCGTTGCCTTTGCAGCTTATCACAAGTTAGTCATAATAAGTGTTAATAATAGTTTTGTATTCCTACTGATAGTAACAATGTTAAAATATATCTTAGATTTAAAGATTCAAGTTCTCCAAATAGAGTACAAGCTGATAATAATAATATTCTGTGTTAGTATAACTGTAACTGGAACCATTTTCAACTGTAACTGGAAAACGGAATACGTTTCAATAAAATTTACACAGCTAATAAAAATATGAAAAACTAGTGCTTAATCGTTTCCAATTATTTTCTTAATTTTATGAAGTCGATTTAAAACAATATGCAATGATGAAATATTCTTATTTAAAAAAATTCACTAGCTATTTTGTCTTGACTACCCCTAGCATCGTAATTGTCTAGCTTATAGTTATGCATGTTTAACTAATTTTTTTAACTGCCGTTTGCTGTGCTCACAGTTTCTCTTTTGGTCGCTTGTAATTGTCATTGTCGTAATGACGATTTCTTAAACGTACTGTGCATTAAACGGTCCAAAAAAAAAAGACTAAAGGAAACCATTTATAATAAGCTGGTGATTCGTACAGTACACAGTTGGATAAACTAAAAGAAACTACACTAAAAGTTTTAATTAATTCTTTATTTAAAAGAGTACGTATCGTCCAAATTTTCAAAAACACTGTTTTCTTAGGCACTCTACAATTACTTTTTATTTTTATTAATTTAATTTGGTTATACTATAAACGTAGTATAAACGTACATACTGTGCATTAAACGGTCCCAACAAAAAAAAAACTAAAGGAAACCATTGATAATAAGCTGGTGATTCGTACAGTTTACAGTTGGATAAACTAAAAGAAACTACACTAAAAGTTTTAATTAATTCTATATTTAAAAGAGTACGTATCGTCCAAATTTTTAAAAACACTGTTTTCTTAGGCACTCTACAATCACTTTTTATTTTTATTAATTTAATTTGGTTATACTACAAATTGACGTGGGCACAATAATAGGTGTTCTTAGTTCAAATTCAATTGAGATCGCGATTTTAAAATACATAGCAAGCGCAGCCCTTATCATTCTTTCAAATTTTGTTCACATTGAAAATATATGTGTTTTTTGGTAAAGTTATTTTTTACCCGTTATAATTATCAGATACGATTCAAACTTGGTGAATAGTGTGATGTAAAAAAAGCTGAATGTAATAACACCTACGTTTCCAAGATACAAATACAAAATTTTCACAATCGATTTCAAAACTGCTGAATTATTAATCTATATTGTTTTTCTTGACCGTGCAAAGGCATTCAACTAATATCAATTTATTAATGTAAAACCCTACTTTCTTTCAGAGAAACAATCGGAACGATGGGAGCTGTATTTTTTAGTGCTTCAATCGGATTGATATACAAAGCTTGTAGCAAAAAAACCCTTTGTCTGTCAAAAATGTTTATATTTTATAAAATGGCACTCAAGAAGCCAGTAATATAAATAAAATTATACAATAAGCACGAAGGATAATGTGATAAAGCTGTGAGGAGTACCGAGTGCTCACTTCGGATATCAAATACATTAGACTTTACCCGGGGAACGTACTTCGAAGAAGTCGAGTACTATTCGATATTTTATTTTTTTTATATTTGAAAAAAAAATTTTGAAAATATAACCAAAATCGGTTGAATAGTTTTTGAGATATTTTGGCAACAATTTTAAGAAACCATGTTGCTAGAAACGTGTTTGAAAGTTGTTGTCCACTAACGCGCTCTATGTACACTTACTCAAGTTTACGGATATAACTTGTTAAAGTTAATCGATTCCATTTGTCTATCTGGTCTACACATTATAATAAGATAAAAAAAAAGATTGGGCTAAACAGAACGTTTGACAGTTGTCACACTAAATGGCTCGAAACGAGAATATTTATTTGACAAATGCGTGATGGATTCAAGAGTCTTTGCGCTTTCTCATGGTGTTAAATATAACGTCAAAATATTTTGTGTTAAAATTACTTGCACTTTTTATTTTGCTCTTGTAATTTTTTTTTTATTAAATAATAAGTTTTATTAAATAATTGGTAAATTAGCTTATCACTTTATGTTCCATATTTTCATTCTTTATTGTAATGCGCTAAGTAAATGGTGTATAGTTTCCGCAAAATACTCCTGGACATCAAACAACACCTAGAAGTCGCGTGTTGTTTGATGTTTGTTTGTTTCTAAGCCTCCGTCTTTTGCGTTTTTCTTATTCGTTATTAATTTCTGTATATACATACTTAGTTTATTTGCAAATTGTTATAATTTAAAAGTTTATTTTATACCTTTCCTCCTAGAATTAGTCAATTGCTTTGTTTATTAATTAAATAAATGAAATGAAGAAAGCAAGTCGCTCCTTAAGACATTGTGTATCTAGTAGAGGTTTCAAAAAATGAAAACACCCTTGAAATCGTCATTAATTTAATACAATGTTCGCACGATATCACAATCACACTTGCCAGCCAATGTCACACTTGACATTTCAGTACAAAATGTATATGGTTATATCTCCGATGTTTTCAAACTTTGCAAAACTTTGACAGAAGAACATGTCTCAATCGACTCAGCTGTTTATGAAGAATATGTATACTTTGTGGGGTCGGATGCTTCCTTCTGCCTGTTACATCAATTTCAACGACTTCAATATACCCTTTTACATTATGTGGTGTCATGCACACTATTTAACAATTTGTTGCGGTTTACTGTACTTTTTTTTTGTTAAGAACATCTCTACTCATATCAAACGGGTTGACAGCACTGCCAACGAACAATTGAAAACAAAAATAATAAGAGTTGGCTAATACCTGCAGTTAGATATCAGAAGTGTATCCAAAATACAGTAATATTTTCAAATTAAGTAAGTTAAATCACCTCCATCTCAACACACTGAAATGCTCATCTATGACATTTTGTCGTCGTTCGCCGTTTCTTGCTACTTACTACATGAATGGCGCTATCCTAAATAGAGTTTTTTCCGTTGACGATTTGGGCATCATTTTTGATCCCAAACTAAACTTCCTGCTGCACATTTCATCAGTGACTAATAAAGCAACATCTTTGCTAGGTTTTATAAAGCGTTGGTCTAGGGAGTTTAATGATCCCTACATCACCAAGGTCTTATTTACATCATTGGTTCGCCCTGTATTAGAATACTGCTCACCAGTTTGGAGTCCTCAATATGCCGTTCACCAGCAACGTATTGAGTCGGTCCAAAAACAATTCCTTTTGTTCGCCCTACGTGGCCTAAACTGGGAGCCAATTAGGCCCCTCCCACATTACTCAAGTAGGCTTCGTCTCCTTAATATTCCTTCTTTAATAAATCGAAGACGCGTTTCTGGTATTCTTTTTCTCCAAAACATTTAAATTCTCCTACAACTATTAAACAAATATTAAACATTAAAATAACAAATTTTTTGCTATTTTTCTCTGCATCTATGATTTACTACAGCCACCGTTAATAGTTTCTTAATCTAGGCAAATAACTCCTCAGTTTTTTTCTTGGTGCTACATTATAGCAAGCAAGTCGTTGGCTATATTATTAGCTATGCTAAATATGAATGCATTATTTATAATATATCTCTAGTTATTCGTTTTTTGTAAATTGAGGTAGCGGAAGTCTTCGTGGCAAAAACTTGATCTGCGTAGAAACTATTCGGATGCTAACACCAAATTTGGTTGCTCCAGATCTTATAGTCTCTAGGATCTGTGTAGGTGTTTATGCGGACAGCCAGACAGACGGACATGTCTCAATCGAATCAAGAATAAATATATTTATATGTCGCAAGTGCTTTCTCCTTTTGCTTGGTACTACATTTTGGTTCCCCTTTATCCTATGATTTGCAGTGTACAAAAAATGTGGATGAAATGTATTATCATAAGAAAGAAGGTTATTATTGTAATTTTGTTATCGGACGAGCCTTAATACAGAAATCGAAAATTATGTAAGCTTACCTGTGGGTGGGCTGTTTAACTGGGAGATAGCACCATTGTTAATTAAATTATTTCTTTTTTGCAACTCGTGCATCCGGATAAACTCTTCTTGTTGTTGCAAAACTTGCTGATGATGCTGTTGTTGCTGTTGCTGTAGATGTTGTTGATGCATCAGTTGTTCTTCAACATGTCGATTATTGCGGTTCATAACATTTTTGAAGGCTTCCTCCCATTCTGAATTTAAACGTACAGATTATGTATATATGTATATAAAATATATTTTACTGACTCTTCTAATAGTTAGTTTTGAAATCAAAGTAGAATTTCGATATATGTAAACTGTGATCATAGAACTAAAATCCGGTCTTTTTAGCGGCTTTTGAATTTTCTTATCGCGCGGTAGGGGTTAAACCGTAAAAATTAAGACTAAAAAGTGTAACGACACTTTTACCGTTACCAACTGTTTTGTCTTTTTCTTTCGCATTGAACAGTGTACGAGTATGTAGATAGAGAGGGACGCACAAGCAGCGATCGCGAGCTCGAGTTTGTGGGCAGAGGGATGCACACATTTAAACTCTAAACGAGAAAAATTAAATGGTTGAAATAAAATAACTATTTTTTGTTAAAGTTTGTATGCCCTTGCAGCTTTAGTATTTAACTATTAAATTTCGTTCTCTTTACGAACACAATGCAAATATTTTGGTCTTCCTCACACTCTGCGTGTTGAGCATTAAAATAAATTGGTTTTATTTAAGATTTCTTTTATTGATCTGTAACTTTAATAATTATTCAATCTGATCAAAACTTGGTGTGCGATGTAAGGGTGAAATCAAATTTGGAACGCAAAAAAAAAATCAATATGTACACTTTTTTCACCCCGCAGGGATTCGAATCCGGGTCTTTCGTGTTTGTAAGGCTGATTTCTTTGAATTTTTGAAGCTGAAGTAATTAATTTACTTGTATTGTAATTGTAACTTCCTAATTTATGGATTTTTACATTTTGACAATATTAACATCTAAGAAGATATAAATATACATGCCAAGTTAAAACCACAGACAGTCGGACATAGCTCGGAAATGTATATTCGTATGCGTTACAAACGTCAACCAATTTTATTATACCGTCTGCAAGGGTATAAAAAGCTGCCATGTTAACGTTGCAAGTTAAACTAGGATGGATCCATGGTGGTATCAAAAAATTATTAGTTGTTATAATATAGTCTTATCAGTTCTTACCATTTATATTTGAAGCTTTTTGGTAACCATCAATACCTAAAATATTCAATGTTTAAAAATTAAAATATTATTAATAACTTTATTTAAAGTTTTCAAGATTACGTCTTTTTAAAGTAGGATTTTCAATAAAAGATTTTACATCTTCAAACAAAAAAATACCTACATAAATAAAAAATTAACATTTTTTAGGTAGGTAAAGTTTGAATGGGTTTACTATAATAAGCTAGTAAGAGTTCAGAATAAAAAATATTAATAAATAATTTAATTGACGAATCTTACCGTTTAATAGATCCGGCAAGTGGGAAGATATGGTGGTGTTGATTTGCGTTTGACGCATTTCCGACTCTAATTTTTTTTTAAACATCAACGATTGTTGGAATGTTGGTGGTGTCGATGAAAAGTAGCTATTTGTGTCTTCAAAAATGCTAAGTTTAGAGACCGCTTCTAAAACCATTTATATACAGTTCGTTAAATTGGTAAAGTATATTCGATATATTCGATGCAACAAATTTTGTATATACACTAACCTGATAAGTTTGTTGTATTATAATCGGCCGCATCGGGACAATTCGTATCACCCTGATTCTGCTTTTCAGATGCAGAAGTATCTTCACTTTCGATTTCGGGGACCCTGCTTTTTCTATCAGCATACAAGCCTTCACACTTTCTATTGTCGTTTTCAGATTTGATTTCATCAGCTATTGTTGAATAGCACTTAGACTTATTCTTGAGAGAATCGCCAGATATACTTCTCTCACTGCCACTGCTTTCTGAGGCTCTATCTTCGCTTTTCTCACTGCTAGAACTGCTTAACGATCTTTTCGCACCTGATTTAGAAACATTTCTTTCTTGAGATGAAATTCTTTTTCCACTAATCTCTGCTTCTTTTTCTGATTGTAGTTTACATCTCTCCTTTATGTGTTGTGGTTCTGTTGACGTCGTTCGATTTGGCGAGGATGTCGTTGTGGGCCCCAAATTTTTCTCTCTGTTTTGATCCGTTCTTAGCATATTTGAGGAACTACCAACTTCAGCAATTGTTTCCGACACATGTTCAGGCATATTTCCATCTCTGTTTTGCTTAGTATCTGGTATAAAATTTTCTTTGTTTGATATATTTGAAGTATTGGGGCCTAAGTTTTTGCTTTTTACTTTAAATTTTTCGTGACGAATTTTTTCATTTCGACACTTATCTTTCTTATTTTTTCCATTCGAATTCGATTGGCAACTTCCAGTTCCTACAGATTCCTTAATATTCGTTGGTGAAACAGATAAGCTGGGCCATGCTTCCTTTTGTGCACTTGTCGAATTAGAAGCGATATTTGCTGCTGATGACGTTGAAGACATCGTTGATGCTGTAGACTGTGACGATGACATCGGCATTGTGGCTGGAGGTGAAAAAATATTTTTATATAATTAAATTTGATTTTTAAGAGAAGTATTTACCATTTGATTTTGTGCTCCCACCAATAACTGAACCGTGTCCACTGCTTGTTCCAATTGCTGAGGCATTACCCATCGACCCCAAAGTGGCAATAAGAGTGTCATGTAACCGTTTTTCATATTCCTGATGCTTACCCTGGTGCATTTCCTTCAAATATTCATAGCATTTAGTAATTTTCTTTGTAATTTTTAACAAAATTAAGAATTTTTTTTGTTGTATTGTGAATGAATGTACATATAAAAGTATTTTGTAAAGTACGCGTCTACGCACGTTTTAACTAAAATTTAACGATTCCCAAAACTTTAACCCTTTTTTTTGTTCGAAACTATGTTTTCAAAGTCGGTAAGCAATAAGGAATAAGGATTCGAAAAATAAATTTGATTTTTTAAACCACTTCAAGGTCTTAAACTTTACGCAAAAAAAAAACGGTTTTTGTTTAAAAGATGCCATTTTGCTTAAAATCAAAATTTTGACTAATCCTTTGATCATTAACTGTATTCCTCTACTCTTTTAATAAAACCTTTGGATTTTTTCAATTCGGATAACTTGGACAAGAGCTATCCTGCTCACCGCAAGAAACTTTTTTTTCGGAAATTTCATTAAATATTCTTTATGATCATTTCTTTTATGTTTTCATTCAATTAACAGCAAACAAAAATTTTAAAATCAGCACGATTTTTCGGGCTTAAAAATAGATATAACCCCTTTAAGTAATAATTATTTAATACAATATTTTGCACGAGCAGAGATTGAAATAAAATTTTGAATGACTATATGTATAAATGGCAAAAAAAATAATCTTAAAATATATGACATTTATTTTCACAGCTCAACAATTCATTAACACGGTTGGGGAAAAGAAATTGCGTCTTATAATTAACACTTTTGGTTAAGAAATTTTGATAAAACTTTGGTAATACAGAAGTGGATTGAAAAAAAATATCTAAATCGATTTTGTAATTTCAGATCAGTCCTAAAGAATTTTAAAACTTAATCTATGAAAAAATGAAAATATTCCTTTTAAACACAGACAAGATTAAGAAAACTAAAGCTAGTTAAAAGCTAGATAAAAAAAGTTTTTAGTCAGGAATAATTTCTAGATTGTTCACACGATTATCATCAATTGATTGAATTTGAAATGTAATAAACCCTATCTTAGGGTAGCGCACAAAGCTTTCAAAAATAAGTATCTAAGCCTGTGTAATATAAATAAGTAGAACTAAAACTGGAAGCAGCTCAATTCACTATTTTTTCGAAACAGAAAAGGAGTGTAAAAGGCGACGACTGCAACTCCAAGCTGTCTCGAGAGCGAAGTAAGTAGGAGAGGGGTATATAGCCACCCAGCAATAACATACTCCGAAATATCTGTAAATACGTCTGTATTTTGGACACGAAGTAAAGTTATTTTTGGTCTGCGTGATCTGGTTCTATGTATACACTGCCGATCAACCGAATAGACTCACTTTTTTTTCGAGAATTAATTGAAGTTTTTGAACCGAATGCTTTCAAAAACGGAATGAAATATTTTTTTTATTGTTAAGTGTTTAATTATGAATTAAACAAAAGAAAAGAAAATCGCCTTAGCAGCACCGTTATTTTTTAATAATTTTTTTTGTTACATAACCTCAAAAAAATGGCATTTTTCATCGGTCAATGGAATAGACTCACTAACTTAAAACAAATAATAATGACAAAATATCTCAAAAACCTTTGCGTAAACAATGTTGTTTAATATTGTTAGCTTAATTAATAATGAGAACAGCCCCTTTTATTGACAATTACCTCATATATTTCATCTGGAATGGAATCATAAGGGGTCTTTTAAAGCTTTAAGGATATTTGGCTCCAGGCATCCTTTCTGGATATTTTCAATGACAATATCGTCTTCAAACTGTTTTCCAGATTCGTAGACTTTACGCGAAATCCATCCCCACACGTTTTTTTTTAAGTGTATGTTCGTAGTGTAAGGTGGCCACTCCATCTGGACCACACCGTGCTCCCTTATCCTGCCTCTTGCAGCTCGTGCGGTATGAATCGAAGCATTTTAATGTTGAGATCTCCAACTCAGAACTCCAATAATGTTAGAAAAATATTTGAACACCTTTTTCAGAAGTTGTTTGTAGATTCCCGCATTCATTCTCGACAAACTTCATTTCGGCTGAAATATGCCTTAGTAGGAGATGGCTCCGCAAACCATTATACTTCCTTCACGGCCATGGTAACGGGTCAAATAGTGTTCCTTTTTTTGATTATCATTAAAATAATAATTATATCATCCAAATTGATATGTTTTTCGGCCGTGAGGGTGGCATAATAGTTTGTGGAGCTGTCTCCTATAATGGCACATTTGACCTGAAATTCATTTCGCCGGGAAGGAATGCGGGAATCTACAAACAACTTCTGAAAAAGGTGTTCAAATATTTTTCTAACATTATTGGAGTTCTGAGTTGGAGATCTCAACATTAAAATGCTTCGATTCATACCGCACGAACTGCAAGAGGCAGGATAAGGGAGCACGGTGTGGTCCAGATGGAGTGGCCACCTTACACTACGAACATACACTTAAAAAAAAACGTGTGGGGATGGATTTCGCGTAAAGTCTACGAATCTGGAAAACAGTTTGAAGACGATATTGTCATTGAAAATATCCAGAAAGGATGCCTGGAGCCAAATATCCTTAAAGCTTTAAAAGACCCCTTATGATTCCATTCCAGATGAAATATATGAGGTAATTGTCAATAAAAGGGGCTGTTCTCATTATTAATTAAGCTAACAATATTAAACAACATTGTTTACGCAAAGGTTTTTGAGATATTTTGTCATTATTATTTGTTTTAAGTTAGTGAGTCTATTCCATTGACCGATGAAAAATGCCATTTTTTTGAGGTTATGTAACAAAAAAAATTATTAAAAAATAACGGTGCTGCTAAGGCGATTTTCTTTTCTTTTGTTTAATTCATAATTAAACACTTAACAATAAAAAAAATATTTCATTCCGTTTTTGAAAGCATTCGGTTCAAAAACTTCAATTAATTCTCGAAAAAAAAGTGAGTCTATTCGGTTGATCGGCAGTGTATAAGGATAAAACCTATTATAAGTATGTTACAAAGCATTTTCGTATTCTTCAAAACGCAAACTGCTAAGCGGATTTTGAGAATATATCAACAAACAAAGGCTAAATGCAGTGGTCGCCGATTTTTTTTAGTTTTTAGAATTATTAATATTTTGTACCTCCTTGGTAAAACTGGCTTCTGGATCGCCTAGTTCATGTAAATACATGCAGTCACTTTTGGGGCATTGCTGGTTTTTCATAAAGTGGCTACAATATTTGGTTGTGCCAAGGCTTGTCTTAATTAGTCGACCATCTATCATAATATTATTAACACTTTGGATAGCTCTCAAGGCATCTGCACTATGAACATAAGTGACGTAAGCTGATGCAGATGGACCCTATAATGAAAAATTAATATTTGAACTAGTAACAATCATCCACGTATGTCACTTACCTGTATTCCCGCATAAGTTGTACTCGGATTTATGACCACTTTATGAATTTTCCCATATTTACCAAAATACTCGTGCTTTTTCAATGTCTGAGAAATAAATTTATTAATATTCTTTTTAAATTTGAATCAAAAAACGACTTACATCTGCATCAGCAAGTCGTGGTGGCAAACCAACAACAAAAACTAAGTTCTTTTGAACTACACGTACATTCGCCAAGTGCTTTCGGTTTTCCGTTATCTTTTGCTTTCGTTGTTGGTCCCTTTGGCGTTTCTGAGACTTGAAAGCAATCATCTATAACAAAAACATTTGAAATCAATTTAGCTTTAGAAATACGTAATTTTAGAAATACGTAATTCTAACTGACTTCTTCTTGAGTTAATGGTTTAAAGTCCGCGGGGTTTTCTGGATATTCCTTTCGACACGCTGGACACAACTTGTTTTCATCTGTGCGAATTCTGTGCCAGCAGAATCTACAAATCTGCACAAAAATTAAACAAGAGTTGCAATCGATCTACATTTTGAACATACGTTGAGCTTACCTGGTAGCCACAAGTGCATGGAAAGAATGTTAGATCATCTACTTCAAACGGTTCCATACACAAGGGACACTCAACAACGTCATCATTAGTGTTGCTAGACATACCGTTCATTATTTAAATATCCTTGATTCCGAATACGATTTATTTAAATATTCGCTCTTGCAGCGAAATTGCTGACCCTATCAAAAAATCTTAAGTGAAAAACACAGTCTGTGGAAAAGCACATAAAAATATTTATTTCATTAATCATTAATGTAGTATTTCAAAAATCAAGTGAGACATATATACACATATTTACTTTAGTTTCATTGGCCTACTTGTCTTAGTTGTCAAATAGAAAATAGAGCAGACCAAAAATTATTTAAAAGCTCTCCATCAAAGATGGATGCATTTTGGACAGTATAAAGTTTAGATATTCTCTTAAAAAGTTCGACCGGCTTCAAAATACTTTTATAAAATAAATAAAGGCAGATGATGAATTATGGATATAGGCGTATTAGCTGGAAACTAAACAGCAATCGATCGTGTGGGTGTTTCAAGAGGACCAAAATCCAACAAAAATTGTTGGGCAATGTAGGACTGTCAATTCTGAGGGCTACACTACCATTTGTTTGCCGGAGATCTCGAGATCATTCTCCATCATGACTTCGTTTTTAAGCAGTCAAAACATCAAATAGATGAGTCAATCGCCCTACAGCAGTGGTGGGCAGCATTTACAACAACATTTACAACAAACAACAATCCGGGCAGAGAAAAAGGTCTCGACGTCGAGTACGAGCAGAGGTCATAAATGTGCGAGTTTGTAGGCAGAGGGACGCACAAGTAAATGCGGGACGCACACTCAACTGAGGGACGCACAAGCAACGATCGCGAGCTCGAGTTTGTGGGCAGAGGGACGCACAAGTAAAAAAAGTTGCTTGTGCGTCCCTCTACCTACAAACACGAGCTCTCGATCTCGACCTCTTTTTCCTTTTTCTCCTCCCGCAGTTGCATGTGCGTCCCTCTGCCTACAAACTCGCACATTTATGACCTCTGCTCGGACTCGACGTCGCGACCTTTTTCTCTGCTTGTCGGAGCTCCCGGAGCCACTACGTGGCCACCACTGACCTACAGTGTTGACTTGTTTTCTTTTCATTTCCTCACATTGAAAAAAGTTGAGCGGTCAACGATCAATATGCGCCAAACGAGCAGTTGAAGAGTAGAAAAACCATTTTTTTTAGGTGTCTCAAGAGGAATGGAAAAATTGCTATGAGCAATGGATCAAAGGAATGCAAAAGTGTATTGACCATCTGGGGGGATATTTTAAAAACAATAATGGCTTGAAAATTGTTCTTATTTCCCGATTTCCGAAATATAAATAGCAGCCGTAACAAAGGTAGCGAATAAAATATGGCCGTCTTCAAAGCAACCAATGTAAATTACGAAGTATCACAGCACCAGGTAGGTCGCTGTGTAACTAGTAACGAAGCAATTTTTCATATATTTATATTTGATTTTATTTTAATAAAATTTTCCCGCACCGGCGGAAACATAAACAAGAACTTTCACAGGTTTTCAAACTAATGATTTTTTTTGTTCGCATTTTGTTATATTCTGAGATGCCACGCAATACACGTGGAATCCATTATCAAAACTGTTTCAGCGTGAAAAACAAGGAACGTTAATTGAAACGTACCCAATTTTATTTGCTTCATTCGTTCTGCGTAGCTCTGCATTGACCAAAATAGTACGTAAAAATGTTCCACAATTAAATAAACAATACAAAATTGCTGATGAAGCTTTGAAAGAAGATGTGTAGTTTCGTCCGAAAGCTGTGAACAGTGCATTTGGTTGAATTTACTTCCTTGATGCAGAATTATCGTAGAGGGGCCGGAAAAACGTTCTTCATCTGCAATAGCTGCACGTCTGCTAGATGGAGAATAAATATCAAATTACCATTTAACAATAGCGCAATGGCTACCTACAGGTATGCAAATTAATTGTTTGGGACGAAGGCAGACTCGCCTATTAGAGGTCACTGGAAACACTGGACAGAACGTTGATAAATCTTCCTAACAACAAAAATATTTTTGATGGGGATACGATTTTGTTGTCGTCATACTCTTCCACTAACTAACTTATTGAACACATGCCTACAATCACCAACATGAGGCTTGCAACACGATGAACTACAAAGCTGTTTTCAAAGGTTGTTAGACTTTGGAAATATGAAAGTCCCACCCTGACTGGATTGATTACATTACGTATTGAGTTCTATCGAACTCACATACACCTCCATCTCTTATCACAGCATGATGTGAAATTTTGAAATTGAAGTTAAAGTTATTCGTAAATTTTTATTTAATTTCAACAGCAGGCATTTGTCCTCAAGGTGGCAAGTTGTGTAAATTAATCAGTCTGTCCATAGGCTAAAATGCCAAGAGGACGACGTGCGAACATCAACCGCCGCGGTAAACATGCAAGCCGGCAACAAGAACTTAAGCGAAGGAGACAAAACAGAATAAGAGAAATTGACCGATTGAGACAACACGTGAGCGCACACAAAGATCATTGGCATCATACAAACGCTTGGCATTCCAATATGATCCCACTGCGAACTACAGTGATGATGACAATTAAGATATTGGACCAATGACGACTGCATGCCGATATTGCAATGCGTTAAAGTTCAAGCGAAACGGCCACAGCCACTAAAATCATTGTTCGATGGAACTGACCGATTCCAACTTCGCATGACTTTCTTTGGAGCTAATATTATTCGGGTAGGCGGCTTTATGCCGACTTGCAAAGTATATATAAGATACAACACACACAACCAATCACTCACACCAAGAAAGGTCATTTTGATTCATCCCTTACTCAAATTAACCCTGTACGCAATTCAATTGATAGATCACTTGATCTTGTATTTGTGTTGGTAACAAGAAGCCGCTGCTTTCGTAAGACTGACTTTGTCAGACTTAATAATATTATTTGGAACCTTGATTGGTCATATCTGTACAATTGTACAACCATGGACTCTGCTATTCATTATTTCTATAATATGCTTGATTCCGTTTTTAAAGTTTGTTTTCCTCTCGGTAGATCAGTTCGGTCTAATAAGCCCCCCTGGTTGACTCGAGACCTGTCCAATTAGAGAAATGTCAAGTCGAAATATTTTAGGAGTAATAAAAAGGCAGATCGTCCATCAGATTTTTCTAAATATGCTATTGCTCGTTCAAATTTCATGAAGCGTAATACGAAATGCTATAAGGATTATCTTCGGCGATGTAAACTTTAGTTTTATAGTGATCTTAAGCAGTTTTACAACTTTATGAACGCTAAACGCAACACGAGCATAAGTCCATCCTTTTTTACTTTCGAAAGTAAGACTGCGGACAATGATCAGGCCATTGCCGATATGTTTGTTTTTTGATTTTTTCAACACAACCTATTCCTTAACGGAATACCACTCAAACTCTCCGTATCGTTATGAGTTAAAAAACTTACATTGCATATTCAATTCTTCAATTGACGAAAGTTTGCTTCTCTGCGTGCTTAAGCAAGTCAAACCTGTGTACTCGCCAGGTCCCGATGGGATTCCTGGTTGTGTACACATATTTTGCGCTGAATCGTTATGTAAGTCTATTTCGAAGTTATTCTCGTTGTCCGTTGAAACCTCCACTTTCCCGTTGATTTGGAAGGAATCATTTATAATTCCTCTCCAGAAAAAGGGTAGTAAGTCCGATGCTTCAAACTATAGGGGTATTTCCAAGTTGTCCGCTATTCAAAAAGTTTTTGAAAAAATTGTAACTTTTCAATTGCAACATTTTTGTAGTTCTATAATTTCACGTGAAACGTAGATCCACAATTACTAACCCTTTAGAATTAACAAACCTTTTAAAATTAACATCAACAGGACGATCATAGGGTTTGAAGGTGCAAAGCAAACTGATGTCATATATACAGATTTCAGTAAGGCTTTTGACTCTGTTAACCATAACTTATTACTCATAAAGTTAAACGCAATTGGCTTCCCAAATATTTTACTCTGTTGGATTCGTGATTTTCTGACAAGCAGAACACAAACGATCTTATTTAAGTCTTCCTTTTCCAGATGCATCAATGTGACTTCGGGGGTGTCCCAGGGTAGTCTTCTTGGTCCGTTGCCTTTTCATAAATGATCTTCCTTCCGTCTTGCTTCATTCACATGTGCTCATGTATGCAGACGATGTTAAGCTTTGCCTTAGCTATAGCAATATGGCTTCATCCAGTAGATTGCAAGCTGATCTTAATAATTTTCAGTGCTGGTGTCAGCACAATATTTTAATACCACTAAGTGCAAGGTTATGTCGTTTTATAGGATCTCTCCTCAGATGATGACGTATTCCTTGAACAACACTCCATTAGAACGCCTTAATGAAATGAATGATTTGCATGTACTCATGGATCGCAAATTAACGTTCAACTCCCATATCTCTACGATAATAGCTAAAGCCACAAGCGTTCTTGGTTTTGTTAAGAAATGGTCGAAGGAATTCGATGATCCATACACAACCAAAATTCTCTATACTTCTCTGGTCCGTCCTATTTTGAAGTACGGATCTTGCAAATGGTCACATCAATATGAGTCACACCAAATTAGAATTGAATCTGTTCAGAAACAATTTCTGCTTTTTGCTCTTTGTGGTCTAAACTGGGATCATATTGTCAACCTCCCAGGCCTACTAGAAACTATATTCCCTTATCCCTTGCACACTGTACAACTAACTATGCATTGCATAATCCCTTTCGAGTCCTGTCGGTTGATTATAATCGACTTTATCGTGTGATCGGCCCAGCGCTCTGATTATCAGTACTAAAATCTTCTATCATTTCCTACTTAGCTCGTAAATAGCTGTAGATTGCGTTATTTGTCTGTTTATTGTCAACTGTTCCCCGCGACTCGTGCCGCACGTTATGCGGTTTGCGCCCCTCGGTCGGTTGGGCGGGAAGTTGTGGGCACTTAATGCACCCGCTAGGATTCGCGCGTACAAAAAAAAAAAAAAAAAAATTCAAAAGGCAAACAGCTATATAACACAATCATCAACACAGCAAACAAATTGGGCTATGCTTCTCTGAATAAGCCCACGTACTGGCCAACAGATCCACGTAAGCTCCCAGATATAATAGACTTCTCAGTCACCAGGGGAAAAGTTGATAACGGCAGAGTCACTAGCAGAATTGTCATCTGACCACTCGCCAGTAATTTTCACAGTTTCAACACATCCACAAGTCATAGAGCACCCATCCGGCATAACAAATTATAAAACAAACTGGCTTAGATTTAAGAAATATATAAGTACCCATGTTGAGTTGAATCCCAAACTGGACGATGAAGATGACATTGAGTTTTGCACCTCGGCTCTAGAGTCGACGCTTATTGAAGCAGCAGCTATGTCTACCCCAATTATCAGTCACACCCGGGAAAAACACAAGTCATACAACCGGCTAATTGAACTACTTGTAACAGATAAAAGACGGCTCAGACGAAAATGGCAAATGTCTCAAGAAGAAGCAAGGGCACAGCGGCAATACATCGAGAAGCTCACTCCCACCAGCACCAAATATCCGCTGTGGAAAGCTCACCCAACTATGACTGCTCCAACCGAGATTATTTCTCCTTTAAGATGTCCAACTGGTAAATGGGCCCGATCAGACGAAGAAAGAGCACTCACCTTTGCAGCTCACCTAAAAACGGTATTTTTGCCAAACCCGTTATTAAACTCATTTCAGCTTCCCCCTCTGAGAACTCCAGCGGAAAGGGGGAGCCACCGAAATTTCATGCGGAGGAAATTTCCGCAATTATTAAAAACTATCTTAACCCAACAAAGTCGCCCGGCCATGACAAAATAACCCCGAAAATGTTCCGAGAAATCCTGATCTGTACCGTGCGGCACATCTGTCAACTTGACAACGCGATAGTAAAAACACTGGTCACTTTCCCATACTTTGGAAAAAATCAGTAATCATAATGATCCCAAAACCCGGAAAGGACAAAACACAGCCAGCATCGTACAGACCCATCAGTTTATTGCCAAGTCTTTCAAAACTATTTGAAAAGGTCCTACAGCTCCGTATATACAAAACCAAAATATAGTCCCACATCATCAGTTTGGTTTCCGTGAAAAGCTTGGCACAATTAAGCAAGTCAACGTACAACCTCAGAGATCCGCACAGCATTCGAGCAAAAAGAATATTGCACAGCAATTTTTCTCGACGTCGCCCAAGCCTTCGATCGAGTCTGGCTTGACGGCCTAATATATAAAATAAAAGCGACGCTCCCACAACATACACACAGGCTAATGGCTCAATAAGACGATGTTATACATATATCAACCAAATCTTAAAGCAACCTGACTACATTGGCTTATCAACGCACGATCTCCCCTATGCTTGGAATTCAAAGTTCTCCTCTACAACTCTGTGTTAAAACGCATCTGGACGAACAGGTCTGCTCTGTGGGGAAATGCAAGCAAGAGCAACATCGAAACCATACAAAGGGCTCAATCCAAGGTTCTCACAACTATCACGGGAGCACCTTGGCATATCAGAAACGAAAACGTACAGAAAGACTTACATATTCTTAGTGTACTAACTGAAATAAAGGTACAACAGCTAAAGTACACCGCTAAACTGCAGGCACATCCGAATACCCTCGCCAAGTCATTAACTCGAGTACGTGAAAACGACCTTCCAACCCTCTAGCAAATAATCAGGGCCATAGATTAATGAGGCATCCTTCTGATGCTAGGTTACGTATTAGATTAAGATAAAACTAGGAAATTGTTGTTAGTCTTATATACTATATAAGAGATCCAACAAATTAATAAGCGCAAAAAAAAAAAAGATTTGGCTGGATGGCCTGGCTTCACGTATGATGCAACAACGGTTTCTTTTTGTGGCGACAGCATTTCCGACATGCGAAATCGTTTCTCGGCTTCAATTCGTATGGCACCCAATTTCCTTGTTTGTTAATGTAATCGGCTGTTTTTGAACGTTTATAAATGGCTTGTTGATTTCCAATGTTTTTTCAAGTCCTTCTTGAATTTGAGAAAGATCTTGATCGAGTAACGCCTTCAATTTTTCGTCATCAAACTATTTTGATGGACCTGATGGCTCTTTGTCAACTCTTCATTGGAAACATACTCTAACCTCTGGAGCATATTCAGGAAAAGCTTCTAAGAAAAACGATGTGCTTTTGTCCCACTTTTCTTTAAATTGAAGAACAAAAGCAAACCTTCCCGCAAATGCTGTTTTGTTGGAACGTAATTTGACATTTTGACAGTAATAAAAAATTTTGTTTGTGTTTACTAATATTTACTGTGACATATCAAATTTACATGATTACTTGGCATTTCAGTACAAAACTTAAATGGGTATACCTCCGATATTCTCTGTCCAATTTTAACGGGTTAGTCAGACACGTAAAAAATTAACGATTTATAAAAAAAAATTTCTAGCAAATTTTCAAAAAAGTAACAGCACATCAGTTGATGTTTTAACTTAATTTCACATATGTACTAAAAAAAAAATGATTAATTTTAAAAGTTATGGCTGCTTGATTCAAAAAACAAAAAGGACTTTGCGGTGACCACCATAGTTTCTATAGGTCTTATCCAAAGTCCATCGGACAATAAGAATTAGTTTTATAATTGAATAACCTCGTGGTTAATCGAAGCTTTTTGATTTCTTTTCCAAAATAACAAAACGGCGTCGTTTTAAAACTTTTTCTTGGTTTCCGAGAAAAAAAAACTACCGTTAAATCCTTATAAAATCGAAATTTAGTAAAAAAATAAAGTACCCTTGATTAAGCACGAGATCTAAATTTTCTTTAAAAGCTGTGAAAATTTCATTCAAATCTATTAAGCGGTTTTCGAGCTTGAGTGGTCACCTGTTTACAAAACATAGTTTTGAGAAAAGCGCATTTAAAGTTCCAGAAATACCTTGCGCATAGTGGACATGGCCTTACAAAAGAAGGTTAATCTCGAAAAAGATTTATCGGATTGACTTTAAATTTTTAGACAATGTTTTTAAAATATCATATTCTAAAAAAATGCAAACAAATTTTGATTTTTTCGAAATTTTAACTACGCCTTAGCCCACCTTAAGCAAACTTGGTCAGGATATAAAAACATAATTTTAAGTTCTACTTTTCGGCATAAATAAACCAAACAGATTGCGAAAAAGAAAGCATTAAGGGGTTACATGGGTTTCACCGAGCAAAAAATGGCCTTTTTTCAACAATTTTTTTTTTTAATATAAATAATGAAATTTTTTATTCGAATCTAGTATTCCTATAAAGATGTATGTTTCAACAACAGTCCCAAAAATTTTTGTGGAAAAATATTGAAAACTCCGCCTTTGAGACGTGTCCTTCGGTGACTCCCCGAAAAAAAGACGCCTCCGCGTTGGCAGAAGAATTTCTTACCGGATCATCTAAAGTAAAAAAAAAAAATTCATATTTTAGTTAAGACCATAAACTAGTAAATGAACGAAGGAAAAAAAAATGAAAATTGGATTTTTGGCAGTCCTTTTTACAAAAAAAAGCAAATTTTGAGGAAAATTTCACTATATTTTTTTTTTTTAAAATAGTTGTAAATGAAAAAAAAAAATCCTTCGTTCAATTCCTTAAAAATCGTATCTCAAAGACCTGTGCAAAATTATATCAAAATCGGTTGGTTAGTTCTCGAGAAATCTTGCCAACCGACTTTGAAAACACAGTTTTGAGAAAAACGCGTTTAAAGTTTTGAGCGCGGTGCGATTAGCCTTGAGCACTCGACTTCTAAAGGCTGTATAACTATTGCTCGGATCGATTTGAAATTTGAACACAATATTCTAGAGCAGTGGTGGGCACGTAGTGGCTCCCGGAGCTCACCGAGCTCTTTCCGTTATTTTTGTGGAAAAGGTCATAAATGTGGGAGTTCGTAGGCAGAGGGACGCACAAGCAACTGCGGGACGCACACTCAACTGAGGGACGCACAAGCAACGATCGCGAGCTCGAGAAAGGGTCATAAATGTGCGAGTTCGTGGATAGAGGGACGCACAAGTAAATGCGGTGGGGGGAGGGGGGTAAGGGGGGAAAAGGTCGCGATCGCGAGCTCGAGTTTGTTGGCAGAGGGACGCGCAAGCAAGTGCGGGAGGGGAAAAAGTCTCGCTTGCGAGCTCGAGGACAGGTCATAAATGTGCGTCCCTCAGTTGCTTGTGCGTCCCTCTATCTACGAACTCGCACAATTATGACTACGTTCTCGAACTCGCGATCGCGACCTTTTTTCCTTTTTCTCCTCCCGCATTTACTTGTGCGTCCCTCTGCCTACAAACTCGAGCTCGAGATCGCAACCTTTTTTTCCCTTTTCCCCCTCCCTTTTCTCTGCCCGGATTGATGTTTGTTGTAAATGATGTTGTCGGGCTCACTTGTGAAATTTGGCTGCCCACCACTGTTCTAGAGTTATTGAAAAATTTAATAGGATAAAAAAAAAAAATTCGATTTTTTGAAACCGTGAAACCCATGTAACCCCTTAACAAGAGGAAAAAAAAAATTCCTTTTGTATAATAAAACAAATGGTGCTATGCATGTTAATTTTATGTAGTTCATTTCATTAAATGAACCCATTTGTGTGCACCTTTATAGTTATCCGATTTTGTTCAAATTTTTTATACGGCGTTTGGGTACAAATTAAAGTTAAATGTAATAACAAAAGAACAATAATTTTATATAGTTCTTATTTGGTCCCGCGCGAGTTCGATCGAGAGTCTTCTGTGTTTGTGCGGCAGATTTCTTGGAATTTGTTTTTGTTTCTCTCCTCCCAAAGAAAATTGCTTATTTTACATGAGGTACCTTCCAGTTCTAGTTAAAAACTCCGGTAATATTTATCCGATCCGACTAATTTTCAAACTTTATCTGAATCATCAAAGGAACATAACTTTTCATGTTTCAACTATGTAGCTTAAAATTTACGGTATAGAATCTGGTAAAAACAGACATACGGACATGTCTCAATCGACTCGGCTATTGATGCTTATCAAGAATATACATATATACTTTATGGGGTCGGAAACGTATGTTTCTATGCGTTACAAACGTCTGACCAATTTTATAATACCGTCTGCAAGGGTATAATTATAAATAATTTTTAAGATTTAACAATTCTTTTTTTTCGAATACCATTTGCATTCACGTCGGATTTGCCAAATTTGTCGATAAAGCAAGCAAACGCAAAAAGATTAATTTTAAACGGAACTTTTGGAAAAAGGGTCAGTGGACTGTGAGCACAACTTCCCTTATACCTGACCGTCACTACAGCACCGCATTGCTGTATGATCAATTTGCCGCAATTCCTGGTCACCTAAACCATTATATGGAAATGTGGTGAAGAACTGATATACAAAACCTTATCATATTATTTCAAATATAGAAACCATAGTAAAGCTATCTTGACCGAATGCCGTCGAGATTTTGAATACAGTACCATTCTATAAATTCGAATCTACCCGATAAATCTGCTTTTATATTTCCTCTGCTTGTTATTGCAACTTTGAGTATGAAGAAAATGATTCTTTAGAAAAGATTAATTTCTTTAGTATTAAAGAAATACAAATAATGCCCTTCCATAGGAGATGGAGTATATGGTATATCGAGTAGACTTAGAAGTATATAATAGTATAAGGCTCAAAAATTATTTTGAAGCAAAGCAATTTAAAAAATATCAAAGATGCTAACTTCGGCCTTGCCGAAGTTCGTATACCCTTGCAAACTGTTGTTTCACAATTACACATTTATAATGTGACAAAATCATTAGAAAGCATATAAAACAAGTCAAACCTACATTAAATGTTCGTAGCTTGAGAAAAAAATTAACTCAACCAAAAAAAATTTTTGGTCCGCTTTTTCCTATAGGAGTTAAAGCATATACACATGTGGACAAAATAATAGGTGTGAATCTTTTTTTTTACAAAAATGCCCATAATTTCTATGTTTTGAAATGTTTCTTAACAAAAATGAT
Organism: Drosophila austrosaltans; assembly: GCA_035045865.1. Classification (NCBI taxonomy): domain Eukaryota; kingdom Metazoa; phylum Arthropoda; class Insecta; order Diptera; family Drosophilidae; genus Drosophila; species Drosophila austrosaltans. Next base: position 3,625,128 of record JAWNOQ010000073.1, on the reverse strand, counting down.
TTTTATTCATATAAGGCATATCTAAGAGTAATAGCAACCATATAAAAAAGGATTAACAAGATTTTTATCAAAATTCACAACATACACAGATATTGAGTTGGTCACAATAAGAGGTGTGTTCTACCTAATTATTAAAAAAATTCAATTTTTCTGAAATATGTTCGAATATTTTAGTGTAATTTTTTGACTTATATTATTATCTAGCATATCCGCCCTTGCCTTTTATAACTTTCTCAAATATTGTCGGCATAGACGAAATTAACCTCCAAAGGAATTCCACAGGAGTGTTGTACCAAGCTTCATTATTATTTTCCCATAATTGGTCCTTGTTTTGGCAAGTAGTCTTGGATACTTCTTTTTTAAGATGTTCCCAGTGGTTCCCTATTGGATTCAGATCTGGCGACTGACAAATCCACTCAAAAATGTTAAAGGTATTCTTCTGGAACCATTCGTCAACGGCTCGAGAACAGGGTTAAGGATCGATATCCTAAACTTCTATTTTAATGGCTTATTGTAATCGGCTAGGGTAGCATTGCAGTGCCTTATATTCCATTATATCCGATTCTGTCCATAATTCCTTCAATTCGATGAATCGAACCGACGCCTTGCCAAGAAAAACAGACCCAAACCACAAAGCTCCCGACTTCATGCTTCACAAACTTTTTTGTATATCTAGGATCAAGTTCTTGGCCTTCTGTTCTTCTAAAATTTGTATTAGCGTCATTGCCAAACATATTTAATGTTGTCTCTTCACTCCAAAGGATATTTTCACCATTTTTGCTCTTCCTCTGATCCTCACCAAGATTTGTGGTTTTGTGCAAAACTTTTCCTCATCTTCAAATTTCCATTTCAAAGCAGAAGGACTTTAAGAGCGATTCTCCCTGGTAGCTTGGAATCTACTAGACGTCGGGGAATGGTTTGGGATGATACCACGTTGCCCATTTCGTTGGAAATTGATCTTGATGACTTAAAGGGGTCTCGTTTAGCAAACGTCACTGTATGCCTATCTGCTGATTCTGAGGTTAACCTGGATACTCCACGTGTCTCAAAATTTTTTTTGGTTTTAAGGCATTTGTCAGAAAATTTTCTGACTGTTTAGTCTGGCAATGAGTTTATTTGTTTTCCCCTCGACACGAAGTTGATTAACAAGTTCCCTTTCTTTTTTAAAAATATTACCTTCGGTTACTCAAAAAGTGTTAAAAAATTTTTTTTTTTTAGTTTAGCTGAAACGCACCTATTATTCTGTCCAGGTCAATTTTTGGGTTAGGAACATTTAATAATTAAAACTTTCGGTTTGGAGTAATATTATTCTGGTGATTTACCAAATTCTCTTCAAAGCAGTACTACCCAACTGAAAAAAATAGTTTCTTCATTCTAGAACTGAACATATACAATTTAATTTGGTCATGATGCTAAGATTTAGGGGCACACCTATTATTTTGTCCACATGTGTAGATGACCGATTTGGCTGAAACTTATTACAGACATTTCTATATATACTAAACTTCCAAAAACCAAGTTTTCGCTTCAAAACACCCAAGTTATTGCTGTAAAACTATATTCTTGACCGATCTCTCCTATGGGAGCTGTATGATATAGTCAACCGATTCTGATGAAACTTGGTGGTTATGTTTAAAGGTGTATTAAACTTATAAACACATATCAACTCAGCTCGTCCTGCTGATCAAGAATATATATACTTTATATAGTCGGAAACGCTTCCTTCTATGCGTTGCAAACTTTTGACCAAAATTAATATACCCTTGCAAGGGTATAAAAATGTTAATGTTTTACAACTTGAGAAAAAAAGGGAAAAAAGAAAATTTCATAAAACTTTCGGTGCCATCACCGCAGATACAACCAACACCTTCGTTGATTCCGCGGCTGATCTCTACCTATTTCGCTTAGAACCTAACTGACTTTAACTGCGCCGTTTAAACATATATAGCAAGCGCAGAGCATCTCGCTCTCTTAATTTCGTTCTCTGTAAGAACACAACGCAAATATTTCTGTCTCTCTCGTACACCGCATGTTTAAGAATTTTTACATGTGTGTGTGGAGCATTATATACACTCCTCAAAAGAATTAAGGGAGCAAGATAAAAATTCAAATATTTGTAGTTTTTTTGACGGACCGCATCTTTGTAAAAAATCATCGTAGCGAAAATTTAAAAAAAAAGCATTTTGAAGGCCTAGGACTCTAATTTCCGAATCCGAAAATTTCCAGGACACGGTTTCGACGTATCCTGGAAAAGTATGACGGGAAACAAATTTACCGATTTTTTTCCTTCTTTCTTGGGCTCCACGGGGTTGGAAATTTTTTTTGTGAATCGATCACATGGACCAAAAAGCCTGATTAATTGCCGACACTTTTTTTTGGAATCTGCAATGAATTTACTTCATAATTCTGTGTAGACATTTTAGGACGAAGTCCTTTTTTCCCCTCCAGTACCCCCCTGCAAAAAGTTAAAAAATCGCTTGATTCACTTGATTTGGTAAATCGGCTGTATCTCTGCAAATATTGGGCAGGGAGCAACAGTCATCAGCTTTTTTTTCACCTTAATGTACCCTTAATAACCCTGCAAATTTTCAGATTTATTCACTGAACCGTTACTCCGTCCCGATCGGTCAAAGTTTGAAAAGAAATAAAGGAGCAGTATTTACACATACAAATTGTGTAATTTTCTTAATATGAAAAAAACATTTTTTCTCTCGAAAAAATTCTTAATTTTTCATCAGTTACTGCATAAATTCAAACAAAAAAAAAAGACAACAAAAAATTTTGAAAATTTTCAAAAAATTTTTTTTTTTGAATTTAAAATTAAAATTTTTAATTTAAAAAAAAATATTTTGTTTTGTGAAAATTTTCAAAATTTTTGAAATAAAAAAAAACTAACAAAGCGATTGCAATAGTTCTAGTTAATCAGATAGGTTATCATATAATAAAGACATTTTGAAAATTTGAGCCAAATCGGTTCAGTAGTTTTTGAGTTATCTTCGCAGCAGTTTTCAAAAATCGTGTTATTAACTTGTAAATTTGTCAAAAGTGTTCTAAAATAAATGAAAAATAATTTAATTTTTATGTGTATGTTTTTTAAATGCAGGAAATACAATTTTTTCTACTCACTATACCCTTGCAGAGGGTATTATAAAATTGGTCAGATGTTTGTAACACTTAGAAATATACGCTTCCGACCCCATAAAGTACACCCAACGACAAAAAAAAAAGCCGCACTCGTAAATTTTCACTTTTTTCAACTTTAGTTTAGAAAAAAGTGTCAAAATGGACAAAACCTTCTAATAAGTTGATTTTATATAGTTATTAGATTAATTTTCTGATAAATGATAGATGATTCCACATTAACGAATCGATTAACGATCCTTGTATTTCTGATTTTGCTTCATTAAATTCAACTTCTTTATGTTTTTCTGCATTACTACACCCTAGTCTTGGATTCGACTCTGGCTTGTTTTCAAAAATACTTCCTTAAAACATAATACAAGGATAATCCATAGCAGTGGGTCATTTTACATTTTTTAGTCAACACCTCCAAGATTCAAGGCCGCCCAGGCGCTAATCCTTGTATCCAGTAAGATAAAATTTGGTCTTTTTGGAAAGGAGAACTCATCACCTTTCAGATTCACTATGATTTGGTTCAGTTTTCTAGAAATTTGAGAGCTTTTGCTTGATTTTTCTTGTAAGGACTCCCAAATTTGGAAAAATATTTTTGGCATAAATGTCGACCGATCGAAAAAAAAAGTGAAAAATAACGGTTAAACGAAAAGAATATCTAGAAAATATCGATATCAAAAATTTGGACATTTGAATTGTTTTAGTGCCGAACAGGACCAAAGTCGTAAAAAGGGCAAAGAGGGTTACTTCGAAAAATTAAAAAAAAAAGGGTAACCGTTTTTGAGGCCAACAAAAAAATGAAGCAAGCAAGTCGTCCCTGCCGACATTGAGTATACCCTGTACCTACTAGTTAAATTAAATGAAATAGAATATCCTCGAAATCGCCATCAATTTCATGCAAAATCCTCTTTAACATGCAGCAACAGCGAACGCATGCTGTCTCGCTCACTCTTGCCAGTCAATGTCGCCTTGGCAATTCAGTGCAAAACTCATATAGGTATATCTCCGATATTTACTGTTCGATTTCGACAAAATTTGGTCAGTTGGTCCAGTTTGGGTATATAATTAGGTTTACCAAGTAAGAATACGATATCTTGAAAGCAGCCCTAGCTATCGTTTTTTTTAAATTGCGGGGGCGGAAGTGGGCGTGGCAAAAATTTGAAACAAACTTGATCTGGCTGCACACTAGACGGATCTACAAACCGAATTTGGTAGCTCTAGCTCTTATAGTCTCTGAGATCTAGGTGTTCATACAGACGGACATGGCTCAATCGACTCGGCTAGTGATGCTGATCAAGAATATATATACTTTATGGGGTCAGAAATGTATATTTCTGCCTGTTACATACATTTTAGCGACTTTAATATACCCTTTTACCCTATGGGTACAGGGTATAAAAAATCGTTAAAAATAATTATTTGTAAATAAATAAAGTAGAAAAAAATTATTATTCCATTATAGGATTAAATTTCAATTTTATAAAAAAATTTCTTTTCTGACGGCAATAACCTACAAAATGGCAAACACGAGGTCAATATTAAAAAAAAATTTATTTTAAATGTGTAAGTCGATTCGTTAATGTGGAATTATCTATCATTTATCAGAAAATTAATCTAATAACTATATAAAATCAACTTATTAGAAGGTTTTGTCCATTTTGACACTTTTTTCTAAACTAAAGTTGAAAAAAGTGAAAATTTACGAGTGCGGCTTTTTTTTTTGTCGTTGGGTGTACTTTATGGGGTCGGAAGCGTATATTTCTAAGTGTTACAAACATCTGACCAATTTTATAATACCCTCTGCAAGGGCATAGTGAGTAGAAAAAATTGTGTAACATTTTTAACAATTTGAAGCCAAATTTTGTTTCCTGCATTTAAAAAACATACACATAAAAATTAAATTATTTTTCATTTATTTTAGAATACTTTTGACAAATTTACAAGTTAATAACACGATTTTTGAAAACTGCTGCGAAGATAACTCAAAAACTACTAAAAACTTGCAGATTCCAAAACTGTCTTTTTGATTTTCAATATGACCATTTGTTGTCGAGATATCCTTGATTAAAGATAAAAAGGACCTTTTATGTTCAATTCAGGATATCTCCATGACACATGCACGAAGAAAGAATTTAAAAAACTAAAAGTGTCGGCAATTAATCAGGCTCTTAGGTCCATATGATCTATTCACCAGAAAAAAAATTTCCAAACCCGTGGAGCCCAAGAAAGAATGAAAAAAAATCGGTAAATTTGTTTTCCGTCATACTTTTCCAGGATGCGTCGAAACCGTGTCCTGGAAATTTTCGGATTCGGAAAGTAGAGTCCTAGACCTTCAAAATGCTTTTTTTAAATCTTCGCTACGATGATTTTTTAGAAAGATGCGGTTCGTCAAAAAATCTGAAAATATTTGAATTTTTTTCTTGCTCCCTTAATTCTTTGAGGAGTGTAGTTAAGATGTCAATAGATAATATTTAAAAACAATTAATTGTATTATTCAAATCATTTAATCAAACATTTTTTTTAAATTGCATAAAAAAGGCACCCGTCACACTAGAAGGACTCCCTTAGGGCAATAAATAAAGTATACTGTTATTTTAAGACGAAGCGAACGGCCAGGCAGGCCGTTATTATTGGGTTATTATTTCTTCTCCCCGGAAGCCCTATCCAAAGTTACTGACACAAAACTGTATTATTTTTTTATGTCTGCTTCTTAAAAAAATACTATTAAAATGAGCTCAAAGTTTTAGTAGTAGCTTTCAGAAAGTGACGTGAATGTACAAATTTCGGTATTTCTCTGAATATTTTTTTCCGATTGGCGCAAAATTAATGTTTTTCCATTTTTATACCCTATACCCGTAGGGTAAAAGGGTATACTAAAGTCGCTAAAATGTAAGTAACAGGCTGAAGGAAGCGTTTCCGACTCCATAAAGTAATATACATATATTCTTGATCAGCATCAACAGCTGAGTCGATTGAGATCAAGTTTGTTTCAAATTCAAAAAAAAAATGAAGCAAGCAAGACGTCCCTGCCGACATTGAGTATACCCTGTACCAACTAGTTATATTAAGTGAAATAGAATATCCTTGAAATCGCCATTAATCTCATGCAAAATTCTCTTTAACATGCAGCAACAGCGAACACATGCTGTCTCGCTCACTCTTGCCAGCCAATGTCGCCTTGGCAATTCAGTGCAAAACTCATATAGGTATATCTCCGATATTTATTGTCCGATTTAGACAAAATTTGCTCAGGTGGAGCAGTTTGCGTATATGATTAGGTGTGCCAAGTAAGAATACGATATCTTTAATACAGCTCTAGTAATACGTTTTCTCGATTAGCGGGGGCGGAAGTGGGCGTGGCAAAAATTTCAAACAAACTTGATCTGTCTATGCAATATACGGATGTTCACACCAAATTTGGTGGCTCTAGCTTTTATAGTCTCCGAGATCTAGGTGTTCATACAGACGGACATGGCTCAATCGACTCGGCTAGTGATGCTGATCAAGAATATATATACTTTATGGGGTCAGAAATGTATATTTCTGCCTGTTACATACATTTTAGCGACTTTAATATACCCTTTTACCCTATGGGTACAGGGTATAAAAAAAACTAATTACTAGAGCAGTTTTTAAGGAATCACATTCTTATAAGTATCTGACAAGCAGAACACAAAAGGTCTAGAAGTATCAATGTGACTTCGGAGGTGCCCCAGGGTACCGTCCGTTGGTCCGTTGCAGTTCACCCTCTTCATAAATGATCTTCCTTCCGTCTTGCTTCATTCACATGTGCTCATGTATGCAGACGATGTTAAGCTTTCCCTTAGCTATAGCAATATGGTTTCATCCAGTAGATTGCAAGCTGATCTTAATAATTTTCAGTGTTGGTGTCAGCGCAATCTATTAAACTTTAATACCACTAAAAGCAAAGTTATAACGTTTTATAGGACATTTCCTTACATGTCGACGTATTCCCTGAACAACACTCCATTAGAACCACTTGATGAAATTAATGATTTAGGTGTCATGAGTACATGACCGTAAAATCCGGCGTTCTTGGTTTTGTTAAGAGATGGTCGAAGGAAATCGATGATCCTTTTACTACCAAAATTATCTATACTTCTTTGGTCCGTCCTATTTTAAAGTACGGATCAATATGAGTCACACCAAATTAAAATTGAATCCGTTCCAAAACATTTTCTGCTTTTTGCTTTTCGTGGTCTAACCTGGGATCGTAATGTCAACCTGCCATCGTACTCTAGTAGACATCTTTTAATGAATCTTCCTAATTATCATTGTCAATTGTCTGGCTTTTAAGGTAATAACTGTGAAAAGTTAAGATGCCAAAATTGGCCGATGTGTGTAATAAAGTGACGAAGTCTTACATGCTGTTTGCTGCTATTGTTTGTTGCTCTGTCTCTGTCATTTGCGGTTGTGTATAAATTTGCAAAATCATTAATTCTTTAAATTAATAGTTCTTATTTAATTTGGTTTTTCATTTCAATTTGAATATGCCTTTGAAACCGCTAAGCTGCTTGTCCCTGGTACTATCTTTCCTCCAACTGTCCATAAGGTATTAATTCACGGCTCTGAAGTAATAAAACATTGCTTGGTATCAATCGAAGAGTTTTCTGAAGAAGTCACAGAGGCGAGAAATACAGATATTAAAATATTCAGATTGCACCACATCCGTAATCTTTCAAGAGTAATAACGAATACTGATTTAATGAATAGACTACTTTTAAGCTCAGATCCGTTAATTTCAGGGATCAGAAACAGAGGTCAACGCTATTAATGTATGCTAACGACTTATTAAAAGACAGAACTTAAAAAATAAAATTAACAATAAAAACAAAAAAACTATTTTTTGTGGGTGGAAGTTGGTGCACAGATGGGAGTGCGAGTGTCCAAAGCCATCCTTTTAAATAATTTTTGATTTCGAAAAATCCTTTCTTGTAGACCCGTTCTTTTAAGAAAAGACACTAAACGACAATCTTAAATAGTGTTGTAATAGTCCGAAAATTCAGAGAAGATAAAAAAACTCAAATTGTGAATCATTTCCAAAGTTCTTAATTTTAGATTTTCGTATTTTTGTACTTTCAAACAAGTTAAGCAATACTCATAATCGTTTTCCACATTATAGGGTTAGGAATAGTTAGAGACGTGATTTTTTTAAATTGCATGAAAAAAGCTGCTAGACGACCCTCTTAAATTTCGCAAAGACTTTCAAGGTATTGACGCAATGGTTTTTACACAGGAAATAGTAGAAGCATTGACTGGGAAGGGCTTTGAGGTTAAGTCCGTCTCAAACATTCTGAACAAAAGGTGGGATAACCCAAGGTTGTCTGTTCAGACTGGCAGTTGAAGCAGATTGTAAACCGTGTAAATGAAGAAAAATACAAGCAAACGTTTACCTGCCCATCATTGACACTGAAAAATGTGCCAGTGCCTCAATCCGACAATGTTGTGTATCTTGGAGTCCACCACGACAAAAGACTAGCTTGGCGTAAGCATATTAAAGCAAAGAAAAAGCAGCTAAAGTTTTAAGCAATCGGACTACATTGGATTATATGAAATTCAAAGTTCTCATCTACAACTCGGTGTTAAAACCCATTTTCGGCAAGAGAATTATACATATTCCGAGAGTATTAACCGAAATAAAGGTAGATCAGCTAAAGTTACAGCTAAACTGAAGGCACATCCGAATAACCTCGCCAAATCATTCACTCGAGTGTGTAACAGTAGTCGTCTTCTACCTTCCAACCCCCTAGCAATTCATCAGGAACATAGATCAACGTAACATCTTGCAGATTTAAGGTTACGTGTTAGATTAAGATAAAACTAGAAATTTGTTGTTAGTCTCATACACTAAATCAATCTATATATAAAAAATTGTCGTGTCACAGTTTTTGTTGCCATACTCTCCGAAACGGCTTGACCGATTTTGATGAAATTTTTTGTGCTTATCCGGTATCTGTGAGAATCGGCCAACATCTATTTTTCATCCCCTGTCTTTCTCACTCCCTACCACATTCTTACATACATACAATATACACATTCTAACATACATACATAATTACAATAAGTAAGCTATGAAATTACTAGAAAATGATTTATATGGCAAGACAACGTTAACCGGGTTTACTAGTATATCTATATAAAAATGAATGTACGAGCCCCGACCACTATTAACTCGTACGGCAAGCTTTTTTAACCGTATGCAATGTTTAACAGACGATATTTTCAATATTAAAGTATATAACATATGCAAACCTATTTTTTTCTGAATGCTCATTTTATTTTCTTAGTTTAAGAACAACAAATGTTTGTTGTACTTCAACAACAACAACAATAATAATATTTCTTTGAATGCCTTGCTTCACTAAGAAGAAAAATTTGTCCACTAATTATTCGTACGGTGCTTAGCGGAGATTAGAATTGAAAGAATATCAAAATAAAAACAAACAGTGTAACATAATCACTATCTAGTCATAATCTAGAAACAGTTAGGCAATGCGGATGGTACGTGTTAAGCCGATTTGCAAACAAATCAGAAGATTAGCTGTAGATTATTTTAAATCTGGAAACAGTTTTGGTGAAATAGCCAAACAATTAAATTTGCCTAAATCGTCCGGTCAAGGAATAATTCAAAATTTAAAAAAAAATGGCAATATTGAAAACAATTTCGCTAATAGAGGACGAACATCTGTAATAACAGTTCGTGATAGAAGAGCCCTGGCCGCAATTGTAAAGTCTGATCGTCGCCAAAGTTTAAGAAACTTGGCATCAGAATGGTCCTATAAAATCAAAAAAAGTGGTAAACGTAAGTGGACGCGCCTACAATTGCGGAATATTGGGTATAAGTTCTATAAAGTTAGTAAAGGGATTCTCTATGTTACATGTTCAATATTCTATTTGCGGTTGTTGCTGGTAAACGCACGTGGCCCAACGTCATTTGAGTCACTACGGACTGTTAATGGTACAATATTCCCAACATATCGTGCTGCATGTGAAGAACTCAATTTACTAGAAAACGATACTCATTGGGATACGACAGTCGATGAAGCCATTATCTCTGCAGCTGCAAGTCAGATAGGCACATTATTTGCTATCATCATTTGGACATGCTTTACATCCAACCCATCGAACTTATGGCATAAATACAAGGATAATATGTCAGAAGATATCAAATTCGCGTCAGTTCCAGAAATCCGGATTTTGAGATAAATGAGGAGATACATAATCGGGCTTTACTATTGATCGAAGACATGTGTTACCTTATGTGCGGTAGTTTATTAGTCAGGTTAGGAAAGCCAGAGCCATATCGTGAAATGAATGACGCATTTAATCGAGAGTTGGAACGGGAACGTGACTATGATAACCAGAAATTAGATTTAGTAGTTCAAACGACTGTACCACTACTGAATCGACAACAAGAAGTTCACGATACATTAATGAAGGCAATTAATGATGGAAATGGTGGTTTATATTTTATTGATGCCCTGGTGGAACTGGTAAGAAATTTCTCATGTCAGTGATTTTAGAAACTGTTCGTGCGAGATCCAACATTAAATCTTCAAAAAATTGAAGAACCAACATGTAATATTTCAAAAAACTCAGCAATGAACAGAATTTTATCATCATCTGGGACGAATGCACAATGGCGCATAAACGTGCATTAGAATCACTTAACCGAACATTGAAAGATATACGCAATGATTCAAGATGTTTTGTAGGCGCAATGATTTTACTGTCTAGCGACTTTCGCCAAACACTACCAGTAATTCCAAGATCAACGGCTGCTGACGAAACAAACGCTTTCCTCAAATCATCGAATCTATGGCGCTATGTGAAGAAACTTCAGCTGGCAACAAACATTAGAGATGCATTACTTAATGATACATCTACTGAAGATTTCTCTGATCAATTACTGACTATCGGTAATGGTCGAGTACCTGTCGACGAATTGAGCGGACTGTTGGAATCTCGGCAGTAGTTTTTTTTTAAATATTTTTATTTGTTGAAATAAAAAACATGCAACTAGCTGACCCGGCGAACTTTATTCCGCCCTAGAGACAATAAAAAAAGCAGATTTCAGGTGCACCTGATAATAAAACAAAAAATGTCATGTATGTCAAGTTACGTAACTGAAGAGTGCAATCTCTTAAAGATTTATTGAAATACTTGATTAATAAAATATTAACTTAATAAAATCAAAAATCTGTTTTTTTATTGTCTCTAGGGCGGAATAAAGTTCGCCGGGTCAGCTAGTTGCATGTTTTTTTTATTTCAACAAATAAACAAGTAAAAAAAAACTACTTACGAGATTCCAACAGTTGTGTTGATCAGAAATGCAAAAAAGTAACATTATTAGAATGGTTAGACTTCAGCCAAAACAATAAAATAAAAACCTAAAAGAAATTCCAAAAATTTACTTTGCAGTTTGGACAATTGAATTCCCATTTCCGTCTTATCTAAGCCGATGAAAACATAATAAAAATGATAACTGCAATCAAATAACTGATATCAAATTGATATTAAAAATTTATTTTGTTGAGTTATAATTTGGTTTTTATAATAATTCGATCTGATTCAAAAAAAGTATGCGGTGTAAGGGTGCGAATAAATTTGGAAAGCAAGAAAAAAATTTAATGTGTATAATTTTGATATCTGTGTTAAAACGTTGTTTGACAACGAATATTTTAAGACATATAAAGCTATCAAGAGCAAACAAACTTAAAACTTTTGCAAAAAAATATGTGCACAAGTCAAAGGATTTCTGAAGATGCATTCTATGGACAGATGAAAGCTCATTTGAGAATAACTCCTCCAAAAATTATTTTCTTTGTAATTCTGCCCACGGTATAAAAGAAAAATCTTTAGCGGAGTCTTTCTCTTGTTTTGCCGATGTGTTGCATACAATGGGCTGGGTTACTTTGTTCCTAACACGGGATCGATGAACTAAGGACCATATTTAAAGATCCTTAAAGATTTAAAACTCAGAAAGGAAAGTCAAGCTTATTGGTTAATCCTAAACCCTGCAGCACGATAATGATCCATAGCAATAAGCCCGGATGATAGCAATATTGTAGAAAATGTGTTTAAAAAAATTTTTCGAAATGCCGCCATTTTGTTATTTTTGAAAAAAAAAAAAAAAAAATAAAAGCTTCGATTAGGCCCGAGATTATTCAATTCTAAAACTAATCCTTTTTGTATGATGGATTTTGGATGAATCCCTAAGGATCTATCGTGGTCACCGCAAAGTCCTTTTTTGGAGAAGGCGTCAAAACAGACAGCCATAACTTTGAAAATGTTGATTTTTTTTTTAGGTATGTGAAATTAAGTTTAAATATCAAATATTAATCCTGCATTATTACTTTTTTGAATAAAGAATTTTTACTACAAAAAAGATTTTTTTGAATATGTACAATTTTTTTAGGTCTCTGACTACCCCTAACCCCTTAAGATAAAATATAATTAAAATAATAAATACATCGAGAAGTCTTGTCCGATTATTTATTGGAGCCACTGTACATTTGTATGTAAACATATATATGTACATATATATGTATGTACATATATGTACACTGCCTTTAATACATACATAACATATGACATGCATGTACGCACACATATATTCTTACAATAATCTATGTATGGATGCAGGAGTAAAAATTGATGGTTAGGGATATTTGTGTAACATGTTAAACATTATAACTGTTGTACAATGTACAACTGTATTGACACACTATTGCAGTTTTACTATTATTAACGTAATCAAAAATACGAAACTGCAATAACAATATTACACATTTTTAGAGGTATAAATAAACGAATAAAAGAAGAAACAGGTTCATACGTTTAATTGTCAATACGTATCTAGCAAGATGAACCATTGAATGTGTTCACATACATACATATATACAATCACAGCACGTAACACATACATATGAATGTACAGCCATATATATGGCTGTGTGTATAAATCTTTTGTTCGCGACAATATTTCTACCAGAACATATTTTTAGATTCCACATACACAATTAAATACATATATTACATTTTAAAATAATATGAGATAAGAAACTTTTTAGAAACTCGTATAAATAATATTACTTGTTTTGAGAAAACGAACAAATATTTAGAGAAACGTTTTAGCTAAACTTCCTTCAAGGGCCGAAAATCGAATCTATGCAGGCAAAAAGTTGTGCGAGAGAGATAACTATATAGTACATTACAAATTCGATAACAGATAACAGCTTATGGACTTTGAATTGTTTTCATTGGGCAAAAATGCTTCCATTCATTATTTTTTCCACAGAGCACACAAAAAAAATCTGCTTTATTGTCGACGCGAAACAGCGTTGCCCACAGTGCAAATTCAGCATAAGAACTCCAGAGAAGCTTGCCTATTCGCGACGCACGCATATCTTCTTAAGTAGTGAAGCGACTTGCCAAATTTTAAAAGCAGTTGATTGTTAATTCCTTAATTCTTTTGATTATTTAGGTTAATTTTGAATATTTCATAATGAAGACTCATTTTCAGCAAAAAAATCTTCAACATTATCTTTTATATCTAATAAAATTAACATTTCGGAACTACAATTGCTTTCTTCGATGTCCATCCGTGTTCGCACGTGTCTTATTGAGGCAATAAGTGTGTCCGAAGAGGTTGCCAGCATGTTGAAAAGGTCTTCATTTCATCTAACCCGAAATATATTGAATGTATTAGTGTTTCTAAATCTCTTGTTGTCCTTGTGTTTACATTCCCTCGCTTCTTCAGACAGCTCTCCAATTGGTAAGCACTGATACTCTATTAAGTACTTTTCATGAGCCAAAGTCCTATGTATTGTAAGGGTGAAATTGAGTCAAAAGTTCAGCTGTTTTCGATGCATATTCTGCAAATTTTGCACCATTTATCATGTCCATCTCATCAATTTTCGTCTCTACACCTATTATCAATTTTCGTCTCTTGCAGCAATTCCATTACAAAATCAATTTGATTTTTAGTGGCACGAAAAACTTAAAAAAATCCCAGAGTCAAATCTTTTTAGCACTTTGAAAAAAAAGTCTCGTAAATTATATTCAAAATGAAGCTAGCAAGTCGTCCCTGCCGACATTGAGTATACCAAGTACCAACAAATTATAACATATTAAATAAAGTCGAACACCCTCGAGATCGGCATCAATTCAATTTTAAATTCCCTTTAACATGCAGCGGCAGCGATCGCATGCTATCTCGCTCACTCTTGCCAGCCAACGCACAGTGGTCGGTACTGTATGAAATTAGCGGCCAAAAATGTTTCCACTGACTATATCAAAGTGAAATTTTTATATTAGCTTTATAAAATTATAATAAGTAGTAAACAATTGTATTGTCATAAATAAACCACTTCAAACCCCTTTCATTGCACTTTTAGGCTATCAAAAAATAATTTTTAATTTTTCAGCAACAGATTCTGAAACTGTTATTTCCTCCGGATAGCTTTTCTGTTTTTCCTTCAAAATACTATCATAACAGGGTAAGAAGTTAATATCCGGTTTATTATTAACAAAGCTTCTAATAAGCAGATACTGATGTTTTGTTAAATTTGCATCAGTTATAAGTGATATTGCTTCACACGTCTTTGCAGGAAAGATCGATGAATTCGGTTGTCTACAAGCATTTCGCAAATCATCAGCTGCGGATTCATCAAATTCTGCTATATCTGCTATCCGTCGCCGCTTAGTTCTTTCTGAGCACTCAAAAAGACTTAATCTTGGACGACCTCGATTTTGCTGTAACGGTGATGATTTCAGATTTAACAATATTAATTCATTTTGAGCAAACCAATCCGCATTTTTTTCGACAACTTTATATTTTATTCTGTAGCTTTTAGTCCACATTTCTCCAAACTTTTTAAAGATATAATCCAGTCTTGACACCACACTATTGCCACTGAATTCATAACCATCAGATTCAAATGTATGTTCCAGGTATCCAAATACTTGTTTAGCTTTATCAGCAAATGAACCTGTTTCCAAACACCAAATATCAAAAATATATATGCGTGGGAGCTGACATTGATAAGATGTTCCTGTATATACATATGTATGTATGTATAAATTAAACGAATGCTTGATTAAAATTAAGAAAATAATATTGAAACCAAAGAACAATTAAATATGACGATCAAAACAAAAACAAAATATACACTTAAGAAAGTGCAGTGTGAATACGAAGACAACACAAGAGAATAACACAGATAACAACAACACAGTAGTGTACGCGTACAGGGACAACACAATAGAATAACACGAATAACACAGAAAGTTGCAAAAAGTAGCAGCTGAAAAAAAGAACATAAACTAAGAAAATAATGAATAAAAAAAGCAAACAAGATTTATTTGAGGGTGAGACGGGGATCACAACTTTTTCTCTAATTAAAGTCACAAAACATAGTAAAATTCACCTTCCACACAGGTCACTTATAAAACGTTAGTTATAAAACATTAGGTCAATATAATTTTACACAAAAATCTTTAAATATATACTATAAACCTTTTTTTTTCAATATTCATTATTAAATTTGGCGATTTAGCGCAATTATATATTAAATATTAATTTTTTCCCTCAGATCTAACTTTTAAGCTCCGTTCACTGCACAGCTTGCGTGGTTTTTTTCCTCTCTTTTTAAGCTGTTCTTAGCACGTACCAACGAAATAACGGAAAAACAAATTCTCCAATTGTTTTGTTGTTTTATTATGAATTAGTTTTCATACACAGAGTTCCAAATTTCAGTTTTTTTTTTTTTATTTTTGGCCTATGAAACCGACCACTGTGCAATGTCGCCAAATGCGTTTCTGTACAAAACCCACATTCGTATTTTTATTGTTCGATTTTGACAAATGATGTAGTTACTTTTTGGGGTCCGAAACGATTCATTCTGTGTGTACATACTATTTAGCGACTTTTCGCTATGGGTACTGGGTGCAAATACTATTCAACCACAAAATGGTGTTTCCTCTTATAAAGTCAAGAATTAACTGTCGCGAACAAGTGCATCTGGTCGTCGCTTCTCTGATCTTGCTATGCAGCGCATACTACAAAATGCTTACTTCTCATTTTAAGGTACTGCCCGCTCAGTCAATTGGGCCGCTTTCTTAACTCCTAAGATTAAGGGCCTCCTCGGCCTTTCTTAGTTTGTCTATGACGACTTGCAACTCTTCTTAGTTGTGCTTTACTCGAAGGACTCTCTTTACTGCCCAGGCGGTTGCCAATATGCAAAGGGCGGTAATTCCGACTATGAAAAGTCGAACGGAATGTTTTGAGTCTACTTCTTCCAGGTGTCTCAGGTTGTCGAGGCTCAGCCTGCGTAAGTTTGACAAACTGAGGATTTTTGGATGGCCCCGGGACCATTTTTGGGATGTCCTTGTTATTTCTGTAGACCTTCGCGTTGTTCTGATCTGTATCTTCTTCTCAAACGTGATCAGGAATTTGCCTACCACCATTGTGGTCTCTTTGTCCATCTCTTTGACTACGGCAGTTTAATCATTTATTACTATAACGCAATCGTCTACTACCGTGACTGGCTCCAAATGGATGGGCTGGACGGCAAAGCCTTACAAAATGCTGCAATTCACAATCGGCCAGGATGTTGTTGTTCTCGAGGAGCAGTATCGTCGAAATTTTTTGTACCGGGTAGATGTTCATCTTCTTACAAATTAAATAAGGTTTAGGGTATTAAATAATAAAAAGCAGAAAGTTATCATTTTTTAAAACCTTAACGGTAGAAATTTAAAGGATGGTTGTTTTGCTAGTTTTTGTAGAGAGTTCTTTTATTTAAACTCAGTAAAATTGATATTTTTTCCAATTTTTTTCGAATTCTATTTGTCCGATTTTTTTAATCCTATTTTTATTTTACAGGTAGTTCATACTTAAATCAAATATACACATTGTTTTTTAATTTAATTTTTTTTTACTTAAGGAAGCAATATTTAACGATGTCTTCATGTAAAGTTGATATTTGTGCAAAACTCGAAATATCAAAAGATGTTAAGAAATTAACTAAAAAAATTAACTTAATGAAATTGATTAATACGAAATAGAATCTCCCCTATGATGTGCAATCTACGGGGCATTGAGTTCACTAAGTTTTGCACGTGCTTTTATCAATTTTGCCCCATTTCTGGACAATTGCCACTTTTAGATCCTTCAACGACTCAAATTACCTTCCACCCTCATACACGTTTTCTGTAAGGATTCCCCAAATGTCCTCAATCGGATTCAAATCTGGACTTATTGCTGGCCACTGCAATAAAGGGATTTTTTTCGATTCAAAGAACGACATCGTGTGCTGTGCTACTTGTATATGAGCGTTATCCTGTTGAAACATCCCGTCCTCACCGTGGAACTCTTCTGCAAAATGATATAAGTTCACTATTAAGGAGATCCGTATACATTTAAGCATTTATCCGACCCGAAACAAAGCAAATTGGTTATTTTCCAGCATAGCTAAAAGCTGGCCAGACCATCATAGAACCACTTCCAAGGTTCCGTCTGTAGCAAGTCTGCCTAGGATGTTGTAGGTATCGCCAATACTTTTGATTGCCGTCTGGCCCGTCTAGATTGAACTTTTTTTCATCGCTAAAAACTACCTTTCGAAACTCGGTGTCCCAAAATATATATCTTTATATACATTTGTACCTTTGCGTCATATCTGAGGTGCAACTCTTTCCAGCAAATCTGTTGGACCCCCTGTCTACTTATTGGCAACTTTAGCTCTGCCTTTATTTGAGTACAACTCATGCTCTTAGTCGTTGCCATCATTCTAATGTGCCGTGTAGCACGTGCATTCACTTTCGGTACTGCTCCTTTTCGATTGTTTTGGGCATATGTCCCCGGATTTTTATAGTAATTTGAGATAGTACTTTGATTACTTTTTAAGGGGTTATATAACTTGTAATTTTCAAAAAAATTAAAAATTTTTTTTTTGCATATATGCAAAATATATATATAGAATAAAGAAATATTTGAAATTGTGTAAAAATTTCACATCGATCCAGAAATTAGTTTCAAAGAAATTAGCTAACATATAAAGAAGCATACGCGCATTTTAACTTAAATTTAACAGTTCCCAAAACTTTTACGCCGTTTTTCTCGAAACTATGTTTTCAAAGTCGGTGAGCAAGATTTCTCAGAATCGGCTTAACTGATTGGATTGAAATTGGATTTTCAATCAAAGGAAAAAGGATTCTAAAAATTATTTCGATTTTTTAAGTCACTTGAAAGTCAAAAAATTTTCGAAAAAAACAATTTTTTTTTTATGAAGCCACCATTTTGTTAAAAATCGATATTTTGACTTATCCTTCGATCATTACCTGTATTCATTTCTTCTTTTTACAAATCTTTTGAATTTTTGCAATTCAGATAATCAGGACCAGAGATATCCTGCTCACCGCAAGACACCTTTTTTCGGAGGACCTCCAGGAGATGTCCTGCCGGAGCTACGTGTTCCAATATTTTTTGGAAAAGATAACAAATTCTAAAATTTCATTAAATTTTCAAGTACGATTTTTTGGGCTTACAAGTAGATATAACCCCTTACATTTTTGGATATTTTTGTAATTTTAATGTGGATGTGGAATTCAGCCATAGTTTCAATTTGGGTTATTTTCTTCTTCATGTAACTCCGCTGCGAGAGGCATTTTTTTCCAATAACAGTCAAAATACAAAAATAACGGGAATATTTGCAACAATATTACTTCCAAACAATTTAAAAAAAAAAAAATTTTGTTAGTTTAATAATTTTTTGGTGAGAGATAACTAATGGTCTTAACAATAATACATGAGCGGCAATCTTAATGGCTATCTGTTAACGTTCAGTAGCGAAGAGGTCTCTTTCCTGGAATTTTAGTTGTTCCCAATCGTCAAAGTCTGGAGTACCTACAACTACCTTCGGGGCTGTTACTAAAAAATGTAGACTCCTAACATGGGGGTGGTGTGCCGACAAAGAAGAATCTTGTTCTAAACCTATTTTCCGTCATCTGACCATTGGAGATACTGTAAAGCGGGGGAGCATTTTCGATGGATTTCCCGAAGTTATTTTCTAACATTGATTCTATATAAAGAAATTTCCGATTTGTAATAGTGCTGGTTTTACATCAAAAGTTGATCTAGAATGAATTGTTTGAACGATAGCAAACTTTGAAAATTCGTCAACGCAAGTAAGGAAGTGTTTGCCCTCTGTGGAGAGAATATTGATGTACAGTATTTCTCTTGGGTTGCACGAGATTGGAGTCTCGGCTATTTCCTGTTTTTTCGGATGCCTGTCGTACTTTGCTTTATGGCAGAGTTTGCAATTTTCGACTATTTCATTGTCTAATTTAGTCATTTTTGGGAAATAAATAGTCTTTTAGTATTTGACCATTGGAGATACTGTAAAGCGGGGGAGCATTTTCGATGGATTTCCCGAAGTTATTTTCTAACATTGATTCTATATAAAGAAATTTCCGATTTGTAATAGTGCTGGTTTTACATCAAAAGTTGATCTAGAATGAATTGTTTGAACGATAGCAAACTTTGAAAATTCGTCAACGCAAGTAAGGAAGTGTTTGCCCTCTGTGGAGAGAATATTGATGTACAGTATTTCTCTTGGGTTGCACGAGATTGGAGTCTCGGCTATTTCCTGTTTTTTCGGATGCCTGTCGTACTTTGCTTTATGGCAGAGTTTGCAATTTTCGACTATTTCATTGTCTAATTTAGTCATTTTTGGGAAAAAAATAGTCTTTTAGTATTTGAGTAATGTTTTCCTGAGCTGTCCTATGGGCCCTGCTGTGTTCGAGCGCGATGATTTCTAGCGGCTCGTCTCTATTGGCAATGTCTTGTACGAGATTTTTGCAATACCAAAACATCGTCGATGGAAATTCCAGGATTAATTGATACTGATGAGTTCACGACGTTGGAGTTTACATTTTCTTTTAAAATGTAAAATAGGGTTTTAAAGTCTGCAAATTCTAATAAGTGTCAAGTTTTTTGTTTAAAGAGGATGAAGGAACGGGTTGACTGAGTTGCGATAACAGTTTATGGGCTTTTTAAAGGTTTGAATAGTGTAACTTAAAGATTCTTCACTATGGACCGTCGAGTAAGTGATGCTTCCGCCATCTTGTACAGCGTCAGACTTTGCGTCATTTTCTAACGCATTTACGAAATGTTGAGACAGGGCTTCGGCAACATAACTCTCTTTTTCGGCTTATAAATAAATGTTGGATTGTGTTTCTCAATTAAGGCTTTCCAGCGCTTTATCTTAGAGTTTGTGTTTCTACCCGACACCGAAAATGTAAGCGGCTGATGGTCAGTGATGATATTAGAGTTTCGGATTCCGTATAGATAATTTCTCAAAGCTTTTATTGATCAGACAGTGACCAATAAATCCTTTTCGTTTGTGGCAAAATTGATTTCCAGTCCCCTTAATGTCCTGGAGACTATTGTAATTGGTCTTCCTTGTTGCGAAGCCAGCCCCTATGCAGATGCATCGGTGGTAAGATCGAAAGGTTTCGAACAATCGGGGTAACTCAATAAAACGCCTACGCATGCCAATATTGATTTTAACTTCTCTAGCGCTTCCATCTGCCGTTCGTTAAATTTTATGGGAACTTTCCAGGATTGGTATGTGCTGACTTTTCTGTTTTTTTAGAAGAATAGGTTTTGCTATTTAAACAAAATCTCGAACAAAGCACCTATAATAACTGGCAATCTCCAGAAAGGAGCGAATGCCAAATAGAGTTTCTGGAGGTTTGCATTGCAAATTTTCTACGCTGGTCTTAAAAAAATGCGATTTTTCTTCCAAGACTCGAATGTTTGCATCGTTTAAACGCTGTAAGATGCAGTCTATGTGTTTTAAATAATCTTCTTTTGTCGTCGAAGTAGACATGGTAAAACTTTCCAATCTGTTCTCTGAGACCGTCATCGATTGCTGTGAAAGGCAACCTGCAGAGTTCATACTTTCCGTTGTTAACGGAGAAAGTTGTTTTTTCCCGATCCGGCTCTGGAAGGTTAATTTGGTGGAAGCCAGATAAAGAGTTGTGAAGTATTTTGATTTGCCCATATTCGAAAATATCATGGTGACATTTGGAATAGGATATTTATCGTAAACCGCGATGAGGTTGAGTTTCCGAAAATCAATTACTAATCGTTTCTTTCTGTTTTCTGTCTTGTCAGTAGTTTTTTTTATCCACAACCTAAATCGGATTGTTGTAAGGTGGCCGAGAGGGTCTTATGATTCCATCACTCAAAAGTTGTTTTACTTCCGAGTTAACGCAATCCGCCACGCCCATAGGGTAAGGGTACAGCCTCAAGTACATTGTGTCGTTATTCGGGATCTGTATTGTGGACACAATATTTTTATTTAAAATCGGTTTTTACTCCGAGCAGCCTAAGGTAGTATTCATCGTTTTCCTTAACCGGAGATGAAATTTCTTGGGTGACATGATTTATCCGTTGTTGTTTTAAAAGCTTCACATTGATTTTGAAATGGATTAAATTTATTTTGAGGGTTTTGATAATTATTATTGATCTAATAAGTAGGGCGGTTAGCTAAATCTTGCAGATTATATTGAGCCTTTTGTCTAAACCAAGAAGAGCTGTCGACCTTCATAAGTTCTACCGGTGGTTGGCTTTTAAAGCGCCTGCTTTTTTCATCATTATTTTTTCGGCAAAGTGAAATCTAGTCTGCATATAATTATTTCAAAATTTAAGACTGTAGTCGACCCATCGGACAATTTCTATTTCTTTATGAGCTTGAACCGCGGGGCACTAACCTTAACACTTTCCAGTTTATTTGTTAGCTCACCTAATTTTCCTTGGAGTTC
Source organism: Drosophila austrosaltans (assembly GCA_035045865.1). Lineage (NCBI taxonomy): Eukaryota > Metazoa > Arthropoda > Insecta > Diptera > Drosophilidae > Drosophila > Drosophila austrosaltans. Next base: position 3,603,147 of record JAWNOQ010000073.1, on the reverse strand, counting down.
CCTCTTTTGTAAAGCGAGAGCACTTTAAACGGCGCCATGGACTACAGTTTCTTCTTGTTTTGCATCCATGTCTATGATTTCTATTTTATTTGAACTATTCCAACAGACACTAACACTGCCACAGGGAACGGTTCGCAATGATTTCGATGGAAAGGGATTTTATTTATTTATTATAAATTCTTATTTATTCGTTTGCGTTTGTTTCATTAACAGGTCCACAAAAGTCTTAAAATTTCATTTTTTTTTGGTTTGGAAAACATAACACAGATGTTTATTTATTTAAGGTATTTAAGGTGTGTGTTAGGTAAATAAATGTTTATTGAGGTGGAAAATTTGAGTGAAACAGATTTATTTTGGTTTGTTTGAATTTATTTTTTCTTTCTTGTGGTTTATTTCTATTTCGTTTGTTTTATTTTGTCGATTTAGTTAGCGATTCAGTTTAAATAAAAGATCACCCTACTTACATGCTTCCTTGTTTTCCCTTAAATTAATTTTAATTGCTTTTGGAGGGCGAAGTTCAACGCTGCTGACGCTATGTGCTAATATGTGTAAATACTTGATAATAAAATTTATTTTATTATCTGTTATACGCGGTAGTGGTGGAAACTAACTGAGATCTCGTGTTTCATAAAAAAAAATTTGCCACTATTTTTTGAAGCCTTGTATCGGTGACTTGATTTAAAAATACAAAGCTTTAACGTTAATTTTTTTGTAATAATTTGATACCAAATGAAACGTAATAAAATAGCCCTTTTTAAAGAGGTAAAACTAATTTAATCTATCAAATTTTCCTGAAATTGAATATTAGTTTTAAGCTATATAATATACATACATACGTACCTCAAAGGAATAAGTAAATGTGAATTTTTTTTGTCCTTGTACTTGATTAAAATCTTACCGTACATTCTTTTGGAGTATGCACGTTTTTGCATACCTACATATAGCATATATGTATACATATTCCACGACCATTCTTCAGACTTAATTTTATTACCGTTATCTCAAATTTGCTAGGCAGATTATTAAATAATATATATAATATATAATATGGTTAATGAAGTACAATATAAAATTAATACAAATAAAATTTTTTTTTAATTAGAAAGTGAGTAAAACAATTAAAATTGTATTTGGAACCAAATATTGCAAATGTGATTTTACGTTACACTGCCTAGTGAATCACATTTGTTGGACAAGGACGAAGGCCAAAGCTGGAAAAAATACATTACTTATAATACCACCCAAAGTATTGCCGGGATATTAGGTAGCCACATAAGGAATCCCATAAGCGCAACAAATGTTTAAGATCCTTGATTATTTGGGCAAAATTTTAATATGCAAGGAAGTCTTAACTATGTCTTATACCCACAAAAACAAATGTGTTGGTATATGGGCATTTCCTAAACTGGCGTGACGTTACGTTCGCATGATTAAACTTAAAAAAAAATTTGAAAAAGACAGATTTAAAAAAAAGTTTTTTCATATATCGATAGTACTTATGTAGAACTATATTCAGAAAAAAATTGAAAAAAATCGAATGTAAGGATTCGATTTTATAGCCAAAATATGATCTGGCGTGACGTTACGCGCACGAAGTGGGTTATCTGACTTTCACTGACACAAGTTCAAAACTCTGCGAATTGGCTATGTTTTTTGAGTAAATGTTTTTTGGTAATGTTTCTAAATAACACAAGTTTATTTTTCAATTTAGCAAATCAAAAACAAGTTCATAGTTTTTTTTTTATTCAAATTCTAAATCTGGCGTGACGTTACTGGCGTGACGTTACGAAAATTTCCAAGGGAAATTTTTTTAAAAATTATTCCAAAATCATTTTTAAACAAAACTAGAACATTGTTTTAAACACAAAACAAAACAAAAAATTAAAAAAAATTGAACTACTTAAAGAAATAAAATTTTTATCCATAATATTGTTAGGCACCATATTGGTGGAAATGGGAATATTATACATAGTATGGAAATATAGAAAAATATTCGATATTAAGTATCAGTTTTTAAAAAAAATGCAGTTTTAGCTGCTTTTAGCTGTTTTTCTTCTCCACATGAAAGAAAATGCATCCGATGGATGTCGAGAATTTTTCGTATTCTCGCAATCTGGCGTGACGTTACGCATGTTCGAACTCAAAAAAAAAAATCAAACAGTTTTTTTAAACTCGGATTTTTTTTTTGATTTGTATAAGATAACTAAAAGTTGCTTTAAAGTTAAAGTTTCCCTTAATTTGTATCGTCAGTTTCGAAATAACAAACGAAAGTGTGGTTTTTTCTGGCGTGACGTTACATTAGAACATTGATAAAAGGCAAATGAAAATTTTCCCCTTCATTGTTACATCTTTGCTGTTCTGGATTTTTTTTTAGTAAATTGTAACGATAAAGAAAGTTTTGCAATATGAGTATAATCGTACAGTTACTCTTAACCGAAAAAAAAATAATATATAAAGAATATATATAGAAATAATCAAAATAGGCGAAATTCCTAAACTTCAACTTTGAGGCTCGAAATCTTGCCATCGGGACTTCGAAAAGCTTTAAACCTTTTGATTTATTTATATTTGAACTTTCTTCTTTCATAATCAAAGAAAAAAAATTACTTAGGTGAACTTTTAATTTTTTGGGTTGAGGTTGACCTTTTTCAGGAAATGCCCATATATAGAATGGTTAAACACAATACTTATTGACTTTTGCTGGAGAACTGTACGGAACAGACTGGATTTTCCTGCAGGACAGATATTTGAATGGCCTGCGATTTGTCCAATTGATAATCGATTAGGAATATTGTCATGCAAGGTTTACAAAAATAACTATCAGTTTGATGCTGTAAAGGACCTTAAAGAGCCCCTATTCGAAGAATGTTCTCAACTTGGCCTTTCAACACTACAAAACTTGTCAAATCAAAAAAGTCAAATTAATAAAATGCTTTTTAATAAGAGAAAACATATTAACTATTAACATTTTTTTAAAAAAATTATTTAATTTTTCTTCACTTTTGTTATGTTTCTTTTTCTTTTTTTACGCGCGAATCCCAGCGGAAGCACTAAGTGCCCACTACCTCCCACATAGTTTCCAGTAGGCCTAGATGGTACAAAAAGAGCTACTTGGTGTGATAACTCAGGCGAGTCAATATCACCAGTAAGGAGCTTGTGCATAAAGATTACACCAAGCATTATTCTACGGTTAGTAAGAGAAGGAAGATTCATTAAAAGAAGTCTACTAGAGTACGATGGCAGGTTGACATTAGGATCCCAGTTCAGACCACGAAGAGCAAAAAGCAGAAATTGTTTCTGAATAGATTCAATTCTAATTTGGTGTCACTCATATTGAGCTGACCATATGCAAGAACCATACTCCAAAATGGGACGGACCAGAGAAGTATAGAGAATTTTGGTTGTATATGGATCATCGAATTCCTTCGACCATCTGTTTACAAAACCAAGAACGCCTGTGGCTTTAGCGATTGTCGTAGAGATATGGGAGTTGAAGGGTCCATAAAAACACCTAAGTCATTCATTTCATCAAGGCGTTCTAATGGAGAGTTGTTAGGGAATACGTCGTCATCTGAGGAGAGGTCCTATGAAACGACATAACCTTGCACTTAGTGGTATTAAAATATTGTGCAGACACCAACACTGAACATTATTAAGATCAGCTTGCAATCTACTGGACGAGACCATGTTGCTAAAACTAAGGCAAAGCTTAACATCGTCTGCATACATGAGCACATGTGAATGAAGGAAGACGGAAGAAAGATCATTTATGAAGAGGGTGGACAGCAACGGACCAAGATGACTACCCTGGGGCACCTCCGAAGTCACGTTGATACTTCTAGAAAAGGAAGAATTCAATAAGTCCTTTTGTGTTCTGCTTGTCAGATACTCACGAACATATGGGAAGCCAATTGCGTTTAATTTTATGAGTAATAACTTATGGTTAACAGAGTCAAAAGCTTTACTGAAATCAGTATATATGATATCAGTCTGCTTTGCATTGTCAAATCCTTTAATCATAGATGTGAATTCTAAAAGGTTAGTGATTGTAGATCTACGTTTTACGAATCCATGTTGGGCTGGTGAAATTATAGAACTACAAAAATGTTGCAGCTGAGAAGTGATTAACTTTTCAAGAGCTTTTGAAATAGCGGACAACTTGGAAATTTTCTGGATGAAAAATAAATAAATGATTCCTTTCAAATCAACGGGAAAGTGGAGGTTTCAACGGACAACGAGAATAACTTCGGAATAGGCTTACATAACGATTCAGCGCAAAATAATATAATTATTATAATAATTATTATTGGTCTGATAAGAAGGGCGGTTAGCTAAATCTTGCGGATTATATTGAGCCTTTTGTCTAAACCAAGAAGAGCTGTCGACCTTCATGAGTTCTACCGGTGGTTGGCTTTTAAAGCGCCTGCTTTTTTCATCATTATTTTTTCGGCAAAGTGAAATCTAGTCTGCATATAATTATTTCAAAATTTAAGACTGTAGTCGACCCATCGGACAATTTCTATTTCTTTATGAGTTTGAACCGCGGGGCACTAACCTTAACACTTTCCAGTTTATTTGTTAGCTCACCTAATTTTCCTTGGAGTTCCCTCTTTTGTAACGCGAGAGCACTTTGAACGGCGCCATGGACTACAGCTTCTTCTTGTTTTGCATCCATGTCTATGCTTTCTATTTTATTTGAACTATTCCAACAGACACTAACACTGCCACAGGGAACGGTTCGCAATGATTTCGATGGAAAGGGATTTTATTTATTTATTTCGGGAGAGGAAAAAATTTATTATAAATTCTTATTTATTCGTTTGCGTTTATTTCATTAATAGGTCCACAAAAGTCTTAAAATTTCGTTTTTTTTTGGTTTGGAAAACATAACACAGATGTTTATTTATTTAAGGTATTTAAAATCTGAGTACACAACCAGGAATCCCATCGGGACCTAGAGAGTACACAGGATTGACTTGCTTAAGCACGCAGAGAAGCAAACTTTCATGAATTGAAGGATTGAATATGCAATGTAAGTTTTTTAACTCATAACGATACGGAGAGTTTGAGTGGTATTCCGTTAAGGAATAGGTTGTTTTGGAAAAATCAAAAAAACAAACATATCGGCAATGGCCTGATCATTGTCCGCAGTCTTACTTTCGAAAGTAAAAAAGGATGGACTTATGCACGTGTTGCGTTTAGCGTTCATAAAGTTGTAAAACTGCTTAAGATCACTATAAAACTAAAGTTTACATCGCCGAAGATAATCCTTATAGCATTTCGTATTACGCTTCATGAAATTTGAACGAGCAATAGCATATTTAGAAAAATCTGATGGACGATCTGCCTTTTTATTACTCCTAAAATATTTCGACTTGACATTTCTCAAATTGGACAGGTCTCGAGTGAACCAGGGGGGTTTATTAGACCGAACTGATCTACCGAGAGGAAAACAAACTTTAAAAACGGAATCAAGCATATTATAGAAATAATGAATAGCAGAGTCCATGGTTGTACAATTGTACAGATATGACCAATCAAGGTTCCAAATAATATTATTAAGTCTGACAAAGTCAGTCTTACGAAAGCAGCGGCTTCTTGTTACCAACACAAATACAAGATCAAGATCTATCAATTGAATTGCGTACAGGATTAATTTGAATAAGGGATGAATCTAAATTACCATTAATGAAGCAATGCGATGAGGAGGGCAACAACACTGAAGGCTCATCAGAATGGGACCAGGAAATATCTGGTAAATTAGAGTCACCAAGAACGATGAGAGTATCTCTATCAGAAAGATGTGAAGAAACTGCATGAATTGCTACGAAATGATTATTATATGTGATTAAGTCGGATGGAGGTGGAATGTAAGAGCAAGTAACATAAGTGCAAAAAGATTTAAAGAAAATTTTGACACTAATAAACTCAATTTCATGTAGATGCTGACGTACGAGAAGAGGGCAGAAGTTTGTTATTAGAAGAGGAGGAGATAACAGGGGGCAGTCGAATCGGAGGCCGATTTCTCCTTTTCGTCGTATACCCTTTTATAATAAGATGTTCCGGCCAGAAATCTCATCTACAAATTTGGACAAAAAGATTAGGTGGAACACTTATTTTAAATGACGAGATGTCACGGGTATACGAAAACCTAAATTTTTCCACCGCTGTGTTTGAGGCCTGAGTTTTTGCCCGGATATGGGCTAAGACATCGTCAGAAGTAGTGTTGGGGTCAAGCCTCGAAACAAATATCTGTTTTTTCGTTGGTATACCGACAAGTGAACTCGACACACCAGCCGGCACAGCAGCCACAGCGCTGGGCACTGATGCTACCGTGGCTTACAATGCTTTACGAGCCCCTCTTGTCAGCATTTGATTGGGAATATCATTGGGACAGGTTATTCGCCCGGACAAATCAGAGACTACACCTGATATCGCGGTAACTTGTGTGATTCCATTGGAATCCACCCAGTTGGATGCTATCGGACTTTTAAACGATATCGGGTGCCGTGAATTCGGTGTGTTTGGGTCATTAACTCTATTCGAAACAGCGAGAATAAGAGACGCTGGCGGACCAGGGGACAAATTCCTAGTGATGGTCTTCTTTCGCTTCGGGGATTCGCTTAAAACTATTAAACTGAGTTTCCAATGATGAAAACTCCCGTCCCGTAGCTTCATTAATACACGCATCTCTCTCTCGGCATCCCGACACGCTTCACAACTCCATTTGAGGCCCCCACCATTCCCGAGGCTGTCCTTTACTTTGACTGTGTAACCAGCACAATTAAAATGCATAACATTGTCACAGAGCCAACAAAGCAAAAAAATCTTCCTGAGCTTTAAGAGGGTGAGGGCACTTCTTACTTGAGCAGACCGACATTGTTAAAGTATTTTCAATTTTATTAATAGTTTAGGAATAACAGAAAAATAAACTAACAGAAGTAAAAAAGATTGATTTAAAAAAATAGGGCGTATAAGAACAAAAAGTCCCGCATAAGGGTTAAGGTGCTGTAACTGCTTTCAAGACAAAAGAGCAAATAGTTAAGAGAACAGTGAATGCACAACACAAAACAGATAACAAACGCGAGATTAACTAACGCGAGAATAACGGACGCTAACACAAGCAATATATGTATATATATAAAAAAAGAGAGCAAGAAAACACAAACAACACTGTATACGAGAGAGAGCGCGAGTGCATGCAAGTAAAGCACAAGCGAAAAAATCAAAGTCTGTGAGACACGACAACAAAGCAAAGAGTTTTGTTGTTGATTTAAAACAAAAGTAACAATAACTTTGATTTAATGTTTAGCAACAAAACGAAAAGCAAGAACAATTAATTGTGATTGATATTTAATTAGCAAAGCCTTTAAGCAATTTTAATAGAATGAAAATTCGCAATAAAAGCAGAAAATAAATTAATAGTGAGAGCGCCCAGAAAACACGACCGGCAAGGTTGATAGTTCAAAATGTTTTTGAAATGAACCTTGTTAATGATATATTTAAAGTTTCCATAAGATAATTTAAAAAAAAAAATAATTAATTTTTTTTAACAACACGTTTATACTAAATAAGTGATGGTAGCGGGAGCCTCATGGTTTCGACCTGTATGTCTGCAGCTGGTGTCCTGATGCTGGAGTTTGTTGGAACTACCATGACATAAAATACATATCTAGAGGTATACAAAAAAATGTATGGAAAATCCTCAGGATCTCGGTAAAAGTAATCACTTTCTGTTCTGTCAGGATAATGACCCAAAGCACAAGTAGCGAAAAAGTGCACACCTGGCTTATTTGGATCTGCCCTGATGTGGTTAAACTTCCGACACCAATACTAGATCTTATTGTTCTTGAAAATTTGTGGGTGATATGGGACAATAACATCCAAAATCGGCCAAAAACACCAGCAACGAGTTAAAAGCAGCCATTTTCGAGGAATGGCCAAAATGTTGGTTATATCGGTGCAAAATAGCATAAAAGCTATCTTAGATATAAATGGAAGACATACCAAACATTAAATGTCAAACAGATACGGTTTATATCAAGAAAAAATTTTAGTTATGCTGAGTCAAATAAGATGTGACATTTAAATGTCGACTTTTTCTAGTTTTTGCTCTTTTTACATAATAAATTAAATTAAATAAATAAATTAAAATAAATGAACTGGGTATTGTTTAGTTCATATATTACTTGAAAATTTTGCGTATCAATTTTGTTGTTACCTTTCTCGGTTTGAAAGATATTCTTGATTCAATTTTGTTTCATTGGGTGGTTCAAATAAGCTTTAAACCACTGTATGTGTGTATGTACCTACCTATATACATGTATGTATGTATACGTATAAGTACATACAACTGTAGATATGTACATATAATCTTTTTATCAATTTTTTTGTTTCATTTTTCAAAGTAAAATACATAAGTATGTATGTATATGTATTTAAAAATGTGGTCTAAAAATTTTTGAGCCAATTTGATAACCGAAATGGTATAACTGATTTAATAAAAGCTGGTATAAACCATGTTTTCTGAACTGATGACCATTGAAGCTCGAAAACCACTTAATGGATTTCGATAAAGTTTTTACATCGGTTAAAGAACATAAAGACGTAGTGCTTAATTAAAGGATTTTAAAGTAAATTTCAATATTTTCCAAAAAACTGAAGAAAAAAATTCAAAAGGCCGCCATTATATCAATTTTCAAAAAAAGGTTAAAAGGCTTCAATCGAGGATTGAGCTTTACAAAATGTAAACGGCTCCTTTGGTCGAGGTCGTGCGCAATTATTTTCAAACTGATCAAAATTGGGTAGAGAAATTTTTTTTTTTTTTTTTAAAGAGCCAACCAAGGAACGTTTCATCGTTCAAAGTTTTCGACTCTATGGATCTAAAATGCAGCAGTAAGAAAATGAGCTTCTTTTATCCAACATAGTACACAGAACCAAAGGCACATTTTTGATTTTATTTTTAAATTTTATTTTTTCAAAATGAACAAGAAAAGTTTTCAAAAACTTTTCAAATAGACAAAAATAATAATAATGAAATTTTTTTTTTATACCTTTTATTTATTTTGTTGGATCTCTCATTTAACTTTATAAGACTAACAACAATTTTCTAGGTTTATCATAATCTAAAGAATGCTACATTGATCTATGGCCCTGATTATTAGTTAGAGGCTTGGAAGATCTTTTCTTTGGAGACGAGTTCTATCACATACTCGGGTTAATGATTGGGCGAGGGTATTCGGATGTGCCTGCAGTTAAGCGGTGTACTTTAGCTGTTGCACCTTTATTTCGGTTGTTACACTGTTAATATGTAGATCTTTCTGTAAGTTTTCGTATCATCGTCGGATTCAGGCACTGGCACGTTGTTCAGTGTCACTGATGGGCAGGTTCGTCTGTTAAGGGAAAACGTAACGTGCTTGCATTTTTATTCATTTATACGGATGCGCCAACCTGCTAGCCACTTCTCGACCTCCTTTAAGTGGGTTGTCAGTTGCTCAGTAGCTTTGAACGGGTATTTGGAGCGGCTAAGGATAGCCGGGTCATCGGCGAAAGTAGATGTGGTAAGTGTAGGGCTTGTTGGTATGTCCGCTGTATACAGAAGATACAGAGTTGGACCTAGCATGCTGCCTTGGGGTACTCCTGCCTTTGATTCGATGTCGTCAGAGGTGAAGCTATTACATCGTACGGCGAATTTTTTGTTGGATAGATATGATTCCATTAGCCTGTGTCTATATTGTGGGAGCGTCGCTTTTAAATTGTATATTAGGCCATCCAGCCAGACTCGATCGATGGGCGACGCACAGTGGGGCCATCGCTCATTTCGCTTATCAAAAATCATATCTTCTAAAGTAGTGAAGCGATTCAAATTTTAAAAAGCGTTCGATAGCTAATTGTTCAAGCTTCAAATGGAGTTATTACCGAGCTGCCACGTGCTCGGGTTGCTTTGATTTTCAAGGTCAAAGTTGAAAAATATTTCTAGGCATATTTTACCCATAAAATTCACTTAAAAAATGCTTTTTTGATGACAAACGAACTTTCTTATTCGAATTTGATAAGATAAATAAGATTTTTTAATATTTTGTTTTAATTTTTCATTTAAATTGCAAAAAAAAATATACCATTGCATGAGTTCATTAATTTTGGTCTTCTCCAAAACCCTTATTGCTACAGAGCTGAAATTTTACACATAGACTTCTTTTTGCTGCAGGCATTGTATATCTCGAAATATCCTTATCGGATAACTATATCATATACCATTGCAAGGGTTCATTAATTTTGGTCTTCTCCAAAACCCTTATTGCTACAGAGCTGAAATTTTACACATAGACTTCTTTTTGCTGCAGGCATTGTATATCTCGAAATATCCTTATCGGATAACTATATCATATAGCTCCCATAGGAACGATAGGTCGAGAATAAAGTTAAGCTTCCACAACTTTTTTGTTTTTCAATCGATTATTACGAAATTTGAATTCAATTAGTTAAATATACTTTCTAAAATATTTACCAAGTTTCATCAGAATCGGTTGACTATATCATATTGCTCCCATAGGAACGATCGGTCAGAAATATAGTTTTAGAGCAATAACTTGAGTGTTTATAAAGCGATTGTCCGAAAATTTACATTTGAAAGTTTAGTACATATGGAAATGTCTGTGCTAAGTTTCAGCCAAATCGGTTGACTATATGCTATAGCTCCCATAGGAACAATCAGATCAAACATTTTTTTTGTCAAATTACATTTTTTTCTTAAGCCATTAACATCTAATGTAGGTTTGACTTGTTTTATATGCTCTCCAATGATTTTGGTTCGTTATAAATATTTGAATATCAAATAACAGTTTGCCAAATTTGCATGCGCTCTTCTTCTTCCTTGTACCTGGAACGCGTTTTTACCGCGAGGTTGCATTAGTTTTTTGGCTTTTTGACAACTTTCCGCAGAAAAGCGCAAAACTGCACTATATAGGTCTGATAGGTGAATGTTTCCTCTATCACGTGTATATGATTATATCGTGAATCTCCTTGAATCTCTGTTGATTCTACTCCACCAAAATTTAAAAAATGCGAAAATCTGGTGTGTTTTTGAAATGTCTCCAATTTACTAAGTATCCCAAATTTTATTGTATTTTTTACCACAAATAACTAAAAATTGATCTACTTTTCGAATAAAGTAAAAATATTCAAGATCAATTGTGTAATTCGGCCAATATTCAGTTTCAAAGTTGCAAGTTTTTGTAAAAATGCTACATTTATTTCATACATGAAAAATGTCTTCACTTTGAGATGATGTAGTACCCACAATTCTAATCGGATGTCAAAAATATTTTGGATCCATAATTCCTAAAGTATTATCTGTCGATTTCACTTTTTACTTTTGCCCAACGCGATTGTGAAAAAAATGATTTTTGGTGAGTTATCCGGGCAGAGGCCCCACTGTGTGACGTCAAGAGAAATTGCTGTGCAATATTCTTTTTGCTCGAATGCTGTGCGGATCTCTGAGGTGATACGGTCTTGTGCCATGCTTTCCACGAAAGCCAAATTGATGATGTGGTATTATATTTTGGTTTTCCTGGAATGTGCTTATACGTAGCTGTAGCACCTTTTGAAATATTTCTGCTGCTTCGATAAGCATCGACTCTAGAGCCGAGGTGCAAAACTCTATGTCATCTTCATCGTCCAGTTTGGGATTCAAATCAACATGGGTACTTATATATTTCTTAAATCTGAGCCAGTTTGTTTTATAATTTGTAAGGCCGGATGGGTGACCTATGACTTGTGGATGTGTTGAAACTGTGAAAATTACTGGCGAGTGGTGTGATGACAATTCTGCTAGTGATTCTGGCGTTATTAAATTGTGCGCAAATCCCCTGGTGATTGCAAAGTCTATTGGATCTGGGAGCTTGCGTGGATCTCCTGGCCAGTATGTGGGTTTATCCGGTGACGCATAGCCAATTTTTTTAGCTGGGTTGATGATTGTATTATACAGCTGTTTGCCTTTGGGGTTTACCAGGCGGGATCCCCAATGAGGATGCTTGGCGTTGTAGTCTCCTGCAGCAATAAATCGGACTCCAAGTGTGTTAAAGAAGTTAGTAAATTCTTTTTCAGAGATCGAGAAGCGTGGTGGGCAATAAAGTGCAGCGACGGTTGTACTACCAAAAGTGGTTTGGACACTTAAAGATGTTGCTTGTAGGTATTGTTTGGCAAATCCATTCTGGAGTGAGTGTTTGATCCGGTTTTTGATTAGGATACCAGTACCTCCGTGAGCCTTGCCGTCAGGGTGGTTAGTTGCGTAAAATGCATATTTGGGTATTTGAAAGTTGTTTTTGTTGGTAAGGTGAGTTTCCGATAACAGCATGATATCAATATCATTTGAGTCCAGAAACAGTGACAATTCTTGTTTGTGCTTGGAAATGCCGTTTGCATTCCAAAGTCCTATATGTAGTGCTGACATTATTTATTGTTGTCCAAAAGCTTTTGAATGAGCAAGTTGCAAATGGTACTCTAGGTGTAGTTGTTGTTGGAGCTGCTGATGACCTTACAGCTCTTGAGAGGAATATTCCCGGTGTGGTTTGCGAAGGAATAAGTGTCGAGCCCTGGATACGAGCCGTAGATTCCTTTGCGTTAAGACAGGCCTTCAGTTCCTTTTAGACAGGACATCCTCTGTAAATTGCGGTGTGATTTCCGCCGCAGTTGCTGCACTTCCTAGTATTGGTGTTTGATTTGTTGTCGGAACAGACACATATTTGTCCATTCCAGTCTGAACAGATGAGTTTGGATTCAAAGTTACTGGTTGAGCAGATTTTGTTGAGGTAGTCTATTGGGCAGTTATCGAAGCTTTTGCAGACGTTGCTGCCGTTACAGTTGTTGGATCAGTAAAAGTAATTGTTGCTGTTGTGAGCGCGCTGTGGGCGAACGGCGAACCCATTGACCCAATTAACGCTTCAGGTGTAAGCGAATTTGAGGGTGAAGCGCATTGGGCGCTCCAAGACAAATTGTTGGTGGTTGATGTAAGTAATTTGCTCGTACTTGCACTTTTGGATTTAGCGCTCGTTGTTATTGTGGTAGTCGGAGATACTACTGAGAAATATGCATATTGCTGAAGAACTTGTTCTTGTAGCTTCTGCTCTCGAGAGTCTAGTGAAGAAAGCCCTGAGTTAATCTCTTTACTCGTTGGCATTACTAGTATATTTAGTTATTTACTAAGTACTGCTATTTGTAGATACAAATAACAAATAATTGTGGTTGGGCGTCTCTGTGGCTACTGAGAGCACTGTCAATTTATTGTTTTAACGTTGTTTTATTGCTGACACCGAAGAACTCGCGGAGTGCAATAAAAAGTACGTCCGATCGCTGGACAAATATTTTGCGCCTGAACTTCATTCAGCGTGCGAGAGACATCTTGTGCGGAATCTGTGTCCGGTTGAAGGCGAAACAATCAACAGATATTTAATTTGGTTGAGAAAACAACTTGCAAAGTATTCTTATTGCAAAACAAAAATTGAAATTGAAGAGATCTGCCTTGCCGACAAAATAATTGATTCCTGGGCTTCGAACGACTTATAAAAGATATTTTTGGAAAAAAAAAAAAACAGACGCTGAGCGAGATAATACTTGCTTGCCATGTCTAAAAACAAGTGAACAAGCACTCGGAAACTATGATGGGTGACGATGACACCGTCAAAAAAATTTCCGTAAGAAAACGGTTCGGTCGAGAGTCAGCAAAGGTTTTGCCCAAGATGTCTGCATAAGGATCATGATGCTGATAACGGGAAATGTCCAGCACGTGACAAATTATGCAGACGCTGCAGTTTGGTTGGTCATTTTGCTAAGCTATGTAGAACTCGATACTCGAAGAGATCGAACAGCGGTGAACACCAAAAGCGGCGCAAGAAACTTTCAAATGAAGGTCAAGGAGTTGGAGTGTTTTGGGATTGATGGTTCGGTAGAAGACGATGACAACATTATATGCAACGTTGGAGGTGAGTCAATTGAAATGCAAATCGACTCAGGATCGCCTGCAAATTTGTTATTGTTAAGTATTGGAAGGTGCTGTATAGCATCAACCCAGTGATGTCGTATGTGAGATCCCAAGCGACGCGAAACGTGAAGTCGACAGATAATACTTCAGAAGTTATGGATCCAAAATATTTTTGAAATCCGATAAGAATTTTGGTTGCTACTTCATCTCAAATAAAAAAGCGTACAATTTTTACAAAAACTCGCAACTTTGAAACAAAATATTGGCCGAAATAAACAACTGATCAGGAATAGTTTTACTGTATTCGAAAAGTATATCAACTTTTAGTTATTTGTTAAAAAAAACTTTATGAAATTTGAAATACTCAGTAAACTTAAGATGTTTGAAAATACACTAAATTTTCGCATTTTTTAATTTTGGTGGAGTATAACCAACAGATATTCAAGGAGATTTACGATGGGACCATATACTTGTGATAAAGGGAAGCAAATTTAAGCAAATTTGAGCAAATTTAAGCAAAAGCCATAAAACTAGTGCAACCTCGCGTTAAAAACGTGTCCCAGTTACAAGGAAGCAGAAGAGTGCATGCATTTTGGCAAACTGTTATTTGATATTTTGTGAGGACGCCGCCAAATATCGAGATCATTGTTCTTTGTTTTATTTTTTTTTTGTATATCCCTACCATATTATTGCAACTTTTGGATTATATGCCAATGAAGGCAACTGTTATTTTTAAAAGATATAGCGTTATTATTATTATCATTGGGTTTATTTAAAAGTGGCGGGTAATATCAATAATTTATAGGGTTGCATTTTATTCAGCGATCGAATCAATTTTAGTCATGAATTTGCCGTGTCTTTTCGAGAACATTAATTAGGTCACATTAGATCGATTAACCAGTAACGTGCCGATAATGATTTGACTAGAAAAGCTCAAATAGGAGCAAGGAATGTGACCAGAGCGTAAGCGTGGCGGCGTGGCGTGACTTTTGGCGAACTCTCTAAGTGAACGGACGTGTGTGTGGAAGGAAATAAAGAGATAGAAAAAAGTGTAAAAATCGAAAAGAAGTTTAAAGAAGAGTGAAAGGAGTTAAATAAAAAAAAGGAAAAATTGAAAGACAAGTGGAAAGAAATCAAGTCAAGTGAGGAAAGTGAAAAGTTTTAGTGACAGCGGCACGTGTAACGGGGAGTGCCAATTTTAAAGAAACAAGAAAAATCTTGCGAACTACGTGCGCACTTGTGCCCACTTGTCAGTGGCCTGGGTTGCCTAAGTAAGTGTTGGGATAGGTTTTTGCGGGATAGACCTGGTTCAGTCCGGTCGCTATTTTGTGAAAAAATTATAATTTGCATGAAAAGATTTGTTTAAAAAAAAAAGAGGAAAGGAAACATAATTGAGAATAAAAGTTAAACGAAAAGAAAAGAAATAAAATAAAGGAGTTTAAAGTTGTTTATTTTATTTGCATGTGGTAGCGTTGATTCACCCCTGCCCCTCTCTTATCCCACTAATCCCGAAGCTAGTAGAGGACGACTCTCCCTCCTAGTTTCTAACCCGTTCCACTAATCCCCGAGCTGGTAGAGGACCACCCTCCCTACCAGACTCCAACTAATCACACTGCCCTTATTGATAACGCCCCACTACTTTTTAACCCGTAGGTTAAATCTCAGGGAATTCTAAAACGAGTCAAACCTACATGAAATGTTAATGGCTTGAGAAAGAAATTTAATTTGACAAAAAATATTTTTTGATCCGATTGTTCCTTCGGGGGCTATAGCATCTAGTCAAACGATTGGCTGAAATAACAGACATTTCTATATAAACTAAACTGTCAAATTTTAAATTTCGTGATAATCGCTTTAAAAACACCCAAGTTGTTGCTCTAAAATTATATTTTTGACCGATGGGAGCAATGCGATATAGTCAACCGCTTCTGATAAAACTGGGTGAATATGTTTTTTTTTTTTTTTTTTTTTTTTAACGTTGTATTTGTTTGTTGGATCTCTTATATAGGCTTATAAGACTAACAACAATTTTCTAGGTTTATCTTAATCTAATACGTAACCTAACATCTCAAAGATGCTACAGTGATCTATGGCCCTGATTAATTACTAGAGGGTTGGGAGGTCGTTTCGTTGAAGCCGAGTACTTTCACGTACTCGTGTTAATGATTTGGCTAGGGTATTCGGGTGTGCCTGCAGTTTAGCGGTGTACTTAAGCTGTTGTACCTTTATTTCGGTTATTACGCTAGGAATATGTAGGTCTTTCTGTACATTTTCATTACGGATATACCAAGGTGCTCCCGTGATGGTTCTGATAACCTTAAATTGTCCCTTTGTATGGTGTCGATATTGCTCTTGCTTGCGTTTCCCCATAGCGCAGAGCCAGATGGGTTTTAATACCGAGTTGTAGAGAAGAACTTTGAACTCTAAACATAGGGGAGATCGTGCATTGATAAGCCAATGTAGTCCGGTTGCTTTAAGCTTAAGCTGCTTTTTCTTGGCTTCGATGTACCTACGCCAAGTTAATCTTCTATCCAGGTGAACTCCAAGATACACAACATCGTCGGATTGAGGCACTGGCACATTGTTGAGCGTCAATGATGGGCAGTTTCTTCTATTGAGGGTAAACGTAACGTGCTTGCATTTCTGTTCATTTACACGGATGCGCCAATCTGCTAGCCACTTTTCAATTTCCTTTAAATGGGTTGCCAGTTGCTCAGCAGCTTTGATCGGACATTTAGAGCGGCTAAGTATAGCCGTGTCATCGGCGAAAGTAGATGTGATGAGTGCAGGGCTTGTTGGTATGTCCGCTGTGTACAAAATATAAAGCGTTGGACCCAACACGCTGCCTTGAGGTACACCTGCTTTTGAGTCGAAGTCATCAGAGGTGAAGCTATTACATCGTACAGCGAATTTTCTGTTGAACAGATAAGATTCCATTAGCTTGTGTGTATATTGTGGAAGCGTCGCTTTTATTTTATATTTTAGGCCATCAAGAAAGACTCGGTCAAAGGCTTGTTCGACGTCGAGAAAAATTGCTGTACAATATTCTTTTTGCTCGAATGCTGTGCGGATCTCTGAGGTGATACGGTTGACTTGCTCAATTGTGCCATGCTTTTCACGAAAGCCAAACTGATGATGTGGGATTATATTTTGGTTTACCAGGATTGTATTTATACGGAGTTGTAGGACCTTTTCAAATAGTTTTGAAAGACTTGGCAATAAACTGATTGGTCTGTACGATGATGGCTGTGTTTTTTGTCCTTTCCGGGTTTTGGGATCATAATGATTACTGATTTTTTCCAGCTTATGGGAAAGTGACCAGTTTTTACTATCGCGTTGAAGAGTTTGCAGATGTGTCTCACAGCACAGATCGGGAGTTCTCGGATCATTTTTGGAGTTATTTTGTCAAGGCCGGGCGACTTTCTTGGGCTAAGATAGTTTTTAATAATTGCAGAAATTTCCTCCGTTTGGAAATTCGGTTGCTCACTTTCCATTGGGGTGCGCAAGGAGGGGAGCTGAAAAGAGTTTGTTGACGGATTTGGAAGAAAGACCGTTTTTAGATGAGCTGCAAAGATGAGTGCTCTTTCTTCGTCTGAGCGAGCCCATTTGCCAGTTGGGCATCGAAAAGGTGAAATTATCTCGGCTGGAGCAGTTATGGTTGGATGTGCTTTCCACAGCGGATATTTGGTGCTGGTAGGGCTAAGCTTCTCGATATATTGCCGCTGTGTCCTTGCTTTTTTTTGCCTAAGCGCTTTTGCTAGAGTTCAAGAAGCTGCCTTTAGGCGGTGTTTTGCTGCTGGTGATCGAGACATTTGCCATTCTCGCCTGAGCCGTCTTTTGTCTGCTAGTAGTGGTTCAATTAGTCGGTTGTTAGACTTGTGTTTTTCCTGGGTGTGACTGATAATTGGGGTAGAGATATCTGCTGCTTCAATAAGCGTAGACTCTTGTGCAGAGGTGCAAAGCTCGATGTCTTCTTCGTCGTCCAGTTTGGGATTTAGCTCGATATGGGTGCTTATGTATTTTTTAAATCTGAGCCAGTTTGTTTTCCAATTTGTTAGCCCGAGTGGGTGCTTTATTATTTGTGGTTGTGTTAATATAGTGAAAACTACTGGCGAGTGGTCCGATGACAATTCTGCTAGTGACTCTGCCGTTATCAAATTGTGCGTAATTCCCCTGGTGATTGCAAAGTCTATTAGATCTGGGAGCTTGCGTGGATCTGCTGGCCAGTACGTGGGCTTATTCGGTGAGGCATAGCCCATTTTGTTTGCTGGGTTGATGATTGTGTTATACAGCTGTTTGCCTTTTGGATTTACCAGGCGGGATCCCCAATGAGATGATTTGTTGCGTAGAATACATATTTGGGTATTTGAAAGTTATTTTTGTTTGTGAGGTGTGTTTCTGATAGCAGCATAATATCAATATCATTTGAGTCCAGAAACAGTGACAATTCTTGTTTGTGCTTGAAAATGCCGTTTGCATTCCAGAGGCCTATATGTAGTGCTGACATTATTTGTTATTGTCCATAAGCTTTTGAATAAGCAAGTTCTGATTTCGCATCAGATCCTGCATGCAATTTTGCATGAACGTCATGAAATTTGTCATGTTTTGATTTAGCGAGATCAACAACGTTTCGATCCCGTTGGGGTTCTGGCCAAGTACGGATGGACTTGGGGCTGCGTTAGATTGTATGGTGGCGGGATCTACTATTTGAGTGAGCTGTGCATTTCCATTGCGTAGCACGCTTGCAAAAGTTACTCCAGGAGTAGTTGTTATTGGAGTCGCTGATGACCTTACGGCTCTTGAGAAAAATATTCCCAGTGTTGTTTGAGAGGGAATTAGTGCCGAGCCCTGGATGCGAGCCGTTGATTTCTTCGCGTTGAGGGGGCCTTTAGTTCTTTATAAACAGGGCATCCTCTGTAGTTTGCTGTGTGATTACCACCACAATTGCCGCACTTCCTTGTATTTGTATTTGATTTGTCATCGGTGCAGACACAACGCAAACTGGGCGAAGGCTGCAGAAAGGCTTTGTGTGCCCAAACTCCTGGCAATTAGTGCATTGTACCGGGTGTGTCCTCTTATGCGGCTCTTCGACAGTAATTCTGCGATGTAGCAGAAGTTGAAGATTGTATATAGGGTGCACTGTGTTAGGTTTAAGTTTTTTATCGCATGTGGGCTGTAACTCCACTTTGAATAGAGGTTGCGGCACTTTATTTCTGTTCAGTATGTTTGAGACGGACTTTACCTCAAAGTCCTTCTCTTCCAATGCTTCCACTATTTCCTGCGTCGGAACCGTTGGTTCAATGCCCTTGATAACCACTTGAAGTCCTTTGGCACTCTTTAGCTGGAATGTGTAGAAATTCACACTTTCTGTTGTAAAGTACTTTTCAATAGTACTATAGAATGCTACACTTTTGGCTTGCACTTTGGTCTCTTTTATGTTACCCCTATTGAGTGGTGTCACATAAAAGTTGTTTTGACCAACTAGCGCTACCAGTGTTGGCACCAGTGAAGTGCAGTTTGCACCACGAATATAGAATGGTGGTGCCTTGGCTACAGAGGGTTTAATTTGGGAAACTCCTTCTTGGGATTCCGGCTGATTTGCCAATATTTGGAATCTATTGCTTTCCAAAGC
Organism: Drosophila austrosaltans; assembly: GCA_035045865.1. Taxonomy (NCBI): domain Eukaryota; kingdom Metazoa; phylum Arthropoda; class Insecta; order Diptera; family Drosophilidae; genus Drosophila; species Drosophila austrosaltans. The sequence goes on along the minus strand of JAWNOQ010000073.1, from coordinate 3,583,537 downwards.
TTTTCGTTCAACAATGTTGTTTTTTGACATTTTGGGAGTGTTGTCTCTTGTTGCTTGTTTATATTAATGTATCTGTCCATACCAGTCTGAACAGGTGACTTTGGATTCACCGTCACTGATTGGGCAGTTTTTGTTGAGGTAGTCTGCTGAACGGTTATCGAAGGTATTGCAGACGTTGCTGCTGTTAGAGTTGTCGTTGAAGCAGTAGATGCAATTGATCTTGTTGTGAGCGCGCTAACGGCGGTCGGCGAACCCAATGACCCAATTAACTCTGCAGGTGTCAGCGAATTTGAGGGTGAAGCGCATTGGGCGCTCCAAGACAAATTGTTGTTGCTGGTTGGCGTGAGCAATTTGCTCGTACTTGCACTTTTGGATTCAGCACTTGTTGTTGTCGTGGTGGTCGGAGACACTACTGAGAAATACGCATTGTTGCGTTGCACAGAGAGCCGACGCTCGTTTTGTTGCTGAAGAATTTGTTCTTGTAGCTTCTGCTGGCGAGAGTCTAGTGACGAAGGGCCTGAGTTAATCTCTTGACGCGTTGGCATTACTAGTAAATTTAGTTATTTACTAAGTATTGCTATTTGTAGATACAAATAACAATATAATTTTGATTGGGCGTCTCTGTGGCGACTGAGAGCCCTGTCACTTGTTTTATTTTAATTGATTGAAGGTTGACACCGAAAAAATTGCGGAGCGCGACAAAAAATACGTCCGAACGCTTTGACGGTCGACAGTTTTATTTGAGTATTTGACGACGGTTATTTGAATATGTTAGAAAGTATATTTAACTTATAGGATACAAATTCTCTAATGTTTGATTAAGAAACAACTCTTTTCTCGACCGATCGTTTCTGTGGGAACTATAGTTATCAGGTCAGGATGATTCCGAGACATACAATACAACTCAGATCGTCGTGCTGATAATAAATATATATGTTTTCTATAGTCGGAGATCCTTAATTCTATGCATTGCAAACTTCTGACCAAAATTAATATACTTTTGCAAGGGTATAGTTATTATAAACAATTAACAAATCAAAGCAAATCATATAAAAGTCTTATTTTTATTTAGTCTTTAAAATTAAAAAAATAAAGTTCATTTGTGATCAAAAATGCGTTTTTCAACTGAATTTCATGGGTGAAATATGTCTAGAAATATTTTTCCACTTCGACCTTGAATATCAAGGAGACCCGCGCATGTGGGAACCACTCAATTTGAAGCTTAAGGAATTGGCTATCAAATGCCTATTAAATTCTGCCTCAGAAGAAATGATTTTTGACAAGCGAAGTGGGCAATGGCCCACTATGAGACGGACAGATTTAAAGCGTACGCAACTGATGTTCCTTAAAGTTTTTGAAGCCCCGATAAATGTGAACATGAACAAAAAATTGATTGCTACAGCGTGGTTAATCGCTCCTGGGGAAGAAAACGGCCATTCAGTTCAGAGTCCTAAAGATAGGTTTAGAAGCTTGTCGTATCGAGGCTTCATTGCCGTTTTCGAAAATAAATAAATAACATTGACCGTTGATTCCAGCGTGAAGCCAGTACACCAAACCAATGAGACGTGATTAAATGGCACTTGAAGGTAAAGTGGCAGATAAATTAAAGGAGGCCTGTAATTGCGGCGAACCCAGAGAAAGTAAAATTGATTTTGGATTTTCGACTACCTGGAGCAAACGAGGAATTCAGAAGCTTCCTGGGACTGGTGACATATGTGGGAAAATTCCTTCTCGAAAATTCATTCCCGAAAATTCACTCCCGAAAATTCATTACAGAGCCGTTAAAAGCACTAACCAAGGCGAACATCAAATTTGTGTGGTGGAGTGGACATGAAAAAGCGTTTGTAGACCTGAAGAATCGGCTGGCTCGTATTCCAGATCCTTCATATTTTGATCCAGGCAGACGTACTCAAATAATTGCAGACGCAAGTCCGAAGGCATTTGGCGGTGTCTTGCTACAATTTGATGACAGCAACGATTATTAATCAGTTATCATCTGTTTCGCAAGCAAGAGCCTATTGAAAGTTACTTGCAAAACCGAAAAAGAAAGTCTTGCATTAGTCTGGGCTGTGGAGAAGTTTTTCTATGCTGGTTTGGAATTTGAACTTGTCACTGATCACAAGCCGCTGGAGGCGATTTTCAAACAGCGAGAATCAAACGTTTGCTTTTGAGACTGCAGGCGTATAAATTTAAGGTTGTGTACCTCTCTGGAAAGGAGAATATTGCCGACTCGATATTAAAACTTTGTAAGATGTAGTCAGGCGAATCTTTCGATGAAAGGGGTGACTATAACTATATAAGACTGTTGCTTGTGCTACACCGAAATGCGTAATCTTTAAAAACGATCAGAAATATTGTGCAGCAGATTCGGCTTTAAGAAATTCAGCTATGCATCTGGAGTGACCTGCCTTATTCTGATTTTGATTTTTGTGTTAGAGAATCACTATATACATATCTGCCATAAGAACCACTTTTAGTTTTTTGAAGAAACTTTTTATCGATCTTTCATTTACCGAAATTTGGTAAATTACATATAGCAGAAATTCGTAAAACCAACTGAGAAAGACTTCAGACTTTACCTTGACTTCATCTTAAAGCATTTAAAGTATCACTCATCCGCCGCCATACAGTCCTGACTGGACTTCACATAAAAATAAAAACTGCGTGGACAACGATTTACGAGCGCTGAAAAGAAGTTATAGGTTTAAAAAAAAACCTGTTTAAAAAATAATAAATTAGTAGTAGTTTAATGGTTTTATTAATTTAAACTGTTTTTTTCTCAAAAGTTTGTTTTCAAAGTCGGTAATCGAAATATATAGGACACAAATTAAAATTTTCACCCGATTTTTAAAAGATTTTTTGCCAGGTGATAATGATTGAAGGAATATGTCACTTTACAGTGATAATTTTTTCCAAACAAGCATTTTCGTCTGAAATTCCTTCCCGAAAATTCATTCCCGAAAATTCACTCCCGAAAATTCATTACAGAGCCAAGGCGAATATCAAATTTGTGTGGTCGAGTGGACATGAAAAAGCGTTTGTAGACCTGAAGAATCGGCTGGCTCGTATTCCAGATCCTTCATATTTTGATCCAGGCAGACGTACTCAAATAATTGCAGTTGCAAGTCCGGAGGCACTTGGAGGTGTCTTGCTACAATTTGATGAAAGCAACGATCATTTATCAGTTATCATCTGTTTCGCAAGCAAGAGCCTATTGAAAGTTACTTGGAAAACCGAAAAAGAAAGTCTTGCATTAGTCTGGGCTGTGGAGAAGTTTTTCTATGCTGGTTTGGAATTTGAACTTGTCACTGATCACAAGCCGCTGGAGGCGATTTTCAAACAGCGAGAATCAAACGTTTGCTTTTGATACTGCAGGCGTTTAAATTTAAAGTTGTGTACCTCTCTGGAAAGGAGAATATTGCCGACTCGATATTAAAACTTTGCAAGATGTAGTCAGGCGAATCTTTCGATGAAAGCGGTGACTATAACTATATAAGACTGTTGCTTGTGCTACACCAAAGGCCATTCCGATACCGGAAATAGCAAAAACAAGCGCTGTTGACTGAGAAATATCGGCAGCTGTGACATATCTTAAAGACGATAACTGTTATTACCCCTTTCGAGCAGAGCTATCAACACTGCTAGGTCAGAGGGTTTTAGAATTGGGCCACGAAACCACCTCGGCGAATTGGCCATGAAGAGTGAAGTTGTGGTGGCCATGTTTGGACAAAGATGTCGAGCAGCATGTCAAAATGTGGTGAAGCTGCTTATTAGTATCACAGCCAACACGTCCACCGCCGATGCAGCGACTCGTTTTTCCAAAGGGGCCACGGCAGTGTTTCGCAACCGATTTGTTGGGGCCTCTGCCGAACAATGATCATGTGTTGGTGCTGATATTTTTCACGCTATCAGGAGAAAAATTCAATATCATCGCAAGCAGTTATCATGGAGTTTGAGGAAATTTTTTCCAGATTTGGCATTCCGAAGTCATTAATGACAGTCAACAAATGGCAGTTCATAAACGCTCTGTTCAAAGACTTTAGAGAAGCTAAGAACATGGCCGCAAGCCAATGGGGAAGCGGAAAACATGAATCGTTCGTTGGACAACCGACTAGAGATTGCTGCAGTAAATAAGGGCATTTTTAAAGAGGAGCTACAAAAATTTATACTGACCTACGATGCGACACCTCATGGGACTACTGGCTCTAAACCTTCGGAATTTACGTTTGATCGGGCCATAAGAGACAAGCTGCCGGACATTCGAGACGTTATAAAATAAGTAGTAGACACCTCAGATAGATAATGATTTGGTCAATAAACAAAAAGGGAAGGTTGTAGGTGAAAAGCCTAGAAGTGACAAGGAGTACTGTAAAAATGTAATATTTCCCTCTAAATTAACACCCAACTTTGACGAACTTAGTATGAAGTCGTAGGAAAAAATGGAAGTGAAGTGAAGCTTTTTGGGAAGGGGAGGAAAATCAGACGGAATGTGAGGCGTTGCAAGAAGATACCGTGAGGCATTGCAAGAAAAATGAGGACACACCAGTTCAAGTGAGTTCTCAAGCAAATGCGAAAACCAAAGACCGCCTGAAAGCCGAAGCTTAAAAGAAATGGAGAGGCGAGGCAACCCTGCCAGGTGAATAAATAACGAATGAGCGAGTAAGACATTGAATTTATATTGAATAAACTACGAGCGAGCCCAAAATATGTGTTGTTACAGAAACATAGCGTGTGTTCCCTAGAACAATTGTTTATTTGCTATTAAATACACTCCTCAAAAAAATTAAGGGAGCAAGAAAAAATCCAATTATTTTCAGTTTTTTGACGGACCGTATCTATGTGCAAAATCATAGTACCGAAAATTTAATAAAAAACATTTTGAAGCTCTAGGACTCTACTTTTCGAATTCGAGGAGCAAAAAATTTCCAGCACACAGTTTCAACGCATCCTCGAAAAGTATAACGGAAAAAAGAAATTTCCCGAATTTTTTTTCTCCTTTTTTGGGCTCCATGGGCTTGGAAAATTTTATCCGGTAAATCGATCACATGGACCAAAAAGCCTAATTAATTGCCGACACTTTTGGTTTTTTTAATTCTTTCTTCGTGCATGTGTCATGGAGATATCCTAAATTGACCATAAAAAGTGGGAAGGCAGCAGTTTTTCGTGACTTTTATTTACCAGATATAACTTGGTCTCACTCCGATGAATCTACTTTGTTGTTTCCTTTTAAGTCTCACTGATTTGTTGATGGTCTTTTTGATTTATTCTTGGCTCAAATAAATCCTGTGCGAAGTAACATGGGACGATCCCTAGATCTGATATTTATATTGAATTCCACCAACTGTGCAGTTACTAGATCTGACCCTCTAGTCTTGCCAGAAGATAATTTTCATCCTACTTTGGAATTATCTGTTGGTCTACCGTTTCGTGCACCGATTACTGGTGCCAGTTCTGTTATTAAATCTCGTAATTTTGTGTCACACTGAGGACTGCAGTTTCGTGTCTCCGGCCTCCCTGGTTTTCTCGTGAGCTATCCAACTTAAAAAATGTCAAATCCAGATTTTGTAAAAATTACAAGAAGTCGGGACGTTCTTCAGACTTTGCTCTTTACGCAGTTGCTCGCTCCAATTTTAATTAACTTTAAATAACTTAAGTGTTGTTGGATTCATGAGTATCTGACAAGCAGAACACAAAAGCCTTCCTCCTTTAAGCCTTCCTCTTCACATGCATCATTGTGACTTCGGGGGTGCCCCACGTTAGTCATCTTGGTCCGTTGCTCTTCAACCTCTTCATAAATATTCTCTTTTCCGGCTTGCTCCATTCGCATGTCCTCATGTATGCAGATGACGTTAAGCTTTGCCTTAGTTATTGAAATATGGTTTCGTCCATATTGCAAGCTGACCTGAATTTTAGTGTTGGTGTCAACAGAATCTATTAAACTTAAATACCACTTAGTGCAGAACTATGTCGTTTGACAACGTATTCCCTGAAGAACACCCCATTAAAACATATTGATATAATGAATGATTTAAGTGTACTCATGGACCATAAATTAACCTTTAACTCATATATCTCCACGATAATCGCCAGCGAAAGGCATTTTTGGTTTTGTTAAGAAATGGTCGAAAGAATTCGAGATCCACATTTGTGGTTCGTCGTATTTTAGAGTAGGCTTCTTTTAATTAACCTTCCTTCTCTTACTAACCGTAGAAAAATGCTAGGTGTGACCCTCTAGGCCCACTAGAAATTTTATTCTCTCATTCCTTGCACACTGTACTACTAACTATGCCTTGCATGATCATATCGGCTTTGTCGTGTGATTAGCAATGAGTTCTCCTTACTTGAAACTACTACATCCTATTTAGCTCGTAAATATCAGAAGTTTTCCTTTTTTTGTCTGTGTAATTGTGTTAATCGCACTTAGTGCACCCGCTGAGACTCGCACGTTAAAAAAAAACCAACATATGTGAGCACCCATATTATGTTGAATCCCAAGCTGGACGACGAAGAAGACATCGAGTTTTGCATGAGAGTCGATGCTCGTTGAAGCCAATCGTGAGCACTCCAACTGGTAAAACAGTCGTTTTTCCGAATTCGTCTTCAAAATCATTTGAGCCTCCCTCTCTGAGCCCCTTTAGAAAATGAACCTCCGAAATGCGTAATCTTTAAAAACCATCAGAAATATTGCGCAGCAGATTCGGCTTTAAGAAATTCAGCTATGCATCTGGAGTGGCCTGCCTTATTCTGATTTTGATTTTTGTGTTAGAGAATCACTATATACATATCTGCCATAAGAACCACTTTTAGTTTTTTGAAGAAACTTTTCATCGATCTTTCATTTACCGAAATTTGGTAAATTACATATAGCAGAAATTCGTAAAACCAACTGACAAAGACTTCAGACTTTACCTTGACTTCATCTTAAAGCAGTTAAAGCATCACTCATCCGCCGCCATAAATAAAAACTGCGTGGACAACGATTTACGAGCGCTAAAAAGCAGTTATAGGTTTAAAAAAAAACATGTTTAAAAAATAATAAATTACTAGTAGTTTAATGGTTTTATTAATTTAAACTATTTTTTTCTCAAAAGTTTGTTTTCAAAGTCGGTAATCGAAATATATAGGACACAAATTAAAATTTTCACCCGATTTTTAAAAGATTTTTTGCCAGGTGATAATGATTGAAGGAATATGTCACTTTACAGTGATAATATTTTCCAAACAAGCATTTTCGTCTGAAATTCCTTCCCGAAAATTCATTCCCGAAAATTCACTCCCGAAAATTCATTACAGAGCCCTTAAAAGCCCTAACCAAGGCGAATATCAAATTTGTGTGGTCGAGTGGACATGAAAAAGCGTTTGTAGACCTGAAGAATCGGCTGGCTCGTATTCCAGATCCTTCATATTTTGATCCAGGCAGACGTACTCAAATAATTGCAGACGCGAGTCCGGAGGCACTTGGCGGTGTCTTGCTACAATTTGATGACAGCAACGATCATTTATCAGATATCAACTGTTTCGCAAGCAAGAGCCTATTGAAAGTTACTTGCAAAACCGAAAAAGAAAGTCTTGCATTAGTCTGGGCTGTGGAGAAGTTTTTCTATGCTGGTTTGGAATTTGAACTTGTCACTGATCACAAGCCGCTGGAGGCGATTTTCAAACAGTGAGAATCAAACGTTTGCTTTCGAGACTGCAGGCGTTTAAATTTAAAGTTGTGTACCTCTCTGGAAAGGAGAATATTGCCGACTCGATATTAAAACTTTGCAAGATGTAGTCAGGCGAATCTTTCGATGAAAGCGGTGACTATAACTATATAAGACTGTTGCTTGTGCTACACCGAAGGCCATTCCGATACCAGAAATAACAAAAACAAGCGCTGTTGACTGAGAAATATCGGCAGCTGTGACATATCTTAAAGACGATAACTGTTATTACCCCTTTCGAGCAGAGCTATCAACACTGCTAGGTCAGAGGGTTCTAGAATTGGGCCACGAAACCACCTCGGCGAATCGGCCATGAAGAGTGAAGTTGTGGTGGCCATGTTTGGACAAAGATGTCGAGCAGCATGTCAAAATGTGGTGAAGCTGCTTATTAGTATCACAGCCAACACGTCCACCGCCGATGCAGCGACTCGTTTTTCCAAAGGGGCCACGGCAGTGTTTCGCAACCGATTTGTTGGGGCCTCTGCCGAACAATGATCATGTGTTGGTGCTGATATTTTTCACGCTATCAGGAGAAAAATTCAATATCATCGCAAGCAGTTATCATGGAGTTTGAGGAAATTTTTTCCCGATTTGGCATTCCGAAGTCATTAATGACAGTCAACAAATGGCAGTTCATAAACGCTCTGTTCAAAGACTTTAGAGAAGCTAAGAACATGGCCGCAAGCCAATGGGGAAGCGGAAAACATGAATCGTTCGTTGGACAACCGACTAGAGATTGCTGCAGTAAATAAGGGCATTTTTAAAGAGGAGCTACAAAAATTTATACTGACCTACGATGCGACACTTCATGGGACTACTGGCTCTAAACCTTCGGAATTTACGTTTGATCGGGCCATAAGAGACAAGCTGCCGGACATTCGAGACGTTATAAAATAAGTAGTAGACACCTCAGATAGATAATGATTTGGTCAATAAACAAAAAGGGAAGGTTGTAGGTGAAAAGCCTAGAAGTGACAAGGAGTACTGTAAAAATGTAATATTTCCCTCTAAATTAACACCCAACTTTGACGAACTTAGTATGAAGTCGTAGGAAAAAATGGAAGTGAAGTGAAGCTTTTTGGGAAGGGGAGGAAAATCAGACGGAATGTGAGGCGTTGCAAGAAGATACCGTGAGGCATTGCAAGAAAAATGAGGACACACCAGTTCAAGTGAGTTCTCAAGCAAATGCGAAAACCAAAGACCGCCTGAAAGCCGAAGCTTAAAAGAAATGGAGAGGCGAGGCAACCCTGCCAGGTGAATAAATAACGAATGAGCGAGTAAGACATTGAATTTATATTGAATAAACTACGAGCGAGCCCAAAATATGAGTTGTTACAGAAACATAGCGTGTGTTCCCTAGAACAATTGTTTATTTGCTATTAAATACACTCCTCAAAAAAATTAAGGGAGCAAGAAAAAATCCAATTATTTTCAGTTTTTTGACGGACCGTATCTATGTGCAAAATCATAGTACCGAAAATTTACTAAAAAACATTTTGAAGCTCTAGGACTCTACTTTTCGAATTCGAGGAGCAAAAAATTTCCAGCACACAGTTTCAACGCATCCTCGAAAAGTATAACGGAAAAAAGAAATTTCCCGAATTTTTTTCTCCTTTTTTTGGGCTCCATGGGCTTGGAAAATTTTATCCGGTAAATCGATCACATGGACCAAAAAGCCTAATTAATTGCCGACACTTTTGGTTTTTTTAATTCTTTCTTCGTGCATGTGTCATGGAGATATCCTAAATTGACCATAAAAAGTGGGAAGGCAGCAGTTTTTCGTGACTTTTATTTACCAGATATAACTTGGTCTCACTCCGATGAATCTACTTTGTTGTTTCCTTTTAAGTCTCACTGATTTGTTGATGGTCTTTTTGATTTATTCTTGGCTCAAATAAATCCTGTGCGAAGTAACATGGGACGATCCCTAGATCTGATATTTATATTGAATTCCACCAACTGTGCAGTTACTAGATCTGACCCTCTAGTCTTGCCAGAAGATAATTTTCATCCTACTTTGGAATTATCTGTTGGTCTACCGTTTCGTGCACCGATTACTGGTGCCAGTTCTGTTATTAAATCTCGTAATTTTGTGTCACACTGAGGACTGCAGTTTCGTGTCTCCGGCCTCCCTGGTTTTCTCGTGAGCTATCCAACTTAAAAAATGTCAAATCCAGATTTTGTAAAAATTACAAGAAGTCGGGACGTTCTTCAGACTTTGCTCTTTACGCAGTTGCTCGCTCCAATTTTAATTAACTTTAAATAACTTAAGTGTTGTTGGATTCATGAGTATCTGACAAGCAGAACACAAAAGCCTTCCTCCTTTAAGCCTTCCTCTTCACATGCATCATTGTGACTTCGGGGGTGCCCCACGTTAGTCATCTTGGTCCGTTGCTCTTCAACCTCTTCATAAATATTCTCTTTTCCGGCTTGCTCCATTCGCATGTCCTCATGTATGCAGATGACGTTAAGCTTTGCCTTAGTTATTGAAATATGGTTTCGTCCATATTGCAAGCTGACCTGAATTTTAGTGTTGGTGTCAACAGAATCTATTAAACTTAAATACCACTTAGTGCAGAACTATGTCGTTTGACAACGTATTCCCTGAACAACACCCCATTAAAACATATTGATATAATGAATGATTTAAGTGTACTCATGGACCATAAATTAACCTTTAACTCATATATCTCCACGATAATCGCCAGCGAAAGGCATTTTTGGTTTTGTTAAGAAATGGTCGAAAGAATTCGAGATCCACATTTGTGGTTCGTCGTATTTTAGAGTAGGCTTCTTTTAATTAACCTTCCTTCTCTTACTAACCGTAGAAAAATGCTTGGTGTGACCCTCTAGGCCCACTAGAAATTTTATTCTCTCATTCCTTGCACACTGTACTACTAACTATGCCTTGCATGATCATATCGGCTTTGTCGTGTGATTAGCAATGAGTTCTCCTTACTTGAAACTACTACATCCTATTTAGCTCGTAAATATCAGAAGTTTTCCTTTTTTTGTCTGTGTAATTGTGTTAATCACACTTAGTGCACCCGCTGAGACTCGCACGTTAAAAAAAAACCAACATATGTGAGCACCCATATTATGTTGAATCCCAAGCTGGACGACGAAGAAGACATCGAGTTTTGCATGAGAGTCGATGCTCGTTGAAGCCAATCGTGAGCACTCCAACTGGTAAAACAGTCTTTTTTCCGAATTCGTCTTCAAAATCATTTGAGCCTCCCTCTCTGAGCCCCTTTAGAAAATGAACCTCCGAAATGCGTAATCTTTAAAAACCATCAGAAATATTGCGCAGCAGATTCGGCTTTAAGAAATTCAGCTATGCATCTGGAGTGGCCTGCCTTATTCTGATTTTGATTTTTGTGTTAGAGAATCACTATATACAAGTTAACACATCCGGCCTGACATAAGTCATCGGTCTAAATTCTGCATAGGCAGCAAAGCTGCAACTATATTTATGCTTGCCTTGCATACTCTTCACCGCTGCCAACGTTCCACGCGCGGACGTCGTGACGTCCGAACTTGATCCATGCAACAATATTTGCTGATGTAGCGATTATAGGTCAGGGCTAGCTTACCATAAGAACTTTTTATATTTTAGTCTTTAGTCTTTGATGAACAATAAAGTGAATAAGTCAACCAAATAAATAACCTGAATACTTAGTGACATCGCACAAGTAAAGGAATATATTAACTGGCGCCCAACTTTGTGAAAAAGTACTCAACACCCTGAGCAAGAAATCAACATCGTCGTATCGACATTTGAAATTGCCAGAAAAAAAAATCAGACCGATAATTGAGATTGCCAAAACAAAAACCAACAACAAAATCAAAACCAAAAAGTTATAGTGAATAACTAAAACAAAAAATCAACAACAAATAATCATCGAGTTATATCAAATAACTGAAACAAAAAATCAACAACAAAATCATCAACAAGAAAACCAAAAAGTTATAGTGAATAACTAAAACAAAAAATCAGCAACAAAGAATCATCGAGTTATATCAAATAACTAAAACAAAAAATCAGCAACAAAGAATCGTCGATTTATACGAAATAACTAAAACAAAAAAAAACCAACAACAGAAAATCACCAAGAAGAAACCAGAAGAACTAAAACAAAAAAAAACCAACAACAGAAAATCACCAAGAAGAAACCAGAAGAACAAAAACAATCCCAAAGAGAAGAGTGCCCCCTAAGGTGAAAAGAAGAAGTGACAAAAAACGAAAAGACGAAAAGAAGACAGCAAAAAGCAGAAAATTATTTTATATAAAATATTTTTAAACATATTTAAGAGAAAAACATGTAAGTAGAGTGCCCATTTTTAAATAAAATAAATAAATCAAAATATAAACCGAGAAACAAAAATTATTGAGTGTCAGAAATTGTATTTTTGAACACAGGAAAAAAAAAGATTTAAAAAAAAAATATATCTTATGAGTGAAAATGATAGTAAGGAATACGATAGTGAGCTAGAAGATTTAATAAAAGATTTAAAAGGAAAATTAATACCAACAAAAAAAATAATAAGCAAAATGCCTTTTAACGAGGAAAATATAAAGACAATTTTAGAGTTTGCAGTTAATAGTGCAGTTACCAGTGCATTGCAAGGTCAGGCACAGGTATTTGAGAAGCAAATGCAAGATATTAGAAATGAATTTAAGAACTTAACAACGTCCGTTCCAGAAGTAGAGGTCTTCAGAGATGCCGAAATAATCGAGTGTAATGAGGCCTTGGATTTTGTGAAATCGGTACCCGATTTCGAGGGAAAAATTGAAACATATGTTTCATGGCGGAAAGCCGCACATACAGCATACAAAATTTTTGAGTGTCATGATGGAAGCTCAAAGCATTACCAGGCATTAGCCATTCTTAGAAACAAAATTAAAGGCTCGGCTGATATGGTACTGTCTTTCTATGACTCGCCATTGAATTTCAAAGCCATAATAGACAGACTTGACTTTGCGTATTCCGACAAAAGACCAATTTACATAATAAAACAAGAATTGTCCGTATTAAGACAGGGAAATTTATCTACACTTCAGTACTATGACGAAATCGAAAAGAAATTGACCCTTTTAATAAACAAAACAATCATGACATATGATTCCACCATAGCTGCTTCCCTTAATGAAAAATATCGTGCCGATGCATTAAAAGTATTTATTTCCGGCACAAAGAAATCCCTCGGTGATATCTTATTTTCGGCAAGACCCAAAGACTTGCCATCAGCTCTGGCTCTAGCACAGGAAGTTGAGTCAAATCACGAGCGTTTCCAATTTGCAAATAGCTTTGCAAAGAAGTCCGAAGAAAGAGCGCAACGATACGAACAGAGAAACCCTGTAGAGAATAATTCTCCAAATCCAGTAAAAACCCCATTTTTCAAACCAAAACCTCAATTTGGCAATAGCCCAAATATAAGACAAGAGCCGCCACAGTCAATGGATATTGATAGTTCTTCACGGTTTAAACAACCGACTCAATATCCAAATCAAAACAATTCATACCAAAACCAGGCTCCAAAAAGACCCAATAGCGGAACTCCCAGGTATACCGGACCCAAACAACAAAGAATTAATCATGTTTCAGTAGAAGAAACTCCCGACATGACAGAGGAAGAATATCGAACATTTGCAGAGTCGGAAGTATCAGACATCGACGACCAAGACCACCTTCAGGAAGTGAATTTTTTAGGAATAGCTCCCTGCTACCGTTCATAGAACGAACGATAGCAGGAAAAACAATAAAATTACTAATCGATACAGGTGCATCGAAAAATTACATCAAACCGATGCCAGAATTAAAGGGAATAATTAATGTTGAAAAAAAATTTTTGGTTAAGTCACTTCATGGCTTTAACCCAGTTCAGGAAAAATGCCTTATACATCTTTTTGGTATTAACGCCACATTCTTTCTACTCCCAAATTTAACAACCTTTGATGGAATAATAGGTCTTGACCTATTAAACCAAGTCTCTGCCACTTTAAATTTCAATAGCAAAACTCTATTAACACAGTCCGGATCCGAAAAAATACAATTCCAAAAATGTTCCAATGTCAATTTTACAGAAGTAGATGATATAGAAGTACCCCCTGAAATCAGAGAAAAATTTAAAAAAATGCTAGAAAAAAGAATAAATGTTTTTGCTGACCCAAATGAAGCCTTACCTTTTAACACAAATGTAATAGCCACAATCCGAACAGAAGACGAAACCCCGATCTACTCTAGACATTACCCATACCCGATAGGAGTATCAGACTTTGTTAACGACGAGACTAACAATATGTTGAAGGATAATATTATCAGACCATCGGTATCCCCTTATAATAATCCGTTGTGGGTAGTCGACAAAAAAGGAGTAGACGAACAAGGAAATAAGAAAAAACGCCTTGTTATCGACTTCAGAAAATTAAATTCCAAAACAATAGATGATAAATACCCAATCCCCAATATCACTGCAATTCTCTCAAACCTCGGACAAGCCAAATTCTTTACGACCCTTGATTTAAAGTCAGGATTTCATCAAATCCTTCTCGCGGAAAAAGATAGGGAAAAAACCGCATTTTCGGCAGGAAATGGGAAGTACGAATTTTGCAGACTTCCTTTCGGTTTAAAAAACGCTCCCGGAATCTTTCAACGAGCAATCGATGACGTCCTTCGCGAACAGATTGGTAAATCCTGTTATGTTTATGTAGATGACGTGATTATATTCTCTGAGAATATGGAAAACCACGTCTACCATATTGCCTGGGTATTAGACAAATTGTATAACGCCAACATGAGGGTATCACGAGAAAAGTCCCACTTTTTCAAGGAAAAAGTTGAATATTTTGGATTCGTGGTTTCCCGGGGCGGTATTACAACCAATCCCAGTAAAGTCGAAGCAATTGGTAAATTCGAACAGCCTACCAACCTGTTCCAAATACGATCATTTCTCGGCTTAGCAGGCTACTATAGGTGTTTTATAAAAGACTTTGCATCTATAGCTAGACCACTCACTGACATACTAAAGGGTGATAACGGTAAAGCAAGCGCTGGACAATCAAAAAAAATTCCAGTAAGCCTCGACGACAAACAAAGATTGTCTTTCGAAAAATTGAAAAACATCTTAGCCTCAGAGGACGCTATGCTTCTCTACCCTGATTATCAAAAACCATTTGACTTAACCACAGATGCTTCGTGTTCTGGTTTAGGCGCTGTTCTGTCACAAGACAAGAAACCAATTACGATGATATCTAGAACCTTGAAAGACAATGAATTGAATCTCGCGACAAACGAACGTGAGCTACTCGTGATAGTGTGGGCTTTAAAAACCCTTCGAAACTATCTGTATGACGTAAAGAATTTAAATATCTTTACTGACCATCAGCCACTGACATTTGCCGTTTCGGACAAAAACACAAACGTGAAAATCAAAAGGTGGAAAGCGTTCATTGACGAGCATAATCCCCAAATTTTTTACAAACCGGGAAAGGAAAATTTTGTTGCCGATGCTCTTTCGAGACAAAATATTCATGCTTTAGAAGAGGACATTCCATCAGATCTTGCCACTATTCATAGTAAACAGTCTTTAACCTATACTATCGAATCCACAGAAAAGCCAATTAACTGCTTTCGAAATCAGATAATTATCGAAGAAGGCGTTACGGCTTCCCAGAAAATTATTATAATGTTCGGAAAAAAACAAGAAATGTCATATATTTCTCAGATAGGGATAACCTCATAGAGAAAGTATGTGACGCGTTAAAAAAGGACGTAGTAAACGCCATTAAATGTGACTTGCCAACCTTGGCCTTCATTCAAAGCAAATTAGTAGAAACCTTCCCTTCCATCAAATTTTGGTATGCCAACAAATTGGTTATTGATGTCCACGATAAAAACGAACAAAAAGAAATCATAGTTACAGAGCATAGAGCGGCCCAAGAAAATGTAAAACAGATACTTCAGGATTACTTTTTTCCTAAAATGACCCATCTAGCTAATGAAATAGTCGCAAACTGTAAAATTTGTAATAAGGCAAAATATGACAGACACCCACAGAAACAATACATCAGCGAAACTCCAATTCCCAACTACGTTGGAGAAATCCTTCACATCGATATATTTTCTACAGACAAGAAATACTTTTTGACTTGTGTTGATAAATTTTCTAAATTCGCAATTGTGCAGCCTATAGCCTCCAGGACAATAATTGACATTGAACCCCCGATATTACAACTTATGAACTTCTATCCTCACACCAAAATTATTTATTGCGACAACGAGCCATCATTAAATTCGGGAACAATTAAGTCCCTTTTAAAAATTCATTTCAATATTGAGGTTCTAAATTCTCCCCCACTGCACAGTACCTCAAATGGACAGGTAGAAAGATTTCACAGTACTCTAGCAGAAATTGCCAGATGCCTGAAATTGGAAAAACATTTAACTGATACAGTTGACCTTGTTCTGCAAGCAACTATAGAATACAACAAAACAATACATTCGGTCATCAATAAAAAACCAATAGAAATAGTTCATACATCCCCGCCAGAATTCGTAGCGGAAATAAGAAACAAAATTGTTAAAGCACAAGAACTACTCCTTCAGAGACAAAACTTAAATAGGAGAGATAGGATCTTTCAGGTAGGTGATAAGATACTGATTAAATTAAACAAGAGACTTGGCAACAAGTTAACACCCTTGTTTGAGGAAGTCACAGTTGAAGCCGACTTGGGGACAACGGTTCTTGTCAAGGGGAGGGAGGTACATAAGGATAACATTGGATAAACAAAGCGTCCTTCTAGTACTCATTCTCTTTATTCTTAATAGGGTTTGGATACTATACCTTCTACTGCTAGGACCAATGACAACCGAAAAGATAACAAATTACTCGAACTCGGAATACATCCCGATACTGGACGGAAATACTATTATTTGGAAAGAATTCGAAATCCTCAGACACTCAACCAATCGTTCGATGTACTTGGAGATTGCTGATAAGACAACGGCATTAATGGTTCATTTCCCTTTACCTCATATGAGATTAATTCTTGAGTCCGACGTACGCCATATTAAGACATTACTAGAAACAGTTAGCATCCATCATAGACAGACTAGGAGCATTAATATATTAGGAACAACTCTAAAAATAATAGCAGGAACACCAGATTTTAATGATTTTGAAGAATTAAAATTTCAGCAAAAAGAATTAGCTAACTCAATAAATAGACAAGCCTCAATAAATTCAAAAGTACAAGAGAAAATAAATAAATTAACAGAGTCAGTAAATAGCATCATCAAATTTACAAAAGAAAAACAGATCGAGACAGGAGAACTTTACCGAACTTTGCTCAATAGAAACAGAATTTTAATTTCAGAACTCGAGACTCTAATGTTGTCAATCACACTTGCAAAGATACAAATAGTGAACCCGATAATTTTTGATTCAGAAGACTTAAAGAAAATTGTAAATGAGCACTCTGCAGGGTTAACTATAACTGATTAAATCGAAATATCCTATGTTAACGTAATATTAGATAATAATTTTTTGCATTTTATAATTAAATATCCCAAACCTAGTTTAGTTTGTAAAAAGATAACGCTGTTTCCAGTTCAACATAACGGATCAATTCTACACTTTGATGGAAACAATAACGTTGCAGACTGCGGTAACAAAATTATACCAATCATAAATTGCACCGCTACACTTACCTCCACATTCTGCAAGCAACTAAATTCGACAACCTGTGCTCAGCAGCTACACTCTGGAGGCGTGGCACACTGCGACATCCGTCCCAGTAACTTACAACCGCTGGAGATAATCGATGACGGGATAATTATCATAAATGAAGACATGGCCGTAATCCAAACAGAGAGCGGCACCAACACAACAATTAACGGAACTTACCTAATGACGTTTGACGAAGAAATACAAATAAATGGGTCTCTTTACAGAAACATCAAAAATATCGAAGGATTCAGGAATGCATTGCAAACTGATGTCATTTATACTGACTTCAGTAAGGCTTTTGATTCTGTCAATCATACACTGCTTTTGTTCAAGCTGAACGAACTTGGGATTCCAAGCCTTTTGCTTAATTGGATTTCTCAATATCTTAATAACCGTACACAAAAAGTTTTATTTAAAACTTATCTTTCGAAGACCATCAATGTGACCTCGGGGGTGCCACAAGGTAGCCATCTAGGACCACTGCTTTTTACGCTTTTCATTAATGACCTTCCGTCAGTTGTAACTCACTCTCGCGTGCTTATGTACGCTGATGATGTTAAACTTTGTATTAGTTTTAAAGACTTAAGCTCTCCACGTCTGCTTCAAGTCGATCTTAATAACTTTCAAACTTGGTGTGAAATTAACTTATTAAACCTTAATGTTTCAAAATGTAATGTCATGTCATTTCATAGATCCTCTTTTCAATTAGTGGTATATTATCTCAATAATACCCCACTTGAACGTTTGAACGAGATTAATGATTTGGGTGTACTCATGGACCACAAATTAAATTTTACTCGTCATATTAATATCACTGTCAATAAAGCCATGAGTTGTCTTGGTTTCGTTAAGCGATGGTCGAAAGAATTTGACGATCCTTATACAACCAAAACTCTTTTTATTTCACTGGTCCGCCCCATTTTGGAGTATGGATCATGTGTTTGGTCTCCACAATATGGATCACACCAAGTTAAAATTGAATCTGTTCAAAAACAGTTTCTAATATTTGCTCTTCGTGGTTTAAACTGGGATCGAAATGTTAACTTGCCCTCTTATTCTAAAAGACTTCTTCTAATTAACCTTCCCTCCTTACTTAATCGTAGAGTAATGCTTGGTACTTTGTTTATTCATAAGCTTCTAAATGGACAAATAGATTGTCCTAATTTACTTAATCAGGTCAATCTATCTGTACCTTGTAGACTAACCCGGAATTATGTCCCTTTAACTTTAACACGCTGTACTTCTAACTATTCTTTGCATGAACCTTTCCGAGTTCTCTGTTCTGACTACAACCGCCTTTATTCTGTAATCGGATCAGAGTTCTCTATAACTATTCTAAAAACTACTATTTTAAGTTATCTATCTAGTAGTTAGTCTTAATTATTATTTTAGTTGTCGTCCGTTGTCCACGCGACTTCGTTTTTGCATGCTGTCTGATAGGGTTCGCGCGTAACAGGCTTTGTCCTGGTGTCGCTTGGACCACTTGAACGTACTGCGCATTGTACGCGTCAACGTCCAGAAGAAATTAAAAAGACGCCCAGGCTCGGCAACGTCAACCACAGTCAATATTACTGGTCATAAAAAAATTCTGAGCATGCCATACCTTCAAAGATTGAACTTTGAAAACCAACATATTGGCAATATCGAGAAGAGCATGAAATTATGGCCTATAATAATGAGCACCCTATTTGTCACCATCCTAGCCGCTATATTCGTCTGTTATAAAACCTTCCAAAAATGGAGAAATAACAGAAAGCAAGCATCGCTACGTATTGTCATTGACACCCTGAGGAAAACCGGGGACGGCCTTCGAACTAGCGAGGGAGGAGTTAACACATCCGGCCTGACATAAGTCATCGGCCTAAATTCTGCATAGGCAGCAAAGCTGCAACTATATTTATGCTTGCCTTGCAAACTCTTCACCGCTGCCAACGTTCCACGCGCGGACGTCGTGACGTCCGAACTTGATCCATGCAACAATATTTGCTGATGCAGCGATTATAGGTCAGGGCTAGCTTACCATAAGAACTTTTTATATTTTAGTCTTTAGTCTTTGATGAACAATAAAGTGAATAAGTCAACCAAATAAATAACCTGAATACTTAGTGACATCGCACAAGTAAAGGAATATATTAACTTACATATCTGCAATAAGAACCACTTTTAGTTTTTTGAAGAAACTTTTCATCGATCTTTCATTTACCGAAATTTGGTAAATTACATATACCAGAAATTCGTAAAACCAACTGACAAAGACTTCAGACTTTACCTTGACTTCATCTTAAAGCAGTTAAAGCATCACTCATCCGCCGCCATACAGTCCTGACTGGACTTCACATAAAAATAAAAACTGCGTGGACAACGATTTACGAGCGCTGAAAAGCAGTTATAGGTTCAAAAAAAAACATGTTTAAAAAACAATAAATTAGTAGTAGTTTAATGGTTTTATTAATTTAAACTGTTTTTTTCTCAAAAGTTTGTTTTCAAAGTCGGTAATCGAAATATATAGGACACAAATTAAAATTTTCACCCGATTTTTAAAAGATTTTTTGCCAGGTGATAATGATTGAAGGAATATGTCACTTTACAGTGATAATATTTTCCAAACAAGCATTTTCGTCTGAAATTCCTTCCCGAAAATTCATTCCCGAAAATTCACTCCCGAAAATTCATTACAGAGCCGTTAAAAGCACTAACCAAGGCGAATATCAAATTTGTGTGGTCGAGTGGACATGAAAAAGCGTTTGTAGACCTGAAGAATCGGCTGGCTCGTATTCCAGATCCTTCATATTTTGATCCAGGCAGACGTACTCAAATAATTGCAGACGCAAGTCCGAAGGCATTTGGCGGTGTCTTGCTACAATTTGATGAAAGCAACGATCATTTATCAGTTATCATCTGTTTCGCAAGCAAGAGCCTATTGAAAGTTACTTGCAAAACCGAAAAAGAAAGTCTTGCATTAGTCTGGGCTGTGGAGAAGTTTTTCTATGCTAGTTTGGAATTTGAACTTGTCACTGATCACAAGCCGCTGGAGGCGATTTTCAAACAGCGAGAATCAAACGTTTGCTTTTGATACTGCAGGCGTTTAAATTTAAGGTTGTGTACCTCTCTGGAAAGGAGAATATTGCCGACTCGATATTAAAACTTTGCAAGATGTAGTCAGGCGAATCTTTCGATGAAAGGGATGACTATAACTATATAAGACTGTTGCTTGTGCTACACCGAAGGCCGTTCCGATACCAGAAATAGCAAAAACAAGCGCTGTTGACTGAGAAATATCGGCAGCTGTAACATATCTTAAAGACGATAACTGTTATTACCCCTTTCGAGCAGAGCTATCAACACTGCTAGGTCAGAGGGTTTTAGAATTGGGCCACGAAACCACCTCAGCGAATCGGCCATGAAGAGTGAAGTTGTGGTGGCCATGTTTGGACAAAGATGTCGAGCAGCATGTCAAAATGTGGTGAAGCTGTGAAGACAGCCAACAAATGGCAGTTCATAAATGCTCTGTTCAAAGACTTTAGAGAAGCTAAGAACATGGCCGCAAGCCAATGGGGAAGCGAAAAACATGAATCGTTCGTTGGACAACCGACTAGAGATTGCTGCAGTAAATAAGGGCATTTTTAAAGAGGAGCTACAAAAATTTATACTGACCTACGATGCGACACCTCATGGGACTACTGGCTCTAAACCTTCGGAATTTACGTTTGATCGGGCCATAAGAGACAAGCTGCCGGACATTCGAGACGTTATAAAATAAGTAGTAGACACCTCAGATAGATAATGATTTGGTCAATAAACAAAAAGGGAAGGTTGTAGGTGAAAAGCCTAGAAGTGACAAGGAGTACTGTAAAAATGTAATATTTCCCTCTAAATTAACACCCAACTTTGACGAACTTAGTATGAAGTCGTAGGAAAAAATGGAAGTGAAGTGAAGCTTTTTGGGAAGGGGAGGAAAATCAGACGGTATGTGAGGCGTTGCAAGAAGATACCGTGAGGCATTGCAAGAAAAATGAGGACACACCAGTTCAAGTGAGTTCTCAAGCAAATGCGAAAACCAAAGACCGCCTGAAAGCCGAAGCTTAAAAGAAATGGAGAGGCGAGGCAACCCTGCCAGGTGAATAAATAACGAATGAGCGAGTAAGACATTGAATTTATATTGAATAAACTACGAGCGAGCCCAAAATACGAGTTGTTACAGAAACATAGCGTGTGTTCCCTAGAACAATTGTTTATTTGCTATTAAATACACTCCTCAAAAAAATTAAGGGAGCAAGAAAAAATCCAATTATTTTCAGTTTTTTGACGGACCGTATCTATGTGCAAAATCGTAGTACCGAAAATTTACTAAAAAACATTTTGAAGCTCTAGGACTCTACTTTTCGAATTCGAGGAGCAAAAAAAAAGGACGGCCTTCGAACTAGCGAGGGAGGAGTTAACACATCCGGCCTGACATAAGTCATCGGCCTAAATTCTGCATAGGCAGCAAAGCTGCAACTATATTTATGCTTGCCTTGCAAACTCTTCACCGCTGCCAACGTTCCACGCGCGGACGTCGTGACGTCCGAACTTGATCCATGCAACAATATTTGCTGATGCAGCGATTATAGGTCAGGGCTAGCTTACCATAAGAACTTTTTATATTTTAGTCTTTAGTCTTTGATGAACAATAAAGTGAATAAGTCAACCAAATAAATAACCTGAATACTTAGTGACATCGCACAAGTAAAGGAATATATTAACTTACATATCTGCAATAAGAACCACTTTTAGTTTTTTGAAGAAACTTTTCATCGATCTTTCATTTACCGAAATTTGGTAAATTACATATACCAGAAATTCGTAAAACCAACTGACAAAGACTTCAGACTTTACCTTGACTTCATCTTAAAGCAGTTAAAGCATCACTCATCCGCCGCCATACAGTCCTGACTGGACTTCACATAAAAATAAAAACTGCGTGGACAACGATTTACGAGCGCTGAAAAGCAGTTATAGGTTCAAAAAAAAACATGTTTAAAAAATAATAAATTACTAGTAGTTTAATGGTTTTATTAATTTAAACTGTTTTTTTTCTCAAAAGTTTGTTTTCAAAGTCGGTAATCGAAATATATAGGACACAAATTAAAATTTTCACCCGATTTTTAAAAGATTTTTTGCCAGGTGATAATGATTGAAGGAATATGTCACTTTACAGTGATAATATTTTCCAAACAAGCATTTTCGTCTGAAATTCCTTCCCGAAAATTCATTCCCGAAAATTCACTCCCGAAAATTCATTACAGAGCCGTTAAAAGCACTAACCAAGGCGAATATCAAATTTGTGTGGTCGAGTGGACATGAAAAAGCGTTTGTAGACCTGAAGAATCGGCTGGCTCGTATTCCAGATCCTTCATATTTTGATCCAGGCAGACGTACTCAAATAATTGCAGACGCAAGTCCGAAGGCATTTGGCGGTGTCTTGCTACAATTTGATGAAAGCAACGATCATTTATCAGTTATCATCTGTTTCGCAAGCAAGAGCCTATTGAAAGTTACTTGCAAAACCGAAAAAGAAAGTCTTGCATTAGTCTGGGCTGTGGAGAAGTTTTTCTATGCTAGTTTGGAATTTGAACTTGTCACTGATCACAAGCCGCTGGAGGCGATTTTCAAACAGCGAGAATCAAACGTTTGCTTTTGATACTGCAGGCGTTTAAATTTAAGGTTGTGTACCTCTCTGGAAAGGAGAATATTGCCGACTCGATATTAAAACTTTGCAAGATGTAGTCAGGCGAATCTTTCGATGAAAGGGATGACTATAACTATATAAGACTGTTGCTTGTGCTACACCGAAGGCCGTTCCGATACCAGAAATAGCAAAAACAAGCGCTGTTGACTGAGAAATATCGGCAGCTGTAACATATCTTAAAGACGATAACTGTTATTACCCCTTTCGAGCAGAGCTATCAACACTGCTAGGTCAGAGGGTTTTAGAATTGGGCCACGAAACCACCTCAGCGAATCGGCCATGAAGAGTGAAGTTGTGGTGGCCATGTTTGGACAAAGATGTCGAGCAGCATGTCAAAATGTGGTGAAGCTGTGAAGACAGCCAACAAATGGCAGTTCATAAATGCTCTGTTCAAAGACTTTAGAGAAGCTAAGAACATGGCCGCAAGCCAATGGGGAAGCGAAAAACATGAATCGTTCGTTGGACAACCGACTAGAGATTGCTGCAGTAAATAAGGGCATTTTTAAAGAGGAGCTACAAAAATTTATACTGACCTACGATGCGACACCTCATGGGACTACTGGCTCTAAACCTTCGGAATTTACGTTTGATCGGGCCATAAGAGACAAGCTGCCGGACATTCGAGACGTTATAAAATAAGTAGTAGACACCTCAGATAGATAATGATTTGGTCAATAAACAAAAAGGGAAGGTTGTAGGTGAAAAGCCTAGAAGTGACAAGGAGTACTGTAAAAATGTAATATTTCCCTCTAAATTAACACCCAACTTTGACGAACTTAGTATGAAGTCGTAGGAAAAAATGGAAGTGAAGTGAAGCTTTTTGGGAAGGGGAGGAAAATCAGACGGTATGTGAGGCGTTGCAAGAAGATACCGTGAGGCATTGCAAGAAAAATGAGGACACACCAGTTCAAGTGAGTTCTCAAGCAAATGCGAAAACCAAAGACCGCCTGAAAGCCGAAGCTTAAAAGAAATGGAGAGGCGAGGCAACCCTGCCAGGTGAATAAATAACGAATGAGCGAGTAAGACATTGAATTTATATTGAATAAACTACGAGCGAGCCCAAAATACGAGTTGTTACAGAAACATAGCGTGTGTTCCCTAGAACAATTGTTTATTTGCTATTAAATACACTCCTCAAAAAAATTAAGGGAGCAAGAAAAAATCCAATTATTTTCAGTTTTTTGACGGACCGTATCTATGTGCAAAATCGTAGTACCGAAAATTTACTAAAAAACATTTTGAAGCTCTAGGACTCTACTTTTCGAATTCGAGGAGCAAAAAAAAGGACGGCCTTCGAACTAGCGAGGGAGGAGTTAACACATCCGGCCTGACATAAGTCATCGGCCTAAATTCTGCATAGGCAGCAAAGCTGCAACTATATTTATGCTTGCCTTGCAAACTCTTCACCGCTGCCAACGTTCCACGCGCGGACGTCGTGACGTCCGAACTTGATCCATGCAACAATATTTGCTGATGCAGCGATTATAGGTCAGGGCTAGCTTACCATAAGAACTTTTTATATTTTAGTCTTTAGTCTTTGATGAACAATAAAGTGAATAAGTCAACCAAATAAATAACCTGAATACTTAGTGACATCGCACAAGTAAAGGAATATATTAACTTACATATCTGCAATAAGAACCACTTTTAGTTTTTTGAAGAAACTTTTCATCGATCTTTCATTTACCGAAATTTGGTAAATTACATATACCAGAAATTCGTAAAACCAACTGACAAAGACTTCAGACTTTACCTTGACTTCATCTTAAAGCAGTTAAAGCATCACTCATCCGCCGCCATACAGTCCTGACTGGACTTCACATAAAAATAAAAACTGCGTGGACAACGATTTACGAGCGCTGAAAAGCAGTTATAGGTTCAAAAAAAAACATGTTTAAAAAACAATAAATTAGTAGTAGTTTAATGGTTTTATTAATTTAAACTGTTTTTTTCTCAAAAGTTTGTTTTCAAAGTCGGTAATCGAAATATATAGGACACAAATTAAAATTTTCACCCGATTTTTAAAAGATTTTTTGCCAGGTGATAATGATTGAAGGAATATGTCACTTTACAGTGATAATATTTTCCAAACAAGCATTTTCGTCTGAAATTCCTTCCCGAAAATTCATTCCCGAAAATTCACTCCCGAAAATTCATTACAGAGCCGTTAAAAGCACTAACCAAGGCGAATATCAAATTTGTGTGGTCGAGTGGACATGAAAAAGCGTTTGTAGACCTGAAGAATCGGCTGGCTCGTATTCCAGATCCTTCATATTTTGATCCAGGCAGACGTACTCAAATAATTGCAGACGCAAGTCCGAAGGCATTTGGCGGTGTCTTGCTACAATTTGATGAAAGCAACGATCATTTATCAGTTATCATCTGTTTCGCAAGCAAGAGCCTATTGAAAGTTACTTGCAAAACCGAAAAAGAAAGTCTTGCATTAGTCTGGGCTGTGGAGAAGTTTTTCTATGCTAGTTTGGAATTTGAACTTGTCACTGATCACAAGCCGCTGGAGGCGATTTTCAAACAGCGAGAATCAAACGTTTGCTTTTGATACTGCAGGCGTTTAAATTTAAGGTTGTGTACCTCTCTGGAAAGGACAATATTGCCGACTCGATATTAAAACTTTGCAAGATGTAGTCAGGCGAATCTTTCGATGAAAGGGATGACTATAACTATATAAGACTGTTGCTTGTGCTACACCGAAGGCCGTTCCGATACCAGAAATAGCAAAAACAAGCGCTGTTGACTGAGAAATATCGGCAGCTGTAACATATCTTAAAGACGATAACTGTTATTACCCCTTTCGAGCAGAGCTATCAACACTGCTAGGTCAGAGGGTTTTAGAATTGGGCCACGAAACCACCTCAGCGAATCGGCCATGAAGAGTGAAGTTGTGGTGGCCATGTTTGGACAAAGATGTCGAGCAGCATGTCAAAATGTGGTGAAGCTGTGAAGACAGCCAACAAATGGCAGTTCATAAATGCTCTGTTCAAAGACTTTAGAGAAGCTAAGAACATGGCCGCAAGCCAATGGGGAAGCGAAAAACATGAATCGTTCGTTGGACAACCGACTAGAGATTGCTGCAGTAAATAAGGGCATTTTTAAAGAGGAGCTACAAAAATTTATACTGACCTACGATGCGACACCTCATGGGACTACTGGCTCTAAACCTTCGGAATTTACGTTTGATCGGGCCATAAGAGACAAGCTGCCGGACATTCGAGACGTTATAAAATAAGTAGTAGACACCTCAGATAGATAATGATTTGGTCAATAAACAAAAAGGGAAGGTTGTAGGTGAAAAGCCTAGAAGTGACAAGGAGTACTGTAAAAATGTAATATTTCCCTCTAAATTAACACCCAACTTTGACGAACTTAGTATGAAGTCGTAGGAAAAAATGGAAGTGAAGTGAAGCTTTTTGGGAAGGGGAGGAAAATCAGACGGTATGTGAGGCGTTGCAAGAAGATACCGTGAGGCATTGCAAGAAAAATGAGGACACACCAGTTCAAGTGAGTTCTCAAGCAAATGCGAAAACCAAAGACCGCCTGAAAGCCGAAGCTTAAAAGAAATGGAGAGGCGAGGCAACCCTGCCAGGTGAATAAATAACGAATGAGCGAGTAAGACATTGAATTTATATTGAATAAACTACGAGCGAGCCCAAAATACGAGTTGTTACAGAAACATAGCGTGTGTTCCCTAGAACAATTGTTTATTTGCTATTAAATACACTCCTCAAAAAAATTAAGGGAGCAAGAAAAAATCCAATTATTTTCAGTTTTTTGACGGACCGTATCTATGTGCAAAATCGTAGTACCGAAAATTTACTAAAAAACATTTTGAAGCTCTAGGACTCTACTTTTCGAATTCGAGGAGCAAAAAAAAGGACGGCCTTCGAACTAGCGAGGGAGGAGTTAACACATCCGGCCTGACATAAGTCATCGGCCTAAATTCTGCATAGGCAGCAAAGCTGCAACTATATTTATGCTTGCCTTGCAAACTCTTCACCGCTGCCAACGTTCCACGCGCGGACGTCGTGACGTCCGAACTTGATCCATGCAACAATATTTGCTGATGCAGCGATTATAGGTCAGGGCTAGCTTACCATAAGAACTTTTTATATTTTAGTCTTTAGTCTTTGATGAACAATAAAGTGAATAAGTCAACCAAATAAATAACCTGAATACTTAGTGACATCGCACAAGTAAAGGAATATATTAACTTACATATCTGCAATAAGAACCACTTTTAGTTTTTTGAAGAAACTTTTCATCGATCTTTCATTTACCGAAATTTGGTAAATTACATATACCAGAAATTCGTAAAACCAACTGACAAAGACTTCAGACTTTACCTTGACTTCATCTTAAAGCAGTTAAAGCATCACTCATCCGCCGCCATACAGTCCTGACTGGACTTCACATAAAAATAAAAACTGCGTGGACAACGATTTACGAGCGCTGAAAAGCAGTTATAGGTTCAAAAAAAAACATGTTTAAAAAACAATAAATTAGTAGTAGTTTAATGGTTTTATTAATTTAAACTGTTTTTTTCTCAAAAGTTTGTTTTCAAAGTCGGTAATCGAAATATATAGGACACAAATTAAAATTTTCACCCGATTTTTAAAAGATTTTTTGCCAGGTGATAATGATTGAAGGAATATGTCACTTTACAGTGATAATATTTTCCAAACAAGCATTTTCGTCTGAAATTCCTTCCCGAAAATTCATTCCCGAAAATTCACTCCCGAAAATTCATTACAGAGCCGTTAAAAGCACTAACCAAGGCGAATATCAAATTTGTGTGGTCGAGTGGACATGAAAAAGCTGCTTATTAGTATCACAGCCAACACGTCCACCGCCGATGCAGCGACTCGTTTTTCCAAAGGGGCCACGGCAGTGTTTCGCAACCGATTTGTTGGGGCCTCTGCCGAACAATGATCATGTGTTGGTGCTGATATTTTTCACGCTATCAGGAGAAAAATTCAATATCATCGCAAGCAGTTATCATGGAGTTTGAGGAAATATTTTCCAGATTTGGCATTCCGAAGTCATTAATGACAGTAAAATCAGACGGAATGTGAGGCGTTGCAAGAAGATACCGTGAGGCATTGCAAGAAAAATGAGGACACACCAGTTCAAGTGAGTTCTCAAGCAAATGCGAAAACCAAAGACCGCCTGAAAGCCGAAGCTTAAAAGAAATGGAGAGGCGAGGCAACCCTGCCAGGTGAATAAATAACGAATGAGCGAGTAAGACATTGAATTTATATTGAATAAACTACGAGCGAGCCCAAAATATGAGTTGTTACAGAAACATAGCGTGTGTTCCCTAGAACAATTGTTTATTTGCTATTAAATACACTCCTCAAAAAAATTAAGGGAGCAAGAAAAAATCCAATTATTTTCAGTTTTTTGACGGACCGTATCTATGTGCAAAATCATAGTACCGAAAATTTACTAAAAAACATTTTGAAGCTCTAGGACTCTACTTTTCGAATTCGAGGAGCAAAAAATTTCCAGCACACAGTTTCAACGCATCCTCGAAAAGTATAACGGAAAAAAGAAATTTCCCGAATTTTTTTTCTCCTTTTTTGGGCTCCATGGGCTTGGAAAATTTTATCCGGTAAATCGATCACATGGACCAAAAAGCCTAATTAATTGCCGACACTTTTGGTTTTTTTAATTCTTTCTTCGTGCATGTGTCATGGAGATATCCTAAATTGACCATAAAAAGTGGGAAGGCAGCAGTTTTTCGTGACTTTTATTTACCAGATATAACTTGGTCTCACTCCGATGAATCTACTTTGTTGTTTCCTTTTAAGTCTCACTGATTTGTTGATGGTCTTTTTGATTTATTCTTGGCTCAAATAAATCCTGTGCGAAGTAACATGGGACGATCCCTAGATCTGATATTTATATTGAATTCCACCAACTGTGCAGTTACTAGATCTGACCCTCTAGTCTTGCCAGAAGATAATTTTCATCCTACTTTGGAATTATCTGTTGGTCTACCGTTTCGTGCACCGATTACTGGTGCCAGTTCTGTTATTAAATCTCGTAATTTTGTGTCACACTGAGGACTGCAGTTTCGTGTCTCCGGCCTCCCTGGTTTTCTCGTGAGCTATCCAACTTAAAAAATGTCAAATCCAGATTTTATAAAAATTACAAGAAGTCGGGACGTTCTTCAGACTTTGCTCTTTACGCAGTTGCTCGCTCCAATTTTAATTAACTTTAATTAACTTAAGTGTTGTTGGATTCATGAGTATCTGACAAGCAGAACACAAAAGGTTCTATTTAAGCCTTCCTCTTCACATTCATCATTGTGACTTCGGGGGTGCCCCAGGTTAGTCATCTTTAGTTAGTTAGTTATTCGCATGTCCTTAGTCATTCGCATGTCCATATTGCAACCTGACCTGAATTTTAGTGTTGGTGTCAACAGAATCTATTAAACTTAAATACCACTTAGTGCAGAACTATGTCGTTTGACAACGTATTCCCTGAACAACACCCCATTAAAACATATTGATATAATGCATGATTTAAGTGTACTCATGGACCATAAATTAACCTTTAACTCATATATCTCCACGATAATCGCCAGCGAAAGGCATTCTTGGTTTTGTTAAGAAATGGTCGAAAGAATTCGAGATCCACCTTTGTGGTTCGTCGTATTTTAGAGTGGGCTTCTTTTATATCTTCTGGACGTTGACGCGTACAATGCGCAGTACGTTCAAGTGGTCCAAGCGACACCAGAACAAAGCCTGTTACGCGCGAACTCTATCAGACAGCATGCAAAAACGAAGTCGCGTGGACAACGGACGACAACTAAAATAATAATTTAGACTAACTACTAGATAGATAACTTAAAATAGTAGTTTTTAGAATAGATATAGAGAACTCTGATCCGATTACAAAAAAAAGGCGGTTGTTGTCGGAACAGAGAACTCGAAAAGGTTCATGCAAAGAATAGTTAGATGTACAGCGTGTTAAAGATAAAGGGACATAATTTCGGGTTAGTCTACAAGGTACAGATAGATTGACCTGATTAAGTAAATTAGGACAATCTATTTGTCCATTTAGAAGCTTATGAATAAACAAAGTACCAAGCATTACTCTACGATTAAGTAAGGAGGGAAGGTTAATTAGAAGAAGTCTTTTAGAATAAGAGGGCAGGTTAACATTTCGATCCCAGTTTAAACCACGAAGAGCAAAAATTAGAAACTGTTTTTGAACAGATTCAATTTTAACTTGGTGTGATCCATATTGTGGAGACCAAACACATGATCCATACACCAAATGGGGCGGACCAGTGAAATAAAAAGAGTTTTGGTTGTGTAAGGATCGTCAAATTCTTTCGACCATCACTTAACGAAACCAAGACAACTCATGGCTTTATTGACAGTGATATTAATATGACGAGTAAAATTTAATTTGTGGTCCATGAGTACACCCAAATCATTAATCTCGTTCAAACGTTCAAGTGGGGTATTATTGAGATAATACACCACTAATTGAAAAGAGGATCTATGAAATGACATGACATTACATTTTGAAACATTAAGGTTTAATAAGTTAATTTCACACCAAGTTTGAAAGTTATTAAGATCGACTTGAAGCAGACGTGGAGAGCTTAAGTCTTTAAAACTAATACAAAGTTTAACATCATCAGCGTACATAAGCACGCGAGAGTGAGTTACAACTGACGGAAGGTCATTAATGAACAGCGTAAAAAGCAGTGGTCCTAGATGGCTACCTTGTGGCACCCCCGAGGTCACATTGATGGTCTTCGAAAGATAAGTTTTAAATAAAACTTTTTGTGTACGGTTATTAAGATATTGAGAAATCCAATTAAGTAGAAGGCTTGGAATCCCAAGTTCGTTCAGCTTGAACAAAAGCAGTGTATGATTGACAGAATCAAAAGCCTTACTGAAGTCAGTATAAATGACATCAGTTTGCATTGAATTCCTGAATCCTTCGATCGCTAAAGAAGTAAACTCTAAAAGGTTAGTGGTAGTAGATCTACGTTTCATAAACCCATGTTGAGAAGATAAAAGAATAGAACTACAGAAATGTTGCAGTTGAGAAGTTATAATTTTCTCAAATGCCTTCGGAATAGCAGACAATTTAGAAATATCCCTATAATTAGAAGCTACGGATTTATTACCCTTTTTATGCAAAGGAATAATAAAAGATTCTTTCCAAATGGTTAGGAAATAGGAAGTTTCAACGGACAAAGTAAATAACTTAAGAATCGGGGAAATCAAAGTCTCAGCGCAAAACCCGAGTACACAACCAGGTATCCCATCAGGTCCTGGTGAGTACACAGGCTTCACTAAAGTAAGCACGCTGAGAAGCGAATCTTCATCGATCAGAGGATTAAAGACGCAATTAGATCTTTTCAGCTGATAACGATAAGAACAGTTAGCTCGATGATCTTTGGAGGAATAGGTCGTTTTGAAAAAATCAGCAAACATATCGGCAATGGCCTGATCATCGTCTGCTTTATTATTTGCAAAACATAAATAGGACGGGTGCACTGCCACCTTTTGTTTGGCGTTAACGAAGTTATAAAATTGCTTAGGATCACGGGAGAACTGAAGTTTACAACGCCTAATGTAATCCTTATAGCATAGTGTATTAAGCACTGAAAAATTCGATCGAGCAACAGCATAGAGAGAGAAATCAGACGGTCGACCCGATTTTTTAAACTTTCTATAATATCTAGACTTTACATTTTTCAAATTAGTTAACTCACGTGTAAACCATGGCGGTTTGTTAGACAATACATGGGTCACACGTGGAACACAAGCATCAAAAAGTGAAAACATAGTATTATAGAAAAAACAAATGGCAGCATTCATATCATTACAGGAGTACAGATAAGACCAGTCTGTGGCAAGAATTAGCTCATTGAGCTTTAAAAAGTTAGTTTTACGAAAGCAACGGGTACGAGACGTTGAACTGGTACCAGCATTTGATAACCGAAAAGGTAGATCAATAGTCAAGTCCAAAGTTGGATGGAAACTGTCTTCGGGGACGACTAAGGGATCAATCCTCGAAACAGTACAGTTAGAAGAATCTAACATAAATATAAGATCTAGTGATCTCTCATTTTTGTTACGCACAGGATTAACTTGGGTTAGGGATAATTCAAGGAGACCGTCAACAAAGCAATGTGAGGAGGAGGGCATCAACAAGGAAGACTCACCTGATGGAAGCCACGAAACGTCAGGCAGATTAAAATCTCCCAGAACGATAAATATGTCTGCATCCGAAAGAAGTGAAGAGACAAAGCGAATAGCTTCTAAATGGCTAGCATATACCGTCATGTCAGAACTCGGTGGAATATACGAGCAAGTTAGAAATACAGAATATGATTTCAAACAAATTTTGACACTAACAAATTCAATGTCAAGAACGGCAGGTGGCAGAACTATTTCTGAAGGAAGAGATGAATTTACGGCAATCAAAACTCCACCACCATTTTTGGAGATTCGATCGCATCTATAGGTTGAAAAAATTGTGGGAAAAACAGAGGCATCAGAAATGTTTGGCCTTAACCACGTTTCTGTAAAGACCAAGATATGAAAGTCAAAAGATAGACTATCTACAAAAAGCTTAGAAAGATTAGATTTTAGTCCTCTAACATTCTGATAGGCCAGAATGGGACGAAATTAGTTTTTCGACCCGCCAGCTACTGACGAGCCAGAGGGTAGGGAAGGATTAGTTGTGTTAGGCAGACAAATCGGAGGCCGATTTTTCTTTTTCTTAGCCGTATACTCCTTTAAAACTAAATGTTCCATTTGACATTTGGTGGGACACTGATTTTAAATGACGAACTGTCACGGGTGTATGAAAACCTAAACTTTTCCTCCACAATGTTTGGCGCCACGACTTTTACCCGGATATGGGCTATGACATCATCTGATGTAGTATTGGGGTCGAGCCGCGAAACAAAGATTTGCTTTTTTGGTGGAATGGCTACAAGAGATCTCAATGCGCCAGTCGCAACCGCAGCAACAACATTTTGCGCTGGAACTGCTGAGGCAGACGACGCTTTGAGAGCTCTTCTAGTTAAATTTTATTTGGAATATCCCTGGGAGAGGATATTCGTCCGGACACATCGGAAACTACAACCGATATCGAGTCAGCTTGCGGGGCACTATTACCAGGGGAAATGTCAATCGTCCCCGCAACTGCAGTCACTGCTGGACTCCTAAACGATATCAGTTGCTGACCATTTGGAGTTATGGGGTCGTTCGACGATGCCGGAACCGACAGAAACAGAGATGCCGGCGGATCGGGAGAGAAATCCCGATGGATAGTCTTCTTCCGCTTCGGTGATTCGTTCAATAGTTCAATAGTAACTATTAAACTGAGTTTCCAGAGACGAAAACTCATCACGAAGTTTCAGAAAGCCAGCCGACAGGGACTTAAATCCCTCTCTCGTCCGCCGCATAAATAGACGCATATCCATTTCTACGTCCCGGCACGCTTCACAACTCCATTTTAGTCCCCCGCAACGGCGGGTAACGACCAATACTATCCTTTACTTTGGCTGTGTAACCCGCGCATTTGACATGCATATTGTTATCGCACAGCCAGCACAAAAGATAATCATCTTGGATTTTTTGGGGATGGGGGCACTTTTTTGAAGAGCAGACAACCATTGTAAGTTAAATTAATAAAAAAAATTAAAGTAGCAACAAACAAATAAATAAATCAAAAAGTTTATAAGAGAGGCAATTTAAAATGAGTAATATAAAATATAAGGGCTATACGCACCAAGAAATAACACAAGTGTTAAAGTTTATTAAGCACAAGAAAAAAAAACTGAAGAGACTGAAGTTAAGAGAAGTTAGTAAACACACAACAACAAAGACGGGTACAATCGCGAAAGTAACGGTCGCGATCGCGGGCAACGCAAAAACGCGAGAAAAAGCACCACACAAACAACAACACTAATGTGTCGCGAGAGCGCGAATGCAATTAAAAGGGATCAAAAACACAAAATCAAAGTCTATGTAGACAAAACAACAAAACTTTGAGTTTTGTTATTAAATAAAGCAATAAGTAATAATAGCTTTGAGTGAGTGTTTAAGAACAAGTTACAATTTTTAAATCGCGTAATTTATTAATTCGGAACTAGATTCCACGAAATAGAATTTATTATATGCGGGATTAAATAAAAAATTTGATAAAAGCGAGAGCGCAAAAAAACACGACCGACTTCGTTGAAGTGAAGATAATATTTTATCTAATGAACCTTCCTTCTCTTACTAACCGTAGAACAATGCTTGGTGTGACCCTCTAGGCCCACTAGAAATTTTATTCTCTCATTCCTTGCACATTGTACTACTAACTATGCCTTGCATAATCATATCGACTTTGTCGTGTGATTAGCAAAGAGATCGCCTTACTTGAAACTACTACATCCTATTTAGCTCGTAAATATCAGAAGTTTTCCTTTTTTTGTCTGTGTAATTGTGTTAATCGCACTTAGTGCACCCGCTGAGACTCGCACGTTAAAAAAAAACCAACATATGTGAGCACCCATATTATGTTGAATCCCAAGCTGGACGACGAAGAAGACATCGAGTTTTGCATGAGAGTCGATGCTCGTTGAAGCAACAGATATCCGCTGCGGAAAGCTTACCCAATCGTGAGCACTCCAACTGGTAAAACAGTCTTTTTTCCGAATTCGTCTTCAAAATCATTTGAGCCTCCCTCTCTGAGCCCCTTTAGAAAATGAACCTCCGAAATGCGTAATCTTTAAAAACCATCAGAAATATTGCGCAGCAGATTCGGCTTTAAGAAATTCAGCTATGCATCTGGAGGGACCTGCCTTATTCTGATTTTGATTTTTGTGTTAGAGAATCACTATATACATATCTGCCATAAGAACCACTTTTAGTTTTTTGAAGAAACTTTTCATCGATCTTTCATTTACCGAAACTTGGTAAATTACATATAGCAGAAATTCGTAAAACCAACTGACAAAGACTTCAGACTTTACCTTGACTTCATCTTAAAGCAGTTAAAGCATCACTCATCCGCCGCCATACAGTCCTGACTGGACTTCACATAAAAATAAAAACTGCGTGGACAACGATTTACGAGCGCTGAAAAGCAGTTATAGGTTCAAAAAAAAACATGTTTAAAAAACAATAAATTAGTAGTAGTTTAATGGTTTTAATTTAAACTGTTTTTTTCTCAAAAGTTTGTTTTCAAAGTCGGTAATCGAAATATATAGGACACAAATTAAAATTTTCACCCGATTTTTAAAAGATTTTTTGCCAGGTGATAATGATTGAAGGAATATGTCACTTTACAGTGATAATTTTTTCCAAACAAGCATTTTCGTCTGGCTCTACGAGTACAATTACCTCTTAATATACTATCTAATTTTAACAAAAATTTTACCTCGAGTGCAAATGATTTATAATTTTATTTTCGTTGCCATGATATTTTATTAAAATCTTTGTATCCTTTTTAGAATGATTGAATGATTTATAATTTTATTTTCGTTGCCATGATATTCTATTAAAATCTTTGTATCCTTTTTAGAATGCTTGAATGATTTATAATTTTATTTTTGTTGCCATGATATTCTATTAAAATCTTTGTATCCTTTTTAGAATGTGCTTGCTACAAACCTTAAAGAATGTGTTTCACATCCAGGAATTTGTAAAATCTAAAGGAATCGACATACGCTTTAATGGGCGAGGCAAAAATGAGGCCTCGCATTATTGTGGGCAATGTGAAGTAAGTAAGACATAATAGTTAAGTCATTGTGTAAATCCTCAAAACTTGATTGGAAGTCAATTGAGTTAATGAAATGTATGAAACAAATGTATATACACCCACCAAATGTATATTCACCCGGCAACAAAATGTATATACACCCGACGACAAAAAAAAGCCGCACTCGCAAATTTTCACTTTCAAAATAGTATCAAAATTTTATAATAAGTTAATGGTTTTTGGATTAATTTTCTGATAATCAATAACAGCGAGTCAATTTTCATCATTTTCATTTTTAGTCAACACCTTCAAGGTTCAAGGCCTTCCAATAATGTTAAATTTGGACTTTTTCAAAAGGAGGACTCACCACCTTTCAGATTCATATGTTATTTGGTTTAATTTAATTTTCCTTGTAAGGACTCCCAAATTTTGAACAATTTATTTTTGCCATAAATGTCGTCCGATTGAAAAAAATAACGAAAAAACCGGTTAAATGAAAAGAATTTCTAGAAAATGTTTGCTAGAATGCTATTCAGTTCAAAAATTTAGACATTTTAATTGTTTTAGGGCCCAACAGGACCAACGTAGTAACAGTTTTTGAGGTAAAAAAAAGAAACAAAAAATCGTTAAAAATAATTATTTGTAAATAAATAAAGTAGAAAAAAATGAGTAGTACATTATAAGATTAAATTTCCATTTTCTAAGAATTTTTCTTTTCTGACGGTTATAACCTACAAAATGACAAAAACACAAGGTAAATTAAAAAAAAATTTTTTTCTAAATCTATAAGTCGGACGAATGTTAGCATACTAACAAGGTTTTTATTAACAATTGGTTTTTGTTTTGTTTAAGCAGAAGGCTTGCAATCCCAAGTTCGTTCAGCTTGAACAAAAGCAGTGTATGATTGACAGAATCAAAAGCCTTACTGAAGTCAGTATAAATGATATCAGTTTGCATTGAATTCCTGAATCCTTCGATCGCTAAAGAAGTAAACTCTAAAAGGTTAGTGGTAGTAGATCTACGTTTCATAAACCCATGTTGAGAAGATAAAAGAATAGAACTACAGAAATGTTGCAGTTGAGAAGTTATAATTTTCTCAAATGCCTTCGGAATAGCAGACAATTTAGAAATATCCCTATAATTAGAAGCTACGGATTTATTACCCTTTTTATGCAAAGGAATAATAAAAGATTCTTTCCAAATGGTTAGGAAAGAGGAAGTTTCAACGGACAAAGTAAATAACTTAAGAATCGGGGAAATCAAAGACACAGCGCAAAACCTGAGTACACAACCAGGAATCCCATCAGGTCCTGGTGAGTACACAGGCTTCACTAAAGTAAGCACGCTGAGAAGCGAATCTTCATCGATCAGAGGATTAAAGACGCAATTAGATCTTTTCAGCTGATAACGATAAGAACAGTTAGCTCGATGATCTTTGGAGGAATAGGTCGTTTTGAAAAAATCAGCAAACATATCGGCAATGGCCTGATCATCGTCTGCTTTATTATTTGCAAAACATAAATAGGACGGGTGCACTGCCACCTTTTGTTTGGCGTTAACGAAGTTATAAAATTGCTTAGGATCACGGGAGAACTGAAGTTTACAACGCCTAATGTAATCCTTATAGCATAGTGTATTAAGCACTGAAAAATTTGATCGAGCAACAGCATAGAGAGAGAAATCAGACGGTCGACCCGATTTTTTAAACTTTCTATAATATCTAGACTTTACATTTTTCAAATTAGTTAACTCACGTGTAAACCATGGCGGTTTGTTAGACAATACATGGGTCACACGTGGAACACAAGCATCAAAAAGTGAAAACATAGTATTATAGAAAAAACAAATGGCAGCATTCATATCATTACAGGAGTACAGATAAGACCAGTCTGTGGCAAGAATTAGCTCATTGAGCTTTAAAAAGTTAGTTTTACGAAAGCAACGGGTACGAGACGTTGAACTGGTACCAGCATTTGATAACCGAAAAGGTAGATCAATAGTCAAGTCCAAAGTTGGATGGAAACTGTCTTCGGGGACGACTAAGGGATCAATCCTCGAAACAGTACAGTTAGAAGAATCTAACATAAATATAAGATCTAGTGATCTCTCATTTTTGTTACGCACAGGATTAACTTGGGTTAGGGATAATTCAAGGAGACCGTCAACAAAGCAATGTGAGGAGGAGGGCATCAACAAGGAAGACTCACCTGATGGAAGCCACGAAACGTCAGGCAGATTAAAATCTCCCAGAACGATAAATATGTCTGCATCCGAAAGAAGTGAAGAGACAAAGCGAATAGCTTCTAAATGGCTAGCATATACCGTCATGTCAGAACTCGGTGGAATATACGAGCAAGTTAGAAATACAGAATATGATTTCAAACAAATTTTGACACTAACAAATTCAATGTCAAGAACGGCAGGTGGCAGAACTATTTCTGAAGGAAGAGATGAATTTACGGCAATCAAAACTCCACCACCATTTTTGGAGATTCGATCGCATCTATAGGTTGAAAAAATTGTGGGAAAAACAGAGGCATCAGAAATGTCTGGCCTTAACCACGTTTCTGTAAAGACCAAGATATGAAAGTCAAAAGATAGACTATCTACAAAAAGCTTAGAAAGATTAGATTTTAGTCCTCTAACATTCTGATAGGCCAGAATAAGGGACGAAATTAGTTTTTCGACCCGCCAGCTACTGACGAGCCAGAGGGTAGGGAAGGATTAGTTGTGTTAGGCAGACAAATCGGAGGCCGATTTTTCTTTTTCTTAGCCGTATACTCCTTTAAAACTAAATGTTCCATTTGACATTTGGTGGGACACTGATTTTAAATGACGAACTGTCACGGGTGTATGAAAACCTAAACTTTTCCTCCACAATGTTTGGCGCCACGACTTTTGCCCGGATATGGGCTATGACATCATCTGATGTAGTATTGGGGTCGAGCCGCGAAACAAAGATTTGCTTTTTTGGTGGAATGGCTACAAGAGATCTCAATGCGCCAGTCGCGACCGCAGCAACAACATTTTGCGCTGGAACTGCTGAGGCAGACGACGCTTTGAGAGCTCTTCTAGTTAAATTTTATTTGGAATATCCCTGGGAGAGGATATTCGTCCGGACACATCGGAAACTACAACCGATATCGAGTCAGCTTGCGGGGCACTATTACCAGGGGAAATGTCAATCGTCCCCGCAACTGCAGTCACTGCTGGACTCCTAAACGATATCAGTTGCTGACCATTTGGAGTTATGGGGTCGTTCGACGATGCCGGAACCGACAGAAACAGAGATGCCGGCGGATCGGGAGAGAAATCCCGATGGATAGTCTTCTTCCGCTTCGGTGATTCGTTCAATAGTTCAATAGTAACTATTAAACTGAGTTTCCAGAGACGAAAACTCATCACGAAGTTTCAGAAAGCCAGCCGACAGGGACTTAAATCCCTCTCTCGTCCGCCGCATAAATAGACGCATATCCATTTCTACGTCCCGGCACGCTTCACAACTCCATTTTAGTCCCCCGCAACGGCGGGTAACGACCAATACTATCCTTTACTTTGGCTGTGTAACCCGCGCATTTGACATGCATAATGTTATCGCACAGCCAGCACAAAAGATAATCATCTTGGATTTTTTGGGGATGGGGGCACTTTTTTGAAGAGCAGACAACCATTGTAAGTTAAATTAATAAAAAAAATTAAAGTAGCAACAAACAAATAAATAAATCAAAAAGTTTATAAGAGAGGCAATTTAAAATGAGTAATATAAAATATAAGGGCTATACGCACCAAGAAATAACACAAGTGTTAAAGTTTATTAAGCACAAGAAAAAAAACTGAAGAGACTGAAGTTAAGAGAAGTTAGTAAACACACAACAACAAAGACGGGTACAATCGCGAAAGTAACGGTCGCGATCGCGGGCAACGCAAAAACGCGAGAAAAAGCACCAC
Source organism: Drosophila austrosaltans (assembly GCA_035045865.1). Classification (NCBI taxonomy): domain Eukaryota; kingdom Metazoa; phylum Arthropoda; class Insecta; order Diptera; family Drosophilidae; genus Drosophila; species Drosophila austrosaltans. Next base: position 3,543,682 of record JAWNOQ010000073.1, on the reverse strand, counting down.
ACAAACAACAACACTAATGTGTCGCGAGAGCGCGAATGAAATTAAAAGGGATCAAAAACACAAAATCAAAGTCTATGTAGACAAAACAACAAAACTTTGAGTTTTGTTATTAAATAAAGCAATAAGTAATAATAGCTTTGAGTGAGTGTTTAAGAACAAGTTACAATTTTTAAATCGCGTAATTTATTAATTCGGAACTAGATTCCACGAAATAGAATTTATTATATGCGGGTTTAAATAAAAAATTTGATAAAAGCGAGAGCGCAAAAAAACACGACCGACTTCGTTGAAGTGAAGATAATATTTTATCTAATGAACCTTCCTTCTCTTACTAACCGTAGAACAATGCTTGGTGTGACCCTCTAGGCCCACTAGAAATTTTATTCTCTCATTCCTTGCACATTGTACTACTAACTATGCCTTGCATAATCATATCGACTTTGTCGTGTGATTAGCAAAGAGATCGCCTTACTTGAAACTACTACATCCTATTTAGCTCGTAAATATCAGAAGTTTTCCTTTTTTTGTCTGTGTAATTGTGTTAATCGCACTTAGTGCACCCGCTGAGACTCGCACGTTAAAAAAAAACCAACATATGTGAGCACCCATATTATGTTGAATCCCAAGCTGGACGACGAAGAAGACATCGAGTTTTGCATGAGAGTCGATGCTCGTTGAAGCAACAGATATCCGCTGCGGAAAGCTTACCCAATCGTGAGCACTCCAACTGGTAAAACAGTCTTTTTTCCGAATTCGTCTTCAAAATCATTTGAGCCTCCCTCTCTGAGCCCCTTTAGAAAATGAACCTCCGAAATGCGTAATCTTTAAAAACCATCAGAAATATTGCGCAGCAGATTCGGCTTTAAGAAATTCAGCTATGCATCTGGAGGGACCTGCCTTATTCTGATTTTGATTTTTGTGTTAGAGAATCACTATATACATATCTGCCATAAGAACCACTTTTAGTTTTTTGAAGAAACTTTTCATCGATCTTTCATTTACCGAAACTTGGTAAATTACATATAGCAGAAATTCGTAAAACCAACTGACAAAGACTTCAGACTTTACCTTGACTTCATCTTAAAGCAGTTAAAGCATCACTCATCCGCCGCCATACAGTCCTGACTGGACTTCACATAAAAATAAAAACTGCGTGGACAACGATTTACGAGCGCTGAAAAGCAGTTATAGGTTCAAAAAAAAACATGTTTAAAAAACAATAAATTAGTAGTAGTTTAATGGTTTTATTAATTTAAACTGTTTTTTTCTCAAAAGTTTGTTTTCAAAGTCGGTAATCGAAATATATAGGACACAAATTAAAATTTTCACCCGATTTTTAAAAGATTTTTTGCCAGGTGATAATGATTGAAGGAATATGTCACTTTACAGTGATAATTTTTTCCAAACAAGCATTTTCGTCTGGCTCTACGAGTACAATTACCTCTTAATATACTATCTAATTTTAACAAAAATTTTACCTCGAGTGCAAATGATTTATAATTTTATTTTCGTTGCCATGATATTTTATTAAAATCTTTGTATCCTTTTTAGAATGATTGAATGATTTATAATTTTATTTTCGTTGCCATGATATTCTATTAAAATCTTTGTATCCTTTTTAGAATGCTTGAATGATTTATAATTTTATTTTTGTTGCCATGATATTCTATTAAAATCTTTGTATCCTTTTTAGAATGTGCTTGCTACAAACCTTAAAGAATGTGTTTCACATCCAGGAATTTGTAAAATCTAAAGGAATCGACATACGCTTTAATGGGCGAGGCAAAAATGAGGCCTCGCATTATTGTGGGCAATGTGAAGTAAGTAAGACATAATAGTTAAGTCATTGTGTAAATCCTCAAAACTTGATTGGAAGTCAATTGAGTTAATGAAATGTATGAAACAAATGTATATACACCCACCAAATGTATATTCACCCGGCAACAAAATGTATATACACCCGACGACAAAAAAAAGCCGCACTCGCAAATTTTCACTTTCAAAATAGTATCAAAATTTTATAATAAGTTAATGGTTTTTGGATTAATTTTCTGATAATCAATAACAGCGAGTCAATTTTCATCATTTTCATTTTTAGTCAACACCTTCAAGGTTCAAGGCCTTCCAATAATGTTAAATTTGGACTTTTTCGATTCCTTTCAGATTCATATGTTATTTGGTTTAATTTAATTTTCCTTGTAAGGACTCCCAAATTTTGAACAATTTATTTTTGCCATAAATGTCGTCCGATTGAAAAAAATAACGAAAAAACCGGTTAAATGAAAAGAATTTCTAGAAAATGTTTGCTAGAATGCTATTCAGTTCAAAAATTTAGACATTTTAATTGTTTTAGGGCCCAACAGGACCAACGTAGTAACAGTTTTTGAGGTCAAAAAAAAGAAACAAAAAATCGTTAAAAATAATTATTTGTAAATAAATAAAGAAGAAAAAAATGAGTAGTACATTATAAGATTAAATTTCCATTTTCTAAGAATTTTTCTTTTCTGACGGTTATAACCTACAAAATGACAAAAACACAAAGTAAATTAAAAAAAAAATTTTTTCTAAATCTATAAGTCGGACGAATGTTAGCATACTAACAAGGTTTTTATTAACAATTGGTTTTTGTTTTGTTTAAGCAGAAGGCTTGCAATCCCAAGTTCGTTCAGCTTGAACAAAAGCAGTGTATGATTGACAGAATCAAAAGCCTTACTGAAGTCAGTATAAATGATATCAGTTTGCATTGAATTCCTGAATCCTTCGATCGCTAAAGAAGTAAACTCTAAAAGGTTAGTGGTAGTAGATCTACGTTTCATAAACCCATGTTGAGGAGATAAAAGAATAGAACTACAGAAATGTTGCAGTTGAGAAGTTATAATTTTCTCAAATGCCTTCGGAATAGCAGACAATTTAGAAATATCCCTATAATTAGAAGCTACGGATTTATTACCCTTTTTATGCAAAGGAATAATAAAAGATTCTTTCCAAATGGTTAGGAAAGAGGAAGTTTCAACGGACAAAGTAAATAACTTAAGAATCGGGGAAATCAAAGACACAGCGCAAAACCTGAGTACACAACCAGGTATCCCATCAGGTCCTGGTGAGTACACAGGCTTCACTAAAGTAAGCACGCTGAGAAGCGAATCTTCATCGATCAGAGGATTAAAGACGCAATTAGATCTTTTCAGCTGATAACGATAAGAACAGTTAGCTCGATGATCTTTGGAGGAATAGGTCGTTTTGAAAAAATCAGCAAACATATCGGCAATGGCCTGATCATCGTCTGCTTTATTATTTGCAAAACATAAATAGGACGGGTGCACTGCCACCTTTTGTTTGGCGTTAACGAAGTTATAAAATTGCTTAGGATCACGGGAGAACTGAAGTTTACAACGCCTAATGTAATCCTTATAGCATAGTGTATTAAGCACTGAAAAATTCGATTGAGCAACAGCATAGAGAGAGAAATCAGACGGTCGACCCGATTTTTTAAACTTTCTATAATATCTAGACTTTACATTTTTAAAATTAGTTAACTCACGTGTAAACCATGGCGGTTTGTTAGACAATACATGGGTCACACGTGGAACACAAGCATCAAAAAGTGAAAACATAGTATTATAGAAAAAACAAATGGCAGCATTCATATCATTACAGGAGTACAGATAAGACCAGTCTGTGGCAAGAATTAGCTCATTGAGCTTTAAAAAGTTAGTTTTACGAAAGCAACGGGTACGAGACGTTGAACTGGTACCAGCATTTGATAACCGAAAAGGTAGATCAATAGTCAAGTCCAAAGTTGGATGGAAACTGTCTTCGGGGACGACTAAGGGATCAATCCTCGAAACAGTACAGTTAGAAGAATCTAACATAAATATAAGATCTAGTGATCTCTCATTTTTGTTACGCACAGGATTAACTTGGGTTAGGGATAATTCAAGGAGACCGTCAACAAAGCAATGTGAGGAGGAGGGCATCAACAAGGAAGACTCACCTGATGGAAGCCACGAAACGTCAGGCAGATTAAAATCTCCCAGAACGATAAATATGTCTGCATCCGAAAGAAGTGAAGAGACAAAGCGAATAGCTTCTAAATGGCTAGCATATACCGTCATGTCAGAACTCGGTGGAATATACGAGCAAGTTAGAAATACAGAATATGATTTCAAACAAATTTTGACACTAACAAATTCAATGTCAAGAACGGCAGGTGGCAGAACTATTTCTGAAGGAAGAGATGAATTTACGGCAATCAAAACTCCACCACCATTTTTGGAGATTCGATCGCATCTATAGGTTGAAAAAATTGTGGGAAAAACAGAGGCATCAGAAATGTCTGGCCTTAACCACGTTTCTGTAAAGACCAAGATATGAAAGTCAAAAGATAGACTATCTACAAAAAGCTTAGAAAGATTAGATTTTAGTCCTCTAACATTCTGATAGGCCAGAATAAGGGACGAAATTAGTTTTTCGACCCGCCAGCTACTGACGAGCCAGAGGGTAGGGAAGGATTAGTTGTGTTAGGCAGACAAATCGGAGGCCGATTTTTCTTTTTCTTAGCCGTATACTCCTTTAAAACTAAATGTTCCATTTGACATTTGGTGGGACACTGATTTTAAATGACGAACTGTCACGGGTGTATGAAAACCTAAACTTTTCCTCCACAATGTTTGGCGCCACGACTTTTGCCCGGATATGGGCTATGACATCATCTGATGTAGTATTGGGGTCGAGCCGCGAAACAAAGATTTGCTTTTTTGGTGGAATGGCTACAAGAGATCTCAATGCGCCAGTCGCAACCGCAGCAACAACATTTTGCGCTGGAACTGCTGAGGCAGACGACGCTTTGAGAGCTCTTCTAGTTAAATTTTATTTGGAATATCCCTGGGAGAGGATATTCGTCCGGACACATCGGAAACTACAACCGATATCGAGTCAGCTTGCGGGGCACTCTTACCAGGGGAAATGTCAATCGTCCCCGCAACTGCAGTCACTGCTGGACTCCTAAACGATATCAGTTGCTGACCATTTGGAGTTATGGGGTCGTTCGACGATGCCGGAACAGACAGAAACAGAGATGCCGGCGGATCGGGAGAGAAATCCCGATGGATAGTCTTCTTCCGCTTCGGTGATTCGTTCAATAGTTCAATAGTAACTATTAAACTGAGTTTCCAGAGACGAAAACTCATCACGAAGTTTCAGAAAGCCAGCCGACAGGGACTTAAATCCCTCTCTCGTCCGCCGCATAAATAGACGCATATCCATTTCTACGTCCCGGCACGCTTCACAACTCCATTTTAGTCCCCCGCAACGGCGGGTAACGACCAATACTATCCTTTACTTTGGCTGTGTAACCCGCGCATTTGACATGCATAATGTTATCGCACAGCCAGCACAAAAGATAATCATCTTGGATTTTTTGGGGATGGGGGCACTTTTTTGAAGAGCAGACAACCATTGTAAGTTAAATTAATAAAAAAAATTAAAGTAGCAACAAACAAATAAATAAATCAAAAAGTTTATAAGAGAGGCAATTTAAAATGAGTAATATAAAATATAAGGGCTATACGCACCAAGAAATAACACAAGTGTTAAAGCTTATTAAGCACAAGGAAAAAAAACTGAAGAGACTGAAGTTAAGAGAAGTTAGTAAACACACAACAACAAAGACGGGTACAATCGCGAAAGTAACGGTCGCGATCGCGGGCAACGCAAAAACGCGAGAAAAAGCACCACACAAACAACAACACTAATGTGTCGCGAGAGCGCGAATGCAATTAAAAGGGATCAAAAACACAAAATCAAAGTCTATGTAGACAAAACAACAAAACTTTGAGTTTTGTTATTAAATAAAGCAATAAGTAATAATAGCTTTGAGTGAGTGTTTAAGAACAAGTTACAATTTTTAAATCGCGTAATTTATTAATTCGGAACTAGATTCCACGAAATAGAATTTATTATATGCGGGATTAAATAAAAAATTTGATAAAAGCGAGAGCGCAAAAAAACACGACCGACTTCGTTGAAGTGAAGATAATATTTTATCTAATGAACCTTCCTTCTCTTACTAACCGTAGAACAATGCTTGGTGTGACCCTCTAGGCCCACTAGAAATTTTATTCTCTCATTCCTTGCACACTGTACTACTAACTATGCCTTGCATAATCATATCGACTTTGTCGTGTGATTAGCAAAGAGATCTCCTTACTTGAAACTACTACATCCTATTTAGCTCGTAAATATCAGAAGTTTTCCTTTTTTTGTCTGTGTAATTGTGTTAATCGCACTTAGTGCACCCGCTGAGACTCGCACGTTAAAAAAAAACCAACATATGTGAGCACCCATATTATATTGAATCCCAAGCTGGACGACGAAGAAGACATCGAGTTTTGCATGAGAGTCGATGCTCGTTGAAGCAACAGATATCCGCTGCGGAAAGCTTACCCAATCGTGAGCACTCCAACTGGTAAAACAGTCTTTTTTCCGAATTCGTCTTCAAAATCATTTGAGCCTCCCTCTCTGAGCCCCTTTAGAAAATGAACCTCCGAAATGCGTAATCTTTAAAAACCATCAGAAATATTGCGCAGCAGATTCGGCTTTAAGAAATTCAGCTATGCATCTGGAGGGACCTGCCTTATTCTGATTTTGATTTTTGTGTTAGAGAATCACTATATACATATCTGCCATAAGAACCACTTTTAGTTTTTTGAAGAAACTTTTCATCGATCTTTCATTTACCGAAACTTGGTAAATTACATATAGCAGAAATTCGTAAAACCAACTGACAAAGACTTCAGACTTTACCTTGACTTCATCTTAAAGCAGTTAAAGCATCACTCATCCGCCGCCATACAGTCCTGACTGGACTTCACATAAAAATAAAAACTGCGTGGACAACGATTTACGAGCGCTGAAAAGCAGTTATAGGTTCAAAAAAAAAAACATGTTTAAAAAACAATAAATTAGTAGTAGTTTAATGGTTTTATTAATTTAAACTGTTTTTTTCTCAAAAGTTTGTTTTCAAAGTCGGTAATCGAAATATATAGGACACAAATTAAAATTTTCACCCGATTTTTAAAAGATTTTTTGCCAGGTGATAATGATTGAAGGAATATGTCACTTTACAGTGATAATTTTTTCCAAACAAGCATTTTCGTCTGGCTCTACGAGTACAATTACCTCTTAATATACTATCTAATTTTAACAAAAATTTTACCTCGAGTGCAAATGATTTATAATTTTATTTTCGTTGCCATGATATTTTATTAAAATCTTTGTATCCTTTTTAGAATGATTGAATGATTTATAATTTTATTTTTGTTGCCATGATATTCTATTAAAATCTTTGTATCCTTTTTAGAATGTGCTTGCTACAAACCTTAAAGAATGTGTTTCACATCCAAGAATTTGTAAAATCTAAAGGAATCGACATACGCTTTAATGGGCGAGGCAAAAATGAGGCCTCGCATTATTGTGGGCAATGTGAAGTAAGTAAGACATAATAGTTAAGTCATTGTGTAAATCCTCAAAACTTGATTGGAAGTCAATTGAGTTAATGAAATGTATGAAACAAATGTATATACACCCACCAAATGTATATACACCCGGCAACAAAATGTATATACACCCGACGACAAAAAAAAGCCGCACTCGCAAATTTTCACTTTCAAAATAGTATTAAAATTTTATAATAAGTTAATGGTTTTTGGATTAATTTTCTGATAATCAATAACAGCGAGTCAATTTTCATCATTTTCATTTTTAGTCAACACCTTCAAGGTTCAAGGCCTTCCATTAATGTTAAATTTGGACTTTTTCGAAAGGAGGACTCACCACCTTTCAGATTCATATGTTATTTGGTTTAATTTAATTTTCCTTGTAAGGACTCCCAAATTTTGAACAATTTATTTTTGCCATAAATGTCGTCCGATTGAAAAAAATAACGAAAAAACCGGTTAAATGAAAAGAATTTCTAGAAAATGTTTGCTAGAATGCTATTCAGTTCAAAAATTTAGACATTTTAATTGTTTTAGGGCCCAACAGGACCAACGTAGTAACAGTTTTTGAGGTCAAAAAAAAGAAACAAAAAATCGTTAAAAATAATTATTTGTAAATAAATAAAGTAGAAAAAAATGAGTAGTACATTATAAGATTAAATTTCCATTTTCTAAGAATTTTTCTTTTCTGACGGTTATAACCTACAAAATGACAAAAACACAAGGTAAATTAAAAAAAAAATTTTTTCTAAATGTATAAGTCGGACGAATGTTAGCATACTAACAAGGTTTTTATTAACAATTGGTTTTTGTTTTGTTTACAAAAGGTTAAAAAAATCTCTTTGGCGAAATAATGGGCATATCTCGAGAAGGTTTTCGGTTGATTATTTTTAACAACTTTCGACGTGGAATATCCCAAGAGTAATGTGTCAATGTAAGCACCAGCAGAAACGACAATTTAGCGATGGTTTGCAGAATTTAATCGTAGTCGTAGTTCAGGCGAAATCACTGAAGGTCGTCAAAATCGGTTGTTGGGCCACCAAACATTGATTATGTGCATAAACTGATAGCGAGAAATTGATAGATGTTATTACTCGCACATAAGTCAATTCAATTTATTCCATTTTGCATGAATGCTTAGTTGTAAATACGGGATTTTCTTGTTTGATTTGAGTAAAAAAATACTTCAAAAGTTTGACTATGGTGCTTTTATCATTTTTTATTTTTATTTATGAATCAGGGATGTAGGCCGGAAACTAAATGGCAAACTCCGTGTGGGTGCTCCAAAATAAGCCCAACAAAAAGTTCGAAGCAAATGGTCACTTGATTCAGGTTTATCATCAGAGGGAACAATATTAAAAAAGAATAAAGCCATCTATAAATACAAATTTTTGTTTCTATTTGCTATTCCCAAAATATTAATATCAGCCCTCGTACTGATCAATTCTACTTATTATTCACATCAACAACAGAAAACTTTATTCATCTGAATAACTTTTTTTACATTTTATTTGTTTGTTGGATCTCTTATATAAGCTTATAAGACAAAACTTTTCTAGTTTTATCATAATCTAACACGTAACCCAACATCTGACGGATGCAACATTAATCTATGGCCCTGATTAATTGCTTGGGGGTTGGAAGGTCGTTTCGTTGAGGACGAGTACTTTCACGTACTCGGGTTAATGATTTGGCCAGGGTATTCGGGTGTGCCTGCAGTTTAGCGGTGAACTTTAAATGTTCTACCTTTTTTTCGGTTAGTACACCTGGAATGTCTGGGTCTTTCTATACGTTTTATATAAACCAAGCTGCTCCCGTGATAGTTTTGAGAAGCTTAAATTTGTTTGGTTTGTATGGTTTCGATATTGCTCTTGCTTGCGTTTCCCCACAGTACAGAGCCGAACGTCCAGATGGATTTTAACACCAAGTTGTAGAGGAGAACTTTGAATTCCAGACATTGGGGTGATCATGTGTTAATGAGCCAATGTAATCCAGTTGCTTTAAGCTTTAGCTGCTTTCTCTTGGCTTCGATATGCTTACGCCAAGTTAATTTTCTATCGAGGTGAACTCCAAGACGTCGTCTAATTGAGGCACTGGCACGTTGTTAAGTGTCAATGATGGGCAGTTTCGTCTATTGCGCCAGTCTGCTTTTCAACTTCTTTTAAGTGGGTTGCCAGTTGCTCAAAAGCTTTGACCGGACATAAGGATAGCCGTGTCATCGGCGAAAGTAGATGTGGTAAGTGTAGGGCTTGATGGTATGTCTGCTGTATACTAAAGATAAAGTATTGGACCCAACACGCTGCCTTGAGGTACACCTGCTTTTGAATCGAATTACGGCAAATTTTCTGTTGGATATATATGACTTTATTAGCCTGTGTGTGTATTGAGCGAGCTTCCCTTTTATTTTATATATTAGGCTGTCAAGCCAGACTCGATCGAAGCCTTGGGAGGCGTCGAGAAAAATTGCTGTGCAACATTGTTTTGTATAATACTGTATACACTGCTGGACTCCTAAACGATATCAGTTGCTGACCATTTGGAGTTATGGGGTCGTTCGACGATGCCGGAACCGACAGAAACAGAGATGCCGGCGGATCGGGAGAGAAATCCCGATGGATAGTCTTCTTCCGCTTCGGTGATTCGTTCAATAGTTCAATAGTAACTATTAAACTGAGTTTCCAGAGACGAAAACTCATCACGAAGTTTCAGAAAGCCAGCCGACAGGGACTTAAATCCCTCTCTCGTCCGCAGCATAAATAGACGCATATCCATTTCTACGTCCCGGCACGCTTCACAACTCCATTTTAGTCCCCCGCAACGGCGGGTAACGACCAATACTATCCTTTACTTTGGCTGTGTAACCCGCGCATTTGACATTCATAATGTTATCGCACAACCAGCACAAAAGATAATCATCTTGGATTTTTTGGGGATGGGGGCACTTTTTTGAAGAGCAGACAACCATTGTAAGTTAAATTAATAAAAAAAATTAAAGTAGCAACAAACAAATAAATAAATCAAAAAGTTTATAAGAGAGGCAATTTAAAATGAGTAATATAAAATATAAGGGCTATACGCACCAAGAAATAACACAAGTGTTAAAGTTTATTAAGCACAAGAAAAAAAAACTGAAGAGACTGAAGTTAAGAGAAGTTAGTAAACACACAACAACAAAGACGGGTACAATCGCGAAAGTAACGGTCGTGATCGCGGGCAACGCAAAAACGCGAGAAAAAGCACCACACAAACAACAACACTAATGTGTCGCGAGAGCGCGAATGCAATTAAAAGGGATCAAAAACACAAAATCAAAGTCTATGTAGACAAAACAACAAAACTTTGAGTTTTGTTATTAAATAAAGCAATAAGTAATAATAGCTTTGAGTGAGTGTTTAAGAACAAGTTACAATTTTTAAATCGCGTAATTTATTAATTCGGAACTAGATTCCACGAAATAGAATTTATTATATGCGGGATTAAATAAAAAATTTGATAAAAGCGAGAGCGCAAAAAAACACGACCGACTTCGTTGAAGTGAAGATAATATTTTATCTAATAAACCTTCCTTCTCTTACTAACCGTAGAACAATGCTTGGTGTGACCCTCTAGGCCCACTAGAAATTTTATTCTCTCATTCCTTGCACACTGTACTACTAACTATGCCTTGCATAATCATATCGACTTTGTCGTGTGATTAGCAAAGAGATCTCCTTACTTGAAACTACTACATCCTATTTAGCTCGTAAATATCAGAAGTTTTCCTTTTTTTGTCTGTGTAATTGTGTTAATCGCACTTAGTGCACCCGCTGAGACTCGTACGTTAAAAAAAAACCAACATATGTGAGCACCCATATTATATTGAATCCCAAGCTGGACGTCGAAGAAGACATCGAGTTTTGCGTGAGAGTCGATGCTCGTTGAAGCAACAGATATCCGCTGCGGAAAGCTTACCCAATCGTGAGCACTCCAACTGGTAAAACAGTCTTTTTTCCGAATTCGTCTTCAAAATCATTTGAGCCTCCCTCTCTGAGCCCCTTTAGAAAATGAACCTCCGAAATGCGTAATCTTTAAAAACCATCAGAAATATTGCGCAGCAGATTCGGCTTTAAGAAATTCAGCTATGCATCTGGAGGGACCTGCCTTATTCTGATTTTGATTTTTGTGTTAGAGAATCACTATATACATATCTGCCATAAGAACCACTTTTAGTTTTTTGAAGAAACTTTTCATCGATCTTTCATTTACCGAAACTTGGTAAATTCATATAGCAGAAATTCGTAAAACCAACTGACAAAGACTTCAGACTTTACCTTGACTTCATCTTAAAGCAGTTAAAGCATCACTCATCCGCCGCCATACAGTCCTGACTGGACTTCACATAAAAATAAAAACTGCGTGGACAACGATTTACGAGCGCTGAAAAGCAGTTATAGGTTCAAAAAAAAACATGTTTAAAAAACAATAAATTAGTAGTAGTTTAATGGTTTTATTAATTTAAACTGTTTTTTTCTCAAAAGTTTGTTTTCAAAGTCGGTAATCGAAATATATAGGACACAAATTAAAATTTTCACCCGATTTTTAAAAGATTTTTTGCCAGGTGATAATGATTGAAGGAATATGTCACTTTACAGTGATAATTTTTTCCAAACAAGCATTTTCGTCTGGCTCTACGAGTACAATTACCTCTTAATATACTATCTAATTTTAACAAAAATTTTACCTCGAGTGCAAATGATTTATAATTTTATTTTCGTTGCCATGATATTTTATTAAAATCTTTGTATCCTTTTTAGAATGATTGAATGATTTATAATTTTATTTTCGTTGCCATGATATTCTATTAAAATCTTTGTATCCTTTTTAGAATGCTTGAATGATTTATAATTTTATTTTTGTTGCCATGATATTCTATTAAAATCTTTGTATCCTTTTTAGAATGTGCTTGCTACAAACCTTAAAGAATGTGTTTCACATCCAGGAATTTGTAAAATCTAAAGGAATCGACATACGCTTTAATGGGCGAGGCAAAAATGAGGCCTCGCATTATTGTGGGCAATGTGAAGTAAGTAAGACATAATAGTTAAGTCATTGTGTAAATCCTCAAAACTTGATTGGAAGTCAATTGAGTTAATGAAATGTATGAAACAAATGTATATACACCCACCAAATGTATATTCACCCGGCAACAAAATGTATATACACCCGACGACAAAAAAAAGCCGCACTCGCAAATTTTCACTTTCAAAATAGTATCAAAATTTTATAATAAGTTAATGGTTTTTGGATTAATTTTCTGATAATCAATAACAGCGAGTCAATTTTCATCATTTTCATTTTTAGTCAACACCTTCAAGGTTCAAGGCCTTCCAATAATGTTAAATTTGGACTTTTTCGAAAGGAGGACTCACCACCTTTCAGATTCATATGTTATTTGGTTTAATTTAATTTTCCTTGTAAGGACTCCCAAATTTTGAACAATTTATTTTTGCCATAAATGTCGTCCGATTGAAAAAAATAACGAAAAAACTGGTTAAATGAAAAGAATTTCTAGAAAATGTTTGCTAGAATGCTATTCAGTTCAAAAATTTAGACATTTTAATTGTTTTAGGGCCCAACAGGACCAACGTAGTAACAGTTTTTGAGGTCAAAAAAAAGAAACAAAAAATCGTTAAAAATAATTATTTGTAAATAAATAAAGTAGAAAAAAATGAGTAGTACATTATAAGATTAAATTTCCATTTTCTAAGAATTTTTCTTTTCTGACGGTTATAACCTACAAAATGACAAAAACACAAGGTAAATTAAAAAAAAAATTTTTTCTAAATGTATAAGTCGGACGAATGTTAGCATACTAACAAGGTTTTTATTAACAATTGGTTTTTGTTTTGTTTACAAAAGGTTAAAAAATCTCTTTGGCGAAATAATGGGCATATCTCGAGAAGGTTTTCGGTTGATTATTTTTAACAACTTTCGACGTGGAATATCCCAAGAGTAATGTGTCAATGTAAGCACCAGCAGAAACGACAATTTAGCGATGGTTTGCAGAATTTAATCGTAGTCGTAGTTCGGGCGAAATCACTGAAGGTCGTCAAAATCGGTTGTTGGGCCACCAAACATTAATTATGTGCATAAACTGATAGCGAGAAATTGATAGATGTCATTAATCGCACATAAGTCAATTCAATTTATTCCATTTTGCATGAATGCTTAGTTGTAAATACGGGATTTTCTCGTTTGATTTGAGTAAAAAAATACTTCAAAAGTTTGACTATGGTGCTTTTATCATTTTTTATTTTTATTTATGAATCAGGGATGTAGGCCGGAAACTAAATGGCAAACTCCGTGTGGGTGCTCCAAAATAAGCCCAACAAAAAGTTCGAAGCAAATGGTCACTTGATTCAGGTTTATCATCAGAGGGAACAATATTAAAAAAGAATAAAGCCATCTATAAATACAAATTTTTGTTTCTATTTGCTATTCCCAAAATATTAATATCAGCCCTCGTACTGATCAATTCTACTTATTATTCACATCAACAACAGAAAACTTTATTCATCTGAATAACTTTTTTTACATTTTATTTGTTTGTTGGATCTCTTATATAAGCTTATAAGACAAAACTTTTCTAGTTTTATCATAATCTAACACGTAACCCAACATCTGACGGATGCAACATTAATCTATGGCCCTGATTAATTGCTTGGGGGTTGGAAGGTCGTTTCGTTGAGGACGAGTACTTTCACGTACTCGGGTTAATGATTTGGCCAGGGTATTCGGGTGTGCCTGCAGTTTAGCGGTGAACTTTAAATGTTCTACCTTTTTTTCGGTTAGTACACCTGGAATGTCTGGGTCTTTCTATACGTTTTATATAAACCAAGCTGCTCCCGTGATAGTTTTGAGAAGCTTAAATTTGTATGGTTTGTATGGTTTCGATATTGCTCTTGCTTGCGTTTCCCCACAGTACAGAGCCGAACGTCCAGATGGATTTTAACACCAAGTTGTAGAGGAGAACTTTGAATTCCAGACATTGGGGTGATCATGTGTTAATGAGCCAATGTAATCCAGTTGCTTTAAGCTTTAGCTGCTTTCTCTTGGCTTCGATATGCTTACGCCAAGTTAATTTTCTATCGAGGTGAACTCCAAGACGTCGTCTAATTGAGGCACTGGCACGTTGTTAAGTGTCAATGATGGGCAGTTTCGTCTATTGCGCCAGTCTGCTTTTCAACTTCTTTTAAGTGGGTTGCCAGTTGCTCAAAAGCTTTGACCGGACATAAGGATAGCCGTGTCATCGGCGAAAGTAGATGTGGTAAGTGTAGGGCTTGATGGTATGTCTGCTGTATACTAAAGATAAAGTATTGGACCCAACACGCTGCCTTGAGGTACACCTGCTTTTGAATCGAATTACGGCAAATTTTCTGTTGGATATATATGACTTTATTAGCCTGTGTGTGTATTGAGCGAGCTTCCCTTTTATTTTATATATTAGGCTGTCAAGCCAGACTCGATCGAAGCCTTGGGAGGCGTCGAGAAAAATTGCTGTGCAACATTGTTTTGTATAATACTGTATAATACTGTTGACTTGATCGATTGTGCCATGCTTTTCACGAACACCAAACTGATGATGCGGGATGCCAGCATTGTTGTACGGAGTTGTAGGACCCTTTTAAATAGACTTGAGAGACTTGACAATAAACTGATGGGTCTGTACGATGCTGGCTGTGTTTTGTCCTTTCCGGGTTTTGGGACGATTTTTTCCAACTTATGGGAAAGTGAACAGTTTTTAATATCGCATTGAAAAGTTTTCAGATGTGTTGCACGACACAGTTCGGGAGTTCTTGGGTTGAGATTGTTTTTAATAATCTAAAAAATTTTCTCCGCTTGGAATTTCGGTGGCTTACTTTCTACTGTGGTGCTCAGAGGGGGAAGTTGAAATGATTTCAAAAACGGATTTGGCAGAAAAACAATTTTAAGATAAGCTGCAAAAATGAGTGCTCTTTTTCGTCTGTACGGGACCATTTGCCAGCTGGTCATCGTATAGGTGAAATTGTCTCAGTTGGAGCAATTGTGCTTGGATGAGCTTTCCACAGCGGATATTTGGTGTTTGCACGGGTGAGCTTTCTGGTGTATAGCCACTGTTCTATTCGTTGAATTAGCCCGTTATTTGGTTTGTGTTTTTCCTGGGTATAGCCAGTATGTGGGGTGGAGATATCAGCTCCTTCAATGAGCATCGACTCTAACGCAGAAGTGCAAAGCTCGATGTCTTCTTCGTCATCCAGTATGAGATTCAACTTGATATCGGTGATAATAAATTTCTTAACTCTGAGCCAGTTTGTTTCACAACTTGTTAGCCCGAGTGGGTGCTCTGTTACTTGAGGATATGTTAATACAGTGAAAATTACTAGCGAGTGGTCTGATGACAATTCTGCTAGTGACTCTGCCGTTTTCAAATTGTGCATTATTCCCCTGGTGACTGCGAAGTCTTTAAGTGGATCTGTACGTGGGCGTATTCGGTGAGGCATATCCCATTTTGTTTGCTGGGATTATGATTGTACAGCTCTTTCCCTTTGGGGATCCCCAATGTGAGTGCTTTGCGTTGTAATTTCATGTAGCAAAAAATCGTTCTCCGAGTATATTGCAGAACTCAGTAAACTCCATTTCAGTGATCGAGAAGCGTGGTGGACAGTAAAATGTAGCTATGGTTGTACTGCCGAAAGTAGTTTGGACACTTTTTAAAGTTACTTGTAGGTATTGTTTGGCAATTCCATTGTGTAGACAGTGTTTAATTCGGTTGTTGATTAGGATACCAGCTACTCCAGGTGTAGTTGTTATTGGAGTCGCTAATGACCTTACAGCTCTTGAGAAAAATATCCCGGTGTGGTTTGAGAGGAAATCAGTGTCGAGCCCTGGATACGAGCCGTTGATTTCTTCGCGTTGAGAGGGGCCTTCAGTTCCTTATAAACAGGACATACTCTGTAATGTCATCATCATGCTCTGTGTGATTACCACCACAGTTGCGCACTTCCTTCTATTGGTATTAAATTTGTCAACGGAGCGGACACAGTCCGCTCAAGACTGCAGAATGACTTTGTGTGGCCAAACTCCTGGAACTTAGTGCATTGTAGATTGTCCTTTCTCTTGTGAGGCTCCTCGACAGTGAGTCTGCGATGTAGCAGTAGTTGCAGGTGGTAGATAGGATCCACTGCATTGGATTTTAATGTTCGTGCATCGGGCTGTAGCTCCACTTTAAACAGAGGTTGTGGGACTTCTTTCTGTTCAACATACTTGAGACGGACTTCACCTCAAAGCCCTTCTCTGTCAATGCTTCTACAATTTCCTGAGGCGGAACCGAGAGTTCAATGCCTATAATCACGGCTTGAAGACCTTTGGCGTTCTTTGATTGGAATGTGTCGAAATTTACATTCTCCGTTCTAAAGTACTTTTCTGTTAAGTTAATTGGGGTCGCATAAACATTGTCCTTAACGACTAGGGCCACCAATTTTGGCACCAATAAAGTGCAGTTTGCACCACGGATGTAAAATGGCGGTGGCTCTGCTACTGAGGGTTTTGTTTGGGAAACTCTTTCTTGAGATTCCGGCTGACTTGCCAGTAATTGGAATCTATTGCCCGTTAAAGCTTTTAATTATTAATTTAATTTAATATATTTTAATTTATGTTAATATATTTGTCCATACCAGTCTGAACAGATAAGCTCGGAAACAACGACAGCGGTTGGACAGATTTTGTCGAGGTAGTCTGTTGGGCGGTGATCGAAGCTATTGCAGACGTTGCGGCTGTAACAGTTGTCGTTGAAGCAATAGATGCAATTGTTTTTGTTGTGAACGCGCTGACGGCGGTCGGCGAACCCAATGACCTAATTAACACTTCAGGTGTCAGCGAATTTGAGGGTGAAGCGCATTGGGCGCTCCAAGACAAATTGTTGTTGCTGGTTGGCGAAAGTAGTTTGCTCGTACTTGCACTTTTGGATTCAGCGCTTGTTGTTGTCGTGGTAGTCGGAGACACACACAAATAACAATATAATTGTGATTGGGCATCTCTGCGGCGACTGAGAACCCCGTCACTTTATTTATTTTAATTGTTTGGAGGTTGACACCGAAGAACGTACGGGTAAAAATACGGCTGAATGCATTGACGGTTGACTTGGTGAAAAAATGTACATAATTTAATCCATAACGGGTTAAATTTATTTTTAATTAATTATAAACAGGACATCATCTGTAGTTCGCTGTGCGATTACCACCACAGTTACCGCACTTCCTTGTAGTGGTATTTGATTTGTCATCGGGGCAGACACAATCTTGTTGAGTTTGTCCACAGCCAACGGAAACTGGGCGAAGGCTGCAGAAGGATTCTGTGCCCAAACTCTCTTATCCTCATATGCGGCTCTTCGACAGCAAATCTGCGATATATCAGAAGTTGAAGATTGTATATAGGATGCACTTCGCTAGGTTTTAATTTTTTATCACATGTGGGCTGAAGTTCCACTTTGAATAGAGGTTGCGGCACTTTATTTCTGTTCAGTATATTTGAAACGGACTTTACCCCAAAGCCCTTCTCTTCCAATGCTTCAACTTTTTCCCGAAGCGGAACCGTTAGTTCAATGTCCTTGTGTACCTTTGACACTCTTTAGTTGGAATGTGTAGAAATTCACACTTTCTGTTGTAAAGTACTTTTCAATAGTACGATAGAATTCTCCACTTTTGGCTTGCACTTTGGTCTCTTTTATGATCCCCCTTTTGAGTGGAGTCACATAAAAGTTGTTTTGACCAACTAGCGCTACCAATTTTGTTACCAATTAAGTGCAGTTTGCACCACGGATATAGAATAGTGGTGGCTTGGCTACAGAGGGTTTAATTTGGGAAACTCCTTCTTGAGATTCCGGCTGATTTGCCTTCCAAAGCTTTTCGTTTAACAATGTTGTTTTCCGACATTTTGGGAGTGTTGCCTTTTTTTGTCTAAGGGCTAAGCTTTCGCTTGTTTATATTAATATATTTGTCCATACCAGTCTGAACAGGTGACTTTGGATTCACCGTTACTGATTGGGCAGTTTTTGTTGAGGTAGTCTCATGAACGGTAATTGAAGCTAATGCAGACTTTGCGGCTGTTGCAGTTGTTGTTGGAGCAGTAGATGCAATTGTTGTTGTTGTGAGCGCGCTGGCGGCGGTCGGCGAATCCAATGACCTAATTAACACTTGAGGTGTCAGCGAATTTGAGGGTGAAGCCCTTTGGGCGCTCCAAGAAAAATTGTTGCTGGTTGGTGTTAGCAATTATATAAAATAATACTATTTACACAAGGTGAACCGCCAAACAAACAATTCAGTCATTCGAAGGCTATGAAAAAAAAGTGGTTCCTGGCACATTCCTCCGGGAAAATAGTGTCTAAAAACATCTATTTTGCTTGGGCATGGACACCCTCAGGCATGTTTCTTTAGAAGAAAAACTGGAAGCCACCGATGTTCCTAATAAACCAAATTGTTCCCAGTCCAAGAGGCAGTTACGGCTCCATCATTTTGCGGATTCGAGGCTTAGATTTACGGCGAGCACCTGGCTGCTGGAGTCCTCCTTTTTTGAATTGGAGTGTATCAGTATTTGGAAAATTAAAAAAGAGAGGAATCCAGTAACCGCCATCAACAGAGACCAAATTGCCTTTATCAGTTTCGCCTTTGCTTTTGCTGATGTCTGATGTCTTTAGAAATCGGTGGTTCTAATTTTCTTTGTGTACAGTTAAAAGCCCTCTCCGAAAATTATTGGCTCCGAATCAAGCATGTAAATCATCCAATATTTAAAGAATTAAAAAAAAAAAATCATACCAGAATAAAAACTTAATTTTAACTGTTCTTAGTTATCTATTAGTAAAAGTAATACAAAATGAAGCAAGCAAGTCCTCCCTGCCGACGCACAGTGGGGCCTCTGCCCGGATAGCTGACCAAAATTCATTTTTTTCACCATTTTTTTTGAAATCCGATAAGAATTGTAAGTGGTACATCATCTCAAAGTGGGGACATTTTTCATGTATGAAAAAAATGTAGAATTTTTACAAAAACTTTCAACTTTGAAACTAAATATTGGCCGAATTAAACAATTGATCTTGAATATTTTTACTTTATTCGAAAAGTAAATCAATTTTTAGTTATTTGTTGTAAAAAATACAATAAAATTTGGAATACTTAGTAAATTGGAGACGTTTCAAAAACACACCAAATTTTCGCATTTTTAAATTTTGGTGGAGTAGAATCAACAAAGATTCAAGGAGATTCATGATATAATCAAATACACGTGATAGAGGAAACGTTCACCTATCAGACCTATATAGTGTAGTCTTGCGCTTTTTTGCGCAAATTTGTCAAAAATTAAAAAAACTAATGCAACCTCGCGGTAAAAACGCGTTCCAGGTACAAGGAAGAAGAAGAGCGCATGCAAATTTGGCAAAGTATTATTTGATATTCAAATATTTATAATGAACCAAAATCATTGGAGAGCATATAAAACAAGTCAAACCTACATTAGATGTTAATGGCTTAAGAAAAAAAATGTAATTTGACAAAAAAAATGTTTGAATTGATTGTTCCTATGGGAGCTATAGCATATAGTCAACCGATTTGGCTGAAACTTAGCACAGACATTTCCATATGTACCAAACTTTCAAATGTAAAATTTCGGGACAATCGCTTTATAAACACTCAAGTTATTGCTCTAAAACTATATTTCTGACCGATCGTTCCTATGGGAGCAATATGATATAATTAACCGATTCTGATGAAACTTGGTAAATATTTTAGAAAGTAAATTAAACTAATGGATTACAAATTTCGTAATATTCGATTGAAAAACAACAAAGTTATGAAAGCTTAATTTTATTCTCGACCTATCGTTCCTATGAGAGCTATATGATATAGTTATCCGATAAGGATGGTTTCGAGATATACAATGCCTGCAGCAAAAAGAAGTCTATGTGTAAAATTTCAGCTCTATAGCATTAAGGGTTTTGGAGAAGACTAAAATTAATGTACTCCTGCAATGGTATATTCTTTTTGCAATTCTGGACGTTGACGCGTCCAATGCGCAGTACGTTCAAGTGGTCCAAGCGACACCAGGACAAAGCCTGTTACGCGCAAACCCTATCAGACAGCATGCAAAAACGAAGTCGCGTGGACAACGGACGACAACTAAAATAATAATTAAGACTAACTACTAGATAAATAATTTAAAATAGTAGTTTTTAGAATAGATATAGAGAACTCTGATCCGATTACAGAATAAAGGCGGTTGTATTCGGAACAGAGAACTCGAAAAGGTTCATGCGAAGAATAGTTAGAAGTAAAGCGTGTTAAAGTTAAAGGGACATAACTTCGGGTTAGTCTACAAGGTACAGATAGATTGACCTGATTAAGTAAATTAGGACAATCTATTTGTCCATTTAGAAGCTTATAAATAAACAAAGTACCAAGCATTACTCTACGATTAAGTAAGGAGGGAAGGTTAATTAGAAGAAGTCTTTTAGAATAAGAGGGCAGGTTAACATTTCGATCCCAGTTTAAACCACGAAGAGCAAAAATTAGAAACTGTTTTTGAACAGATTCAATTTTAACTTGGTGTGATCCATATTGTGGAGACCAAACACATGATCCATACACCAAATGGGGCGGACCAGTGAAATAAAAAGAGTTTTGGTTGTGTAAGGATCGTCAAATTCTTTCGACCATCGCTTAACGAAACCAAGACAACTCATGGCTTTATTGACAGTGATATTAATATGACGAGTAAAATTTAATTTGTGGTCCATGAGTACACCCAAATCATTAATCTCGTTCAAACGTTCAAGTGGGGTATTATTGAGATAATACACCACTAATTGAAAAGAGGATCTATGAAATGACATGACATTACATTTTGAAACATTAAGGTTTAATAAGTTAATTTCACACCAAGTTTGAAAGTTATTAAGATCGACTTGAAGCAGACGTGGAGAGCTTAAGTCTTTAAAACTTATACAAAGTTTAACATCATCAGCGTACATAAGCACGCGAGAGTGAGTTACAACTGACGGAAGGTCATTAATGAAAAGCGTAAAAAGCAGTGGTCTTAGATGGCTACCTTGTGGCACCCCCGAGGTCACATTGATGGTCTTCGAAAGATAAGTTTTAAATAAAACTTTTTGTGTACGGTTATTAAGATATTGAGAAATCCAATTAAGCAGAAGGCTTGCAATCCCAAGTTCGTTCAGCTTGAACAAAAGCAGTGTATGATTGACAGAATCAAAAGCCTTACTGAAGTCAGTATAAATGACATCAGTTTGCATTGAATTCCTGAATCCTTCGATCGCTAAAGAAGTAAACTCTAAAAGGTTAGTGGTAGTAGATCTACGTTTCATAAACCCATGTTGAGAAGGTGAAAGAATAGAACTACGGAAATGTTGCAGTTGAGAAGTTATAATTTTCTCAAATGCCTTCGGAATAGCAGACAATTTGGAAATATCCCTATAGTTTGAAGCTACGGATTTATTACCCTTTTTATGCAAAGGAATAATAAAAGATTCCTTCCAAATGGTTGGGAAATAGGAAGTTTCAACGGACAAAGTAAATAACTTAAGAATCGGGGAAATCAAAGTCTCAGCGCAAAACCCGAGTACACAACCAGGTATCCCATCAGGTCCTGGTGAGTACACAGGCTTCACTAAAGTAAGCACGCTGAGAAGCGAATCTTCATCGATCACAGGATTAAAGACGCAATTAGACCTTTTCAGCTGATAAGGTTAAGAAAAGTTAGCTCGATGATCTTTGGAGGAATAGGTCGTTTTGAAAAAATCAGCAAACATATCGGCAATGGCCTGATCATCGTCTGCTTTATTATTTTCAAAACATAAATAGGACGGGTGCACTGCCACCTTTCGTTTGGCGTTAACGAAGTTATAAAATTGCTTAGGATCACGGGTGAACTGAAGTTTACAACGCCTAATATAATCCTTATAGCATAGTGTATTAAGCACTGAAAAATTCGATCGAGCAACAGCATAGAGAGAGAAATCAGACGGTCGACCCGATTTTTTAAACTTTCTATAATATCTAGACTTTACATTTTTCAAATAAGTTAACTCACGTGTAAGCCATGGCGGTTTATTAGACAATACATGGGTCACACGTGGAACACAAGCATCAAAAAGTGAAAACATAGAATTATAGAAAAACAAATGGCAGCATTCATATCATTACAGGAGTACAGATAAGACCAGTCTGTGGCAAGAATTAGCTCATTGAGCTTTAAAAGGTTAGTTTTACGAAAGCAACGGGTACGAGACGTTGAACTGGTACCAGCATTTGATAACCGAAAAGGTAGATCAATAGTCAAGTCCAAAGTTGGATGGAAACTGTCTTCGGGGACGACTAAGGGATCAATCCTCGAAACAGTACAGTTAGAAGAATCTAACATAAATATAAGATCTAGTGATCTCTCATTTTTGTTACGAACAGGATTAACTTGGGTTAGGGATAATTCAAGGAGACCGTCAACAAAGCAATGTGAGAAGGAGGGCATCAACAAAGAAGACTCACCTGATGGAAGCCATGAAACGTCAGGTAGATTAAAATCTCCCAGAACGATAAATATGTCTGCATCCGAAAGAAGTGAAGAGACAAAGCGAATAGCTTCTAAATGGCTAGCATATACCGTCATGTCAGAATTCGGTGGAATATACGAGCAAGTTAGAAATACAGAATATGATTTCAAACAAATTTTGACACTAACAAATTCAATGTCAAGAACGGCAGGTGGCAGAACTATTTCTGAAGGAAGAGATGAATTTACGGCAATCAAAACTCCACCACCATTTTTGGAGATTCGATCGCATCTATAGGTTGAAAAAATTGTGGGAAAAACAGAGGCATCAGAAATGTGTGGCTTTAACCACGTTTCTGTAAAGACCAAGATATGAAAGTCAAAAGATAGACTATCTACAAAAAGCTTAGAAAGTTTAGATTTTAGTCCTTTAATATTCTGATAGGCCAGAATAAGGGACGAAATTAGTTTTTTGACCCGCCAGCTACTGACGAGCCAGAGGGTATGGAAGGATTAGTTGTGTTAGGCAGACGAATCGGAGGCCGATTTTTCTTTTTCTTAGCCGTATACTCCTTTAAAACTAAATGTTCCATTTGACATTTGGTGGGACACTGATTTTAAATGACGAACTGTCACGGGTGTATGAAAACCTAAACTTTTCCTCCACAATGTTTGGCGCCACGACTTTTGCCCGGATATGGGCTATGACATCATCTGATGTAGTATTGGGTTCGAGCCGCGAAACAAAGATTTGCTTTTTTGGTGGAATGGCTACAAGAGATCTCAATGCGCTAGTCGCAACCGCAGCAACAACATTTTGCGCTGGAACTGCTGAGGCAGACGACGCTTTAATAATACACATCGGAAACTACAACCGATATCGAGTCAGCTTGCGGGGCACTATTACCAGGGGAAATGTCAATCGTCCCCGCAACTGCAGCAACTGCTAGACTCCTAAATGATATCAGTTGCTGAGCATTTGGAGTTAATGGGTCAATCAACGATGCCGGAGCAGGAGGAAGCAGAGATGCCGGCGGATCGGGAGAGAAATCCCGATGGATAGTCTTCTTCCGCTTCGGTGATTCGTTCAATAGTTCAATAGTAACTATTAAACTGAGTTTCCAGAGACGAAAACTCATCACGAAGTTTCAGAAAGCCAGCCGACAGGGACTTAAATCCCTCTCTCGTCCGCCGCATAAATAGACGCATATCCATTTCTACGTCCCGGCACGCTTCACAACTCCATTTTAGTCCCCCGCAACGGCGGGTAACGACCAATACTATCCTTTACTTTGGCTGTGTAACCCGCGCATTTGACATGCATAATGTTATCGCACAGCCAGCACAAAAGATAATCATCTTGGATTTTTTGGGGATGGGGGCACTTTTTTGAAGAGCAGACAACCATTGTAAGTTAAATTAATAAAAAAAATTAAAGTAGCAACAAACAAATAAATAAATCAAAAAGTTTATAAGAGAGGCAATTTAAAATGAGTAATATAAAATATAAGGGCTATACGCACCAAGAAATAACACAAGTGTTAAAGTTTATTAAGCACAAGAAAAAAAAACTGAAGAGACTGAAGTTAAGAGAAGTTAGTAAACACACAACAACAAAGACGGGTACAATCGCGAAAGTAACGGTCGCGATCGCGGGCAACGTAAACACGCGAGAGCAAGCACCACACAAACAACAACACTAATGTGTCGCGAGAGCGCGAATGCAATTAAAAGGGATCAAAAACACAAAATCAAAGTCTATGTAGACAAAACAACAAAACTTTGAGTTTTGTTATTAAATAAAGCAATAAGTAATAATAGCTTTGAGTGAGTGTTTAAGAACAAGTTACAATTTTTAAATCGCGTAATTTATTAATTCGGAACTAGATTCCACGAAATAGAATTTATTATATGCGGGTTTAAATAAAAAATTTGATAAAAGCGAGAGCGCAAAAAAAACACGACCGACATCGTTGAAGTGAAGATAAATAAAATAAATTCTATGTGAATTCTATGGGTAAAATATGCCTAGAAATATTTTTCAACTTTGACCTTGAATATCTAAGCAACTCGAGAACATGGCACCTTGGTAATAACTCCAGTTGAAGCTTAAACAATTAGATAACAAATGCTTTTTAAATTTTGGAAATCGGTTTCCTACTTTAGAAGATATGATTTTTGATAAGCGAAATGAGCGATGGCCCCACTGTGCGACGTTTAGTATACCCTGTACCAACTAATTATATTAAATCAAGATCGGCATCAACTTAATTCAAAATTTTTTTTAACATGCAGCAGCAGATACCGCATGCTATCTCGCTCGCTGATACTGCTCACTCAGATAGTATCAGCTTGGCAATTCAGTTCAAAATGCACATTCGTATATCTTCGATATTTGTTGTACGATTTCGACTAAATTTGGTCAGATGGTGAATTTTGGCCACATTGTTGGGTGTGGCAAATAAGAATGTGATTCCTTTAAAACTGGTCTAGCAATTCGTTTTTTCTAAATTGCGGGGGCGGAAGTGGGCGTGGCAAAAATTTTAAACTATCTTGGTTTGCGTAGGCACTAATCAAAAGTTCAAATACTCTCGAAATCGCAATCAATTAAAAACGAAGTTCCCTTTAACATGTAGCAGCAGCGAACGCATGCTATCTCGCTCCTTCTTATTTGCCAATGCCGCCTTGGCAATTCAGTACAAAATGCAAATGGCTATATCTCCGATGTTTATTGTCCGATTTGAACGAAATTTGGTTACTTAGAGCACTTTGACTATATAATTATGTCCACCAAATAATATATCTTTAACACAGCTCTAGTAAAATCATTTTAAAATTTTCTTTTTGATTTGCGGTGGCGGAAGTGGGCGAAGCTAAAATTTGAACAAACTTGAACTGCCTAGGCATAAGACGGATGTTCACACCAAATTTGGTAGCTCTGGCTCTTATATTCTCCGAGATCTAGGTGTTCATACGGACAGACGGACAGACCGACATGTCTCAATCGACTCGGCTGTTGATGCTGATCAAGAATATATATACTTTATGGGGTCGGAAACGCTTCCTTCTGCCTGTTACATACATTTTAGCGACTTTAATATACCCTTTACCCTATGGGTACAGGGTATAAAAAATCTTCTAAACGTTTAAGCAATTCAAGCAGTGATAATTAAAACAAGACTTTACCGCGGTATACATAAATAATAACCCAAAAGAAAAGAAAGAAAAAAATAAAAACGCAGGGAATCAATTCCTAAGTAACTAAAACAACAGTTATGGGATTTTTTTTTTTTACTCGCGAATCCCAACGGGATCACTAATTGCCCACTCCTCCCGCCCAATCGAACTAGGGGCGCAAGCTGCATAACGCATGGCTCGAGTCACGGGGACGATACACAATGTACAGACAGAAACAGAACCGAAACTATAACTATATAGTTACGAACTAAATGTGAAAGGATAGAAGTTTTTAGTAAAGGAATAGAGAGCTGTGAACCGATTACATGATTAAAATCAAAACAAAGAACTCGAAAAGGTTCATGCAGTGAGTAGTTAGTCGTACATCGTGGAAGTGATAAAGGGATGAAATTTCTAGTAAGTCTACAAGTTTTACTCGGTTCAATAGCGCGGAAGAGTCTATATCCCCATTAAGGAGCTTGAGCATGAGTATGACGCCAAGCATTAATCTACGATTAGTAAGAGAAGGAAAGCCAAGTAAAAGGAGTCTACTAGAGAAAGATGGCAAATTGACATTACGATCTCAGTTCAGACCACGAAGAGCAAAAATAAGGAACTGTTTTTGAATAGATTCCATTCTTCCTTGATGTGAGTCGTATTGGGGTGACCATATGCATGATGCGTATTCTAAAATTGAGCGGACCAATGAGAAGCAAAGAATTTTGGTTGTATATGGATCATCAAATTCCTTTGACCATCTTGGAATGTTAAATAAGATTCCTTCCATATAGACGGGAAGTGACAAGATTTAACGGACAACAAAGAAAGTTTTTGAAGTGGCTTACATAGAGCCTCAGCACAAAATCTGAGTACACAACCAGGTATTCCATCAGGACCAGGTGTGTACACAGGTTTTACTAAATTAAGCACGCTAAGAAGCGAATTTTCATCGATCGAAGGACTACAAATTCGCTCGGTATTCCGTTGAGAAATATGTTGTTGTGAAGAAATCAGCAAACAAATCAGCAATCGCTTTATCAGAGTCCGCTATATTATTTTCAAATCATAACATTGATGGGTGGACAACCATCTTACGTTTAGAATTCACAAAGCTATAAAACTGTTTAGGATCACGGGAAAACTCAAGCTTACAACGCTTGAGGTAATTGTTATAGCAGTGCTTGTTTAGCAACATAAAATTGGAGCGAGCAACTGCGTAAAGAGCAAAGTCTGAAGAACGTCCCGATTTCTTGTATTTTTTATAATATCTGGATTTGACATTTTTCAAGTTGGATAGCTCACGAGAAAACCAGGGAGGTCGGTGAGACGACACTGGAGCCCTCAGTGGGACACAAACCCTAAAAAGCGAACCGAGAGTATCATAAAACAACGAGATAGCAAGATCCATGTCTAAGTAACTGTATAAGGATGACCAGTCAGTTCTCAGAATGAGCTCATTCAGTTTAACAAAGTTAGTCTTGCGAAAATTACGAGATTTAATCGCAGGACTGACACCCACAATCGGAGCAGGAAACGACACATCTACAGATCCAAATCCAAAGTAGGATGAAAATTGTCTTCAGGCAAGACTAGAGGGTCGGTTCTAGTAACTGCACAGTTGGTGGAATCCAACACAAATATCAGATCTAAGGATCTGCCTATGTTATTTCGCACAGGGTTTATTTGAGCAAATAATAACTCAAAAAGTCAAAATCAAAATCAACAAAGCAGTGAGATACAGAAGGAAGCAACAAAGCAGATTCATCAGATTGAGACCACGCTATTTCTGGTAAATTGAAGTCACCAAATGCAATAAAGATATCACAATGAGAAAGCAATGAAGAAATATGTCAATTATAATCCAAATGTTTTGCATTCACCGCCATGTCGGATTGTGGTGGGATGTAAGAACAAGTAATGTAGACAGAGAAAGACTTGAATCTGACCTTAACACTAACAAATTCAATCTCCAGGATGTCCGGAGAATGAATTTGATCAGAAGTTAAGACAGAGTCGACAGCAATCAGAACTCCTACGCCTGCAGCATTATAGGGATGAGCTTGAATTTTTGTCTTAATAAAAGCTAAGACATCATCCGACTAATGTTCGGGAACAAGCCTTGAAACAAATATTTGCTTTTTAGGTGGAACTCCAGTTAAAGGCTTATAGGAACTAGGCCGCGATTGAATCCGCCTGAGTGTCCCGTATTGCACCTCCAACTGGACTACTATCGGCAATATCAACAGTTATTGATAATTGGCCGGACTTTTCGGAAACTACAGCTTTATTCGTTCATATTATGCAAACAGAGACCATTTCCTGGAGAGACGGAGATAGCCTCATCCTTGCGACCTTGGGGGTGGTAAACGAAATAAGCTGCGGGGGATTTGTCACAGTGAGCAGTGAAGGAGATTGTGAAACCACGGTCGAAACGGGATTGGGGACAGGCAAATGCAAGGACAGATTGCGCAATTCGCTCTCCACAGCATTGAACTCATCGTAGAGTTTACGAAAACCAGATGACAATTTCTTCAATCTATCCCTGGTTTCCCTCATAAACACCCTCATTTCGATCTGACATGCAGATGCAACAACAATGCGTTAGCGTGAGCGGTTTTAAAGCGATAAAAAGTACAAATGCAAGAGCAAAGATTAACAAAAACAACAACACTACTGTAAAAAGTTTGTTGTTTTTTCAAATATTAAGTTCAATGCTTTGATTTTGGTTTTGTATAGTTAATTAAACAAAAAGCGCAATGACAAAAATTTAAATGACTGAATAATGTCAATATTTATTGCTAAATTATTAGCAGAATTT
The DNA here is from genome assembly GCA_035045865.1 of Drosophila austrosaltans. Classification (NCBI taxonomy): domain Eukaryota; kingdom Metazoa; phylum Arthropoda; class Insecta; order Diptera; family Drosophilidae; genus Drosophila; species Drosophila austrosaltans. The sequence goes on along the minus strand of JAWNOQ010000073.1, from coordinate 3,514,621 downwards.
TTAAGCAGGCACGGTGAATTTAAAACCGAAATAAAAGAAATTATGCAGGAGCACAGAAAAATACGTCTATCCACGATGAAGAAAGAACTTTTTCTTCAGGAGTAATTACAGACGAATACTGTTGCCGCCGACATGTTATATTTGCCCAGCAGCCAATATAGCGTTAAACTTCGAAGCTTTGCATATTGCATAATTCTCTTTCTTTGCCTATTATGTGCTGGGATGTTAACCGCTACTTCTTGTGCTTTACATTTTTTAAGTGGGTCTTTGCTTGTTGCTATGCAAGAAAAGGTTTAGTTTGACTGAGACGCCACTGAGGGCACAATTTTATTTTAAAGCTATACCTGCACCTATGCGTGAGTTATGTCCTTGCTTATCGGGGTCCTTGAAAGTATGGGGATTATCCAATTATGATTTAAGTTTTAGTATGGTGACTATCCAATTATGATTTAAGTTTTTTCATAAAAGTCGAACGCGTCTGATTCCCTTGTGTATAAATTATCAAGTGAGTTTATTTCATTTCGTTTGGTTATATGGAACCTTCGCAGAGGCTATGGGTTAGTATGCGAGAATCCGCTGAATCGGCATTCTCATATTCTTATACTATGTCTCCTACGCAGCGGCTTTTGGTTAGTACCAGGAAAATAATATGTATATGTATATGAGATTATTTGTAATGTTCCCTGTGTGTGAAACCCGCTGTGTCGGCATTCTGGCGGATGTTGGTTCCAGTAGTTCTGGGAGGTGTTGAAAGAGGTATGGGTGGGTTGATTGACATTAGCGGGACATGGGCGTTGCACGAGGTGGTTTAGGTGGGGGTAGGTTCTCATAGTAGATGAACATGAAACCACTGAAAGTTTTGTTGGGCATGCAGTTAGATGCAATGGCTTTGTTTCTTGCGTAGAAGATGAGTAGCAGTCCCATGATTGGTACGGAGATCTTTGGGTATATTCCTATAACCATTCTGGTTTTTCAAATTTTGTTTCAATGTTTTGTTTTTTTTAGAATTTCTTTAATAATTGATATTTCATTAGAGTTAAAAAATATATTTCGGAATTATTTTTAGTTTTGTAAAAAGTAGAATCCCTGCAATGTTACTTAAATGATTATATAAAATATCTATGTTGTAGCTGATTCGATTATAGTGTTGGAGCATCTGTACCCTATACTGCTCTGAATTTTTCTTATTAATATTTTTTTAAAAATAGCATTTTAGTATGAACTTACGAAATCGTTAATCTTATCCTGTTCCCCATTAATATGGTCTGCTATATGCTTAAATCTGATCCTAGATTCTTCTTGAAATTGTAAGTTAAGTTTTGACTCCTTTTGAAGTTTCGGCAAATCTTTATCTATTCTTGCTTCATCGTCTGCGTCCATGTTACCCGAGACGATTTTAACTATGTTTCCTAGTCCGTTGATAAGTCCCCTCTTAGTTCTGCTATTGTTGGTAAGTAAAACATTTAATTTTTCAAGAACCTGTCCCATTTTTTCGTTCAGTGTTGCTTTTATATCATAGAATTGTTTCTCATTTGGCAATTTGTCTATTGTTTTCAGGATTTCTCTTGCTGCCTCTTCGTAATCGTTCAATTGGATTACATGATTTATGTTTCTAAATGATTCCACTACTCTTGCTGGTCCCAGGTTGACCTTTATTAGAGGTTGGTTCTTGTCTAAAATGTCAAGTATGCAAGAATGTAGTGTAGGTAGCGATTAATAAAAAATTCCAGAATCAAGCGGTGTGTTTATATGTCGGTTGCTATTTTAGTTGCTTTTCTTGTTTTTTGTTTATGTAGCTTCTGCCTTTTTGCTGTAAGTACAGTAGTGCCGTTGCCAACTAGCGCTTTGTGTTTGCTAAATCGGGGAGTTAGTTTATTACGCCTATTTTCTTTTCTAAGGATTATGTTGCCTGTAGGTATGTCAGGTGGTATTGTTCTCTTTTCGTTTAATTTCTCTGTTCTACTACGCGTCGAGGCTTCCATATTTAGTTTAACCTCAGGGTAGGATATATATTTCCGTCAATGTAGAATGTAGCAGTTCGACTGTAGTGTTACTACTTGATTGTTGAAAGGATGTAACGTGCAGTTCTATATTATATTGCTCCAGGAATTTTCTGAAGACTATCGCTGAGAACTCGGCACCCTGATCGAGAATGATCTTCTTTGGTAGGCCGAATTGCTTCATGAAGGCTTTTGTGACGCTGACGGAGTTTCTGTTTGTGAGTGGGTAGGCTTAAGCAAACTTTGACAATTTATCGATTATGGTCAGATTGTAGTTGTCATTGGTTGTATAAATATCAGTGTGAATGATATCTAATGGTCCGTTTTGTATTTCAGGTACCACGAAAGGTGGCTTTTGTGGTTGCCTGTCGTATTTGAGAGTTAGGCAAACTTCACAGTCTCGTATTATTTCAGAGATTTTGTTTTTTAGATGGGGTATATAGAGCTCTCGTTTGAGGTGTTGATATGTTTCGTCTATACATCTATGATTGTTGTTCGTGTGGTACGTCTTTATTATGTTCTCTGTCTCGTCTGAGTCAGTTGGTTCCGAAAGGAACGTCAAACACCTGCATATTTTATACAGACGGGTGTCTGCGAAGTTTTTGTTGTATGGTTCTTGTATTAAGGCGAATATTTCGTCGGTGGTATGTACTGCTAAGGTCTTATTTGGTGTAAGTAAGTTTTTTAGAATTCTTGATGTGTTTTCTAAGGTGAAAGATGGTTCTGAAAATATTGCAATATTTAAATATTGCTTGCATGGTAAATGCATTTAACGGACTGGGTGAAAGTGGTATATTAGGGTTTGGTACCGGACTGGTGTCGTTTGTGCACATATTCGGTTCTATTCTGCTCAGTGCATCTACAATGACATTTTGTGAACCCTTTTTATAGACCTTTATCTCATAGTCATATTCGGACAAGGTTAATTTCCAGCGAAGGAGTTTCGGGTTTTGCCCTTTGATATTTTCTAGCCAGACTAGGGGTTTATGGTCTGTGACGATTTTGACTTTATTGCCGTATTGTACGGTCGAAAGTATTTTACTGCCCAGACTATGGCTAGAATTTCCTTTTTTACAGTCGAGTACCGGGTTTCTGTGTCAGAAAATGTCCTGCTTGCAAAGCAAACAGGTTTGTCGGATTTGTCAGTGCTTTGTGACAGTACGGCTCGTATGGCTAAGTTACTCGCGTCTGTCGTAAGTGTAAAAGATTTTTTGAAGTCTGGGTATTGTAGTATGGGGTCGCTTGTCAATAGCGTTTTGCAATAGTCGAATGCATTTTGAACTCTGTGTCTATTATAATCGATTTGCCTCCTTAAGTTGTCTTGTGATTGGTTTCGTAATTTTAGCAAAATCTTTTATAAATTTCCTATAATAGCCTAGTAATCCTAGGAATGATTTTATCTATTTGATAGTCTTGCGACACGGGAAGTCTTTAATTGCTTTTATCTTATTTGGATTGGGATTGAGGGTATCTTGTGTGACTATATGTCCCAAGAAGTCTATTTCTTTCCTTAAAAAGTTGGGTTTGTTTGTTTGGATTTTTAAGTTCGCTAATTGCAATTCCCGAAAGACAGCTTTAAGGTCTGACAAGCGTTTTTGGAGGGATGTGGAAAAAATTATAATATCGTCAAGGTAGACAAGACAAGTATTCCCTATCAAGTCTCCTAGCACATTGTCTATTTTTGCCATATCATCTGGATGCATTTCAATCTGGTGAAATCCTATGCTTTCGAGTATATCGTTAATATTAGGTATGGGGTATCTGTCCGCGATTGTCTTGTCGTTAAGTTTTCTATAGTCAATAACTAATCTCCAATTTTTCTTGTTTGTGGAATCGGATTTCTTTGGGACTACCCAAACGGGGGCACCCCAGGGTGAATGACTGTTTTGTATTATGTTGTTGTCTAGCATATGGGCGATTTGCTTCTGAACTTCCTCCTTATGAATGTACGGGTATCTGTAGGTCTTTACGTGTATTAGTATGTTGTCTAATGTGGAAATTTGGTGCTTTACCTCGTTAGTGAAGGTAAGTGGCAACGCGTCGTCATAGAATAGGTTGTGAAACTCTTTGCAAAGCTTTAATAACCCCTATTTTTCTTCTTTATTTAAATGCGATGTTTGCAATGTGTTGCCTTGTTGTTCGCCCCCGAAAGGAGGTTCAGTTTGTAGCGTTATACTTCGAATTTGGTCGTATGCTTTTTCGTTATATGGCATTACTTGTACTGGCTGATCTAAGCAAAGCGTTTGTTCTATGTCCGTGTCGTTTGTAATTTCGAGGAAGCTTTTTCCTTCATCGGCTGTGTAGAGTAGAGCTGCAAAACCATCGATGGTACTATCGATAATATCGATGGACTTTCAATTGAGCGATAGATCGATGGTTTTTTTCCTCCATCGATAGTTCACTGCATGGCTAGACACAAAACCACGCGTAAGTACTTTTACATAAAATTTAAAGTTTTTCGATTTTAATTCTAATTAATTCTATATTAATTCACTTTTGAACTATTTAGTACACAGATTTCTAAAATAGGTGTAACTTTGTTGGCGGTTCCTCAAAAATTATGGATAAGTTTGTGATTTCATAAAGTAAGTGTTTCCAAGCTAATTTTTTCTTATTTGTTCATAATTGTTTTTGTATTTTAGATAAAAGTGCATCATCAGCTGCCTCAACATCTTCAGCTGCCTCATCGATATTAGCTGCCTCACCATCAACATCTGCCTCGTCGTCCGCTGTGGTTCCGCATCCAGACGAGTTGCCTTGCAAGCGAAAAAAATGCAGCTCTCAGGTATGGGACTACTTTGAAAAATGTAAAAGTAGAAATTTCGCAAAATGCAAATTATGTGGCTATGAGTACAAAACGAGCGGGAACACGTCTAACATGCAAGAGCATTTAAGGCGTGCCCACCCGCTCAAATTAAGTCAACTTAGCGAAAATGTGCCAAAAATTGACCAATTTGTTTAACGGTCCGAGCTTTATGAACCTACATCTGAAAGAAGGGCGAAATTGGACAAGTGTTTGACTCAAATGATTGCGAAAGACTTGCAACCTTTCAGCGTAGTAGAGGATGAAGGGTTCAAGTGCTTTGTAAAAGCCTTAGATCCGAGGTATTCTCTACCGAGCCGCACAACATTAAAAAACGTCCATATGAAGACAATGTTTGATGAGATGCAATTAAAGCTAAAAAACAAGCTTAATACAATCGAGCACTGTGGGTTGAGTACAGATTGCTGGACATCTCGAGGCAATAGTAACTACATAACTGTAACGTGCCATTTCATTGACGATGACTTCAAGTTAAAGGCGGCTGTATTGGCAACACAGCCCCTTTTAAATGAAGAAAACCACTCAAGTGCCAACATTAGCGCAACGCTGAAGGAAATATGTGACGAATTTAATATTTTCAATAAAATTGAATCCATAGTCACTGACAATGCGGCGTCCATGATAAAGGCATGCGAGAGTCTAAAAAAAAAACATTTGCCGTGCTTTGCCCACAGTTTAAATCTTGTAGTTCAAGACGCTTTGGCTCAAGATAAGGTGAGGGAAATTTTGACTCAAACAAAGCGAATCGTTGCCTTTTTTAAATGTAGCACTATTGCCAATGCCAAATTTAAAAATGAGCAAGGTCAACTTAAGCCTCACAGCTTGATACAAGAGGTCCCCACTAGGTGGAATAGTGCGTACCATATGCTCCAACGCATTTTAGACACGCGAGAAGCAGTTGCCTCAGTTTTGCTGAAGACCCCAAAGGCGCCTATTCCCCTAAGCGAAGATGCTTTTGCCGCTATACAAGACCTTTGCACTATACTGGCACCATTCGACGAAGCTACCAGCAGAATTTCAGCATCGAAAACCGTCACAGCTTCGCTAATAATTCCGACGATTTTGGGCCTTGTTAGTACCTTAGAAGAGCTTCAGCCAAAAGTGAAGTCTACTGTCGGATGCGAAATAATCACATTTTTATCTAGTCGAATTAACTCACGACTTTATATATATGAGTCCAGATTAATTCCACGCTTGGCAACAATGCTCGACCCTCGTTTTAAAAAAGAAGGTTTTAGGAGTCAGCATAACGCCCAGCAAGCGGCAATCGCACTCGAAAATGAAATCACCTACTTAAACAAAAATTTGGAAAATCGATCTCCAAACGAGGAACCGCCAACATATGCTGAAAAGGACAATCTTTTCAAATTTGTGACCAAGAAAATAGCTGAAAAACAAAAGACGACCAGATTGGATTCTATTGTTACAATGAGGCAATACTTGGAGCAAAACAACGCAACCCAAGACGTTGACCCATTGGACTACTGGAAGGTAAGTGAAAAACATTATCTCAATATATTTCTAATTAACTTTCTTGCAGATTAATGAAATACAATTTGGCCAACTGGCCAAATGTGCCAAGAAAATATTGTGCATTCCAGGTAGTTCAGTGGAGTCTGAGCGGGTTTTTAGTAAGGCTGGAGAAATCGTCAGCCAAAAAAGAAGCAGTCTAAAGCCAAAAGCTGTGAATATGCTTCTAGCCTTGAAGCAGAACCAATGGATTTTGGAATAAATCTCGAATATTTTTGTTTTTTTAAGTTGAAGTGTTACGTAATTTTATTTTTCTTTTTTTGTTATTTTATTTAGTTCTAAGAGTTTTAAGTTTTTATTTTTATGTATGAAATGACTGAACATTCAAGATACTCATTTGTTTAATAGTCTTAAGATGAAATGAAATGAATTGCCTTATAATTTTAAGTAACATATCTTTGTGATTTATTAAAATGGCACGAAGCCAATATATTATATTGAAAAAATATACAGCGTTTGTTTTTGAACAAGTTGTTATTACTTAAAAGAAATTTCGATGGAACCATCGATACTATCGATGGTTTATTCCATCGAGCTTGAAAATATCGATGGACCAACCATCGATGGTTTTGCAGCTCTAGTGTAGAGCCCTCCGGATATGAAATAGATGTCGTATTGCAAAGGAAATCCCCCTTAGTGAGACTAACAGGAAGCTTAACTCGAGCTTTCGTTTAGGGGTGTATATAGAAGGTGTCCGATGCGTAGTTGACTTCGGTTAGAATATCAAGCGAAGTGTGTTTTGCTTGGAGTTTAAATTCTCCCATATTTATATTAACCTTGTAGGTTGAATAAAAGTCCATACCTTAGAGTCCATCGAAATATGGATGAAACTTAAAAAGAAGGAGGTCTAGTACACCGGGTTCGTTAAATTCTGATGGGACAGGCAATGTGATTTTTTTGTGTATAGAGTTACTTTGTAGAACAGTCGTAATTATTATTTCTTTAGTCACGTTTAGTGTCATTTCTTTAAATGAAAAAGTAGATCCCGTGTCGATCATGAATTTCAATTTTTGGTTTTGATTGGGAATATTCAAAACTACATAAGGGAGTGTTGGACCATGAGTATGCCTACTTATGTATCCGACGGGTTTGTCGAGGCTTGTCTTTGAAAATTCGGCCTCGTTAATATTGTGAAAATTTGTCTGTTGTGTTTGTTTACTATTATTATGGTATTGTCTGTTTTGGTATGTTTCGCAAGGATTGCGATTCCTGTTGTTGTGCCCGTTTGGTGGAGAATTATAGTTTTGGGAGTTTTGGTAGTTCTGTATAGAGCTACGACTTTGCTTTGGGCGGTCACTTTGATTTGGAAAGCGTGACTGTCTAAATGGGTTCGAATTGTATGAGTTTGTGGAGTTGTAATTTCTGGTATTGCCGGGTCTATTATTAGTACGGAAACGATTTCTATTATATGGTGGTTGTCTATTTATGTTACTGTTCGAGTATTGTCCCCTGTTCTGTCCTTGATAGTGAAAACTTTTCTCAGCCGGGCACAATTGGAAAGCTTCTTCTATAGAACCTGGGTTCCTTGCCCTAATTGTTGTTACTAGTGGTTCGCGAAGTCCGGATAGGAAAGCATGCAGACAAACGTCGTCGTATAATGCTTTCTTCGAGACTATGTCAACCTGATATTGATGATTAGAGGAAATATTGAGTAATTGATTTCTTAATTTTGTAATTTCGAAGTAAAGTGTACCTATTGGTAAGTCGTCGGGTAGTCTTTGCAGTTCTCGTAAAATCATTGGTTCGGATGTTTTGCATGCGTATAAGCATTTTAAATTATTTTTGATGTTGTCCCATTTCAGCTTGGTTGCTAGATTGTTTAGCACCTGGTCGGTTCTGCCCGTAATCTTGTTTCGTATTGTTCTTAGTAGCAATTGTCCATATGGCGTCTGGTCTGTGCCCCTAATGAGCATTATAATCTCCTCTACACTGGTAATAAATCTGTCCAGGGTACCTGGAGTACCGTCAAAGTTATGTAGTTGCTTGACAAATGCTAGTATGTCAGTTGGATTGAGAGTCATGTTAATGGATGTGTTTAGGGATGTGCTAGCTGTGTCCGTCATTGTTACTGTCCCTAAAATAGGAATGACATTTCCTGACTGGTTCGAGGCATTGCCTGAGTCTGACATGGCTTCTGCTCTATTAGGTTCTTCTTCCCTTATTTTTGGTAGACTTACACTACTCCTAAGGCCTAGTCGGGACCTGGTTTTATTTACTAAACTATTCTTTTTCATCTGTGAGCCCGAACTTGTACTGAAAATTTCTTATTTCTTTTTTTTATATATTTTTTTTCTCTTCCTCTTTATGAGTACAGTGTTATATGGATATTATGATATGTGTTTGTTTATTATGTAAAAATTTTCCTCTTCTTTTTTTTTGTGTTCTTATTAACTAGTATAATTAATATAAATGTGTGTTATTCTTAAAGTTTCTTTTTTTGTATAGTGTAAACTCTGGTGCAAGACTATAGCCGCACCCTGTAAAAATAATTAATAATAATTGAAAAAAAAAAACAACAAAATTCGTGAGAAATGTACCGTTATTTTTCACATTTCGTTTTCTTCGAAGTGCATAACTATAGCCGCACTTATGATTTTTGTGTTTTTAAATCAGTTTGGGACATCATCATTAGCGACAAAGTTATTAAATAATTACTGCATAAATTTTTATGCCAAAAGGATCAGTTCTCTCGGATATTGAGAAAGGACAAATTCTTGCGCTTAAAGGTGAGAATTGTTCCATTCGTGAAATTGGAAGAAAAATTGGTCGATCAGACAAGGTTGTGCGGAATTTTTATAAAAACCAAACCGATTACGGACAAAACAGAACTGGTGGAGCAAAATCCAAAATGGATTCACGTCCTCAACGTCATTTGGAGCGTACTGCAAGCAACTCTTTGCTTACGGCTAATGAGTTAGCAGCTGAATGTGGCTTAAATGTGTCCCGCTAGACGGTTGCTAGAGCATTAAAAAAGTCTGAAAATATAGTGAGACAAAAATTAAAGGTGGCTTCCAATTTATTGCACCGACATAAGGAAGCGCGAATAAAGTTTGCTAGAGACAACATGGCAACTGATTGGAAGAAGGTAAACCATTTTTTCCACCCTAAAGAATACTAATTTTAGAAATGTAAAAATATATTTAGATAATTTTTTTCGATGAAAAAAAATTTAATTTGGATGGTCCGGACGGATTATTTTTATTATTGGAGAGATTTGCGAAAAGAACCCCTTTATATCTCGAAGAGAAATTACGGTGGAGGTGCTTTTTGTGAGTCAGGATGCTTGGAGCTGGCATTTCCAAGCACTCATATGAACTCCAAAGAGTATATAGACATTCTAAAAATGAACTTACAGCCTTTTCTTCGAGCACGACGACGAAGTAAGTTCATTTTTCAACAGGACAACGCATCAATGCATGTCAGTCGGGAAACCCGATCATGGCTTGATGAGAACAACATCACATCCTTGAAGTGGCCGGCATGTTCTCCAGACATGAATCCCAAGGAGAACTTGTGGGCTTTATTAGTCCGTAAAATTTATGCAAGCAACACTAAATTTGATGATGTAAACAGCCTCAAATTGGCCATTATTAGGGAATGGGACAATATTTCCCAATTAGAATTAAATAATTTGATTAACTCGATGCCAAGTAGAGTTTTTGAGCTTATAACCGCTAAAGGTGGGTATATACATTATTAATATATGTAAATGGATTTAATTCAATTGATCTCTTTTTTTTCGTTTTGTTAATAAACCAAGTGCGGCTATAGTTATGCACTTTGAAGAAAACGAAATGTAAAAAATAACGGTACATTTCTCACGATTTTTGTTGTTTCTTTTTTTCAATTCCTAATTATTTTTTTATGCTCTTTCCAACGGTGGTTTTGGCTTCTCTCTATGTCTGTTCGTTCTTTACGTGTTGTTGTTTTCTGTATTTTTCTTTGGAGTTTTTGTATTGTATTATTTCTTCTTCTCTTATTTGGCTGCTTACTTGTTGTGGGAACCCTGTCAGGAGAATGAATAACACAAGCGTGTTATGTCAGTTGTTAGAATCGAGGCGAGCGAGCGATCGACTTATATTAATAAAATAAACTACCAGCGAACCTAAAATACGAGTTGTTACATTGGCGATGAGTGGGACAACGTGAGAGAGGAAGACTCGAAATTTAGAAATCTGGAAGGGAATTAGAAGTTTGCAAGTGTTGATAGCGGCTGCGGTAAATATAAATAAAAAAAAAATATATTTTTTTTTAGCGAAACACAAATGCGCGAGGGGTTCAAATGTACCAGTAAGTCGCAAAAGGGGTACAAATGTACCGAAAGGCGCGAAGGGTACAAATGTACCAGTAAGTCGCAAAAGGGGTTCAAATGAACCGAAAGGCGCGAGGGGTACAAAGGTACCAGTAAGTCGCAAAGGGGTACAAATGTACCGAAAGTCGCGAAGGGTACAAATGTACCAGTAAGTCGCAAGGGGGTACAAATGTACCGAAGAGCGCGAGGGGTGCAAATGCACCAGTAAGTCGCAAGGGGGGACAAATGTACCGAAAGGCGCGAGGGGTACAAATGTACCAAAAAGGCGTAATGAACTTAAAGGGTCCAGGTATACAAATGTATCGAAAAGGGGCAATTGAATGTGGTATACAGATGAACGGATAAACGATTAATTGTATTTTATATTTTAGGTATTTGCACTCTGCGACGATCATGGCGGAAGTAAAACCATTTCTATGCGAAACGATTGACAAATCGCTACTCCGGCATGAGTGGGAAAAGTGGTTAAGGTCTTTCACATTATACCTTGACGCGGAAGACATAACTTCGATTCCCAAGAAAAAGAGCAAGCTTTTACATTTGGGAGGTCCACAACTCCAGGAGATAATTTTCAACATTCCGGGAGCGTTAATTGAATATGATGCACAAAAAAATAATGATGTCTACAAGGTGCTAGTTGGCGAACTGGACAAATATTTTGCGCCGGAGAGAAATTCAGCGTTCGAGAGACATCTGTTGCGGAATCTGTCCCCTGTTGAAGGCGAAACATTTAACAGATATTTGATTCGTTTGAGACAACAGCTTGCGAAGTGTTCATATGGCACAACAAAAGCTGAAATTGAAGAGATATGTCTGGCCGACAAAATAATTTATTCCTTGGCGTCGAACGACTTGAAGAAGAGATTTTTGGAAAGAGAGCAGACGCTGAGTGAGATAATACATGCATGCCATGTCTAAGAACAAGTGAACAAGCACTCGGAAACTATGCTGGGAGACGATGTAGCCGACACCGTCAACAAAATTTCCGTAAGGAATCGGTTTGGACGAGAGCCACGAAAGGCTTGCACAAGATGTGGGCGTGAGGACCATGATGCTGATGACGGGAAATGTCCAGCACGGGATAAAGTTTGTGCACGCTGCAATCTGGTTGGTCATTTTGCTAAGCAGTGTAGAACTCGGAACTCGAAGAGGTCATCGGGCGCGGGTGGACACTTCAACCCAAAGCGGCGCAAGATATTTTCAAATGTTCGAAGCATCGAAGACCAGCGGGGAAGCGATGAGGAGGTCAAGGATTTGGAATGTTTTAGGATTGATGGTTCGTCAGGAAGCGATGACAATATAATATGCAATGTTGTAGGACAACCAATTGAAATGATAAGGTCCTTAAAGCTTTTGAAGCCCCGATAAGTGTGAAGATGAACCAAGAATTAATTGCTACGTTTTACGTAATAGAGAAAGGTAGTCGATAGGTTTGGAAACTTGTCGGGTCGAGACTTTGGTACCGTTTTCAAAAATAAATGGCAGGCTTATAACACTGACTGTCGATTCTAGCGTGAAGCCAGTACACCAACCAATGAGACGTGTGCCAGTGGCACTGGAAGGAAAAGTGGCAGATAAAATAAAGGAGGCCTGTGATCGTGACATAATAGAACCGGTAAGGGGTCCGAGTGCATGGATTTCTCCGGTTGTAATTGCGTTTAAAGAAAATGGGGAAATAAGGGTAAGCGTCGATATGAGGATGAGAGAACATTATCCGCTACCAACCTTCGAAACTTTTATGACGAAAGCCACGGGTGCGAAATGGTTTTCAAGGTTAGACCTCAAGGATGCCTATCATCAGCTAGAACTTCATGAGTCTAGCCGCGAAATAACAACCTTCGTAACACAGCAAGGGCTGTTCCGATATAAGCGGCTTCCGGTTGGTGTGAACTCTGCTCCAGAAATTTTTCAACGTGTGATGGCAGAGATCTTGGCACCATGCTCAAATGCACATAACTATTTGGACGATGTAATAATTTTCGGAACGACCGAAGCCGAGCACGATAAAGCGGCGCAAGAAGTACTGGAACTGTTTAAAGACAGCAACGTGCTATTGAACAAAAATAAGTGCGTGTATAAGGCGAATCAGCTTAAATTTCTGGGACACATCTTCTCGAGTGACGGCATTGCGGCGGACCCAGAGAAATTAAAATTGATTGTGGATTTTCGATCGCCTGGGACAAAAGAAGAGTTGAGAAGCTTCCTGGGACTGGTCACATACGTGGGGAAATTCATTGCCGATCTGTCACACATTACGGAGCCGTTGAGAGCGCTACTTAAAACCGATAACAAATTCGTGTGGTCGAGTGAACAAGAAAAAGCTTTTGTAGAACTGAAGAATAGGCTGGCTCGTATTCCGGATCTGTCATATTTTGATCCAAGCCGACGTACTCAAATAATCGCAGACGCAAGTCCAGTGGCACTTGGCGGTGTCTTGCTACAATTTGACGACAGCAACGAATCGGTTATCATTAGTTTCGCAAGCAAGAGCTTATCGGAAGTAGAGAGACGTTATTCGCAAACCGAAAAAGAAAGTCTGGCATTAGTTTGGGCTGTGGAGAAGTTTTTCTATTACTTTGCTGGTTTGGAATTTGAACTGGTAACAGATCATAAGCCGCTGGAGGCGATTTTCAAGCCAACGTCGAAACCTCGAGCCAGAATTGAACGTTGGCTTTTGAGACTGCAGGCGTTTAAATTTAAGGTTCATTAGGTTCATTCATTAGTGCTCAATTCAAAGATTTCAGTGAAGCTAATGGCATTACATTGATTACGACACCTCCGTATTGGCCCCAAGCCAATGGGGAAGTGGAAAATATGAATCGGTCGTTGGGCAAACGACTGAAGATTGCTGCGGTGAATAAAGGTAATTTTAAAGAGGAAATTTATATTGACTTACAACACGACACCTCATGGAACTACTGGTTCTACGCCTTCGGAACTTATGTTCAATCGGACCATAAGAGATAAGCTGCCTGACATTCGGGACATTGTAGACGAAGTAGTAGATACCTCAGCCAGAGATAATGATTTGGTCAATAAGCAAAAATTAAAGGTTATAGGTGACAAGGCAAGAGGTTCCAAGGAGCACGATGTAAAGGTGGGAGACAGATATCGTTTCTTTCTTCATCGTGGATAGACGTGTTTTTCTGTGCTCCTGTATAATTTCTTTTATTTCGGTTTTAAACTCACCGCGCCTGCCTAAAAATTCAGCTAATTATTTAGCAATAACTATTGACATTATTCTGTCATTTAAATTTTTGTCATTGCGCTTTTTGTTTAATTAACTTTACAAAAGCAAAATCAAAGCATTGAACTTAATATTTGAAAAAAACAACAAAACTTTTTACAGCAGTGTTGTTGTTTTTGTTATTCTTTGCTCTTGCGTTTGTACTTTTTACCGCTTTAAAACCGCTCTCGCGCTCTCGCCAACGCATTGTTGTTGCATGTGCAGTGCTGTTGGTTCTCCCGCTCTCTTTTTTTTCTAATTTCTTTTATTCGCGCTCGCATCTATCTCTGTCTCGCGTACAAGTGATACGTGTATTTGTGTAGTGCTTAGTTCTCTTAGTTCTTGCACTAATTTTCTCTGTGAGTTTGACCCCAGTGTCGAATTTGCTTAATAAATCTGAGTGAGTTTTTTCTTTGGCCTTTTTGATATTTAAATTTTTTTTATAAAATTTTTGAGTATTAATTGAATTAAAAAATGTCTGTCTGCTCAAGCAAAAAGTGTTTGAACCCCCCTTCACCCCATAACGTATTTCTTTCCTGTTGGCTGTGTGACAATGTCATGCACGTTAAATGTGCTGTCTACACAGCCAGGGTAAAGGATTGTTTGGAGCAAAAAGGGGGGCTCAAATGGGGTTGTGACTCATGCCGTGAGGTTGAGATTGAAATGAGGGTGTTTATGAGGCAAACCAGGGATAGATTGAAGAAATTGTCATCTGGTTTTCGTAAACTCTACGATGAGTTCAATGCTGTGGAGAGCGAATTTAGCAGCTATAAGCTGTTAAATGAGTCTCCAAAGCGCAAGAAAACCAGTATGCGCAAACTGTCCTTGCATTTGCCTGTGCCCAATCCCGTCTCGGCCGTAGCTCCACAAACTCCTTCACTGCTCACTGTGACAAATCCTCCGCAGCTTATTTCGTTTACCACCCCCATTTCTCAAGGTGGTCGCAAGGAAGAGGCTATCTCCGTTTCTCCAAGAAATGGTCTCTCTTTGCAGACGAACAAAGCTGTAGTATCCGAAAAGTCCGGGCAATTATCAATAACTGTTGATATTGCCGATAGTAGTCCAGTTGGAGGTGCAATACCGGACACGCAGGCGGATTCAATCGTGGTCGCTGACGCTGCGGTTGATTTGCGGCCTGGTTCCTATAAACCTTTAACTGGAGTTCCACCTAAGAAACATATATTTGTTTCAAGGCTTGATCCCGAACATTCGTCGGATGATGTCTTAGCTTTTATTAAGACAAAAATTCAAGCTCATCACTATAATGCTAAAATAGCGGTGGAAAAATTTAAATTTAAATATTCGAGGGAGATATCCTCTTTTAAAATAAGTGTTCCAGTTGAACTGTTCGACTGTATATGTCATAGCAGTTTTTGGCCGGATCACATTTTAGTAAAAGAATACACGGCCAAAAAGAAAACTCGAGATCCGGTTAGGCTTTCTATCCCATCTAATTCTTCATCTTCCGGAATATCAGCATCGGCTGGTGTTCCAAAAAACTAATCTCGTCCCTTCATCTGGCCTATCAGAACGTGAGAGGACTTAAATCTAAGCTTCCTAGACTCTATCTAGATAGTCCAGCATTTGAATTTAAAATTTTAGTGTTTACTGAGACATGGTTAAAACCCGATATTAACGATGCATCTGTTCTTTCCGCAAAATTTTAAATTTTTAGATGTGATCGGACTTCTCGTGTAGGCGGAGGAGTTCTGATTGCTGTTGACTCGGCCTTAACTTCTGACCAAATTCATTCACCGGACATTCTGGAGATTGAGTTTGTTAGCGTTAAGGTCAGATTCAAGTCTTTCTCTGTCTACATTACTTGTTCTTACGTTCCGCCACAATCCGACATGGCGGTGTACGCAAAACATTTAGATTCTATTCGATATATTTCTTCATTGCTTTCTAATAGAGATATCTTAATCGTCTTTGGTGACTTTAATATACCAGAAATAGTATGGTCTCAATCTGATGAATCTGCTTTGTTGCTTCCTTCTAAATCTCACTGCTTCGTTGATGGCCTTTTTGAGTTATCATTAGCTCAAATAAACCCTGTGCGAAATAACATAGGCAGATCCTTAGATCTGATATTTGTGTTGGATTCCACCAACTGTGCAGTTACTAGAACCGACCCTCTAGTCTTGCCTGAAGACAATTTTCATCCTACTTTGGATTTGGATCTGTAGATGTGTCGTTTCCTGCTCCGATTGTGGGTGTCAGTCCTGCGATTAAATCTCGTAATTTTCGCAAGACTAACTTTGTTAAACTGAATGAGCTCATTCTGAGAACTGACTGGTCATCCTTATATAGTTACTCAGACATGGATCTTGCTATCTCGTTGTTTTATGATACTCTCGGTTCGCTTTTTAGGGTTTGTGTCCCACTGAGGGCTCCAGTGTCGTCTCACCGACCTCCCTGGTTTTCTCGTGAGCTATCCAACTTGAAAAATGTCAAATCCAGATATTATAAAAAATACAAGAAATCGGGACGTTCTTCAGACTTTGCTCTTTACGCAGTTGCTCGCTCCAATTTTATGTTGCTTAACAAGCACTGCTATAATAATTACCTCAAGCGTTGTAAGCTTGAGTTTTCCCGTGATCCTAAACAGTTTTATAGTTTTGTGAATTCTAAACGTAAGATGGATGTCCACCCATCAATCTTATCGTTTGGAAATAATATAGCGGACTCTGATCAAGCGATTGCCGATTTGTTTGCTGATTTCTTCACAACAACATATTCCTCAACGGAATACCGAGCGAATCTTTTGTATCCTTATCAGATAAATAGGTCTAATTGTATTTGTAGTCCTTCGATCGATGAAAGTTCGCTTATTAGCGTGCTTAATTTAGTAAAACCTGTGTACACACCTGGTCCTGATGGAATACCTGGTTGTGTACTCAGATTTTGTGCTGAGGCTCTATGTAAGCCACTTCAAAAACTTTTTTCGTTGTCCGTTAAATCTTGTCATTTTCCGTCTATATGGAAGGAATCTTATATAATTCCTCTTCATAAAAATGGTAAAAAGTCCGAAACATCCAATAATAGGGGTATTTCTAAATTGTCCGCTATTCCTAAAGCATTTGAAAAGTTAATTACTTCTCAATTGCAACATTTTTGTAGATCTATTATTTCACCATCTCAACATGGGTTTGTGAAACGTAGATCTACTACCACTAACCTATTAGAATTTACATCTTTAACGATCGAAGGATTTAGGAATGCAAGACAGACTGATGTCATTTATACTGATTTCAGCAAGGCTTTTGACAGAACACAGAAAGTTCTATTCAAGTCTTCAAGTTCAAGGACCATCCAAGTAACTTCGGGGGTGCCTCAGGGTAGTCATCTGGGACCACTGCTATTCACCCTTTTTATTAACGATCTTCCATCCGTTATAATACATTCTCGTGTCCTCATGTATGCAGATGATGTAAAGCTTTGTGTCAGCTACAGAGATATTATATCACCTTCACGGTTACAGTCTGACCTCCAAAACTTTCAATCTTGGTGTCGACACAATTTATTAAACCTAAACACATCTAAATGCAAGGTCATGACTTTTTTCAGAAATACTCCTCAGTTGATTACCTACTTTCTTAATAACGTTCCATTAACCAGACTTAATGAGATCATTGACTTGGGAGTACTTATGGACCATAAATTGACTTTTAAGTCCCATATATCTACTACCGTCGGTAAAGCCATGGGTGTTCTTGGACTCGTAAAAAGGTGGTCAAAGGAATTTGATTATCCATATACAATCAAGGTTCTTTACACCTCATTGGTTCGTCCAATTTTAGAATATGCAACCTGCATATGGTCACCCCAATACGATTCACATAAAGCAAGAATAGAATCAGTTCAAAAACAGTTCCTTCTCTTTGCTCTTCGTGGTCTGAACTGGGATCGTAATATCAACTTGCCTTCGTACTCTAGTAGACTTCTTTTACTTGACCTTCCTTCCCTTTCTAATCGTAGATTAATGCTTGGCGTCATATTTATGCACAAGCTCCTTAACGGGGATATAGACTCTCCCGAGCTATTGAACCGAGTAAAACTAACAGTTCCTTGTAGACCTACTAGAAACTATATTCCTCTAACACTTCCACGATGTACTACTAACTACCTTATGTATGAACCTTTTCGAGTTCTTTTTTCCGATTATAATCGTCTTTATCATGTAATCAGTTCAGAGCTCTCGATTCCTTTACTAAAAACTTCTATCCTTTCCTATCTAGCACGTAATTAGCTATAGTGTCGTTTTTTGTCTGTGTTTTGTGAATTGTCCCCGCGA
Organism: Drosophila austrosaltans; assembly: GCA_035045865.1. NCBI lineage: Eukaryota > Metazoa > Arthropoda > Insecta > Diptera > Drosophilidae > Drosophila > Drosophila austrosaltans. The sequence goes on along the minus strand of JAWNOQ010000073.1, from coordinate 3,496,435 downwards.
CTCGAGCCGTGCGTTATGCGGCTTGCGCCCCTCGGTCGGTTGGGCGGGAGGTGTGGGCAATTAGTGCTCCCGTTGGGATTCGCGCATAAAAAAAAGGTGTTGCTGAAAAATGTGGTATTTCCCTCCAAGTTAACACCTAACTTTGGTACAACTGAGTACGAAGTCGTTGAAATAAATGGAAGTGAAGTAGAGCTTTTTGGGAAAGGAAAGAGAATCAGACGGAACGTGAGCCATTGCAAGAAGATACCGTTCGATAAGGGGCCGCTTAAAAATGGCAACTCGAATGAGGAGGACACCCCAGTTCAAGTGGACTCGCAGCGATCAGCATCTCCAGCACCATCGGCAGTGATTCCGGACCAACCTAAGATGGGTGCCGACTCGTCTTCGCAGTCCTTGCATTATGTGGAGGAACGTTCAGCATTGGGAAACCCAAAGACCGGGTTGAAGCTGAAGCTTAGAAGAAGAGGAGAGATGTGGGAACCCTGTCAGGGGAATGAATAACACATGCGTGTTATGTCAATTGTTAGAATCGAGGCGAGCGAGCGAGAGACTTATATTAATAAAATAAACTATAAATAAAGAATTTTTTTATTACAATTTAGTATTCCTATAAAGATACATGTTTCAACAACAATCCCTGAAATTTTTGTGGAAAAATATTCGAAACTCCGCCATTGAGACGTGTCCTTCGGTGACTCCTCGAAAAAAAGACGCCTTCACGTTGGCAGAAGAACTTCTTACCGGATCATCCAAAGTGAAAAAACAAAAAAGCATATTTTAGTTAAGACCATAAACTGAAAATTGAACGAAGGAAAAAAAAATTAAAATTGGATTTTTGGCAGTCCTTTTTACAAAAAAATGCAAATCCTTCCTTCAATTCCTTAAGAATCGTATTTTAAAGACCTGTGCAAAATTTTATCAAAATTGGCTGATTAGTTCTCGAGAAATCTTGCCAACCGACTTTGAAAACACAGTTTTGAGAAAAACGCCTTTAAAGTTTTGAACGCGGTGCGCTGAGCCTTGAGCGCTCGACTTCTAAAGGCTGTATCTCCGAAACTATTGCTCGGATCGATTTAAAATTTTAACACAATATTCTAGAGATATTAAAAAATTTAAAAGGACAAAAAAAATTTAATTTTTTGAAACCGTGAAACCCGTGTAACCCCTTAAGTTTTGCTTGTTGTATATATGTAGATATTTATGTATATATACTCTGTGGCAGTGTCTACATTTTGCGACATTGTATAATAAATATATTTCTTTTTTTTTTTTAGAATGGAGACAAGAACCAATTTAATTAATGTTTTCTATATTCCAGCAACTTCATTTTCTTAGAAGAAATTCTTATTTGTTGTTGTTGTGCAACTTACAATTCACTTCGTTTAACTTTTTTTCATATATTTGTATATGAATTAAAATTGAGTTTTCTTCCCGTTTAAAAAAATATAAATTTTTATTCAACTTCTAGTACTTAGTTCGATATATACTATGACCGGAAGATTCGATTACAGGAAAAGAACTGATCTGACTTCTATTACAAAAGGTTGGATGAAAGCTCTGCCTCCATGCATCGACGTCGGCAGCGGCGGTGGTTTTGTTTATTTCCCACGTTTGTGGATACGGCTGTTGTCGTTGTTTACCAAAGTGTTGCGGTTCTAATTCGTGGATGTTTATTGAGAATACTGATGTGACAAAATCTGAGTGTGTGGCAAGATTTGATTATGTTCCAGATTTTGTTTGTATCGACCTTGGGTCACTAAGTCGTCCATAAGTGGTTTAGGGATGTTGGGTGTTAGATGAAATTCCTGTTTACTTGAATCAATGTGATTGTAGTCCATGAGTGGTTTAGGGATGTTGGGTGTTAGATGAAATTCCTGTTTATTTGAGTCAATGCGATTATATTGCAGATTTGTTGATATCGATCTTGGGCCGATAAGTGGTCAATAAGTGGTTTTAGGAATGTTGGGTGTTAACTCCCCCCAACTTAAGTGCGGACGTCCTCGGTCGCTAAAAAATATTGGACTTGTGATATGATGTCATCGCTTTTTGTGTCGAGTGTGATATTGTTTGCGTTGGTTGTAATTTTACATTTCATTTTTATGATTGCATACTCCAAGTTCTAGTAACAAGAATATCAACCAGTTGGATGACGACATGATGATACTATTAGTATATATTTTTTCTATTTCTTCTGTGTTGTTTACATGTAACTCCTTGATCATCTCGAGGGAGAGTACCTCTTCTGTACTATTTTTACTTGATATTAGTTGTAGTAAAGGTGGCATGGCGTCGACTTTTGCGCTTGTTTTTAATATGTACCAGCTGTTACCAATCGTTATAGTTGTATTTTGTGCCTGGATTAAAAATGTACCTTCCAAATTTAGTGTTTCATTATCGATTTGTACTTTTCCTTTGAAGTCGTTGAGTAAGATTACACCTGGTAAAACTTCGGAGTGTGATCGTATGTGCTGGCTGTTGATGGTGATGCATTGTGGAGGTCTTCTGTTTAAATATGCCCGTATACACTTATTGCTATCTATTTCTATCAAATCTTCCAGTTTACAAATGGTTTTAAAATTATGGGTTTTACAATCTTTGAGTAACCCGTAGTTAGTATTCTTACATCCAAGTATATTAGAGAAGTCTAATTCATCAATTTTTTGTTTTCGTTTTACTGGTATTGCCAACATAGTTTTGCATTTCTCAATTATTACTCTTGGTACTAAAGATGTATGGAAGGTCTTTACCATCCGAGGCTATATTTACTTCAGCAAATTCCATTACTTCTCCTATGTTTACAAAAGTTGTACTATTTTTCATGGTTTCTTGAATTATTTCTATTTCTTTGTTCGAAAGAACAAGTGAATTAACTGTGTTGGTTTTTGCCCAATCAATGGCATAGATGATATTTGTTATTTCTTCTCTTAGTAAGCTTAATTTATATTTTAAAGTTTCTAACTCTGGGTGTTTTCTATTTTTTCTTTCCTTTCCTTTCTTGATTAGCTCATTCGTAATAGTGATTAACTCTTGAATCTTATTTTCTACTAATTTATTGATAACAACTTGCTTATTGTTGTTAGTTAGCTGACGGTTTATCCTGTCTACTACAATTTCGTAATCTGCATGATCGGGACCACCTGCTAACCATTTCCATGCTGTTCCCAAAATATCTAGCGATCTCTTATCCCTTTTTTGAATTGGTCTTAAACTTTTAAGTTCGCTTTCTACTCTCGATATCTCGTATATTAAGAATGGATTGATTGGGTTAGAGGCCGTTGCATTATGAATAAGTCCTTGAGGACTGATAGGGCTAACTCATATTTTTCGTGTTCTATTACGTGAATGATTTTAAACGTTCCATTTTGTCGTGCGGCGAATCCCGTCTCCAAAGTTATTAATTTTGTGTTCGTATAGTCAAGTATTGTCGCTTTTCCTAGGCACATCGGCAAGAAAAATCTACAGGAAAGAATTTAATTTTTTAAGTGGTTTTTATGTATAATCCTCCCGGAGGCTGTTCTAATTTTGGTGTTTAAATCTTCTGCAACTATTTCTTCTTTGTATTTAGGTGTCAGTTTGGAATCTAATCTCTTATCTATTTTCGCATAAACTTTATCTCCCGTGTTATATTTTTTCATTCTCTTCTTTTTTTTGTTATGATATTCCAAATCCTTTGTTTGTTTCTGAGCAATCTTTTCTTTGATTATCTCCCTGTCTTGCTCTATGGTTTCTGTCTCTTGGGTTAGCTGAGTTGCGAAAAATACTTCTATCGGTTTTTTGTTGATGGTGCTATGAATTGACCTATTGTACTCTTCTACTGCCTTGAGCATTATATCTTCAAAATTTACAGCTGGATTGTCATTTTTGAAGGTGAAATGAAATCTTTCAACCTGTCCGTTACTTGATGATTTATATGGTGGGGTCGTATATGTTTGAATGCCTAATTGATTATTTAGTAAGAATTTAATCGTGGCTGAATTTAGTGACTTTTCATTGTCCATAACTACGGTCTTTGTTGCCCCAAAAGCTATAAGAAGTTCCCTTAAAGGAATTTTCAAATCTTCTGCTGCTTTAGATTTTACCAGCCTGACCTGGGCATATTTTGTAAATTTGTCTATTGCTGTCAAAATAATTTTCCATTGGGTAGAGTATAGGTCTATACGTATTATTTCCCCAGGATATGAGGGAATAGGTGTTGCTTGGATTTCGATATTAGGCGGATGCCTTTGATATTTGGATAGTTTGCAGGTTTAACAGCTATTTAATATAGCTTCAATTTTCCTTTTCACCCCTGCGAAGAAATACTTAGATAGTATTTGAATCTTGTTTTCAATGGAATTTCTATGTGCTCTTGTATGTTCCCTGATTATTATTTCTTCTTGTTCAGCCTCTTCCTTTACATCAATGACCTGTCTCTGCGTATATCTAGCTTTGTGGTTTTTAAAGTGAGCTGGGTAAATTTCCTGAATTTTCCCTATTATCGCTTCGGATGTAAAAATTCCGTTGACTATTTTTGGATCCATGTTTTCCTTTAGAATTTTAATAAGGTCTTGTTGTGTATAGTTAGGCTGTGTAATCATGTGCCGGTGATAGGTCGGAAATACTATTTCAAAGCTATTGCTTGTGTTATCATCTGTTAAGATGAAAATTTGGTTTTTGAATACATTAATTGGGACCTCCATAGTTGGGATAAGTTCATGCCCTGAACTGTCATCACTATGTATTGTAGCTGAGGTGCTACTAGCATTAATTTCTGTACTGTCCGTTGGATTTCTTGATAATGCGTCTGCTACTGTATTGGAATGGCCGGGCTTATATTTTAGTTCATAATTGAACTCTTCTAAGTAACTTTTCCATCTTTTCAACTTTCCGTTGTGATTCTTATTACTTAATGCGAATGTCAGGGGTTGATGGTCTGTGTGAATTACTACCTTTGATTTGCCATATAGGTACATTCTTAATTTTTGTCAGGCCCAAAAGATGGACAACATTTCTTTTTCGTTCGTGGCGTAATTCTCTTCTGTCTTTGTAAGCGTTCGTGATATGAAAGTAATTGGTTTTCCTTCTTGTTCGAGCACTGCTCCTATGGCGATATTTGAAGCATCTGTTTTTAGATGAAAAGTCTGTTTGAAATTCGGGTAGGCTAATATTACATCTTGTGATGTTAGTGTGTTTTTGATTTTGTTAAAAGCGTCCAATTCTTCATTTCCCATTTTTATCTCTACCTTATCAGATAAACCCGTTTTAAGTCTATCTGCTACTCCTCGCAATAAAGAGGTTAATGGCTTCGCGAGCTTTGCAAAGTCTCGAATGAATCTACGATAATAGCTGGCAAGGCCCAAAAATGAACGTAGTCCTTTCAGTGTTTTTGGCACTGGAAAATCTTTTACTGCCCTAATTTTCTCTGGGTTGGTGCTAACCCCTTCTCTTGATATAATTACACCTAGAAATTCTACATTGCTTTTGAAGAAATCGCACTTGTCGATTTGAACTTTCATATTTGCTTCCAATAGTGTCGTGAAGAAGGCATTTAAATGCTGAAAATGTTCCTCTTCTGTTTTGCTGAAAATTATTATATCATCGATATAGACAACATAATCCGAATGGAAGTCTAGTAAACTCGTACTTTCCTGCGTTAACAGAGAAAGCTGTTTTTTCGATATCAGATTCCTTTAGTATAATCTGATGAAATCCACTTCTTAAGTCTAGTACAGAGAAAAATTTATTATTTCCCAGTTGGGAAATGACTTCTCCTATTTCAGGGATAGGGTATCTATCCGACGCTGTATTTGTATTTAATTTGCGATAGTCAATGACTACTCTGAATTTCTTTTTCCCTGACGCATCTTCTTTTTTGGGTACTATCCAAACTGGTGCATTGTAGGGTGACCGTGAAGGTCGTATAATGCCGTCTTTAAGCAACTCCTGCATTTGCTCTTCAACTACCTCCTTTAGAGAAATGGGATATGGGTAATGTCTACTGTAAACTGGTGTGTCATTAATAGTTCGAATTTCACCTTGTACTTTAGTGGTGTATGTTAATTTTTTATTTGGGTGTGCGAAAAGGTTTTTAAATTTCGCGAAGAGAAGTTTCAGTCCGTCTTTTTGTGGTATAGTCATATGTTTCGTCTCTACTTTAATACTATTCACTTGCTGTGCTGGCATTTGCTTGATTGTTAGTGTGTATGAGTTATCTATTATAAGTCGGTCATTTTTTACGTCAATGATTTCGTTCAGTTCTTTAAGGGTGTCGTTACCCAAAATTCCGTGAAATGTGTTTAAATCGGATAAAAGGAAAAATTTTATTGGTTTATTGATTTGGTTGAAGAGTCCTATATTCACATGATGTGAAATCTTTGTTTGCCCACTTACTGCATTAGCAAAAAATATTTTTTCATTTGGTTTGGGGTTTTTTACGATTTGAGGTTGTATATAATTTTTGTTGGATCCTGTGTCGATTAAAAAATTATATTCGGTTCCATCCTTTGCCCTACAGGTAAAATATGGCAAGGAGGAACGGTTTAGTCTGAAAAATTTATGATTGAAATATCAGACTCTGTCTGTTCTGTCTCAATTGTTTGCTCCGCTGATTCTTCTCTGAATTGTGCTGGTAAGTCAACTACGTCTTCTTCTAACTGGTCAAAATATGATTGTTCAGAATTTATTTGCTCGTGGGTATACTCGCCTTCATTATATCCTGTATCTATATGAAATTGTCTTTGGAATTTGTTTTGTACAGGTACAGGTGCACCGTTAGGGCGCTTAACAGCGTATTGCTGATATTGAATGTTAGGTCTGTTACATAATTCACCTGCCTAGTCTGAATGGACTGATCTACCTCCATAGGTATTGGCTTGGGTTGAGGTTTAGGGGCGAATGGTCTTGGTGGGGGAAATCTGTATTGATTTGGATTAAATGAATATTGGCTATTGTATGGCTTAACGTTGAATACGTGTAATTGGTTCTGCACGTTGGTGGCGAATGCTCTTTGTTGTTGATTTACGAAGTTTGGTGGTTTTGGGTAATTATTTCCTGTCTGAATTTGTTGATTCTGATAGCCATATGATGGCTTAGGACCCACTGGTTTCTTTGTGCCCAATGTTGTTCCTATATTTTTTATTTTCCAACATTTCGCAAAGTCTAAGCGCATGCTGCAAATTTACTGGCTTTACGAGGGCTAGCCTCTCGGATAAATCACCATTAAGTCCACGTACAAAGGTGTCCAGCGCCTGCCCCCTGGCTTGGTCTGTCATGGCCCCAGCGGTTTCTGGACCATAACCCATGGTGCTAATGTTGTCTAATATTAGCGAGAGTTGTTGATAGACCGCGTGATAAAATTCGTTAACTGTCATGCGTCCTTGTCAGTGTCAGTCAGTGTCTTAACTCTCTTTTGTCAGAATACTCAGCCACTAATTGTTTTGAAATAGCATCCCAATATAAGGGTGTGCGGAAGGACTCTAAAACGGTATTCGCTTGTCCCACTATCTTTCCCCTAATCGTCATCAAAATAGCAAAGTATTTTGGAGTTCCCTGCATAGGTTTATATAGTTCCATGATTCTGGACACACAGTTGTGCCAAGTTATGAACTCTTCCCTACATCCTGAAAATCTTTCTATACCTCTGACAATATATGGGACCTTATCTAACACTGCCCATCCTGATTCATCTTCTAAATTAACTGCTTGATCAGTATAACTGTTATCCTGCTCAGTACGCATGGATACATGTTTCACTATGTTACCCATTTGTCCATTTATTACTGCCTCAATGGCGACTTCTAAGCCCTGAATCGAAATGGCTTCTATCCTGTTAGCCGAAGCACCTGAAGTGGAAGCTCCAGAAGCTGGTATTTGCGCTTTGGATTGCTGTGCCGCATCCTGAACTATTGCTGACCTAACCCAATCGTCTGGCATTTTGGATTTTTTTTTTATTTACTTTTTTCACTTGCCACTCAACTTTTCCCTCACTGTTCACTTAAAATTTTTCCGTTTTAAGAAATTGGTATTATGATAATATTGGTATTATTATGTCGGGATATCGTCAAGAGCTGTGTATTAATTTTTTTCTTCCTTAATCTGTTCAAAAAAATTTTTCTTTTAAGCAATTGTAGTTTTTTCTGAATTTTTTATTTTCCTTACGATTTTAAATCTTTCTTTTATCCTCCTTTTTTTTTCTTTCTTACTTTGTTTGAATTTTTAAGCAATTGTAGCTTTTGTTCTGAAATTTATTTTTCTTACGATTCTAAATTTTTCTTTTATTTTCTTTTTTATCTTTCTTAATTTGTTTGAATTTTTTTTAAGCAATTGTAGTGAAATATGTACAATCGTACATATTAATGATTTCATTGATTCCATTAATAATTCTTGTTTTTGGGCACATCTGTGCTCTTCGTAAGCTTTTATTAGAATGATTCATATTGTGTTTTAACTTATGCTGCTTGTTGGCAGCTACAAAATAAGAGGGGTGAGACGCGAGAGTGAACTCACATGATCGAATTGCAAGCTCGGCATAATTGGGCTGGCTTGCCAGCACAATTCGTTTGCGTAAGCTTATATACAGAACGAAATGTATGCATGCAAGTTTGCGTACATACATACAATTGTTCTTATATATAAACTTATTGCTTTTATTTCCTGCTTGCAACAGAATGTTACAAGCTGTGTTGAAGTCATTTAAAACCGACATGTGAATTCACTACACCTCCCCTTTTTAAAGAATAACGTAATCTAATGAAGTTATTATATATGTATGTGTATATGAAGTAAATGACGTTATAAAGTAATTCGTGTTATTTAAAAAAAAAAAATTTGACGTCCGTCAATGAATATATATATTTTTCCCTTACATGTATGCATTTTTTTTTTTTTTAGCAAAGTTTTAAAATAATTTTTTTTTCTTCGCTCCTTTCCTTTATATATATAAAAATAAAAATTTGTATATATGCAAATAACTTTCCTTATTTTCAATGTATACACTTTAGATTTTGTAAGTACTAGAGAAAATTTTTTCTTTTTGTTATTTAAAAATTTTTAACCTATCCTTATGCATTCTTTGTGCTTTATTTCTTTTATCTCTTATTAAAATATTATCCTCATCTTGTATTGCTTCTACTCTATATGGGCCTAGATACTTAGATTCTAACTTATGGCCCGTTTCATTCTTAACAAGAACCTTATCTCCTATTTCTATTTCAAAGTTATTTATGTTCCTATCGTATAATTCCTTATTCTTTACCTTATGCTCTTCTAGCATAAGCCTTGCCCTTTTATAGGCTTGCTCTAATCTAAACTTAGCTTCTCTAGCGTAATCATCTACATTATATAATGGATTAATATTAGTTATAGAATTAAATTGTTTTGGCAAATTGCTTTGTTTGCCAAAAACTAGCTCATATGGACAATAACCATGTGCCATAGAGGGGGTCGTGTTGAAGCAATATGTAAAATATTTGATGTTTGGCTCCAAACATCCCAGTCAGTTTTATCGACTGATATATATGAACGGATGTATTCATTAAAAGTTCTATGACTTCTTTCCACTGTTCCCACGGTTTGGTGGTGATGTGCAGTAGACGTTATGTTGTCTATTTTTAGATATTTGCACAGATCGCTTATTATTGAATTTTTATATTCAGTGCCCATGTCCGTAATGAACGTCTTCATTGGACCGTACTTTAATATAAAAAATTCAAATATTGCTTTCGCAATGGTATTAGCGTTCTTATTTTGAACAGGGATGGCTACCAAATACTTTGTTAGGTCACAGATCAGGGTTACTGCGTATTCGTTACCGTTTTCAGATTTCGGTAGTGGACCCATAGTATCCACTATTACTCTGTCAAAGGCACTCATAGGCGTTTCTGTTATTGTTAGGGGGGTCTTTGTATGTTTAGTCGTTTTCGACTTTTGGCATTTTGGACAACTACGTATGTACTCTTTTATTTGACGCGTCATATTTTTCCAATAGTAGTGTCTTTTTATTTTTATTAATGTTTTTGTTATGCCATTATGACCACCTTGTATTGGATCATCATGATTTTCAGACAAAATTGCTTTTTTTTCTTTTTCATTGGGCATAGAAGCATTTGGAGTACTTTGCCTTGGCAAAGTGACTTTCAGGACTTTATTTTGAATGTCTTTTAACTCGGTTATTGTGATCCGAGACAGGGCATCTGCCACGAAATTGGCTTTTCCCTTTAGATACTCAACTGTGAAGTCGTATTCTTCCAGTTCAAGCCGCATGCGAGTCAATTTTGAGCTAGGATTTACCATGGAAAATAAATATGTTAAAGGTCTGTGGTCTGTTTTTATCGCGAAATGCTTGCCATAAATATATGGTCGAAAATGCGTAATGGCCCAATGAATGGCTGCTAGTTCTTGTTCCGTTGTGCTCTTATTACTTTCACCTTTGGTGAATGAACGCGATGCATAAGCGATTGGAAGTTGGAGTCCATCTCGGTTTTGGGTTAAAACCGCTCCACACGCTTGTTTGCTTGCATCTGTGATTATGCAAAATTCTTTGCTAAAATCAGGATATTGTAATATGGTTGGCCGCATTAAATTTTCTTTAAGATATTGGAATGCATTTTGGCATTCAATTGTCCACTCAAAGGGAACATTCTTTTTACATAATCGAGTTGTGTGCCGGGAATAGTCGGCGAAATTTTTAATAAAACGTCTATAATAGTTGCAAAATGCAACGAACCGTCTAGCGCTGTCCGCATCATGTGGGACTGGATAATTCTTAATGACATTATATTTTGTGTCATCAGGTAAAATTCCTTTATCTGTGCACTTATGACCTAGAAAAGTCACTTCGCGCATAAAAAATGAACATTTTTCTGGATGTAATTTGAGGTTGTGTTTCCGACATGTATTGAAGACATCGTTAAGATTTTTTAGCATGTGTTTTTCGGAACAACCAATAACTATTAAATCATCCATATAAAGGAATGCTTGGGACGGATCTAGTCCCGAGAATGCGATAGTCATCATTCTCTGAAATGAATTAGGCGCTATCTTTAGACCAAATGGTAATCGCGTGAAGCGATAAGAGCCGTTGCTCGTTGAAAATGACGTTATATTTCTTGAACTTTCTTCAAGTTCGATTTGGTGGAAGCCTGACATTAAGTCAAGACATGAGAAGTATTTAGCTCGGCCTAGTTGGTCTAGTATGTCCTCAATTCGAGGAAGAGGAAATTTGTCGGCCAATAATTTTTTATTGATTTGACGATAGTCAATAACTAATCGACATTTCTTGTCTTCTGAGCCAGGTAATGATTTTTTCGGAACAAGTAGCAGTGGGCTATTATATTCAGACACAGATGGTTCAACTATATTGTTGACTATTAGTTTTCCAACCTGCTTTTGGATTTCTTCCTTTTGACTATGCGGGCTCCGGTAGTTTTTGATATATACCGGTTCTTCGTCTTTTAATCTCAATTTTTGTTTATAAAAATTATTTGTTGTGATTGATTCGGTCTCAAGTCCAAATACATCACTATATCTGGTTCATAGTTGGGTTAATTGTTCTTTAAATTGGAGCGGAAAATTTTTAGTTAGCTGGGACATTACCATATTTTCCCTAGCTTTAGGAGTGGTTGGAACTACATCGTAGTTCGAAAATGGTTCTGACTTTAAAGTGTTTATCTTTATTATTTTGTCAGAATTGGTTGCATTTAGCAAACGGACAACTGTATTTCCATTTGTTGCCAATGTATTTGCAACGAAAATACCTGGTTGAATTTCCTGATTGGGAATCAACACAACGTCTTCACTCAAGGTGAGATTAATTTGTCTGACTACTTGCGATCTTGCTGGTATGAAAATTGAGGTGTTACCAGAATTGTATGTTATTGGAACATAAATAGGAAATTTTAAATTATCTGGTCTTAGTATTAACCAGTCTTCGGACGCTTTGCAGTCGATTTGGCAGTTGAATCTTTTGATGAAATCAATGCCAATTATACCATCACTTGGTATTGAAAATTCAGACTGTACAACATGAAAGTCGTGTGGGATTATGTATTTAGAGGTTTGAATCTCTAAGGATGCTAGGCCTTTGGACTTTATTGCTCCTTTACCAATGCCTTGAATGTTAATTTTGTGATTCGTGTCGATGTCATTTAGAACATCTGAATCTTCTTTGAGAATTGAAATATCTGCACCAGTGTCGATTAAAAATGTTAATTTTTTATTTGTTTCGACATTAAAAAATGAAACAAATATATTGAGATTAAAATTAATTTCATGCACATGTTTTGTGCTTACTCTTCTGTATCTAAAGGGTTTTGCGTGTTTCTCGTTTCATTGTGGGATACGCGAATATTTCTGCTAGGTATGGTTCTTCTAGCGTTATTATTATATTGGTATTGGGACTGTCCCCTGTTATGGGACTGTCCTCTGTTTGACCGGTAATTGTTGGAATTATAGTTGGCATTGTAGTTACCCTGGCTGTTGCCTCTACCACGTTGGTAGGTAGAGTAATACGTGCCTCTATTATTTCTTTCACGCTGGTACAATATGGTACTGGGATTCCCAGTCGTTTGGGTCATGAGACGGATATATTTACCCATAGCATCACTAAAACGACTAAAGTGTCCAGCTTCCAATATAGTACGAACTCGCTCATGCTGACATTGGAGGATTAGCGCCTCCATAGCTTCTTTTGTGGCGAATTCCTCAGCGTTGTCGGGATCTAAACCACGGTCAATGAAAGCGGCTTCAAGTTGCTTCCGCAAACTGTCAAGCTCCATAGCATACTCTGAAGCTGTTTTACCCTTTTGTTGGGCGTTCATAAGTTTTGCTATTATAACGTCGGTTGATTCACCTCTAACGTTATATTTTAGTTTTTCTATTATGCCCATTATTGTAGTCTCGTTTTGGACTTTGTGGGCAATGGAGCCGGTGATCTTGGACTTTATGGCTTCAATGGCCAAATCCTCCTGGTCTCCTTTAGTTCGTTCGACCAACTTTAGTGCCATAACGAAACGGGTGAGTGAGGTCTTTTGACCATCAAACTCAGGGACTGAAGACATAACTTGTCTCACATATTCCCTATCGGCAGCTATTTCTTCCGCCATTGTAAAATTTATGTTCTTCCTGTTATATTCGTTATCTTCGTTGAGAACTATCGTTGTATCTAGGTCAGATACTCTGGCGAACTGAATATTGTGTTTTGCCAACGCCGAGACAGATTTGTCTCTGCACTCGTTATAGAATGCTTTGGCGGCACACTTATGACCTTCTGTAAGGGAATCGAAATGTTTTTTCAAAAGCAAACGAATTTGCTGAAGAGTGGTTTGAATTATGTCAACGTGCTTGTCAAGTGTATTTGGACTAATTGTCCTATCTTGACTGATACACTTTATTGATTTTAACAGTTCCTCTTTCAGAATTCTGGCTTGTGCGACAATCACTTGCCAGTCGGTCATTCTTTAAATGTTAGAAGGAGAGAAAAAAAAAAAAATTCATCTCACTTTTCTATATATATTTTTTTTTTTTAATGTCGTGCTTCATCCATTAAATAAAAGCGAAAAGTACCTGCTGCGTTTGTATAACAGCATATGCTAGGTACTGTGAGGATGAAACACATTGCTACTCTGGTATTTCCTTGGATTGGGAAATTTTCTTCCGTTATATCCAGGTATGTTGTGTTAATAGTAGCTAGATCTAATGCCCGTTGAAGTGAGCTACTTTGTTCACTCTTAAAAACCTCTAGTAAATCGCTTTCTATATTTGGGTTCCTATCTCTAATTTTCGCAAAATATTCGTCTAACAACATTTTTCCTTTCCTTTTTTTTTTTTTTAGACCTTATCTAAATCATTTGCCCTGCTAGTGTATTTTTTCTTTAAACACCTATTGTGCATTCCGTAAACTTTAATTAGCATGTTTATGCTCATTATTATTATTATTACGATCAGTAAAATCGTAACAGTTGTAAGACTTTGTTGTTCTACTTCTACCTTATTGATCACGTTGGCAGTGGAATCCACCGTTTTCGTGTCAATTAAACCCATTTTGGGTTTTAGGGAAGCTAATTTGAAGAAATTCGATATTTCGTCTGTAATTAATAGGTTTAAAATTTTTCGAAAATCTACCTTCTTTTTCAAAATTATCCATAAAAAGTTATGAGACGCTAATCATACCTAAAAATCGATGTAAAGGTGGGAGACAAGGTGTTGCTGAAAAATGTGGTATTTCCCTCCAAGTTAACACCTAACTTTGGTACAACTGAGTACAAAGTCGTTGAAACAAATGGAAGTGAAGTAGAGCTTTTTGGGAAAGGAAAGAGAATCAGACGGAACGTGAGCCATTGCAAGAAGATACCGTTCGATAAGGGGCCGCTTAAAAATGGCAACTCGAATGAGGAGGACACCCCAGTTCAAGTGGACTCACAGCGATCAGCATCTCCAGCTCCATCGGCAGTGATTCCGGACCAACCTAAGATGGGTGCCGACTCGTCTTCGCAGTCCTTGCATTATGTGGAGGAACGTTCAGCATTGGGAAACCCAAAGACCGGGTTGAAGCTGAAGCTTAAAAGAAGAGGAGAGATGTGGGAACCCTGCCAGGGGAATGTATAACACATGCGTGTTATGTCAGCTGTTAGAATCGAGGCGAGCGAGCGAGAGACTTATATTAATAAAATAAACTATAAATAAAGAATTTTTTTATTACAATTTAGTATTCCTATAAAGATACATGTTTCAACAACAATCCCTGAAATTTTTGTGGAAAAATATTCGAAACTCCGCCATTGAAACGTGTCCTTCGGTGACTCCTCGAAAAAAAGACGCCTTCACGTTGGCAGAAGAACTTCTTACCGGATCATCCAAAGTGAAAAAACAAAAAAGCATATTTTAGTTAAGACCATAAACTGAAAATTGAACGAAGGAAAAAAAAATTAAAATTGGATTTTTGGCAGTCCTTTTTACAAAAAAATGCAAATCCTTCCTTCAATTCCTTAAGAATCGTATTTTAAAGACCTGTGCAAAATTTTATCAAAATTGGTTGATTAGTTCTCGAGAAATCTTGCCAACCGACTTTGAAAACACAGTTTTGAGAAAAACGCCTTTAAAGTTTTGAACGCGGTGCGCTGAGCCTTGAGCGCTCGACTTCTAAAGGCTGTATCTCCGAAACTATTGCTCGGATCGATTTAAAATTTTAACACAATATTCTAGAGATATTAAAAAATTTAAAAGGACAAAAAAAATTTAATTTTTTGAAACCGTGAAACCCGTGTAACCCCTTAAGTTTTGCTTGTTGTATATATGTAGATATTTATGTATATATACTCTGTGGCAGTGTCTACATTTTGCGACATTGTATAATAAATATATTTCTTTTTTTTTTTTTAGAATGGAGACAAGAACCAATTTAATTAATGTTTTCTATATTCCAGCAACTTCATTTTCTTAGAAGAAATTCTTATTTGTTGTTGTTGTGCAACTTACAATTCACTTCGTTTAACTTTTTTTCATATATTTGTATATGAATTAAAATTGAGTTTTCTTCCCGTTTAAAAAAATATAAATTTTTATTCAACTTCTAGTACTTAGTTCGATATATACTATGACCGGAAGATTCGATTACAGGAAAAGAACTGATCTGACTTCTATTACAAAAGGTTGGATGAAAGCTCTGCCTCCATGCATCGACGTCGGCAGCGGCGGTGGTTTTGTTTATTTCCCACGTTTGTGGATACGGCTGTTGTCGTTGTTTACCAAAGTGTTGCGGTTCTAATTCGTGGATGTTTATTGAGAATACTGATGTGACAAAATCTGAGTGTGTGGCAAGATTTGATTATGTTCCAGATTTTGTTTGTATCGACCTTGGGTCACTAAGTCGTCCATAAGTGGTTTAGGGATGTTGGGTGTTAGATGAAATTCCTGTTTACTTGAATCAATGTGATTGTAGTCCATGAGTGGTTTAGGGATGTTGGGTGTTAGATGAAATTCCTGTTTATTTGAGTCAATGCGATTATATTGCAGATTTGTTGATATCGATCTTGGGCCGATAAGTGGTCAATAAGTGGTTTTAGGAATGTCGGGTGTTAACTCCCCCCAACTTAAGTGCGGACGTCCTCGGTCGCTAAAAAATATTGAACTTGTGATATGATGTCATCGCTTTTTGTGTCGAGTGTGATATTGTTTGCGTTGGTTGTAATTTTACATTTCATTTTTATGATTGCATACTCCAAGTTCTAGTAATAAGAATATCAACCAGTTGGATGACGACATGATGATACTATTAGTATATATTTTTTCTATTTCTTCTGTGTTGTTTACATGTAACTCCTTGATCATCTCGAGGGACAGTACCTCTTCTGTACTATTTTTACTTGATATTAGTTGTAGTAAAGGTGGCATGGCGTCGACTTTTGCGCTTGTTTTTAATATGTACCAGCTGTTACCAATCGTTATAGTTGTATTTTGTGCCTGGATTAAAAATGTACCTTCCAAATTTAGTGTTTCATTATCGATTTGTACTTTTCCTTTGAAGTCGTTGAGTATGATTACACCTGGTAAAACTTCGGAGTGTGATCGTATGTGCTGGCTGTTGATGGTGATGCATTGTGGAGGTCTTCTGTTTAAATATGCCCGTATACACTTATTGCTATCTATTTCTATCAAATCTTCCAGTTTACAAATGGTTTTAAAATTATGGGTTTTACAATCTTTGAGTAACCCGTAGTTAGTATTCTTACATCCAAGTATATTAGAGAAGTCTAATTCATCAATTTTTTGTTTTCGTTTTACTGGTATTGCCAACATAGTTTTGCATTTCTCAATTATTACTCTTGGTACTAAAGATGTATGGAAGGTCTTTACCATCCGAGGCTATATTTACTTCAGCAAATTCCATTACTTCTCCTATGTTTACAAAAGTTGTACTATTTTCATGGTTTCTTGAATTATTTCTATTTCTTTGTTCGAAAGAACAAGTGAATTTACTGTGTTGGTTTTTGCCCAATCAATGGCATAGATGATATTTGTTATTTCTTCTCTTAGTAAGCTTAATTTATATTTTAAAGTTTCTAACTCTGGGTGTTTTCTATTTTTTCTTTCCTTTCCTTTCTTGATTAGCTCATTCGTAATAGTGATTAACTCTTGAATCTTATTTTCTACTAATTTATTGATAACAACTTGCTTATTGTTGTTAGTTAGCTGACGGTTTATCCTGTCTACTACAATTTCGTAATCTGCATGATCGGGACCACCTGCTAACCATTTCCATGCTGTTCCCAAAATATCTAGCGATCTCTTATCCCTTTTTTTGAATTGGTTTTAAACTTTTAAGTTCGCTTTCTACTCCCGATATCTCGTATATTAAGAATGGATTGATTGGGTTAGAGGCCGTTGCATTATGAATAAGATCCTTGAGGACTGATAGGGCTAACTCATATTTTTCGTGTTCTATTACGTGATGATTTTAAACGTTCCATTTTGTCGTGCGGCGAATCCCGTCTCCAAAGTTATTAATTTTGTGTTCGTATAGTCAAGTATTGTCGCTTTTCCTAGGCACATCGGCAAGAAAAATCTACAGGAAAGAATTTAATTTTATAAGTGGTTTTTATGTATAATCCTCCCGGAGGCTGTTTTAATTTTGGTGTTTAAATCTTCTGCAACTATTTCTTCTTTGTATTTAGGTGTCAGTTTGGACTCTAATCTCTTATCTATTTTCGCATAAACTTTATCTCCCGTGTTATATTTTCTCATTCTCTTCTTTTTTTTGTTATGATATTCCAAATCCTTTGTTTGTTTCTGAGCAATCTTTTCTTTGATTTTCTCCCTGTCTTGCTCTATGGTTTCTGTCTCTTGGGTTAGCTGAGTTGCGAAAAATACTTCTATCGGTTTTTTGTTGATGGTGCTATGAATTGACCTATTGTACTCTTCTACTGCCTTGAGCATTATATCTTCAAAATTTACAGCTAGATTGTCATTTTTGAAACATCGCATCACCTCAGTGAAGGTGAAATGAAATCTTTCAACCTGTCCGTTACTTGATGATTTATATGGTGGGGTCGTATATGTTTGAATGCCTAATTGATTATTTAGTAAGAATTTAATCGTGGCTGAATTTAGTGACTTTTCATTGTCCATAACTACGGTCTTTGTTGCCCCAAAAGCTATAAGAAGTTCCCTTAAAGGAATTTTCAAATCTTCTGCTGCTTTAGATTTTACCAGCCTGACCTGGGCATATTTTGTAAATTTGTCTATTGCTGTCAAAATAATTTTCCATTGGGTAGAGTATAGGTCTATACGTATTATTTCCCCAGGATATGAGGGAATAGGTGTTGCTTGGATTTCGATATTAGGCGGATGCCTTTGATATTTGGATAGTTTGCAGGTTTAACAGCTATTTAATATAGCTTCAATTTTCCTTTTCACCCCTGCGAAGAAATACTTAGATAGTATTTGAATCTTGTTTTCAATGGAATTTCTATGTGCTCTTGTATGTTCCCTGATTATTATTTCTTCTTGTTCAGCCTCTTCCTTTACATCAATGACCTGTCTCTGCGTATATCTAGCTTTGTGGTTTTTAAAGTGAGCTGGGTAAATTTCCTGAATTTTCCCTATTATCGCTTCGGATGTAAAAATTCCGTTGACTATTTTTGGATCCATGTTTTCCTTTAGAATTTTAATAAGGTCTTGTTGTGTATAGTTAGGCTGTGTAATCATGTGCCGGTGATAGGTCGGAAATACTATTTCAAAGCTATTGCTTGTGTTATCATCTGTTAAGATGAAAATTTGGTTTTTGAATACATTAATTGGGACCTCCATAGTTGGGATAAGTTCATGCCCTGAACTGTCATCACTATGTATTGTAGCTGAGGTGCTACTAGCATTAATTTCTGTACTGTCCGTTGGATTTCTTGATAATGCGTCTGCTACTGCATTGGAATGGCCGGGCTTATATTTTAGTTCATAATTGAACTCTTCTAAGTAACTTTTCCATCTTTTCAACTTTCCGTTGTGATTCTTATTACTTAATGCGAATGTCAGGGGTTGATGGTCTGTGTGAATTACTACCTTTGATTTGCCATATAGGTACATTCTTAATTTTTGTCAGGCCCAAAAGATGGACAACATTTCTTTTTCGTTCGTGGCGTAATTCTCTTCTGTCTTTGTAAGCGTTCGTGATATGAAAGTAATTGGTTTTCCTTCTTGTTCGAGCACTGCTCCTATGGCGATATTTGAAGCATCTGTTTTTAGATGAAAAGTCTGTTTGAAATTCGGGTAGGCTAATATTACATCTTGTGATGTTAGTGTGTTTTTGATTTTGTTAAAAGCGTCCAATTCTTCATTTCCCATTTTTATCTCTACCTTATCAGATAAACCCGTTTTAAGTCTATCTGCTACTCCTCGCAATAAAGAGGTTAATGGCTTCGCGAGCTTTGCAAAGTCTCGAATGAATCTACGATAATAGCTGGCAAGGCCCAAAAATGAACGTAGTCCTTTCAGTGTTTTTGGCACTGGAAAATCTTTTACTGCCCTAATTTTCTCTGGGTTGGTGCTAACCCCTTCTCTTGATATAATTACACCTAGAAATTCTACATTGCTTTTGAAGAAATCGCACTTGTCGATTTGAACTTTCATATTTGCTTCCAATAGTGTCGTGAAGAAGGCATTTAAATGCTGAAAATGTTCCTCTTCTGTTTTGCTGAAAATTATTATATCATCGATATAGACAACATAATCCGAATGGAAGTCTAGTAAACTCGTACTTTCCTGCGTTAACAGAGAAAGCTGTTTTTTCGATATCAGATTCCTTTAGTATAATCTGATGAAATCCACTTCTTAAGTCTAGTACAGAGAAAAATTTATTATTTCCCAGTTGGGAAATGACTTCTCCTATTTCGGGGATAGGGTATCTATCCGACGCTGTATTTGTATTTAATTTGCGATAGTCAATGACTACTCTGAATTTCTTTTTCCCTGACGCATCTTCTTTTTTGGGTACTATCCAAACTGGTGCATTGTAGGGTGACCGTGAAGGTCGTATAATGCCGTCTTTAAGCAACTCCTGCATTTGCTCTTCAACTACCTCCTTTAGAGAAATGGGATATGGGTAATGTCTACTGTAAACTGGTGTGTCATTAATAGTTCGAATTTCACCTTGTACTTTAGTGGTGTATGTTAATTTTTTATTTGGGTGTGCGAAAAGGTTTTTAAATTTCGCGAAGAGAAGTTTCAGTCCGTCTTTTTGTGGTATAGTCATATGTTTCGTCTCTACTTTAATACTATTCACTTGCTGTGCTGGCATTTGCTTGATTGTTAGTGTGTATGAGTTATCTATTATAAGTCGGTCATTTTTTACGTCAATGATTTCGTTCAGTTCTTTAAGGGTGTCGTTACCCAAAATTCCGTGAAATGTGTTTAAATCGGATAAAAGGAAAAATTTTATTGGTTTATTGATTTGGTTGAAGAGTCCTATATTCACATGATGTGAAATCTTTGTTTGCCCACTTACTGCATTAGCAAAAAATATTTTTTCATTTGGTTTGGGGTTTTTTACGATTTGAGGTTGTATATAATTTTTGTTGGATCCTGTGTCGATTAAAAAATTATATTCGGTTCCATCCTTTGCCCTACAGGTAAAATATGGCAAGGAGGAACGGTTTAGTCTGAAAAATTTATGATTGAAATTTCAGACTCTGTCTGTTCTGTCTCAATTGTTTGCTCCGCTGATTCTTCTCTGAATTGTGCTGGTAAGTCAACTACGTCTTCTTCTAACTGGTCAAAATATGATTGTTCAGAATTTATTTGCTCGTGGGTATACTCGCCTTCATTATATCCTGTATCTATATGAAATTGTCTTTGGAATTTGTTTTGTACAGGTACAGGTGCACCGTTAGGGCGCTAATCTGTATTGATTTGGATTAAATGAATATTGGCTATTGTATGGCTTAACGTTGAATACGTGTAATTGGTTCTGCACGTTGGTGGCGAATGCTCTTTGTTGTTGATTTACGAAGTTTGGTGGTTTTGGGTAATTATTTCCTGTCTGAATTTGTTGATTCTGATAGCCATATGATGGCTTAGGACCCACTGGTTTCTTTGTGCCCAATGTTGTTCCTATATTTTTTATTTTCCAACATTTCGCAAAGTCTAAGCGCATGCTGCAAATTTACTGGCTTTACGAGGGCTAGCCTCTCGGATAAATCATCATTAAGTCCACGTACAAAGGTGTCCAGCGCCTGCCCCCTGGCTTGGTCTGTCATGGCCCCAGCGGTTTCTGGACCATAACCCATGGTGCTAATGTTGTCTAATATTAGCGAGAGTTGTTGATAGACCGCGTGATAAAATTCGTTAACTGTCATGCGTCCTTGTCAGTGTCAGTCAGTGTCTTAACTCTCTTTTGTCAGAATACTCAGCCACTAATTGTTTTGAAATAGCATCCCAATATAAGGGTGTGCGGAAGGACTCTAAAACGGTATTCGCTTGTCCCACTATCTTTCCCCTAATCGTCATCAAAATAGCAAAGTATTTTGGAGTTCCCTGCATAGGTTTATATAGTTCCATGATTCTGGACACACAGTTGTGCCAAGTTATGAACTCTTCCCTACATCCTGAAAATCTTTCTATACCTCTGACAATATATGGGACCTTATCTAACACTGCCCATCCTGATTCATCTTCTAAATTAACTGCTTGATCAGTATAACTGTTATCCTGCTCAGTACGCATGGATACATGTTTCACTATGTTACCCATTTGTCCATTTATTACTGCCTCAATGGCGACTTCTAAGCCCTGAATCGAAATGGCTTCTATCCTGTTAGCCGAAGCACCTGAAGTGGAAGCTCCAGAAGCTGGTATTTGCGCTTTGGATTGCTGTGCCGCATCCTGAACTATTGCTGACCTAACCCAATCGTCTGGCATTTTGGATTTTTTTTTTATTTACTTTTTTCACTTGCCACTCAACTTTTCCCTCACTGTTCACTTAAAATTTTTCCGTTTTAAGAAATTGGTATTATGATAATATTGGTATTATTATGTCGGGATATCGTCAAGAGCTGTGTATTAATTTTTTTCTTCCTTAATCTGTTCAAAAAAAATTTTTCTTTTAAGCAATTGTAGTTTTTTCTGAATTTTTTATTTTTCTTACGATTTTAAATCTTTCTTTTATCCTCCTTTTTTTTTCTTTCTTACTTTGTTTGAATTTTTAAGCAATTGTAGCTTTTGTTCTGAAATTTATTTTTCTTACGATTCTAAATTTTTCTTTTATTTTCTTTTTTATCTTTCTTAATTTGTTTGAATTTTTTTTAAGCAATTGTAGTGAAATATGTACAATCGTACATATTAATGATTTCATTGATTCCATTAATAATTCTTGTTTTTGGGCACATCTGTGCTCTTCGTAAGCTTTTATTAGAATGATTCATATTGTGTTTTAACTTATGCTGCTTGTTGGCAGCTACAAAATAAGAGGGGTGAGACGCGAGAGTGAACTCACATGATCGAATTGCAAGCTCGGCATAATTGGGCTGGCTTGCCAGCACAATTCGTTTGCGTAAGCTTATATACAGAACGAAATGTATGCATGCAAGTTTGCGTACATACATACAATTGTTCTTATATATAAACTTATTACTTTTATTTCCTGCTTGCAACAGAATGTTACAAGCTGTGTTGAAGTCATTTAAAACCGACATGTGAATTCACTACACCTCCCCTTTTTAAAGAATAACGTAATCTAATGAAGTTATTATATATGTATGTGTATATGAAGTAAATGACGTTATAAAGTAATTCGTGTTATTTAAAAAAAAAAAATTTGACGTCCGTCAATGAATATATATATTTTTCCCTTACATGTATGCATTTTTTTTTTTTTTTAGCAAAGTTTTAAAATAATTTTTTTTTCTTCGCTCCTTTCCTTTATATATATAAAAATAAAAATTTGTATATATGCAAATAACTTTCCTTATTTTCAATGTATACACTTTAGATTTTGTAAGTACTAGAGAAAAATTTTTCTTTTTGTTATTTAAAAATTTTTAACCTATCCTTATGCACTCTTTGTGCTTTATTTCTTTTATCTCTTATTAAAATATTATCCTTATCTTCTATTGCTTCTACTCTATATGGGCCTAGATACTTAGATTCTAACTTATGGCCCGTTTCATTCTTAACAAGAACCTTATCTCCTATTTCTATTTCAAAGTTATTTATGTTCCTATCGTATAATTCCTTATTCTTTACCTTATGCTCTTCTAGCATAAGCCTTGCCCTTTTATAGGCTTGCTCTAATCTAAACTTAGCTTCTCTAGCGTAATCATCTACATTATATAATGGATTAATATTAGTTATAGAATTAAATTGTTTTGGCAAATTGCTTTGTTTGCCAAAAACTAGCTCATATGGACAATAACCATGTGCCATAGAGGGGGTCGTGTTGAAGCAATATGTAAAATATTTGATGTTTGGCTCCAAACATCCCAGTCAGTTTTATCGACTGATATATATGAACGGATGTATTCATTAAAAGTTCTATGACTTCTTTCCACTGTTCCCACGGTTTGGTGGTGATGTGCAGTAGACGTTATGTTGTCTATTTTTAGATATTTGCACAGATCGCTTATTATTGAATTTTTATATTCAGTGCCCATGTCCGAAATGAACGTCTTCATTGGACCGTACTTTAATATAAAAAATTCAAATATTGCTTTCGCAATGGTATTAGCGTTCTTATTTTGAACAGGGATGGCTACCAAATACTTTGTTAGGTCACAGATCAGGGTTACTGCGTATTCGTTACCGTTTTCAGATTTCGGTAGTGGACCCATAGTATCCACTATTACTCTGTCAAAGGCACTCATAGGCGTTTCTGTTATTGTTAGGGGGGTCTTTGTATGTTTAGTCGTTTTCGACTTTTGGCATTTTGGACAACTACGTATGTACTCTTTTATTTGACGCGTCATATTTTTCCAATAGTAGTGTCTTTTTATTTTTATTAATGTTTTTGTTATGCCATTATGACCACCTTGTATTGGATCATCATGATTTTCAGACAAAATTGCTTCTTTTTCTTTTTCATTGGGCATAGAAGCATTTGGAGTACTTTGCCTTGGCAAAGTGACTTTCAGGACTTTATTTTGAATGTCTTTTAACTCGGTTATTGTGATCCGAGACAGGGCATCTGCCACGAAATTGCCTTTTCCCTTTAGATACTCAACTGTGAAGTCGTATTCTTCCAGTTCAAGCCGCATGCGAGTCAATTTTGAGCTAGGATTTACCATGGAAAATAAATATGTTAAAGGTCTGTGGTCTGTTTTTATCGTGAAATGCTTGCCATAAATATATGGTCGAAAATGCGTAATGGCCCAATGAATGGCTGCTAGTTCTTGTTCCGTTGTGCTCTTATTACTTTCACCTTTGGTGAATGAACGCGATGCATAAGCGATTGGAAGTTGGAGTCCATCTCGGTTTTGGGTTAAAACCGCTCCACACGCTTGTTTGCTTGCATCTGTGATTATGCAAAATTCTTTGCTAAAATCAGGATATTGTAATATGGTTGGCCGCATTAAATTTTCTTTTAAGATATTGGAATGCATTTTGGCATTCAATTGTCCACTCAAAGGGAACATTCTTTTTACATAATCGAGTTGTGTGCCGGGAATAGTCGGCGAAATTTTTAATAAAACGTCTATAATAGTTGCAAAATGCAACGAACCGTCTAGCGCTGTCCGCATCATGTGGGACTGGATAATTCTTAATGACATTATATTTTGTGTCATCAGGTAAAATTCCTTTATCTGTGCACTTATGACCTAGAAAAGTCACTTCGCGCATAAAAAATGAACATTTTTCTGGATGTAATTTGAGGTTGTGTTTCCGACATGTATTGAAGACATCGTTAAGATTTTTTAGCATGTGTTTTTCGGAACAACCAATAACTATTAAATCATCCATATAAAGGAATGCTTGGGACGGATCTAGTCCCGAGAATGCGATAGTCATCATTCTCTGAAATGAATTAGGCGCTATCTTTAGACCAAATGGTAATCGCGTGAAGCGATAAGAGCCGTTGCTCGTTGAAAATGACGTTATATTTCTTGAACTTTCTTCAAGTTCGATTTGGTGGAAGCCTGACATTAAGTCAAGACATGAGAAGTATTTAGCTCGGCCTAGTTGGTCTACTATGTCCTCAATTCGAGGAAGAGGAAATTTGTCGGCCAATAATTTTTTATTGATTTGACGATAGTCAATAACTAATCGACATTTCTTGTCTTCTGAGCCAGGTAATGATTTTTTCGGAACAAGTAGCAGTGGGCTATTATATTCAGACACAGATGGTTCAACTTTATTGTTGACTATTAGTTTTCCAACCTGCTTTTGGATTTCTTCCTTTTGACTATGCGGGCTCCGGTAGTTTTTGATATATACCGGTTCTTCGTCTTTTAATCTCAATTTTTGTTTATAAAAATTATTTGTTGTGATTGATTCGGTCTCAAGTCCAAATACATCACTATATCTGGTGCATAGTTGGGTTAATTGTTCTTTAAATTGGAGCGGAAAATTTTTAGTTAGCTGGGACATTACCATATTTTCCCTAGCTTTAGGAGTGGTTGGAACTACATCGTAGTTCGAAAATGGTTCTGACTTTAAAGTGTTTATCTTTATTATTTTGTCAGAATTGGTTGCATTTAGCAAACGGACAACTGTATTTCCATTTGTTGCCAATGTATTTGCAACGAAAATACCTGGTTGAATTTCCTGATTGGGAATCAACACAACGTCTTCACTCAAGGTGAGATTAATTTGTCTGACTACTTGCGATCTTGCTGGTATGAAAATTGAGGTGTTACCAGAATTGTATGTTATTGGAACATAAATAGGAAATTTTAAATTATCTGGTCTTAGTATTAACCAGTCTTCGGACGCTTTGCAGTCGATTTGGCAGTTGAATCTTTTGATGAAATCAATGCCAATTATACCATCACTTGGTATTGAAAATTCAGACTGTACAACATGAAAGTCGTGTGGGATTATGTATTTAGAGGTTTGAATCTCTAAGGATGCTAGGCCTTTGGACTTTATTGCTCCTTTACCAATGCCTTGAATGTTAATTTTGTGATTCGTGTCGATGTCATTTAGAACATCTGAATCTTCTTTAAGAATTGAAATATCTGCACCAGTGTCGATTAAAAATGTTAATTTTTTATTTGTTTCGACATTAAAAAATGAAACAAATATATTGAGATTAAAATTAATTTCATGCACATGTTTTGTGCTTACTCTTCTGTATCTAAAGGGTTTTGCGTGTTTCTCGTTTCATTGTGGGATACGCGAATATTTCTGCTAGGTATGGTTCTTCTAGCGTTATTATTATATTGGTATTGGGACTGTCCCCTGTTATGGGACTGTCCTCTGTTTGACCGGTAATTGTTGGAATTATAGTTGGCATTGTAGTTACCCTGGCTGTTGCCTCTACCACGTTGGTAGGTAGAGTAATACGTGCCTCTATTATTTCTTCCACGCTGGTACAATATGGTACTGGGATTCCCAGTCGTTTGGGTCATGAGACGGATATATTTACCCATAGCATCACTAAAACGACTAAAGTGTCCAGCTTCCAATATAGTACGAACTCGCTCATGCTGACATTGGAGGATTAGCGCCTCCATAGCTTCTTTTGTGGCGAATTCCTCAGCGTTGTCGGGATCTAAACCACGGTCAATGAAAGCGGCTTCAAGTTGCTTCCGCAAACTGTCAAGCTCCATAGCATACTCTGAAGCTGTTTTACCCTTTTGTTGGGCGTTCATAAGTTTTGCTATTATAACGTCGGTTGATTCACCTCTAACGTTATATTTTAGTTTTTCTATTATGCCCATTATTGTAGTCTCGTTTTGGACTTTGTGGGCAATGGAGTCGGTGATCTTGGACTTTATGGCTTCAATGGCCAAATCCTCCTGGTCTCCTTTAGTTCGTTCGACCAACTTTAGTGCCATAACGAAACGGGTGAGTGAGGTCTTTTGACCATCAAACTCAGGGACTGAAGACATAACTTGTCTCACATATTCCCTATCGGCAGCTATTTTTTCCGCCATTGTAAAATTTATGTTCTTCCCGTTATATTCGTTATCTTCGTTGAGAACTATCGTTGTATCTAGGTCAGATACTCTGGCGAACTGAATATTGTGTTTTGCCAACGCCGAGACAGATTTGTCTCTACACTCGTTATAGAATGCTTTGGCGGCACACTTATGACATTCTGTAAGGGAATCGAAATGTTTTTTCAAAAGCAAACGAATTTGCTGAAGAGTGGTTTGAATTATGTCAACGTGCTTGTCAAGTGTATTTGGACTAATTGTCCTATCTTGACTGATACACTTTATTGATTTTAACAGTTCCTCTTTCAGAATTCTGGCTTGTGCGACAATCACTTGCCAGTCGGTCATTCTTTAAATGTTAGAAGGAGAGAAAAAAAAAAAAAATTCATCTCACTTTTCTATATATATTTTTTTTTTTTAATGTCGTGCTTCATCCATTAAATAAAAGCGAAAAGTACCTGCTGCGTTTGTATAACAGCATATGCTAGGTACTGTGAGGATGAAACACATTGCTACTCTGGTATTTCCTTGGATTGGGAAATTTTCTTCCGTTATATCCAGGTATGTTGTGTTAATAGTAGCTAGATCTAATGCCCGTTGAAGTGAGCTACTTTGTTCACTCTTAAAAACCTCTAGTAAATCGCTTTCTATATTTGGGTTCCTATCTCTAATTTTCGCAAAATATTCGTCTAACAACATTTTTCCTTTCCTTTTTTTTTTTTAGACCTTATCTAAATCATTTGCCCTGCTAGTGTATTTTTTCTTTAAACACCTATTGTGCATTCCGTAAACTTTAATTAGCATGTTTATGCTCATTATTATTATTATTACGATCAGTAAAATCGTAACAGTTGTAAGACTTTGTTGTTCTACTTCTACCTTATTGATCACGTTGGCAGTGGAATCCACCGTTTTCGTGTCAATTAAACCCATTTTGGGTTTTAGGGAAGCTAATTTGAAGAAATTCGATATTTCGTCTGTAATTAATAGGTTTAAAATTTTTCGAAAATCTACCTTCTTTTTCAAAATTATCCATAAAAAGTTATGAGACGCTAATCATACCTAAAAATCGATGTAAAGGTGGGA
Source organism: Drosophila austrosaltans (assembly GCA_035045865.1). Taxonomy (NCBI): domain Eukaryota; kingdom Metazoa; phylum Arthropoda; class Insecta; order Diptera; family Drosophilidae; genus Drosophila; species Drosophila austrosaltans. Next base: position 3,468,293 of record JAWNOQ010000073.1, on the reverse strand, counting down.
GACAAGGTGTTGCTGAAAAATGTGGTATTTCCCTCCAAGTTAACACCTAACTTTGGTACAACTGAGTACAAAGTCGTTGAAACAAATGGAAGTGAAGTAGAGCTTTTTGGGAAAGGAAAGAGAATCAGACGGAACGTGAGCCATTGCAAGAAGATACCGTTCGATAAGGGGCCGCTTAAAAATGGCAACTCGAATGAGGAGGACACCCCAGTTCAAGTGGACTCGCAGCGATCAGCATCTCCAGCTCCATCGGCAGTGATTCCGGACCAACCTAAGATGGGTGCCGACTCGTCTTCGCAGTCCTTGCATTATGTGGAGGAACGTTCAGCATTGGGAAACCCAAAGACCGGGTTGAAGCTGAAGCTTAAAAGAAGAGGAGAGATGTGGGAACCCTGCCAGGGGAATGAATAACACATGCGTGTTATGTCAGCTGTTAGAATCGAGGCGAGCGAGCGAGAGACTTATATTAATAAAATAAACTATAAATAAAGAATTTTTTTATTACAATTTAGTATTCCTATAAAGATACATGTTTCAACAACAATCCCTGAAATTTTTGTGGAAAAATATTCGAAACTCCGCCATTGAGACGTGTCCTTCGGTGACTCCTCGAAAAAAAGACGCCTTCACGTTGGCAGAAGAACTTCTTACCGGATCATCCAAAGTGAAAAAACAAAAAAGCATATTTTAGTTAAGACCATAAACTGAAAATTGAACGAAGGAAAAAAAAAATTAAAATTGGATTTTTGGCAGTCCTTTTTACAAAAAAATGCAAATCCTTCCTTCAATTCCTTAAGAATCGTATTTTAAAGACCTGTGCAAAATTTTATCAAAATTGGTTGATTAGTTCTCGAGAAATCTTGCCAACCGACTTTGAAAACACAGTTTTGAGAAAAACGCCTTTAAAGTTTTGAACGCGGTGCGCTGAGCCTTGAGCGCTCGACTTCTAAAGGCTGTATCTCCGAAACTATTGCTCGGATCGATTTAAAATTTTAACACAATATTCTAGAGATATTAAAAAATTTAAAAGGACAAAAAAAATTTAATTTTTTGAAACCGTGAAACCCGTGTAACCCCTTAAGTTTTGCTTGTTGTATATATGTAGATATTTATGTATATATACTCTGTGGCAGTGTCTACATTTTGCGACATTGTATAATAAATATATTTCTTTTTTTTTTTTAGAATGGAGACAAGAACCAATTTAATTAATGTTTTCTATATTCCAGCAACTTCATTTTCTTAGAAGAAATTCTTATTTGTTGTTGTTGTGCAACTTACAATTCACTTCGTTTAACTTTTTTTCATATATTTGTATATGAATTAAAATTGAGTTTTCTTCCCGTTTAAAAAAATATAAATTTTTATTCAACTTCTAGTACTTAGTTCGATATATACTATGACCGGAAGATTCGATTACAGGAAAAGAACTGATCTGACTTCTATTACAAAAGGTTGGATGAAAGCTCTGCCTCCATGCATCGACGTCGGCAGCGGCGGTGGTTTTGTTTATTTCCCACGTTTGTGGATACGGCTGTTGTCGTTGTTTACCAAAGTGTTGCGGTTCTAATTCGTGGATGTTTATTGAGAATACTGATGTGACAAAATCTGAGTGTGTGGCAAGATTTGATTATGTTCCAGATTTTGTTTGTATCGACCTTGGGTCACTAAGTCGTCCATAAGTGGTTTAGGGATGTTGGGTGTTAGATGAAATTCCTGTTTACTTGAATCAATGTGATTGTAGTCCATGAGTGGTTTAGGGATGTTGGGTGTTAGATGAAATTCCTGTTTATTTGAGTCAATGCGATTATATTGCAGATTTGTTGATATCGATCTTGGGCCGATAAGTGGTCAATAAGTGGTTTTAGGAATGTCGGGTGTTAACTCCCCCCAACTTAAGTGCGGACGTCCTCGGTCGCTAAAAAATATTGGACTTGTGATATGATGTCATCGCTTTTTGTGTCGAGTGTGATATTGTTTGCGTTGGTTGTAATTTTACATTTCATTTTTATGATTGCATACTCCAAGTTCTAGTAATAAGAATATCAACCAGTTGGATGACGACATGATGATACTATTAGTATATATTTTTTCTATTTCTTCTGTGTTGTTTACATGTAACTCCTTGATCATCTCGAGGGACAGTACCTCTTCTGTACTATTTTTACTTGATATTAGTTGTAGTAAAGGTGGCATGGCGTCGACTTTTGCGCTTGTTTTTAATATGTACCAGCTGTTACCAATCGTTATAGTTGTATTTTGTGCCTGGATTAAAAATGTACCTTCCAAATTTAGTGTTTCATTATCGATTTGTACTTTTCCTTTGAAGTCGTTGAGTATGATTACACCTGGTAAAACTTCGGAGTGTGATCGTATGTGCTGGCTGTTGATGGTGATGCATTGTGGAGGTCTTCTGTTTAAATATGCCCGTATACACTTATTGCTATCTATTTCTATCAAATCTTCCAGTTTACAAATGGTTTTAAAATTATGGGTTTTACAATCTTTGAGTAACCCGTAGTTAGTATTCTTACATCCAAGTATATTAGAGAAGTCTAATTCATCAATTTTTTGTTTTCGTTTTACTGGTATTGCCAACATAGTTTTGCATTTCTCAATTATTACTCTTGGTACTAAAGATGTATGGAAGGTCTTTACCATCCGAGGCTATATTTACTTCAGCAAATTCCATTACTTCTCCTATGTTTACAAAAGTTGTACTATTTTTCATGGTTTCTTGAATTATTTCTATTTCTTTGTTCGAAAGAACAAGTGAATTTACTGTGTTGGTTTTTGCCCAATCAATGGCATAGATGATATTTGTTATTTCTTCTCTTAGTAAGCTTAATTTATATTTTAAAGTTTCTAACTCTGGGTGTTTTCTATTTTTTCTTTCCTTTCCTTTCTTGATTAGCTCATTCGTAATAGTGATTAACTCTTGAATCTTATTTTCTACTAATTTATTGATAACAACTTGCTTATTGTTGTTAGTTAGCTGACGGTTTATCCTGTCTACTACAATTTCGTAATCTGCATGATCGGGACCACCTGCTAACCATTTCCATGCTGTTCCCAAAATATCTAGCGATCTCTTATCCCTTTTTTGAATTGGTTTTAAACTTTTAAGTTCGCTTTCTACTCCCGATATCTCGTATATTAAGAATGGATTGATTGGGTTAGAGGCCGTTGCATTATGAATAAGATCCTTGAGGACTGATAGGGCTAACTCATATTTTTCGTGTTCTATTACGTGAATGATTTTAAACGTTCCATTTTGTCGTGCGGCGAATCCCGTCTCCAAAGTTATTAATTTTGTGTTCGTATAGTCAAGTATTGTCGCTTTTCCTAGGCACATCGGCAAGAAAAATCTACAGGAAAGAATTTAATTTTTTAAGTGGTTTTTATGTATAATCCTCCCGGAGGCTGTTTTAATTTTGGTGTTTAAATCTTCTGCAACTATTTCTTCTTTGTATTTAGGTGTCAGTTTGGACTCTAATCTCTTATCTATTTTCGCATAAACTTTATCTCGCGTGTTATATTTTCTCATTCTCTTCTTTTTTTTGTTATGATATTCCAAATCCTTTGTTTGTTTCTGAGCAATCTTTTCTTTGATTTTCTCCCTGTCTTGCTCTATGGTTTCTGTCTCTTGGGTTAGCTGAGTTGCGAAAAATACTTCTATCGGTTTTTTGTTGATGGTGCTATGAATTGACCTATTGTACTCTTCTACTGCCTTGAGCATTATATCTTCAAAATTTACAGCTAGATTGTCATTTTTGAAACATCGCATCACCTCAGTGAAGGTGAAATGAAATCTTTCAACCTGTCCGTTACTTGATGATTTATATGGTGGGGTCGTATATGTTTGAATGCCTAATTGATTATTTAGTAAGAATTTAATCGTGGCTGAATTTAGTGACTTTTCATTGTCCATAACTACGGTCTTTGTTGCCCCAAAAGCTATAAGAAGTTCCCTTAAAGGAATTTTCAAATCTTCTGCTGCTTTAGATTTTACCAGCCTGACCTGGGCATATTTTGTAAATTTGTCTATTGCTGTCAAAATAATTTTCCATTGGGTAGAGTATAGGTCTATACGTATTATTTCCCCAGGATATGAGGGAATAGGTGTTGCTTGGATTTCGATATTAGGCGGATGCCTTTGATATTTGGATAGTTTGCAGGTTTAACAGCTATTTAATATAGCTTCAATTTTCCTTTTCACCCCTGCGAAGAAATACTTAGATAGTATTTGAATCTTGTTTTCAATGGAATTTCTATGTGCTCTTGTATGTTCCCTGATTATTATTTCTTCTTGTTCAGCCTCTTCCTTTACATCAATGACCTGTCTCTGCGTATATCTAGCTTTGTGGTTTTTAAAGTGAGCTGGGTAAATTTCCTGAATTTTCCCTATTATCGCTTCGGATGTAAAAATTCCGTTGACTATTTTTGGATCCATGTTTTCCTTTAGAATTTTAATAAGGTCTTGTTGTGTATAGTTAGGCTGTGTAATCATGTGCCGGTGATAGGTCGGAAATACTATTTCAAAGCTATTGCTTGTGTTATCATCTGTTAAGATGAAAATTTGGTTTTTGAATACATTAATTGGGACCTCCATAGTTGGGATAAGTTCATGCCCTGAACTGTCATCACTATGTATTGTAGCTGAGGTGCTACTAGCATTAATTTCTGTACTGTCCGTTGGATTTCTTGATAATGCGTCTGCTACTGTATTGGAATGGCCGGGCTTATATTTTAGTTCATAATTGAACTCTTCTAAGTAACTTTTCCATCTTTTCAACTTTCCGTTGTGATTCTTATTACTTAATGCGAATGTCAGGGGTTGATGGTCTGTGTGAATTACTACCTTTGATTTGCCATATAGGTACATTCTTAATTTTTGTCAGGCCCAAAAGATGGACAACATTTCTTTTTCGTTCGTGGCGTAATTCTCTTCTGTCTTTGTAAGCGTTCGTGATATGAAAGTAATTGGTTTTCCTTCTTGTTCGAGCACTGCTCCTATGGCGATATTTGAAGCATCTGTTTTTAGATGAAAAGTCTGTTTGAAATTCGGGTAGGCTAATATTACATCTTGTGATGTTAGTGTGTTTTTGATTTTGTTAAAAGCGTCCAATTCTTCATTTCCCATTTTTATCTCTACCTTATCAGATAAACCCGTTTTAAGTCTATCTGCTACTCCTCGCAATAAAGAGGTTAATGGCTTCGCGAGCTTTGCAAAGTCTCGAATGAATCTACGATAATAGCTGGCAAGGCCCAAAAATGAACGTAGTCCTTTCAGTGTTTTTGGCACTGGAAAATCTTTTACTGCCCTAATTTTCTCTGGGTTGGTGCTAACCCCTTCTCTTGATATAATTACACCTAGAAATTCTACATTGCTTTTGAAGAAATCGCACTTGTCGATTTGAACTTTCATATTTGCTTCCAATAGTGTCGTGAAGAAGGCATTTAAATGCTGAAAATGTTCCTCTTCTGTTTTGCTGAAAATTATTATATCATCGATATAGACAACATAATCCGAATGGAAGTCTAGTAAACTCGTACTTTCCTGCGTTAACAGAGAAAGCTGTTTTTTCGATATCAGATTCCTTTAGTATAATCTGATGAAATCCACTTCTTAAGTCTAGTACAGAGAAAAATTTATTATTTCCCAGTTGGGAAATGACTTCTCCTATTTCAGGGATAGGGTATCTATCCGACGCTGTATTTGTATTTAATTTGCGATAGTCAATGACTACTCTGAATTTCTTTTTCCCTGACGCATCTTCTTTTTTGGGTACTATCCAAACTGGTGCATTGTAGGGTGACCGTGAAGGTCGTATAATGCCGTCTTTAAGCAACTCCTGCATTTGCTCTTCAACTACCTCCTTTAGAGAAATGGGATATGGGTAATGTCTACTGTAAACTGGTGTGTCATTAATAGTTCGAATTTCACCTTGTACTTTAGTGGTGTATGTTAATTTTTTATTTGGGTGTGCGAAAAGGTTTTTAAATTTCGCGAAGAGAAGTTTCAGTCCGTCTTTTTGTGGTATAGTCATATGTTTCGTCTCTACTTTAATACTATTCACTTGCTGTGCTGGCATTTGCTTGATTGTTAGTGTGTATGAGTTATCTATTATAAGTCGGTCATTTTTTACGTCAATGATTTCGTTCAGTTCTTTAAGGGTGTCGTTACCCAAAATTCCGTGAAATGTGTTTAAATCGGATAAAAGGAAAAATTTTATTGGTTTATTGATTTGGTTGAAGAGTCCTATATTCACATGATGTGAAATCTTTGTTTGCCCACTTACTGCATTAGCAAAAAATATTTTTTCATTTGGTTTGGGGTTTTTTACGATTTGAGGTTGTATATAATTTTTGTTGGATCCTGTGTCGATTAAAAAATTATATTCGGTTCCATCCTTTGCCCTACAGGTAAAATATGGCAAGGAGGAACGGTTTAGTCTGAAAAATTTATGATTGAAATATCAGACTCTGTCTGTTCTGTCTCAATTGTTTGCTCCGCTGATTCTTCTCTGAATTGTGCTGGTAAGTCAACTACGTCTTCTTCTAACTGGTCAAAATATGATTGTTCAGAATTTATTTGCTCGTGGGTATACTCGCCTTCATTATATCCTGTATCTATATGAAATTGTCTTTGGAATTTGTTTTGTACAGGTACAGGTGCACCGTTAGGGCGCTTAACAGCGTATTGCTGATATTGAATGTTAGGTCTGTTAGCATAATTCACCTGCCTAGTCTGAATGGACTGATCTACCTCCATAGGTATTGGCTTGGGTTGAGGTTTAGGGGCGAATGGTCTTGGTGGGGGAAATCTGTATTGATTTGGATTAAATGAATATTGGCTATTGTATGGCTTAACGTTGAATACGTGTAATTGGTTCTGCACGTTGGTGGCGAATGCTCTTTGTTGTTGATTTACGAAGTTTGGTGGTTTTGGGTAATTATTTCCTGTCTGAATTTGTTGATTCTGATAGCCATATGATGGCTTAGGACCCACTGGTTTCTTTGTGCCCAATGTTGTTCCTATATTTTTTATTTTCCAACATTTCGCAAAGTCTAAGCGCATGCTGCAAATTTACTGGCTTTACGAGGGCTAGCCTCTCGGATAAATCACCATTAAGTCCACGTACAAAGGTGTCCAGCGCCTGCCCCCTGGCTTGGTCTGTCATGGCCCCAGCGGTTTCTGGACCATAACCCATGGTGCTAATGTTGTCTAATATTAGCGAGAGTTGTTGATAGACCGCGTGATAAAATTCGTTAACTGTCATGCGTCCTTGTCAGTGTCAGTCAGTGTCTTAACTCTCTTTTGTCAGAATACTCAGCCACTAATTGTTTTGAAATAGCATCCCAATATAAGGGTGTGCGGAAGGACTCTAAAACGGTATTCGCTTGTCCCACTATCTTTCCCCTAATCGTCATCAAAATAGCAAAGTATTTTGGAGTTCCCTGCATAGGTTTATATAGTTCCATGATTCTGGACACACAGTTGTGCCAAGTTATGAACTCTTCCCTACATCCTGAAAATCTTTCTATACCTCTGACAATATATGGGACCTTATCTAACACTGCCCATCCTGATTCATCTTCTAAATTAACTGCTTGATCAGTATAACTGTTATCCTGCTCAGTACGCATGGATACATGTTTCACTATGTTACCCATTTGTCCATTTATTACTGCCTCAATGGCGACTTCTAAGCCCTGAATCGAAATGGCTTCTATCCTGTTAGCCGAAGCACCTGAAGTGGAAGCTCCAGAAGCTGGTATTTGCGCTTTGGATTGCTGTGCCGCATCCTGAACTATTGCTGACCTAACCCAATCGTCTGGCATTTTGGATTTTTTTTTTATTTACTTTTTTCACTTGCCACTCAACTTTTCCCTCACTGTTCACTTAAAATTTTTCCGTTTTAAGAAATTGGTATTATGATAATATTGGTATTATTATGTCGGGATATCGTCAAGAGCTGTGTATTAATTTTTTTCTTCCTTAATCTGTTCAAAAAAATTTTTCTTTTAAGCAATTGTAGTTTTTTCTGAATTTTTTATTTTCCTTACGATTTTAAATCTTTCTTTTATCCTCCTTTTTTTTTCTTTCTTACTTTGTTTGAATTTTTAAGCAATTGTAGCTTTTGTTCTGAAATTTATTTTTCTTACGATTCTAAATTTTTCTTTTATTTTCTTTTTTATCTTTCTTAATTTGTTTGAATTTTTTTTAAGCAATTGTAGTGAAATATGTACAATCGTACATATTAATGATTTCATTGATTCCATTAATAATTCTTGTTTTTGGGCACATCTGTGCTCTTCGTAAGCTTTTATTAGAATGATTCATATTGTGTTTTAACTTATGCTGCTTGTTGGCAGCTACAAAATAAGAGGGGTGAGACGCGAGAGTGAACTCACATGATCGAATTGCAAGCTCGGCATAATTGGGCTGGCTTGCCAGCACAATTCGTTTGCGTAAGCTTATATACAGAACGAAATGTATGCATGCAAGTTTGCGTACATACATACAATTGTTCTTATATATAAACTTATTGCTTTTATTTCCTGCTTGCAACAGAATGTTACAAGCTGTGTTGAAGTCATTTAAAACCGACATGTGAATTCACTACACCTCCCCTTTTTAAAGAATAACGTAATCTAATGAAGTTATTATATATGTATGTGTATATGAAGTAAATGACGTTATAAAGTAATTCGTGTTATTTAAAAAAAAAAAATTTGACGTCCGTCAATGAATATATATATTTTTCCCTTACATGTATGCATTTTTTTTTTTTTAGCAAAGTTTTAAAATAATTTTTTTTCTTCGCTCCTTTCCTTTATATATATAAAAATAAAAATTTGTATATATGCAAATAACTTTCCTTATTTTCAATGTATACACTTTAGATTTTGTAAGTACTAGAGAAAATTTTTTCTTTTTGTTATTTAAAAATTTTTAACCTATCCTTATGCACTCTTTGTGCTTTATTTCTTTTATCTCTTATTAAAATATTATCCTCATCTTCTATTGCTTCTACTCTATATGGGCCTAGATACTTAGATTCTAACTTATGGCCCGTTTCATTCTTAACAAGAACCTTATCTCCTATTTCTATTTCAAAGTTATTTATGTTCCTATCGTATAATTCCTTATTCTTTACCTTATGCTCTTCTAGCATAAGCCTTGCCCTTTTATAGGCTTGCTCTAATCTAAACTTAGCTTCTCTAGCGTAATCATCTACATTATATAATGGATTAATATTAGTTATAGAATTAAATTGTTTTGGCAAATTGCTTTGTTTGCCAAAAACTAGCTCATATGGACAATAACCATGTGCCATAGAGGGGGTCGTGTTGAAGCAATATGTAAAATATTTGATGTTTGGCTCCAAACATCCCAGTCAGTTTTATCGACTGATATATATGAACGGATGTATTCATTAAAAGTTCTATGACTTCTTTCCACTGTTCCCACGGTTTGGTGGTGATGTGCAGTAGACGTTATGTTGTCTATTTTTAGATATTTGCACAGATCGCTTATTATTGAATTTTTATATTCAGTGCCCATGTCCGAAATGAACGTCTTCATTGGACCGTACTTTAATATAAAAAATTCAAATATTGCTTTCGCAATGGTATTAGCGTTCTTATTTTGAACAGGGATGGCTACCAAATACTTTGTTAGGTCACAGATCAGGGTTACTGCGTATTCGTTACCATTTTCAGATTTCGGTAGTGGACCCATAGTATCCACTATTACTCTGTCAAAGGCACTCATAGGCGTTTCTGTTATTGTTAGGGGGGTCTTTGTATGTTTAGTCGTTTTCGACTTTTGGCATTTTGGACAACTACGTATGTACTCTTTTATTTGACGCGTCATATTTTTCCAATAGTAGTGTCTTTTTATTTTTATTAATGTTTTTGTTATGCCATTATGACCACCTTGTATTGGATCATCATAATTTTCAGACATAATTGCTTCTTTTTCTTTTTCATTGGGCATAGAAGCATTTGGAGTACTTTGCCTTGGCAAAGTGACTTTCAGGACTTTATTTTGAATGTCTTTTAACTCGGTTATTGTGATCCGAGACAGGGCATCTGCCACGAAATTGCCTTTTCCCTTTAGATACTCAACTGTGAAGTCGTATTCTTCCAGTTCAAGCCGCATGTCAATTTTGAGCTAGGATTTACCATGGAAAATAAATATGTTAAAGGTCTGTGGTCTGTTTTTATCGTGAAATGCTTGCCATAAATATATGGTCGAAAATGCGTAATGGCCCAATGAATGGCTGCTAGTTCTTGTTCCGTTGTGCTCTTATTACTTTCACCTTTGGTGAATGAACGCGATGCATAAGCGATTGGAAGTTGGAGTCCATCTCGGTTTTGGGTTAAAACCGCTCCACACGCTTGTTTGCTTGCATCTGTGATTATGCAAAATTCTTTGCTAAAATCAGGATATTGTAATATGGTTGGCCGCATTAAATTTTCTTTAAGATATTGGAATGCATTTTGGCATTCAATTGTCCACTCAAAGGGAACATTCTTTTTACATAATCGAGTTGTGTGCCGGGAATAGTCGGCGAAATTTTTAATAAAACGTCTATAATAGTTGCAAAATGCAACGAACCGTCTAGCGCTGTCCGCATCATGTGGGACTGGATAATTCTTAATGACATTATATTTTGTGTCATCAGGTAAAATTCCTTTATCTGTGCACTTATGACCTAGAAAAGTCACTTCGCGCATAAAAAATGAACATTTTTCTGGATGTAATTTGAGGTTGTGTTTCCGACATGTATTGAAGACATCGTTAAGATTTTTTAGCATGTGTTTTTCGGAACAACCAATAACTATTAAATCATCCATATAAAGGAATGCTTGGGACGGATCTAGTCCCGAGAATGCGATAGTCATCATTCTCTGAAATGAATTAGGCGCTATCTTTAGACCAAATGGTAATCGCGTGAAGCGATAAGAGCCGTTGCTCGTTGAAAATGACGTTATATTTCTTGAACTTTCTTCAAGTTCGATTTGGTGGAAGCCTGACATTAAGTCAAGACATGAGAAGTATTTAGCTCGGCCTAGTTGGTCTACTATGTCCTCAATTCGAGGAAGAGGAAATTTGTCGGCCAATAATTTTTTATTGATTTGACGATAGTCAATAACTAATCGACATTTCTTGTCTTCTGAGCCAGGTAATGATTTTTTCGGAACAAGTAGCAGTGGGCTATTATATTCAGACACAGATGGTTCAACTTTATTGTTGACTATTAGTTTTCCAACCTGCTTTTGGATTTCTTCCTTTTGACTATGCGGGCTCCGGTAGTTTTTGATATATACCGGTTCTTCGTCTTTTAATCTCAATTTTTGTTTATAAAAATTATTTGTTGTGATTGATTCGGTCTCAAGTCCAAATACATCACTATATCTGGTGCATAGTTGGGTTAATTGTTCTTTAAATTGGAGCGGAAAATTTTTAGTTAGCTGGGACATTACCATATTTTCCCTAGCTTTAGGAGTGGTTGGAACTACATCGTAGTTCGAAAATGGTTCTGACTTTAAAGTGTTTATCTTTATTATTTTGTCAGAATTGGTTGCATTTAGCAAACGGACAACTGTATTTCCATTTGTTGCCAATGTATTTGCAACGAAAATACCTGGTTGAATTTCCTGATTGGGAATCAACACAACGTCTTCACTCAAGGTGAGATTAATTTGTCTGACTACTTGGGATCTTGCTGGTATGAAAATTGAGGTGTTACCAGAATTGTATGTTATTGGAACATAAATAGGAAATTTTAAATTATCTGGTCTTAGTATTAACCAGTCTTCGGACGCTTTGCAGTCGATTTGGCAGTTGAATCTTTTGATGAAATCAATGCCAATTATACCATCACTTGGTATTGAAAATTCAGACTGTACAACATGAAAGTCGTGTGGGATTATGTATTTAGAGGTTTGAATCTCTAAGGATGCTAGGCCTTTGGACTTTATTGCTCCTTTACCAATGCCTTGAATGTTAATTTTGTGATTCGTGTCGATGTCATTTAGAACATCTGAATCTTCTTTGAGAATTGAAACATCTGCACCAGTGTCGATTAAAAATGTTAATTTTTTATTTGTTTCGACATTAAAAAATGAAACAAATATATTGAGATTAAAATTAATTTCATGCACATGTTTTGTGCTTACTCTTCTGTATCTAAAGGGTTTTGCGTGTTTCTCGTTTCATTGTGGGATACGCGAATATTTCTGCTAGGTATGGTTCTTCTAGCGTTATTATTATATTGGTATTGGGACTGTCCCCTGTTATGGGACTGTCCTCTGTTTGACCGGTAATTGTTGGAATTATAGTTGGCATTGTAGTTACCCTGGCTGTTGCCTCTACCACGTTGGTAGGTAGAGTAATACGTGCCTCTATTATTTCTTCCACGCTGGTACAATATGGTACTGGGACTCCCAGTCGTTTGGGTCATGAGACGGATATATTTACCCATAGCATCACTAAAACGACTAAAGTGTCCAGCTTCCAATATAGTACGAACTCGCTCATGCTGACATTGGAGGATTAGCGCCTCCATAGCTTCTTTTGTGGCGAATTCCTCAGCGTTGTCGGGATCTAAACCACGGTCAATGAAAGCGGCTTCAAGTTGCTTCCGCAAACTGTCAAGCTCCATAGCATACTCTGAAGCTGTTTTACCCTTTTGTTGGGCGTTCATAAGTTTTGCTATTATAACGTCGGTTGATTCACCTCTAACGTTATATTTTAGTTTTTCTATTATGCCCATTATTGTAGTCTCGTTTTGGACTTTGTGGGCAATGGAGCCGGTGATCTTGGACTTTATGGCTTCAATGGCCAAATCCTCCTGGTCTCCTTTAGTTCGTTCGACCAATTTTAATGCAGTAACGAAACGGGTGAGTGAGGTCTTTTGACCATCAAACTCAGGGACTGAAGACATAACTTGTCTCACATATTCCCTATCGGCAGCTATTTTTTCCGCCATTGTAAAATTTATGTTCTTCCTGTTATACTCGTTATCTTCGTTGAGAACTATCGTTGTATCTAGGTCAGATACTCTGGCGAACTGAATATTGTGTTTTGCCAACGCCGAGACAGATTTGTCTCTACACTCGTTATAGAATGCTTTGGCGGCACACTTATGACCTTCTGTAAGGGAATCGAAATGTTTTTTCAAAAGCAAACGAATTTGCTGAAGAGTGGTTTGAATTATGTCAACGTGCTTGTCAAGTGTATTTGGACTAATTGTCCTATCTTGACTGATACACTTTATTGATTTTAACAGTTCCTCTTTCAGAATTCTGGCTTGTGCGACAATCACTTGCCAGTCGGTCATTCTTTAAATGTTAGAAGGAGAGAAAAAAAAAAAATTCATCTCACTTTTCTATATATATTTGTCGTGCTTCATCCATTAAATAAAAGCGAAAAGTACCTGCTGCGTTTGTATAACAGCATATGCTAGGTACTGTGAGGATGAAACACATTGCTACTCTGGTATTTCCTTGGATTGGGAAATTTTCTTCCGTTATATCCAGGTACGTTGTGTTAATAGTAGCTAGATCTAATGCCCGTTGAAGTGAGCTACTTTGTTCACTCTTAAAAACCTCTAGTAAATCGCTTTCTATATTTGGGTTCCTATCTCTAATTTTCGCAAAATATTCGTCTAACGACATTTTTCCTTTCCTTTTTTTTTAGACCTTATCTAAATCATTTGCCCTGCTAGTGTATTTTTTCTTTAAACACCTATTGTGCATTCCGTAAACTTTAATTAGCATGTTTATGCTCATTATTATTATTATTACGATCAGTAAAATCGTAACAGTTGTAAGACTTTGTTGTTCTACTTCTACCTTATTGATCACGTTGGCAGTGGAATCCACCGTTTCGTGTCAATTAAACCCATTTTGGGTTTTAGGGAAGCTAATTTGAAGAAATTCGATATTTCGTCTGTAATTAATATGTTTAAAATTTTTCGAAAATCTACCTTCTTTTTCAAAATTATCCATAAAAAGTTATGAGACGCTAATCATACCTAAAAATCGCTCATACCTAAAACGTATACATGATAAAAATAAAGAAAAACTTTTTTTGAAATTTCATTGAATTAAATATTTTTAATTTTTTTTTAAAAGGAATGTAATTAGAAATTACATTAAATATTTTTATATATAAAAAAAGAGTGTGATATCAATTAGTGATATCCACTAAAAGTGATCAATAGATCATGAAAAAAAATTAATTGATTAAATAATTCATTGCATTGCATATATGAAAAAATATATATATATTCAACTGCTAGTAGCAGTGACAGAGACGTGGAAAGTAGAAGGGATAGTGCATGTGGTTGGCTCACAATTCAGGTTTACATTTCATTAAAAATTTTTACAATGGATACTCCAACCACATGTGTTAGTAATAGTCTATCAATTTGTTAGTGTTTTTCAAGCTGCGTTTGCACGCATCGCTTGAGAGTTATAGTTAAAAGTAAATGTATTTAATGGGTAGTTATATAAACATAATTTTTTTTTAAATGCGTGAATTTTAATGAAATTTTAAGATTAAAGGCAATATCGGAAATCCGATTTGCGTTACTTCGCACCAGTGCGAAGTTTTCGGTTTAGCTCCTGTAGACTCTCTGTGTAGAGTTGTCGGTCTTCCTCGGAGATTGTGGTTGGTTTTAACATATCCTGCACCAATCGTCTCTGGCGCAGGAGGGCAGGTTTTTTTCCGCCCCGTTTCTTCCTTCTTTGAGTCGTATTTTTGTGTTGTCGAGCCCGATACTCAGCTATGGTGAGTGGGCGTGGTCCATCGTTTGGATACACCACTAGAGCCTCTTCTAGTGTAGGTGCATCCCTTTGCTCGACAGGAGCAGCACTTTCAAAAGTTGGTTCCTGCTGGTGGTCCGCCATACACCACGTCAGCCATTTATATTAATGTTATATTTTTTTTTTTTTTTGTTGTTGTTATGGTTGTTGTTGCACTTTCTTTGGTTAACTGTTTAATATTTGCATAGTCAAAAAGACAACATCTTTTGTTTTTGTTTGTTGTTGTATTTTTTTTTTAATTATTTCCGAGTTACAATATTTTGGCTGTGACGTGTCCTGTCACGGTCGCCATGAAATATGTACAATCGTACATATTAATGATTTCATTGATTCCATTAATAATTCTTGTTTTTGGGCACATCTGTGCTCTTCGTAAGCTTTTATTAGAATGATTCATATTGTGTTTTAACTTATGCTGCTTGTTGGCAGCTACAAAATAAGAGGGGTGAGACGCGAGAGTGAACTCACATGATCGAATTGCAAGCTCGGCATAATTGGGCTGGCTTGCCAGCCAACGAAATGTATGCATGCAAGTTTGCGTACATACATACAATTGTTCTTATATATAAACTTATTACTATTATTTCCTGCTTGCAACAGAATGTTACAAGCTGTGCTGAAGTCATTTAAAACCGACATGTGAATTCACTACAGTAGCTTTTGTTCTGAAATTTGTTTTTCTCACGATTCTAAATTTTTCTTTAATTTTCTTTTACATATTTTGTGTATTTTTTCACTTTGTATTATTTTTCCTTTCTCTTTAATTAGTTTGTTTATTTCTCGTTCAATTTTTCTTACTTTCTATAATTCCTTAACTTACATTAATCCCATTATCTCCATGCTTCAGCTGGACTGGTCCTTTGGAAGTATTCCTGTTTTCTGGTTTATATACTGAGGTTCCGCCGGACTCCTTATGTGCCCAGTTCCCTGCGAACTTATACAACAAGGATCGCAATGAGGAGAAAAAACCGGGTGCACCAGCTCACGAGTGTTGACTTCACAGAGGCTTTGTTTTTGAGGACTGGTTTTAAAGCAATTGTAACACGTTACGTTCACTTGCACGTTTTTATCAGACCCAGTGAAAAATTTTAAACCGGGAGCACAAGTTCACAAGTGTTGACTTCACAGAGGCTCTGTTTTTGAGGACTGATTTTGAAGCAATTGTAACACGGTTCATTCACTTGCACGTTTTTAAACCCGGTCCCTGCTCGGTCGCCAATTAAAATTGAGTTTTCTTCCCGTTTAAAAAAATATAAATTTTTATTCAACTTCTAGTACTTAGTACGATATATACTATGACCGGAAGATTCGATTACATGAAAAGAACTGAACTGACTTCTATTACAAAAGGTTGGATGAAAGCTCTGCCTCCATGCATCGACGTCGGCAGCGGCGGTGGTTTTGTTTATTTCCCACGTTTGGAGATAAGGCTGTTGTCGTGGTTTACCAAAGTGTTGCGGTTCTAATTCGTGGATGTTTATTGAGAATACTGATGTGACAAAATCTGAGTGTGTGGCAAGATTTGATTATGTTCCAGATTTTGTTTGTATCGATCTTGGGTCACTAAGTCGTCCATAAGTGGTTTAGGGATGTTGGGTGTTAGATGAAATTCCTGTTTACTTGAGTCAATGTGATTGTAGTCCATGAGTGGTTTAGGGATGTTGGGTGTTAGATGAAATTCCTGTTTACTTGAGTCAATGCGATTATATTGCAGATTTGTTGATATCGATCTTGGGCCGATAAGTGGTCAATAAGTGGTTTTAGGAATGTCGGGTGTTAACTTATGCATGTGCCTTTTATGCATGTAAAATATTTTTTTTTTTTATTTGTGTGTGTGTTTTTTTTCTTTTTTTGTGTATATACATATCTATATATATAAAAATCAATTGCTGTCCGTTAGTCTTGCTAAAACTCGAGAACAGCTGAACCGATTCTTCTTTTTTGTTTTTTTTTTTTTTTTTGATTTTGTTAAACATTTATACCAATTATTTTAAAATTAAATAATAAAACTGCAAGGGTATACAAACTTCGTCAAGGCCGAAGTTAGCTTCTTTGATATTTTTAATTACTTTGGTGATCCTTTGTGATAGTAACATTCCAAGTAATGTGCTCTTTTTTGTGATAGTGACACTTTACTTTTATTAATTACAATTTACGATGCCGAGGAGAAGACGACCTGACCTAGGTCGTCACAGTCAATCAAATGTGCGAAGAGCTACCTCACGTGATATACAAATTTCAAGAAAATAGTCGTATTGATTTGTCAGAAGTAGATAGGCTTAGAATGCATTTAACAAAAACGGATTCGCTTTGTTTGTTTTAAAATTAATTTATACAAAGATTAGGTCTTTTATTTATCGATTGAGACAGTACGAAGTTTGCCGAGACACTAGTATACATATATATTTATGTATGTACTAGCGGTGATCAGCGATTGACGCCGCATTCCAATACATAAATTATTTCCATGTTGCGCAACATCATTATTATGTATTTTTATTTTTTATTTTATTTTTTTTATATATACATATATTTGTATATACCCACTATCAGTGACCAGCGATTGACGCTGCATTCGAGTCCATAAACCCATTTCGTGTTGCACAATTTATTTATCTACATTCTTTTTTTTCTTTTTGCACATTCATATATGTATATTATTCTTGCATGTGCCGACGGTGATCAGCGTTTGATATCCGTGGCTCATACACAAGTGATTTATTGTTGCACATTTTATTTATCAAGGTTCGAAATTGTTGTGATTATTTACTTTACCATAGATATATATATATATATTATTAGCAAGTGGTATCCACGACTTTATGCATTAATTCTTTCATTTGTATTTTGTTAATATTTTTTTTCTTTTTTTGACACCAAAATGATTCTTCTTTTCATATCCATTTTGTTAATATATTTTTCTTTTTTTCTTCTTTTTTGTCACTAAAATAATTTTTGTTTTCATTTCCATTTTGTTAATATATTTTTCTTCTCTTTTTTTTTTACTAAATGATTTTTGTTCATTTTCACCACTTTTTTTTCACTGCCATTGGTACTTATTTGTATCCTTACATTGTTATGAAAATTGTATATATACAATATCTTAAAGGCATCGTATTGTTCGAATACCGAGCTGTGCCAGTTATTTCCTTGCTTATCGGGGTCCTTGAAAGTATTGGGATTATCCAATTATGATTTAAGTTTTTTAATAAATTATCAAGTGAGTTTATTTCATTTCGTTTGGTTATATGGAACCTTCGCAGAGGCTATGGGTTAGTATGCGAGAATCCGCTGAATCGGCATTCTCATATTCTTATACTATGTCACCTACGCAGCGGCTTTTGGTTAGTACCAGGAAAATAATATGTATATATGAGATTATGTGTAATGTTCCCTGTGAGTGAAACCCGCTGTGTAGGCATTCTGAAGGATGTTGGTTCCAGTAGTTCTGGGATATGTTGAAACAGTTATGTCTGGGTTGATTGGCATTAGCGGGACATGGGCGTTGCACGAGGTGGTTTAGGTGGGGGTAGAATATTACCGTTATCGGTAACTCGTACAATAGATTAGAGTTTAAGTAATTAATAAATGAAGTATATGGAAATTTACTTGTGTTGGTCTGCTGAAAAATCGATCCTTAAAAGGGATAGTGTCAAACTCAACAATTTTTGAAAATTGAATTAAATACAAAAAGTTTCTTGACTTAAACCAAGAAATTCTTTTTAAGTAATACCGCGAATCGTTCTACTGGTGAACCTTGAACTTATTCGAACTAACCACATACAGGTTAACCTCAGCGATTACATAACCAATTTCACTTATTGGTACTTAACCCAAAAGCTCAATATTGTGAAAATGGAAAATAAATTATGCCGAACGAAGACCTGTCAAGTAGAGTGTATCATTGCAAGAGATGCAACCAGGAGGATAATGACCGTATGGTACAGTGCAATCGATGCCAGTCCTGTTATCATTTTGACTGTGTGGAAGCCAAGGAAGACAGGACAGCATCTGGAGCTGTGACTGCGCAAGCGTAGCCTCTGAAGCGGTCATAACCATATTGGCCATATCTATACATCCAGGTAGACCCCAGGCTGCATCATCACCGGAGAAGTCATTCCAAGTGCAAATTAGACAGGTACATGACACGAGACATCTCTATAACGTTAAGCGTACCTGACGGGAAGGGAACCAATCTGTCAACCACGTTGTTCAAGTACAATGACCCTAAACGCGTCACAAATTGCAGTGCGTCAGGCAATTCCGAAGGAGTTACCAACTTTTGACGGCAACCCACAACAGTGGCCACTGTCTACATCAGTTTTCTAAATTCATACGAACATTGCGTATGTGCTTTGGACTGCCAGATCACATTCTGCACGACTTGCTGGAAAGGGCGAGGCAAATGCGTCCACCAAAAGATAAGCATTTGCTCAACGATGGAAGCCTGCGAACTTAGAAGCTACATGGATAATTCAATGCTGGCGAAAGAGCTAGTGCATCCTAAAGACCCAAAATCACCATCGATGGAAATATTTAGCAAATGGATATATGACATAGCTGAAGCAACCAGTCAGGTAATCACAAGAAAAGTGGAAACCTCAATCACCATAAAGAAGTATCAGAGAAGGCATCTACATACATTGCTTGTGACGAAGCAGTTCACAGTCATCCCGATCAGCCGTGACTATTGTACACACAGGTGTACACAAGTGGGATAAACATATACATATGCATGGAGATCCGGATCATGGATTTCCGAATTGTTCCAATTCATATCATAAATAAAAACAAAGTAACTAATACTTTTGCATTTTGCAATCACGTTTGGCATCAACTGTGCTCCTTGTATTGCGCATTTTATCCGGGACATAAATGCAGATCGCTTCCAACATTAGTACCCACTGGCAGCGAAGGTATTGAAGGATTACCACTGAGTGGACGACTCCATCTACAGACACAAAAGTTGCAGATATGGCGATTCAAGTACGAAATATCTATACAGCGTGTGGCTTTCAAATACGCAACTGGTCATCAAATAAAGTGGGTAAATATTAGTGTGGTGTTGAAACAATATGTAAAATATTGAGTCCTAATCTGATTTTTCAGTGGAAATATAAGAACGAATATATTCATTGAAAGTTCTGTGACGTCGTTCATTAGTTCCTTATGTTTGGTGATGATATGCTGTAGATATAAGATTTTCTATTTTCATATACTTGCATATCTCTGTTAAAAGTTGGTTTTTATACTCAGTACCCACGTCCGAAATGAACGTCTTCATTGTACCGTACTTAAGTATGAAATTTTTAAATATTGCTTTAGCGACATTGTTTGCACTCTTACTTACAATAGGAATGGCTACTAGGTATTTACTTAGGTCACATATTTGGTTTATCGCGTATTCGTTAACATTTTCAGATTTCGGTAGTGGACCTATAGTATCCACTAATATTCTATGTTTAGTCGTTTTCGACTTTTGGCATTTTGGACAACAACACATCTATTCTTTTATTTGACGCATCATATTTTTCCAATAGTAGTGTCTTTTTTTTATTAAAATTCTTGTAATGGTATTGTGACCACCTTAAATTAGATCGTCCTGATTTTTAGACAAAACAGCCTCATTTTCTTTTTCCTCATATATTATGGTCACCGGGTTGAGTAGCGCCACTCCTAATGATTTCAATATACTATTGCCAATTTTTTTCTTAAAGTATCTATTGTAATAAATTCAAAGATCTTTTCCCACGATGCCGCCTTGATTTGGCTTATTTTATGTATACCGTCTTGCTTTTCAAGAACTGACCTAAGTCAAGTTTTTCATTATTAGCAATAACTTTATTTTTCAAGTAACACAATTTTTTTGTTATATGCCAGGCCCCTACTTTTCGTACCTCTTCACTATTAATGATTTCAACTGTCAACCGTGAAAGCGTTCGGACGTATTTACATCGCGCAAGTTCTTCGGTGTCAACCACCAAACGATTAAAACAAATCAAGTGAGAGGGCCCTCAGTTATTCGGTGTTAACTTCCAAACAATTATTATCTTCACTTCAACGAAGTCGGTCGTGTTTTTTTTGCGCTCTCGCTTTTATAAAATTTTTTATTTAATCCCGCATATAATAAATTCTATTTCGTGGAATCTAGTGCCGAATTAATAAATTACGCGATTTAAAAAGTGTAACTTGTTCTTAAACACTCACTCAAAGCTATTATTACTTATTGCTTTATTTAATAACAAAACTCAAAGTTTTGTTGTTTTGTCTACATAGACTTTGATTTTGTGTTTTTGATCCCTTTTAATTGCATTCGCGCTCTCGCGACACATTAGTGTTGTTGTTTGTGTGGTGCTTTTTCTCGCGTTTTTGCGTTGCCCGCGATCGCGACCGTTACTTTCGCGATTGTACCCGTCTTTGTTGTTGTGTGTTTACTAACTTCTCTTAACTTCAGTCTCTTCAGTTTTTTTTTCTTGTGCTTAATAAACTTTAACACTTGTGTTATTTTTTGGTGCGTATAGCCCTTATATTTCATATTACTCATTTTAAATTGCCTCTCTTATAAACTATTTGATTTATTTATTTATTTGTTGCTACTTTAATTTTTTTATTAATTTAACTTACAATGGTTGTCTGCTCTTCAAAAAAGTGCCCCCATCCCCAAAAAATCCAAGATGATTATCTTTTGTGCTGGCTGTGCGATAACATTATGCATGTCAAATGCGCGGGTTACACAGCCAAAGTAAAGGATAGTATTGGTCGTTATCCGCCGTTGCGGGGGACTAAAATGGAGTTGTGAAGCGTGCCGGGACGTAGAAATGGATATGCGTCTATTTATGCGGCGGACGAGAGAGGGATTTAAGTCCCTGTCGGCTGGCTTTCTGAAACTTCGTGATGAGTTTTCGTCTCTGGAAACTCAGTTTAATAGTTACTATTGAACTATTGAACGAATCACCGAAGCGGAAGAAGACTATCCATCGGGATTTCTCTCCCGATCCGCCGGCATCTCTGTTTCTGTCGGTTCCGGCATCGTCGAACGACCCCATAACTCCAAATGGTCAGCAACTGATATCGTTTAGGAGTCCAGCAGTGACTGCAGTTGCGGGGACGATTGACATTTCCCCTGGTAATAGTGCCCCGCAAGCTGACTCGATATCGGTTGTAGTTTCCGATGAGTCCGGGCGAATATCCACTCCCAGGGATATTCCCAATAAAGTAGTAACTAGAAGAGCTCTCAAGGCGTCATCCGCCTCAGCAGTTCCAGCGCAAAATGTTGTTGCTGCGGTCGCGACTGGCGCATTGAGATCTCTTGTAGCCATTCCACCAAAAAAGCAAATCTTTGTTTCGCGGCTCGACCCCAATACTACATCAGATGATGTCATAGCCCATATCCGGGCAAAAGTCGTGGCGCCAAACATTGTGGAGGAAAAGTTTAGGTTTTCATACACCCGTGACATTTCGTCATTTAAAATCAGTGTCCCACCAAATGTCTTTGACCAAATTTGTCACAAAGATTTTTGGCCGGAACATTTAGTTATAAAGGAGTATACGGCTAAGAAAAAGAAAAATCGGCCTCCGATTCGTCTGCCTAACACAACTAATCCTTCCCTACCCTCTGGCTCGTCAGTAGCTGGCGGGTCAAAAAACTAATTTCGTCCCTTATTCTGGCCTATCAGAATGTTAGAGGACTAAAATCTAAACTTTCTAAGCTTTTTGTAGATAGTCTATCTTTTGACTTTCATATCTTGGTCTTTACTGAAACGTGGTTAAAGCCAGACATTTCTGATGCCTCTGTTTTTCCCACAATTTTTTCAACCTATAGATGCGATCGAATCTCCAAAAATGGTGGTGGAGTTTTGATTGCCGTAAATTCATTTCTTCCTTCAGAAATAGTTCTGCCACCTGCCGTTCTTGATATTGAATTTTTTAGTGTCAAAATTTGTTTGAAATCATATTTTGTATTTCTAACTTGCTCGTATATTCCACCGAATTCTGACATGACGGTATATGCTAGCCATTTAGAAGCTATTCGCTTTGTCTCTTCACTTCTTTCGGATGCAGACATATTTATCGTTCTGGGAGATTTTAATCTGCCTGACGTTTCGTGGCTTCCATCAGGTGAGTCTTCCTTGTTGATGCCCTCCTCCTCACATTGCTTTGTTGACGGTCTCCTTGAGTTATCCCTAACCCAAGTTAATCCTGTTCGTAACAAAAATGAGAGATCACTAGATCTTATATTTATGTTAGATTCTTCTAACTGTACTGTTTCGAGGATTGATCCCTTAGTCGTCCCCGAAGACAGTTTCCATCCAACTTTGGACTTAACTATTGATCTACCTTTTCGGTTATCAAATGCTGGTACCAGTTCGACGTCTCGTACCCGTTGCTTTCGTAAAACTAACTTTTTCATGCTCAATGAGCTAATTCTTGCCACAGACTGGTCTTATCTGTACTCCTGTAATGATATGAATGCTGCCATTTGTTTTTTTTATAATACTATGTTTTCACTTTTTGATGCTTGTGTTCCACGTGTGACCCATGTATTGTCTAACAAACCGCCATGGTTTACACGTGAGTTAACTAATTTGACAAATGTAAAGTCTAGATATTATAGAAAGTTTAAAAAATCGGGTCGACCGTCTGATTTCTCTCTCTATGCTGTTGCTCGATCGAATTTTTCAGTGCTTAATACACTATGCTATAAGGATTACATTAGGCGTTGTAAACTTCAGTTCACCCGTGATCCTAAGCAATTTTATAACTTCGTTAACGCCAAACGAAAGGTGGCAGTGCATTTATGTCCTATTTATGTTTTAAAAATAATAAAGCAGACGATGATCAGGCCATTGCCGATATGTTTGCTGATTTTTTCAAAACGACCTATTCCTCCAAAGATCATTGAGCTAACTTTTCTTATCGTTATCAGCTGAAAAGATCTAATTGCGTCTTTAATCCTGTGATCGATGAAGATTCGCTTCTCAGCGTGCTTACTTTAGTGAAGCCTGTGTACTCACCAGGACCTGATGGGATACCTGGTTGTGTACTCAGGTTTTGCGCTGAGACTTTGATTTCCCCGATTCTTAAGTTATTTACTTTGTCCGTTGAAACTTCCTCTTTTCCAACCATTTGGAAAGAATCTTTTATTATTCCTTTGCATAAAAAGGGTAATAAATCCGTAGCTTCTAATTATAGGGGTATTTCCAAATTGTCTGCTATTCCGAAGGCATTTGAGAAAATTATAACTTCTCAACTGCAACATTTCTGTAGTTCTATTCTTTCATCTTCTCAGCATGGGTTTATGAAACGTAGATCCACTACCACTAACCTTTTAGAGTTTACTTCTTTAGCGATCGAAGGATTCAGGAATGCATTGCAAACTGATGTCATTTATACTGACTTCAGTAAGGCTTTTGATTCTGTCAATCATACACTGCTTTTGTTCAAGCTGAACGAACTTGGGATTCCAAGCCTTTTGCTTAATTGGATTTCTCAATATCTTAATAACCGTACACAAAAAGTTTTATTTAAAACTTATCTTTCGAAGACCATCAATGTGACCTCGGGGTTGCCACAAGGTAGCCATCTAGGACCACTGCTTTTTACGCTTTTCATTAATGACCTTCCGTCAATTGTAACTCACTCTCGCGTGCTTATGTACGCTGATGATGTTAAATTTTGTATTAGTTTTAAAGACTTAAGCTCTCCACGTCTGCTTCAAGTCGATCTTAATAACTTTCAAACTTGGTGTGAAATTAACTTATTAAACCTTAATGTTTCAAAATGTAATGTCATGTCATTTCATAGATCCTCTTTTCAATTAGTGGTATATTATCTCAATAATACCCCACTTGAACGTTTGAACGAGATTAATGATTTGGGTGTACTCATGGACCACAAATTAAATTTTACTCGTCATATTAATATCACTGTCAATAAAGCCATGAGTTGTCTTGGTTTCGTTAAGCGATGGTCGAAAGAGTTTGACGATCCTTACACAACCAAAACTCTTTTTATTTCACTGGTCCGCCCCATTTTGGAGTATGGATCATGTGTTTGGTCTCCACAATATGGATCACACCAAGTTAAAATTGAATCTGTTCAAAAACAGTTTCTAATTTTTGCTCTTCGTGGTTTAAACTGGGATCGAAATGTTAACTTGCCCTCTTATTCTAAAAGACTTCTTCTAATTAACCTTCGCTCCTTACTTAATCGTAGAGTAATGCTTGGTACTTTGTTTATTCATAAGCTTCTAAATGGACAAATAGATTGTCCTAATTTACTTAATCAGGTCAATCTATCTGTACCTTGTAGACTAACCCGAAGTTATGTCCCTTTAACTTTAACACGCTGTACTTCTAACTATTCTTCGCATGAACCTTTTCGAGTTCTCTGTTCCGAATACAACCGCCTTTATTCTGTAATCGGATCAGAGTTCTCTATATCTATTCTAAAAACTACTATTTTAAATTATTTATCTAGTAGTTAGTCTTAATTATTATTTTAGTTGTCGTCCGTTGTCCACGCGACTTCGTTTTTGCATGCTGTCTGATAGGGTTCGCGCGTAACAGGCTTTGTCCTGGTGTCGCTTGGACCACTTGAACGTACTGCGCATGGTATGCGTCAACGTCCAGAAGATATAAATTAAAACAAATCAAGTGATAGGGCCCTCAGTCCCCACAGAGATCGCAATCGCAATTATGTTGTAATTTGTATCCACAAATAGCAATACTTAGTAATTAACTAAATTTACTAGTAATGCCAACGTATAAAGAGATTAAATTAGGCTCCTCTTCACTAGACAATCCACTAAAAACGGTAGATCCCATTCAGTCTAACGCGGTCTCAAGTCCATCCTTACTTGGCCAAAACCCCAATGGTATCGAAAAGTTGTTAATTTCGCTCAACAAAAATATGACAAATTACATGATGTTCATGTAAAATTGCATCAGGAACTGATGCGGAACCAGAAACGGCGTATTCAAAATCTTATAGACAATAATAAATAATGTCAGCACTATATACAAGAATTGTCACTATTTCTGTTTCGGAGTACGATTTATTACAGCAGGAGACTACAACGCCAAGAACCCTCGTTGGGGATCCCGCCTGGTAAATCCAAAAGGCATGAAGCTGTATAACACAATCATCAACCCAGCAAACAAATTGGTCTATGCCTCACCGAATAAGCCTACGTACTGGCCAGCGGATCCACGTATACCTTTGCAGTCACCAGGGGAATCGCACCCAATTTGATAACGACAGAGACACACAAGCAGATCTGTTTTCGGATCACTCGCCTGTACTTTTCACTGCATCAACACATCCACAAATAATAAAGCACCCACTCGGGCTAAAAAATTGTAAAAAAAACTGGCTCAGATTTAAGAAATATATAAGCACCAATATCGAGTTGAATCTCAAACAGGATGACGAAGAAAACATCGATTTTTGAACCTCTGCAATAGAGTCGATTCTCATTGAAGCAGCTGATATCTCCACCCCAATCATTGGCCGCACCCAGGAAAAACACAAGTCTAACAACCGACTAATTGAACTCTTTGTAGCAGATAAAAGACGACTCAGGCGAGAATGGCAAATATGTCGATCACCGGCAGCAAAATATCGCCTAAGGACAGCCTGACGCAACCGTAGGAAAAGCGCTTAGCCAAGAAAAAGCAAGGGCACAGCGGCAATACATCGAGGGGCTTACCCCCACCTGCACCTACTATCCGCTGTGGAAAGCTTACCCCACCATAACTGCTCCAACCGAGATAATTTCACCTAAAGGATGCCCAACTGACAAATGGGCCCATTCAGACGAAGAAGACGTTCTCATTTTTGTGAGAAAAGTGAGCAAACTCTTTAACGCGATAGTAAAAACCAGTCACTTTCCCATAAGTTGGAAAAAATCAGTTATCATAATGATCACAAAACATGAAAAGGACAAAACAAAGCCATTATCGAACAGACCCATCAGTTTATTGCCAAGTCTTTCAAAACTATTTGAAAAGGTTTTACAGCTCCGTATAAACACAATTCTGGTAAGCCAAGATATAATTACACATCATCAGTTTAGATTCCGTGAAAAGCATGGCACAATTGAGCAAGTTAACCGTGTCACCTCAGAAAGAATATTGCACAGCAATTTTTCTCGACGACGCCCAAGCCTTTGACCGAGTCTGGATTGACGGCGTAATATATAATATAAAAGCGACGCTCCCACAATATATACACAGGCTAATGGAATCTTATCTATCCAACAGAAAATTCGCTGTACGATGTAATAGCTTCACCTCTGATGACTTCGAATCAAAAGCAGGTGAACCTCAAGGCAGCGTGTTGATCCAACACTTCATATTTTGTACACAGAGACATACCTACAAGCCCTACTCTTACCACATCTACTTTCGCAGCCGCTCCAAATGTCCGTTCAAAGCTGCTGAGCAACTGGCAACCTACCTAAAGGAGGTAGGAGAGTGGCTACTAGAGCTGGGAAAACCATCGATGGCACCATCGATATTATCGATGGAACCGATGGAGTGCTATGTATCGATGGAAATTTTCCGATGTCGATATATCGAATTTCTTTTTGGTGCAAACACGTGTGTAAGTAAATTGCAATATTTAGAAGGATTTTGTTATCATTCATTTTTCTGCCTTTCTTTTCCCGAACTATTGCATTTACATACAGGTCTACTTACTTTTATTCTATTAGAGTACCTTTTTAACCCTGGCAGTTCCTCTTGTAAAATGGGCAAATTTTTGACCTCATCCCGTAAGCATTTTAAAAAGAAACAATTACAGGACAATAATACGACAAGCGGGAACACTTCCAACTTGTTAGAGCACTTAAAACGGGCCCACCCTCTTGCCCAGCAAGTTAATAACGAAAATACGTCTTCTCAGTTAGAGCGATATTTAACACGGACAGACGTTTACGGTCCAACATCTTCCAAAAAGGAAGCAATTGACAAAGCCATTGCTGCAATGTTCACAACGGATATGCAACCATTTAGCGTTGTCGAAGATTTTGGACTTAGAAACTTGATAAGGGTGGTGGATCCTAGATACGTCGTGTCATGTCGAAAAACTCTGCGGGACACGCATATTAAAAATATGAACGAGAGTATGACAGAGAAATTGAAGGGCATTCTTGACTCCGTTGACTCGTGCGCTATCACAACAGATGCATGGACATCTCGTGCAAATGTTAGCTATCTAACTGTAACGTGTCACTTTATTTCAAATTTTGAGCTTAAGACGGCAGTGCTATCTACAAAGCCACTAATGGATGAGACAAACCATTCAAGTCTAAATATTGCCAACACATTGCGTGAAATATGCGATGAGTGGAAAGTGTTCGACAAACTGCACACCATTGTGACCGACAACGCAGCATCTATGATTAAAGCGTGCGAATTATTAAAAAAGAAACACTTGCCGTGTTTTGCCCACACTCTTAATCTTGTTGTGCAGGATGCTTTAAATCTAGAAAATGTGCAAAACATTTTAAGAAACACCAAAAAAATAGTATCCTACTATAAGAGTAGCTTTATTGCTTATGCAAAGTTCAAAGATGCCCAAGGCACCGAAAATCCTTGCTCTCTATTGCAAGAGGTCCCTACTCGCTGGAACAGCGCATTAGAAATGATTCGAAGAGTGTTTCGGACAAGAGAGCCCCTAACTAGCACCCATTTAAAATGCCATAATGCTCCGATTCCACTGTCGGAGGATCAATTTCGGATTTTGAAGGACTTGTGCTCGCTTTTGGAGCCGTTCGAAAAAGCCACAAAATATGCGTCTGCTGTAAAGGGCGTTACAATTTCTTTAATTGTTCCTGCGATATTCGCCTTATCGCAAAGTTTGGAAGAGCTCCGTGAGCAGACGTTAACACCTGTAGGGAGCCAAACTTGCGAATTTTTACTGAGCAACGTAAAAAAAAGGCTATTCTCGTATGAGAATAGATCGGCACCACGCTTTCAAAAAGGAGGGTTTTCAAAACCCATCAAATGCCCAGCAGGCCATGTTGGTGTTGAAGGGAGAGGTTAATAATATAATACAGGATGTGAGATCTAAAGATTCCACAGAGGAACTGCCAAGGAATCAGGAGACTCCATTTTTATTTAAGTGCATGGAAGGAAAAATAAAAGAAAAAAACAAAAGTTCACGGGCGGACGCAATTATTACCATTCGCCAATATTTGGAGCAGCGCAATGCTCTTCATGACAGCGATCCGCTCCAATATTGGCAGGTAAGTTAAGTGTAGTTTTTTTTTACCAACTTTCATAATTGTACTTTCTACAATGCAGAATAACAAGGAACATTTATTTGCACTTGGACAATGTGCAATAAAATTCTTGTGTATACCAGCAAGCTCAGCTGAATCAGAGCGCACATTTAGTAAGGCAGCAGCAATTGTGACGGATCGGAGAGCTTGTTTAAAACAAAACAAGTGAACACATTAGTTTTTATTTACAAAAATCAATGGCTACTTTAAAATATCTGTGATATTGGAACGAATTGACTTTTTTTATATAAGAAACTCCTATTAGCATTAAGTTCGGAAATTACCATTTTGGTTTCTAGTATTTTAAGAGTATCAGCTATCCGCTGCATAGTACAGTAAGAACCTCTCATTAGCATTAAGTTCGGAAATCGCCTTTTGTTTCATAGTATTTAAAGAGTTTTTGTTTTCGTTTTTTTTTTTTTTTTTTTGACTTAGGGCGAGAAGTCACCCTTTATTTATCTTAAAGATTAACTTTTTTTTGTTTTTATATTTAAGAACATTTCAGAAATTAAAAGCTTATATCTTTTTAATATATTTTCGGATCAATTAATTTATAAAGGGCTAACTTTAAGTAGTAAAATTATAAGCTAGATTATTCGTATCGATGATTATAGACAAGGTCATGAGTTCTGATAATTTTAGTTGACCATTTTTGAATATTTGAAACTTTGTAATATTGAAAAACGGCACCAAAATATGTATGTTGAATAACTCGTTTAAATTTTCGATGGAACCATCAATAATATCGATGGTTTTTTCCATCGATGGAAAAAATATCGAGTGGAGCAACCATCGATGGATTCCCAGCTCTAGTGGCTAGCAGATTAGCGCATCCGCGTAAATGAACAGAAATGCAAGCACGTTACAATTACCCTTAACAGCAAACTTGCTCATCATTGAACACTAAACAAAGAGCCAGTGCCTCAATCCGACGATTTTGTATACCTTGGAGTCCACCTCGATGAAAAATTAACTTTGCGGAAGCATATGAAAGCGAAAAAAAGCAGATGAAGCTTAAAGCAAGCGCATTACATTGCCTCATCAATGCACGATCTCCCCTATGTCTGGAATTCAAAGTTCTCCTCTACAACTTGGTGTTAAAATCCATTTGGAAGTACGGCTCTGCACTTTGGGGAAACGCAAGCAAGAGCAACATCAAAACCATACAAAGGGCACAATGCAAGGTTCTCAGAACTATCACGGGAGCACCTTGGTATATCCGAAATAAAAATGTACAGAAAGACCCACACATTCATAGCGTAATAACCGAAATAAAGGTACAACAGCTAAAGTACACTGCTAGACTGCAGGCACACCCGAATACCCTGGCAAAATCATTAACCCGAGTACGTGAAAGAACTCGTCTTCAACGAAACCTTCCAACCCTCTAGCAATTAATCAGGTCCATAGATCAATGTAGCATAGAAAATTGTTGTTAGTCTTACAAACCTATATAAGAGATCCAACAAACAAATATGACGTAAAAAAAAGAAATAAAATTATTAATGACTTGATAAACATTGGGTATAGAAGCTTTTGAAGTACTTTGCCTTGGCAAAGACCCTTTTTAATTTCCTGCGCAGTATTCCTTTTGTCTATATTGTTGCCTGGTAGTTACTTTTGGGACTTTACTATGTAAATCTTTAAGTTGGTTATTGTTATCCGAGATAGCACATCTGCCACGAAATTGTCTTTTCTATGTATATGACTGTTAAGTCGTATTCTTCATTATGTTGACTCTTTCTAGCTGATTCTGAATTGGGATTTGTAGTTGAGAATAAATTAAAGTAAATTAATAGTTTTATAGCCATTGTTTGAAAAAAAAGTGATTTCTCTAGACTGTTGTTTTAGCTCTTTTTGATGGACTCCGAAATTAAGTCGATGCAAGAAAAATATTTGGCTCAGCCAAGTTGGTCAAGAATATCCTCTTTTCTTGGAAGTGGGAATAATATTGCATACTTTTGAATATCTTAAGGGAATTATTGGTTTCCTGGTTTACTTTGCGCAACCCGTACCTTTGATTTGCTATTATTATGTCTTCTGTTTGAATTGCCACAGCCTCTACAGTTCCCTCTATTTGTGAAAGGATGAGAAGCTGGGAATCTTGGTGGGTAGTCGGATGTACCAATTCTATGACGTTCAGTCATTAGCTTCACTATTATTAACTTTGGAGAATTTTCCCCCCATTTTTGAATTTCATTAAGGTTTTTATAGATATAAAAAATAAATTGTATTCTTGAATTCGGTTAAAAATTTATTTGAGAAATTTCAGTCCTCGGTAGATGAGTTGTCTAAGTGGCCCAGTCATTTAGTCAACTGAACAACGAGGATCCGGGTTCGAATCCCAGGCTAGTGAATGGATGCAGTTTTTCGTCTAAGCCGAAGGCCTTAGTTGCCAGTGCTTGTAAAATATAGTTAGGTTGATAGTTCATAACTATATCCTACATTTTAATAATAATAATAAAAATATTTGAGAAATTTATTATGTAACTAAAGTTTTCATAAACAAGGAATTTTATCTTGAATTCAGTAAAGGTTTTCGTATATAAAAAATAATTTTACCATTTATTTAGTGAAAATTATTATATTTAAAATTATTTTTATTGATTATTTTTATTTGAATTTTTTTATTTTTTTGTGTGTTTTCTTTTCCCTAATTGATTAACGTATTGATCTCCCAGTCTTTGGACGTATGGCTTTACGAGCCATGCTCTATACCAGGCAACGCAATTGTCGCTCAGTTTGACATTTTTACATATGAATTTTCGGCAAACAATTTTTTTTTACGTTTGTTTGATACAATTTTGTGCGCTCTTTGTAGCTCTATCGGCTGATAGATGGGGCGCCGGTGCCGGTCTTCTTTTTGCCGCACTTTGCTGGGCAGGGCCGGTGCTG
Source organism: Drosophila austrosaltans (assembly GCA_035045865.1). NCBI lineage: Eukaryota > Metazoa > Arthropoda > Insecta > Diptera > Drosophilidae > Drosophila > Drosophila austrosaltans. Next base: position 3,436,264 of record JAWNOQ010000073.1, on the reverse strand, counting down.
GTCGTTGCACAAGCTAATATGTTGATAACGGTCCGGGGCAATTCCGCGGACACTCCTCTTTTGGTGTTATATACTTCTTCACCTGCGGTGGAATAGTTTTAATTTTATTCGACATGTTCTTTATCTTATTAGTAGAGGATGTGTCCTTGGCCTTTTTCTTATAGTTTTGCTGAGTCGACTTAATGTGGTCGAGCTCAGCCTGCAATTTTAGCGTAGCTCCCCAACTCAGTATTGGGCTAGTAGCGTACCGTAATTTAATAATATATATATATATTTTTTTTAACCTTTCTCTAAGTCCACCTTTTTCGACACCATCATTCTACCTACTCAAATATATACATAAGTTTGTAACTCTGATGTTTCTTTTTTCTGATGTTGTTGGTTGACATTACTTGATGGGGTGTTTTTTTTTTTTAGATGTCATTTTTAGAAAATTATTTTTTATTTGTTGGTTAATGCTCTTCTGTTATTGCGGTGTCGATTTGTTGTTGTTCTTTTGTCACGGTTGCCATGTAGAGTTATTTAATAAAAAAAAAACATTTGCTTTGTTCAGCGTCCAGACTTGGACTGACTTTATTGTTTAAAGCAGGAAAATTCTTAGGCTATATAAGTATAAAATATAAGTATACCATATAGCATTATTCTAATACAGAAAGAGTATGTAGAATGTATGTACATATATGTTATACAATAAACATTCACACGCTCTCTTATGCAGACGCTGCAGTTCGTCCGCTGACTATATTTCGAGCTTACTTATGTTTATGTACATATGTGCACCACTTATAGCATATATCGGCTATATGTATGACCGTTTCCAATAAGAGACTACTCTATATTGTGTCGGGTACTATATATTCAATGATGATGCTAAAAACAAGAAAACGGTTCGACCGATTTGTCTGACATTTTAACAGGTCATTCTAAATAGTACTAGCGCTGGTTGGTACTAGAAAAAATAGTTTCCGAAAAATATTTCTATTTTTTTTTTTTTAAAAACATTGCAAAAAAAAGTCAATTTGAATTACGCGCCATTTTGTCAATTTTTTTTTTTTATTCTAGTACGCGCTATAACTATATTTATACTAATTGAAACGCTGTCTTATTTTTTTATTTTTGATCAGAGGGAGAGACAAAATCATCTTCATCAGCGAGGCACAATTTTTTAGAGAGGAAGATTTTAACGCCATTTTTTGAATAAAAATAACAAATTTTTCTTATCTTAATTTTCATTTTTCTGTAGTTTATAAGTAATAAAATAAGGGGGAAAAAAATTTGAAACCATTACTCATTCCTAAAATATTAAAAAAAAATTTTGAAAAAAGGTTAATTTTGAGGCCGCTAGACCACCGGGTCCCCTTAAAGTGCAGTTTAGTGCTCCCCATCGGGCGTGGCCGTCACCCAACACCTCCATTATTAAATTAATCATTTGTTAATTTTTTGCATTTTTCTTCTTGATTTGTCAAGTTTAGCAATCAGTTGCGGCTTCCTGCGATTAAAGAATTGCCTTTGTTTTAAGAAAGTCGAGAGCATATTATCAAGGACTGACTGCTGAATGATGCTCTACATGCGGTGTATTCACCTTAATAAAATATTTTTATGAATTTTTGGAAGAAATTGAAGCGACAGATTTGAAAACACAATATTAGCTGTGCTTCAATGTTCAAAGGAAACTACTGGGCCAATGACGGATAATAAAAATAAAGCAGATTAAAATAGCTAAATTTCCAAAAAGCAGACGTTTGCAAGTCATCGATGTCACCGATGCTAGTGGTAACCCAACAAATTACTAATTTTCGGTTAGATCATCAATTTTTTCATCCATTTTCAAATTTTTCAAAATCGTTCACTTTTATCAGTGCATTTTTTTAGTTTTTTATGATTAATTTTTTCAAGATAAATTCAATTTCTTATCTATCGAATGTATCAGCTGTGTCGTGATTTGTTTCAATTTAATTTAAAAATATTTATCTTCGGAATAAATATCACATTTTTCTAAAACAAATGTAAATTAATTTTGTTGCATTTGGAAATAGTAGATAAAATTAAAGCAAGCAAGTCATCCTTGCTGAATTTGGCGTATTAAGAAGTGATGTTTATAACTTTCTTCATATCGCTATCAATCTATAATTCGCCGAACTCGCAGCAACGGTAAACGCTTCCTGTCTTCCTTATTTTTGAAAATGACTAAATGGTTAATGCTGCACAGTGGGAATAGACAACTACTTCTTTTTTTTCTCACAATTTATACATAGTATATTTTAGTTATCAGATTATGGGCATACTGTACAAGTGTAGCGTTGTTTAATTGACTATTGTCGGTAAAGGCAGGTTAAAATGGCGAACTTCGAAGATATAAGCTTAATTGGCGAGCTAGATAGGTAAGTTATCCCCTCGTAACATTTTTAAATGCCATAAATATGTTTGTCTGACTATTGCTTGTTTTTCCAGCCGATATTATGGATTTCTGGATCTGCTTGATACAAAAAATTTGGATATAAAGGCTCTCGTTCAACAGACAATTATTGTAATGCAGGATGAAGTTGCGAGTTGTCATTTCAAAATAACAAGCAAATTTGAATCAAATGAAACTTTTTTTAAAAATGAGCATGCGCTTTCATATGCTGATGTCAAGAAAGAAAATTCGTTGTGTAAAAAAAACTTGTGTAAAGGCAACAAAGAAAGTATTTCCTGCGATCAAAAGGAAACTAACTTTAGAAAAGAATATGCCAATGCTTTTTGCAAACTGGGACATTTGCATTTGCTCCTTTCTCAATATTCTGAAGGTATATAATTTAACCGGCACATAGCAGCTCGCCATGTCGAATATGCAGATGCTAATACTAACGTGAAATAAGTTTACATTACGCTTATCCGTAATCTATCGAAATCATTTAGAAATACTGCATTTTTTGATGTCTGTGATTAATTAACGGTGTTATTATCTCGTCTTCTACAACACATTCATACGTATTGTGCAATGTGAATGTGTGTTCATATGTACATACATACATGTGTGTAACAGCCCCAATATGTACAATTGTTTCTGGAAGCCCGATCTTCACGTTGGATCACTTAAACAATTGGTTGTTTTTCAATGAATGGCTGTTATTCAATGTTTTAATAAGACCTTCTAATTAATTTCAAAAATAATTTAGCGCCAAACGTACACTGTCAACCCATCGAATAGCCGTACAAGAGTTTTCTTGACATTTAATTGTTTAATGAAGAGGATTTTTGGAACGTTGATATTCAATGGAATAAAATTTGACTTAACTTTCAAAGAGTTCTTTTATCCCAAAGGATGTTATTTTTATATACCTAACACATTTACAGGCTCTTCTTTTATCCTAAAGTGTAGCTACCAAACTAAATCATTGGGTTTTTTTTCCGTGAATGCAAAAATCTGTCTGAAATGTTCTTGCATTTTGTTAATTTTGTACCCATAGGGTACAAAGGGCATATTAAAGTCGCTAATGTATGTAACAAGCAGAAAAAGCGTTTCTGACCCCATAATGATCAGCATCACCAGCCGAGTCGATTGAGATATATAAATTGGTTTGTAGATCCGTCTAATGTGTAATGGGCTCATGCACAGTCAGCAGGCACGACTTGCTTGCCTTATCTAGAGGTTGCCTCATATTTTGTAAAGTATATACTTATATATGTGAGTGTGTATATATAAATAAAAAAGCCGCATAATGAAGCAGGTTCTCCATCACTAACTAAAATTGCACTATAGAAGTGATAATCAGTCTACGGTCTTTAAGTATTTTCCATCTTTAGATAAATTATTTTTTCTATCGCCTAACCAAATAAAATAAAGCAAGCAAGTCGTCCCTGCCGACATTTAGTTTACCCTGTACCAACTAGTTATTAGATTAAATAAAGTTAAACACCCTCGAAATAGTGATTACTTTCATAAAAAATTTCGACGATTTCGACTAAAGTTGGTCAGATGATGCATTTTGGCCACATTTTTTGGTGTGCCAAATAAGAATGTGATTCCTTAAAAACTGCTCTAGTAATTAGTTTTTCCAAAATTGCGGGAGCGGAAGTGGGCGTGGCAAAAATTTTTAACTCTCTTGATTTGCGTAGCCACTAGACAAATGATCGAACACCCTCAAAATCGCAATCAATTCAAAACATAATTCCCTTTTACATGCAGCAGCAGCGAACGCATGCTATCTCTCTCTTTCTTATCTGCCAATGCCGCCTTGGCATTTCAGTACAAAACCGATATAGGCATAACTCCGATGTTTATTGTCCGGTTTCGACAAAATGGTCAGCTGGTCCAGTTTAGGTATATAATTAGGTGTGCTGGTTAAGAATGCGATATCTTGAAAACTGCCCTAGTTATCGTTTTTTTTTTTTTTTAAATTGCGGGGGCGGAAGTGGTCGTGGCTAAAATGGGAAACAAACTTGATCTGCCTAGGCATTTGACGGATGCTCATACCTAATTTGGTACCTCTAGCTCTTATCGTCTCTTAGATCGAGGTGTTCATACGGACGGACAGACGGACATGTATCAATCGACTCGGCTGTTGATGCTGATCAAGAATATATATACTTTATGGGGTCGGAAAGGCTTCCTTCTGCCTGGCACATACATTTTAGCGACCCTTTGGTTACAGGGTATAATAAGAATAATTTGGTATACTACAAAATGTTAATTTTTCCCCATCTGAATTTATTCTGCTTATTCTGATAATCAGCAGTTATATATAACCGCTACGAATGAAATTTAGTAATGTGATTTATCACTTTTAGTTTGGTTTAATAAAACAAAATTTTCGCAGTACTGTCTAAATAAAATTCATATCTGCCTAAAAAGTTTTCATCCAAATATCCCAATAACTAGAATCTAAATCATATAATAATATAATCGACTTGATCGACTTGACAAAGTTTTATATGAATTAAGTTAGTATAATTTATTGACTATTTTCAACATCACAGTTCATAATTTGTGCCCATAATTTTACAGCTCTTTCAGCTTACCAAAAATACTTACAATTTTGGCAAACTTATTGGACAAATCATGACTTTCTTTATGGAATAGGAATTGCGTATTTCAAACTCCGATTATTTAAATGGTAAGTTTAACAGTTATGACTTCAAAATTATTAAGGCGTGACAATTTAAGTATTTATATTTTATCGGAGGAATTAGAACTTGTTTGTGCATCCGAATCACAAACGTACTATTTATTTTGAAATATTTGACATTCCACACCAACACTATAATCGTAGTTGTGTTTTTCTGACTTTTTTGGAAAAAAAAAATAAGTTTAACCCGTTATGTATAAAAAAGAATTAAATTCGCAAAAAAAAAAAAAATTATGTACATTTTTTCACCAAGTCGGTTGTCAATGAGTTCGGACGTATTTAACAATTAAAATAAATTAAGTGACAGGGCTCTCAGTATATTGTTATTTGTAAAAATTAATAGCAATAATTGGTAAATAACTAAATTTACTAGTCATACCAACGTGTAAAGAGATTAACTCAGGCTCTTCTTGACTAGACTCTCGCCAGCAGAAGCTACAAGAACAAATTCTTCAGCAACCAAACGAGCCTCGGCTCTCTATACAACGCAACAATGCATATTTCTCAGTAGTTTCTCCGACTACCACGACAACAACAAGCGCTGAATCTAAAAGTGCAAGTACGAGCAAACTACTTACGCCAACCAGCAACAACAATTTGTCTTGGAGCACCCAATGCGCTTGACCCTCAAATTCGCTGACACCTGAAGTGTTAATTAGGTCATTGGGTTCGCCGACCGCCGTCAGCGCGTTCACAACAAAAACAATTGCATCTATTGCTTCAACGACAACTGTTACAGCCGCAACGTCTGCAATAGCTTCGATCACCGCCCAACAGACTACCTCAACAAAGTCTGTCCAACCGCTGTCGTTGTTTCCGAGCTTATCTGTTCAGACTGGTATGGACAAATATATTAACATAAATTAAAATATATTAAATTAAATTAATAATTAAAAGCTTTAACGGGCAATAGATTCCAATTACTGGCAAGTCAGCCGGAATCTCAAGAAAGAGTTTCCCAAACAAAACCCTCAGTAGCAGAGCCACCGCCATTTTACATCCGTGGTGCAAACTGCACTTTATTGGTGCCAAAATTGGTGGCCCTAATCGTTAAGGACAATGTTTATGCGACCCCAATTAACTTAACAGAAAAGTACTTTAGAACGGAGAATGTAAATTTCGACACATTCCAATCAAAGAACGCCAAGGTCTTCAAGCCGGGATTATTGAACTCTCGGTTCCGCCTCAGGAAATTGTAGAAGCATTGAAAGAGAAGGGCTTTGAGGTGAAGTCCGTCTCAAGTATGTTGAACAGAAAGAAGTCCCACAACCTCTGTTTAAAGTGGAGCTACAGCCCGATGCACGAACATTAAAATCCAATGCAGTGGATCCTATCTACCACCTGCAACTACTGCTACATCGCAGACTCACTGTCGAGGAGCCTCACAAGAGAAAGGACAATCTACAATGCACTAAGTTCCAGGAGTTTGGCCACACAAAGTCATTCTGCAGTCTTGAGCGGACTGTGTCCGCTCCGTTGACAAATTTAATACCAATAGAGGGAAGTGCGCAACTGTGGTGGTAATCACACAGAGTATGATGATGACATTACAGAGTATGTCCTGTTTATAAGGAACTGAAGGCCCGTCTCAACGCGAAGAAATCAACGGCTCGTATCCAGGGCTCGACACTGATTTCCTCTCAAACCACACTGGCATATTTTTCTCAAGAGCTGTGAGGTCATTAGCGACTCCAATAACAACTACACCTGGAGTAGCTGGTATCCTAATCAACAACCGAATTAAACACTGTCTACACAATGGAATTGCCAAATAATACCTACAAGTAACTTTAAAAAGTGTCCAAACTACTTTCGGCAGTACAACCATAGCTACATTTTACTGTCCACCACGCTTCTCGATCACTGAAATGGAGTTTACTGAGTTCTGCAATATACTCGGAGAACGATTTTTTGCTACATGAGATTACAACGCAAAGCACTCACATTGGGGATCCCCAAAGGGAAAGAGCTGTACAATCATAATCCCAGCAAACAAAATGGGATATGCCTCACCGAATACGCCCACGTACAGATCCACTTAAAGACTTCGCAGTCACCAGGGGAATAATGCACAATTTGAAAACGGCAGAGTCACTAGCAGAATTGTCATCAGTAGTTTTCACTGTATTAACACATCCACAAATCATAAAGCACCCACTCGGGCTAACAAATTGTGAAACAAACTGGCTCAGAATTGAGAAATTTATAAGCACCAATATCGAGTTGAATCTCATACTGGATGACGAAGAAGACTTCGAGCTTTGCACCTCTGTACTGGAGTCGACGATTATTGAAGCAGCTGATACCTCTACCCCGATTACCGCTACACCCAGAAAACATATCTCACCCAAACATAACTGCTCCAGCCGAGATAATTTCACCTATATGATGCCCAACTGGCAAATGGGCCCGTTGAGACGAAGAAAGAGCACTCAGCTTTGCAGCTCATCTAAAAACGGTCTTTCTGCCATATCCGTCTTTAAACTCATTAACTTCCCTCCCTGCGCACGCCAATGGAAAGTGGGCAACGTAAATTCCAAGCGGGGGAAATTTCTGCAATTATTAAAAAGCATGACAAAATAACCTCGAAAATGATCCGAGAACTCCCGATCTGTGCCGCGATAGTAAAAACTGGTCGCTTTCCTATACTTCAACTACGCATAATCACAATCTTGGCACACCAAACTATAATTTCACATCATCAGTTTGGTTCCGGTGAAAAGCTTGGCACAATTAAGCAAGTCAACCGTACCACCTCAGAGATCCGCACAGCATTCGAGCAAAAAGAATATTGCACAGCAATTTTTCTCGACGTCGCCCAAGCCTTCGATCGAGTCTGGCTTGACGGCCTAATATATAAAATAAAAGCGACGCTCCCACAATGCACACCACAGACACAGGCTAATGGAATCATATCTATCCAACAGAAAATTTGCCATAATTCGATTCAAAAGCAGGTGTACCTCAATGCAGCGTGTTGGGTCCAACACTTTATCTTTTGTATACAGAAGACCTACCATCAGGCCCTACACTCATCAATTCTACTTTCGCCGATGACACGGCAATCCTCAGCTGCTCCAAATGTCTGATTATGTTGTCCGACGATGTTGTATACCTTGGAGTTCACCTCGACGGAAGATTAACTTGGCGGAAGCATATCGATGCGAAAAAAAAGCAGCTGAAGCTTAAAGCAACCGGATTACATTGGCTCATCAATGCACGATCTCCCCTATGTACCATACAAAGGGCAGAATCTAGCACCTATATCCGAAATGAAAATGTACAAAAAGACCTACACATTCCTAGCGTAATAACCGGAATAAAGGTACAACAGCTAAAGTACACCGCTAAACTGCAGGCACACCCGAATACCCTAGCCAAATTATTAACCCGAGTACGTGAAAGAACTCGTCTTCAACGAAACGACCTTCTAACCCTCTAGCAATTAATCAGGCCCATAGATCAATGTAGCATCCTTCGGATGTTATGTTACGTGTTAGATTAAGATAAACGTAGAAAATTGTTCTTAGTCTTATAAGCCTATATAAAAGATCTAACAAATAAATAAAACGTAAAAAAAAATTTATATTTTTTAAGATAAAAATCAACCTATCTCTTAATTTTGACCAAACAACACACACTTCTACAAAATTTCATTAAATTGGGATCAGTGGTTTCGGAATTCGCATACTGTAACATCGTGACATGAGAATTATATACATGTCGGCGACCGATGGTTCTCCTCGGTATTGCCTTTTTCACTAAGTCGGTTGGGTTTTTGACTAACTACGCAGTCGCAATTTTTTCAACCACACACAATAGATTACAGGCTCAGCTATCATCTGGCTCAGTTACAGCGTCCAATGTCGTCCGATTCCAGTGTTACATGGATGACTCAGTAGTCACTGCCGAAATAGTATTACAGTACTTAATGCCAAATATATACTACAATTCTCAATGTCAAATATCCGTCGCTCCCAAACTGCAGTTGATAAAGTTAGCAGCAATACTAACGATTTCAAAGGGTATGCTAATTCTGTTAAAACAATTTTTGAGATTTTTGTACCCTTGCGGAATGTATAGTAAAGTTAGTAAGCTGTTTGTAACGCATAAAAATATACATTTTCGATCCCATAAAGTATATATATTCTTGATTAGCATGAACAGCCATGTCCGTCCGCCTTTCTGTTTATTCCCAGCTTTTCGACCTTACATTTTAAGCTACGTGGTTGAAACTTGTAAGTTAAGCTTTTTAAAGTTGTATGTTTGTCAAGTTTAAGAATTGGATCGGATTTTTTGTTTTTCTTTTTGCCCTATAAATCTAATTTGTACCAAAACACTCAAATCGAAAAATGAAACATATCGTAAATAAAATCATTTTACTTCAGCAACAAAAAATTGAAATAGATCTACCGTACAAACACAAAATACTCAAATATTGTTTATATGTTGTTGCGTTTAAACAAAATTGAAAGAGCTAGATGCCCTGCGCTTGTTGCAAACGTCGGAATAGCTTAAAGGACATTGGCTAGGTTAGTGGTGTAGTAGGAAGAGATCAGTCGCAAAAGTGAGTCGCAAGTTCAAGTTCAACTCTCGGTGTCAATGAACTGTAAAACATTTATAGCGATCATTTTAAAATTAAACAGTCTGAATGAGGCAAAGGGTATGTAAACTTCGGCACGACCGAAGTTAGCTTTTTCATATTTTTAAGACTACATAGTTTACTTTCTGGATACACCACACAACTGGAACTGGAACAAAAGTTGCCCTCCTGCTGCGATGATTCCGTCTGTTTTGTTTATGTGAAATGGAGGAAACAAACCGCGTTTTCAGAATTATAATAAAGTCAGAATTAAAAAAACAACATATTTCTTTTGCACACTTTGGAAATAAAAAACTTTTAGCACCTTTTTGTGAATCTTTTTCGATACAATAATATACTCCTCTACCTCGCACCGAAGTACATTCGGTGACAGCCAAGCTGTCATCTCGCTCAGCTAACACGTCATATGACATCCAATTCCAGGGTCTCCTGCATGACTTAGCAGCCAAACTTAGGTTACACCCGACGCCGAGGACGGAATAAAAAGGGGACACTATACAAAAAAATATCAAAGGGTTTGCTAGTTACTCAATACTCTGTTCCCGCTCCGACATGTATATGCTGTGTTAAATACAGAGTTTAATTTGTTAATTGAAGGACAAGACAAGAACCTCTGAAGATTCTATTTATATACAGTGGTGGCCAGATAGTTTGATGTGCGTTTAAAAATGTTTAATTATTTGTACCTTCAAACAAAAAAAAAACAAATGAAATTAGTTTTTTTTACAAATCATTTCAGAGCCAATGTTGATTTTTATTTCTCTACTTACGAAATATATATGTAATCCGACTATTACCCCACATTAGTTAAGTATATACCTAACAACGCACTGTGAGGAGAAAAATATATATAATTTTGTTTTTTTTTTTTATTAAAGGAGTTGTTGATACTTAATAATACTTAATAAACAAGGGTTGACAAAAAGGTAGTTAGTGTAACAGGGTCTTAGCTAGGCAGGTCTGAACTGCACTAAAGTGAAGTCTTAAAGTTCTAAGAATATTTATACGAGTTTTTGTTAGGGTGCCGTGATTTTAGGGAGTTGACTGGCCTGATCGATTCCGATTGGTCACTTTGCAGTGCTTGGCTATAATGCCGAGTAGTGTGTTTCCACGAAAACAGTGTAATGCAACCCTCTTTACTGCGCGTGGGAGTTAGTTAGATAGGGTGAACTGTATATAAAAAAAAAGTGTGTCAGGATTTGTTCTGTTTGCAATTTTGCAACCTGAGCGGGTTGAAATATTTGAATGTATGGGGATTTGTTTATATTAATGTATAAAGGGTCTCGTGTAGGGAGACGGATATGTTACTAAATGTATGTGGAGGTGTAATCATTCTCCTGGGCTGTCTTTCGTTGCTCGCACGTCATCTTTATTTCTGAGCAGCAATGCCGTCGAATAAGGAGACAAAGAACGCCTCCAAACACAGTAGTTTAGCTTTTTTAAATAACTCTCTCTTCTCCATTGAATTTTTAAATTTTCTGCAATGTTTACCATTTGCTTTTTTCAACTTAAAACTGTTTTTGCCAATTTTCACATTACATTTGTGTAAATTCTTATCTCGACCTCCGTCAAAACATGTTTCACCTATGTCTTTATTTTTCCACCTGGGCATCAGACGCATCTTTTATGGTGTCTACCTCACCTTCTTCATTAATCTACAATAAGCCAAAAAATCTGGTACGCAATAATTTAAGTAGGCACACCACATAATGAAACAACCGATTATATTACAGTTTTCTGTGTCTATATTCAAAGGTGCAGTTTTAAGTGTACCTTTTCAACCAGTTTCTTTGATTAGCTTCTATATAATAGTCTTCTACAAAACCTCTGATATACTTGGACATGTTTTCGAAGCAATAATAACCGTTGACGTTATCCGGCGTCTTTTCCCAAAATAGATGCATAAGATATTTGTGGATATTATTTGTACCTGCCCATCTAGAATTTAGTTTCACCGTTTTCTGGTCTTTTTTATGCAATATAACATTCCGCAATTCATACGTTTTCCTTAAGGGGGTCGCCTTGTGTCTCGAGTTCAAAAAAAAAATTTTTTGTTTAAATCTTATTTTTAGAATGTGTAAAATGCATGGGCAAAAGGATTTTACAAAATCTATATAGCCGAAACCTGAGTGTGCACAGCGGGCAACAACTTTGAAACACGTTTTACTAGGAACATTATTGTACAAAACTGCTTCATATCCCAACAACTACTTAACCGACTGCTCAAATTTTTAAAATATTTTGATTATATACAAACTTATCTAATAACTTAAAACTTTGTTGCTTTGTTGGAATCTTATCAGCAGTTGAGCTATTTTTTTTATGGGTTGGGCAGAGTATTTCGAAACAAACAAAATATAATGTTTTCAAAAAAATATGGAAACATTGTTTAAATATCAATTGATGATAAATACAAACAATAAATTGTATTATTTAAATCGTTTTGTCAAAAATTTTGTTTTTAAACTTTAGTGACAAAAGCAGCCTTGACACTAGACGACCCCCCTTATATTTTCTGTCAACTCATTATTTTTCAAATTCTTTGCTTACGGCTTCAAACAAAACATCTTCGATGAAGAAAATTACGTATGTAGGTGTGCTAAAAACCCTAAAGCCTTTATTATGGCACATTGCAACATGAAAGGTGTATTTTTTTACACCATGGCCAAAAGCACATACTTTCCTTCAGGCGTTGCAAAAGAAGTTTGCTCGATAAAGTCATTAAGTACTGGAATTTGGAAATATGTAGCCTATCAGTTCGACTTTAAGTCTAATTGCCCTGTGAAGACTTCAGCCTTTAAATTTTATTGATAATTAGAGTATCCTTTCAGAGTATGCGTCAGGGCCGTTTTATCAGATTTATTTAAATGTCTATCAGATTTTATCATATCCTTATAATTACTTAAACTTAAAAGTACTGCTCTTTTTATAAGTTTGGAATATCACAGTGTCCAAAAACCCCGGCTTACAATTTTACGGACAAACAGCACATCACACTTTACAACCTTATTGGAACTATGTAGCAAAATCTCAAAGCAATACTGTTTAACATTTATATTTCATAAAATTAGATGCATACTACAAATAGAATCGTTACTTATGCCAAAAGTATGGAAAAGTGCAGCAATCACAATGTTTCATTAAGCTGGGAAATCCCCTCACGTCTCATTTTCCAACCCCTAAAACATAAGGCCAACCATAAGTATCTTGGTTTTATACGTTCAACAGAAATTCAACTAGGGTAAAAAAAAACTCTTATGAAGAAGGTTCGTAGAACTGATTGGCTTCTAAGGCAACCAAAAGTTATCCTTGGACAATAAGGTTAAGCTGTGCAATGTTTTTTTGACCTCAGTTTAGAAATGCGGTATCCAGATTTATGCATAGCTCGCAAATAACTGTCGACCGTTTCTCATTGTCTGCAAATAAGTGCTTTTCCTGACTCTTTACGAAAAGACTCGGCGAGCAACCGATTTATCGGTTCTTAAATGAGATCGCTCGGAGCGAAACCGTTCTTTTCTATACTTTTTTGTTCTGGTTGTTCCAAGACCGTTTCGTCGTGTTTAGTGAAGCAAAAAGTCTTTTGCGTATGTATTGGTATACATTCACATGCATAGGCAAGCAAATCGTTAAGGTTCTGTTTTGCAAACGAAATATATGAAATGCGATCGTGGATTGAGTTCGTGAGTAAACCGTAAAGGCCGTTTGCGTTGAGATTTTCGGTCAATCGTTCTTTTGCTAAATCTCATTGTGCGAGCGTTTCTCGCTTCGCTCTTTACGCACTGCATATTGAAAGACCGATATACAAAGCGCTCAAAGAAAAGAACTCAACAGAAAACACAAATGAAGACAGCATGAGTCTCTTGATCAGAGCGAGAGCGAGAGAGTATGAAGTATTTCGGTTGTGCTCGCAACGAAAGCGCAAAAAGAAAAACGGTCAACAGTTATTTGCGAGCTATGGATTTATGGTATTGCCTCGAAATGTCATCTTAACATGATAAGAGTGGCACAACCCAAAATATTGTGGGGACTCTCTAACTCTCCCTGGTATATGAGGATGAAGAATCTTGAAAACAATCTAAATATATCACAATCTAAATATATCAATCGAGCCTGATATCCTTCCACACGCCTCAGCTTCGCATCAGTGGAGAATCAGATAAGTAGAAACATTCTTATTGACATTCCAATTATTCATCATACATACCTACCTATATAGAAAAAAGTTTCCCGCTCTTTTTCCATAGCGACTTTTCACTCTAATTTGTGTGTACATACCATTGTATTTTCTTTATCTGTCCTGATCTAGTAGATTATCCTAGAAATTTCATTCCATTCCTTTGCATCTTTTATTTATTCCATCGCGCGAAAAATTATCTACCCATATGTACATAAGTGCATAAGTGAGTAAAATCGCGTTTCTGTGTTTTGCCAAATTTCATGAAACCGATCTTACCCGAAAATTTGCATTAGCTCCAACAAGCGCACCGCCGCTTCAAAAACTACAAGAAATCCACTTCCCAATTTTTCTTATACAACTCATATATGTATGTATCAGAGAAAGTCAAGGGTGTGACTTTTTGGCATCCAAATCACACTTATAAATTTAGAGTGCTCACAAACAGCAAGAAAACAATAACACACTCAAACGCACAAATCGCTTTCCGTGTTTCGTGTTCTTGCATTCTGTCACTCACTCAAACAGTAAGCGTCGATTCTATTTCACCTAACACCCAAAAATTTTGCGTACATAAGTTAACGGCATCGAGCACTCAAAGCAAATGTACGAACATCAACGATAGATCACAAAAAGCAATGAGCAATAATGCGCTAAGAACGAAACGCTCATGTTTTACAGTTATGTTTTCGAGTGTCTTCAACTTTCATGCATGAGAAGAGCATTGAGCACTGATCGTTGGTTTGTTTTTTAATCGTTTGATTTCAGTTGTTAATTAATGCCTTAGAAGGAATAACCAAAATGACTGAAACGCTGGACTCTATAAAAAGTAAAATTGATTGTGGAACGTACACTTTAACACAAAAACATAAGGGAAGAAGTGCTATGTGGAACATTTTGCTTTCCATTGTTAAAGAAGACCTGCAGCCCCTGCCGAAAAGTGCTAAAATTTGTGGCTGGCCACACATCAAATTTGTCCCGGCATAAATGTTGCATGACATTAAGGCAATCAAGAGAATAGACGAAAGCGTCGGCAACATTCAAAGCAGAAAAATGCAGTCAATGGATTGTCCAAGATTGTCAGCCGTTTTCATCAGTAAAAGCATGGTGCAGTTTTTTATCAAAATTGGTGCCGCCTATGGAGATCACATAGATGTGGATGACTTGCTGCCTAGTCCATCAACGTTAAGTCGAAAGGTCCACAAAGACCCTGAAGAAAAAATAGGGTTGATATCATCGGAAATTAAAATAGCAGCAGATAGATACAGCAGGATTAGCTGCTTCTTAGGTATCACAATTCATTATCAAAAAAACCATGTTCTTTGTGCATTAGAAAACAACATCAGGCTAAACTGCAGCAGTCATCTTTTAAACAATTGTTAAGAACAATCATTTACAGAAACAACGGATCTAGACAAAACAGTGACGACATGCAAAAAAATTGTAAGATTCTTCAAAAAACCCAGTTTGCAGAATTAGTTAAACACTTCTTTAAAGAGTTCATGCCCAACAATGTGGAACTCAAACTACGCAATGCTGAAATCCATCGACGATAATTGGGTGGCTGTCAACACTATATTAAGCGAGAAAGGGACCGAAAGATTGATGGATGTCAATAGGTCAACATTAAAAATGTTAGTTGGGTTGAAAGAATTTTTAAAGAACTTCAAACTTGCAGCTCTCCTTCAATTTGTTTTGTGCTGCCTTCAATTACAAAAATTTGTGTGCTATGAGAACCCAATATATCAGTCATTTTATCAATTGCAAGACAAATTTTAACATAAGGCGTTTTTTCTGTATCCTCCGGCTGCACATATGCAGGATACAGACCTGGCCGAAATTAAAGAACAGTGTGTTTCAGAAATGTTAAAATTTTATATTTCAAAAGAAAGTGATACAACACAACATGTTTCTAGTCCATATTCATCAAGCACAGAACGCTCCACTTTACCAGAGCCGTCACCAAGCTTAAGCTCTGTATCAAAACCAGAATTTTTTTTCCCAACATTAGTTGCTGCACCATCTAATAACAAATCTTGAGAATCTCCAATAGAAGAAATAGAACAATATTGTAGAGAAAGGGTTATTTCAAGTCATTATTTCGATGTATTGCGGTGGTGGAAAGTAAATTAAAATCGTTACCCTCTTCTGTCAAAGGTGGCATTGAAGTTTATTTCAAAACCTGCAAGTAGTGCACTGGCTGAAAGGGTATTTTCATTAGCAGGCAATGTCATTATTGAAAAGCGGAATAGATTGGGACCAACATCTGTGGACAGTTTAGTATTTTTACACTCTTATTACAAGCATATTAACAAATCAGAATAAGTTATGTTTAATTTTTTTATAATTCACATGCTAAATTTCGTTCATCCTTTTTTTTTTCATTACTAGTCATTGAAGACAAAATTTAATTACCATATTTTTAAGCACATTATAAGACCTAGTCATTGAAGATGCATACATTTGTAGTAATTATAAGCATTTGCTATTTTTATTTTTTTTGTTATTTGTTAGTCATTGAAGACTTATAAAATATGTAATGCCTTTGTTCTAAACATTAAAATTAAATACATAAGTATGTACATATGAATATATAACACGGAATGAGACAGCAAAACACGGCTTTTTATTTTCATTTCACTAATATGAATGTATATCTGCATATTCAGAAACAAATATGTATGCATGTATGAAGCCAATGCAAAAATAACAACACACATGTATCTCACATACTGTTTGTCTCAAGTGTTGTGCTCTCAATTTCGCTCATTCCTTTTGCTTTAGCATTTTGCTCGGCCTCAACTCATGTATATATGCAGAATAAGAGCACGAAACCAATTTGCGATTGTGCGAATGTCCATGTTCGAAATTGAATTGTTGATCACACTCTAAGTGTCGTTAACGCACAAATAATTCGGGTACACTTATTGTTAGGGTGTACCCTTGCCGTTTTCTGATATGTAATACTTTTGCGACATATACATACATACATGCAAATGGGCACCGGTAATTACATACTTTGTGTATATATGTATTTGTTTTTCCGCACTTATTTCAATTTAAAGCGCAAAATCAATAAAAGTTGCAATTTCCAAATGTAAACAAGCAACCAGTTAACACCACAGCTGATCGACCATCAGTGCTGTCACAGTCACGACATTTGCCACTCCAGAAAGAAATAAAAATAATTCTGGTTAAAATTCATTTAGAAATTAATAAAAAGGAGAAAATATATATATAAATATTTAATTTCCGTAAAAACTTTAATTTTTGTCAAAATTTCAAAATAAGGTCTGTGCCGAGCTTTCCGGATTCAAATTTAAAACAGATCAACGCCAAAATTCGTATGTTTTTATACCCTTGCAAGGGTATATTAATTTTGGTCAAAAGTTTGCAACGCATAGAAAGAAGCGTTTCCGACTGTATAAAGTATATATATTCTTGATCAGCACGACAAGCTGAGTTGATATAGCCATGTCCGTCTGTGCGTTTGTCTGGATCAACAGCTTTTCTCTCCTCCGAGACCCTTAAAGCTACAGTGCTGAAATTTTGCACCCAGGCTTCTTTTTGCTGCAGGCATTGTATATCTCGGAATCATCCCTATCAGATGACTATATCATATAGCTCCCATAGGAACGATCGGTGAAGAATAGAAATAAACTTCAATAACTTTGTTGTTTTTCAATCAATTTTTACGAAATTTGGTGTTCATAAGTTTAAGACAAGATGTTCGATTGTCGGTCGTGGTTTTTTTTTTTGCGCTCTCGCTTTTATCTATCATTTTATTTAATCCCTCAAATAAAAATTATTTCCTTCGGAATCTAGTGCCGAAATAACGTATTACGTGATTAACTTAACTTATTGTAAATTGTTTTTAAATATTTACTCAAAGCTATTACTACACTTTATAACAAAACTCCAAGTTTTGTTGTTTTGTCTGCATAGATTTGGATTTTGTGTTTTTGATCTATTTTACTTGCATTCGCGCTCTCGCGTACATATTAGTGTTGTTGTTTGTGTGGTGCTTGCTTTCGCGTTTGCACATTGCCCGCGATCGCGATAGTTACTCTCGCGTTTGTACCACTCTTTGTTGTGTGTGTTTACTATATCTCTTAATTTCTTTCTCTTCAATTTTTTCTTGTGATTTTAAATCTTTAACACTTGTGTTATTTCTTGGTTCGTATATATATTGCATTGCACAATTTAAATGTCTTCTCTTTTAAATTTATTCACATTTTTGTAATTTATTATTGATTTAATTTTTCATCAATATAAATAAATAATTAAATTTACAATGGTTGTCTGCTCTTCGAAAAAGTACCCTCATCCCAAAAAAGTGCAAAAAGACTATCTTTTGTACTGGCATTGTGATAACATTATGATGTTAGACAGCCAAAGTAAAGGATAGTATTTGAAACGGTTGGGGGCCTAAAGTGAAGTTGTGAAGCGTGCCGGGACGTAGAAAATGAGATGCGTCTATTTATGCGGCGGACGAGAGAGGGATTTAAATCCCTCTCGGCTGGTTTTCTGAAACTTCGTAATAAGTTTGTGTCTCTGGATACTCAGTTTGATAGTTATAAACCAAGGGTAGGCAGCCAAATTTCACAAGTGAGTCCGACAACAACATTTACAACAAACATCAATCCGGGCAGAGAAAAAGGTCACGATCGCGAGTCCGAACAGAGGTCATTAATGTGCGTGTTTGTAGACAGAGGAACGCACAAAAATGAATGCGGGACGCACGCTCAACTGAGGGATGCACAAGGAACGATAGCGAGCTCGATCGAGAAAGGGTCATAAATGTGCGATTTTGACGATAGAGGGACGTACAAGCAGTTGCGGGAGGGGAAAAGGTCTTGATCGAGAGTTCTCGGAAGGTCCTTCCGTCAGATGTAACTGGCTCCCGAGTGCTTATGTACGCTGACGATGTTAAACTTTGTATTAGTTTTAAAGACTTAAGCTCTCCACGTCTGCTTCAAGTCGATCTTAATAACTTTCAAACTTGGTGTGAAATTAACTTATTACAGCTCAATGTTTCGAAATGTAATGTCATGTCATTTCACAGATCGTCTTTCAATTAGTGGTGTATTATCGTAATTAACGTTTGTACGAGATTAATGAATATTGTACTCATGGACCACAAATTAAATTTTACTCGTCTTATTAATATTACTGTCAGTAAAGCTTGTGTTCGTTAAGCGATGGTCGAAAGAACTTGACGATTCTTACACAACCAAAACTCTTTTTATTTCACTGGTCCACCCTATTTTGGAGTATGGATCATGTGTTTGGTCTCCACAATACGGATCACACCAAGTTTTTTTCCTTACGTTTTGTTTGTTTGTGTGATCTCTTATATAGGCTTATAAGACTAACAACAATTTTCTAGTTTTATCTTAATCTAACACGTAACCTAACATCTGAAGGATGCTACATTGATCTATGGACCTGATTAATTGCTAGAGGGTTGGAAGGTCGTTTCGTTAAAGACTAGTTCTTTCACGTACTCGGGTTAATGATTTTGCCAGTTTATTCGGGTTGTACCTTTTTTTCGGTTAGTACACTAGGAATATCTAGGTCTTTCTGTACGCTTTCATTTCAGATATACCAAGGTGCTCCCGTGATAGTTCTGATAACCTTAAATTGTCCCTTTGTATGGTGTCGATATTGCTCTTGCTTGCGTTTCCCCACAGTGCAGAGCCGTATGTCCAGATGGATTTTAATACCGAGTTGTAGAGGAGAACTTTGAATTCCAGACATAGGGGAGATCGTGCATTGATGAGGCAATGTAATCCGGTTGCTTTAAGCTTCAGCTGCTTTTTATACCCTGTACGCGTAGGGTAAAAGGGTATACTAAAGTCGCTAAAATGTATGTAACAGGCAGAAAGAAGCGTTTCCGACCCCATAAAGTATATATATTCTTGATCAGCATCAACAGCCGAGTCGATTGAGGCATGTCCGTCTGTCCGTATGAACACCTAGATCTCGGAGACTATAAGAGCTAGAGCTACCAGCATGAGCATCCGTCTTATGCCTAGGCAGATCAAGTTTGTTCCATATTTTAACCACGCCCACTTCCGCCCCCGCAAATGAAAAAATAAAATTTTAAAATGAATTTACTAGAGCTGTAATAAAGATATGGAAATCTTATTTGGTAGACATAATTATCAATTCAAATCGGACAATAAACATCGGAGATATAGCCTTTTGCATTTAAGATTAAGAAAGAGCGAGATAGCATGCGTTAGCTATTGCTGCATGTTAAAGGGAATTTCGTTTTGAATTGATGCCAATTTAAGGGTGTTTTAACATTTGTCTAGTGCCTACGCGAATATAAGATAGTTTAAAATTTTTGCTACGCCCACTTGCGCCCCCGCAATTTAGAAAAAACGAATTACTAGGGAAGTTTTAAAGGAATCACATTCTTTTTTGGCACACCCAACAATATGGCCAAAATGCATCATCTGACCAAATTTAGTCGAAATCGTACAATAAATATCGAAGATATACGAATGTGCATTTTGATCTCAATTGCCAAGGCGTCATTGGCTGGCAAGAGTGAGCGAGATAGCATGCGGTAGCGCTGCTGCATGTTAAAAGGAATTTTGAATTAAGTTGATGCCGATCTTGATTTAATATAACTAGTTGGTACAGAGTATACTCAATGTCGGCAGGGACGACTTGCTTGCTTCATTTTTCGCTTCGATATGCTTCCGCCAAGTTAAATTTCCGTCGAGGTGGACTCCAAGATATACAACATCGTCTGATTGAGGCACTGGCACGTTGTTAAGCGTCAATGATGGTCAGTTTCGCTGATGCGCCAATCTGCTAGCCACTTTTTAACTTCCTTTAAGTGGGTTGGCAGTTGCTCAGCAGTTTTGATCGAACATTTGGAGCGTCTGAGGATAGCCGTGTCATCGACGAAAGTAGATGTGGTGAGTGTAGGGCTTGTTGGTATGTCCGCTGTGTACAAAAGATAAAGTGTTGGACCCAACACGCTGCCTTGAGGTACACCTGCTTTTGAATCGAAGTACGGCAAATATTCTGCTGGATAGATATGATTCCATTAGCCTGTGTCTGTGTGTGTGCATTGTGGGAGCGTCGTTTTTATTTTATATATTAGGCCGTCAAGCCAGACTTGGTCAAAGTCTTGGGCGACGCACAGTGGGGCCATTTCCCATTTCGCTTATCAAAAATCATATCTTCTAAAGTAGTGAAGCGATTTTCAAAATTTAAAAAACATTTGATAGCTAATTGTTCAAGCTTCAAATAGAGTTATTACCGAGGTGCCACGTGCTGGGGTTGCTTAGATATAAATATCATAAATACTTCTTCCTTCATCGTGGATAGATGTGTTTTCCTGTGCTCCTGCATAATTTCTTTTATTTCGGTTTTAAATTCACCGCGCCTGCTTAAAAATTCTGCTAATAATTTAGCAATAAATATTGACATTATTCTGTCATTTAAATTTTTGTCATTGCGCTTTTTGTTTATATTAACTATACAAAAGCAAAATCAAAGCATTGAACTTAATATTTGAAAAAACAACAAAATTGTTTACAGCAGTTTTGTTGTTTTTGTTATTTCTTTGCTCTTGCGTTTGTACCTTTGACCGCTTTAATACCGCTCTCGCGCTCTCGCCAACGCATTGTTGTTGCATGTGCAGTGCTGTTGGCTCTCCCGCTCTCTTGTTCGAATTTATTTTATTCGCGCTCGCATCTATCTGTCTCGCGTACAAGTGATACGTGTATTTGTGTAGTGCTTAGTTCTCTTAGTTCTTGCACTAATCTTTGCGAGTTTGACCCCAGTGTCGAATTTGCTTAATAAATCTGAGTGAGTTTTTTCTTTGGCCTTTTTGATATTTATTTTTTTTTATAAAATTTTTGAGTTATAATTAAATTTAAAAAATGTGTGTCTGCTCAAGCAAAAAGTGTTTGAACCCCCCTTCACCCTGTTGGCTGTGTGACAATGTCATGCACGTTAAATGTGCTGGCTACACGGCCAGAGTAAGGGATTGCTTGGAGCAGAAAGGGGGGCTCAAATGGGGTTGTGACTCATGTCGAGAGGTTGAGATCGAAATGAGGGTGTTGATGAGGCAAACCAGGGATAGATTGAAGAAATTGTCATCTGGTTTTCGTAAACTCTGCGATGAGTTCAATGCTGTGGAGAGCAAATTAAGCAGCTATAAGCTGTTAAATGAGTCTCCAAAGCGTAAGAAAACTAGTATGCGCAATCTGTCCTTGCATTTGCCTGTGCCCAATCCCATCTCGGCCGTAGTTCCACAACCTCCTTCACTGCTCACTGTGACAAATCCTCCGCAGCTTATTTCGTTTACCACCCCCATTTCTCAAGGTGGTCGCAAGGAAGAGGCTATCTCCGTTTCTCCAGGAAATGGTCTCTCTTTGCAGACGAATAAAGCTGTAGTTTCCAAAAAGTCCGGGCAATTATCAATAACTGTTGATATTGCCGATAGTAGTCCAGTTGGAGGTGCAATACCGGACACGCAGGCGGATTCAATCGCGGTCGTTGACGCTGCGGTTGATTTGCGGCCTGGTTACTATAAGCCTTTAACTGGAGTTCCACCTAAGAAACATATATTTGTTTCAAGGCTTGATCCCGAACATTTGTCGGATGATGTCTTAGCTTTTATTAAGACAAAAATTCAAGCTCATCACTATAAAGCTAAAATAGCGGTGGAAAAATTTAAATTTAAATATTCGAGGGAGATATCCTCCTTTAAAATAAGTGTCCCAGTTGAACTGTTTGACAGTATATGTCATAGAAGTTTTTGGTCGGATCACATTTTAGTAAAAGAATACACGGCCAAAAAGAAAACTCGAGATCCGGTTAGGCTTTCTATCCCATCTAATTCTTCATCTTCCGGAATATCAGCATCGGCTGGTGTTCCAAAAAACTAATCTCGTCCCTTCATCTGGCCGATCAGAATGTGAGAGGACTTTAATCTAAGCTTCCAAGGCTCTATCTAGATAGTTTAGCATTTGAATTTGAAATTTTAGTGTTTACTGAGACATGGTTAAAACCCGATATTAACGATGCATCTGTTCTTTCCGCAAAATTTTCAACTTTTAGATGTGATCGGACTTCTCGTGTAGGCGGAGGAGTTCTAATTGCAGTTGACTCGGCCTTAACTTCTGACCAAATTCATTCACCGGACATTCTGGAGATTGAGTTTGTTAGTGCTAAGGTCAGATTCAAGTCTTTCTCTGTCTACATTACTTGTTCTTACATCCCGCCACAATCCAACATGGCGGTGTACGCAAAACATTAAGATTCTATTCAATATATTTCTTCATTGCTTTTTGATAGAGATATCTTAATCGTCTTTGGTGACTTTAATTTACCAGAAATAGCATGGTCTCAATCTGATGAATCTACTTTGTTGCTTCCTTCTAAATCTCACTGCTTTGTTGATGGCCTTTTTGAGCTATCATTAGCTCAAATAAATCCTGTGCGAAATAACATAGGCAGATCCTTAGATCTGATATTTGTGTTGGATTCCACCAACTGTGCAGTTACTAGAACCGACCCTCTAGTCTTGCCTGAAGACAATTTTCATCCTACTTTGGATTTATCTGTAGATCTGTCGTTTCCTGCACCGATTGTTGGTGTCAGTCCTGTGATTAAATCTCGTAATTTTCGCAAGACTAACTTTGTTAAACTGAATGAGCTCATTCTGAGAACTGACTGGTCATCCTTATACAGTTACTCAGACATGGATCTTGCTATCTCGTTGTTTTATGATACTCTTGGTTCTCTTTTTAAGGTTTGTGTCCCACTGAGGACTCCAGTGTCGTCTCACCGACCTCCGTGGTTTTCTCGTGAGCTATCCAACTTGAAAAATGTTAAATCCAGATATTATAAAAAATACAAGAAAATTTTATGTTGCTTAACAAGCACTGCTATAATAATTACCTCAAGCGTTGTAAGCTTGAGTTTTCCCGTGATCCTAAACAGTTTTATAGCTTTGTGAATTCTAAACGTAAGATGCTTGTCCACCGTATCCTTATCAGATAGAAAGATCTTATTGTATTTGTAGTCCTTCGATCGATGAAGGTTCGCTTCTTAGCGAATACACCTGGTCCTGATGGATTACCCGGTTGTGTACTCAGATTTTGTGCTGAGGCTCTATGTAAGCCACTTCAAAAACTTTTTTTGTTGTCCGTTAAATCTTGTCATTTCCCTTCTATTTTATATAATTCCTCTTCATAAAAATGGTAAAAAGTCCGAAGCATCCAATTATAGGGGTATTTCTAAATTGTCCGCTATTCCTAAAGCATTGGAAAAGTTAATCACTTCTCAATTGCAACATTTTTGTAGATCTATTATTTCACCATCTTAGCACGGGTTTGTGAAACGTAGATCTACAACCACTAACCTCTTAGAATTTACATCATTAACGATCGAAAGATTTAGGAATGCAAGGCAAACTGATGTCGTTCATACTGATTTCAGTAAGGCTTTTGATTCTGTTAATCATACACTTGTTCTTTTAAAATTAAACAAAATTGGTTTCCCATGCAGTTTAATTAGGTGGATTCGTGAATACCTGACAGACAGAACACAGAAAGTTCTATTCAAGTCTTCAAGTTCTAGGTCTATCCAAGTCACTTCGGGGGTGCCTCAGGGTAGTCATCTGGGACCTTTGCTATTTACCCTTTTTATTAACGATCTTCCATCCGTTATAATTCATTCTCGTGTCCTCATGTACGCAGATGATGTTAAGCTTCGTCTCAGCTACAGAGTCATTATATCTCCCTCACGGTTGCAGTCTGACCTCCAAAACTTTCAGTTTTTGTGTCAACACAACTTATTAAACCTAAACACATCTAAATGCAAGGTCATGACTTTTTTCAGAAATACTCCTCAGTTGATTACCTACTTTCTTAATAACGTTCCATTAACCAGACTTAATGAGATCATTGACTTGGGAGTACTTATGGACCATAAATTGACTTTTAAGTCCCATATAAGCACTACTGTCGGAAAAGCCATGGGTGTTCTTGGGTTTGTTAAAAGATGGTCAAAGAAATTTGACGATCCATATTCTACCAAAGTTCTTTACACCTCATTGGTTCGTCCAATTTTAGAATATGCTTCCCGCATATGGTCACCCCAATACGATTCACATAAAGCAAGAATAGAATCAGTTCAAAAACAGTTTCTTCTCTTTGCTCTTCGTGGTCTGAACTGGGATCGTAATATCAACTTACCTTCGTACTCTAGTAGACTTCTTTTACTTGACCTTCCTTCCCTTACTAATCGTAGATTAATGCTTGGCATCATATTTATGCACAAGCTCCTTAATGGGGATATAGACTCTCCCGAGCTATTAAACCGAGTAAAACTAACAGTTCCTTGTAGACCTACTAGAAACTATATTCCTCTAACACTTCCACGATGTACTGCTAACTGCCTAATGTATGAACCTTTTCGAGTTCTTTGTTCTGATTATAATCGTCTTTATCATGTAATCAGTTCAGAGCTCTCTATTCCTTTACTAAAAACTTCTATCCTTTCCTATCTAGCACGTAATTAGCTATAGTTTCGCTTTTTGTCTGTGTTTTGTGAATTGTCCCCGCGACTCGAGCCGTGCGTCATGCAGCTTGCGCCCCTTGGTCGGTTGGGCGGGAGGTGGGGGCAATTAGTGCTCCCGTTGGGATTCGCGCGTAAAAAAAAAAAAAAATCAAGATCATTTAAATTCACTTAAAAAACGCTTTTTTGATGACAAATGAACTTTATTATTCTAATTTGTAAAGATAAATAAGATTTTTAATGTTTTGTCTTAATTTTTAATTTAAATTGCGAAAAAAATATACCATTGCAAGGGTACATTAATTTTGGTCTCCTCCAAAACCCTTAATGCTACAGAGCTGAAATTTTACACATAGACTTTTTTTTGCTGTAGGCATTGTATATCTCGAAATCATCCTTATCGGATAACTATATCATATAGCTACCATAGGAACGATAGGTCGAGAATAAAATTAAGCTTCCACAACTTTGTTGTTTTTCAGTCGAATACTATGAAATTTGTATTCTATTAGTTGAATATACTTTCTAAAATATCTACCAAGTTTCGTCAGAATTGGTTGACTATATCATATAGCTCCCATAGGAACGATCGGTCAGCAATATAGTTTTAGAGCAATAACTTGAGTGTTTAAAAAGCGATTGCCCCAAAATTTTCTATTTTGGTATAGAAATGCCTGTGCTAAGTTTCAGCCAAATCGGTTGACTATATGTTATAGCTCCCATAGGAACAATCTGATAAAAAATTTTTTTTTTTGGTCGAATCACATTTTTTCTCAAGCTATTAACATTTTATGTAGGTTTGATTTGTTTAATATGCTCTCCAGTGATTTTGTTACTTTATAAATATGTAAATATTAAATAACAGTTTGCCAAATTTGCATGCGCTCTTCTTCTTCCTTGTACCTGGAACGCGATTTTAACGCGAGGTTGCATTAGTTTTTTGGCTTTTTGACAACTTTCCGCAAAAAAGCGCAAAACTGCACTATATAGGTCTGATAGGTGAATGTTCCCTCTATCAGATTTATGTGGTTTCATCGTGTATCTAGGTGTATCTCTGTTGATTCTACTCCGCCAAAGTTGGAAAAATGCGAAAATTTAGTGTATTTTTGAAACGTCTCCAATTCCCTGAGTATTTCAAATTTCATTAAATTTTTTACAACAAATAACCCAAAATTGATCTATTTCTCGAATAAAGTAAAAATATTTAAGATCGGTTGTTTAATTCGGCCAATATTCAGTTTCAAAGTTGCAAGTTTTTTAAAAATTCTACATTTGTTTCATATGTGAAAAATGTCTCCACTTTGAGATGATGTAGCACCCACAATTCTTATCGGATTTCAATAATATTTTGGATCCATAACTTCTGAAGTATTATCTGTCGATTTCATTATTCACTTTTGCCCAACGCGATGGTGAAAAAAATGATTTTCGGTCAACTATCCGGGCAGAGGCCCCACTGTGCGACGTCGAGAAAAATTGCTGTGCAATATTCTTTTTGCTCATTGCTTTCTGATAGAGATATCTTAATCGTCTTTGGTGACTTTAATT
This sequence comes from Drosophila austrosaltans, assembly GCA_035045865.1. Lineage (NCBI taxonomy): Eukaryota > Metazoa > Arthropoda > Insecta > Diptera > Drosophilidae > Drosophila > Drosophila austrosaltans. The sequence goes on along the minus strand of JAWNOQ010000073.1, from coordinate 3,409,278 downwards.
TACCAGAAATAGCATGGTCTCAATCTGATGAATCTACTTTGTTGCTTCCTTCTAAATCTCACTGCTTTGTTGATGGCCTTTTTGAGCTATCATTAGCTCAAATAAACCCTGTGCGAAATAACATAGGCAGATCCTTAGATCTGATATTTGTGTTGGATTCCACCAACTGTGCAGTTACTAGAACCGACCCTCTAGTCTTGCCTGAAGACAATTTTCATCCTACTTTGGATTTATCTGTAGATCTGTCGTTTCCTGCACCGATTGTTGGTGTCAGTCCTGTGATTAAATCTCGTAATTTTCGCAAGACTAACTTTGTTAAACTGAATGAGCTCATTCTGAGAACTGACTGGTCATCCTTATACAGTTACTCAGACATGGATCTTGCTATCTCGTTGTTTTATGATACTCTTGGTTCTCTTTTTAATCCAGATATTATAAAAAATACAAGAAATCGGGACGTTCTTCAGACTTTGCTCTTTACGCAGTTGCTCGCTCCAATTTTATGTTGCTTAACGAGCACTGCTATAATAATTACCTCAAGCGTTGTAAGCTTGAGTTTTCCCGTGATCCTAAACAGTTTTATAGCTTTGTGAATTCTAAACGTAAGATGCTTGTCCACCGTATCCTTATCAGATAGAAAGATCTTATTGTATTTGTAGTCCTTCGATCGATGAAGGTTCGCTTCTTAGCGAATACACCTGGTCCTGATGGATTACCCGGTTGTGTACTCAGATTTTGTGCTGAGGCTCTATGTAAGCCACTTCAAAAACTTTTTTTGTTGTCCGTTAAATCTTGTCATTTCCCTTCTATTTTATATAATTCCTCTTCATAAAAATGGTAAAAAGTCCGAAGCATCCAATTATAGGGGTATTTCTAAATTGTCCGCTATTCCTAAAGCAATTGAAAAGTTAATCACTTCTCAATTGCAACATTTTTATAGATCTATTACGTCACCATCTCAGCACTGGTTTGTGAAACGTAAATCTACAACCACTAACCTCTTAGAATTTACATCATTAACGATCGAAGGATTTAGGAATGCAAGGCAAACTGATGTCGTTTATACTGATTTCAGTAAGGCTTTTGATTCTGTTAATCATACACTTGTTCCTTTAAAATTAAACAAAATTGGTTTCCCATGCAGTTTAATTAGGTGGATTCGTGAATACCTGACAGACAGAACACAGAAAGTTCTATTCAAGTCTTCAAGTTCTAGGTCTATCCAAGTCACTTTGGGGGTGCCCCAGTGTAGCCATCAGGGACCATTGCCAATCACCCAATTTATTAACGATCTTCCATCCGTTATAATTCATTCTCGTGTCCTCATGTATGCAGATGATGTTAAGCTTTGTCTCAGCTACTGAGACATTATATCTCCCTCACGGTTGCAGTCTGACCTCCAAAACTTTCAGTTTTGGTGTCAACACAACTTATTAAATCTAAACACATCTAAATGCAAGGTCATGACTTTTTTCAGAAATACTCCTCAGTTGATTACCTACTTTCTTAATAACGTTTCATTAACCAGACTTAATGAGATGATTGACTTGGGAGTACTTATGGACCATAAATTGACTTTTAAGTCCCATATAAGCACTACTGTCGGAAAAGCCATGGGTGTTCTTGGGTTTGTTAAAAGATGGTCAAAGGAATTTGACGATCCATATACTACCAAAGTTCTTTACACCTCATTGGTTCGTCCAATTTTGGAATATGCATCCCTGCATATGGTCACCCCAATACGATTCACATAAAGCAAGAATAGAATCAGTTCAAAAACAGTTTCTTCTCTTTGCTCTTCGTGGTCTGAACTGGGATCGTAATATCAACTTACCTTCGTACTCTAGTAGACTTCTTTTACTTGACCTTCCTTCCCTTACTAATCGTAGATTAATGCTTGGCATCATATTTATGCACAAGCTCCTTAATGGGGATATAGACTCTCCCGAGCTATTGAACCGAGTAAAACTAACAGTTCCTTGTAGACCTACTAGAAACTATATTCCACGATGTACTGCTAACTACCTAATGTATGAACCTTTTCGAGTTCTTTGTTCTGATTATAATCGTCTTTATCATGTAATCAGTTCAGAGCTCTCCATTCCTTTACTAAAAACTTCTATCCTTTCCTATCTAGCACGTAATTAGCTATAGTTTCGCTTTTTGTCTGTGTTTTGTGAATTGTCCCCGCGACTCGAGCCGCGCATCATGCGGCTTGCGCCCCTTGGTCGGTTGGGCGGGAGGTGGGGGCAATTAGTGCTCCAGTTGGGATTCGCGCGTAAAAAAAAATCATTTAAATTCACTTAAAAAACGCTTTTTTGATGACAAATGAACTTTATTATTCTAATTTGTAAAGATAAATAAGATTTTTTAATGTTTTGTTTTAATTTTTAATTTAAATTGCGAAAAAAATATACCATTGCAAGGGTACATTAATTTTGGTCTCCTCCAAAACCCTTAATGCTACAGAGCTGAAATTTTACACATAGACTTCTTTTTGCTGTAGGCATTGTATATCTCGAAATCATCCTTATCGGATAACTATATCATATAGCTACATACCATAGGAACGATAGGTCGAGAATAAAATTAAGCTTCCACAACTTTGTTGTTTTTCAATCGAATACTATGAAATTTGTATTCTATTAGTTGAATATACTTTCTAAAATATCTACCAAGTTTCGTCAGAATTGGTTGACTATATCATATAGCTCCCATAGGAACGATCGGTCAGCAATATAGTTTTAGAGCAATAACTTGAGTGTTTAAAAAGCGATTGCCCCAAAATTTTCTATTTTGGTATAGAAATGCCTGTGCTAAGTTTCAGCCAAATCGGTTGACTATATGTTATAGCTCCCATAGGAACAATCTGATAAAAAATTTTTTTTTTGGTCGAATCACATTTTTTCTCAAGCTATTAACATTTTATGTAGGTTTGATTTGTTTAATATGCTCTCCAGTGATTTTGTTACTTTATAAATATGTAAATATTAAATAACAGTTTGCCAAATTTGCATGCGCTCTTCTTCTTCCTTGTACCTGGAACGCGATTTTAACGCGAGGTTGCATTAGTTTTTTGGCTTTTTGACAACTTTCCGCAAAAAAGCGCAAAACTGCACTATATAGGTCTGATAGGTGAATGTTCCCTCTATCAGATGTATATGGTTTCATCGTGTATCTAGGTGTATCTCTGATGATTCTACTCCGCCAAAGTTGGAAAAATGCGAAAATTTAGTGTATTTTTGAAACGTCTCCAATTCCCTGAGTATTTCAAATTTCATTAAATTTTTTACAACAAATAACCCAAAATTGATCTATTTCTCGAATAAAGTAAAAATATTTAAGATCGGTTGTTTAATTCGGCCAATATTCAGTTTCAAAGTTGCAAGTTTTTTTAAAAATTCTACATTTGTTTCATATATGAAAAATGTCTCCACTTTGAGATGATGTAGCACCCACAAATCCTTTCGGATTTCAATAATATTTTGGATCCATAACTTCTGAAGTATTATCTGTCGATTTCATTATTCACTTTTGCCCAACGCGATGGTGAAAAAAATGATTTTCGGTCAACTATCCGGGCAGAGGCCCCACTGTGCGACGTCGAGAAAAATTACTGTGCAATATTCTTTTTGCTCAAATGCTGTGCGGATCTCTGAGGTGGTACGATTGTCTTGATCAATTGTGCCAAGGTTTTCGCGGAAGTCAAACTGATGATGTGGGATAATATTTTGGTTTACCAGGATTGTGTTTATACGGAGTTGTAGGACCTTTTCAAATAGTTTGGAAAGACTTGGCAACAAACTGATGGATCTGTACGATGATGGCTGTGTTTTGTCTTTTCCGGGTTTTCGGATCATAATGAATACTGATTTTTTCCAAATTATGGGAAAGTGACCAATATTTACTATCGCGTTGCAGATGTGTTGCACGGCACAGAACGGGAGTTCTCGTATCATTTTCGCAGTTATTTTGTCATGACCAAGAGACTTTCTTGGGTTAAGATAGTTTTTAATAATTGCAGAAATTTCCTCCGCTTGGAATTTCGGTTGCTCACTTTCCATTGGCGTGTGCAGAGAGGGGAGCTGAAAAGAGTTTGTTGACGGATTTGTCAAAAAGACCGTTTTTAGATGAGCTGCAAAGATGAGTGCTCTTTCTTCGTCTGAACAGTCCCATTTGCCAGTTGCTCATCGTATCGCGAATCTGCTTTTAGGCGATATTTTGCAGTCATTTGCTTGACTTGTCTTTTTTCTGGGTGTAGCCGATAATTGGGGTGGAGGTATCAGCTGCTACAATAAGCGTCGACTCTAGTGCAGTGGTGCAAAACTTGATGTCTTCTTCGTCGTCCAGTATGGGATTTAACTCGTATGGGTGCTTATATTTTTCATAAATCTGAGCTAGTTTGTCTTATAATTTTTTAGTCCGAGTGGGTGCTCTGTTACTTGAGGATATGTTAATACAGTGAAAATTACTCTCGAGTGGTCTGATGACAATTCTGCTAGTGACTCTGCCCTTATCAAGTTGTGCGTAATTCCCCTGGTGACTGCGAAGTCTATTAGATCTGTTTGCCTTTTGAATTTTGAATTTGCTTTGCGTTGTAGTGTCCTGCATCAATAAATATTACTTCGAGTGTATTGAAGAAGATTGAGAATCGTGGTGGACAGTAAAGTGCAGCTGCGGTTGTACTGAAAGTGGTTTGGACATTTATTGAAGTTGCTTAAAGCTTTTGTTTGGCAAATCCGTTGTGGAGACAGTGTTTAATCCCGTTTTTGATTAGGATGCCAGTTCCTCCGTTTGCCTTGCCATCTCGGTGATTTGTTGCATAGAATGCATATTTATTTATTTGAAAGGTGTTTTTATTGGTAAGGTGTGGTTCTGATAGCAGCATGATGTCAATATCATTTGAGTTTAGAAACAGTGACAGTTCCTGTTTGTGCTTGTAAAAGCCGTTTGCATTCCAGAGGCCTATTTGTAGAGCTGACATTATTTATTATTGTCCATAAGCTTTTGAATGAGCAAGTTTTGGCTTCGCATAAGTTCGTGCATGCAATTTTGCATGAATGTCTCTAAATTTGTCTTATTTTGGTTGAGCGATATTAACAACGTTTTTATCCCATTGGGGTTCTAACCAAGTACGGATGGACTTGGGGCCGCGTTAGATTGAATGGGATCTACCGTTTGAATGGGTTGTTACTCCAGGGGTAGTTGTTAATGGTTTCGCTGATGACCTTACAGCTCTTGACAAAAATATTCCGGATGTGGTTTGAGTGGGAATTAGTGCCATGTCCTGGATACGAGCCGTTGATTTATTCGTGTTGAGACGGGTCTTCAGTCCCCTTAAACAGGACATCGTCTGAAATGTCATCAACACACTCTGTGATTACCACCACAGTTGCCGCACTTCCTTGAAGTGGTATTTGATTTGTTATCGGAGCAGACACAGTCTTGTTGAGTTTGTCCACAGACAACTTAAACTGGGCGAAAGCTACATCTGCGATGTAGCAGAAGTTGCAGACTATATATAGGGTGCACTGCGTTGACATTTAATTTTTATCACACGTGGGCTGTAGCTCCACTTTGATTAGAGGTTGTGGCACATTGTTTCTGTTCAGTATATTTGACACGGACTTTACCTCAAAGTCCTTTTTCTCTACAATTTCCACACCAAGTTAAAATTGAATCTATTTAAAAGCTGTTTCTGATTGCATTATGGTAACCTTCAGCAATGAACCGAACATCTAATGTATGGAAGAAGTCAGTATGCTCTTTCTCAGGTATCTAAAGGATGCGAAAACTCAAACGCCATCGCCTACTTGACAAAGACAGACTACTGAGAAATAACTTTGTGTATTTGGACACTATTAGCCCACTACAATGAGTGTAAGGCTTTTCCACAGTAATTCTACAAAGTAGTTAAAGATAGGTAAAGGGGGATTTGGTTTCAATAGATTATATTTAAGACAGACTTGATATCGAAGCGCTTCTTTGTCAAAGTGTATATTATTTCCTCTGTTGGCAACATCAAACTTTGTACTTTTTGGTTGAAATGCGAAAGCAATATAAACTGCGCGTCAACAGGTTAGCGCCCTCTTTGTGTTGTTCGTTTTTGTTTAATATTTTCTACAATTTTTTTCCAAAAAACTTTCATAAATTACTGACAAAATAATAAGCCGTCACTTACTATGACTACCGTGCATTGCGAGCCGTGAGTCTCGTTATTTGGCCATCAACATGAACTTGATTTATTTTGCCTGTTTTGTATGGGAGAAAAACATAGGTTGGTTCCACTTGGATGGAATTTTCTCAAAAACTGAACTTTCTGGGGATATTAATGAATATCTAAAGGATAATCTGAACTACCGTGCATCTCGAGCCACGTTCTATGAGGACCTAAGTTTTTCATGGTCAAAATTTGCATACTTCCAATGCTTAAAACCACCCAAAAGCTAATAATATTTATGGATAATGGTATTGTTAATAAGTTTAATCTTTATTTGCTTCAAAAAAGTTTGTTATTAATAAAATAATTGGATTTCTAAAATTCTAAAAAAGTTACCAGTGGGTTAACAGCGACCGTCGCTAACTCGGCATTAACAGACCATCGCTAACTTTACGGACATCCAACACCAAGTGCAGTTTCAACAGTTGTTTTGAAATGGGTATTGTGAAATGTGCGATTTGGAATTAACTTTTTAATTTTTAAAATGTGACAGGTGGGAATGCGTTAAAAGTGCTGCATTTTCACAGCTAAATTAAAAGAATGAAATCGATATATGTGTCTGAAAAGCGATTTTTTGTGACAACAAATTTTCTAGGTAGGAAATGTTTTCCTGTGGAAACAAGCCGTAAATCAATCAATACCATCCATTAATCGCATTTTGCACATCTTTGAGTGCATACACACATATTGTTGTGTGGGGTCGTTATTAGTGAGAGCTTGGTTTTCATGTGATAAATTAAATGGCGTTGATTTTGGGACGGATATAATATTTATTATTATTAATTTGTTTGTTTAATAGTCACTGCCAAATTTAGACTGTATTCATTTATTTTTTGTATATAATTTAATCCTGAGTAATATTTTTCTATGTACATACATATGATGTATGTATAACGTAAAGAACAAGTGCATATGTACATATATGGACAAAAAAAATAGAACAGATTAAAATGCAACTTTAATCCTTGCATTAAAAAAGTGTTACGATCAAGGTGTATATTATGTAGATATAGATATTTTAGCATCTGAACTACAATGCTGTAGTCATTGGTTTATAATAAACATTTTTTATACTGAAAATGCCTATATTCTTAAAAAATACATTAGTTGAATTCCATGACCCTACACTGAATTTCTACAACCAAGTCTGCCATATTTAATTATTGAAACAGCCGACAAAATTAAAAAATAATGTAAAATTAGTAAAACATGTGCGGTTAGGTTGCCCAAGAAACACGATAAAAATTTTTTGGAAATCCGACTAATAAAAAGGAAGCAAGGGCGTCCTTGCCGACATTAGCTATAGTTTCTTTATAGTCTTCTAGGTCTAAGTTTTTATACGGAAGGACAGAAAGGCGAAAAAGTCTAGGCCAACTCAACAGTTGCATACATTTTTAGTTTATTCAATGTACATATGTATGTACAGTTTGACAACAGAGTGTTTACACAATGCAAAAAATTTTCAATTTTTCACTTCAAGATGATAAAGAAACACTAATTAAACGTTTTTCGTAATTTTTTTAATTAAAGTAGATTAGCTAAACTATTTACTTATAAGAATTAGAAGAAAATTTTTTTATATCTTTCCAACAACAACAATCACATCACGCTATTTGGGTTCTTTTCTTCGAAATTTTTGCATGTACCGTTGTTTCTTGGAATTTTAAAAGCGTACATCTGTAGCAGCTTCAATATATTACGTAATTTTGTCATTCGGCGCAAGAATTGGTTTGATAACAACTGTCAATTTACTAATTTTGGATGATTAAGAGATGCCATGCAGAAGGATAAGTTTTGAAATGTCCCAGTTGGTTTATTATAATCATACCATCCGGAAAACGGTTTCTAATTTCACTTAAAACAGTGTATAAGAAAATCCTGCAATCTCGACCAGAACTCTTTCCAGTGAGCTGTAGGAGGAATGTGGCACAACCATTTCACGCGAAGGTGTGCGGAAAGCCCTGAAACGGAATGACTTCTCATTCCGAGGTGCTGGCAAGAAACCATTGAAGTCGAAAGAGCACATTGAAAGGCGATTAACATTTGCCAGAATGCACGGAGGACAACCAGATTCATATTGGGAGAACCAAAAATATATAATACCGACCTAAAATTTGGCAAACTTTCGGTGATGGTTTGGGGGTTTGCATCTCAAGCAAAAGAGTTGGTGACTGATGCTTTATTGAAAATATTATGGATGCCAACCAATATATGGATATACTCCGCACACATTTGGTGCCCAGTGCCAACAAATTCGGGTTCTTTGTTGATGGTAAACCAATTTTAAAGTTTTACCAGGACAATGATCCCAAGCATAAGGCGAATATTGTTACTTTAGTTAAAAAAAATACTAAAAACGTTTAATTAGTGTTTCTTTTTCATCTTGAAGTGAAAAATTGAAAATTTGTAAACACTTTGTTGTCAAACTGTATGTATTTTCTAACTGTAAGGATATAGTGCATTAAAAGTGAATCTTTGTTTTGTTCATTACCATAAGATTCTTTAATAATTTTAGAGCAACTCAGATTTGGAACATTATAATCTTGTTTAGATTAAAAGTAAAGTTATTCTGTATACATAATGCATTTTTAATTAAATATAATTTTATTTTAATTTTATTGAATCCAATCATTGAGATCGGAAATCCCAATCCAATGTCTAACAATCAATTTTCTGTATCTTATTCTAACTCCCACGTTATTAAAAAAAAATTTTTTTTTGTTTCAGCGCGACGAGAGCATTTCAAGAACTTCTATATGTAAATCCTTACTTTTCACGTGCAAGTGAAGTTCACTTACGATTGGGTCTTATGCTTAAAACTCACGGTGAATATCCCACTGCCCTCAAACACTTGCAGCTAGCACTTGTAGATAGTTCTCCTTCAACTTTTACTAGTCTTCAAGGTAACGATTTTTAGTATTAACAAATTTGTCTTATTCAAATTTATTGCATTGCCGCATTTTAGAGTGGTAGTCTGGTAACTTGACTTCTTCTATTGTTTTTTTTTTTTTTTTGTTAAATTCCTATAAAGTATGCACTCGCCAGAAAAAAATATCCGTACACGGTCAATGCAAAACTTTGATTTAGAAAAAATAATACTTCTATTTAAGATATTGTCAAAATTATTTTTTTCCTAATTAGCACACTATTTAGAAATAATTTGTGCAACTTTTTTCTTCGTTATTATGAACAGTTATTTTCTTATATTTAAAAAACTAAAAAAAACAATTTCAATTTAGAAAAAGTCTTCGTACACATTAAACAGAAACAAACTAATATATGTTAAAGGTACTAATTCATAAAAAAAATTAAAAATTTATAAGAGATAGGATCCTTTTCTCTTTATACTGTCAATCGTTTTGACTTTAAATTGGACAATTTTTTGGTGAGCTTCGGCCCGATTCGAAGCCACTCCTCCAGGATTGCTTTTTTTTAGCATATCCTTTGAAGTTATAGTTCGTTGGCCAATCCTGCGCTCCACAAGAACCCAAATATGTTTAATTATATTTAAATCTTGTGTTTTACAGCAACCACAGCTCAACATTATGTGTACAAATTAATGGATTTGTCTTTATATTTTGACTTTATTTATTAAAACTTAATAATGGTAAGATCCGTTTGGCTTCTCTTTTGGTTACTTTAGAACTAATTGAAATATTAAGGAAAATATATAAGCTACCCAGCGATGCGGTCCCCACCAACGACGTGCTGATCGAGCAGCTCAAGCAGTGGCATCCGGTCGTCGTTCCTCTGCTCTGGTTATGCAGTGCACACCATAAAATGCTTATCTAGTATTTTAGGGTGTTGGTTGCCCAATTGAATGTGTTAACGTACACACCTATACCACTTAGCGCCACCACCGTACATTACTAAAGCGACAGGAATTCGAAAAAAAAAAAAATATAAACAAGTGCCTCTAAACTTCTAAAATTACGTAATTTTTAGTGACAAAAGTTTATTATTATTATTATTAAAGTATAGGATATAGTTATAAACTATCAACCTTACTATATTTTTACAAGCACTGGCAACTAAGGCCTTCGGATTAGACGAAAAACTACATCCATACACTAGCCTGGGATTCGAACCCGGATCCTCGTTGTTCAGTTGACTAAATGACTGGGCCACTTAGACAACTCATCTACCGAGGACTGCTAGTGACAAAAGTAAATTAAAGTAAAAAACGCAAACTTGTATGGAGAAAACCTCTTACAGCCTTTGATATACTAATTCTTGGTCCAACAGTAATGTACGGTGGTATATATATGGTAGAGGGGTGTATAGCAGCAGGTGGAGAATCCTTGACTTGTATCCTTGACTTTTTTGAATCAACAATGGATCTTAAGGCTTATACGGATAAATTAAAATCCAACTTACACAAAAGTGAAAGAAAATTAGGTTTTGGTAAAGATTTTTGGCTCCAGCAGGATACTAACACACAGCATACGGCATATAATGTTGAGCAGTGGTTGCTGTAAAACACAAAATAACAACTGGATTCACCATTCAGTCGTCAGGGTTAAATATTATTAAACATATTTGGGATTTTGTGGAGCGCAGGATTCGCCAACGAACTATGACTTCGAAAGATATTCTAAAAAGAGCAATACTGGAGGAGTGGCTTCAAATTGGGCAGAAGCTCACCGAAAAATTGTCCAACTTTTATTTTTTTTTTTTTTACGTTTATTTATTTGTTGGATCTTTTATATATCTCAATCTAATACGAAACCTAGAATCTGAAGGATGCTTCATTAATGTATGGCCCTGATTATTTGCTAGAGCGTTGGAAGGTCGTTTCGTTGGAGGCAAGTTCTGTTGTATGCTCGGGTTAATGATTCGGCGACGATATTCGGGTGTGCCTGCAGTTTAGCGGTGTACTTTAGCTGTTGTACCTTTTTTTCGGTTAGTACACTAGGAATATGGAGGTCTTTCTGTACGCTTTCATATCAGATATACCAAGGTACTCCCGTGATAGTTCTGATAACCTTAGATTGCGCCCTTTGTATGGTTTCGATCTTGCTTGCGTTTCCCCACAGAGCAGAGCCGTACGTCCAGATGGGTTTTAACACCGAGTTGTAGAGGAGAACTTTAAATTCCAGATATAGGGGAGATCGTGCGTTGATAAGCCAATGTAATCCGATTGCTTTAAGCTTTAGTTGCTTTTTCTTGGCTTTGATATGCTTACGCCAAGTTAATCTTCTGTCGAGGTGAACTCCAAGATATACAACATCGTCTGATTGATGCACTGGCACGTTGTTAAGCGTCAATGATGAGCAGTTTCAGCGTTAACGCCGATGCGCCAATCTGCTAGCCATAGGCCGTCAAGCCAGACTTGGGCGACGTCGAGAAAAATTGCTTTGCAATATTCTTTTGCTCGAATGCTGTGCGGATCTTTGAGGTGGTACGGTTGACTTGCTCAATTGTGCCAAGCTTTTCACGGAAGCCAAACTGATGATGTGGGATAATATTTTGGTTTACCAGGATTGTGTTTATACAGAGTTGAAGGACATTTTCAAATAGTTTAGAAAGACTTGCCAATATACCCTTGCAGAGGGTATTATAAAATTGGTCAGCTGTTTGTAACGCATAGAAATATACGTTTCCGACCCCATAAAGTACACCTAGACCTCGCCTTGCGGCGGGGATGCGTTCCAAAAAAACACGACGCAAAGTGAATTAAGATTTTCTATAGCAAACCATATAAAGATCGAAGATAGGTTCCCATGTTGCGAAAATCTTACATTTTAAATATTAAAATTTAAGATAAAAATAAAAAAGTATATACAGCTGCGAGCAAAAAAATAGTAGCGGCATCGCCCAATTTAATTATAGCATAGAAAGGTATGTTATCGGAGCTAGACTGAGATTTCTTGGTATGCTAATTTACTATTCGGCCTGTTATTAATTATTTTATAAACAAAAAACACCACTCCATTTTGATTTTTTGAAAATATTGAAGATTTTGTGACAACGGTGAGAAATTGAGGCGAGCAAAATAATAGTAGCACTTATTTTGAAGAGCTAAAAATTTGAAAGTATGGAATTTTTTTCAGAGAAATAGTTTAAAAATAAAGACTAGCTTAATATCAGTCTATTAATATTGGGTGATATGTCCATTGTTCTTCAGTACGGCTGCGCAACGACGCGACATGATATCTACCAGTTTCTGGCACCTTTCTGTTGTTATGGCCTTCCATGAACGTTCTATAGTTGTCCAAAGACCCCGTTTAGTGGTTGGCTTTACAGCAGCTACTCTCTTAACGTCGCACCACAAATTTTTAATAGGGTTAAGATCGGGCGACTGTGCGGGCCACTTCATCACATCTACTCTAAGCATCTAAGCTTTTGCCACTTTGCTTGTGTGTTTCGGGTCATTGTCTTGTTATAACACCCGACGAAGTGATATATCCTCTTCGGCATATTGTATCATCACTTCCTTAATAATCTTAACGTAAGCATGTTTGTCTATGATGCCTTCTATGCAGTATATAGGACCAACACCATAATATGATAGAACAGCCCCACACCATCACACTGCATCCGTCATGTTTGATAGTCTTCGTGGTGTACTGCGGACTAAACTCCTTGTTTTTCGGTAGAGGAACATACAGCTGAGATCCTCTCCTTCCAAACATCACAATTTTGGCTCATCTGACCACAGTATGTTGCGGCATTTCTCCACAGGCCAGTTTAGGTGCAATTTTGAGTACTCAATCCTTTCTTCTATGTCCTTCTATGAGAGAAGCGGAACTTTCCGAGGGCTCTGAGCGTTCAGGTTATTTTCTGTTAACACCCGGCGCACTGTGAAAACACTGGCCGGGACTTCAAGGTCTTCCATGATCTGCACAGCAGATGTAAACGGACGAAGCCTTGACGCTTTCGCTACTCTTTTCTCCAATTTGGGCGATATTTTACGCTTTCGGCTTCGTGTTTCTGATGTTTTTTCACATTTTATTGCATTTCGAACTGCAGTTGAAGAGCACTTAAAAATTTCTTGTACTTTTCTGTAAGTTTTGCCCTCAGCTAAAGGTTTCTTATCTAAATCCTCTTCTCAAGAGTCATGTGCATACCCTGGCCCATTATAGTCTGCGAATTGGAATACTCTAATGAATTTACTATCGTGAACCCTTAAGACATGAAATATAGTAAAAAAAAAACCAACCTCTAAGCAATATTTTAACTTTTCTGCAAAGAAAGATCCTTCACTACTATTATTTCGCTCGCTCTAAATTTGGGAATTAAGCTTAGAGATGAAATAGCAAAAAAGTTAAGGCACCAAGTGAGGTTACAATGTAATGGACAAGTGGTGGACATTGCTGATAACACTATTTAGCAGTATTAAACAGATCAGAATATTATCTTGCAAGTTATCGTAATAAATATAGGCGAGTGTTATGCGCTACTATTTTTTTGCTCGCAACTGTATATATAACTTTACTTCATGTTAAAGATATATGAACAAGGAGCGACTAATTCAGTAATCAATAATGACAGCAAAAAAAATTAGAAACAATCACTATCGGATAAGGCTTAAGTGTCTGATATCGTACATCGGCTTTCTTTCAAAAAACAATTGGTCCAGTGTTGTCTGACCAGCTACCGCCTGAGACACTTTATGACTCTTTTTAGGATTTTTTCTTAATAAAATCTCCACACCTTCGTTAATAAAACACATTGCTTTGGAAATTTTTCGGAGGTTACGTTTTGCGCCTTGGGGTTTTCCAAGCCGTCACAGTCATCTTTTTCATTCCGGTTGTAAAAGTTGTTCATTGCAGATCTCTAGTTTGTGCGAGGTTAGCAATCCATTTATGTTAGCCTCGTCTTTATCTTTATGTATATAATCAGAAACTACACGAAACAATTTATTGATCTGTGTTTAAAGCACAACTAACTAATTGAAACGCGATACACTACATAAAAGGTGGATCAAAACAACAAAATGGCGCTATTAGAACGAAAGATGCTGTCACCTTTTGAAAAAAATAAGTATTAAAAAAATTTTACGACTCCTGGGCAACGCAACATCGAAATCAACGACGCACAATGAAAATTAGTGACCGAAACGACGCAAAGCGATGTCTAGGTGTATATATATTCTTGATCAGCATCAACAGTCGAGTCGATTGAGACATGTCCGTCTGTCTCAGAGACTATAAGAGCTAGAGCTACCAAATTTGGTGTGAGCATCCGTCTAATGTCAAAGCAGATCAAGTTTGTTTCAAATTTTAGCCACGCCTACTTCCGCCTCCGCAATTTAAAAAAAACGATAACTATTTCTGCTATATATATCGTATTCTTACTTGGTACACCTAATAATATACCCAAACTGAACCAGCTGAGCAAATTTTGTTGAAATCCGACAATAAACATCGGAGATATGGCTATATCCGTTTTGTACTGAAATGCCAAGGCGGCATTGGCAGATAAGAAAGAGAGAGATAGCATGCGTTCGCTGTTGCTGCATGTAAAGGGGAATTTTGTTTTGAATTGATTGCGATTTTGAGGGTGTTCGATCATTTGTGACTACGCAGATCAAAAGAGTTTAAAATTTTTGCCACGCCCACTTCGGCCACCGCAATTCAGAAGAAACAAATTATTAGAGCAGTTTTTAAGGAATCACATTCTTATTTGGCACACCTAATAATGTGGCTAATATGCACCACCTGACCAATTTTAGTCGAAATCGGACAATAAATATCGGAGATATTCGAATGTGCATTTTGAACTGAATTGCCAAGGCGACACTAGCTGGAAAGAGTGAGCGAGATTTCATGCGTTCGCTGTTGCGGCATGTTAAAGAAAATTTTTTATGAAATTCATCGCTATTTCGAGGGTGTTTGACTTTATTTAATCTAAAAACTAGTGGGTACAGGGATAACTCAATGTCGGCAGGGACGACTTGCTTGCTTCATTTTTTTTTTTTTTTTGATTTTTTTATAACAATTTTTTTAAAATTTTTGTTTATAAATTAAATATTAAACAGTCAAGCTGCAAGGGTATACAAATTTCGGGAAAACCGAAGTTAGCTTCTTTGATATTTTTTTTCTTTTCGGTTTGTGGGATCATTATGATTACTGATTTTTTCCAACTTATGGGAAAATTACCAGTTTTTACTATCGCGCTGAATAGTTTGCAGATGTGTTGCACATCCCAGAAAGGGAGTTCTCGTATCATTTTCGCAGTTATTTCGTCATGACCAGGAGACTTTCTTGGGTTAAGATAGTTTTTAATAACTGCAGAAATTTCCTCCGCTTGGAATATCAGTTGCTCACATTCCATTGTCGTGCTCAGGAAAGGGAGCTGAAATGAGTTTAAAGACGGATTTGGCAGAAAGACCGTTTTTACTTCTTCGTCTGATCGGTCCCATTTGCGAGTTGGATCGTATAGGTGAAATTATCTCTGTTGGAGCAGTTACGGTTGGATGAGCTTTCCACAGCGGATATTTGGTGCTGGCAGGGGTGAGCTTCTAGATGTATTGCCGCTGTGCCCTTACTTCTTCTTGCCTAAGCGCTTTTCCTAGAGTTCGCGAATATTTTGCAGTCGTTTGCTTGACTTGTGTTTTTTTTTGGTGTAGCCGTAATTGTAATTGGGGTGGAGATATCAGCTGCTTCAATGAGCATCGACTCACAAATGTGACGAAGGCTTCTTCATCGTGCAGTTTGGGATACAACTCGATATGGGTGCTTATATATTTCTGAAATCTTTGTTTTATAATTTGTTAATCTGAGTGGGTGCTCTGTTACTTGAGGATATTTTAATACAGTGAAAATTACTGGCGAGTGGTCTGCTGACAATTCTGCTAGTGACTCTGCCGTTATCAACTTATGCGTAATTCCTCTGGTGACTCCAAAGTCTATTAGATCTGGGAGCCTGCGTGGATCTGCTGGTAAGTACGTGGGTTTATTCGGTGATGCATAGCCCATTTTGTTTGCTGGGTTAGAGATTTTTCTGTACAGCTGTTTGGTTTTGGAGTTTACTAGGCGGGATCCCCAATCAGAGTGCTTTCCTTTGTAATCTCCTGCAGCAATAAACCATGCTTAGAGTGTATTGAAGAAGTCAGTCAACTCCTTTTCGGAGATTGTAATCTCCTTCAGCAATAAATCATGCTCAGAGTGTATTAAAGAAGTCAGTAAACTCCTTTTCAGAGATCGAGAAGCTTAGTGGACAGTAAAGTGCAGTCATGGTTGTACTGCCGAAAGAAGTTTGGACACTTATTAAAGTTACTTGTAGGTATTGTTTGGCAAATCCCTTGGGGAGACAGAGTTTAATCCGGTTTTTTTATTACGATTCCAGTTCCTCCGTGAGCCTTGTCGTTTAAGTGATTTGTTGCATAGAATGCATATTTAGGTATTTAAAAGTTGTTTTTATTTGTAAGGTGTGTTTCTGATAGCAGCATAATATCAATGTCATTTAAGTCCAGAAACAGTGACAGTTCCTGTTTGGTAATGCCGTTTTTATTATTGTCCATAAGCTTTTGAATAAGCAAGTTCTGGTTCCGCATCAGTTCCTGCATGCAATTTTGCGTCATGAAATTTGTCATATTTTGGTTGAGATTAACAACGTTTCGATCCCGTTGGGCTGCTGGCCGAGTACGGATTGACTTGGATCCGCTTTAGATGGAATAATAACGGGATCTACCGTTGGAGTGGGATGTGAATTTCCGTTACGCAGCACACTTGCTAATGTTACTCCAGTGGTAGTTGTTGTTGGAGTTGCTAATGACCTTACACTTCTTGAGAAGTATATTCCTGGTGTGGTTTGTCTAAAGTCTATTAGATCTGGGAGCCTGCGTGGATCTGCTGGTAAGTACGTGGGTTTATTCGGTGATGCATAGCCCATTTTGTTTGCTGGGTTAGAGATTTTTCTGTACAGCTGTTTGGTTTTGGAGTTTACTAGGCGGGATCCCCAATCAGAGTGCTTTCCTTTGTAATCTCCTGCAGCAATAAACCATGCTTAGAGTGTATTGAAGAAGTCAGTCAACTCCTTTTCGGAGATTGTAATCTCCTTCAGCAATAAATCATGCTCAGAGTGTATTAAAGAAGTCAGTAAACTCCTTTTCAGAGATCGAGAAGCTTAGTGGACAGTAAAGTGCAGTCATGGTTGTACTGCCGAAAGAAGTTTGGACACTTATTAAAGTTACTTGTAGGTATTGTTTGGCAAATCCCTTGGGGAGACAGAGTTTAATCCGGTTTTTTTATTACGATTCCAGTTCCTCCGTGAGCCTTGTCGTTTAAGTGATTTGTTGCATAGAATGCATATTTAGGTATTTAAAAGTTGTTTTTATTTGTAAGGTGTGTTTCTGATAGCAGCATAATATCAATGTCATTTAAGTCCAGAAACAGTGACAGTTCCTGTTTGGTAATGCCGTTTTTATTATTGTCCATAAGCTTTTGAATAAGCAAGTTCTGGTTCCGCATCAGTTCCTGCATGCAATTTTGCGTCATGAAATTTGTCATATTTTGGTTGAGATTAACAACGTTTCGATCCCGTTGGGCTGCTGGCCGAGTACGGATTGACTTGGATCCGCTTTAGATGGAATAATAACGGGATCTACCGTTGGAGTGGGATGTGAATTTCCGTTACGCAGCACACTTGCTAATGTTACTCCAGTGGTAGTTGTTGTTGGAGTTGCTAATGACCTTACACTTCTTGAGAAGTATATTCCTGGTGTGGTTTGCGGGGGCATAAGTGTCGGGCCCTGGATACGAGCCGTTGATTTCTTCGCGTTAAGACCTTCAGGGCCTTCAGTTCCTTATAGACAGGACATCCTCTGTAATTCCCGGTGGGATTTCCACCACAGTTTCTGCACTTCCTTATATTGGCGTTTGTTTTTTTGTCGGAACAGTCATAGTCGTGTTGATTTTGCCCACAGGCAACGCAAACTGGGCGAAGACTGCAGAACGACTTTGGTTGGCCAAACTCCTGACACTTAGTGCATTGTAGAGGGTATGTCCTCTTGTGGGGCTCCTCGACAGTAATTCTGCGATGTAGCAGTAGTTGCAGGTTGTAGATAGAATGCACTGCAGTGGGTTTTGATGTTCGTTCATCGGGCTGTAGCTCCGCTTTAAACAGAGGTTGTGGCACTTTGTTTCTGTTTAATATATTTGAGACGAAATTCACCTCAAAGCCCTTCTGTTCCAATGCTTCTGCAATTTCCTGAGGCGGAAACGATGGTTCAATGCCTTTAATAACAACTTGAAGACCTTTGGCGCTCTTTAATTGAACTGTGTATAAGTTGCCCACCTTAATGTCAAAACGATTGGCAGAACGTATAAAAAGAAAGGATATCCCATCTCTTATAAATTTTTATTTTTTTATGAATTACTACCTTTTAGGTATACTAGTTTGTTTAAGGTGTATTAACGTGTACGGAGACTTTTTCTGAAATGAAGTTAAAGGGAATTTTCTTCTAAATTGATGGCAATCTTGGAGGTGTTCGACTTAATATAATATAACTAGTTGGTACAGGGTATATTCAATGTCGGCAGGGACGACTTGTTTGCTTAATTTTCTTTTGAACACAATTGACATACTATACATGCACCCCGGCGGTGCAGACAACACCGAAAGCATCATTGATATTTTTTAAATATTTTTTGTGAACAACGGAGACCTATTAAAGAAAAGATTGGTGGCTGGCAAAGATAACGTCTTTGAGACATCGAAAATTTTGAGAAGTGTTATTGCGTAGAAGAAAATATTCCAATTAGATAGTTCCGGAGCGATCTTAAAAACGATTACGGATAATATATATAAGAGTGCTTATAACTTCCAAAATATATTTAAAAATATTAAAAAAAAATCCCATTTTTTTATTTAAAGTTTACCAGATTACAAAGTTAACCCACGCATAGCTTAAAACCTTTTGACTTACAATTGGTTACAAATTTATTATGAGTTATTTAACAATGTTGACTACATTTCAGTTAAGTTTCAAATTGCTCATCTGTATGAGGTACAAAATAAACACAAGTCTGCGAAGGAAGCTTATGAATTTCTACTGAGCGACAAAACTATATCATTGGATCTAAAAGCGGATATATATAGACAATTAGGTAATATTAATTTAAGATCATTTACAGTATCGTATCAATGAGGTAAGTTAATTAGTTAATCCTTCTCACACTTTTGTCGTCAGTAAAACGATAAATTTCTTTTTCAAAAGCAGTTTCTGGTTTCACCTATATACAGTGGGGAGCAAAACTGAGTACGGAGATAATCGTTCACAGAATACAGACAAACAAAGTAAATGAAACCAAATTTTTTTTATAAATTTTGTATAGAATAATAAATACATTTTTATAGTCAAAATAGAGAAATCTTGAAGCGTTACTTAAAAAGAATTCTAAAACTATGGTAGCCTGTATGTACTCACTTTTGCACAAATAGGTACTTTAAGAAAATTTTTTTTTTTTATTTTTTTTCCATAAACCGTTAGTTTTTACTACTTTATTTATGCTTTTATGCTTAGTATTTACTAGGTTTAGAATGATTTCACGAAAACTTTGCATCCTCTCCTGGAGAATCCCTTCCTACAAATTTTTCAGGTTTGTAGGTGAGAATTTATAATGTTTCAACCGTGTCTTCACGATGGACCATAAAATTTCAATCGGATTGACGTTTGGATTTAGTAGGAACCACTCCGTTAACATAAAGTCGCGTTCAGATAACCATTTCTTGACTAATTTAGTGGTATGTTTTGGGTCTCCATACTGCTGGAATATGATGTCAGCGGACTTGCAAGGACATTTCTCGGTAAAATCGAAAAGATAGATTCCCAAAATGGTTAAGAAGTCTTCCTTTTTCATTATTCCTTCTATTGTTTTTAAGGGTCCGAGATCCCACCTTGTGAAACATCCTTAACTCATAAGGTGCCCTCTTCCGCGACTCACGGTTTCCTTCACCTTGAGCCTCTGATATGATTCACAGGGCCATTTTGAACAAAATTGTTTCCCATTTGACTGGTATCGGTTAGATTTATATTCGTCAGACCAAATCACTTTCTTCAAATCGTCTATCGTCCAGTTCCGATGAATTTTAGGGAAGTTAAAGCGTCCATTTACCTTTTTTTGCAAGCAGATGCCGTCATACATTTTTCAACTACCGCAATACAGCCGCAGTAGAAGCATCCTTCAGCTTTAACGAGTTTTCCCTTCTGATATTATTTGTGGTAGACCTTGTATTGGCACCTGTTATTAGTCGTGGGCGACCCTTGCACCGTTTCTAGGATACGACATAGTGCGTTTTTTGGGCATTCACAAAAGCGAACTGGCTATTTTTAAGTAATTTTGTAAGTTTTGTAATTTCCCATAATGAAGAGCTTCTTTCTGCTAGATATAGGATATACAGGATAATTTTTTTGACCCCCTTCGCTAGATTGGGATTTTACCAAATCTAGCTTCTAAATGACAGCTTTTATCCAACTCTGAGACAATAAGATTATAAAATACTGTTTTCTATTCTACTTTTATGAAAAAAAAAAATATATATTCCTAATTAACAAAGGTAAATTAAGATGTGTTTCGATGTTAAGAGCCAAATGTGCAAAAGTGAGTACATGCAGATTGTTTTGGTTTTCATTTTTTTTTTCGACTGTTGAATGATTTTGTCCATTTTTTTAACGGTTAATTTTTCATAATTGTATTTGAAGTTTATAAAAAAAAATTGGTTTTATTTGCTTAAGTAGTTCACCGTATGTGCGCCAAATACTTCGACACCAACCAACATGTACTCAGTTTTGCTCCCCACTCCCCATCAGGTTAGCACCCCCCTTTGTGTTCTTCGTTTATGTTAAATATTTTCTAAACCAATATAATGACAGTCCTACAATTTTTTCCAAAAAACTTTCATAAATTACTGATGAAATAAAATTGAATTGGATGTTATAACTCTTAAGATAAAATTTAAATAATTTTTTTTAAAAAGTGTGTATAAAAATATGTACTTAAAAGTTGGTCATCAGGATAGCGCCCCCCAAGGAAAATTTAAGTTATCTCGATTAATTTGCCAACAACTGTCACCAAATTTTTTGTGCATCATAAATAGTTAATTCTCTTTGCTTTGTCGTTTAAATTGGTACGAGGATCGATTTTATCTGTGGAAAAAAAATCCGAGATTGAAGCACTCTCTAAATGGGGAGTGCATTTGAAAAAAAATGCTGAAAAATTGGCAGGCGCAGAAAAACAATATCCAATTTTCTTCGAAAACAGAAAAAATATGGTCAAAATTCCAAATGGGTCAAAAATCAAGTGGTCTCCAAAGTAGAATAAAAAAAAATCCTAAGGCAAGCTTCAAATTCGCAGGACAAGTCTACCGAAATAAATGAAAAATATAGTGTTAAAGCGAGTTTATTAACAGTGCGAAGTATGATTAGAAATGGTTAACACCTGTAGCGACTAAAATTTAAGAAAAAACCCCCATTAATCGCATTGAAAAGGAAGCTCGCCCTAGTCTTCTCAGTAGGAGTATGTGGTTTTTTCGAATTAAAAAAAATTTAATTTTGAAAGCCCCGATGGCTTCAATTAGTATTTTCCTGATCTCCGTGAATAGGAGCATCATTTTGATCACCTCCACAGCCGGGTTGAAGAGTCATGGTGTGGGGAGCCGTCACTTACTATGACACCTGCGATATGCTATTTTTAACATTGCGAATTAATGCTGTGAATTGCAAAGATGTGTTAAAAACGGCATCTTCCCACTTTTAAGATGCATTTGGGAGTCTGAATTGGCATTAACAACACGACAATGTCCCAATACATACAGAAAGGTCCGCCAAATCGTGGACACAGAGCTCAAATGTTGGAGGCCTTGTATGGCCCCCAAACTCACCGAACCTAAATATCATCGAGAATGTGTGGGGATAGTTGTCCAGGAAGGCGTACGAGTCCGGAAATCAATATAATACTAAATCGGAGTTGTTTCAAGGATAATTTTTTTTGTACCTGTCAGTTTTACAGCAATTTTAGGCAGAAACAGACCCAATTTTGAGAATGCATCAATCTCGGATTTTTTATCCACAGATAAAATCGATCCTCGTACCAATTTAAACGACAAAGCAAAGAGAATTAACTATTTATGATGCACAAAAAATTTCAACCAAAAAGTACAAAGTTTGATGTTGCCAACAGAGGAAATAATATACACTTTGACAAAGAAGCGCTTCGATATCAAGTCTGTCTTAAATGTAATCTAAAGAGACCAAGTCCCCTTATTACCTTTCTTTAACTATTTTGTAGAATTACTATGGAAAAACATTACACACATTTTAGTGGGCTAATAGTGTTCAAATACACAAAGTTATTTCTCAGTAGTCTGTCTTTGTCAAGTAGGCGATGGCGTTTGAGTCTTCGCCGCCTTTAGATATCTGAGAAAGATCATACTGACTTCTTCCACACACTAGATGTTCTGTTCATTGCTGCAGGTTCCAACATTGCACAATTCCTAGAATTCTCGCCTGTTAAATTCTAAATTCCGTAATTACCCATCCATTAATTCTAGAAAGTCCAATCAGGCTCACAAATCAAACTTTTCAAAAGCTAAGAAATTTGTTGAACCCTAGAAGAGTCGCGGCAATTCCAGATCATGATAATGCCAAAGATATGTCACATCTTGATCGAATAATGGCAAAAATCAATGAAATGACAAATGTTTTTCCTGCTTCTCCAGGTGCGTCCAGAAAGAATAGACCACCAGTATTATTGTCCACCACTTGCATTAACGTCTCGTATTCTTGTTGTTTATTGAGCAACGGCACATTATTTCGAACGAATTCCTGCAATGTATGAACATAGAGAACATCGAGTTCTCTTTTAGTTCTTGGTTAAATGCATCGTGCGTCGATCGATTTGGCGCAATCATTCTTACTTCAATCAGTAGCTTGTTTGCAATAGTCAAGCATTGAGCCTCAATCGGAATTAATTCTTCATTGTAGATTTCATCGGTTGTTTGGGTGGTGGGATGCGCAAGCGATGCAAGATATCTTCACATATGTCGTCTTTGTATTTGTTCCATAACTGAATTGGTTGTGAAGGAAAACATGTGGTGATGATAATTGATATCATCAAATTGACATTTGATAGCTAATTCCTTAAGCTTCAAATTGACTGGTTGTCTAAGGTGCCAAGTGCTCGGGTTGCTTTGATAGTCAAGGTCAAAGATAAAATTCACTTAAAAAACGCTTTTTTGATCACAATTGAACTTTATTATTTTAATTTTAATGACTAAATCAGATTTTTAAGTAATTTGTTTTAATTTTTTATTGAAATCGCAAAAAAAAAATATACCCGCGCATGGGAATATTAATTTGTGTGTTTTCAGTGACCTTTAATGCTAGCTGAAGTTTTCCACATAGGCTTCTTTTTGCTGCAGGCATTGTATATCTTGAATTCATCCTGATCGGATAACTATATCATATAGCTCCCATAGAAACGATAGATCGAAAATAAAGTAAAGCTTCCATAATTTTGTTGTTTTTCTATCCAATATTACGAAATTTGTATTATATTAGTCTAAGATACTTTTTAATATATTCACTAAGTTTTATCAGAATCGGTTGACTATATCATATCCCATAGGAACGATAGGTCAGGAATAAAGTTAAGCTTCCACAACTTTGTTGTTTTTCAATCGAATATTACGAAGTTTGTATTCCATTAGTTTAATTTACTTTCTAAAATATTTACCAAGTTTCATCAGAATCGGTTGACTATATCATATAGCTCCCATAGGAACAATCGGTCAGAAATATAGTTTTAGAGCAATAACTTGAGTGTTTATAAAGCGATTGCTCCGAAATTTAATAGTAGTGGGTCTATTTTCACTTTTTAGTCAAGACCTTCAAGGTTCATGCAGCCCGTGCGGGATTCCTTGTGTCCGGTAAGATAAAATTTGGACTTTTTCGAAAGGATACCTTTCAGATTTACTATGAATTGCTTTAGTTTTCTAGAAATTTGGGCGCTTTTTCTTGATTTTCCTTGTGAGGACTCCCAAATTTGGAAAAATGTTTTTGGCATAAATGTCGTCCGATCGAAGGAAAAAAGGGAAAAACAACGGTTAAAAAAGAAGAATTTCTAGAAAATATTTTCTAAAATGATATTCAGTTCAAAAATTTGGACATTTGAATTTTTTTTAGTGCCAAACAGGTCCAAAGTTGTAAAAAAGGCAAAAAGGGTTATATCGAAATATTAAAAAAAAGGATAACAGGTTCTGAGGTCAAAAAAAGGAATAAAAATCGTTAAAAATAATTATTTGTAAATAAATAAAGTAGAAAAAAATTATTATTACATTATAGGATTAAATTTCAATTTTCAATTTTTCAATTTTTTTTTCTGACTGTAATAACCTACAAAATGGCAAAAACACGAGGTCATTTTTAAAAATATTTTTTTAAAATGTGAAAGTCTAATTGTTAATATGGAATTACCTATCATTTATCAGAAAATTAATCCAAAAACCATATAAAATCAACTTATTAGAAGGATTTGTCTATTTTGACACTTTTTCTAAACCAAAGTTGAAAAAAGTGAAAATTTAAAAGTGCGGCTTTTTTTCGTCGTTGGGTGTATATGATTTCATCGTGTATCTAGGTGTATCTTTTCGAAAATTTAGTGTATTTTTGAAAAGTCTCCAACTTACTGAGTATTTCAAAATTCATAAAAAATTTTAAAAAAAATTACTAAAAATTGATTTACTTTTCGAATAAAGTAAAAATATTCCACATCAGTTGTTTAATTCAGTCAATATTTAGTTTCAAAGTTGCGAGTTTTTGTAAGAATTATAAATTTTTTTTACACATGAAAAATGTCTCCACTTTGAGATGATGTAGCAGCCACAATTCTTATCGGATTTCAAAAATATTTTAGATCCATAACTTCTAAAGTATTATCTGTCGATTTTAATTTTCACTTTTGCCCAACGCGATGGTGAAAAAAACAATCTTTGGTTAGTTGTCCCTCTTTGTTGAATTTAAAATATTTTTTACTTTATGTTTCCTCGAGTATATGCCCAACAATGCCACTTCGATAAATTGCAGCCACGTCAACCAAAACACTATGTCTTAATGAAATCCATGAAAAAGTTTTCGAGTGGTCACTAATTCAAAGAACATAGTTTTGATAAAAACTCGTTTAAAAATTATGAATTACCTTATAACTGACGTTACTTTTCATATCTCCGAAAATATTTATCAAATAGTCTATTCTTCGACTTTCATATTCTTGTTTTCACAAAGACGGTTTTATCCACAAAATATTCAGCTTTTAACTCCGAAATTATTCTGTCTTCTTTCACTTTTGAAATTAAAGTCTTTAGTGTTAAAGAATACAAATTTCATCCTAGCTTAAATTTTTGTTAATTGAAATTTCTTTCTGGTATCAAGAACTGACTGACTTTGTCAGACCTTATATTAAATATTTCTATAGCATGCTTGATTCCATTGTTTTGGTCCAACACATTTCCCTAGTTCGCTAGAGAGTTGCCCAATTTAAAAAATGTTGTCAGAGATATAAAGTATTAGTATGGTGTTTCTCGTTCAAACTTTTTTATGCTTAATTCGAAGTGGCATTAGGGTTATCTTTGGCGATATAAATAGTTGTGTTGTTTTGTATGTATGTTTTTAGGGGTTTTTATTCGTGTTACATTTCTTTGTTGCGTACCTGCTTAACTCTTTTATTTCTGTTTTTAATTTTAACGACTCCTTACCTTAATGCTTCACTATACACTATGTTCGCAGTAGTATTTGTAGATGGCAT
Source organism: Drosophila austrosaltans (assembly GCA_035045865.1). Classification (NCBI taxonomy): domain Eukaryota; kingdom Metazoa; phylum Arthropoda; class Insecta; order Diptera; family Drosophilidae; genus Drosophila; species Drosophila austrosaltans. Next base: position 3,383,310 of record JAWNOQ010000073.1, on the reverse strand, counting down.
TAAAACATATTGATTTTCAGGAGATCCTACTCCAGAAAGTACAAATTATAATTGGCCATGAGAAAAGCACTCTTTTTCTGAAATCGATGCCTACCATTGAAAAGTTTGACCCTGGGATTTATTTATTGTAAGGGCAAACGATACATTGACGTGAAACTGTAATCTTTTAATGAAACTAGGCAAATCTGTTGGTATCATCGGGATACGCGGAATACGCTGATGATGGTCGCTACAATCACATTGGCTCTCAATTCTTTTATCAAAAGTCTTGTCTCATTGCACATATTAGGAGGGCTTATATTTCTTAATAACATACATTTAATTTCAGTTCGCGTGGTGGCAAGCGTGTAGAACTGAGTGAGTTTACAAATTCTTGTGGATAGTGTACTGTATTTTCGGTGTTACACACGGTGTCGATGGACTTAAAACATTTAAAATCACCGGCCAGCGGCCATCATTCATTTTAATACCAATTACAATTTTAAATTCGTAATATCTTTTAAACGGATTGTCCGATAGGAATAAAATAAAAAGTAATTTATAGCTGTTGAAACAATCTTGCTCAATAAATAGTTTATTTGGGTAAGGATTAATATTTGACGATTACATGATCAATAAACATAGGCTAATAAAGTGGTTATAATGGCTAAAATATAAATGTTTGGTTTATACTATCGCGAACTTTTTTGTAGGCATTATTGAGTTCTACAACTTTTCTATAAAGTCAACCATACATCTCTTACCATTTAGGCTGCGTTCGGGAGAATCGTTAACGTACGGCAGTTTTTTTTTGTCAACTTACACTATTTTCATTACCACGAAAAATTTTATCTATTTTCTGGGATAAAATATAGCCTATATGGATTCGGAAGAATAATGGTAAAGAAATTTTGAAATCGGTCCAGTAGTTTCAATACAAATATACAAAAATACAAAAATTCAAAAATACAAAGGTTTCCTCTTTATAATATTAGTATAGATTTTAATACCCTTGCAAAGGATATTATAAAATTGGTCAGATGTTTGTAACGCATAGAAATATACGTTTCCGACCCCATAAAGTATATATATTCTTGATCAGCATCAACAGCCGATTGAGACATGTCCGTCTGTCTGTTTGTTCGCAGCTTTTCGAACTTAAATTTTAAGCTACGTAGTTGAAACTTGGTAGTTAGCTTTCTTAAAGGTGTAGGTAGACAAAGTATGAAAATCGATCGGATCGGATTACTATATGATATATCCAATATCGGAATAATAGGGTTCCAATTAAAAATTTTTTCTTTTTCTTTTGGAATATAAATCTAATTTGTACCAAAACACTACCCACCAAGTTTGACCCAAATCGGATAATTATTACGGCTACAAATCAATAAAACAAATCATCCATATAAGCTATTTACTCCAGCAACAAAAAATTTCAAAGAAATCTGCCGTACCAACACAAGAGACCCGAGTACGAATCCGCGCGGCACCATTGTTGCATTTAAATTTAATTTGTATCCATACACTATACACCAAGTTTGAACTAAATCGGATAATTATTAAGGTTACAAATCAATAATCAAATTTTGACAGAAATTACATATATTTTAATGCTCACGCACACAAATACATATGCTAAATTTTTTCACCACGCGGTGTGTGAGAGAGACAGAATTATTTTAATTGTGTTCTTACACAGAACGAAATTGAAAGAGCGAGATGCAATAAGTTTGCTATATATATCGAATTAGCTTACGTTATCAAAGTAATGACGGTGGCGTAGTATGTAGAGATCGGTGGCACGATGGGCTTCGGTGTTTGATGGTTCAATGCTCGGTGAAGAAGTGAAAATTTTTAGGTGTGTTTTTTCTTCTTTTTTGTTTTTTTTTTTATTTTGTAAACATTTATACAAATTATTTTGCTGCAAGGGTATACAAACTTCGGCAGAGCCGAAGTTAGCTTCTTTGATATTTTTTTTTTAGTTGTATTTAAATTTACTTTGTACCCATACACCCTTCATAATGTTTGAACTAGATCGGCTAACTATAAAGGTGCATTTGAAAGAAATTTCTTATAAAATCAATTTAATTTAATATTCACGCACACACTCATGGAAGAAGTCATTTACACGCGGTGTGTGAAAGAGACAAAAGCATTTGCGTTATGTTCCTGCCGCTCAACTGAATAGGTTTGAAAAAATTTTCTTACATTTTTTCTTCTATCTTGGTTCCTTTTGCATTTTTTTTCATCAATGTTTTTTGTTTTGAACCTTCATTTATTTACACGCATCATGCAAAAGTGAAGTAACGGGATCTACGTAACAGTAAATCAGAATATGGCTTTTCCCGTGAAATTCGCTAAATGTGTGGTCTACTTTTGGCTCATCTGATTAGGTTTGAAAACTTTGACTTCACTTTTTCATTGGCTGTGTAAATAAAAAGACATAAGCCTTTTGGTTTTCTAAAATTTTAAGTATTTACTGTTACAATTTTGTAAAATGGGTCGCGAAAAACCTTTTACCGATTTTGAAAAAGGGCCAATAAAGGGCTATGTTGAATCTGGCCAAAAACATAATGAAATAGCAACGAAAATTGGTCGAAATCAAAGCGCTATTAGTAATTTTCTACGTAATGAGACAAATTAGGGGAAAAATATGAATGGAGGAAAAAAAAATGCAACAGCAGCATCGCAGAGTCGACTTATTCTTCGAACTGCGTCAAATTTTTGCATCTCCGCCAGCAAAATCAGGGAAAAAAGCAGTGTAAATGCTAGTTTGGCAACAGTAAAACGAACTATTCAGAGTGCCAAACACTTAAAGAGGTTAAAAATAAAGAAAAAACCCCTCTGAATGGTATCCGTAAAGAAGCACGACTTCGATTTGCCCGGTAACACATGACCTGGAACAAGGAGTGGAAGGCTGTGGTCTTTTCCGACGAAAAAAAGTTCATCCTCGATGGACCAGATGGATATAACTCTTATTTTCATGACATGCGAAAGGAGGAATGCTTTTTAAGTCGTCATCACACTTGTGCTGGAGGAGTAACGGTATGGGGAGCCGAATCGTTCTGTGGGACTTGCGAGCTCCAGTTTGTAACGTCAAAGATGAACTCTAATGTGTATAAGATAGTGCTCCAAAAGGCTTTTCCCCAGTTTTCGGAAATTTTTGGTCGTATTCCATGGATTTACCAACATGACAACGCCCCCATCCACACTGCCCGTGTTGTAAAACAGTAGATTAAAGAACAAAATGTTAAACTACTCGAATGGCCACCATACTCCTCGGACATAAATATTATCGAAAACATTTGGGGACTTTAAACAAGAAGAGTTTATGAAGGAGGAAGACAGTTTAATGACTCTGGGACCCTAGTAGAAGCAATTAAAAAGCCTGGGCAACAATTTCCTTAAATGAAATTGAAAAATTGTACGATTCCCTGCAAAATCGTATGTTCGAAATTATAAAGAATAAGGGTGGACATACAAAATACTAAATCAAACTAAATAAGTATCCTTTATTGTTTAAGTCACCCAGAGCCTTGAAATTTTGGTAAATATAAGTTTTTTTCTTAGTTTTAGTAATCAAACCTATTCAGTTGAGCCAAAAAAAAAGGAGATTTTTTGTTATGTTTTTGAAAAAATGTAAAAAAATATATAAAAACAAAACATATAAAACTGAAATTTTTCTATTTCATAAATAATACATTTATTTGTAAAATAAAATTTATTTTGTGTAAATCGAAATGCTAGATATAGAGATATAACATGCTGAACATTAAAAAAAAGTCAAACCTATTCAGTTGAGCGGCACTGTATGTCGGAATAGCTTAAATATCTTCAGTTAGGTCGCTGATGTTGGTTGATTCCCGGTGAATATTTAAAAATTTTTAGAAAATCATTTTTCTTCTCCATTTTTTTTTTTTTTGCCAAACATTTTAAAATGTTGTTTTTTAATAAAATAATAAAACAGTCTGAAGCTACAGGGGTATAAAAACTTCCGCAAGGCCGAAGTTAGCTTCTTTGATATTTATAACTCTTTTCCGTACACGTGTTTATGTTATGAAGAAAAAATTGACAAAATGGCGCGTAATTCAAATTAGGATTCTGAAAATGACTCTTTTTTGCAATGTTTTTTAAATAAAAAATATAAATATTTTTCGGAAACTATTTTTTCTAGTACCAACCAGAGCTAGTACTATTCAAAATGACCTGTTAAAATTTCAGACAAATCGGTCGAACCGTTTTCTTGTTTTTAGCTTCACCAGCCCAAAAAAGTAGTTTCGAGATAAACGCGTTTAAAGTTTCAAGGACCCAACCCAACGTACTACTACCTGACCTTGTAATGGCTTCTAAGTATAGATATACTCGGAATTTCGCCACCAAATTTTTACAGTATATTTAAAAAATACTTTACTTTTATAATATGTAAAACAAAAAAATCGATTTTTTCAATAACCTAGACCATCGGATCCCCTTAAGTTCGGCACTGAGACATAAATTTCAGTATGTATTATAATTATTATTGATGAAGACTTAAATTAATACAAAGGAAAGCAAAAAAAAAAAGAAAAAATAGAATTTTAACATGTTTTTGAAATATGTTTTAACAAGATTCCAAACTTAAAAAACTAAAAGTTATAAATCTTCCTCATCCAAAAACAAACAAAAGAATTCTTATTTTGGTCATCGATTTCGTTATCCGATTCTGTTTCTTCATCATTATTATTAAATAAATAATATGAACTCAGCTCTGATGTTGATTCTCTAAAAGGTTTATAACTTCTATTGGAATCTTTTTTTTTTCCAATTTTTTAGCCTTTTCGATATTAATGAATCAGATGAGTCCCTAGCTCTATTAAAAACGTCAGCCGTATTATTGAAAGGAGATTTCTGGTTTGTTGTATTCGAAAAATGTATTTTTTTTTTTTTGCATTTTTTAAAGTATGATATTTTAAAAATATTGTCTAAAAATCCGACTAATATTTTTCGAAATACTCCTGCTTTTGTAAGCACCAGTTCTGGAACTTTAAACGCGTTTTTCTCAGTGTTTTTCGTCCTGATGGATAGATTAACTGGCGCAAAAAACGAGCAATCGCCATTAAATTTTTTACACAAGTTAACAGATAGTGACTGCGTGAGATAGACCTCGATCATGAAAAAATATTAAAAATTGTCGTCAATAAAAATAAAAAACTTATTCGAAAAACCGGAAAAAAGGACTTTAATGTTCAATTGTTAATAACTTTTGCATTTTTCAATCTTTTTTTAAAGTTTAGGTCCATCCCACGCGCATTAGTATACAGATTAATAAAATGAATCATTTATCTGTTTCAAATTATCCTTCCATATGCGAGGCAAGTCATCACGAGCCGCCATTTTGGAACGACCCCCTCCGCCCCTTTTTTTTTTTAATTTTGTAAATCAAGAATAAAGTATTACTAACAAGATACAAAAAGTTTCAACTCAATGTCTATAATAGTTTCCCCAAAATTTTTTTCCCAAAAAATTTTGAAAAAATACCTGATTTTGTGGTCCACAAACCAGAAACCCCCCCCTTAATCTACAATTTTTTCTGGCATGAGAACGTTAGTCCATTATATAATGTTTGTTTCGAGCTTTTGAAGCATTCATGTACAGTTGGAGACATTATATTACGGATATGTCGTAGAGAAAAAGTGTCATTGCAAAATCTTCGATACGTTTCCGGGTTAATTGAGAATTCACAGGATATTGCTATTAGTATACAATAAAGGTTTTTTAATATGACCTCATCAAATAATGCAATCAACGCAAACAGTTTTGTATTTTCAAAGATTCGTCTCGCCGTGTCTTAATATTTATTCGGACCGATATGTTCAAGACAAACTCCATAAATCCTATCCTGTTATGCAATGGACTTACGCCGTATTTTAAAGAGTCTGGCAGGCCGAAAGGTTTCAGAATTAAAGTATGCGATTTCGATAATCTTTTTAGGGTGATTTACAGCACATTGGGTAACATTGATTAGATTTTGTACCAGTTATGACATCCAATACCTTCCCATAAATTAATGCCATTTAAGTTTTAAAATCCACAGAAATATTTTTAGGTTGCCATTTGAACTTTTCTAATTTCGCTACTTGCATAGCCAAATTTGTCTTTTCTCCTAAGCTTTTGTCTTTTCTCCTAAGATTTTTGCGGAGCTTATGTCTTTTCTCCTAAGATTTTTGCGGAGCTTTCTTTCGCGTATTCAATTTTTAAAGGTCTGCAAAGCCTAACTGACTGTGTACTTTCATTTACCCATATTATGTGATTTAAAGAATCATTTAGAAGTATTGGTATAACGGTTGATAAGAATAACGATTGATCTAAGAAACCGGGCTCATCTGAATAAAATTTTTGTTTGTACGAACTTTGACCAGTCGATCCATCAAACCTATAGCTTATAATAAGGGTGCAGTTCGTTACATTTTCCATTTGCTCCAAAACGGAAATTTTGCAAAATCAGTATTCTTTCAGTTGTGTGGTTTAGCAAATTCAGCAAAGAAACCTTTGCCACAGTTACGGAAATACTAATTCCTGAATGTCAACATTTAAAGTTTTCAGATCTATTTGAGTCGTACCTAGGGCAAATAATGCAACCGTGCGCCGCAAGTTTGGTAAAACTTATATATTGCTGGTTTTTGGGATTATTCTCTAATAAAAAAGATAATGCTTCATTATTAGAGATGTAAAGGATGTAAAAAAAAGTATGGCAGTAGAGTAGTCGTTTTGAATGGCAACTTCTGAAGCAATTTGGTTTGAACTCTGGGTCCGGCCTCGGCATATCCCAATTTTAGGCGACCCATTTTGGATGCGGATGGTTTTGCAGTATTCTCTATATCAATTTTAATTTCCATATGTTTTGCAAGCCATTCCGTGTGAATTGTCTTGAATCTTTGTATATAATACGTCATACAAGTAATTATATGTACATCATATTTTTTGCAAATAAAAAGTCGCATAATTTTTTTAAATTATTTCTGACAATGTGATCTTATTTTTAGCATGATGTAAGATAGGAAAATAAAAAAAAAGTTTTAAACTTTATTTCAACTAAAAAAATTAAAAATTATTGTTACATTCATAGTAAATATTTATATGTGCATTCTTTGACTTTGGTCTCTTGAAAGTAGTTAATACTTTTTCCTTTACTATTTAAGACTACGTAGAGACGATTTGGCATAGAATTGACTAACGACTGTAGAACAGATGCGTCAATATTAGCCCATTCGTGTTCTATAGCCAATTTAAGGTGTCGTACCTTCTCAAAATGTCTTCCATTTTTGAAAACACGAGCCGACAGAATGCCCAAATGGGATTAATGTCCGGACTCTATGCGGGCCACTTCAATACAGGAATTTTTCTTTCTTCAAAAAAATCTTTGGTGACCTGTGCCCTGTGGATTGAAGCATTGTCTTGCTGATAAGTCCAATTGTCGCCATAAAGATTTCCAGCAAATTCTATCAAAACACAGTCTAGAAGCTCTACATACGTACTGTTATTCATTCGGGTAGATATGAAGCACATGTGCGTCTTTCCTATATAGCAGAACGCGGCCCGTACCATCAAGGTGTCTTATTTAAAGATCGAAGTGACCGCTGCTCATGGAATCCTCGACTGCAGGACATCGAATCTGGTGTTTACATCGTTCGTCAATATTGGTCTTGTGTATTTCGAGGGGGTTTTCAGGAACCTAGATAAACAATTTATATGCCAGTTGAGTCTGGTTACTATTTTAGAGATCTTAGAGCCGCTTTCATGCATGCCGAGGATAATTCCCTGCTCGTGATCGGACAAACTTGTACCACAAGGCATTTTATCCTGACAATACCATGATAATTCTCCATTTGTCAAACTTTCAAAAACTTACTTATAACAGTAAAGTAAGGCAAAAGAAATAATGCACATATAATTATTTGTATGACGTATACGCAATTGGTTACTTTAGCTTTAATTTGCTGTATGTTTGATTTGTTCAAACTATCTTTCTTAATTTGCTCCATTATATATGCTGTGACAGCATCAGCATTGCGGTTGTTGTTGTTTTAAATATTGACAAGCGTGTTGCTGGTAACTGCAAAGGAAACTTCAAGTGCATTTTTTTCAAAAGGAGCAAAAACGAGCAAAAAAAATATTACTACAATAAACTAGACATATTGGTTAGTTATTTGCCATTTTTAGTTGCATGTTTTATCGTAAATAATCTATATATATAAAACAAAGTAGGGTTTTTTATAACACTTACAACTCGAGATCTGCTGGACCAATTTTCATGGTTTTTGATTTGTTGGATTTGTCCGCCCCGAATAGCAGAATATATCCTGAAAATACTGAAAAATTTACGAATACTTGAAAAGTGCGTTATTTTCCCTAAAAGTTCTTTAATTTCGGAGCTGTCAAATTTTTTAGTCAAAATCTGTAAGTAATGATTGACATTTATCCATGCGTTCATAGAACTACTTAAAATGGATGAATAAACTATTATGTGTATATTTTTAAAAAAGATTAAAAAATATTACGCGTGCGTTCAGAAATTTGTAGGCTTTGTTCTTATCGGACTGCTCGTACGTGGAGTCTTTAGCGATGGATATGATTTCAGTAGTCGTCTCTATCGATAATTAGGGTTGCCAGCACATATTTTACGCCGCCAACTTTCAAGGGTTGGCTAGGGACCGCCACATTTTTAATGTATTTTTTTCTACAAATTTATTTTATGGGCGGGGCGTGACAACTTGGCGCCATAATATTTTTATTGAACAAGCCGAGGAAGGAACTATTGTACTATCGCTGGAAATTTTTTAAGAACAGAATCAACTAATCCGATTGATTAAGAGAGTTTTCCCTCAATTGAAAAACAATCAAATCGTCATAAAAGCTGACAAAGTACCACTTGGTGTAGATGCTGGCAGAATCAACGCTCCAACTATTAATTAGGTTGCTGTTATTATATTTGGTGATCCAGTTGAGAATAGAGCTATAAAAATTAGCCACTGTAACGCGTGGCCGGGTCTGCTAGTAGATTATAAATATCATTCACAACAGAAGAAAATTTTTTGCTCCGATTTCTATAATGGAAAGCTTTAACAGATCAACTAGTTTCAAAGCGTTGCCAAAAAAAAAATGAGATGACACACGGTAAAAAAAAATGTTTTCCTGCTAACTAATGTAATGTGTTTACTATTAGTAAATAAAAACATTTTGTAATATTTCACTATCAATTTTATGACTTTATGCAACCCATTATGAAAAATCGCCCACAGTGTCTTGGTGTAAACGCAACGCTATGTATTAAAATTAAAAACCAATAGGTGCAGGGTTTTGCCACTTTGTACATTAGAACGTCTAAACAAAATGAAAGATTTAGGTGTACTCATGGACCGTAATTTAACTTTTAATTCCTATGTTTCCACGATAATCGTTCGTTATATGCGTTCGTGGTTTTGTTAAGAGATTGGTCGAAAGAACTCGATGATCCTTACACTACCACAATTCACCAATGAGGTGGGTTCCTACTTTAGGGTAGGGTCAACTCAATATATGTAAGTCTCCTGTGAACCTGTGCAAAGCAATTTCTGCTTTTTGCCCTTTTGTTTTGGCTTAGTGTCTTGACACAAAGTTGTTTTAAAAAATTGCACGATAGATGCCCTTCTATTGCAGGAACCAAAAACTATACAAAAATTCAGAGCACTGCAGGATAAGTCGGCTTTTGTCAGATGACAAAACATTTTGCCATTGCTTAACTGCACAATCCGAATTAAGGTGTTTAGCCCGATTTTGAAGCTCAACAGCCTAATAAATCACTCGTCCGTCACTAGACTATACTCTTTTAGTACTGATTCATATCGGTAAGCGTGTTATCGTGTTAGCTCGACTGGTCGTTACCTACTACACCACGAACCAAAAATTTTTTTTTGTTAACGTTTTATTTGTTTATTGGATCTCTTATATAAGCTTATAATACTAACAACAATTTTCTAGGTTTATCTTAATCTAACACGTAACCTAACATCTGAAAGATGCTACATTAAACTATGGCCCTGATTAATTACTAGAGGGTTGGGTCGTTTCGTTGAAGACGAGTTCTTACACGTACTCGGGTTAATAATTTGGCTAGGGTATTCGGGTGTGCCTGCAGTTTAGCGGTGTACTTTAGCTGTTGTACCTTTATTTCGGCTATCACGCTAGGAATGTGTAGGTCTTTCTGTCCATTTTCATTTCGGATATACCAAGGTGCTTCCGTGATGGTTCTGAGAACCTTAGATTGTGCGCTTTGTATGGTTTCGATGTTGCTCTTGCTTGCGTTTCCCCACAGAGCAGAGCCGTATGTCCAGATGGGTTTTAACACCGAGTTGTAGAGGTGAACTTGGAATTCCAGACATAGTTGGTAAGCCAATGTAGACCGATTGCTTTGAGCTTTAGTTGTTTTTTCTTGGCTTCGATATGCTTACGCCAAGTTAATCTTCTGTCGAAGTGAACTCCAAGATATACAACATCGTCGGATTGAGGCACTGGCACATTGTTAAGCCTCAATGAAGGGCAGTTTCTTTTATTGAGGGTAAACGTAACGTGCTTGCATTTCTGTTCATTTACACGGATGCGCCAATCTGCTAGCCACTTTTCTACCTCCTTTAGGTGGGTTGCCAGTTGCTCAGCAGCTTTGATCGGACATTTGGAGCGGCTGAGGATAGCCGTGTCATCAGCGAAAGTAGATGTGATGAGTGTAGGGCTTGTTGGTATGTCCGCTGTGTAAAAAATATAAAGTGTTGGACCCAGCACGCTGCCTTGAGGTACACCTGCTTTTGATTCGAAAACATCAGAGGTGAAGCTATTACATCGTACAGCGAATTTTCTGTTGAATAGATAAGATTCCATTAGCCTGTGTGTATATAAGCGACGCTTTTATTTTATATATTAGGCCGTCAATCCAGACTCGGTCAAAGGCTTGGGCGACATCGCGAAAAAATTGCTGTACAATATTCTTTTTACTCGAATGCTGTGCGGATCTCTGAGGTGATACGGTTGACTTGCTCAATTGTACCATCACGAAAGCCAAACTGATGATGTGGGATTATATTATGGTTTACCAGGATTGTATATATACGGAGTTGTGGGACTTTTTTAAATAGTTTTGAAAAACTTGGTAATAAACTGATGGATCTGTAGGATGATGGCTGTGTTTTGTCCTTTCCGGGTTTTGGGATCATTATGATTACTGATTTTTTCCAACTTATGGGAAAGTGACCAGTTTTTACTATCGCGTTGACGAGTTGACAGATGTGTCGGACGGCACAGATCGGGAGTTCTTGGATCATTTTCGGGGTTATTTTGTCATGGCCGGGCGATTTTCTTGGGTTAAGATAGTTTTTAATAATTGCAGAAATTTCCTCCGCGTGGAATTTCGATTGCTCACTTTCCATTGGCGTGTGCAGAGAGGGGAGCTGAAAAGAGTTTGTTGACGGATTTGTCAAAAAGACCGTTTTTAGATGAGCTGCAAAGATGAGTGCTCTTTCTTCGTCTGAACAGTCCCATTTGCCAGTTGCTCATCGTATCGCGAATCTGCTTTTAGGCGATATTTTGCAGTCATTTGCTTGACTTGTCTTTTTTCTGGGTGTAGCCGATAATTGGGGTGGAGGTATCAGCTGCTACAATAAGCGTCGACTCTAGTGCAGTGGTGCAAAACTTGATGTCTTCTTTGTCGTCCAGTATGGGATTTAACTCGATATGGGTGCTTATATTTTTCATAAATCTGAGCTAGTTTGTCTTATAATTTTTTAGTCCGAGTGGGTGCTCTGTTACTTGAGGATATGTTAATACAGTGAAAATTACTCTCGAGTGGTCTGATGACAATTCTGCTAGTGACTCTGCCCTTATCAAGTTGTGCGTAATTCCCCTGGTGACTGCGAAGTCTATTAGATCTGTTTGCCTTTTGAATTTTGAATTTGCTTTGCGTTGTAGTGTCCTGCAGCAATAAATCTTACTTCGAGTGTATTGAAGAAGATTGAGAATCGTGGTGGACAGTAAAGTGCAGCTACGGTTGTACTGAAAGTGGTTTGGACACTTATTGAAGTTGCTTAAAGCTTTTGTTTGGCAAATCCGTTGTGGAGACAGTGTTTGATCCCGTTTTTGATTACGATGCCAGTTCCTCCGTTTGCCTTGCCATCTCGGTGATTTGTTGCATAGAATGCATATTTATTTATTTGAAAGGTGTTTTTATTGGTAAGGTGTGGTTCTGATAGCAGCATGATGTCAATATCATTTGAGTTTAGAAACAGTGACAGTTCCTGTTTGTGCTTGTAAATGACGTTTGCATTCCAGAGGCCTATTTGTAGAGCTGACATTATTTATTATTGTCCATAAGCTTTTGAATGAGCAAGTTTTGGTTTCGCATAAGTTCCTGCATGCAATTTTGCATGAATGTCACTAAATTTGTCTTATTTTGGTTGAGCGATATTAACAACGTTTTGATCCCGTTGGGACTCTGACCAAGTAGGGATGGACTTGGGGCCGAGATAGATTGAATGGTAGCGGGATCTACCGTTTGAGTGGACTGTGCATTTCCATTGCGTAGCACGCTTGCAAAAGTTACTCCAGGAGTCGTTGTTAATGGAGTCGCTGGTGACCTTACAGCTCTTGAGAAAAATATTCCCGGTGTGGTTTGAGAGGGAATTAGTGTCGAGCCCTGGATACGAGCCGTTGATTTCTTCGCGTTGAGGCGGGCCTTGAGTTGCTTATAAACAGGACATCCTCTTTACTTCGCTGTGTGATTACCACCACAATTGCCGCACTTCCTTGTATTGGTATTTGATTTTTCATCGGGGCAGATACAGTCTTTGTTGAGTTTGTCCACAGCCACAAACTTGGCGAAGGCTGCAGAAGGACTTTGTGTACCCAAACTCCTGGCAATTAGTGCATTTTACCGGATGTGTACTCTTATGCGACTCTTCGACAGTAATTCTGCGATGTAGCAGAAGTTGATGTTGGTGCACTGTGTTAGGTTTCGATTTTTTTTTCACTTGTGGGCTGTAACTCTACTTTGAACAGAGGTTGCGGCACTTTATTTCTGTTCAGTATGTTTGAGGTGGACTTTACCTCAAAGCCATTCTCTTCCAATGCTCCAACTGTTTCCTGAGTCGGAACCGAGGGTGCAATGCCTTTGATCACCGCTTCAAGGCCTTTGGCACTCTTTAGTTGGAATGTGTAAAAATTCACACTTTCCTTTCTAAAGTACTTTTCAATAGTACGATAGAATTCTTCACTTTTGGCTTGCAATTTGGTCTCTTTTATGTTACCCCTATTGAGTGGTGTCACATAAAAGTTGTTTTGACCAACTAGCGCTTCCAATTTTGGCACCAGTGAAGTGCAGTTTGCACCACGGATTTATAATGGTGGTGGCTTGGCTACAGAGGGCTTAACTTGGTAAACTTCTTCTTGGGATTCCGGCTGATTTGCCAATATTTGGAATCCATTGCTCTCCAAAGCTTTTCATTCAACAATGTTGTTGCCTCTTTTTGTCTGAGGGCTAAGCTTTCGCTTGTTTATATTAATATATCTGTCCATACCTGTCTGAACAGGTGACTTTGGATTCACTGTCACTGGTTGGGCAGTTTTTGTTGAGGTAGTCTGCTGGACGGTGATCGAAGGTATTGCAGACGTTGCTGCTGTTACAGTTGTCCTTGGAGCAGTAGCTGCAATTGATGTTGTTGTGAGCACGGCGCAGACGGCGGTCGGCGAACCCAATGACCCAATTAACACTTCAGGTGTCAGCGAATTTGAGGGTGAAGCGCATTGGGCGCTCCAAGACAAATTGTTGTTGCTGGTTGGCGTATGTAGTTTGCTCGTAATTGCACTTTTGGATTCAGCGCTAGTTGTTGTTGTGGTAGTCGGAGACACTACTGAGAAATATGCATTGTTGCGTTGTATAGAGAGCCGACGCTCGTTTTGTTGCTGAAGAATTTGTTCTTGTAGCTTCTGCTGGCGAGAGTCTAGTGAAGAAGAGCCTGAGTCAATCTCTTTACACGTTGGCATTACTAGTATATTTAGTTATTTACTAAGTATTGCTATTTGTATTTCTATTGTATTTATTTAGTAGGACATTTCTATACCCTAAGAATAAGAATTTACCGAACCCATTTTTTGCTTTTCACCTCTTCATAACGAATTACCTGTTTTACGATTTGAACTGTAACAAACCAAACAAAAAAAATTTGGACAAGCATAATTTGATCTTACGAAAAGTTTATTGATAACAGACTTCATAAAAAAAACGTATGTAAATTGTAGATCTGAAAATATACTTTGGTAGCTTTACTAAAAACTTCAAAAACAAAAAAAATTTAAACAATAAATTTTAAGAAGTTATCAAAACAAAAATTTATAAACATACAAAGATATACAGTTGCGAGCAAAAAAATAGTAGCGCATAACACTCGCCTATATTTATTACGATAACTTGCAAGATAATATTCTGATCTGTTTAATACTGCTAAATAGTGTTATCAGCAATGTCCACCACTTGTCCATTACATTGTAACCTCACTTGGTGCCTTAACTTTTTTGCTATTTCATCTCTAAGCTTAATTCCCAAATTTAGAGCGAGCGAAATAATAGTAGTGAAGGATCTTTCTTTGCAGAAAAGTTAAAATATTGCTTAGAGGTTGGTTTTTTTTTTACTATATTTCATGTCTTAAGGGTTCACGATAGTAAATTCATTAGAGTATTCCAATTCGCAGACTATAATGGGCCAGGGTATGCACATGACTCTTGAGAAGAGGATTTAGATAAGAAACCTTTAGCTGAGGGCAAAACTTACAGAAAAGTACAAGAAATTTTTAAGTGCTCTTCAACTGCAGTTCGAAATGCAAAAAAATGTGAAAAAACATCAGAAACACGAGGCCGAAAGCGTAAAATATCACCCAAATTGGAGAAAAGAGTAGCGAAAGCGTCAAGGCTTCGTCCGTTTACATCTGCTGTGCAGATCATGGAAGACCTTGAAGTCCCGGCCAGTGTTTTTACAGTGCGCCGGGTGTTAACAGAAAATAACCTGAACGCTCAGAGCCCTTGGAAAGTTCCGCTTCTCTCATAGAAGGACATAGAAGAAAGGATTGAGTACTCAAAATTGCACCTCAACTGGCCTGTGGAGAAATGCCGCAACATACTGTGGTCAGATGAGCCAAAATTGTGATGTTTGGAAGGAGAGGATCTCAGCTGTATGTTCCTCGACCGAAAAACAAGGAGTATAATCCGCAGTACACCACGAAGACTATCAAACATGACGGATGCAGTGTGATGGTGTGGGGCTGTTTTTCATATTATGGTGTTGGTCCTATATACTG
Source organism: Drosophila austrosaltans (assembly GCA_035045865.1). Taxonomy (NCBI): domain Eukaryota; kingdom Metazoa; phylum Arthropoda; class Insecta; order Diptera; family Drosophilidae; genus Drosophila; species Drosophila austrosaltans. The sequence goes on along the minus strand of JAWNOQ010000073.1, from coordinate 3,367,978 downwards.
CATAGAAGGCATCATAGACAAACATGCTTACGTTAAAATTATTAAGGAAGTGATGATACAATATGCCGAAGAGGATATATCACTTCGTCGGGTGTTATAACAAGACAATGACCCGAAACACACAAGCAAAGTGGCAAAAGCTTAGATGCTTAGAGTAGATGTGATGAAGTGGCCCGCACAGTCGCCCGATCTTAACCCTATTGAAAATTTGTGGTGCGACGTTAAGAAGAGAGTAGCTGCTGTAAAGCCAACCCATAAAAGCGGTCTTTGGACTACTATAGAGCGTTCATGAAAGGCCATAACAACAGAAAGGTGCCAGAAACTGGTAGATACACCCGACGAAACAAAAAAAGCCGCACTCGCAAAATTTTCACTTTTTTCAACTCAAGTGTAGAAAAAAGTATCAAAAAGAACAAAACCTTCCAAAAGTTAAATTTATATGGTTTTTGGGTTAATTTTCTAACATATGGTCGATAATTCCATGTTTTGACTTTGACTTAAACATTTTTTAAAATATTTTGAAAATTTTCCTCTATTTTTCGTCTTTTTTAGGTTATAACCGTGAAAAAAAAAAAAATTTTTATAAAATCGAAAAATAGTTTTATAATGTTAAAATGATTTTTTCCACTTTATTTATTAACAAATATTTGCTTTTAACATTTTTTTTTAAATTTTTTCGTCTCAAAAACTGTAAATTTTTTTTTTTAAATTTCGTAGTACTCCACTTTGCCATTTTTTGTACTTTGGTCCTGTTGGGCACGAAAACAATCGAAATGACAAAATATTTGAATGAAATATCATTATAGCAAATATTTTTTATTATTCCTTTTCATTAAATCATTGTTTTTAGTTTTTTTTTCCAATTGCGCGACTTTTATGCCAAAAATTTATTTCAAAATTTTAGAGTCCTTGCAAGGAAAATCAAGGAAAACCACTTGAATTTCTAGAAAACTAAAACAAATTATACAGAATCTTAATGGTGATGAGTTCTCCTTTCAAAAAAGTCCAAGTTTAATCTTCCTGGACACAATGATATTGGGGGTGGGCGGCTCTGAACGAGATAAATGATTTTCGGAAAAGTGAAATTTACCCACTGACAGGGATTATCCTTATATTTTTGTTTGAGGATGCATTTTCGAATGCAAACCGAAGTCGAATCTAAGACTAGGTTTTGTTAATACTGGAAAATATAAATAAGTTTAACTTTTATACGCAGTTACCAAAATATAAGGATAATCCCTGTCAGTGGGTAAATTTCACTTTTCCGAAAATCATTTATCTCGTTCAGAGCCGCCCACCCCCAATATCATTGTGTCCAGGAAGATTAAACTTGGACTTTTTTGAAAGGAGAACTCATCACCATTAAGATTCTGTATAATTTGTTTTAGTTTTCTAGAAATTCAAGTGGTTTTCCTTGATTTTCCTTGCAAGGACTCTAAAATTTTGAAATAAATTTTTGGCATAAAAGTCGCGCAATTGGAAAAAAAACTAAAAACAATGATTTAATGAAAAGGAATAATAAAAAATATTTGCTATAATGATATTTCATTCAAATATTTTGTCATTTCGATTGTTTTCGTGCCCAACAGGACCAAAGTACAAAAAATGGCAAAGTGGAGTACTACGAAATTTAAAAAAAAAAATTTACAGTTTTTGAGACGAAAAAATTTAAAAAAAAATGTTAAAAGCAAATATTTGTTAATAAATAAAGTGGAAAAAATCATTTTAACATTATAAAACTATTTTTCGATTTTATAAAAAATTTTTTTTTTTTCACGGTTATAACCTAAAAAAGACGAAAAATAGAGGAAAATTTTCAAAATATTTTAAAAAATGTTTAAGTCAAAGTCAAAACATGGAATTATCGACCATATGTTAGAAAATTAACCCAAAAACCATATAAAATTAACTTATTGGAAGGTTTTGTTCTTTTTGATACTTTTTTCTACACTTGAGTTGAAAAAAGTGAAAATTTTGCGAGTGCGGCTTTTTTTGTTTCGTCGGGTGTATCATGTCGCGTCGTTGCGCAGCCGTACTGAAGAACAATGGACATGTCACCCAATATTAATAGACTGATATTAAGCTAGTCTTTATTTTTAAAACTATTTCCCTGAAAAAAAATTCCATACTTTCAAATTTTTAGCTCTTCAAAATATGTGCTACTATTATTTTGCTCGCCTTAATTTCTCAAAATCTTCAATATTTTCAAAAAATCAAAATGGAGTGTTTTTTTTTGTTTATAAAATAATTAATAACAGGCCGAATAGTAAATTAGCATACCAAGAAATCTCAGTCTAGCTCCGATAACATAACTTTCTATGCTATAATTAAAATGGGCGATGCCGCTACTATTTTTTTGCCCGCAGCTGTACATACATAATGGTCTTTTGAACAATTCATACACTTTGAATATTTTTTAGATATGCATTTTTACAGTTTTTACATGCATTTATAAATCAAATTGACAAACATGTATCCATATGTGCTCGCCACTGTATTAATGATATATATGAATGAATTAATATATATGTCGCAGCAGGGTTGGTTGTCGTCCATCATCTTTGCGTTTAAGTATATTTTCTTCTTACCGGGAGCTCAGAGTTGCAACAGGACTTGTGCAGGAGGTCTCTTTCCAAAGTGAGTTTCTTTCTCGTTGGCAATTTGCCCCGACACCTTCTTGCTTGAGAAAGTGACTCCTGTCACTTTCCTGCCTATCGCCAGTGCACCATACTAGTCCGATACAACCCTGTGGGTCTCTAACCTAGTTCGTTCCCAGTATGATTGACATTGGTCTCTGTAATGTCCTGTCATGACTTTCATATTCTAACTTGTCTGACTTCTTTAACATGACGTTATACGATATTCTTTACATTTTATTTGAATATAATTGGCTCGATTATTTTTCAACCTCCGACACGGCCATCCTGACTACTACACGTCCTCGTGCCATATTATAGAGACTCCTTGACTTTCAGAACATTTTTTTTTTATTGACAAATTTCCAAATTTAAATCCAACTTAATTTATTCTTAAACCTTTTAACAAACTTTAACTTAAACCGACCAACTTTCTTTTTACTGTTGACATTATCAATACCCAAGAGGCTTCACAACATTAAGTGCCCCACACGCCACGACAAAACTTCCATTTTGCGCTTGGGTATCTTGAGTAAAGTAAGTGTAAAGTTACTTGATCAATTCTCTTTCAACAGTTTGCCCTTCACTGGGTTTCTCTTTACAGTGCCTTTCAACAGTTTCACACCCACCGGTGTTTTTATTACTGTCTCTTTCAACAGTTTCACACCCACTGGTGTTCTCTTTACTGTCTCTTTGAACAGCTTCACACCCACTGGTGTTCTCTTTACTGTCTCTTTCAACAGCTTCACACCCACTGGTGTTTTCTTTACTGTCTCTTTCAACAGCTTCTCCTTTTTTTTTTTTTTTTTTAATATTTGTGTAATTTTGTATGAATTTTGAAAAAAAACATTTTTTGTAATTTTTATTTTTTTTAAATGCAATTTGAGTATTTTATTCGCCACCTTCCAACTTAGTTGGTACTTGGCCATTGGTCAATTTTCTCAAATCATCATGCGCATACTTATATTTTCTAGTATTCGTTAACGACTTGAGCATATACCTATTTCCTTCTAAAAGTTCGATTATTTAAAAAGGCACTCTAAATTTGGGACTTAATTTCGTTTGACTTCTCTCTTTGTTCCTTAATAACACAAAATCTCCCACCTTTTGCTCCACTACCTTTGCCTCTTCCGCTGTGTCGCATGGAGGAATCAATCCTAATGGACGAGCCATCTTTCCAATAAATAACTCTAAAGGACTTGCCAAGCCCGGTTACTGGACTCAACTGCCGTTAATAAACTTTTCAAGGTGCTCATAATGGGTTCTGCTTGGACCTGTCGCAATGAAATGCAAATTAATTTTTTGTTGTGAACTAATTCCTTGTTCAGCAATAATGCGGTTTGGTATTCCAAACAGCTGATGTTACTGCTTTTATGCAATTTCCGGCATCAATTTTAAGAGTATGGCTCAAGTAGACAAATTTTGTAAATCCATCTATGTATTCCTTTGTATCTGACTTGCCGCTTAATTTTCCCGTAATATCCATATGAATGGTATGCCAGGGTATATCAACATTTGGTATCGGATGAAGACTAGCTTGAATTTTACCTGATGGCGATTTGGCGTTTTAGACGTAATGCAATTTTCAACAAATTTTCTAATGTATTTAGACATGTTAAGAAACTAATAATAATCATAAGCCTTGTCTAACGTCTTTTCCCATCCTAAGTGCATGATGGATTCCTGTACTTGGTTTATTACGGACTGAAAGCTCTCGGAACAATTGGTAAAGATCGAGTTCTCCCATTTCGCTGTATTTTCCGTTATAGAATTCCTACTCTTAATTCGTATGTTTTAGCGATGTGATCCTCAAACGAATTTTTTGTAGTTTATTCACAATAATAGTTAAATCGGGATCTTTAAGCTGTTCAGCAATAAGCTAATTGCTAGAAATTTCAGCCAGATTAATATGATTCTCAGGAATTTTGCATATTCGGATTACTGAACCAAGCGACGGAAGATTTCTTGATAAAAATCAACGTGAGCCATTTTTTTTCCTTCTCTATATTCCAGTTCAAATGTAAAGGACTGTAAATAAGACCACCACCTTTGAACTCTGGGAGCCAGATCGCGTTTAGCCGTAAATACAACAAAGTTTCTTCCTAACAAGTAATGACAAAAATGTTTTATTGCCATAACGACTGCAAGAGTTTGCAATTCATATAAATGGTGTCAATAAAGTTGCCTTGCTGAAACATTCGACTACATGAGACTTGTTATTTATTTTGTGCAATAAAATAGCACCAAATCCCTGAGTACTTGCATCTGTATGCAATTCGATGGGGTATTGCGGATCAAAAATCACCAAGACTGTCTTTTATGTGAGAACAGGAATAACTTTTTTTCGAATTTGTTCATGTTCTGGCTTCCAAACAAACTCGTTCTTTTCAGACGTTAAGAAATATAATGGTTTCATGAGGCATGAAAGGCCCTCTATAAATTTCCACAAGTATGACGCTAGTTCAATAAATTGTCTTAAAGCAGTAAAATCACCAAGACTGTCTTTTGTGTGAGAACAGAAATAACTTTTTTTCGAATTTGTTCATGTTCTGGCTTCCAAACAAACTCCTTCTTTTCAGACGTTATGAAATATAATGGTTGCATGAGGCATGAAAAATGCTCTATAAATTGCTGAAAGTGTGACGCTAGTCCAATAAATTGTCTTAAAGCAGTAAGGAGGTGATAAGACAGTCAACGCTGCAATTTTACGCGAATTTGGACGAATCTCATCTGCACTCACACTTCATATCCCAAATACTGAACGGATGTCTTAAGAAAAGAGCCTTTCTTTATGTTAAATGAAAATCCCGCCTTTGTGAGAACATACAACGTAATCTTAGGGGGGTTTCTGGTTTGTAGACCTCAAAAACAGGCCTCTTTTTTTATACAATTTTTTTTGTAGAAACTATTAAAGATATTGAGTTGAAACTTTTTGTATCTTGTTAGTAATATTTTAGTTTTGATTTATAAATTTTTTCAAATCTTAAAACCGAAAAGGGAGGTGGGCGTTCCAAAATGGCGGCTCGTCGGTCATGCCTTGCCTTGCTGATGGAAGTCCTCTCGTCCTGTAGGATAATTTGAAACAGACAAATGATACATTTTATTAATCTGTACACTTATGCGCGAGGGATAGACCTCAACTTAAAAAAAAAAAATTGAAAAATGCAAAAGTTATTAACAATTGAACATTAAAATCCGATTTTTGCAATTTTTCGACTTAGTTTTTTTTTTATTGACAACAATTTTTAATATTTTTTCATGATCAAGGTATATCCCACTCGGACACTATCTTAACATGAGTAAAAAATTTCATGGCGGTTGGATGATTTTCACTTCCATCAGGTTAAAAAACACTGTTTCCAGAAAAACGGGTTTAAAATTCCAGAAGACCCTTGCGCATAGTGGACATGATGGTGCCTACAAAGCAGGTGTATCTCAAAAAATATTTGTCGGATCGACTTCAAATTTTTAGACAATATTTTTAGATATCATACTTTAAGAAAATGCAAGAAACATTGTTTTTTTTATTTTTTGGATCCAACAAAGCTGAAATCTCCCTTAATAAAGGAAATGGGGTCTGAATCCATTTCAATTTGGTAAAAACCGTTTGCTAGTTAAATTGCACCTGCCTAGTTTCCCTAAGATGTCATCTATAAAGGGAATTGGATGTCGCTTATAATGATTTCATTTAGTTTTCTATAATCTATTACTATCCTTAATTTTTGTGTGCCTGATGCATCTAAATTTGTATAATGTATAATATTGTATAATGTCACTGTATAGTTCTTATAGTTTATGACGGCTTGCGCTTTTTCTAACATTTTCCTGCTTATCAAAAGATCATAGTCTGTCAAAAATTCATGTAAGATGAATTCATTTTGGTCCAAAAACAAATTATTAGTTGATATTGTAATGGATTTGCTGACGGTAACGGAGGGTCCATTGTTAGTGTATACACTGCGTTTTACTTGAATAGCACTCTTGGCTTGGAGCACTTTATTTGACAATAGCTTTTGAACAAATGATTAAACTGAAACTATATTTGTGTCATTTTAAAGTTAATTTATTCACTTCTTGTTCGAAATAAAGAAAATCGAAATATGATTAGTACTTTTCAAGTTACAGGGCTTCAAAGCTAAATAACCTACAAATAGTGCACAAATTTCGTTTCACTTTTTTTTTTTTTTTTATGCGCGAATCCCACGGGAGCACTAATTGTCCACACCTCCCGCCCAACCGACCGAGGGGCGCAAGCCGCATAACGCACGGCTCGAGTCGCGGGGACAATCCACAAACCACAGACAAATGCGAAACTTCAGCTAGTTACGAGCTAAATGTGAAAGAATAGAAGTTTTTAGAATAGGAATAGAGAGCTCTGAACTGAATACATGATACAGACGATTATAATCAGAACAAAGAACTCACAAAGGTTCATGCAGTGAGTAGTTAGTCGTACATCGTGGATGTGATAAAGGAATATAGGTTCTAGTAGGTCTACAAGGAGGAACTGTTAAATTTACTTGGTTCAATAGCTCAGGTGAGCCTTAATCCCCATTAAGAAGCTTGTGCATGAATATGACGCCATTAATCTACGATTAGAGAATAAAGGAAGGACAGGTAAAAGGAGTCTGCTAAAATACGTTGGCAACCTGACATTACAATCCCAGTTCAGACCACGAAGAGCAAAAAGAAGGAACTGTTTTTGAACAGATGCTATTATTGCTTGATTTGATTCGTATTGGGGTGACCATATGCATGGTGCATATTCTAAAATTGGGCGGTGTAAAAAATCTTTGTTGTATATGGATCATCAAATTCCTTTGACCATCTTTTTACGAATTCAAGAACACCCTTGGCTCTACCGACGGTAGTGAATATATGTGACTTAAAAGTCAACTTATGGTAAGTCGAGTTTATGGAATGTTGTTAGGGAAATATTTAATCAACAGAGGTGTATTTCTGGAAAAAGTTATGACCCTGCATTTAGATGTGTTTAGGTTAAATAAGTTGAGTTGACACCAAGACTGAAAGTAAAAGAGGTCAGGCTGCAACCGTGAAGGAGATACATATAATGTCTCTGTAGCCAGAGACAAAGCTTTACATCATCTGCATACATGAGGACACGAGAATGAATTATAACGGATGCAAGATAATAAAAAAAAGATTAATAAAAGGGGTAATTAGCAATGGTTCCAGATCACTACCCTGAGGCACCCCGAAGTTACTTGGATTAACCTAGAACTTAAAGACTTCAAGAGAACTTTCTGTGTTCTGTCTTTCAGGTATTCACGAATTCAATTAATTAAAGGGCTTGGGAAGCCAATTTTATTTAACTTAACAAGAAGTGTATGACTAACAGAATCAAAAGCCTTGCTGAAACAACACAAACCCACCCATTCTGAGATGGTGAAATAATAGATCTACAAAAATGTTGCAGTTGAGAAATAAGGAACTTTTCAAATGCTTTAGGAATAGCGGACAATTTAGAAATACCCCTATAATTGGATGCTTCGGAAGGGAAAGAAGGGAAATGACAAGATTTAACGGACAACAAAAAAAGTTTTTGAAGTGGCTTACATAGAGCCTCAGCACAAAATCTGAGTACACAACCAGGTATTCCATCAGGACCAGGTGTGTACACAGGTTTTACTAAATTAAGCACGCTTAGAAGCGAACTTTCATCGGTCGAAGGACTACAAATACAATAAGACCTTTTCATCTGATAAGGATACGGCAGATTCGCTCGGTATTCCGTTGAGGAATATGTTGTTGTGAAGAAATCAGCAAACAAATCAGCAATCGCTTGATCAGAGTCCGCTATATTATTTTCAAACGATAACATTGATGGGTGGACAACCATCTTACGTTTAGAATTCACAAAGCTATAAAACTGTTTAGGATCACTGGAAAACTCAAGCTTACAACGCTTGAGGTAATTATTATAGCAGTGCTTGTTAAGCAACATAAAATTGGAGCGAGCAACTGCATAAAGAGCAAAGTAATTAAAATTTTATTATCTAATTGATTTTTGTTTGATCTATTATGTATTTGTCGTTTCAATGCTTCTTTTCTTTTATCACTCTGTTCTTTAAACTCGCACTATCTTGTGTCTCTGCCACTGTCTATTATTTTTCCGCACACGTGTTCCTATACACTTTTACTAATTACTTTTGTTTTTCCGATTTCACGTCCGTTCGCTTCCACCGTCCATCGCCGTCGCAACTTCTCAACTGCAACATTTCTGTAGTTTAGTTCTTTCATCTTCTCAAGATGGGTTCTCAAAACGTAAATCTACTACCACTAACCATTTTGAGTTTACTTCTTTAGCGATCGAAGGATTCAGGAATAATTGCAAACTGATGTCATTTATACCGACTTCAGTAAGGCTTTTGATTCTGTCAATCATACGCTTCTTTTGTTTAAGCCTTAAAGCAAGCCTTTTGCTTAATTGGATTTCACAATATCTAAATAACCGTACACCAAAAGTTTTATTTAAAACTGATCTTGGTAATTATTTACTTAGACTTCTCGCGCTCAATACAGCCTTAAGGACAATGAATCTGGTTTTAAACGAAAGGAAAAAAATCACAGAGCAACACCTTGACGATTTATTGCTTAGTTTTTGCACAATTAACAAAACAAAAATGACTTTAAACGAAAAAAATTCGATAAAAAGCTAAATGTAGCCATTTCTAGTAAAAATTAGTGCTACTAAATTAATAAATAGAGTTGGGAGATTTGTAAATATAGCGCTGCCAGAAAACAGCACATTGAAATTATTTTTTCTTCGTATATAATTTAAAAAGAAATTCAAGATGTTAAGCTTCAAAATATTCAATTTTTTAAACACTATCCCTTGTGGAAAATCAACGTCTGCAGAGAATCAGAAAAAAAAAATTTGGAGCAGATTTCTGTTGGCAAATAAAAAAATTCGGCAGCCGAATTTAAAAAAAAATTAAAAAAAATAAAATTCGGCAGCCGAATTTTTTCATTTGCACACAGAATCTTTGGCCGCCGAATTTTTTTATTTGGCCACAGAAATCTGCTCCAAATTTTTTTTTCTGATTCTCTGCAGACACCGGTGTGCTACAAAGTGCAGGGAGACTTTTGAGTAATATTAATAAATAAATCTTTAACAAATTTGAAAACTCTCTGGCAACGCGCCATGCGTTCTGTTAAGTCACCAACACTAAAGTTCAAATCTGGCTTTTTTTTTTGCACATTTTTGATTTTTCCAACACTAAAAATCCGAGGAGTCTAAGTAAATATTTACCCTTATCTTTAAAAGACCAGCAATGTGACCTTGGGAGTCACAAAGTAGCAAAGTAGCCAGCCATCTAGGACCACTCTTCAATGACCTTCCGTCAGTTGTAACTCACTCGTGTGATTATGTACGCTAACGATGTTAAACTTTCTATTAGTTTTAGAGACTAAAGTTCCTCAAGTCTGCTTCAAGCTGATCTCAATAACATTCAAACTTGGTGTGAAATTAACTTATTACAGCTCAATGTTTCAAAATGTAATGTCATGTAATTTTATATATCCTATTTTCAATTAGTGATGTATTATCTTAGTAATATAATAGAATGAATTTGACGATCTTCACACAACCAAAACTCTTTTTATGGATCATATGTTTGGTCTCCACAATATGCATCACACCAACTTAAAATTAAATCTTTTCAAAAACAGTGTCTCATTTTTGCTGATTGAAATGTTAAGGAGTTAGGGGTTGTCAGAGACGTAAAAAATTGACCATTTTCAAAAAAATTCTTTTTTGTAGTAAAAATTCTTTTTTCAAAAAAGTAATAATGCAGCATTAATATTTGATGTTTGAACTTAATTTCACATATTTTTCAAAAAAAAATATTCAAAATTTTCAAAGTTATGGCTGTTTGTTTTGACCGTTTTTCAAAAAAAGGACTTTGCGGTGACCACGATAGGTCCTTAAGGATTCATCCAAAATCCATCGGACAAAAAGAATTAGTTTTAGAATTGAAGGATCGAAGCTTTTAATTTTTTTTTCAAAAATAACAAAATGGCGGCGTTTTGGAAATTTTTTTTGAATTTTCTAGAAAAAAAACTATCTTTAACTGTTCATAAAAAATCGAAATTTTGTTAAAAACGAAAATCCTTCGATCCGGCCCGGGATTTGAATGCTCTTCAAAAGTTCTGAAAATTTCATTCGAATCGGTTACGCGGTTTTCGAGTTAGAGTGGTCACCGATTTGGAAAACATAGTTTCGAGAAAAACGCATTTAAAGTTTCAGAAGTACCTTGCGCATAGTGGACATAGTTCGCACAAAAGAAGGTATATCTCGAAAAAGATTTATCGGATTGAAAGTTCCCGGAAAGTTCCCCCCCAAACGGTTTCTAACAGGAAGAAATCAATGTTTTTTAATGAAGCACTTTAACACATTGACACTTTTGAATATTGAGTTCCCCCCAAAATTTGCCTCTGGATCCGCCCCTGATTCTTAAAGACTTCTTTTAATTAATCTTCCCTTGTTACTTTGCAATTTGTTTATTCACAAGCTTTTGTCTGTTTCAAATCTAAAAATTTTCTACACCAACATAGGAATTATTCATCATATGGTAATTTAATAGACATCAGAAAACATGAAAAAAATTCGCCGCAGTTCCTGGTCACCTAAACCATTGAATGGAAATGTGGTGAAAAATTGATATACAAAACCTTATCATAAAATCGATAAATATCGATATTCGGCGATGGGAATCGAACCTAGGTCTTCGTGTTTCTACGGCTGATTTCTTTGAATTTGTTTTTGTTTCTTTGCTGCCAAAGCAAATTGCTTATGCTTATTTTACATGAGGTACCTCCACTTTTCTTGAATAACTCCGGTGATTCGACTAATTTGCAAACTTGATCTGCGTAATCCTTTTAGGAACTTAAAATTTCATGTTTCAACAATGTAGCTTACAATTTAAGGTCTACAAAACGAAACAGACAGACAAATCGATCACGAATGTACCTCAGTGAAATAAGTATATGTGCATTGTCATTATCAACAAAAAATCTATGAAAAACAGAATAAAAAATTTTCTTTTTTTAAACTTCTTTAGTATACATGTGTTGTTAAAGAAATATAACATTTTTTTTTTTAATTATCTTTTGGCAACATAAAATATTTCATTAACAATGTTTGTTTCATATGAAATAAGTATATGTGCAAAATGACAAAAGTGAAGAATAACTAAATAATTTGTTTTCTTATCCCAAAAATGTTGTTACTTTATAGTTAATATGTTTTCTCTTATTAAAAAGCATTTTATTAATTTGGCTTAAAATAGGATTTCACAAGTTTTGTAGTGTTGAAAGGTCAATTTTAATTCATTCTTTGATTAGTGCCTTTTTAAGGTCCTTTACAGGATCAAACTAACAGTTATTTTTGTAAATATTGCGTGACAATATTCCTTATCGATTATCAATAGGACATATCGCAGGCCATTCAAAAATGGGTATTTATTTATCCGTAAAAAATATGGTGTTTTCTGCGCAGTATGAATTGGCGCGTTGTCATGCAGGAAAATCCAGTCATTTCCGTACAGTTCTCTAGCAATGTCAATAAGTACTGTGTTTAACAAGTCTATATATATCAGTTCATTTGTTTTTGTCGGTATAAGCCATAGTTGAGACTTTCTTGCATATTAAAATTTTGCCCAAATAACCAAGGATCTTCCACCATTGTTGCGCTTATGGGATTCCTTATGTGGCTGCCTAAATTCCCGGCAAAACTTTTGGTGGCAGTCTAACCCGTCTAAATTAAACTGTTTTTCGACGGATAAATAACTTTTTTGAACACTTATTAACCAAAATGTATATTTTTCTCCAAATGCTTGGCACGCGGTTATGTTCATTTTAAATGGCCTTGGTACAGCCTCGCGGAAAGCATGTTTAAGCATGTCGTTCACCTATAGAATCTGATTTATCCGTTTACTGGATACGTTCATCTGTAGCTGACGTTTGATTTCCGTGCATGACGTGTTGTCTTCCACGGCCAGTCGTCGAATTTGCCTCCTAAGGTTATTATCAATGTTGATCCTTCGGACGGTCCGCTTATTTTTCCCGTCATTTTCTTAATTTCTGAGCATATTGGCCACTGGTTTTCTAGGCCTATTAACTCTAGTGGTATTGTTAGTAATGTTTTTTTCAGCTTCGGCCACTTTTATGATCGGACCTTAGTCCTTACCCCACAAATGTGATTTACTAGGCGATCTAACGTAAAATCACATTTGCAACAGGATTGTTGATTGCAAATACAATTTTAATTGTTTAACTCACTTTCTAAATAAAAAAGAATTCGATTTGCGTACATTTGAATGCTTAATCATTCAATAAAGTAAAATATTAACAGAATGCACATATACTATTTTCATAAGAAACCGTCGATATGCCTAGCAAATTTGAGATAACGGTACTAAAATTAAGTCCAAAGAGAAGTCGTATAATAAGTATATATGCAATATGTAGGTATCCAAAAACGTGCATACTCCAAAAGAATGTACGGTATGATTCTAATAAAACACAAGGACAAAAAAAATTCACATATACTTATTTCACTGAGGTATACACTTTATGCGGTTGGAAACGTATATTTCTATGCACTACAGACATCTGACCAATTTTATAAACCCTATGTGAGGGTATAAAAGTGTCATGAATTTTTTTTAAGTCTGAAAAATTTATTTTTTAGAGTCTTTAGTTTTACAATTCAAATAATGTTTGTTTTTTGAATTTCAAATTAACAGAATTGCTGGAATCATGGCTGTAGTTGAGCAACTCGAAAATAATAATTGTACAAAAAAATTCCGAAAAACCGTTAATTGTCTATTAATAATTTATATAAACGCTAAATTATTTTATTTAATTCAATTATTATGACTAAATTATTTGATTTAATTCACTAGAAATATTTTTCCCACGTTGCATGAAAAACATCCCTAACTCTAGACCCCCTTAATTGACAGGTTTTTTTTTAAATTTTTTTTTTAGGATGGATGCACCATTGCGTCGAATGCCTAGGCGAAAAAAAGGAACGAGAAACTAGCGCTTTGCTTTTTTTACAGAAGTCAATTGAAGCAGAACCAAAAAGTGGGCAATCATTATATCTCTTAGGAAGGTGTTATGCGGGAATCAACAAGGTTCATGATGCTTTTCTAGCATATCGAAATTCTGTAGAAAAAAGTGAAGGAAGCGCAGATACCTGGTGTTCTATCGGGTAATAATTTTCTTATTGATTCTTATATCTAAATATTGCTTTGCATATTATGTTCCTGATATTATTTATATTAATAGAGTGCTGTATCAACAACAAAACCAACCGACGGATGCACTTCAAGCATATATATGCGCTGTGCAATTAGACAAAGAACACAAGGCAGCTTGGACCAATTTGGGAATTCTATATGAAAGTTGCGGGCAGCTACGTGATGCATATGCCTGCTATTTGAATGCAACGAAAAAATATTTAAGTCAGGTATGAAAATAATAATGTTTTATAATAATGGATGCATAAAAAGCGGCTATTTGAGCTATTTTATTACAATCTAACCCAAGCAGAGAAAAATCCTATTGGTCACTTAATAAAGTCAGAGTCAACTAGACATTAAAAACCCCACTAAGTTGAAAAATTATGTACGCTTGAGGATGGGGACGGGGACCGTTTTATTAATAATAAAAATAGGGTCCAATTTTTATGTGAGTGTACGATTCCTCTTTCTGGCATTTTTTCAGTGCTACGGTTTTTCATCATAAGCGGTTAGGAGGGGTAGTTGGAATTTTCCAGAAACCATTTTTCTTTTTTTTTTTTTCATTTTAAATCACAGAGTTTTAAAAAAAATATTGTCTGAAAATTTACATACAAATTCGATAAATTATTTTCAAGATATCCCTACTTTTTTAGGGAATTATTACCTATGTCCAAGGGACTTCTGAAACTTTAAATGTGTTCTTCTCAAAACCATGTTTTTCGGACTGTTGAGCATTATAGCACTCCAGCATTCTAAATTTCTATTTTAAAGTAAATTTTATATTTTTAAAAACATTTTACTGTTATTTTATTTGCCGTAAATGCAAAAGAAAAAAGTAAAGACCGGATGAATCTACAAGGAGATTACTTTTTAAAATTAAATATATTAATACCCTTGCAGAGGGTATTATATAATTGGTTAGATGTTTGTAACGCATAGATATATACGTTTCCGACCCCATAAAGTATATATATTCTTGATCAGCATCAACAGCCGAGTCGATCTAGCCATGTCCGTCTGTCTGTTTGTCCATAGGTTTTGGAACTTAAATTTTAAGGTACGTAGCTAAAACTTGGTAGTTAACTTACTTAAAGCTGTACGCAGGTAAAGTATGAAAATTGGTCGGATCCGGATTACTATATGATATATCCAATATCAAAACTCTACCCACCAAGTTTGACTCAAATCGGATAATTATTACGGTTGTAAATCAATAAAACAAATCGTCAATGTAATCAATTTACTTCAGCCACAAAAAATTTCAAAGAAATCTACCGTACAAACACAAAAGACCCTCGATTGAATCCGCGCGGCACCAAATAAAAAATATATAAAAATGTTGTTTTTTGGTTGTTGCATTTATAACAATTTGTACCTATACACCAAGTTTGAACTTGATCGGATAATAATTAAGGTTACAAATCAAATTTTATAATTTTAATTTATTTTAATGCTCACGCACACACTCATGCAAAAATTCTTTACCACGCGGTGTGTGAGAGAAGAAGTCGTTTCTGCCGACAAGGAGGACACTCTGTCCGAAGTAGAGATATTAGCAAAGAAACCTCGTGATCGACATAAATTGAACATAATATTCCCTTTAACAAGCAGCAACAGCGAACGCATGCTATTTCCTTCGCTGTTACTAGCCAATGTCGCCCTTGACATTTTAGAACAAAACAATTTTGGAAAAAGTGTTGACCAGCTGATTTGAACAGTACAATTTATTGCTTGTACATTTTATTTATTGATATTTAAACTATGTTTTTATACGTAAAAAAATAAAAAAAAATTTCAATATACTACTCCGCTCAACATAAAAGAAAAGTGGCTCAAGTGTTGCTAGGATTCCAACAGTTTTGTTTAAAATTCCAGAAAATTAATTTTTTGCAGACTCTAAAAAAATGTTGTTTTGGAAGTCTCTTTAGCTAAAAAATAAAACTAACAAAGCAATCGCAATTGTTTAAGGGACGTTTCTGCTTTGTTGGATCCAACAAATCCAAAAATTTTTTATTGTATTTTTTGGATGATATTTGAAAAATTTTTTCTAAAAATTTTAAGTCGATCCGACAAATTCTTTTCAAGGATGCTTTTGTGAGCACCATGTCCACTATGCGCAAGGAACTTCTGAAACTTTAAACGCGTTTTTCTCGAAACAGTGTTTCTCGACCTGATGGATGGATAACTGGCGCAAAAAAACGAGCAATCGCCATTAAATTTTTTACACAAGTTAACAGATAGTGACTGCGTGAGATAGACCTCGATCATGAAAAAATATTAAAAATTGTCGTCAATAAAAATAAAAAACTTATTCGAAAAACCGGAAAAAAGGACTTTAATGTTCAATTGTTAATAACTTTTGCATTTTTAAATTTTTTTTAAAAGTTGAGGTCTATCCCACGCGTATAAGTGTACAGATTAATAAAATGTATCATTTGTTTGTTTCAAATTATCCTACAGGACGAGGGGACTTCCATCAGCAAGGCAAGTCATGACCGACGAGCCGCCATTTTGGAACGCCCCTTTTCGGTTTTAAGATTTGAAAAAATTTATAAATCAAAACTAAAATATTACTAACAAGATACAAAAAGTTTCAACTTAACATCTATGATAGTTTCCATAAAAAAATTTTTGCAAAAAGACCTGTTTTTGAGGTCTACAAACCAGAAACCCCCCTTCAGTTTTTTATTATAAAATTTTTTGAAAATTTAAGAAAAATCGTTCTTATGGGTTTTTGATTCCTTTTGTCCAAGGTACTCTACAGATTAATAGAATAAGATACAAATTTTTTTTGTTTTGGACTCGAGACACTAGACGGCCCCGTAATAATAATAAAATAAATAAATAATAATCAACAATGAAATAGGATGCTCTTTTTCATTTGACCTAGAACACAAAAAAGGATCTGGTCTCAATATCAAGTCTCTTATTCTTTCACATTTTCCAAACATACTAAAAAAGTTTTAAAAAACAATTCAGTTTTTTTCTTGAACTGTCCTGGAAATTCGCCCGTTTCAACCTCTTTTCAGCACTTATGACATTGGAAAATGTTTGGCACAACGTTTTTAAAAACGATTCTTAAAAAATCTTCGCTTCAATTTAATTGAATCAAGAATATTGGTGGTTATACCGGCTGGACTTGGCGTGATGCCCTATTAGTATAATTTTCTTTTCATTTAACGTAATTTTTTAAATAACTAAGTAAGTTAAAATAAGTACATTAAACTTAAAATATTTTTTTGAAAAACATTGATATTCTTCGAATTTTCCAATATTTTTCTTTGGAGTGAAAATATATACTTTAAATACTTTATGAGGTCCGAAATTGTTTCTTCTGACGATTATATACACCCAGCGACACAAAAAATAAGCACTCAAAAAAATTCCTCTTTTTCAGCTTAAGTTAAATTGCCAAAACCCCTCCTAATAAGTTAATTTTATATATTTTTGGGTTAATTTATTGGAAAGTGTTAGAATTTGAGTTATACACTTTTTTAAAAATAAAATTATTTTTGAAATACTTTCTCTAATTTTTGCACTTTTGTAGCCCTTAACCGTTGAGAAAAGAAAAAAAATAAAATCGAATAATAATCTTACATAAATATTATAAATTATAATTATCAAACGAGAATTTTTATCAAAAAAGGAAACCCTTTCTTCTGTTAGACTCAAAAACCTTTTTAAATATTTCGCTGTACCTCAATTTTACTTACGATTTCGGTAAAAATATCATTCTCGTAAAAATTCTCTAGAAATTCTTTTCATTACATAAGTCAAATAAATTCTTAATATGAAATTACTTACCATTTATCAGAAAATTAACACAAAAACTGTATAAAATAAACTTATTAGAAGGTTTATCCATTTTGTCGCTTGTTTCTACACTTGGGCTGAAAAAGAAATTATTTTGTGAGTGCGGCTTTTAGAGACTTTTACATACCCTTTTTTCCTATAGGTACGGAGTAAGAAAAAATAATTTCCAGTAGATAAATCTGGGGGTGTTAAGTAGAAAATTTTTCATATTGTTAAATTTTTGGTTGGAATTCTCTTATTAATGGAGTTTGGCATACACTTCTCACAAATTTTACAACAGAATTATTATAAATTTTGCATCATTCCGATAGGGCAGGAAGCCGAAGGTCACCCAATCATATATACATATGGGGCAAACCTTCATCGACAGCCTTTTTTATGTTAACACAAAAATTTTCTTTGGAACTGGTCAAAGATACCAGAATACATTTTCAGAAATTTTGAAACTTAAACCATTTTAAACAATTTTCGCCTGATAAAATATGACTATGATTCTCCAAAATACTGAGATAATATTTATTGTTTCAATATTTTAGATGGGGTGAAATTCGAAGGGTGTCCATCAGTATTGAACTGAGCGAAGAAACAGAAAAGTGAGGTGAACTAAAATGAGTAATTTCGTTCTTAAATAGGGCTCTAGTATTAGTCTGACATTAGTTCTAGTATTAGACGCATACATGAATTACCACGAAATCAGCTAAAACAAAATAAATAAAAAAAAAAATTTTTATTAAATGCAAATTTACATATAAAAAATTTAATTCACTTTCAGAATCCGTGATGTTTCTTAAAATAAAAGGTGTCTGGCGGTGAGCACATAAAATCCAACAGATATAGTTGAGTACACGTAATGTTCAAAGGATTAGTCAAAACTTTAATCTTTAACAAAATAGAGGCATTTAAAAAAATATAATTCATTTTATCGGAGAAGCATGACGAAGAAAATTTAATCCTTAGAATTTCATTTGATCTTTTAATGACCCTTAGAATTTCATATGATCTTCTTTTAATCATTTAAATTCCATTTTTAATTTAAAATCCCTCTGGATCCCAGATTTTTTTTTTGTGTGAGGTTGGCTGGATACTGTGATGAGCCACTAAAATTTCATCGTCCGGTCTGGCTGTGCATTCTGTTCTGCACTACCACATTGGACTGTAGCCTTGGAATGAGATGAAAATTTTTGCTGCTTTCTGTTTGGAAGCAATAGGAATTTAAGACATACACTTTTTATTCAGGGTGGTGTTTCGCATGTATGGATGCCTACCAAACGATGAAATTTATATATTTATAACTTGCCTCCCATTAACAAACAAATGTTTACCATAACTTTGTTTTCCGGACCTTTGAGTACATTCCCATTTTTTACTAGGACAACTTCTCTATCCATATTTTCCATGGACTTTCTCCACCTATTTCGTTGTTGGAGAGTATGCAAATATTCTTTTTTCCACTTCATCTAAAAGACCCTTTACATTTTCTGTATCGATTTCCATCTGTTTAGATTTTCAAACTTTTGATCTGATAAGACTCTACCGCCTTCAACGATGATTTTCAGGTCAAAAAATGCTTTATCACATCATTAGCGTTTACTTCTTCGCCCGTTGTGCATAATTGTCGTAAGTTTAAGACAGTTTCAATTTCGCCATGTTACATTGCTGTTTCCTATAACTCTTCAGGTGGTACTTGATTGCCTTTACCCCAGCCTTCCAAATATCTCCGAACTGAGTTCTCGCCGGAGGATTAAATACCAGTTGATTTGTTCCTTTCTATAACTGAAGCAATTCGTCCATAATAAATTCCAGATGAATTTCTCTTGCAGCGCCCTTAAAATTGGGTCCCATTATCTGAATCTGTTAGGACATTTGCCACGTCTTGCCACGAATCAGTTAATCAGAAGCACGATAAATTACCTTTTTCATCCATTTTTTTGTTCTTTTGAAAACAATTTGTTTTTCTAAATTTTTTTCTTAAAGTAACAATTTACCAACATTATATAAAGTTTTAACTTAAAATCGCAAAAATTTCGAAACAAAATTAATATGACGATCATAAATCCTTCAAAATTAATCAGACAAAAGAATTCGTTATATAATTTTATAAATTATAAAACAAGAAACAAATGGCGACCGTTCGAATTTTATCTCTGGTTTTCGGAGAAAAGAACAACAATTAAATCGAAATTTTCTACAAAATATAAATCCTTCGATTACGCACCAGTTATTTATGTTCTTTGAGCGCTATTAAAGTTTTTTTGAAATCTTGTAAGTGTTTTCCGCATTTTCGGAAGTATCTTGAACATACAGCTGTGTTCAGAAAAATAGCAGTGCGTTAGATGCTAACAGAAAAGGCGATCGTTTTTGCATATTCCTTCGTAGAAAATACAAAAATATTGGTAAAATTTTTATGTTGGTGGGTGGAGGCATACCTTGCTCGAGTGAAAAAAGGGGAGTGGATGCAAAACCTTCAGATGTGCATGGTAAAACTTGTAAGGAGATTCAAAATTTACTAGAATACTTTCCAAAAATTATGTGTAACGCCCAAAACTAGCAAATTAAAAAAGATTCACTTGGTGTAAAGGGGCAATAGCGACTTTGCATGACCGACATATCCTTTGATACAGCAAAGCCAAACCTTTTGTATTCATAAATGTAGCAAAATAAAATACCTCACCTGCCGTTCAGTACTGTTACTAAAACTGTCAAAGTGAGCTAGTAAGCCAAAATGAGCTAGTGAGCCAAAATGATCTACTGAGCCAAAATGAGCTAATGTGCCAAAATGAGATAGTGAGCCATACTGAGTCATATTGAAGGAATGAGCTCATGAGCTACCCAAGTAGAAAAAGAAGTCTACTAGAGTACGAATGCAAGTTGACATTACGATCCCAGTTCAGACCACGAAGAGCAAAAAGCAGGGTTGGTTTTTGACAGCTTCTATTCTATGCATGATATAAGTATATTCTAAAATTGGATGCACCAATGAGGTGTAAAGAATGTTGGTTGTATGTGGATCATTAAGTTCCTTTGACCATCTTTTTACGAATCCAAGAACACCCATGGCTTTACCGGTAGTGGATACATGTGACTTAAAATTTATGGTCCATGACTACACCTCGTCGTTAAGTCTAGGTAATGGAATGTTATTAAGAAAATAGGTAATCAACTGAGCAGTATTTCTGAAAAAAGTCATGACCTTGCATTTAGTTGTATTGACACCAAGACTGAAAGTTTTGGAGGTCAGAAGTGTATGATTAACAGAATCAAAAGCCTTGCTGAAATCAGTGTAAATAACATCAGTTTGTCTTGCATTCCTAAATCCCTCGATCATTAATGAATGAATTCTATGAGGCTAGTGGTAGTATATCTGCGTTTCACAAAACCATGCTGAGATGGTGAAATAATAGATCTATAAAAATGTTGCAGTTGAGAAGTAATTATTGTATGCTATAATTGTATGCTTCGAAATTTTTACCGTTTTTATGAAGGGGATTTATATAAGATTCCTTCCTTATAGATGGAAAATGACAAGTTTGAACGACCAAAAAAAAAAGTTTTTGAAGTGGCTTACATAGAGCCTCAGCACAAAATCTGAGTACACATTCCATCAGGACCAGGTGTGTATACAGGTTTCTAAATTAAGGACACTAAGAAGCGAACATTCATCGATCGAAGCACAACAAATGCAATCAGACCTTTTTATCTGATAAGGTTATGGAAGATTCGCTTGGTATTCCGTTAAGGAATATGTTCTTGTGAAGAAATCAGCAAACAAATCAGCAATCAATTGATCAGAGTACGCTGTCTTATTTTTAAACGATTATATTTATGGGTGGACAACCATGTTACGAGTAGAATTCACAAACTGTTTACAATCACGGAAAAACTTTAGCTCACAACGCTTGAGGTAATTATAGCAGTGCTTGTTAAGCAACATAAAATTGGAGTGAGCAACTGCGTAAAGAGCAAAGTCCGAAGAACGTCCCGACTTCTTGTATTTTTTATAATATATGGATTTTATAATATATGGATATGGAATATATGGATGACATTTTTCAAGATAGATATCTCACGAGAAAACTAGGGAAGCCGGTGAGACGACACTGGAGTCCTCAGTGGGACACAAACCTTAAAAAGCGAACCAAGAGTATCATAAAACAAAGAGGTACCAAGATCCATGTCTGAACAACTGTATAAGGATGACCAATCTATTTTCAAAATAACCTCATTTAGTTTAATCAAGTTAGTCTTGTGAAAATTATGCAGTGAGTATAGAAGGAAGCAACAGAGTAGATTCATCAGAATGAGACCATGCTATATCGGGTAAATTAAAGTCACCAAAGACGATTAAGAAATCACTATCAGAAAGTAATGAAGATATACATCGATTAGAATCTGTAAGGGTCACAATAAAATAATGTCTAGTTTTGCACTTCAGATAAACAAAACTATCATTATGGCAGCTGAAATGCATCTTTTTATTTCTAATTTTAGTAGTTTATTTAAATTGTAGAACATCATACTCTACATGGAAAAAAAAAAATAAAAGTCAAAATTCCAAAAAACTTTTTTTTTGCACATTTGAAAACATTGAATTTTTCGGATAGGAGAGTCTATTTACCTATTAAAAAAGTTTGCCAGGTAGTTTAGTTTTATATACGTATATTAAAGAAATTGTGAGATTTTGAGCAAAATCGATAAAATGGTTTTTGAGATTTTATAGCAGCAATTTTAAGTGGCTCCCACTAGTAAGCGAAGGTGGCATCACTATAATACGGGGATTGTTACAGCAGCAGTGAAGCGAATCAATTAGACGCGTGGTGAAAAAGAAAAGTTGCTATCGTTAAGTTGTCGATTTAAAGTTGTCGGTCTAAAATTGTGAAGTCGTCGGAATCTCATGCATGCAGTTGTCAGAAGTTCGATTTCTCAGTTGTCGCAAGTTTCAGTTTTTAATCAAATATCTTAATAAACAAGGATCTATACCTTACATTCATGAAAAAAAAATTCTGTCACATATATGAAATGAATGCACCTAAAGGAGTCTGCAACACAATCATCGGAAGCGGAATAAAGAGTTGAATAAAAGTGTTCAGCAGCAATTTCTAGATACAGCTTTGGAAAAAAAAAAATCAAAATTAAAGTTTAATTTTCTTATTGAATAATGATAGCAAGGGACAAAACTTAGATGGTATTTACTAGCCCATTTAAATGGTTAAAGAATAAAAAAAAATCACCAATTAAGCCGATCGGGTAAAGGTGTACAAGTGCATTTTTAAGAAAATGAATTAATTAAGAAAAGTCCACCTTACCTAAATCGAAACAAATCCCAGAAGCCAAAGTCCTGCAAGATCAAACCCCATATTGACAGAGTCATAGTTCGGAAGAGTAAGACTGATCCTTTTAAGTCTGCTTGGGAAGTAATGGAGGAGGTAAATGAAGAATATGGCTTAAACGTCTTTAGAAAACTCGTCTGAAGACGATTAAATGAAGATTGCCTCTTTGGATGCATTTGCAGGAAAAACCCGCTCCTGTCAAAGCGAAATTTTAAAAAAGTTTACGCTTCCCAAAGGGCCTATAAGAACAAAGAATTCCAATTCTGCAAAAATGTGTGTTTAGAATGACGAAACTAAAATATAGAATGGGACCTGATGGCAAAACATTTCTGCGCCGTCAAAATAATCAGGACCTTGATTCTAGGTACACTTCAAAGACGGGGAAGCATGGAGGAGGCAGAATTATGTGTTGCAGAGCAATATCTTGATACGTCGTGGTATTGCTTTTAAAGATTGAGGGTTACATGGAAAAATTTTAGTATTTGGAAATTCTGAAAAACTCAATGAACCCATATGTCTTTGATAAGATGCCTGTGAAGTGGATTTCTACGCAGGACAATGACCCTAAGCACACGTCTTTCGTGAATTAGTGTTTGGCAAAGGAGAAGTTGCGGGTTATGGTGTGGCCACCCTAAAGACCAGACCTGAACCCAATCGAAAACATATGTAACAAAGTTAAAGTGGCCATTGGTAAAAAAAAATTTAAAAAATTGGACGATTTATGGACAGAAGTCAAGGATGCGTGGTTTTCGATACCGAAGGACATTTGCCAAAATCTGGTGTAAAATATGGTAAATATGACGCAGTATGGATTTAGTACCAAATGTTAAATTTTGAAACTATTAACTATTAACTTCATTTGAAAATAATGCTTGATTTACACTTATGGTCAAAATAATAAGTTCATCAGCAATTTTACTTTGTATTGAATTTGCAAAAGTTAATATATTTTTTTTTAGAAAATCTATTAGAATAATTACCCAATATATGGCAAAACCGTATGTATTGCAAAAATTTAATATTTAAATTGTTTATTATTCTATTAAAATAAAACTAAACAAAAAAACACTTAAGACGGGTCGCAGCAGTCATTGCACTTATGGAGAAGGAGGGATCGTCTAAGGACTGAGAAAGGATAGACAAACACGCGGACGTCCAAAAAAACGACGAAAATCACTGATAATCTATAATTTAGATCAGTGGTGGGCAGCCAAATTTCACATCGGAGCCCGACAACAACATTTACAACAAACAACAATCCGGGCAGAGAAAAAGGTCTCGACGTCGAGTCCGAGCAGAGGTCATAAATGTGCGAGTTTGTGGACAGAGGGACGCACAAGTAAATGCGGAACACACACTCAACTGAGGGACGCACAAGCAACGATCGCGAGCTCGAGAAAGGGTCATAAATGTGCGAGTTCGTGGATAGAGGGACGCACAGCTCGAGCTCGAGTTTAGGTAGAGGGACGCACAAGCAACTGAGGGACGCACAAGTAAATTCGGGACGCACATTTATGACCCTTTCTCGAGCTCGCGATATTTTTCCTTTTTCCCCCTCCCGCATTTACTTGTGCGTCCCTCTACCCACAAACTCGAGCTCGCGATCTCGACCTTTTTTTCCTTTTTCCCCTCCCGCATTTACTTGTGCGTCCCTCTGCCCATAAACTCGAGCTCGCGATCGTTGCTTGTGCGTCCCTCAGTTGAGTGTGCGTCCCGCAGTTGCTTGTGCGTCCCTCTATCTACAAACTCGAGCTCGCGATCTCGACCTTTTTTTCCTTTTTCCCCTCCCGCAGTTGCTTGTGCGTCCCTCTGCCTACAAACTCGCACATTTATGACCTCTGCTCGGACTCGACGTCGCGACCTTTTTCTCTGCTTGCCGGAGCTACCGGAGCTGCCGGAGCCACTACGTGCCCACCACTGATTTAGATAACTCCGCCTCTCCAGATGTAATAAATTTTGCGAAACGTTTTCAAAAACAACAGTTGAACATGAATGCGGCAACATTATAGTATGGAGATGTTTCACCTGGTCTGGCGTTGGTCCTATAGTTCGAACTCAGTATACCGTGGACCAATTTAAACACAAAGATATATTGGAAATCATTTTGCTTATGTTTTTTGTGGAAAATATCCTTTTGGAATAGGATTTTTACCGAGATAATTGACCCCGAAGCATAACATCTAAGCTAGTAAACGAATGGTTTATCAACAATAACGGTCCACTTTTAGACAACCCAAGAAAGTCTCTGGGCTGGAATATTGTAGAAAATGTTTTTAACAAGTTAAAGCTCAGATTTGAAAACCATATCTTTGAAAATAAAGACGAATTATGAGATTTTTTGGAAAATATTTGGTCTGAAGTTCCCGTTAAGACATGTAGGAGCCCTACAACTAGAAAAATGGAAAAAAAAAATAGTTCAAAGAAAATAAGTAGTAATATACCGGCTACTAATTAAAAAGTTAAAAATTAACAAAAAAAAAAAAAAACATGGAAAAAATTAGATTTTGTAGGGGATATATATTTTATTAACTAAATGTACTTATTATTTAGGCCAGACATTTTTTCTCGATATTTGCATTATGACTGAAAAATAAAGATCCTTATAGTTTAAACATATATTTGTTTCAAGGCTTGATCCCGAACATTCGTCGGGTGATGTCTTAGCATTTATTAAGACGAAAATTCAAGCTCATCCCTATAATGCTAAAATAGCGGTGGAAAAATTTAAATTTAAATATTCGAGGGAGATATCTTCCTTTAAAATAAGTGTCCCATTTGAACTGTTTGACTGTATATGTCATAGCAGCTTTCGGCCGAATCACATTTTAGTAATAGAATACACGGCCAAAAAGAAAACTCGTGGTCCGGTTACGCTTTCTATACCATCTAATTCCTCATCTTCCGGAATATCAACATCGGCTGGTGTTCCAAAAAACTAATCTCGTCCCTTCATCTGGCCGATCAGAATGTGAGAGGACTTTAATCTAAGCTTCCAAGGCTCTATCTAGATAGTCTAGCATTTGAATTTGAAATTTTAGTGTTTACTGAGACATGGTTAAAACCTGATATTAACGATGCATCAGTCCTTTCTGCAAAATTTTAAATTTTTAGATGTGATCGGACTTCTTGTGTAGGCGGAGGAGTTTTGATTGCTGTTGACTCGGTCTTAACTTTTGACCATATTCATTGACCAGACATCCTGTAGATTAAATTTGTTAGATTCTATTCGGTTTATTTCCTCATTGCTTTCTGATAGTGATATTTTAATTTATTTTGATGACTTTAATTTGCCCGATATAGCATGGTCTCATTCTGATGAATCTATTCTGTTGCTTCCTTCTATACTCACTGCTTTGTTGATGGCCTTTTTGATTTATCCATGGCTCAAATGAATATAAATAAATAAATATAAAGTAAATAACATGGGTCTATCGCTAGATAGATATCTCTAGTCTTGCCTGAAGACAATGTTCATCCTACTTTGGAACTATATGTTGATCTGTCGTTTCGTGCACCGATTGCTGGTGCCAGTCCTGTGATTAAATCTCGTAACTTTAGCAAGATTTCATTAAACTAAATGAGGTTATTTTGAGAGCTGATTGGTCATCCTTATATAGTTGCTCAGACATGGATCTTGCTACCTCTTTGTTTTTTACTTTTGGTTCGCTTTTTAAGGTTTGTGTCCCACTGAGGACTCCAGTGTCGTCCCACCGGCCTCCCTGGTTTTCCCGCGAGCTATCTAACTTGAAAAATGTCAAATTCATATATTACAAAAAATACAAGAAGTCGGGACGTCGTTCAGACTTTGCTCTTTACGCAGTTGCTCGCTCCAATTTTATGATGCATAACACGCACTGCTATAATAATTACCTCAAGCGTTGTAAGCTAAAGTTTTCCCGTGATCCTAAACAGTTTTATAGCTTTGTGAATTCTAAACGTAAGGTTGTCCACTCAACAATGTTATCGTTTGAAAATAATATAGCGGACTCTGATCAATCGATTGCTAATTTGTTCGCTGATTTCTTCACAAAATCATATTCCTTAAGGGAATACGAAGCGAATCTTCCGTATCCTTATCAGATAAAAAGGTCTTATTGCATTTGTTGTGCTTCGATCGATGAAAGTTCGCTTCTTAGCGTCCTTAATTTAGAAACCTGTATACACACCTGGTCCTGATGGAATACCTGGTTGTGTACTATGTAAGCCACTTCAAAAACTTTTTTTTTTGGTCGTTCAAACTTGTCATTTTCCATCTATAAGGAAGGAATCTTATATAAATCCCCTTCATAAAAACGGTAAAAAGTCCGAAGCATACAATTATAGGGGTATTTCTAAATTGTCCGCTATCCCTAAGCTTTTGAAAAGTTTAGTGAAACGCAGATATACTACCACTAGCCTCATAGAATTCATTCATTAACGATCAAAGGATTTTTGAATGCAAGACAAACTGATGTAAAGCTTTGTCTTTGGCTACAGAGACATTACATCACCTTCACGGCTGCAGTCTGACCTGCAAAACTTTCAGTCTTGGTGTCAACACAACTTATTAAACCTAAACACATCTAAATGCAAGGTCATAACTTTTTTCAGAAACACTCCTCAGTTGATTAGCTATTTTCTTAAAAAAATTCCATTAACTAGACTTAACGAGATGATCGACTTGGGAGTACTTAAGGACCATAAATTGACTCTTAAGTCCCATATATCTACTACCGTCGGTGTTCTTGGATTCGTAAAAAGGTGGTCAAAGGAATTTGATGATCCATATACAATCAAGATTCTTTACACCTCATTGGTCAGCCCAATTTTAGAATATGCATCATGCATATGGTCACCCCAATACGAATCACATCGAGCAAGAACAGAATCTGTTCAAAAACAGTTCCTTCTTTTTGCTCTTCGTGGTCTGAACTAAGATTGTAATGTCAATTTGCCATCATACTCTAGTAAACTCCTTTTACTTGGCCTTCCTTCTCTTACTAATCGTAGATTAGTGCTTGGCGTCACATTCATGCACAAGCTTCTTAATGGGGATATAGACTCACCTGAGGTATTGAACCGAGTAAATTCAACGATTCCTTGTAGACCTACTAGAAACTTTATACCGTTATCACTTCTACGATGTACGGCTAACTACCTAATGTATGAACCTTTTCGATTTCTTTGTTCTGATTATAATCTTCTTTATTATGTAATCAGTTCAGAGGCTCTCTCTTCCTTTACTAAAAACTTCTATCGTTTCACATTTAGCTCGTAACTAGTTATAGTTTCGGTTCTGTCTGTATTTTGTGGATTGTCGCCGCGACTCGAGCCGTGCGTTATGCGGCTTGCGCCCCTCGGTCGGTTGAGCGGGAGGTGTGGGTGCTCCCGTTGGGATTGGCGCGGAAACAAAAAAAAGAATGAAGCAAGTCTTCCCTGCCGACATTGAGTATACCCTGTACCAACTAGTTATATTAAATAAAGTCGAACACCCTCGAGATCTCCTTTGATTTAATTCAAAATTTTCATCGCATGCATACTATCTCGCTCACACCTGGCACACCTAATTTCGCACTTGTTGGTTCAGTACAAAACGCACATTCGTATATCTCCTATATTTATTGTCCGATTTCGACTAAATTTGGTCAGATGTTGCATTTTGGCCACATTATTAGATGTGCCAAATTAGAATGTGATTCCTTTAAAACTGGTCTAGTAATTCGTTTTTTCTAAATTGCGGGGGCGGAAGTGGGCGTGGCAAAAATTTTAAACTAGGTTTGCGTAGGCACTAAACAAAAGTTCAAATACTCTCGAAATCGCAATTAATTAAAAACGAAGTTCCCTTTAACATGTAGCAGCAGCGAACGCATGCTCGCGCTCCTTCTTATTTGCCAATGCCGCCTTGGCAATTCAGTACAAAATGCAAATGGCTATATCTCCGATGTTTATTGTCCGATTTGAACGAAATTTGGTCACTTAGTACACTTTGACTATATAATTATGTCCACCAAATAATATATCTTTAACACAGCTCTAGTAAAATCATTTTAAAATTTTCTTTTTGATTTGCGGTGGCGGAAGTGGGCGAAGCTAAAATTTGAACAAACTTGAACTGCCTAGGCATAAGACGGATGTTCACACCAAATTTGGTAGCTCTGGCTCTTATATTCTTCGAGATCTAGGTGTTCATACGGACAGACGGACAGACCGACATGTCTCAATCGACTCGGCTGTTGATGCTGATCAAGAATATATATACTTTATGGGGTCGGAAACGCTTCCTTCTGCCTGTTACATACATTTTAGCGACTTTAATATACCCTTTTACCCTATGGGTACAGGGTATAAAAAAAAAATTTGACAGCATGGTAGGAGTAACAAGAAAATTAATACCAAAGAATAAAGGGCCATATATGATAGCGAAAGTTCTTAAAAATGATAGGTTATTAATATATACCGGGGTATATAGGGGTTTCAATTGACGCGTAACCATTATCAAGGTGTCTTGAGTGTCCAAAATATAGTGTAGATATTTTGTAGTCATGAGAAAATTCTACAACTACCTGGTAAATATAAGAATGGAATGAAACGGAACCAATGATCGGTTATGAACTCATTTCCATGTTCATATTCCACGAATGATAGACAATGTACCATTCTAAATCAATTTTGTTTGGAAGTAGTGTAGCTAGATATGGATTGGTATTTGACGTGGCGGCCTTATTACTCGGCTTATATTTGTTAAAATTTTGTTTTACTTCTTGTGCTATAATCTCTTATTTCTGTTTCATTTTTTCAACATCCAAAAATATGCTGAATTTTGATTTCTATTTACGTTGAAGATGAATCCAATTTTTTAAAACTTTCTTGTGCGAGCTCCTTGATTTCACCTTACTATTGAGATTTTTTTTTTGGAGCTATATGAAAATTGACTGCCTAATTTTCTTGTTTAGTAACTGAATAAAAGAATTTGTTTTATATTTCAGAGCATTGGCGCAGACAAAAAGAAAACAGTATATATTAAGAATGATAGATTGACTAAAGGATTGCTGCAACGGGTAAAATTTCTTCAGACTCAGTTAAGCCAAGCACCGTTGCCCAGTATAACATCAAAAAGAAGGCAGCTCTGTTCAATAGAAGAAGCTTGGAATCTTCCTATTTCATTAGAAATGAATTCTCGGCAACAACAGCAATCTCTTCAAATGCAACCAAGACAATTCACCAAAAACAACACCACGCAGGTAATGACACACTTTTATCTTATTTTATTAATTACGTAGTTTAATATTAACAGTTTTTCGCTTTGTTTTATCGCAAATGAACTTTTATACCCTTGCAGAGGATATTATAAAATTAGTCAGATGTTTGTAACGCACCAAAATATACGTTTCCCATAAAGTATATATATTCTTGTTCAGCATCAACAGCCGAGTCGATCTAGCCATGTCCCTCTGTCTGTTTCTATTATTTTGTAGATCGTAAATTTTAAGCTACGTGGTTAAAGCATGAAAAGTTAAGTTCCTTAATCGATTATCCAGATAATGTTTGCAAATTAGTCGTATCGGATAATTATCACCGCAGTTATTAAATAAGACGTTGAGGTACTTCATGTAAAATAAGCAATTTTCTTTGGCAGTTAAAAAACGAAAACAAATTCAAAGAAACCTGCATACATTTTGTACCAATTATTTTAATTTTTTTGTTTTCAAGCAAAATAATAAAACTTTTTGAAGCTGCAAGGGTATACAAACTTCAACAAGGCCGAAGTTTGCTTCTTTGATATATTTTACTTTATTCATTATTGATCTGCCTAACGTATTAACTAACTCGCATGAGTTTATGTTTGCCGACAATTTTCAACTTTGCTTTTCACTTAAGGGGATTGAGAGGTGTAGGTAGAACTATCAAAAAAAAAAAAAAAATTGTTTTGTCATTTTCCTAAAATAACGCGCGAATCCCAACGGGAGCACTAATTGCCCATACCTCCCACCCAACCGACCGAGGGGCGCAAGCCGCATAACGCACGGCTCGAGTCGCGGCGACAATCCACAAAATACAGACAGAACCGAAACTATAACTAGTTATGAGCTAAATGTGAAAGGATAGAAGTTTTTAGTAAAGGAATAGAGATCTCTGAACTGATTACATGATACAGACGATTATAATCAGAACAAAGAACTCGAAAAGGTTCATGCAGTGAGTAGTTAGTCGTACATCGTGGAAGTGATAGAGGAATATAGTTTCAAGTGGGTGTACAAGGAACTGTTATGTTTACTTGGTTCAGTAGCTCGGGAGAGTCTAAATCTTCATTAAGGAGCTTGTGTATAAATATGACGCCAAGCATTAATCTACGATTAGTGAGAGAAGGAAGGTCGAGTAAGAGAAGTCTACTAGAGTACGACGGCAAGTTGACATTACGATCCCAGTTCAGAACACGAAGAGCAAAAAGAAGGAACTCTTTTTGAACAGATTCTGTTCTTGCTTGAAGTGATTCGTATTGGGGTGACCATATGCATGATGCATATTCTAAAATTGTTCGAACCAATAAAAAGAATCTTGGTTGTATATGGATTAGAAAGTTGCATGAATGGCAAAAAAGGCACATTCGA
The DNA here is from genome assembly GCA_035045865.1 of Drosophila austrosaltans. NCBI lineage: Eukaryota > Metazoa > Arthropoda > Insecta > Diptera > Drosophilidae > Drosophila > Drosophila austrosaltans. Next base: position 3,336,344 of record JAWNOQ010000073.1, on the reverse strand, counting down.
ATTAACTCAGCTTAAAATGAGTTGAGTTGAATTGAATGCGAAACGTCATGAATTTGAGTGAATGAATGCGCTCGCGAAAGACTCGGTCGCACAACATTGAACCTACAATAGACGAATTGAACGAGTGAGAATGCCGAAGAAATTTTCAACGCCAAATAAATTATTCGAATGCCAAAAAAAATTTTTTTTGTTTTTGTTTTCTGTAGGATAGAAAAGATAGAAAGACATGCTTTAGTGCTGCGAACGAAATGATGTGTGTGCTATAACTCGAGTTCATTCGGGTGTCTTCGGCTCTGCCAAATATTTCATTTCGTTTTAAGCTTCATTCATTCTAACTCATTTCTTTGAATGCTGTAGGTATGAGACTTAATGCGCACTTATACTCATACGCATTCATTCAATTGTATGCTCGCACTCACTCAATTCAATTCAATTCGAATCCATTCAATTTTTCTACGTAGTGAGTCGTGCAGCTCTCTAATATGAATCATCAAATTCCTTTTACCATCTTTTTACGAATCCAAGAAAACCCATGGCTTAACCGACTGTAGTGGATATATGTGACTTAAAAGTAAACTTATGGTCAACTTAAGTACTACCAGTCGATCAACTCGCTAAGTCGAGATAATGGAATGATGTTAGGGAAACAGGTAATCAACTAAGGAGTATTTCTGAAATAAGTTATGACCTTGCATTTAGATGTGTTTAGGTTTAATAAGTTGTGTTGACACCAAGACTGAAAGTTTTGCAGGTCAGACTGCAGCCGTGAAGGTGATGTAATGTCTCTGTAGCCAAAGACAAATCTTTACATCAGTTTGTCTTGCATTCAAAAATCCTTCGATCGTTAATGAATGAATTCTATGAGGCTAGTGGTAGTATATCTGCGTTTCACAAAACCATGCTGAGATGGTGAAATAATAGATCTACAAAAATGTTGCAGTTGAGATTATGAGAATAATTAACTTTTCAAAAGCTTAGGGATAGCGGACAATTTAGAAATACCCCTATAACTGTATGCTTCGGACTTTTTACCGTTTTTATGAAGAGGAATTATATAAGGACAAAAAAAAGTTTTTGAAGTGGTTTACATAGAGCCTCTGCTCAAAATCTGAGTCAGGTGTGTACACAGGTTTCTAAATTAAGGACGCTAAGAAACAAACTTTCATCGATCGAAAGACTACAAATACAATAAGACCTTTTTATCTGATAAGGATACGGCCGTGTATTTTATTACTAAAATGTGATTCGGCCGAAAGCTGCTATGACATATACAGTCAAACAGTTCAAATGGGACACTTATTTTAAAGGAAGATATCTCCCTCGAATATTTAAATTTAAATTTTTCCACCGCTATTTTAGCATTATAGGGATGAGCTTGAATTTTTGTCTTAATAAATGCTAAGACATCACCCGACGAATGTTCGGGGTCAAGCCTTGAAACAAATATATGTTATTTAGGTGGAACTCCAGTTAAAGGCTTATAAGAACCATGCCGCAAATCAACCGCACCGTCAGCGACCACGATTGAATCCGCCCCTCCTGGACTACCATCGGCAATGTCAACAATTTTTGATAATTGCCCGGACTTTTCGAAAACTATATTTATTCGTCTGCAAAGAGAAACCATTTTCTGGAGAGACGGAGATAGCCTTGCGACCGCGGAGGATGCGGAGGATTTGTTACAGCGAGCAGTGAAGGAGATTGCGGAATTACGGCCGAGACGGGATTGGGCACAGGCAAATGCGTTGGCGAGAGCTCGAGAGCAGTTTTTAATCGGTAAAAAGTGCGAACGCAGGACAAAAAAAAAACAAAAACAACAACACTGCTGTAAATAGTATTGTTGTTTTTTCAAAGTTTAATGCTTTGATTTTGCTTTTGTATAATTAACTAAAAAAATAGCGCAATGACAACAATTCAAATAACCAAATAATGTCAATAGTTATTGGTAAATTATTAGCTGAATTTTTAGGCAGGCACGGTGAGTTCAAAACCGAAATAAAATAAATTATGCAGGAGCACAGAGAAACACATCTATTCACGATGAAGAAATAATTCAACTTTAATCTCGGACAATATAGCCCGAAAAATTATTGTCTAAGCCAATCAGATAAATCATTATTAAGATTAGGGTTTTACTGATTTTGTATCTACAGCTGTGTTCACATAAATTTTATATTCCGAATTCATATTTTTATTCTCTCTGGACGTTGACGCGTACAATGCGCAGTACGTTCAAGTGGTCCAAGCGACACCAGGACAAAGCCTGTTACGCGCAAACCCTATCAGACAGCATGCAAAAACGAAGTCGCGTGGACAACGGACGACAACTAAAATAATAATTAAGACTAACTACTAGATAAATAATTTAAAATAGTAGTTTTTAGAATAGATATAGAGAACTCTGATCCGATTACAGAATAAAGGCGGTTGTATTCGGAACAGAGAACTCGAAAAGGTTCATGCGAAGAATAGTTAGAACTACAGCGTGTTAAAGTTAAAGGGACATAATTTCGGGTTAATCTACAAGGTACAGATAGATTGACCTGATTAAGTAAATTAGGACAATCTATTTGTCCATTTAGATGCTTATGAATAAACAAAGTACCAAGCATTACTCTACGATTAAGTAAGGAGGGTAGGTTAATTAGAAGAAGTCTTTTAGAATAAGAGGGCAAGTTAACTTTTCGATCCCAGTTTAAACCACGAAGAGCAAAAATTAGAAACTGTTTTTGAACAGATTCAATTTTAACTTGGTGTGATCCATATTGTGGAGACCAAACACATGATCCATACTCCAAAATGGGGCGGACCAGTGAAATAAAAAGAGTTTTGGTTGTGTAAGGATCGTCAAACTCTTTCGACCAGCGCTTAACAAAACCAAGAACACTCATGGCTTTATTGACAGTGATATTAATATGACGAGTAAAATTTAATTTGTGGTCCATGAGTACACCCAAATCACTAATCTCGTTCAAACGTTCAAGTGGGGTATTATTGAGATAATACACCACTAATTGAAAAGAGGATCTATGAAATGACATGACATTACATTTTGAAACATTAAGGTTTAATAAGTTAATTTCACACCAAGTTTGAAAGTTATTAAGATCGACTTGAAGCAGACGTGGAGAGCTTAAGTCTTTAAAACTAATACAAAGTTTAACATCATCAGCGTACATAAGCATACGAGAGTGAGTTACAACTGACGGAAGGTCATTAACGAAAAGCGTAAAAAGCAGTGGTCCTAGATGGCTACCTTGTGGCACCCCCGAGGTCACATTGATGGTCTTCGAAAGATAAGTTTTAAATAAAACTTTTTGTGTACGGTTATTAAGATATTGAGAAATCCAATTAAGCAAAAGGCTTGGAATCCCAAGTTCATTCAGCTTGAACAAAAGCAGTGTATGATTGACAGAATCAAAAGCCTTACTGAAGTCAATATAAATGACATCAGTTTGCAATGCATTCCTGAATCCTTCGATCGCTAAAGAAGTAAACTCTAAAAGGTAAGTGGTTGTAGATCTACGTTTCATAGATGAAAGAATAGAACTACAGAAATGTTGCAGTTGAGAAGTTATAATTTTCTCAAATGCCTTAGGAATAGCGGACAATTTGGAAATACCCCTGTAATTAGAAGCTACGGATTTATTACCCTTTTTATGCAAAGGAATAATAAAAGATTCTTTCCAAATGGTTGGAAAAGAGGAAGTTTCAACGGACAAAGTAAATAACTTAAGAATCGGGGAAATCAAAGTCTCAGCGCAAAACCTGAGTACACAACCAGGTTTCCCATCAGGTCCTGGTGAGTACACGGGTTTCACTAAAGTAAGCACGCTGAGAAGCGAATCTTCATCGATCACAGGATTAAAGACGCAATTAGACCTTTTCAACTGATAGGGATATGAAAAGTTAGCTCGATGATCTTTGGAGGAATAGGTCGTTTTGAAAAAATCAGCAAACATATCGGCAATGGCCTGATCATCGTTTGCTTTATTATTTTCAAAACATAAATAGGACGGGTGCACTGCCACCTTTCGTTTGGCGTCAACGAAGTTATAAAATTGCTTAGGGTCACGGGAGAACTGAAGTTTACAACGCCTAATGTAATCCTTATAGCATAGTGTATTAAGCACTGAAAAATTCGATCGAGCAACAGCATAGAGAGAGAAATCAGACGGTTGACCCGATTTTTTAAACTTTCTATAATATCTAGACTTTACATTTTTCAAATTAGTTAGCTCACGTGTAAACCATGGCGGTTTGTTAGACAATACATGGGTCACACGTGGAACACAAGCATCAGCAAAGTGAAAACATAGTATTATAGAAAAAACAAATGGCAGCATTCATATCATTACAGGAGTACAGATAAGACCAGTCTGTGGCAAGAATTAGTTCATTGAGCTTTGAAAAGTTAGTTTTACGAAAGCAACGGGTACGAGACGTCGAACTGGTACCAGCATTTGATAACCGAAAAGGTAGATCAATAGTCAAGTCCAAAGTTGGATGGAAACTGTCTTCGGGGACGACTAAGGGATCAATCCTCGAAACAGTACAGTTAGAAGAATCTAACATAAATACAAGATCTAGTGATCTCTCATTTTTGTTACGCACAGGATTAACTTGGGTTAGGGATAATTCAAGGAGACCGTCAACAAAGCAATGTGAGGAGGAGGGCATCAACAAGGAAGACTCACCTGATGGAAGCCACGAAACGTCAGGTAGATTAAAATCTCCCAGAACGATAAATATGTCTGCATCCGAAAGAAGTGAAGAGACAAAGCGAATAGCTTCTAAATGGCTAGCATATACCGTCATGTCAGAATTCGGTGGAATATACGAGCAAGTTAGAAATACAGAATATGATTTCAAACAAATTTTGACACTAACAAATTCAATGTCAAGAACAGCAGGTGGCAGAACTATTTCTGAAGGAAGAGATGAATTTACGGCAATCAAAACTCCACCACCATTTTTGGAGATTCGATCGCATCTATAGGTTGAAAAAATTGTGGGAAAAACAGAGGCATCAGAAATGTCTGGCTTTAACCACGTTTCTGTAAAGACCAAGATGTGAAAGTCAAAAGATTGACTATCTACAAAAAGCTTAGAAAGTTTAGATTTTAGTCCTCTAACATTCTGATAGGCCAGAATAAGGGACGAAATTAGTTTTTTGACCCGCCAGCTACTGACGAGCCAGAGGGTAGGGAAGGATTAATTGTGTTAGGCAGACGAATCGGAGGCCGATTTTTCTTTTTCTTAGCCGTATACTCCTTTAAAACTAAATGTTCCATTTGACATTTGGTGGGACACTGATTTTAAATGACGAACTGTCACGGGTGTATGAAAACCTAAACTTTTCCACCACTATGTTTGGCGCAACGACTTTTGCCCGGATATGGGCTATGACATCATCTGATGTAGTATTGGGGTCGAGCCGCGAAACAAAGATTTGCATTTTTGGTGGAATGACTACAAGAGATCTCAATGCGCCAGTCGCAACCGCAGCAACAACATTTTGCGCTGGAACTGCTGAGGCGGATGACGCCTTGAGAGCTCTTCTAGTTACTACTTTATTGGGAATATCCCTGGGAGTGGATATTCGCCCGGACTCATCGGAAACTACAACCGATATCGGGTCAGTTTGCCGGGCACTATTACCAGGGGAAATGTCAATCGTCCCCGCAACTGCAGTCACTGCTGGACTCCTAAACGATATCAGTTGCTGACCATTTGGAGTTATGGGGTCGTTCGACGATGCCGGAACCGACAGAAACAGAGATGCCGGCGGATCGGGAGAGAAATCCCGTGGGATAGTCTTTTTCCGCTTCGGTGATTCGTTCAATAGTAACTATTAAACTGAGTTTCCAGAGACGAAAACTCATCACGAAGTTTCAGAAAGCCAGCCGACAGGGACTTAAAGCCCTCTCTCGTCCGCCGCATAAATAGACGCATATCCATTTCTACGTCCCGGCACGCTTCACAACTCCATTTTAGTCCCCCGCCGTTACCAATACTATCCTTTACTTTGGCTGTGTAACCCGCGCATTTGACATGCATAATGTTATCACACAGCCAGCACAAAAGATAGTCGTCTTGGACTTTTTGGGGATGAGGGCACTTTTTGGAAGAGCAGACAACCATTGTAAATTGATTTGTTTATTATTATTTTTACTGATAAGAAAAAAATAAATAATAAATGGCAAAAAATTAAAAAGAAATTTAAAAATGAGCAATGTATACGAACCAAGAAGTAACACAAGTGTTAAAGTTTTAATTTTAGAAGAAAAAACTGAAGAGAAATTAAGAGAGTTAGTAATAACACACAACAACAAAGACTGACACAATCGCGAGAGTAAACGTCGCGATCGCAGGCAATGTAAAAATGCGAGAGCGCGAATGCAAGAAAAGAGATCAAAAACACAAAGTCAAAGACTATGCAAGCAAAACAACAAAACTGTAAGTTTTGTTATTAACTGAAACAATAAGTAATAATAGCTTTGAATAAATGTTTAAGAACAAGTTACAATAAGCTATTCGCGTAATAAGTAATTTCGGCACAGATTCCGCGGAAAATAATTTTTATTTGCGGGGTTAAATAAAAAGGTTGGATAAAAGCGAGAGCGCAAAAAAAAACACGACCAACTTCGTTGAAGTGAAGAATATGAAAGTCGACTAATAGGCACTAATTTTGGTTTAAAAATATTAAAGAATACCCTTGCTGCTTCACTGTTTTATTATCAAAAATTTTAAAATAATTGGTATAAATGTTTAACAAAATCAAAAAAAAAAAAATATTTTTTACATGAGGTACCTCCACTTTTTGTTGAATAACTCCGGTGATAATTATCCGATACGACTAATTTTTAAACTGCCTGACCCCGGTTAAGGAACTTAACTTTTCATGTTTGAACTATGTAGCTTACAATTTGAGATCTACAACTTAATAAAAACAGACAGACGGGCATGTCTCAAACGACTCGGCAGTTGTTGCTGATAAAGAATATATATACTTTATGGGAAACGTATATTTGTAGGCGTTACAAATATCTGACCAATTTTGTAATACCCACCGCAAGGGTATAAAAATGTTTTGGCTTAATTTTTTTTTTAAATTGAAAAAAATAAAATAAAGAATATTTGTATTATTTTTTTAGATTAAATTTGAATATTTGCTATTTTTGTCTCATTTTCAACACTATCTTTTGTGTCTAATAAACTTAACATTTCGGAAATATAATTGCTTTCTTCGATGTCCTTTCGTGTTTGCACGTGTGTTATTAATACAATATCATGAGGCTGCCAGCATGTTGAAAAAGTCTTCGTTTTGTCTAACCCGAGACATATTGAATGTTTCTAAACCTCTTGTAGTCTAAGGATGTTTACATTCCGGTACTTCTTCAGACAACTTTTCAATTGGTAAGCACTGAGCTAATTTCAGCTATTTTCAATGCATTTTCGGCAAATTTTGCATGTCCATCTCATGATTAACAGCTCTCAAATTTTGCATCTGATGATTAACACCTCTCAAGTCGCCTTTGGCGTTTCTGTATCTTAAACACAGCTCTACTAAATGGTTTTTTTAAATGGCGGGGGCCGAAGTGGGCAAGACAAAAATTTTAATTAAACTTGATCTTCCTTGACATTAGTGGAATGGTCACACCAAATTTGGTAGCTCTGGCTCTTTTAGGCTCCGAGATCTAGGTGCTCATGCGGACAGACTGACGGACAGACGCACATTCTCAGTCGACTCGGCCTTTGATGCTGATCAGGAATATATATTCTTTATGGGGTCGGAAACGCTTTCTTCTGCCTGTTATATACCTTTTAGCGACTTTAATATACCTTTTTACCCTATGAGTAGGTGGTATTTAACCACAAAGTGTTGTTTCCTCTTATAAAGTCAAGAATAAACTGTCGCGAACAAGTGCAATAGTTTGCACTATTACATTTCTTAAATCAATAGGTAAAAAACATCGCAAAAACTTTTTTGGATTAATTAGTAAGATCAATTTTTTTCGCTCGTGCAGTGGCATCCCGTCGACGCTCCTCTGCTCTGACTATGCACCGCACATCATAAAATGCTTATTTCGCATTTTAGGTTGTTGGCTGCCCAGTCGAATAGACTGCTATGTTAAGGGGTTAGGGGTAATCAGAGACGTAAAAAATTTACCATTTTCAAAAAATTCTTTTTTGTAGTAAAAATTCTTTTTCAAAAAAGTAATAGTGCAGCATTAATACATATTTGATGTTTAAACTTAATTTCATATATTTAAAAAAAAAATCAAAATTTTCACAGTTATGGCTGTTTGTTTTGACCCCTTCTCAAAAAAAGGACTTTGAGATGACCATGGTAGGTCCTTAAGGATTCATCCAAAATCCATCGTACAAAAAGAATTAGTTTTGGAATTTAATAATCCCGGGCCGGATCGAAGCTTTTAATTTTGTTCTCAAAAATAACAAAATGCCGGCGTTTTGAAAATTTTTTTTTGAATTTTCGAGAAAAAAAAACTATCTTAATTGTTCATTAAAAATCGGAATTTTGTTAAAAAAGAAAATGCTTCGATCCGGCCCGGGATTTGAATGTTCTTCAAAACTCTGAAAATTTCATTCGAATCGGTTAAGCGGTTTTCGAGCTAGAGTGGTCACCGGTTTGGAAAACATAGTTTCGAGAAAAACGATTTTAAAGTTCCAGAAGTACCATGCGCATAGGGGACATGGTGCTTGCAAAAGCAGGTATATCACGAAAAAGATTCATCGGATCGACTTCAAAATTTTAGACAATATTTTTAAAATATCATACTTTGGGAAATGGCAAAAAAATTTTTTGATTTTTTCAAAAACATCGATACATTCTTGTTTGGATTAACCATGTCGAAAATTTTGAAAAATAACCTACTGTTAAAATTTCCATTGTTACGCCGAATTGATTATTAAAATGTCGTTTTAAATCCAGATCAGACAGCTAATGCCCTGCAGTAGAAAATGTATATGAAGTTAGAAATTCTACGGGAGCGCTCAACACCAGACGATCACTCTCGAAAACAAAATTTAATTTTCTTTAAAACTAAAACTATTGAAACTATAAAAGTAATATATAAAATAATTTAAGATAGGAAGAAGAAGGCAACAAAATTTAAAGTTAAGTCAGGAAGCAGTTTCTTGCCCAGCCTAACAATCTGCTCAGACAAACTGACGTAGGCACGAAATAATATTCTTATCAACAGCGGAGCTATTTAAAATGTATAAGCTAGAAAAAATGCATATTTTCAAATCTTTTCAAATCTAAACAATGCACTATGGGTAAAAAGACCGATATTTTGGCATTAACTGTAAATTTAAAGATAGAGACTTGAAATTTGGCACACACGTTAGCAATATTAATAAAAAATTTTGGATTTTTTTTTTTTAATTTGGGCCACGCAAGCAATTTCATAAATATTATATATTATATTATATTATATTATTATGTGCTACAATATATAAAATATATTTGCGATCGCAAATCTGAAAGCAAAACATATGATATTATTATAATAAAAAACTTTTTCTAGTTGCTATTTTGTCGTTCCTTTAAGGGGTTACATGGGTTTCACTGAGGAAAGAATGGCCTTTTTTCAACAATTTTTTTTTAATATAAATAATGAAATTTTTTATTACAATTTAGTATTCCTATAATTTTTGTGTTCCTGAAATTTTTGTGAAAAAATATTCGAAACTCCGCCATTGAGACGTGTCCTTCGGTGACTCCTCGAAAAAAAAGACGCCTCCGCGTTGGCAGAAGAACTTCTTACCGGATCATCCAAAGTGAAAAAACAAAAAAGCATATTTTAGTTAAGACCATAAACTGAAAATTGAACGAAGGAAAAAAAAATGAAAATTGGATTTTTGGCAGTCCTTTTTACAAAAAAATGCAAATCCTTCCTTCAATTCCTTAAGAATCGTGAACTGTTGGAGTCATTGGGTACCAGGGGTGTATGTAGATATATACATTTTAAATGTTTCAATACAAAAAACTTTGAATTTGACAGAGTCCACTTTATGCTCGCAAGAGATTGTAAACAAAATAATATTAAAGTTTTTGAGTACTAAAATTTACAATGGATGAAAATAGTTCGAATTTGGCAAATGCTCTCCTTGCAGTATTGCCGTCATTACTATTACCACTTCCATTTTGCTTGGGTTTGTCCACATTTAGACCCATTTCATTCCACATTTCTTTTTCAGATCCCTTGACGCGCCATTTCTTTACATCAATTCTATAAGATATTCTCAGAACAAACTCCAGAAAACGAATCCATGCTTGTAAAGGGCTTACTCCATATTTAAGATTAATAGAACAAACATTGAATATACTTGAGTTAAAGTCAGTAGTATTAAGCAATTGTATTGGTTTAGCATCACATAATGGGCATGATTGACATGAATTGCTTTTAGTCAAAACATTCAAAACTTTTCCATCAATTAGTGTCATGTAGAGCTTATATTCAACAAATATGTTTTTATTCTTGTAAGTATAAACATAATTTTGAAGATTTTTAATTTGAGTGTCCCAATTATATTTTTCTTTTAATATGAGATCCGTGGTCTCTTTAATAAATTGGATATTGATTGCGGTGTATTGTTCATCCAAATAATTTGATTTCCTTCATCTATTAATTTCAACGGAATTAAAGTCGTCACAAATACTGATTGGTCTATGCCAACAAGATTATCCTTTACATTTTCTAATGTGAAGTTTCTGACAGCGCTTTCTTGCCTATTGTTGGTGTTCCAAACTTCTAGCAAAATCGAATTGCTAATCTCGTATGTATCTGCAACATACGGGCTCTAATGTTATAAGTTATCTTCCACGAAACACACAAATATTTATAAGGTTACGGCTGAAAATACAATTAGCAACACACTGGACGATTTCACAATAAATCACAAGTAGCACAAAATCTTTTGCAACATATTATTTAGCATACCTTCAGAAAGAATTTCCATAATTAAACTTTTCCATAAATTTTAATTTCAATAGTTTGTTTACACCGAAAGTTGAGAATGATTTCCCGCGCTTTTTGCAATTCACCATGCAACTCTGAATCAGCTGACTTTGACGAAGCTTAAAACATTAGGGGCAGTCCCCAAAATTTTATAAAAATGTTTTTTACGTCTATTGGAATCTTCTTAATGAGAAAAACAAAACAATTAGCGGATTCGAAAACAAAAAAAAATTAGGTTTATGCCAAAATATCGGTCTTTTTACCCATAGTGCAATGCAAGCTCATAATATTTTCTTCAAGAAATATACATACTAAACAGCACCACATAACAAGCCACATGATATTTCCTAAACGAAATTTCTAAAGGCTGTGGCGACTATATGGAAAAATACATTCGTCAATGATGTGGTGCCTAGACAAATAGCAGCTTTCGATGAAGGAAATACGAGTAACCCGACCAAATCCACCTATTAAGGGCGATTTAACCCATATAGATCTCTAGAGTAAAAGATCAGTCGACATCGTAGCCGGCATGAAGGGAGATCGTGCGCAGTTCTTTTGATTTGGTGCGTCCCTATCGACGGACTCCTTTCTCCGTGTGTTAGAAGCATTTATGGCTAGGAGAGGAGTACCACTCCGTATGCTGTCGTGCAACGGTATGAATTTACGTGGAGCTAGCCGAGATTTTAAGGACACGTTAGGCAAATATATGGAAAAGCAATACCCAACGTTTGGATTTAATTTTAACCCAAGCAGTGGGTCGGTACGATTAACTAACTGTATACTTTCATAAATTTCACCCTAGACTGGTGCGCGAGAGGAAAATTTGTGAGGTGCGTTTGCAGATGTGGAGCAGATGCTTAAATTACGGCCACTGACGTATTTGTCTTTGGTGCGTGCTCATTGTACCAAACCACTTTCAGCTGGGAAGCTCTAGTGGCTTGCGTGAGAATGGTTCCACGCAACAATTTTGCCCTCAATTTAAGAAAACATATCAAATAGCCAGCCAGCTGGTACATCGCTACCTACGATCACGAGACATACAGAATGGTTTTAACCGTCGCTGAAGTCGATTGAGGTGGGCGACATCGTGATCATCGTTGATCAGACAGCAATGCGGTGCTGGAGTGACGGTCAGGTATAAGGGAAGTTGTGCGCACAGTCCACTGACCCTTTTCCTAATAGTTCCGATTAATGCAAAATTGATCTCTTTGCATTTGCTTGCTTTATCGACAAATTTGGCAAGCAAATCGGACGTGAGTGCAATAGCAACACAAATGTAAAAATTGAATTCGAAAAAAAGGATTGTTAAATGTTAATTATTTATAATTATATCCCTGCAGAGGGTATTATAAAAATGGTCAGATGTTTGTAACGCATAGAAATATACGACTACATAATGTATATATATTCTTGATCAGCATCAACAGCCGAGTCGATTGAGACATGTCCGAATGTCTGTTTCTATCAAGCTGTAGACCTCAAATTTTAAGCTACAACATGGAATTATTAAATAAAACGAGGAGGTACTTACCTCCATGTAAAATAAGCAATTTTCTTTAGCAACAAAGAAACAAAAACAAATTCCAAGAAATCTGCAGCACAAACACAAAAGACCCTCAATCAAATCCGCGCGGGATCAAATAAGAATTGCAAAAAACTATTGTTTTTAGAAATGTTTTTTTTTTTTATTTTGTAAACATTTATACATTTTATACCAATTATTTCAAAATTTTTGTTTTTTTTAATAAAATAATAAACCAGTGAAGCTGCAAGGGTATATAAACTTCTTCAAGGCCGAAGTTCGCTTCATTGTTATTTTTAATTAAAATTTATGATTTAGAAACATTGAAGCCAATGTTGTCACCTTTTCTTTTTACTGAACGATAGAAATATGCAAAAACGCATCTAACACCAAATTTCAGGACTATACATATCTTACGACAAAATACGAGCTTATATTTGCATATTTGCAATGAAAATAATACAAACAAGAAACATACACACTTCTATGGTTAAAAGATTGGTTAAAAGATTGGTTAAAATTGGCACCACGTATTTTGTTAATATTGTGATATGTGTTTTATTTCGAAACAAAGAATAAATGACTATAGATTGGATTTATTGTTTCAGATTACTTAAACCTCAAATTTTGCACAATAGCTGTTCAAGAAATGCTATGCTTTGAAAAATAACTTTTAGCGCAAGATACGACAAAAACTTTGAAAGATATTGCATGCGTGTTTAATGAATATATCTTCTATTAATTACAGGGACCACCACCACCATATCCATATTATCATGCTATACAGAACCAAACACCAGCAAAACGAGATAAAGATGATAATTTTGCTCAAAATCAAACAATTGCAGACCTGCAAAATACATCCCAACCAATAGATGTTTTCCAACAGAGCAGTTTAGTTAATGATAACCAATTACTTCAGCATTTAAATTTAGAAGAACACCCAATACAAACCAAAAAATTATGGACCCACACATCATACAACCAAGCAAAGGAAGTTGTAGATGGAAATATATCGCGACAAATAACTAATTCAAAAATACACCGTGATTATGGTGTAAATGAAGAAATTGAATCCAATGATTTAAATCAGATGTTGTGCATTAATGCAAAAAGTGCGTTAGGTGAGTGTGAAATCGAATGTATGTTTATATCGAGTGTATAAAAATTTACATTAAATGTTTTTTACCCCAGGTACCTCAGAGACTTTTGCTGAGGAAATTTTCAAAACTTCCAAAGATGGGGAAAACGTTGATTTTAAGTTTGAGATTGCTGATAATTTATCAACAAGCAGCTATGAATCTAAGAACAAATCGAATGTTGATACCAAAAATGTAGGATATGATATTAACTCTGCTGTTGCTGAATTTTCACCAGCTTTTAAAATAAATATGGACTCACAACAATTATTATCCGCCGTCAAGCAATTGATGGTTTGTGAACCACCTACCAGTTATACTGTCCTTCAATTAAATTCTCCTCCGCCATCACCACCAGATTGCCCTCCACAAAAATTATCAAGGGACCAACTTTTACCACCAACACCCTCGGTTCATCTGGAAAACAAAAAAAATGCATTCAGTCCACAACTTCAAGAATTTTGTTTAAAACACCCAATAGCAGTTGTCCGAGGATTGGCAGGGGCTTTAAAGCTCGATCTAGGACTGTTTTCAACAAAAACTTTAGTAGAGGCAAACCCAGACCACAGTGTTGAAGTAAGAACTCAAGTACATCAGTCACCAGATGAAAATTGGGATTTATCACAAGCGAGAAGAGTTTGGGCTTGCATTTCACATCGATCACATACAACAATTGCCAAGTATGCTCAATATCAAGCATCAAGTTTTCAAGACAGTCTAAAGGTACAAATAGGAATTATTATTTTCAATATCGCTTTTGAAATATTTTGCAATTATAATTTGAATATTCTTTTTCTACAGGAAGAAGGCGAAAAAGGATTCGCTGGTTCACATGTTATGTCAGATTCGGACTCCAAAGATTCAATATCAAATTCTAGCATAAGCTTAAAACGAAAACGGCCAAAAAACAATAGTAAAATGTTGAGGTAAATACAATTTTTAGTTTTCCCCATTTCATTATTGTATCGAAAATAAATTTTTATTTGATTTTTTATTTTGATTTTTATTTAATTTTGTTCATCTTTAACTATATTCTCTAAAAAAAACCTAAAATAGTCACCAGTAGTAAAAGCGTAGTAAAGCGTTGTTACTAACATAAGGTATTAATCATTGGACAAATGCCTGTGACTTACAAACTTAGACAAAAATATGTAGTAGGTAGAGACCAGTCGCACAATCGTGAAATGTGTAGGTTCGACCCGATGTTACCTCGCTCACTCTTATCAGCTAATGTAGCCTTTGGCATTTTAGAACAAAACGCATATACTATACATCCGATATCGACAAAAATAAGTTGATGCACAACCGATGCTGATCAAGAGCTTTGGATTCGGAAATGATTTATCCTACATACATTTAAGCGATTATTTAAAGGTGAATTTAATTTACTTTTTAAGCCTTGAATTTTGACTTTATCGCGTTTCAAATAAAAGTGAAACCATCATCGCGTTAGAAAATAAAAGTAAAACCAAGATGTAGTCTCCAGCTCCAAGTCAATTTGGGAATTCGCTCCCACCTTCCTCCGTAGGAAGATCTTGAGAGACCCACTAAAAAACCTTTCCCGTCATTAAGATTTGGACTTCCTTGAAGCGATGATGTTGCAGTTCAACTCAACCCCAAATACTGCGAGCTTGGGGGCCTTGCCTTGCTGTGCTTTAAGTATAGAATAAGTATTGAATTAGTACTTTAAAAAGAAATTAGTTGTCATCATTAATACTTAGGCGTCTTTATAAATTTTCTTTCAGTGTCGCTGACTAAGATCCACCATACTAAAATCCAAACATTTATTGTACGGGTCGCGCTGATTTTCTTTTTGTTCTTTTTTTTTTTTGTAAATGACAATAGCTTGGTCAAATATGCACTCATTTTCTATACGCAGTGTACTTTATTTTTTAAGAATATTTCTTTGAAAACTTAGAATAATATAAAGAATTTGTGTATTTTTTTCGTAATGTTTAATAATTCGGAAATCAATTTCATCTTTTAGGGATGAGGAGTATATTATCTAAGATTGTTCTTGCGAACCCTCCTTCCTCTAAAAAATACTGCTGTTCCTTTATCCTGTTCAAACTTTTGTTCTAAATAAACTAAGAACAAGTTACTTGCTATCTTCTATTTGTCTTCACCAAAACTTTTTCTCACATTTCAAATGCTCTGCCCTGCTTATCTCCGTTATTATTAGCGACCAATTTTAACTGTGCCTTTAGATTTTTTTTTATGTCTATAATTATTTCTATGTTCACGACATAAATCGTTCGGTAGTTGTAGAGTGTATGGGGATTTGTTGTACTTAATGCCAACTATACTGGTTCGGCTGTGTCACCTTGATCGGGGTTTAGACATTTAAAAATCTCCGTGAGAGTGCTGTGAAATCGCATCACCTGTCCATTCGCAGTATAATGCATTGACGGATCATTGCCCATTTCGCCACTTTTTTTTTGACCAAATGATTGGATTTTAATATTTATTGATATTGTAACGAAATTTAGATTTCTTCGCGCTTGTCTTTGCCGAGCGGGTGCAGAACAGGCGGTACGAACCTCAATCGTTTTAGCAGCGTATGGCACAAAACATAAGGTAGTTACTTTTTACAGCAATTTAAGGTCTTTATTTTTGCGACCTTAAACAGTCACAGCAAGAACAGGAATTCAGAACATTAAGTTTATTGCAGCCGATCGCTAGGGCGCTGCCGTACTTAAAAGCTAAACTTAAAAGCTGAGATTTGCCAACCCTGAGGTGGCCGACTTGTTATCGGCGGGCATCCGAGGCGGTGGACTTAAACTGAAACGCCAATTGTCGTTACAATATTTAATCTATATGTTTATATTTCAATCAATATTTTAATCAAGGTACTCAGCCCAACAGGGACCCGGACACATAAAAAAAGGAGTACAACAGAATGCTGCCACAATTCAAACAGTTGTGTTGATCAGAAATGCAAAAACCAAACCTTATTTGATTTGGGAGAATTCAGCCTATACAATAACGAACTTCAAAATTCCAAAATATGAATTAAAAAAGCCTTGCTGAATAGTTTATTTTTACAGCAGCCCGCTACCGCACTCTATGTACACCTACTCAGGTTTACGGCTATAACTTCTAAACAGTTTTTGACTTCGAAATATCTTTTAGCCCATTTATGCTATACATTTCTAGGAATGATTAAAAAAATTTTTTTAATCTTTTTCTAGAAATGTATAGAATTACACAATAGTGTAATTGCAAGAAGAGAAGTTTTACGTCCGAAATTCCTGGAGACCCTAATACCTTAATTACTGCAAACTTTGAGAATAAATAAACACTTCAAAAATTGTTTTGAATCAGTTTATCAAATATCTATATTATGAATTTCTCCAGAATAGGTCGGGACTGGCTGAACGTAAATTTTGCAGTTTCGCACCTTAGCCTCATTTCCATTTTTCTAAAAAATCCGGCATCGTACTCTTGTTGACTTCTTCATACTCTAGTAGACTTCTTCTACTTGGCCTTACTTCTTTTACTAATCGTAGATTAATGCTTGGCGTCACATTCATGCACAAGCTCCTTAATGGTGATTTAGACTCGCCAATTTCTGGTAGACCTACTAGGAATTATTTACCTCTGTTACTTTCTCGATGTATTACTAACAACTCACTGCATGAACCTTTTCGAACTCTTTGTTCTGATTTTAATCGTCTGTATCATGCAATCAGTTCAGAGCTTCTTATTCCTTTACTAAAAACTTCTATCCTTTCACATTTAGCTCGTTACTATTTATAGTTTCGCTTTTGTCTGTGTTTTATGGATTGTCCTCGCGTCGTGCCGTACGTTATGCGGCTCCCAAGGGCTGAATCGGGGCGAAAATTAAAATTCTTAATCAATATGGGAGCATCAGAAAATTATTTAATAGAAAAGCAATTCAGATTAAGCTCTCCAAACGCGATAGATGTAGAGTTTTGTGATTAAAAAATGTGCAATAGATGGCGTTTTGAGAGCACACATCGGCAATTGCTGTTTTGTTTATGTCGAAATCAGAACCCCAACACTTTATGTTTGTTGAGTTTATTCTGAAGTATTTATATAAAGCAAATGAAAATGAGAGCAGAATACAGAATATTTGGGACTTCTAGTTTCTGATAAGATTTCAGCTAAGACACTAAGATCTTTTTAGGCTAAAAAAATTCATATGCTTAGCTTTTTGATGTAGTAATTTTAACTTATTATACCCTTACAGAGGAAACGCATAGAAATATATGTTTCCGACCCCATAAAGTATATATATTCTTGATGAGCATCAACAGCCGAGTCAATTGAGACATGTCCGTTTGTCCTTCTGTCTGTTTGTTTGTTCGCAGCTTTTCGAACTTAAATTTTAAGCTACATACTTGAAATTTGGTGGTTAGCTTTCATAAAGGTGTAGGTAGACAAAGTGTGAAAATCGGTCGGATCGGATTACTGTATGATATATCCAATATCGGAATAAGAGAGTTCAAATTAAATTTATTTTTTTTTTACTTTTTGAATATAAATCCAATTTGTACCAAAATACTACCCACCCAGTTTGACTCAAATCGGATAGTTATTACGGCAACAAATCAATAAAACAAATCATCAATATAAGCAATACTTGGTACTTGGTACTTGGGTACTTGGGTAGCACATGAGTGAGTGAGCCAAAATGAATGGCTCACTGAACTGAGCCACTGAGCTTGTTCATTCAATATGGTTCAGTTTGGCTCACTAGCTCAGTTTGGCTCACTAGTTCAGTTTGGCTCACTAGCTCATTTTGGCACACTAGTTCTTATGGTTCGCTCAACTGGCGATCGCAAAGTGAACTTATAAGCTATCTACAAGTGAGCCAGTGAGCGATTTGAGTGAGTTGGCTCACTTCGAAAAAAAGAACGAATGAGCCAGTTCACCTCAATGAGCTGCTTTTACCCAAGTATACCATACACTATACACCAAGTTTGAACTAAATCGGATAATTATTAAGGTTACAAATCAATAATCATATTTGATAGAAATTAAATTTATTTTAATGCTCACACATACACACACATATGCAAAAATTCTTCATCACGCGGTGTGTGAGAGAGACAGAAATATTTTAGTTGTGTTCTTACACAGAACGAAATTGAAAGCGCGAGATGCAATGGGTTTGCTATATACAGTGACTCAACTTTTTGATCACGCTTTTTTACCAAAGTGCTATTATAGAGAAAATCTGTGATGTTATTGCTTTTTCAGACAATTTTTCTATTCGGGCAGAAAGTGCAGATATTTTGGATGTTGTAAATCAGATTTAATTAGGGATTTACCTTTTAATCATGAAAATATTGAGCAAAATCCAAGAAAAGGTCCTGTGATCAATTAGTTGACACTACATCAATTTTCTTTCTCTTATTTTTTTTAATATTTTCTGTGCCCGCCTTTGGCAGCGAAAACAGCTTGGATGCGATTGGGCATACTATTTACTAAGTTTTGACACACTTCTGGATCAATATTTATCCAAGCAATTTGCACGTTGGCCCACAGATCTTCAGGACTTGACCCCCAACTCAAAATATTGGAAATTGTGCGATTAATCCGGACCCAGAAGTGTTATATCGGGTTGAGGTAAGGTAATTGCAGTGGCCAATCGGAAACCTTAATTTGGTTCGTGTTTAACCACTCAGCAGTTTTTTCTCGGCATGAGCTAAGGGTCATTGTCATGTTGGAAAGTGACCTCCGAAAGGGATTTCACCCAATCAATGAGTCCATGACCCAAAATTGAAGCATATTGGTCCGCATGAGTCCATTATCCAAAATGGCCTTTCCTACTTTATCAGTGGTCATACAGCCCCACAAACCACCAGATTCCCACGGCCGAACTTCACAGTAGTTTGAATATGGCGACGTTTCAACTTTCCTTTGGCTTTTTCCAGATCCATAGTTTCCCATCCGAATAATATTTGTTCATATTGGTTTTATCTGACCCTACTACTGTTTTCCAATCTTCAGGAGTGAAATGCTTGCATTTATTGGTAAAGTTTAGCCGCAAATTTTGATGCTTTTGTGTCAGTAGACGCTTTTTTATTTTGCCCCGTACATGGTAGCCCTTTTTGCGCAAAACTTTTTACCCTGCTTCGTTGGATATGTGGATCCCGAGATTCTCTTAAAGATCAGCATTGATTTCTGATGCAATTTAGATGTCTAACACGATCAATCTGACGTTGAAGCCTCCTCTACACAGTTTTATTCAATATTGGCTTCCTTCCAGGAGTGCTTCATTCAGGCTTCTCTGGCATATTTTTGCAAATTTTTCAGACAGGACTTACTGAAATGGGTAGTTTTCTGGATATTTCACGGTGTAAAACCATTTCCTCTTAAAATGGACAGTTTGTTTCAAAAAATTTTTTTTAACTTAGAGCCATCTGCCCATGTGGCATAAGAATGCGATATGAACTAAAAAAAAGAAAGCTTTCGTTTATAACAAACAGCCTAATTTACCTTGTTAATAATCAAATGTTAAAATTTTATAAAGTTAACTGCTTTCCGATCGCACACTTTCGTAAAATTACACAGCAAAGTTCCATATTTTAGCTTCCCTCAACTAATTGATCACGTGGCTTTTTTTCGATTTTGCTTTGTGTTATCGGAACATAACGGTACATTTCAAAATTACGCATTTGTACAACATCTGAAATATTAATGCTTACTAGCAGATGCAAAAAGAATGTGAGAGTAGCTTTAAAGCACTTTAGTAAAAAAGCGTGATCAAAAAGTTGAGTCACTGTATGTCAAATTAGCTTACGTTAGCTAAGTAAGGACGGTGGCGTAGTATGTTGAGATCGGTGGCACGATGGGCTCGCTCGGTGTTTGATGGTTCAATGCTCGATGAAGAAGTGAAAATTTTTAGATGTGTTTTTTCTTCTTTTTTATTTTTTTTGTTGATTTTGTTAAACATTTATACCAATTATTTTGCTGCAAGGGTATACAAACTTCGGCAGAGCCGAAGTTAGATTCTTTGATATTTTTTAAATAAATCTTTTTTACTTCTGTTAATTTATTTTTCTGTTATTAATAAACTATTAATAAAATTGAAAATAATTTAACGATGTCGGTCTGCTCAAGTAAAAAGTGCCCTCACCCTCTTAAAGCCCAGGAAGATTTTGTGCTTTGTTGGCGATGTGACAACGTTATGCATTTTAAATGTGCTGGTTACACAGTTACAGTAAAGGACAGCGTCGGACATGGTGGGGCCTGAAATGGAGTTATGAAGCTTGCCGGGATGCCGAGAGAGAGATGTGTGTATTCATGAGGCGCACTCGTGAGGGATTTAAAAACCTGTCGGCTGGTTTTTTGAAGCAACGGGACGAGTTTTCAGCATTGGAAACTCAGTTTAATAGTTTTAAACGAATCCCCGAAGCAAAAGAAGACCATCCGTAGGAATTTGTCCCCTGGTCCGCCAGCGTCTCTTATGATCCAAACACACCGAATTCACGGCACCTGATATCTTTTAAAAGTCCGATGCATCCAATTGTATGGACTTCATTGGAATTTTCCCCGGTAATGGAATCACATAAGTCACCGCGATATCAGGTGTAGCTTCTGATATGTCCGGGCGAATATCCTGTCACAAGGATATTCCCAATCAGATACTGACAAGAGCGGCTCGTAAAGCATTGTAAGCCACGGTAGCTTCAGTGCCCAGCGCTGTGGCAGCTGTGCCGGCTGGTGTGTCGAGTTCACTTGTCTGTATACCACCGAAAAAACAGATATTTGTTTCGAGGCTTGACCTCAAACATATCGGTGAAAAAATTTAGGTTTTCATATACCCATGACATCTCGTCATTTAAAGTTAATGTGTCGCCTAATCTTTTTACCAAATTTGTAGAAGAGATTTTTGGCCGGAACATCTTATTATAAAGGAGTAAACGACGAAAAATAGAAATCGGCCTCCGATTCGACTGCCCTCTGCTGTCTTCTCCTCTTCTAATAAAAAACTTCCGCCTTCTTCTGGTACGTCAGCATCTACTGAAGTTCGTCCCTTATTCTGGCCTACCAGAATGTAAGAGGACTTAAATCGATTTTTATGTTCTTGCTTTTACAGAGACGTGGCTTAAACTAGATATTGCTGACGCTTCGGTTTTATCCACTAAATTTTCAATTTATAGTAAAGATCGGATTTTTTGCTGTCGATTCAGCTTTTCCATCTGAAATTATTCAGTCCTCTTTCACTCATGAAATTGAGTTTATTGGTGTCAAAATTTCACTTAAATCTTTTCGCACTTATGTTACTTGCTTTTACATTCCACCTCTTTCCGACTTAATCACATATAATAATCACTTGGTAGCAATTCAAGCAGTTTCTTCACTTCTTTCTAATAGAGATACTCTCATAGTTCTTGGTGACTTTAATTTATCTGATATTTCCTGGTCCCTTTCTGATGAGTCTTCAGGGTTGTGCCCTCCTCATCGCATTGCTCTCGTTTTGCCAGACGACAAATTTCATCCAACCTTGGATGTAACTATCGACCTTTCTTATTGTGCGCCGACTTACAATGCCCATCCGATAACAAGAAGCCGCTGCTTTCGTAAGTCTGACTTTGTCATTTTTTTCCCCCAGTGAATTAAGACATATGCGAATGACTGTTATCGACTCGTCTTATGATACTCTATAATTTCCATAATGAACAAGTGTGCGCACCGGCAGTGGTACTTTGTTTTATTAACAAATAGAAATTGGATGCTCTCGATGTATAATTTACACTCCGTGAATGTCCTTATATTTTTTTTATTCCTTTGAATCGACGAAGGTAACTATGTTTTTAATATACGTGTGTATATATGCTTTCAAAATTATAACGGGATTATGCATGTATTTGTTATTGTTGCTGTTTTTTGCAGCCATTTTCTAAATATGACGGTTCGGGCAATAGTGTACCTTTTTTTTGGGGAATTATGAGCCACTTGTTTCTTGCCATTAAACGACATTTTTTAATGTGTTGAATGTTTTTGTATGGAAAACATGCCGAAAAAAATGAATCAACAAAATACCATACATTGCAACGTCTGCGATCGTGCAGTGCACTTGAAATGTGCTCGAATAACTGAAAGTTATTGGACTTGCATAAATTGCATTTCAGGCTGACGTGTGTAATATTTTTCACTACAACAACTAATTTCTCAATTATTATTTGTGTTTTAGTGAAATAAATAAAATTTTCCTAACATAAATCGTTGTTTTTATTCAATTTTAAAATTGGTTCACAATACCCCGAGAATTTTGAAAATCACGAAAAAAGGTATTTTTGGAAATTGCCTTAGAATCACCTAATTTTCAAATATTCAATTAAACTGTTGTGACCAAATATATGCTAGATCTTCACACTACAACACCCAGCACTCAAATTTGAAGAAAAACTTGTTTAAATAGAAAATTTCTGGCAATAAAAAAAAGTGGCTCAAAATTCCCCTACAGATTTCAATAACGCTTTTGTCTCTGTTAACCATAAGTTATTACTCATAAAGTTAAACGCAATTGGCTTTCCAAATATTCTACTCTGTTGGATTCGTGAGTATCTGACAAGCAGAACACAAAAGGTCTTATTTAAGTCTTCCTTTTCCAGATTGCCCCAGGGTAGTCATCTTGGTCCGTTGCTGTTCACCCTCTTCATAAATGATCTTTCTTCCGTCTTCCTTCATTCACATGTGCTCATGTATGCAGACGATGTTAAGCTTTGCCTTAGTTATAGCAACATGGTTTCGTTCAGTAGATTGCAAGCTGATCTTAATAATTTAAAGTGTTGGTGTCAGCACATTATTTTAATACCACTAAGTGCAAGGTTATGTCGTTTTATAGGACCTCTCCTCAGATGACGACGTATTCCCTAAACAACTCTCGATTAGAACGCCTTGATGAAATGAATGATTTAGGTGTACTCATGGATCGTAAATTAACCTTCAACTCCCATATCTCTACGATAATCGCTAAAGCCACAGGCGTTCTTGGTTTTGTAAACAGATGCTCGAAGGAATTCGATGATCCATACACTACCAAAATTCTTTATACCTCTTTGGTCCGTCCTATTTTGGAGTACGGATCATGCATATGGTCACCTCAATATGAGTCACACCAAATTAGAATTGAATCTATTTAAAAACAATTTCGGCTTTTTGCTCTTCATGGTATTAACTGGGATCGTAATGTCAACCTGCCATCGTACTCTAGTAGGCTTCTCTTAATTAACCTTTCTTCTCTTACTAACCGTAGAATAATGCTTGGTGTTATCTTTATGCACAAGCTACTAATTGGTGATATTGACTCGCCTGAGATATTACACCAAGTAGATCTTTCAGTACCATTTAGGCCTACTAGAAACTATATTCCCTCATCCCTTGCACACTGTACTACTAACTATGCATTGCATAATCCCTTTCGAGTCCTGTGGGCTGATTATAATCAACTTTTTCGAGTGATTAGCCCAGAGCTCTCCTTATCCTTACTAAAAACTTCAATCTTTTCCTATTTAGCTCGTAAATAGCTGTAGCTTTCGTTTTTTGTCTGTGTATTGTCAACTGTTCCCCGCGGTTTGCGCTCCTCGGTCGGTTGGGAAGGAGGTTATGGGCACTTAGTGCACCCTCTGGGATTCGCGGGTAAAAAAAAAAAAAATGTGGGAAAAACATTCTCAAATCAGCTGGCTCTAAAAACTATATCGTATTTACAATAGGATTCTCCACAAAATCTACGATCTTACGGCAAGGAACCGGCGCACTGCAGCTTTAATTGGGTTTCAATTTTTTTTTTTTTTTAACGTTTTATTTGTTTGTTGGATCTCTTATATAGGCTTATAAGACTAACAACAATTTTCTAGGTTTATCTTAATCTAACACATAACCTAACATCTGAAAGATGCTACATTGATCTATGGCCCTGATTAATTACTAGAGGGTTGGGAGGTCGTTTCGTTGAAGACGAGTACTTTCACGTACTCGGGTTAATGATTTGGCCAGGGTATTCGGGTGTGCCTGCAGTTTAGCGGTGTACTTAAGCTGTTGTACCTTTATTTCAGTTATTACGCTAGGAATGTGTAGGTCTTTCTGTACATTTTCATTTCGGATATACCAAGGTGCTCCCGTGATGGTTCTGAGAACTTTGGATTGAGCCCTTTGTATGGTTTCGATGTTGCTCTTGCTTGCGTTTCCCCATAGTGCAGAGCCATATGTCCAGATGGGTTTTAATACAGAGTTGTAGAGGAGAACTTTGAATTCCAGACATAGTTGGTAAGCCAATGTAGACCGATTGCTTTGAGCTTTAGTTGTTTTTTCTTGGCTTCGATATGCTTACGCCAAGTTAATCTTCTGTCGAAGTGAACTCCAAGATATACAACATCGTCGGATTGAGGCACTGGCACATTGTTAAGCGTCAATGATGGGCAGTTCCTTCTATTGAGGGTAATCGTAACGTGTTTGCATTTCTGTTCATTTACACGGATGCGCCAATCTGCTAGCCACTTTTCTACCTCCTTTAGGTGGGTTGCCAGTTGTTCAGCAGCTTTGATCGGACGTTTGGAGCGGCTGAGGATAGCCGTGTCATCGGCGAAAGTAGATGTGATGAGTGTAGGGCTTGTTGGTATGTCCGCTGTGTACAAAAGATGCAGAGTTGGGCCCATTTGCCAGTTGGGCATCGTATAGGTGAAATTATCTCGGCTGGAGCAGTTATAGTTGGATGTGCTTTCCACAGCGGATATTTGGTGCTGGTAGAGGTGAGCTTCTCGATGTACAGCCGCTGTGTCCTTGCTTCTTCCTGCCTAAGCGCCTTTGCTAGAGTTCGCGAAACTGCCTTTAGGCGTTGTTTTGCTGCCGGAGATGGAGACATTTGCCATGCTCGCCTGAGCCGTCTTTCGTGTGCTAGAAGTAGTTCAATAAGTCGGTTGTTGGACTTGTGTTTTTCCTGCGTGTGGCTGATAATCGGGGTAGAGATATCTGCTGCTTCAATAAGCGTCGACTCTAGAGCAGAGGTGCAAAGCCCGATGTCTTCTTCGTCGTCCAGTTTGGGATTCAGCTCGATATGGGTGCTTATGTATTTTTTAAATCTGAGCCAGTTTGTTTTCCAATTTGTTAGCCCGAGTGGGTGCTTTATTATTTGTGGTTGTGTTAATATAGTGAAAACTACTGGCGAGTGGTCCGATGACAATTCTGCTAGTGACTCTGCCGTTATCAAATTGTGCGTAATTCCCCTGGTGATTGCAAAGTCTATTAGATCTGGGAGCTTGCGTGGATCTGCTGGCCAGTACGTGGGCTTATTCGGTGAGGCATAGCCCATTTTGTTTGCTGGGTTGATGATTGTGTTATACAGCTGTTTGCCTTTTGGATTTACCAGGCGGGATCCCCAATGAGATGATTTGTTGCGTAGAATACATATTTGGGTATTTGAAAGTTATTTTTGTTTGTGAGGTGTGTTTCTGATAGCAGCATAATATCAATATCATTTGAGTCCAGAAACAGTGACAATTCTTGTTTGTGCTTGGAAATGCCGTTTGCATTCCAGAGGCCTATATGTAGTGCTGACATTATTTGTTATTGTCCATAAGCTTTTGAATAAGCAAGTTCTGATTCCGCATCAGTTCCTGCATGCAATTTTGCATGAACGTCATGAAATTTGTCATGTTTTGGTTGAGCGAGATTAACAATGTTTCGATCCCGTTGGGGTTCTGGCCAAGTACGGATGGACTCGGGGCCGCGTTAGATTGAATGGTAGCGGGATCTATTGTTTGAGTGGGCTGTGCATTTCCGTTGCGTAGCACGCTTGCAAAAGTTACTCCAGGAGTAGTTGATATTGGGGTCGCTGATGACCTTACAGCTCTTGAGAAAAATATTCCCAGTGTTGTTTGAGAGGGAATTAGTGCCGAGCCCTGGATTTGAGCCGTTGATTTCTTCGCGTTGAGGCGGGCCTTGAGTTCCTTATAAACGGGGCATCCTCTGTAGTTCGCTGTGTGATTACCACCACAATTGCCGCACTTCCTTGTATTTGTATTTGATTTGTCATCGGTGCAGACACAATCTTTTTGAGTTTGTCCACAGCCAACGCAAACTGGGCGAAGGCTGCAGAAGGACTTTGTGTGCCCAAACTCCTGGCAATTAGTGCATTGTACCGGGTGTGTCCTCTTATGCGGCTCTTCGACAGTAATTCTGCGATGTAGCAGAAGTTGAAGATTGTGTTGGGTTTAAGTTTTTTATCACATGTGGGCTGTAACTCCACTTTGAATAGAGGTTGCGGCACTTTATTTCTGTTCAGTATGTTTGAGACGGACTTTACCTCAAAGCCCTTCTCTTCCAATGCTTCAACTATTTCCTGAGTCGGAACCGTTGGTTCAATGCCTTTGATCACCGCTTGAAGGCCTTTGGCACTCTTTAGTTGGAATGTGTAGAAATTCACACGTTCCTTTCTAAAGTACTTTTCAATAGTACGATAGAATTCTTCACTTTTGGCTTGAACTTTGGTCTCTTTTATGTTACCCCTATTGAGTGGTGTCACATAAAAGTTGTTTTGACCAACTAGCGCTACCAATTTCGGCACCAAAGAAGTGCAGTTTGCACCACGGATATAGAATGGTGGTGGCTTGGCTACAGAGGGTTTAATTTGGGAATCTCCTTCTTGAGATTCCGGCTGATTTGCCAATATTTGGAATCTGTTGCTTTCCAATGCTTTTTGTTCAACAATGTTGTTTTTCGACATCTTGGGAGTGTTGCCCCTTTTTGTCTGAGGGCTAAGCTTTCGCTTGTTTATATTAATATATCTGTCCATACCAGTCTGAACAGGTGACTTTGGATTCATCGTCACTGGATGGGCAGATTTTGTTGAGGTAGTCTGCTGAACGGTTATCGAAGGTATTGCAGACGTTGCTGCTGTTAGAGTTGTTGTTGGAGCAGTAGCTGCAATTGTTGTTGTTGTGAGCGCGCTAACGGCGGTCGGCGAACCCGATGACCCAATTAACTCTGCAGGTGTCAGCGAATTTGACGGTGAAGCGCATTGGGCGCTCCAAGATAAATTGTTGTTGCTGGTTGGTGTAAGCAATTTGCTCGTACTTGCACTTTTGGATTCAGCGCTCGTTGTAGTTGTGGTAGTTGGAGATACTACTGAGAAATACGCATTGTTGCGTTGCACGTTTTGTTGGTGAAGAATTTGTTCTTGTAGTTTCTGCTGGCGAGAGTCTAGTGAAGAAGGGCCCGAGTTAATCTCTTGACGCGTTGGCATTACTAGTAAATTTAGTTATTTACTAAGTATTGCTATTTGTAGATACAAATAACAATATAATTATAGTTGGGCGACTCTGTGGCGACTGAGAGCCCTGTCACTTTGTTGTTTTAGCGTTGTTTTATTGCGCTGACACCGAAGAACTCGCGGAGTGCAATAAAAAGTACGTCCGATCGCGGTGACAGTCAATTGTCGAGTTTTTCGATTCGAGTTTTTCAATTGACCACAAAACATTTCACCATTACTCAACTGTGGAATCCCTTTGGTGTTTAGTCCATTAAAGACACGATTTCCTCAATTTTGTGGTGGCTTTTTTTGCAGGATATCCTCCGCACAAACCAGCTTCTTGCAATTTGCGACGCACTGTTTCGACAATAAATTTCTCCGTATATTATTTTTTTTAGCTTTGCCCTGATAGTACAATAACAGCACTTTTGAACTGGCATTTAAGGTCTAACACCTTCGTTGGGCCATCCACCCCTTCGATTTTTTTTTTTAACGTTTTATTTGTTTGTTGGATCTCTTATATAGGCTTATAATACTAACAACAATTTTCTAGGTTTATCTTAATCTAACACGTAACCTAACATCTGAAAGATGCTACATTAAACTATGGCCCTGATTAATTACTAGAGGGTTGGGTCGTTTCGTTGAAGACGAGTTCTTACACGTACTCGGGTTAATGATTTGGCTAAGGTATTCGGGTGTGCCTGCAGTTTAGCTGTGTACTTTAGCTCTTGTACCTTTATTTCGGCTATCACGCTAGGAATGTGTAGGTCTTTCTGTCCATTTTCATTTCGGATATACCAAGGTGCTTCCGTGATGGTTCTGAGAACCTTAGATTGTGCGCTTTGTATGGTTTCGATGTTGCTCTTGCTTGCGTTTCCCCACAGAGCAGAGCCGTATGTCCAGATGGGTTTTAACACCGAGTTGTAGAGGTGAACTTTGAATTCCAGACATAGGGGAGATCGTGCATTGATAAGCCAATGTAGTCCGATTGCTTTAAGCTTTAGTTGAGTTTTCTTGGCTTTGATATGCTAACGCCAAGTTAATCTTCTGTCGAGGTGAACTCCAAGATATACAACATCGTCGGATTGAGGCACTGGCACGTTGTTGAGCCTCAATGAAGGGCAGTTTCTTCTATTGAGGGTAAACGTAACGTGCTTGCATTTCTGTTCATTTACACGGATGCGCCAATCTGCAAACCACTTTTCTACCTCCTTTAGGTGGGTTGCCAGTTGCCGTGTCATCGGCGAAAGTAGATGTGATGAGTGTAGGGCTTGTTGGTATGTCCGCTGTGTACAGAATATAAAGTGTTGGACCCTGTACGCTGCCTTGAGGTACACCTGCTTTTGATTCGAAGTCATCAGAAGTGAAGCTATTACATCGTATAGCGAATTTTCTGTTGGATAGATAAGCGCCGCTTTTATTTTATATATTACACCGTCAATCCAGACTCAGTCAAAGGCTTGGGCGACATCGAGAAAAAATTGCTGTGCAATATTCTTTTTGCTCGAATGCTGTGCGGATCTCTGAGGTGATAAGGTTGACTTGCTCAATTGTGCCAGGCGTGCAGGAGTCTGAATAAGCTAATGCAAAACTTTAACCCATGTTTTAATTTTTTTGTCACTTGACGATGGAACCTTGCGGACTTTATTAACAAAGCCAGCCAAATTATTAACAAAGCCAGTAACAGTTCAATCTCTTCCAGAGCTTTGGGCTCACTTGTAGGAGACTCTGGGCCAGTAACGGCTGTTTGGTTAGTTCTTAAGATCTATAAAATCATAAAAAGGACTAAACTAACCAAATTAAGCATAGAATAATGCGAGAATTCATGTGGACAGGCGTACAATGCAGTATTTGGAGGCGTATCCTGTTAATGTACTTGACTGGTTAGCATGTTTCCCATATGCCAACCCGATAGAATATGTCTAAGGATTCTTGAAAGATTTCAATTTAAGACGACTTCAAAGCTCGAAACACAAAAAAATCACAAAATAGCAAAGTTTGAAAAAGGACCTTTTATTAAATTTAGTGGCTGCTATAAGGAAGCGATTTTTTTTTGTTTAACTAAGGTAAATTAAGGTCATACTAAATATTAGCTTCACATTGTCTTGTTATTTTAACCTATTTTCAATTTTTTTGATCAAAACATGAATGTGGGTTATTATTTTGATACAGAAAAACGGTGCATTTATTCTTTATTTTATTAAACTATTCATTTTATTTAAAAAAGTTATTGGTTATAGAAAATTTAAATATTGGACTGTTGTTTTTTTGAATATTTCGAAAGAATATGTCAGTTGAACAAAATTTCCAGCCGGGTTGTTGTTTTCTTTCTTTAGAGGTGGGTTATAAATATGATAAGAACTGTAGTTCAGAGTCCTGATGTCAAGCGATTCGGAATAAACTTTTGCCACCGATTTCCCATGAATTTGACTTTGATGATACATTTTCCTATTTTCCCACACAATACGATTATCAGTGAATTTTGTCTTTTTTTTGGTTGTCCGCGTGTTTTTAAGCTTTGTTTTCCTTTTTCTGAGCATTATAAACAAAATATAGTGAACGACCAACACTTTTGATAATAACTCTAAGCGTTTGTCTATCCTTTCTCAGTCCTTAAACGATTCCTCTTTCTTCATAAGTGCAATGACTGCTGCGACCCATCTAAAGTTTTTTTATGTATAGTTTTATTTTAATAGAATAATAAAACAAATTAAATATTTAAGCTATGCAACAGATCTGAGAATTTTCGAAATTTTTCCAATTTTCTAAAAATGTATTTATTATTTTGTCCACGCCAAAATTGGGTGTCGCAACAAAAATGGTCGAAAAAAAATTAGTTATGGCATTTCAGCATACGGTTTTGCCATATATAGGATTGTTATTGTAATAGATTTTCTAATAAAATATATTACCTTTCCCAAGTTCGATATAAAAATAAATATTTCAATTTGAATCAGAGGTATGCTGATGTACTTATTATTTTGGCCAGAAGTGTACGTACAGCCATGGTCATATAATTGGCACAAAAAAAAATTTATCTTTGGAATAATTTTTTTCAAAATATTGGAAAGATTTTTTTAAATTTTTGAAGCAGTTTATTTAACTCATGCTCCTTTAGTATTACCATTATTTGTCCCGTTATTTTTCTTTGTTTCCAAGAATTTAAATTTTAGTAGCGCAGAGTAGTTTTTTGGTATTTAATTAATTTGTGCCAATTTGTGACCAAGCAAATTTTGAGTTTTTTTTAAGTTTTTGAATCTTTGTTATGAGAAGTTTTGAAATTAATTTCTGTTTTTTTTTTATTCACTAACTAAATGAGTTAGCAAATACCATCCAAGTTTTGTCCCTTGCTATCATTATTCAATAAGAAAATTAAAATTTAATTTAGGTTTTCTTTTTGTGCCAATTATATGACCATGGCTGTACGTGTGTTACCGTGTGTACCGAAATACCAAGTGCTTTATTGGATGGCCAGAGTAAGCTAGACAGGATATACTTAATGTCACCAGGGGCGACTTGCTTGCTTCATTTATGGTTAACTATTCATTTCACTGGGTGCCTCACGTAACGATGATTTTTTTAATAGATACGAAAATTATTAGCATTAGATTTGACTGGGTTGGGTGTTTTGGGTTGAACTGGTGCCAACTTTTTGATGAGCGGCTCCCTGCCTTAGAAGTTGGCTTTCGATTGACTTGGTCCAGGTGGTAAATTTTTAATAGCTGAAAAAAGTTAGTTTCGTAATTAATTGGATTTTTGTGCCTTACTTTGGGCACCAAAATTAAATTAAATTTTTGTAAGGCTTACATAATTTATTTTTTAATCTTTTGATTTTATTTACATTTCACCGTTCCAAATAAAAGTGAAACCATGAGGTAGAGAGAGAGAGAAAACAATTTTTTTATTTATTTTTAAACCAAGGTTTTTAAAAGCAAATTTGAATTCATAATGTCTATTATGAAAGCATTAAGAGGTTAGGCGTAAAGGCAATGACATAAAAAAATTACATTTTCCAGAATATTTTTTTGTATTTTTTTTCTGCTTAACTGTACAAAAATTTGAAAACAAAATAATACTCATGCTTTTACCAGTTAAGCGAACTAAACTTCTCGGGGTACTGAAAACTTTATTTTTCCTCAATCTTTTTCAAAACATGTATACAAGACATTGTAAATGACGTTTTCTCAAATTTGTTTAATAAAATCATATTTACGTTTTTCTTAAACTTTAAAAGTAGTTTTAGACTATAATAAAAAAACAAACAAGAATAAATTTAATGTGACTAAATCATTAGAAAGCATATAAAACAAATAGAACCCAATTGAAATGATCGGGGCTTACGAAATTCGACAAAAAAACTTTTGGTTTGATTGTTCCTATTGGAGCTATAGCCATATAGTGGACCGATTGGTCGAAACTTGGCACAGACATTTTTATATGTACCAAACTTTCAAATATCAAATTTCCTGACAATCGCTTTTAAAACATCCAAGTGCTCTAAAGTGCTCCCATCTTGACCGATCAGTCCTATGGGAGCTATATGATAAAATCAACCGATTCTAATGAAACTTTGTAATGATAGATTGAAAAGCAAAGTTATGTAAGTTATTCTCGACCTATCGTTCCAATATAAGCTATATGATATAGTCATCTGATCGGGATGATTCTGAGATATACAGCAGCATGCCTGCAGCAAAAATAAGTCTGTGTGCAAAATTTCTGCTCTGTAGCTTTAAGGGTCGCGTAGGGGACTGTGTTGATCCAGACAGACAGACAGACAGACAGACAGACAGACAGACAGACGGACAGACGGACATGGCTAAACAACTCAGATCGTCGCGCTGATCAGTAATATATATGCTTTATTGTTATTGTTTTTTTTTTCAACAAAACATTTTTTTTAAATATTGTCAATTTTTTACTTCCCTGCCGAAATTTTTGTAACCTAAAATTGTGGTCATCGATTCGACATATTTATCAAATGTCATCATCACAATGCATCATAATGCATTTGACCTCATCATTGCACAAGCAACCGTAAAGCTTCCGAGCTCTCTACTTTCTAACTTTTTGTTTTCTGACTATTTCAGAAGTATTTTGTATTAAGTATTTTAAAAAGGCAATTTTTTAGGTAATTTCTTTTTGGTAAAAGCCTTATTAATGTTTATCATTAATAAGAGTTGATTATAATTTAACAATGTCGATCTGCTCAAAAAAAGGGACCTTATTATAAGTCCCAGAAAAATTTGTTATCACTTGGAAGCCATTAAAGTCGATTCTTCACTTCTTTCCGATAGAGATTCCCTCATGATTTTTGGCGACTACAATTAACCAGACATTTTGTGGATCCTTTCTTCAGTGTTGTTGTCCTACTTGTTGCATTATTTTATTGCTGCTCTTTTTCATTTTTCTTTGAACTTTGCCTATGCTTTTTGCGTTCTAAAAGCTTATATTTCTTTCAGCAGATCTCATTTTGGTCTAACGAACTTTCTCTGATTAACTAGAGAGTTGTCCAATTTGAGAAATGTTAAGCTAAGACATTATAAGAGCTATAAAAAGGCAGGGGTCGTCCATCAGATTTCTCTTTTAGGATGCTGTTACTTATCAAATTTTATAATGCTTTATGTGAAATGCTATAAGGATTATCTTTGGCAATGTGAACTATATTCAGTAGTCCTAACCGGTTTTACAACTTTGTCAAGGGCAAACGCAAGACGAACACTTGCGCTTCTTGTCTAACTTTTGCAATTAAGTTAGCACAGATCAGGCCATTCCCATATCTTCGCTAGTTTTTTCAACACAAACTTTTCCACAATGAAATACCAATAGAAACTTCCGTACCCTTCTGAGTTAAAAGAGTTTAATTGTATATTCAATCCTTTAACAATGGAAGCGTGTTAAAAGGAGGACGTGAGGACGTCTTCTTTCATGCATTTTCGAAAAAAAAAGTTGACCAAAAAAAGATTTTGATCTGGTCTGCAAAAACCAAATAATTGTAAGACGTCAGCCTATGCAAAAAAACTAAAAAAAAAATTTTAAATTGCAAAAAAAAATTTCGACAGTTTTTTAAAATACAATTTTTCAAAACATTTTAATAGTTAAAAAACTTTTAAGAAATAGCTATTATTTAACTTCATTCAGTGGTTTTTTATATAACAAAGATATTTTAAAAATTTGGTCCAAATCGATTATGTAGTTTTTGGGATTTTAAGTTTTAAGAAATTATATTTCTAGAAAAACGCCTTGGACAGTAACTGCCCGCTACAGCGCTATATGTACACGCTCTACTCAAGGTTTGCAGCGATAACTCTAAAACTGTTTTCGATTTTGAAAAATCTGGACCCGAGACACTAGAACCGACCCCCTTAATAAAATTAATTTAATTAAATTTGCACACAATAATTCATCAACACGCAGAGTGTGAGACAGACAAAAATATTTGCATGACGAGATGCCCAGCGCTTGCTATATGTGCCGGTAAAGCGGACCTGCTTGTTGTTGTTTTGCCGTCACGATCACGCGGGTTTTCTAAAAGTTTATTTTAATAAATTTCGCTTTTTCAGATTTGGAACTAACGTTGATTTGTCTGATGAACGAAAATGGAAGCCACAATTAAGCGAACTACAAAAACTCCCTGCATTTGCTCGAGTAATTTCAGCTGCCAATATGTTGTCTCATGTGGGTCACGTTATTCTAGGAATGAATACCGTCCAATTATATATGAAAGTGCCCGGAAGTAGAACACCAGGTCATCAAGAAAATAACAATTTTTGTTCAATTAACATTAATATTGGTCCTGGAGATTGTGAATGGTTTGCTGTTCCAGATGCTTACTGGGGTGGAATTCATAACTTGTGTGAAAAGAACAACATCAGTTACTTACATGGATCATGGTGGCCTGTATTGGAGGATTTATACAAAGAAAACATACCAGTTTACAGATTTATCCAAAAACCGGGAGACTTAGTGTGGGTTAATGCTGGGTAAGTTTTAATCCTTTTGTATTTCAATAAAAGTTTATATCTACGTAAGTAAAGGGTTCCAAATAAATTGGAGCTAGGCCATATCAACTAGCGACTGACGGCTAGCTGTTAACTCTTTTTCTAAGCTGCTGCTGTTCATTTTATTCTGTTGCTATTCTTGATCAATCATTAAACTTCTAAATAATTGCAAAGAAATTATCTCTGTTGCCCCTAGATTAGGTTCATATTTAAGCCAGGTACCTACGGTCAACCTTTTTCCCTCTACTCTTTTTTCATATTATGAGTAAATTCATATAATTTCAAGTCCCTCATAATGGCCTTACGGACTCAAGCAGAAATATGTAGAATGAAAACAGTTCTAAACGGATAAGATCACATTTGTTAGTCAAAAGATCAAAAAAACCTTGGCGGAAGTTTGTTCCGCTTGTTTTTTGTTCCGTTGATGTTTTTATGCCCTTGCAAAAAGGGTGTATTAGTTTTGGTTTGGAGTTGCAACGCATAAAAAAATTATATTCCAGCACGACGAGCTGATTTGGATCAAGTCGATCTCCTTCGAGAGACTTTAATTAAGCTACAGAGTTTAAATTTTGGACATGGGCTTATTGCTGCAATTATTCTTCATCTTGGAATCAATATAAACTTGTTTCTTATTTAAATCTACCTCCATGTGATCAGAACTTTAGGGCAATCAGATAGATGGACAAGAGATATTTAAAAAAATTTTTTTTGGTTTTTTGGTTTTATATAATTAAAAAAAAAATTTTTTTTTCTAATTTTAGGTGCGTACATTGGGTTCAGTCGGTTGGTTGGTGTAACAACATTGCCTGGAATGTTGGCCCGTTGACTGCACGCCAGTACTCGCTGGCTATTGAGCGCTATGAGTGGAATAAATTGCAAAGTTTTAAAAGTATTGTTCCAATGGTACATTTAAGCTGGAATCTCGCTAGAAATATTAAAGTGTCTGATATAAAACTTTATGAACTGATTAAGTACGTTTGTATACACATGTACTCGTTTTTAATCCACTTTAAATACATTACAGCTTATATACACATAAACATGTGTACATCTAGGGAACCTATTATAATTTTAAACAAACAATATCATTTAAATGTCAACTAATAACTTCTTATATCTTGTTATCTTCATCGAATTAACCTTTACTGTCGAGTGAAAAAAAAAACAATGGCTCATATCCAGGGCTCGCCACTTATTCCCTCTCAAACCACACTGGGTATACTGGGTATATAGCAATTCTAAAATAAATTACCCCTGCAGAAACATTTGCTGACCAACGGAAATTCACTGCCCACTATAGCGATATTCCGCTTTACTTCCATCTACTGCTCGGCCGGCAATCCAACGGGGTAGAAACGCTGTTGATCTCGCACAATCAGTATTCATGAAACTAGTAATACTTTGATTGTGCGAGATCCACGTCATGACGTTCATGCAAAATTGCATGTGTGAAATTTAGACATGAGTAGTTTCATGACGTTTCTGCAAAATTGCATGCCGGAACATGAACATGCGGTGAAATTCAAACTTACTCACTTAAGAGTTTATGGACTTTAATACATAATGCTAGCCTTACGTATAGGCTTCTCGAATTCAAATGGCATTACCATGCATAAACAGGAACTGTTTCTGGACTCAAATGATATTAATATCATGCTGCTATCGGAAACACACCTTACAAATAATGAAACAAGCAAATCGTCCCTGTCGACATTGAGTATACCCTACACCATTTAGTTATTTTAAATGAAAGCAAACTTCCTCGAAATGGCCATCAATTTCATATGAAATTCCCTTTCACATCCAGCAACAGCGAACGCATGCTATATCGCTTACTTTTTCCAGCCAATGTCGTCCTTGGCATTTTAGTACAAAACCCACGGACAGGCGGACATGTCTCAATCAAAACGACTGTTAATACTTATCAATGTAATGTATATACTTACTGGAGTCGGAAATGCTTCCTTCTGCCTGTACATCTTTACACAACAATCTGTACACAAAAATAATCAACCCGGCAAAAAAATGCGCAATGCCAGACCGGGTAAACGCAAGTTTTCACAGACAGATTCCTACAAGCTATCTAACTAAGGAGATCACGCATAACTTGTTAACAGCTTAGTCACTAGCAGACCCTTCTTCTAAAGTATGATATTTTAAAAATACTGTCTAAAAATTTTAAGTCAAAAATTTTAACTATGTATTCCAACCCGGTGACCACACTAGCTCGATAACCGCTTAGTTGATTTGAATAACCGCTTAGTTGATTTGATAACCGCTTAGTTGATTTGAATAAAATTTTTAAAAATATTTAAATCTCAAAAAAAAAATTTCAAGACACCGCCATTTTGTTATTTTTGAACAAAAATCAAAAGCTTCGATCAGGCCCGAGATTATTCAATGCTAAAACTAGTTCTTTTTGTCCGATGGATTTTGGATGAAACCTTAATTATCTATCGTGGTCACCGCAAATCCTCTTTTTGAGAAGGGGTCAAAACGAAAATTTTTACCACACAAAAAAAATTTTTTGAAAATGGTCAGTTTTTTACGTCTTTGACTACCCCTAACCCCGTAAAACAAACAGGCTCAGATTAAAAAAATGTTCCCCCGTTTGTGATCTGTTTTGTGTTGTGCTTTCATTTTACGCTTAATTGCTCTTAAGAAGTTTTTCTTTCTTTTGAAAAGCAATTGCAGCGCTTTAAGCCTTTTGTGGTTTTTTGGTTCGTATACGCATTATTTTTTTTTAATTAATCCTTCCTATTTTTCTTAGTTTTTTTCTATTATTAATATTTATTATTAATAAAAATTGAAAATAATTTAATAATATCGGCCTGCTTGAGCAAAAAGTGTCCTTCCCCAGGAAGATTTTTTGGTTTGTTAGCTGTGCGACAACGTTTTGCATTTTAAATGTGCAGGTTAAAAGAAAGCTTTGGAAATGGTAATATCCTGAAATGGAGTTGTAAAGCGTGCCGGGATACAGAGACTTAGATGCGTGTGCTTGTGA
Source organism: Drosophila austrosaltans (assembly GCA_035045865.1). Taxonomy (NCBI): domain Eukaryota; kingdom Metazoa; phylum Arthropoda; class Insecta; order Diptera; family Drosophilidae; genus Drosophila; species Drosophila austrosaltans. Next base: position 3,298,460 of record JAWNOQ010000073.1, on the reverse strand, counting down.
AGCGCACACGTGATAGATTTAAAAACCTTTCGGCTGGTTTAATAAATCTTCATGATGAGTTTTCATCCTTTGAAACTCAGTTTAAGAGTTTCAAACTATTAAACGAATCCCCGAAGGGAAAGAAGACCGCTGGTCCGACCATGATAAATAACCCAAACACACTAGTTCACAGCTCCTGATATCGTATAAAAGTCCGACAACATTCAATTATGTATGTGGATTCCATTAGAATATTTCCTTCTAATACCATTAGAATCTTTCCTGCTAATGCAATCACATAAGTTACCGCGATATCAGGTGTAGTCTCTGATTCATCCGGGCAAATATCCTGTCCCAAGGATATTACTAATCAAAAAGTGATAAGAGGAGTCTGTAATGCATTGGCAGCCACGGTATTATTATATATTACATCAGATGATGTCTTAGCCCATATCCGGTCAAAAATTCAGGCCTCAAACACAGCGGTGGAAAAACTAAGTTTTTCATATACCCGCGACATTTCGTCATTCAAAGTAAGTGTTCTTTCACAGTCTTTTTGACCAAATTTTTAGAAGAGATTTTTGGCCGGAACGCAGGTACTCCTTTATATACGACAAAGAAGAGGAATCGGTCTCCGATTCGACTGCCTTCTGCTATCTTTATACCCTTGCAGAGGGTATAATAAAATTGGTCAGATGTTTGTAACGCATAGAAATATACGTTTCCGATCCCATAAAGTACATATATTCTTGATCAGCATCAATAGCCGAGTCGATTGAGACATGTCCGTCTGTCTGTTTGAATCACGATGACGGCCTCAAATTTAAAGCTACATAGTGGAAACATGTTAAGTTCCTTAATCTATCAAGTATGAAAAGTGTGAAAATTAGTCGTATCGGATAAATATCACCGGAGCTATTAACTAAAACGTGGAGGTATCTCGAGTAAAATAAGCAATTTTCTATGGCAGCAAAGAAACAAAAACAAATTCCAAGAAATCTGCCGTACAAACACAAAAGACCCGAGTTCGAATCCGAGCGGTACCGAATAAGAAATATATAAAATTATTGTTTTTTTGTTGTTGCATTTTAATTTAATTTTTACCCATACACCATACACCAAGTTTGAACAAGATCGGATAATTATTAAGGTTACAAATCAATAACCAAATTTTGACAGAAATTAAATTTATTTAAATGCTCACGCACACACATACATATGCTAAATTTTTTCACCACGCGGTGTGTGAGAGAGACAGAAATATTTTAGGTGTGTTCTTACATAGAACGAAACTGTAAGAGCGAGATGCAATGGGTTTGCTATATATGTCGAATTAGCTTACGTTAGCTAAGTAAGGACGGTGGCGTAGTATGTAGAGATCGGTGGCATGATGGGCTCGGTGTTTGATGGTTCAATGCTCGGTGAAGAGGTGAAAATTTTTAGATGCATTTTTTTCTTCATTTTTTTTGATTTTGTTAAACATTTACACCATTTATTTTGCTGCAAGGGTATACAAACTTTGGCAGAGCCGAAGCTAGCTACTTTGATATTTTTCTCTTCCAATAACAAATTATTGCCTTCTTCTGGTACGTCAGCATCTACTGATGGGACAAAAAACTAAGAGGAAGTAAATCCAAACTGTCTTTGACTCTTTGTAGATAGTCTATCCTTTGATTTTCATGTTCTTGCTTTCACAGAGACGTGACTTAAACCAGATATTGCTGATGCTTCGGTTTTAAACACTAAATCAAGGGTGGGCAGCCAAATTTCGCAAGGGAGCCCGACAACAACATTTACAACAAACAACAATCCGGGCAGAGAAAAAGGTCTCGACGTCGAGTCCGAGCAGAGGTCATAAATGTGCGAGTTTGTAGGCAGAGGGACGGTAGAGATTTCCTCATCGTTCTTGGTGACTTTAATTTACCTGATATTTCCTAATTTCTTTCTGATTAGGCTTCAGTGTTGTTGCCCTCCTCGTCGCATTGCTTCATTGCTAGTCCTTTTTATTTATCCCTAAATCAAATTAATCTTGTTCGCAATTCAAAATCACTTGATCCCTCCAACTGCGTCGTTTCCAGGATCGAACCTCTCGTTTTACCAGAAGAAAAATTTCATCCTTCCTTGGATATTGACCTTATCTTCTGTGCGCCAACTTATAATACCCATCCGCTGCTTTCGTTAAACTGACTTTGTCAGACTTAATAAGATTAATTGCAACCTAGATTGGTCATATCTGTATAACTGTACATCCATGGACTCTACGATTTATTGAATCTTGAATATTCTTGATTTCGTTATCAAAGTTTTTATCCTCTCTGTAGTTCAGTTCGGTTCGAAATGCTATAAGGATTATTTTCGGCGATATAAACTTCAGTTTTACAGTGATCCTAAGCAGTTTTTCAACTTTGTGAACGCTGAACCCAAGACGAGCATAAGCCCATCCTTTTTAACTTTTCAAAATAAGATTGCGGACAGTGATCAGGCCATTGCAGATATGCTTGCTGCTTTTTTTAAATAATCTATTCCTCAACAGAATACTAGTCTAACATTCCATATCCTTATGTGTTAAATAAGTCGAATATTCATTCCTTGAAAATCGATGAAAGTTCGCTTCACAACTTGCTTAAGCAAGTCAAACGTGTGTATTCTCTAGGTCCTGATGGGATTCCTTGTTGTGTAATCGGATTTTGCGCTGAATCGTTATGTAAGCCTATTCAAAAATTATTCTCGTTGTCCTTTGAAACTTCCGCTATTTCGTTGATTTGGATGGAAGTAATCATTTACATAATTCCTCTTCATAAAAAGGGGGGTAGTAAGTTCGATGTTTTAAAATTATTTATATTTCAAAATTACCCGCTATTCCAAAAGCTTTTGAGCTTTTGAAATTTTAACTTCTCAATTTCAACAATTTTGTGTATATTTTCATCTATCACATCTATGACGATCAAATACACTCCTCAAAAGAATTAAGGGAGCAAGAAAAAAATCCAATTATTTTCAGTTTTTTTTTGACGGACCGTATGTATGTGAAAAATCATCGTACCGAAAATTTAAAAAAAAAAAAAACAATTTGAAGCTCCAGGACTCTACATTTCGAATCCGAGGAGCAAAAAATTTTCCAACACACAGTTTCAACGCATCCTGGAAAAGTATAACGGAAAGAAGAAATTTCCCGAATTCTTTTCCTTCTTTTTTGGGCTCCATGGGCTTGGAAAATTTTTTCCGGTGAATCGATCGAATCATGGACCAAAAAGCCTAATTAATTGCCGACACTTTTGGTTTTTTTTAATTCTTTCTTCGTGCATGTGTCATGGAGATATCCTAAATTGAACATAAAAGGTGGGAAGGCAGCAGTTTTTCGTGACTTTTATTTACCAGATATAACATGGTCTCACTCCGATGAATCTACTTTGTTGCTTTCTTTTAAGTCTAACTGATTTGTTGATGGCCTTTTTGACTTATTCTTGGCTCAAATAAAGTGCGAAGTAACATGGGACAATTCCTAGATCTGATATTTGTGTTGGATTCCACTAACTGTGCAGTTACTAGAGCTGACCCTCTAGTCTTGCCAGAAGATAATTTTCATCCTACTTTGGAACTATATGTTGATCTGCCGTTTTGTGCATTGATTGCTGGTGCCAGTTCTGAGATTAAATCTCGTAATTTTGTGTCACACTGAGGATTGCAGTTTCGTCTCTCCGGCCTCCCTGGTTTTCTCGTGAGCTATCCAACTTGAAAAATGTCAAATCCAGATTTTATAAAAAATACAAGAAGTCGGGACGTTCCTCAGACTTTGCTCTTTACGCAGTTGCTCGCTCCAATTTTAGGTTGCCTAACACGTACTGCTATAATAATTAACTTAAGCGTTGTTTGTTGGATTCGTGAGTATCTGACAAGCAGATCACAAAAGGTTCTATTTAAGTCTTCCTTTTCACATGCATCATTGTGACTTCGGGGGTGCCCCAGGTTAGTTATCTTGGTCCGTGGCTCTTCAACCTCTTCATAAATATTCTATTTTCCGGCTTGCTTCATTCGCATGTCCTTATGTATGCAGATGACGTTAAGCTTTGCCTTAGTTATTGAAATATGGTTTCGTCCATATTGCAAGCTGACCTGAATTTTAGTGTTGGTGTCAACAGAATCTATTAAACTTAAATACCACTTAGTGCAGAACTATGTCGTTTGACAACGTATTCCCTGAACAACACCCCATTAAAACATCTTGATAAAATGAATGATTTAAGTGTACTCATGGACCATAAATTAACCTTTAACTCATAAATCTCCACGATAATCGCCAGCGATAGGCATTCTTGGTTTTGTTAAGAAATGGTCGAAAGAATTCGAGATCATTACAGCGCCACCTTTGTGGTTCGTCGTATTTTAGAGTAGGCTTCTTTTAATTAACCTTCCTTCTCTTACTAACCGTAGAATAATGCTTGGTGTGACCCACTAGGCCCACTAGAAATTTTATTCTCTCATTCCTTGCACACTGTACTACTAACTATGCCTTGCATAATCCCTTTTGAGTCCTGTCGGCTGATTATTATCGACTTTATCGTGTGATCAGCAAAGAGATCTCCTTACTAAAAACTACTACATCCTATTTAGCTCGTAAATATCAGTAGTTTTCCTTTTTTTGTCTGTGTAATTGTGTTAATCGCACTTAGTGCACCCGCTGAAATTCGCACGTTAAAAAAAACCAACATATGTGACCAACCATATTATGTTGAATCCCAAGCTGGACGACGAAGAAGACATTGAGTTTTGCATGAGAGTCGATGATCGTTGAAGCAACAGATATCCGCTGCGGAAAGCTTACCCAATCGTGAGCACTCCAACTGGTAAAACAGTCTTTTTTCCGAATTCGTCTTCAAAATCATTTGAGCCTCCCTCTCTGAGCCCCTTTAGAAAATGAACCTCCGAAATGCGTAATCTTTAAAAAACATCAGAAATATTGCGCATCAGATTCGGCTTTAAGAAATTCAGCTATGCATCTGGAGTGGCCTGCCTTATTCTGATTTTGATTTTTGTGTTAGAGAATCGCTATATACATATCTGCCATAAGAACCACATTTAGTTTTTTGAAGAAACTTTTCATCGATCTTTCATTAACGGAAATTTGGTAAATTGCATATAGCAGAAATTCGTAAAACCAACTGACAAAGACTTCAGACTTTACCTTGACTTCATCTAAAACCAGTTAAAGTATCACTCATCCGCCGTCATACAGTCCTGACTGGACTTCACATAAAAATAAAAACTGCGTGGACAACGATTTACGAGCGCTGTTATAGTTATGGGTTCAAAAAAAACATGTTTAAAAAACAATAAATTAGTAGTAGTTTAATGGTTTTATAAATTTAAACTGTTTTTTCTCAAAAGTTTGTTTTTAAAGTCGGTAATCGAAATATCTAGGACACAAATTAAAATTTTCACCCGATTTTTAAAAGATTTTTTGCCAGGTGATAATGATTGAAGGAATATGTCACTTTACAGTGATAATTTTTTCCAAATAAGCATTTTCGTCTGGCTCTACGAGTACAATTACCTCTTAATATACTATCTAATTTTACCAAAAATTTTACCTCGAGTGCAAATGATTTATAATTTTATTTTCGTTGCCATGATATTTTATTAAAATCTTTGTATCCTTTTTAGAATGCTTGAATGATTTATAATTTTATTTTTGTTGCCATGATATTCTATTAAAATCTTTGTATCCTTTTTAGAATGTGCTTGCTACAAACCTTAAAGAATGTGTTTCACATCCAGGAATTTGTAAAATCCAAAGGAATCGACATACGCTTTAATGGGCGAGGCAAAAATGAGGCCTCGCATTATTGTGGGCAATGTGAAGTAAGTAAGACATAATAGTTAAGTCATTGTGTAAATCCTCAAAACTTGATTGGAAGTCAATTGAGTTAACGAAATGTATGAAACAAATGTACAGTGACTCAACTTTTTGATCACGCTTTTTTACCAAAGTGCTATTATAGAGAAAATCTGTGATGTTATTGCTTTTCCAGACAATTTTTCTATTCGGGCAGAAAGTGCAAATATTTTAGATTTTGTAAATCAGATTTAATTAGGGATTTACCTTTTGGTCATGATAATATTGAGCGAAATCCAAGAAAAGGGCCTGTGATCAATTAGTTGACCCTACATACATTTTTCTTTCTCTTATTTTTTAATATTTTCTGTGCCCGCCTTTGGCAGCGAAAACAGCTTGGATGCGATTGGGCATACTATTAACTAAGTTTTGACACACTTCTGGATCAATATTTATCCAAGCAATTTGCACGTTGGCCCACAGATCTTCAGGACTTGACCCCTAACTCGAAATATTGGAAATTTTGCGTTTAATCTCGACCCAGAAGTGTTATATCGGGATGAGGTAAGGTAATTGTGGTGGCCAATCGGAAACCTTAATTTGGTTCTTGTTTAACCACTCAGTAGTTTTTTTTCGGAATGAGCTAAGGGACATTGTCATGTTGGAAAGTGACCTCCGAAAGGGATTTCACCCAATCAGTCGCACTTCCTTTGAGTCCATGACCCAAAATTAAAACATATTGGTCCGCATTCATAAGTTCGTCATCCAAAATAGCCTTTCCTACTTTATCAGCGGTCATATAGCCCCGCAAACCACCAGATTCCCACGGCCGAACTTCACAGTAGTTTGAATATGGCGACGTTTCAACTTCCCCTTGGCCTTTTTCAGCCTTTTTAGTTTGCCATCCGAATGATATTTGTTTATGTTGGTTTTAATTGACCCTACTACTGTTTACCAATCTTCAGGAGTGAAATTCTTGTATTTATTGGTTAAGTTTAGCCGCAAATTTTGATGCTTATGTGTCAGTAGACGCTTTTTATTTTGCCCCGTACATGGCAGTCCTTTTTGCGCAAAACTTTTTATCCTGCTTCGTTGGATATGTGGATCCCGAGATTCTCTCAAAGATCAGCATTGATTTCTGATGCATTTTGCATGTCTAACACGATCAATCTGACGTTGAAGCCTCCTCTGCACAGTTTCATTCAATATTGGCTTCCTCCCAGGAGTGCTTCCTTCAGGTTCTCTGGCATGGTTTTGCAAATTTTTAAGACAGGACCTACTGAAATGGGTAGTTTTCTGGATATTTCACGGTGTGAAACCATTTCCTCTTTAAATGAACAGTTTTTTTGAATTGAGAATTTGAATTTTTGAATTTGCCCATGCGGCATAAAAATTCGATATTTACTTAAAAAAGAAAGCTTTCCTTTATAATAAACAGCCTAATTTACCTTGTTAATAATCAAATGGTAAAATTGTACAAAATTAACTGCTGTCCGATCGCACACTTTCGTAAACTTACCCCGCAAAGTTGAATTTTAGCTTCCCTCAACTAATTGATCACGTGGCTTTTTTTCGATTTTGCTTTGTGTTATCGGAACATAACGGTAAATTTCAAAATTACGCATTTGTACAACATCTGAAATATCAATACTTACTAGCAGATGCAAAAAGAATGTGAAAATAGCTTTAAATTAGAAGTTTCAGCTTGTAAAAGCACTTTGGTAAAAAAGCGTGATCAAAAAGTTGAGTCACCCACCAAATGTATATACACCCGGCAACAAAATGTATATACACCCAACGACAAAAAAAAGCCGCACTCGCAAATTTGCACTTTCAAAATAGTATCAAAACCTTATAATAAGTTAATGGTTTTTGGATTAATTTTCTGATAATCAATAACAGCGAGTCAATTTTCATCATTTTCATTTTTAGTCAACACCTTCAAGGTTCAAGGCCTTCCAATAATGTTAAACTTGGACTTTTTCGAATGGAGGACTCACCACCTTTCAGATTCATATGTGATTTGGTTTAATTTTTTAGAAATTTGATTGCTTTTTTCTTGATTTTCCTTGTAAGGACTCCCAAATTTTGAACAATTTATTTTTGGCATAAATGTCGTCCGATTGAAAAAAATAACGAAAAAACCGGCTAAATGAAAAGAATTTCTAGAAAATGTTTGCTAGAATGCTATTCAGTTAAAAAATTTAGACATTTTAATTGTTTTGGGGCCCAACAGGACCAAAAAAATTCTAATTGGCGAAACAATGGGCATTTCTCGAGAAGGTTTTCGGTTGATTATTTTTAACAACTTTCGACGTGGAATATCCCAAGAGTAATGTGTCAATGTAAGCACCAGCAGAAACGACAATTTAGCGATGGTTTGCAGAATTTAATCGTAGTCGTAGTTCAGGCGAAATCACTGAAGGTCGTCAAAATCGGTTGTTGGGCCACCAAACATTAATTATGTGCATAAACTGATAGCGAGAAATTGATAGATGTCATTACTCGCACATAAGTCAATTCAATTTAATCCATTTTGCATGAATACTTAGTTGTAAATACGGGTTTTTCTCGTTTGATTTGAGTATAAAAATACTTCAAAAGTTTGACTATGGTGCTTTTATCATTTTTTATTTTTATTTATGAATCAGGGATGTAGGCCGGAAACTAAATGGCAAACTCCGTGTGGGTGCGCTCCAAAATAAGCCCAACAAAAAGTTCGAAGCAAATGGTCACTTGATTCATGTTTATCATCAGAGGGAACAATATTAAAAAAGAATAAAGCCATCTATAAATACAAATTTTTGTTTCTATTAGCTATTCCCAAAATATAAATATCAGCCCGCGTACTGATCAATTCTACTTATTATTCACATCAACAACAGAAAACTTTATTTATCTGAATAACTTTTTTTTACGTTATATTTGTTTGTTGGATCTCTTATGTAAGCATATAAGACTAACAACAATCTTCTAGTTCTATCTTAATCTAACACGTAACCCAACATCTGAAGGATGCTACATTGACCTATGGCCCTGATTAATTGCTAGGGGGTTGGAAGGTCGTTTCGTTGAGGACAAGTTCCTTCACGTACTCGGGTTAATGATTCGGGTGTGCCTGCAGTTTAGCGGTGAACTTAAGATGTTCTACCTTTTTTTCGGTTAGTACACTAGGAATATGTAGGTCTTTCTGTACGTTTTATATATACCAAGGTGTTCCTGTGATAGTTCTGAGAAGCTTAAATTGTGCCCTTTGTATGCCCTCGATGTTGCTCTTGCTTGCGTTTCCCCAAAGTGCAGAGCCGTACGTCCAGATGGATTTTAACACCAAGTTGTAGAGGAGAACTTTAAATTCCGGGGTGATCATGTGTTAATGAGCCAATGTAATCCGGTTGCTTTAAGCTTAAGCGTCGACTCTAGTCCAGAGGTGCAAAGCTCGATGTCTTCTTCGTCGTCCAGTTTGGGATTCAACTCGAGGGGGTGCTTTATTATTTGTGGATTTGTTAATACAGTGAAAACTAATGGCGAGTGGTCCGATGACAATTCTGTAGTGACTCTGCCGTTTTCAAATTTTGCGTAATTCCCTTGGTGACTGCGAAGTTTTAAAGACCTGAGAGCTTTCGTGGATCTGTGGGCCAGTACGTGGGCTTATTCGGTGAGGCATAGTCCATTTTGTTTGCTGGGACTATGATTGTACAGCTCTTGGCCTTTGGGGATTCCCAATGTGTTTGCTTGGCGTTGTAATTTCATGTAGCGAAAAATCGTTCTCCGAGTGTATTGCAGAACTCAGTAAACTCCATTTCAGTGATCGAGAAGCGTGGTGGACAGTAAAATGTAGCTATGGTTGTACTGCCGAAAGTAGTTTGGACACTTTTTAAAGTTACTTGTAGGTATTGTTTGGCAATTCCATTGTGTAGACAGTGTTTAATTCGGTTGTTGATTAGGATACCAGTTACTCTAGGCGTAGTTGTTATTGGAGTCGCTGATGACCTTACAGCTCTTGGCAAGAATATACCCGGTGTGGTTTGCTACGGAATAAGTGTCGGGCCCTGTATACGAGATTTAGATTCGCATTGAGATAAGCCTTCAGTTCATAATAGACAGGACATCCTCTGTAATTCGCAATGTGATTACCACCACAGTTGCTGCACTTCCTTGTATTGACGTTTGTTTTATTGTCGGAACAGACACAGTCCTGATGAACTTGTCCACAGCCAACGCAAACTGGTCGAAGATTCCTGGCACTTAGTACATTGTAGATTGTCTTTCCTCCTTTGAGGCTTCTCGCCAGTGATTCTGCGATGTAGAAGTAGTTGTAGGTTGGATGCACTGCGTTGGTTTTTAATGTTCGTACATCTGGCTGCAGCTCCATTGTAAACAGGGGTTGTGGTACTTTGTTTCTTTTCGGAATATTTGAGACGGACTTAATCATAAAGTACTTCTCATTCAATGCTTCTACTATTTTCTGTGTCGAGGCCAATGGGTTTAATACCTTCAATCACGGCTTGAAGGCCTTTGGCGCTCTTAAATTCATTCTCCGTTCTGAAGTACTTTTAGATAGTACGAGAGAACTGTTCTGTTTTTGTTTGGACTTTGGTATCTTTTATGTTCCCCCTGTTGAGTGGAGTCATATAAAAGTTGTTTTGACCAACTTCGGCTACCAACTTTGGCACTAAAAAAGTGCAGTTTACTGCACGGATGTAAAATGATGATGGTTTGGCTACAGAGGGTTTCATTTGTTTGTTTGTTTATGTTAATATATCTGTCCAGTCTGAACAGATGAGTTCGGATTCAGCGACATTGGTTGTGCAGATTTTGTTAAGGTAGTCTGTCGGGGGTGATCGAAGTTATTACAGACGTTGCGGCTGTTACAGTTGTTTTTAGAGCAGTAGATGCAATTGATGTTGTTGAGAGCGCGCTGACGGCGGTCGGCGAACCCATTGACCCAAATAACACTTGAGGTGTAAGCGAATTTGAGGGTAAAGCGCATTGGGCGCTCCAAGGCAAATTGTTGCTGGTTGGTTTAAGAAATTTGCACTTAATTGCACTTTTGAATTCAGCGCTTGTTGTTGTGTATTGAGAACTATGCATTAATGCGTTGGATAGACAGCCGACGCTCGTTTTGTTACTGAAGAATTTGTTCTTAAAAATGCTGACTCGGCGTTTTTACGTTTTGTCGATGGTCAGCCCACTCAATACATCGATAATATTTCCAATGCATTTCTGTTGGAGTCTCGATTTATATAGATAGCAACAAAGTGTCACTATGTTCGGGTTTTCATTGTCTGACAGAACACACTATCTTATTTGGGGTATATGACAGTATGAAAACAAACTGCACACTTTCAAATTATTATTTCTCTCAACGTGCGCTATGATTGCGCTATTAATGCTTGGTCAATTTACGTTATAGTTGTCTTTAGCTTTTACGACATAAGCTATTCGTTTTAAAGTTAGTGTTAGTGTTAGCGACGAAAGCATTATCATTAAGTTTCTGTCCAAAACGGACAGGAAGAAAGTCCAAATAATTGAAAATTCTAACGATCGACTAATTAACCAAAATAATATCGTTTCTTTCTTCATCGTGGATAGACGTGTTTTTCTGTGCTCCTGCATAATTTCTTTTATTTCGGTTTTAAACTCACCGCGCCTGCCTAAAAATTCAGCTAATTATTTAGCAATAACTATTGACATTATTCTGTCATTTAAATTTTTGTCATTGCGCTTTTTGTTTAATTAACTTTACAAAAGCAAAATCAAAGCATTGAACTTAATATTTGAAAAAAACAACAAAACTTTTTACAGCAGTGTTGTTGTTTTTGTTATTCTTTGCTCTTGCGTTTGTACTTTTTACCGCTTTAAAACCGCTCTCGCGCTCTCGCCAACGCATTGTTGTTGCATGTGCAGTGCTGTTGGTTCTCCCGCTCTCTTTTTTTTCTAATTTCTTTTATTCGCGCTCGCATCTATCTCTGTCTCGCGTACAAGTGATACGTGTATTTGTGTAGTGCTTAGTTCTCTTAGTTCTTGCACTAATTTTCTCTGTGAGTTTGACCCCAGTGTCGAATTTGCTTAACAAATCTGAGTGAGTTTTTTCTTTGGCCTTTTTGATATTTAATTTTTTTTATAAATTTTTGAGTATTAATTGAATTAAAAAATGTCTGTCTGCTCAAGCAAAAAGTGTTTGAACCCCCCTTCACCCCATAACGTATTTCTTTCCTGTTGGCTGTGTGACAACGTCATGCACGTTAAATGTGCTGGCTACACAGCCAGGGTAAAGGATTGTTTGGAGCAAAAAGGGGGGCTCAAATGGGGTTGTGACTCATGCCGTGAGGTTGAGATTGAAATGAGGGTGTTTATGAGGCCAACCAGGGATAGATTGAAGAAATTGTCATCTGGTTTTCGTAAACTCTACGATGAGTTCAATGCTGTGGAGAGCGAATTTAGCAGCTATAAGCTGTTAAATGAGTCTCCAAAGCGCAAGAAAACCAGTATGCGCAATCTGTCCTTGCATTTGCCTGTGCCCAATCCCGTCTCGGCCGTAGCTCCACAAACTCCTTCACTGCTCACTGTGACAAATCCTCCGCAGCTTATTTCGTTTACCACCCCCATTTCTCAAGGTGGTCGAAAGGAAGAGGCTATCTCCGTTTCTCCAGGAAGTGGTCTCTCTTTGCAGACGAACAAAGCTGTAGTATCCGAAAAGTCCGGGCAATTATCAATAACTGTTGATATTGCCGATAGTAGTCCAGTTGGAGGTGCAATACCGGACACGCAGGCGGACTCAATCGTGGTCGCTGACGCTGCGGTTGATTTGCGGCCTGGTTCCTATAAACCTTTAACTGGAGTTCCACCTAAGAAACATATATTTGTTTCAAGACTTGATCCCGAACATTCGTCGGATGATGTCTTAGCTTTTATTAAGACAAAAATTCAAGCTCATCACTATAATGCTAAAATAGCGGTGGAAAAATTTAAATTTAAATATTCGAGGGAGATATCCTCTTTTAAAATAAGTGTTCCAGTTGAACTGTTCGACTGTATATGTCATAGCAGTTTTTGGCCGGATCACATTTTAGTAAAAGAATACACGGCCAAAAAGAAAACTCGAGATCCGGTTAGGCTTTCTATCCCATCTAATTCTTCATCTTCCGGAATATCAGCATCGGCTGGTGTTCCAAAAAACTAATCTCGTCCCTTCATCTGGCCTATCAGAACGTGAGAGGACTTAAATCTAAGCTTCCTAGACTCTATCTAGATAGTCTAGCATTTGAATTTAAAATTTTAGTGTTTACTGAGACATGGTTAAAACCCGATATTAACGATGCATCTGTTCTTTCCGCAAAATTTTCAATTTTTAGATGTGATCGGACTTCTCGTGTAGGCGGAGGAGTTCTGATTGCTGTTGACTCGGCCTTAACTTCTGACCAAATTCATTCACCGGACATTCTGGAGATTGAGTTTGTTAGCGTTAAGGTCAGATTCAAGTCTTTCTCTGTCTACATTACTTGTTCTTACATTCCGCCACAATCCGACATGGCGGTGTACGCAAAACATTTAGATTCTATTCGATATATTTCTTCATTGCTTTCTGATAGAGATATCTTAATCGTCTTTGGTGACTTTAATTTACCAGAAATAGCATGGTCTCAATCTGATGAATCTGCTTTGTTGCTTCCTTCTTAATCTCACTGCTTCGTTGATGGCCTTTTTGAGTTATCATTAGCTCAAATAAACCCTGTGCGAAATAACATGGGCAGATCCTTAGATCTGATATTTGTGTTGGATTCCACCAACTGTGCAGTAACTAGAACCGACCCTCTAGTCTTGCCCGAAGACAATTTTCATCCTACTCTGGATTTATCTGTAGATCTGTCGTTTCGTGCACCGATTGCTGGTGTCAGTCCTGTGATTAAATCTCGTAATTTTCGCAAGACTAACTTTGTTAAACTGAATGAGCTCATTCTGAGAACTGACTGGTCATCCTTATACAGTTGCTCATTCATGGATCTTGCTATCTCGTTGTTTTATGATACTCTCGGTTCGCTTTTTAAGGTTTGTGTCCCACTGAGGGCTCCAGTGTCGTCTCACCGACCTCCCTGGTTTTCTCGTGAGCTATCCAACATGAAAAATGTCAAATCCAGATATTATAAAAAATACAAGAAATCGGGACGTTCTTCAGACTTTGCTCTTTACGCAGTTGCTCGCTCCAATTTTATGTTGCTTAACAAGCACTGCTATAATAATTACCTCAAGCGTTGTAAGCTTGAGTTTTCCCGTGATCCTAAACAGTTTTATAGTTTTGTGAATTCTAAACGTAAGATGGATGTCCACCCATCAATATTATCGTTTGGAAATAATATAGCGGACTCTGATCAAGCGATTGCTGATTTGTTTGCTGATTTCTTCACAACAACATATTCCTCAACGGAATACCGAGCGAATATTTTGTATCCTTATCAGATAAAAAGGTCTAATTGTATTTGTAGTCCTTCGATCGATGAAAGTTCGCTTATTAGCGTGCTTAATTTAGTAAAACCTGTGTACACACCAGGTCCTGATGGAATACCTGGTTGTGTACTCAGATTTTGTGCTGAGGCTCTATGTAAGCCACTTCAAAAACTTTTTTCGTTGTCCGTTAAATCTTGTCATTTTCCGTCTATATGGAAGGAATCTTATATAATTCCTCTTCATAAAAATGGTAAAAAGTCCGAAGCATCCAATTATAGGGGTATTTCTAAATTGTCCGCTATTCCTAAAGCATTTGAAAAGTTAATCACTTCTCAATTGCAACATTTTTGTAGATCTATTATTTCACCATCTCAACATGGGTTTGTGAAACGTAGATCTACTACCACTAACCTATTAGAATTTACATCTTTAACGATCGAAGGATTTAGGAATGCAAGACAGACTGATGTCATTTATACTGATTTCAGCAAGGCTTTTGATTCTGTTAATCATACACTTCTTCTTTTAAAATTAAACGAAATTGGCTTCCCAAGCCCTTTAATTTGTTGGATTCGTGAATACCTGACAGACAGAACACAGAAAGTTCTCTTCAAGTCTTCAAGTTCAAGGACCATCCAAGTAACTTCGGGGGTGCCTCAGGGTAGTCATCTGGGACCACTGCTATTCACCCTTTTTATTAACGATCTTCCATCCGTTATAAAACATTCTCGTGTCCTCATGTATGCAGATGATGTAAAGCTTTGTCTCAGCTACAGAGATATTATATCACCTTCACGGTTGCAGTCTGACCTCCAAAACTTTCAATCTTGGTGTTAACATTAACATATAACTTATTAAACCTAAACACATCTAAATGCAAGGTCATGACTTTTTTCAGAAACACTCCTCAGTTAATTACCTACTTTCTTAATAACGTTCCATTAACCAGACTTAATGAGATGATTGACTTGGGAGTACTTATGGACCATAAATTGACTTTTAAGTCCCATATAAGCACTACTGTCGGAAAAGCCATGGGTGTTCTTGGATTTGTTAAAAGATGGTCAAAGGAATTTGACGATCCATATACAACCAAGGTTCTTTACACCTCATTGGTTCGTCCAATTTTAGAATATGCAACCTGCATATGGTCACCCCAATACGATTCACATAAAGCAAGAATAGAATCAGTTCAAAAACAGTTCCTTCTCTTTGCTCTTCGTGGTCTGAACTGGGATCGTAATATCAACTTGCCTTCGTACTCTAGTAGACTTCTTTTACTTGACCTTCCTTCCCTTTCTAATCGTAGATTAATGCTTGGCGTCATATTTATGCACAAGCTCCTTAACGGGGATATAGACTCTCCCGAGCTATTGAACCGAGTAAAACTAACCGTTCCTTGTAGACCTACTAGAAACTATATTCCTCTAACACTTCCACGATGTACTACTAACTACCTTATGTATGAACCTTTTCGAGTACTTTGTTCTGATTATAATCGTCTTTATCATGTAATCAGTTCAGAGCTCTCGATTCCTTTACTAAAAACTTCTATCCTTTCCTATCTAGCACGTAATTAGCTTTAGTGTCGTTTTTTGTCTGTGTTTTGTGAATTGTCCCCGCGACTCGAGCCGTGCGTTATGCGGCTTGCGCCCCTCGGTCGGTTGGGCGGGAGGTGTGGGCAATTAGTGCTCCCGTTGGGATTCGCGCGTAAAAAAAAAAAAAAAAAAAAAAAAAAAAAGTTGGTTTGTTAGTTGGTTCGATAGTAATTACGGCACAATGATACAAGAAGAAAAGAACAGAAATTACATAAAAACTTATAAAAAATAAAAAAACTTTTGAAATAGTCAGAAACAAATAAAAGTTGGAAAGCAGAGAGCTTGGAAGCTTTACGATTGCTTGTGCAAGGATGTGGTCAAATGCATTGTGATGTACTACGAAACAGTTGTTAAACAGGATTCGACAACTTTACCTGAACCACAAGTTTGCAAAAAGAAAGAGAAAATAATTAAGACCAATAAACACACTAATAAAGGAAAAAGTTTTATTATTAGTTTGAAACAAAATGTAACAATAGTTTTGATTAATTGTTCATCAACAAACGAAAAAGCAAGGACAATTCATTTAGATAGATATTTAAGAAGCAAAACAATTAAAAATTTGAATTAAGTAAAATTCACGGTATATGTAGAAACAAAAATTAATGGTGGGAGCGCAAAAAAAAAAAGAAAAAACAGCCTACAAGGTTGAGCGTTCGCTGTTTTGAAGGCTATGGTTGTGTTCGAATTTCACAAATATTTTATAAATAATTGGTATCAATATATATTTATTTAAACTTGGTTTTTTGCTTATAGGTTGAAGTTTTTAACGTTTTGTTTATAAAGGAACAAGAAAAGCGACATGTGGTCCACTGCCTCCCTTGTGCGTTAAAGTTGTCACCATCACTTCAAGGAATCGTTTGCTTGGAAGAATACCGCTTGTCAGAACTGCAACATGTGTATGATTCATTTGCATTGTACAGAACGCACGGGCTAGGTTAATTATGGTATTTTTTACTACTTAAACTATCTCCAGCATTATTATTCTAGAATAAATTGTAAAACACTACTTAAGAACTGCTTGACTAAATGGATACTAAATTTATATTTTAATAAAAAGAACTGATTTTTCTCACAATACTGTAAAAAATATTTTGTGGCTATTGATTCGGGCTAATAATTATATTGGCAATATTGAAAACGAAAACAAAATATTTATTGAATATACAGTTTTTTTTGCGAATATTGTGCTCGAGGGTAGCAGTCTGCTATTAACCTTAAGCAAGGCGCTAAAACGCAGCACAGCACACTGGCTGTCACAAATAAGATTTGCCGACATCACATGGGCGCAGTTTGAGCTACTCATTCAGCTTTTCATTTGATTTTTCGTCTGCTGCCAGTCTATTTAATATTTTGAACGGTCGCCCATTACCGGCTTTGCTACTTATGTTAAAATTTAAAGCCAAAGATATGGAGGAAATTGTCTGTAACGTTGGTTCATATAGCGCTTAATGGTAACGAATCGTCATACTGTGTTTATACCAACAATGTGAAAACGCGTTATGTGCTGCAACAACAATACAAGCACACGATTTCAATAAGCGCATTAATAATGACGATGTACATACTACGGGTTTGGAACTTAAAAGATTGAAGTTTCGACCACCAATGAAACAACTACGAGGGCTGCTTTTTGTTTGTCGATAATTGGCAATATTAATAATATTAATGTGCTAAATAAATAGGTAAACAATTGCGCAAAAGTACCGATAAGTTTTGTCGTTAAATATATTTTTAAATTTTTGAATATATATGTTTTTAATGATAAAAAAATTTTTTTTTACAATTTTTTAAACGTCCAAAATAGTTGATAAAGTTTAAAAAAAGAGAAAACATATTTTTTTTTATATAAACATCACAATTGAATAGTATACATACCCATTTTTTTTTTTTTTTTTTGAAAACTTATTTTGAATTCTAAATTTTTTGTCTTTACATAACAGAAGAACAAAAAAAATAAATAAAATGGATAAGGTAGTGACAAGACATTTAGAGATATACCTACCATTCTTTGATTTCCGGATACAATCAGGAGAAACAAATTATAAATACAAGGAAATCAGGTACTGGATATCTAAGAATTACAGAATTACAAATTTAAGTTGTTAGTTAAGAAACCAAATGGAAAGGACGTGCCCCAATTGGTACATAATATATATATATTTGCGATAACGCAATAATGTTTTCAGCTTATGCTGAAGTCGTCCGATTTTAATTCCAGATCAAGAAATTGATAAATGAATTTCCATTGGAAGTACAATTCCAATAATGAATTTTTATACCCTTGCAGAGGGTATTATAAAATTGGTCAGAAATAGAAATATTTCTGAAATATACGTTTCCGACCCCATAAAGTATATACATTCTTGATCAGCATCAATAGCCGATTCGATTGAGACACGTCCGTCTGTCTGTTTGAATCACGATGACGGCTTCAAATTTTAAGTTACATGGCTGAAAAATGAAAAGTTAAGTTCCTTAATCTATCAAGTATAAAAGTGTGAAAATTAGTCGGATCGGATAAATATCACCGGAGCTATTAACTAAAACGTGGAGGTACCTTGAGTAAAATAAGCAATTTTCTATGGCAGCAAAGAAACAAAAACAAATTCCAAGAAATCTGCCGTACAAACACAAAAGACCCGATTTCGAATCCGAGCGGCACCAAATAAGAAATATATTAAATTATTTTTTTTTTGTTGTTCCATTTTAATTTAATTTTTACCCATACACCATACACCAAGTTTGAACAAGATCGGATAATTATTAAGGTTACAAATCAATAATCAAATTTTGACAGAAATTAAATTTATTTAAATGCTCACGCACACACATACATATGCTAAAATTTTTCACCACACGGTGTGTGAGAGAGACAGAAATATTTTAGGTGTGTTCTTACATAGAACAAAACTGTAAGAGCGAGATGCAATGTTAAACATTTACACCAATTATTTTGCTGCAAGGGTATACAAACAACTCCCAGTTGCATATGCTTTACTAAAGGTGAAAGCAACAAATCAACAACTACTATGTAAAACATTTTCGACCATACACATATGGTCAACATTCAACTATTAAATTATGAAAAGGAAAAGACAATTTCGTGACAGATGCCCTATCTCGGATAACAATAACCGAGTTAAAAGACATTCAAAATAAAGTCCTGAAAGTCACTACCAGGCAACAATACAGACAAAATAAATCCTGCGCAGGAAATGAAAGAGTCTTTGCCAAGGCAAAGTACTCCAAAAGCTTCTATGCCCGACGTTTACCAAGTCATAAATAATGTCGAGGTACGAAAAGTAGTGGCCTTGCATATAACAAATAAATTGTGTTACTTGAAACACGGAAATGAAGTTATTGCAACAATTGATATTGGCGACCTACATACTAATAAAAAACTTGACTTAGATCAGTTCTTTCAAAGGCTTGAAACGCAAGCCGGTATACTGAAAATAAGCCGAATCAAAACGGCACCGTGGGAAAGGACCTTTGAATTTATTTCTATAGATACTTTTAAAGAAATGGGCAATAAAAAATTGAAATCATTGAGAACAGCGCTACTCAACCCAGTGACTTTAATAAATAATGAAAAAGAAAAAGAAGCAATTTTGTCTAAAAATCATGATGATCCAAATCCAAGGTGTTCAAAACGGCATAACTAAAACATAAATAAAGACACTACTATTGAAAAAATATGACGCGTCAGATAAAAGGGTACATACATGTACATATGTACATACAAACATACATATGTATGTGTATGTACGTAGTTATCCAAAATGCCAAAAGTCGAAAACGACTAAATATACCTTTGAGAGAGTAATAGTGGATACTATAGATCCGCTATCGAAATCCGATTTTAGTAACGAATATGCTATAACACTGATATGCGATATGCCATCCCTGTTCAAAACAAGAACGCAAATACTGTTACAAAAGCAATATTTGAATCTTTTAAATTAAAGTACGGTCCAATGGAGACGTTCATTTCGGACCAGTATTGCCAATTTAGCCTTTTTTCTGCCAGTTCTGGAGTTTTTCGATTGCTAAAAGCGGGAAAGTTTCTAAAATAGCTGGTGGCAGGAAATTTGGCTTTTTTAATAATTGAAAAGGCTTTATACTAACTTGTTCAAATTTTTTGGCAAAACTTTGAAACATTACAAGTACCATCACTTTTAATCGATACCAGGTTTAAGAATTGTAATCGATATAGCAATCGTTCAATTTTCACCACTTTCACTAAATTTGTAATTCACAAGTTTTATCAAGAAAGTGAACAAAATGCCTAAAATCCAATATAAGCAAAAACCGCGAGAAACTTGGATGCCTGATCCATTATTAAAGGATTGGTTATCAATTGATGCAAATGATCCAAGCAAATGTTACTGCAAATATTGTAAATCCAGCATTGTTGCTAAGCTGTGCGATTTGCAGGCACATGCAAAAACTGCAAAACACAAAGTTGCGTCGAATTGTTTAAACAACAAAACAAAACTATGTTTTCTGTAGCATCAAGAAAAACACAGCAACAAGAAGCGGCATTGTGCCTTTATGTTGCTACCCATTCGGCAATAAAGCCCATCGATCATTTGGGTGAATTATGTTCGAACAAATTCACAGATGGCAACGACATCCAGGTTCACAGAACGAAGTGCACCAACATAATTAAAAATGTATTGGGCCCATGCTTTTTAGAGCAGTTGCAAGATGATATTGGTGATGCTAAATTCAGCTTGATGCTTGACGAAAGTACCGATGTTAGTGTCTGCAAGAGCCTGGGTAAGCCATAATTGAAAAATAAAAAATGACCAAAATTGATTGAATATTCTTTTTAGGTGTTGTTATTAACTATTTTAGTTATAAACGGAAAACGATGGAATCAACATTTTTGTCGCTAATTCCACTTGAAACAGGAGATTCCAAAACTATAGCTGAGAGTCTTTGTCAAGAGCTAAAGAAAAAGAAACTAGATATTCGCAATTTTGTTGGAATTGGGACAACGCAAGCGTAATGGTAAGATCACGGCAGAGCGTTTTCACTGAGTTAAAGAAAGCAGTTCCGTCGTTGATTTTGATAAAGTGCGTATGTCACTCCTTACAATTAGCTGTTAATGCTGCATGTAAAAGCTTTCTACCCGAATCTTTGGAATACATTGTGTATGAAAGTTTCAATTGGTTTTCCAAATGCTGTAAACGGCAATTAGATTACAAAAAAGTTTATCAGCTTATTAATTGTGACTAGGTAATAGAATATCAACGTATGTGCCGTTTAATAGTTTCATGTGTTGTCTGTCTTCGTGTGCGTTTGTAGTCTTGTGTTCACATCGTATCATTTGTTATTTTTTAACAATTTTATAAATTTTTAAGACTCCTCTTAAAATACCAAGAGTATGTGAAACAAGATGGCTTTTCATTGAAGGAGCTGTGAGCAGAATATTGGAACAATGGATTGAGCTTAAGCTTCATTTTAACATAGCCGCAACTCAAGAAAAATGTTTTAAAGCGCAAACATTGTATAAACTGTTTAGCGATGCTGAGAATTTATTATATTTAACATTTTTAAAGCCAGTTTTACAAGAGATGCAAATCGTTAATAAAAATTTTCAAGCCAACAATGCAATCGCAAGCAAACTTTTGGCAGATTTGGTTTTCGCAATTAATGCATTAAAGGTCAAAGTTATACCTCCGGATAACAAAATTAATATATTAACAACCGACTTTGAAGAACACGTTAAACGAGACCTATATTTAGGATATGCATTTGAGACTCTCTTCAATACATTTAAAGGTGAAATTTCAACAAGTGTTGAAAAGGAAATTCGTCTTCGATGCACAAATTTCATTATAGGACTCATAAAGGAGCTTAAGCATAGGTAAGTGATTCTCCATTTACATATATATGTATATAAATAATTAGCTTAATATATTCAATACATTGCAAATTGCCAGACAACTTTGAAATTTTGCAGCAAATCGATGTTTTCTTGGTTGACAAAATATTAAACGTAAAAAAGCAACCTATCATTGATATTTTAGAGCACTTTAAACTCCCAATAGCTCAAATTGAAGTGATCCTCGGACAGTACAACAACATTTAAAATGTGAAGTTGCAAAATACTGAGACCAATACTCAATTTTGGGCTGAAGTCTACAATTATGTAGATGCTGGAGGCAATAAGCGGTTTTCGGATTTGACATCATTTGTGCTAAGTCTTTTTTCCCTTCCGTGGTCAAACGCTGCAGTGGAACGCACCTTCAGTCAGATGAATATTATAAAGTCAAAATTAAGGAACAAATTGCATATTGAAACATTAAATTCAATCTTGCACATAAGGTAACTTTCGTTATTTTCGAGTATTCAAATATTTTTAAAAAATTTGTTCCTTGTTACAGATATGGGCTGCAAAGGGCAAACAAATGTTGTTATAACTTTGAAGTACCTTCTAAATTCCTTAATTTAATTGGTACGAACAAATCGTATGATGAAGGCGAATGCGGAGTTGAACTTGACGATTGTATTTTATTATTAGAATAACAATAATAAACAGAAAAACGTGATCAGCTTTTTATCTGGAGTTGGCATCACTGTTTCACATCAGCACCAAACAGTGAGAGAAGTGGAAAGAAGTCATGGAACTTTTAATGAAATGTCCGTCAAATTAGCGTCGATGAGTTAGCAACGATCGGAACGGTAGAATTTTGGAACACTTTTCAATTTTTTATTTATTGATTTTTTCGTTATTTAACAACTTTTTCGACCAAAATGAACTATAGAATTGTTAAGAATTCAATCACTATTGTTTTTATTCATTTTTGGGCGGTTTCGATTATGCAGGGTATTACAAATATACATGTGAAAATTCGACTTCTCACAATTTGTTCCGTAGCTCCATTCACAGAGAATGTAGGGACATGCACGGTATGCCAGTTTATGCTCCACATATTCATCTATATCTCCACCAAATTTGAAGAAAATCAATAGCAGGATATTTGAGAAAAACGCTTATCAGTTCACCAACCTATGGTTTTTCCCCATACAAAATGCGACAAAAAAATTGAGTTGCAATTGCTGGCAATATAACGGGCTTCACAGAGAATGCACGGTGCATGGGGCTATTTGTACATGTTTCAAGAGTATATAACATAAATTTTATCAAAATCATTGGCGCCGTTTTTGAGAAAAAGTCCCAAGTATGTAGGTGCTTCGGATGCAAAAATCTTACTGATAAGGGTGGCGGTTTTGGAACCAGCGTGGAATCTGTGCTGGTACCAGTGTTAGAAGAAAATGGCAAGGGATGGAGTGAAATCGACGCTAACTTTTCTAGAGAGTGTAGGAATATGCACGGTAGTGCATATTATTAAGCATATTTTTCTATATATTTTAGCAAACTTTCATCAAAATCATTGGCAGGAATTTTGAGAAAATCAGTTTTTAAAATGTTGATAAATGTCAAACTTAAATATGGGCAGCAGCGCCATGTCGATATGACTTGGCAAGGGATGCAGTGAAATCGACGCTAACTTCTCTACGGAATGCAGGAATATGCACGGTAGTGCATATTATTCAGCATATTTGAGCCAACTTTCATCAAAATCATTGGCAGGAATTTTGAGAAAATCAATTTTTAATATGTTGACAAATGTCAAACTTAAATACGGGCAGCAGCGCCATGTCGATATGGAATAGGAATATGCACGGTAGTGCATATTATTAAGCATATTTTTCTATATATTTTGGCCAACTTTCATCAAAATCATTGGCAGGAATTTTGAGAAAAATATAAATGAAATATTTTTTCCTTAAAGTTATCGTTGCCCGCCCAAACAATGCGCATAAAATGAAAAACCTCTTAGCCTTGAAAGCATTATTGGTCTCTTAAGACGAAGTGTTAGATCCTCTACGGTGTGCGTTTATTTAGTTATTCTTATAGCTAATATGCCTTCAGCTGTACGGCATCGCACAGTGTATACAAGTCATTAAATTACATAACGTTTCATGTACATGTGAGTCTTCACAATATTTAACAAATTTTAATAAGATATACCAATAAATTAATTTTGGTTGAAATACCATATTACTCGAATAGTTGGCTGCTAATTTTAAGCCAATTTTTTTCCACAGTGCCACTAAATCGTATTCAATATCGGACATTATTTTATTGTTAATTCTTATAAATTGACAAGCACACTTCCTGTGTTATTGTATTCAATTATTTGTACAATGGTGCAAAATTTAATAAAGAATTAATTCACTTCTCGGTGGAAATAATTTTAGGTATGTTTTCATGAAGAGGGGCTGAAGTAATATATGTATTTTTTTTTTTTTTTTTTACGTTTTATTTAGTTTGTTGGATCTCTTATTTAACTTTATCAGACTAACAACAATTTTCTAGTTTTATCTTAATCTAATACGTAAGCTAGCATTTGAAGAATGCTATAAGTTAGAGGGTTGGAAGGTCTTTTCTTTGGAGACGAGTTCTATCACATACTCGGGTTAATGATTGGGCGAGGGTATTCGGATGTGCCTGCAGTTTAGCGGTGTATTTTAGCTGTTGTACCTTTATTTCGGTTGTTACACTGTTAATATGTAGATCTTTCTGTACGTTTTCGTTTCGGATATACCAAGGTGCTCCCGTGATAGTTCTGAGAACCTTAGATTGCGCCCTTTGTATGGTTTCGATATTGCTCTTACTAGCGTTTCTCATCTTCCGATTGAGGCACTGGCACGTTGTTCAGTGTCAATGATGGGCAGGTTCGTCTGTTAAGGGTGAACGTAACGTGCTTGCATTTCTGTTCATTTACACGAATGCGCCAATCTGCCAGCCACTTTTCAACCTCCTTTAAATGGGTTGTCAGTTGCTCAGCAGCTTTGATCCGGCATTTGGAGCGGCTAGCCGTGTCATCGGCGAAAGTAGATGTGATGAGTGTAGGGCTTGTTGGTATGTCCGCTGTGTACAGAATATAAAGGGTTGGACCCTGTACGCTGCCTTGAAGTACACCTGCTTTTGATTCGAAGTCATCAGAGGTGAAGCTATTACATCGTACAGCGAATTTTCTGGTGGATAGATAAGATTCCATTAGCCTGTGTGTATATTGTGGGAGCGTCGCTTTTATTTTGTATATTAGGCCATCCAGCCAGACTCGGTCGAAGGCTTGGGCGACATCAAGAAAAATTGCTGTGCAATATTCTTTTTGCTCGAATGCTGTGCGGATCTCTGAGGTGATACGGTTGACTTACTCAATTGTGCCATGCTTTCCACGGAAGCCAAACTGATGATGTGGGATTATATTTTGGTTTTCCAGGATTGTGTTTATACGGAGTTGTAGGACCTTTTCAAATAGTTTTGAGAGACTTGGCAATAAACTGATGGGTCTGTAAGATGTCTTTTTCGGGTTTTGGGATCATTATGATTATTGTTTTTTTCCAACTAATGGGAAAGTGACCAGTTTTCAATATCGCATTGAAAAGTTTGCAGATGTGTTGCACGGCACTGATCGGGAATTCTCTGATCATTTTCGGGGTTATATTGTTATGACCGGGCGACTTTCTTGGATTTAGATAGTTTTTAATAATTGCGGAAATTTCCTCCGCTTGAAATTTCGGTGGCGCCCTTTCCGCTGGAGTGCTCAGGGGGGGGGGCCCTGAAATGAGTTTAATGACGGGTTTGGCAGTAATACCGTTTTCAGGTGAGCTGCAATGGTGAGTACTCTTTCTTCGTCTGATCGGGCCCATTTACCAATTGAACATCTTAAAGGAGAAATAATCTCAGTTGGAGCAGTCATAGTTGGGTGAGCTTTCCACAGCGGTTATTTGGTGCTGGTAGGGCTAAGCTTCTCGATATATTGCCGCTGTGCCCTTGCTTCTTCTTGCCTAAGCGCTTTTACTAGAATTCGAGAAGCTGTTCTTAGGCGAATTTTTGCTGCCGGGGATCAAGACATTTGCCATTCTCGCCTTATGTATTTCTTAAATCTGAGCCAGTTCATTTTAAAATTTGTCAAGCCAGATGGGTGCTCGATGACTTGTGCATGTGTTGAAAATTACTGGCGAGTGGTCAGATGACAATTCTGCTTGTGACTCTGGCGTTATTAAATTGTGCGCAAATCCCCAGGCGAGATCCTCAATGAGGGTGCTCGGCGATGTAGTCTCCTGCAGCAATAAATCGTACTCCAAGTGTGTTAAAGAAGTCAGTAAATTCTTTTTCAGAGATCGAGAAGCGTGGTGGGCAATAAAGTGCAGCGACGGTTGTACTACCAAAAGTAATTTGGACACTTAAAGAGGTTGCTTGTAGGTATTGTTTGGGAAATCCATTTTGGAGTGAGTGTTTGATCCGGTTTTTGATTAGTATACCAGTACCTCCGTGAGCCTTGCTGTCAGCGTGATTTGTTGCGTAGAATGCATATTTAGGTATTCGAAAGTTGTTTTTGTTGGTGAGGTGAGTTTCCGATAACAGCATGATATCAATATCATTTGAGTCCAGAAACAGTGACAATTCTTGTTTGTGCTTGGAAATGCCGTTTGCATTCCAAAGTCCTATATGTAGTGCTGACATTATTTATTGTTGTCCAAAAGCTTTTGAATGAGCAAGTTTTGGTTCCGCATAAGTTCCTGCATGCAATTTTGCATGAACGTCATGAAATTTGTCATGTTTTGATTAAGCGAGATCAACAACGTTTCGATCCCGTTGGGTTGCTGGCCGAGTGCGGGTAGACTTGGGGCTGCATTGGATTGCAGCGGGATTTACAGTTGTAGAGGGTTGTGAACTTCCGTTGCGCAGCACACTTGCAAATGTTACTCCAGGAGTAGTTGTTGTTGGAGCTGCTGATGACCTTACAGCTCTTGAGAAGAATATTCCCGGTGTGGTTTGCAAAGGAATAAGTATCGAGCCCTGGATACGAGCCGTAGATTTCTTTGCGTTAAGACGGGCCTTCAGTTCCTTATAGACAGGACATCCTTTGTAATTTGCGATGTGATTTCCGCCGCAGTTGCTGCACTTCCTAGTATTGGTGTTTGATTTGTTGTCGGAGCAGACACAGTGTTGTTTAATTCGTCCGCAGCCAACGCAAACTGGGCGAAGGCTACAGAATGATTTTGTATGCCCAAACTCCTGGCAATTGGTGCATTGTAGAGGGTGATTCCTCTTGTGTGGCTCTTCGACAGTGATTCTGCGGTGTAGCAAGAGTTGTAGATTATATATCGGGTGCACTGCGTTGGTTTTTAATGTTTTATCACACGTGGGCTGAAACTCCACTTTGAAAAGGGGTTGGGGTACTTTACTTCTGTTCAATATGTTTGAGACGGACTTTTTCTCAAAGCCCTTCTCTTCCAATGTTTCAACGATTTCCTGCGTCGGGACTGTAGGTTCAATGATTTTGATCACGGCTTGAAATCCTTTCGCGCTTTTAAGTTGGAATGTGTAATAGTTCACATTTTCGGACCGGAAGTACTTCTCGATAGTACGATAGAATTGTTCGTTTTTAGTTTGCACTTTGGTCTCTCTCATTTTCCCCCTGTTAAGTGGAGTTACATAATAGTTATTCTGACCAACTAGAGCTACCAACTTTGGCACTAGTGAAGTGCAGTTTGCACCACCGATGTAGAATGGTGGCGGTTTGACTTCAGTGGGTTTCTTTTGGGATACTGCTTCTTGAGATTCTGGCTGATTTGCCAGTATTTGGAATCTATTGATTTCCAATGCTTTTCGTTGAACAATACTAGTTTTGTTCATTTTCAGTGTGTTACCGCCTTTTTTGGTTTGTGGGCTAAGCTTTCGCTTGTTTATGTTAATATATCTGTCCATTCCAGTTTGAACAGATGAGTTTGGGTTCAACGTTACTGATTGAGCAGATTTTGTTGAGGTAGTCTGCTGGTCGGTGATCGAAGCTTTTGCAGACGTTGCGGCTGTTACAGTTGTTGTTGGATCAGTTGAAGCAATTGTTGCTGTTGTGAGCGCGCTGACGGCGGTCGGCGAACCCAATGACCCAATTAACACTTGAGGTGTCAGCGAATTTGAGGGTGAAGCGCATTGGGCGCTCCAAGACAAATTGTTGTTGCTGGTTGGCGTGAGCAATTTGCTCGTACTTGCACTTTTGGATTCAGCGCTCGCTGTTGTTGTGGTAGTTGGAGATACTACTGAGAAATACGCATTGTTGCGTTGCACAGAGAGCCGACGCTCGTTTTGTTGTTGAAGAATTTGTTCTTGTAGCTTCTGCTGGCGAGAGTCTAGTGAAGAATGGCCCAAGTTAATCTCTTTACTCGTTGGCATTACTAGTAAATTTAGTTATTTACTAAGTATTGCTATTTGTAGATACAAATAACAATATAATTATAGTTGGGCGACTCTGTGGCGACTGAGAGCCCTGTCACTTTGTTGTTTTAACGTTGTTTTATTGCTGACACCGAAGAACTCGCGGAGTGCAATAAAAAGTACGTCCGATCGCGGTGACAGTCGATTGTCGATATATGTAATATATGTATGTACAAAAATTTGTCATCTTGCTTTTATAACCTATTCGTCGAAATGTTTTTTTTTTATACATATATGTATATATGACTTATCCAAGAAAACAATATTAAATCTAAAATTCAATTTAAATAAAGAAAGGTATCAACATACAAATGTATGCATACATAAAACCCACAGATCACTGTTGTGTAGTAATATCGGGATGAAAGTATTTATGTATGTAAGTATTTCTATATAAAAACACTGCAAACATCTACATTAACATTACACACGCACTTTGCAGGCGTAGGTAGCGAAAATTTTTTTTATACGCTACATTCCAATGTTTTCCACCATTGTATATGTATACATATAATTCTTATTATATTAATTATTCATTCTTTACAAGAATTCACAATAAAATAATGTCCGATACTGAATACTATTTAGTGGTATAGTGGAAAAAAAAATTGGCTTAAAATTAGCAGCCAACTATTCGAGTAATATGGTATTTCAACCAAAATTAATTTATTGGTATATCTTATTAAAATTTGTTAAATATTGTGAAGACTCACATGTACATGAAACTTTATGTAATTTAATGACTTGTATACACTGTGCGATGCCGTACAGCTGAAGGCATATTAGCTATAAGAATAACTAAATAAACGCACACCGTAGAGGATCTAACACTTCGTCTTAAGAGACCAATAATGCTTTCAAGGCTAAGAGGTTTTTCATTTTATGCGCATTGTTTGGGCGGGCAACGATAACTTTAAGGAAAAAATATTTCATTTATATTTTTCTCAAAATTCCTGCCAATGATTTTGATGAAAGTTGGCCAAAATATATAGAAAAATATGCTTAATAATATGCACTACCGTGCATATTCCTATTCCATATCGACATGGCGCTGCTGCCCGTATTTAAGTTTGACATTTGTCAACATATTAAAAATTGATTTTCTCAAAATTCCTGCCAATGATTTTGATGAAAGTTGGCCAAAATATATACAAAAATATGCTGAATAATATGCATCACCCTATTCCCATATTCCTACATTCTCTAGAAAAGTTAACCACGATTTCACTGCATGATGAAAGTTTGCTAAAATATATAGAAAAATATGCTGAATAATATGCACTACCGTGGATATTCCTACATTCTCTAGAAAAGTTAGCGTCGATTTCACTGCATCCCTTGCCAAGTCATATCGACATGGCGGTGCTGCCCGTATTTGAATTTGACATTTATCAACATATTAAAAATTGATTTGCTCAAAATACCTGCCAATGATTTTGATGAAAGTTGGTTCAAATATATAGAAAAATATCCGTAGAGAAGTTAGCGTCGATTTCACTGCATCCCTTGCCAAGTCATATCGACATGGCGCTGCTGCCCGTATTTAAGTTTGACATTTATCAAAATATTAAAAATTGATTTGCTCAAAATTCCTGCCAATGATTTTGATGAAAGTTGGCTCAAATATATAGAAAAATATCCGTAGAGAAGTTAGCGTCGATTTCACTGCATCCCTTGCCAAGTCATATCGACATGGCGCTGCTGCCCGTATTTAAGTTTGACATTTATCAATATATTAAAAATTAATTTTCTGAAAATTCCTGCCAATGATTTTGATGAAAGTTTGCTAAAATATATAGAAAAATATGCTTAATAATATGCACTACCGTGCATATTCCTACATTCTCTAGAAAAGTTATCATCGATTTCACTCCATCCCTTGCCATTTTCTTCTAACACTGGTACCAGCACAGATTCCACGCTGGTTCCAAAACCGCCACCCTTATCAGTAAGATTTTTGCATCCGATGCACCCACATACTTGGGACTTGCATTGCCCTACATTCTCTGTGAAGCCCGTTATATTGCCAGCAATTGCAACTCAATTTTTTTTGTCGCATTTTGTATGGAGGAAACCCATAGGTTGGTGAACTGATAAGCGTTTTTCTCAAAAATCCTGCCAGTGATTTTCTTCAAATTTGGTGGAGATATAGATGAATATGTGGAGCATAAACTGGCATACCGTGCATGTCCCTACATTCTCTGTGAATGGAGCTACGGAGCAAATTGTGAGAAGTCGATTTTTCACAAGTATTTTTGCAATACCCAGCATAATCGAAACCGCCCCAAAATGAATAAAAACAATAGATTATTGAATTCTTAACAATTCTATAGTTCATGTTGGTCGAAAAAGTTGTTAATAACGAAAAAATCAATAAATAAAAAATTGAAAAGTGTTCCAAAATTCCACCGTTCCGATCGTTGCTAACTCATCGACGCTAATTTGACGGACATTTTAATGAATACATCCGTTCATATATATCAGTAGATAAAACTGACTGGGATGTTTGGCTCCAATATATTACATATTGTTTTAACACGACCCTCTCTATGGCACATGGTTATTGTTCATATGAGCCAGTTTTTGGCAAACAAAGCAATTTGCCAAAATAATTTAATTCTATAAATAATATAAATCCTTCACATAATGTAGATGATTACGCTAGAGAAGCTAAGTTTAGATTAGAGCAATCCTATAAAAGGGCCAGGCTTATGATAGAGCAGCATTAGGCTAAGAATAAGGAAATATATGATTGGAAATTAAATAAGTTTGAAATAGAGGTTGGAGATAAGGTTCTTTAAAGAAATGAAACGGGCCATAAGTTAGAACCTAAGTATCTAGGCCCATATACAGTAGAATCAATAGAAGGTAGGTATAACATTTCAATTAAAGATAAGAAGCAGAAAGCACAAAAAGTGCATAAGGATAGATTAAAACTTTTTAAATAAATGAAAAAAAATTTTAAACATATATATTTAAAAAAAAAAAAATTAAATAACGATAAAATATAACTAATTTTTCTTCATTAAAAAAATAGTGTGGGAATCAATTAATCATTCACAAAAAAAAGTTTAATAAAAAATATATATATTTATTCAAGTACAGATGTAATTTTTTTTTATATATCCAAAATAACTACATTAGATGACGTTGTTCTTTAAAAAGGGGAGGTGTGGTGAATTCACATGTCATTATTAAAACCAATCAGCACAGCTTATAACACTCTGTTGCAAGTAATAAATATAAGAACAATTGTATGTATGTACGCAAACTTGCATGCATTCATTTCGTTCTGTGTATATGTATGCTTCCGCAAATGAATTGTGATGGCAAGCCAACATAAATATGCTGAGCTTGCATTTTGGTCACACCGAGAATGAGTGACCGAACATGTGAGTTCACTCTCACTCCTCACCCTTTTTATTTTTGTAGCTGCTAATAAGCAGCATAAGCTTTTATGCATAAGCTAAAATCAATTTTAATAAAGACTTGAGAGAGCACAGACGTGCTAACAAAATCTGTTAATGACGTTCTCACTTATTTAAAATGATAAATTATATATCATTTTACACCACACCTTTATTACATATGCAACCAGTAATATTACGGATGTCGCTAGCGCTGCATATGAGATGTGATGGTGGGGTACTTCCAGTTCATCTGGTAGTTTCATCTGGGTCGGTGCTAACAGTTGATTGCATAAACTCTCTAGTTTCTGAGAGCCCAATTGCAAAGTATTGTTCATCAAGGTGGCCTTCGTTATATTTGGTATTGTGCCAGATGAGAAGTTACCAAATCGTGCATATGACAATTTCAGTATTCCGGTAGTATCCACACGGTGGCCAGAAATTTGGAGTGCGGGGTGTTTTAGTGTGCACCCTGGATCCATAACTAAGAGACCTCCTTGATTAATGGTCACGCTGATCATGTTTTCATCGCATACTGCTGATAGTTCCATAGGCGATATTGTGTCAAATATCCAGCGATTTTTGTAATGTAGGTCGTACCATACAAACGGCTTGTTGGTTTACTTGATATGGCTTGATGATTGATTGATGAAGGTTTTTCTCTAAGTAATTGAAACTCGCAACAACTATTAGTAGTGGAAGTTGTTTGTTTGTCAAAACAAATGTATTCTTCTTCCTTCATCGGGTAGCATTGGGCCAGGTCCTTTGTCGACAGACCAATGTATTGGTCTCTGTGTCCACCGAGACGGGGATTTTAAAGATCACATGATCACTATGGTTGCCTCCGCCTTCATGAGTTTGTATAATGGCATTATGTCGGTGTCCGAGACTGGCAACGGCAATCCGGGTGGAAGATGAGCTCTCAATTGTGCCGCATGCTGATGTAGTTGCCTTGAGGACAGTAGAAGCGGGGAAATCTGGTTGTGATAGATATCAGATCAAGATTCTTCAACGTACTCTGAGTCCAGAATGCCAAATATTCCTCGTTTCATTCGCTTAATGTGCAGAAATTCATTTCCTGTTATTATTTCGTCGAAGATGTGATGCAAGTGCCGTTGGATCGCAAAACTTGGTTCTGGTCGAGATAGTTGTGAACACATGTCTCCTACTCGTTTTAATCCGTTGGTATATGACTCAATTTCTGCCAAATACGTATTTAAATCATAAGTAGTGGAGCCAGTTTGTGAATTGCTCGTTTTAAGATTCCTTTAGCAGTTTTTACACCCACCACCCTCATGTATCTATCGGGACCAGGGTATTTCTTGATGATTCGTCCAATTGGCCATTGTAGCATTGGCATATTGTCTTCCTTTAGGATTACCATCATTCATTTCTTGACATTATTGTACGGTTTCTTCCACTTGGAAGCACTCTGGAGCTCCTGCAAGTACTCTTGTGACCATTGTGTCCAGAAAGTGTGTTTCAACCTCTGAACTAACTCCCATTGTTCGGGTAATGATTTTGTTTGGACCTTTTCTGCATCTGGCTGAACTACTAATGGCTCGCCGATAAGCAGGTGACCTGGAGTCAGGGCGCTCAAATCATTTGGGTCATTTGAGTTTGCTGTTAATGCCCGTGAGTTGAGTACTGCTTCCACATTAACAATGATCGTCGACAGCTGTTCGAATGTTAAGTTTGCTGTTGACACATTTTTGAGGATCAGGTGTTTTGCTGATTTTACTGCTGCCTCCCACAAGCCTCCAAAATGTGGTGAACGTGGCGGAAGAATTAGAACTGTACTCCTCTTTAATTGCAAAATTCAAAATTGTCACAACGGAGCGTTAGACATTTTCCTCTTCTTCCTATGAAGCGCTGTAGTGCGCCCAAAAATGAGGATGTGGATAAGTCGCCCACCAGTTCCAAATATATTGCCTTAGTTGCTAAGCATACGAACACTGCTATGTATGCCTTGTCTGGCCTTTTTCCTCTCACCTTGTGGTGAATCCAGAGAGGTCCGCAGTAGTTAACACCTGCGTTAAGAAACGGTCGAGCTTGTGAGAATCGATACTCCGGTAGGTCTCCCATGACTTGTTTAAATGGTTGTGGCCGAAATCTTGTGCACCTTACACAGTTTTGAATTACATTTCTGATCATTGACTTGATCTTGATAACGTGATAATGCTATCGAGCAATACCACGAAGGGCCTCTTGCCCGCAATGTATATTTTCTTCATGTAGCTTTTGAAGAATCATCTTTACCATTGTATCCTCGTAAGGAAGGAAATACGGGTTTCTTGTATCCCTTGGTACGGGAGCTTGTTGCAATCTAGTTGCGACTCTAATGGTAGAGTTTTCGTCCAATATTAGTGGTAATGTTGCCAAAGAGCTTTTACTATGGAGTGGTTGTTCTGGACGTTGCCCCAGGTGACGCAACTCATAAGCGTACTCCGATTCTTGAATCTGTTTGATGATGATCTTGCGTGCTTCCTCCAATTCCTCTACTTCAAGCTTGCTGCTGAACCTGCGAACGAATGCGACGATTCGCTGCAGTCGGTAGAATGAATTCTTGTGGTTTATTTTACATATCCATGCATCATCCATTTCGTTTTTAACCTTGTTGTTCACTGCTGCCATGCTGAATACCTTGGTTTTCCGTTCTGAAGTATCAGCCGTGGGTTCCGATGGTTTGAAAGGTGCTGGCCAGCAGGATCGTGGTCCGAGCAAGTATAATGGTCCATATAGCCATAAATTGTACGTGCTTAGTTGCGATGCCGGTATCCCTCTCGATAGAACATCTGCAGCGTTCAGGGCTGACGATACATGCCGCCATTATGTTGGATTGGAGACAGCATGTGTTTTTGTGAGTCTGTTGCCACAAACGTATGGAAATTAGATGCCCGAGTGTTAATCCATGACAATACAATTGTTGAATCTGACTATAGAACAACGTTTTCTGCTTCCATTTGGAGATCGTTTTGAACTCTGTTTGTAAGTTCTGCTCCCAGCACTGCTGCATATAGCTCAAGATGCGGCAATGATTGCTTTTCCAATGGAGCTACTCGTGACTTTGCGCATAGTAGTCTCACGGAAACCTGTCCGTTTTTGTATGTACACAGCAGCTCCATATGTCTTTTCTGAAGCGTCTTCAAAGGTGTGTATTTGACGCGAGGTTGGCACCTTTCTGTCGTATATGTGCCTGGGTATTTGCATTTGATTCAATTCTTGCAAATCCGCACGATATGCCTCCCACTGATTTTCCAGATTAGCTGGTAAATCGGCATCCATTTCCAATTTTATGGACGCAATGTGCAGTAGTATTTTGGCACGTACTTTTATAGGCGCAAATAGTCCCAATGGATCAAATATTTGGCTTATTTCTGATGGAATTACACGTCTTGTGATTCCTCTCATGTGTCGCTGGGCCTTTCCACAAAGCTTGTCCCCTTTAGGCATCCTAAAGTTCTTACAGTTAATTGTTCCAGTGCATCGCCTAAATTAATGCTGCTGCATATGTCGTCCTTTGGGATGTCCTCCAATAGTTGTGCATTGTTTGAGCACCATTTTCTCAGATTGAATCCGGCTGGTTTAAGGATTTTAACAAGCTCTTGCCTGATTTGCAGTGCTTCTGCCAAGCTGTCTGCTCCGGTAAGGCAATTATCCACATAGAAGTCATCTTTTAGTGTTGTTGCTCCAGCGGTCAACCTTTCCCTGTTTTTAAGTGCCAAATATTCCAAACTTTTTGTTGCGAGGAACGGTGCCGAAGTTGTTTCATATGTGACTGTCTTCAAGCGATAATATTTCAGTTTCTCGTTTGGGCTGTATCTACAGACAATCATTTGGTTGGTCTGCAGTGAAAACATATTTTTGTGTCCTAAACCTCAGTAGGATTGAAAATAGTTGATTTTGTTTTTACATGAAGCATCAAATACCACTCTTAATTTCGTTGTGGTACTATCAGGTTTTAGTACACAATGATGAGGTATGAAATAATGCTGCTTTGGTATTCTTTCTGGGAACACTTCCTCCATGTGTCCAAGCTGTTCACATTCTTTCATGAACTTCACATATTCTGCATTTTTTTCTGGGCTCATCCTATTTTCCAGTGATAGGAACCTCCCAGTAGCCACATCACGAGAATCCCCTAACGATGAAGACTCTTCAGCAAATGGCAGTTTTACAACCAATCTTCCATCTGCAGCTTTATGTAAATTGTCCAAGAAATGCTTTTCGCAATATTCTTCCTCTGGACTTTTATAAATTTTTGCAGGTTCCAAGGTATCCAGTTTCCAGAATCGCTCCAACAGATCATCAGGCTTGGTCGCCACCATACAAGTAGCAGGTGGAGATGTAGCCATACTTATTTTCCCAGCAATGATCCAACCAAATTCTGAATTTTGAAGAGTTGGACACTTATTTTGTTTTACTTGTCCAGGTAGTAGAATTGCGAAATGGTGATCTACTCCTAGTAATAAATCTATTTTACTAGTTTTGTTGAAGTTGGGATCTGCCAGTTGTATGTTTTTTGGCAGGTCAAAATTCTGAGTTATAGCTTCAGTGGGTTGATCTGCTTCAAGAACGCTTTATTTATCATTCCTTGCAAGTTTTTGTAAAAATTGTTAATTTTTTTCATACATGAAAAATGTCTTCACTTTGAGATGTTGTAGCACCCACAATTCTTATCGGATTTCAAAAATATTTTGGATCCATAATTTCTAAAATATTATCTGTCGATTTCACTTTTTACTTTTGCCCAACGCGATTGTGAAAAAAATGATTTTTGGTCAGCTATCCGGGCAGAGGCCCGTCGGCAATGTGAGAGTAAAACCAGACCCTCAAGCGGACCAGCGATTGGAACAACCTATAACTACCTATAACCTATAACAACCTATAACTATGAAATCAACCACTTTAAGGAATGATTGGGACGGATCAAGTCATGAGAATGCTATAGTCATTATTCTCTGAAATGAATTATACGCTATTTTTTGAGCAAATGGTAATTGCGAGAAGCGATATGAACCATTGATCGTTGTAAATTACGTTATATTTCTTTATTATAACTTTCTTCAAGTTCGATTTGGTGACATTAGGTCAAGACGTGAAAAATATGTCGCTCGACCTAGTTGGTCTAGTATATTCGCAATTCGAGGAAGAGGAAATTTGTCAGCCAATAATTTTTTATTAATTTGACGAAAGTCAATAACCATTTTTTCTCTTCTGAGCGTGGTGATTATTTTTTCGGAACAAGTAGCAGAGGGCTGTTATACTCAGACACAGATGGCTCAACTATTGTAGCATATGAACTCTAATAAAAATAACCGACTCAAAACAGAGTAGTCTCTTATGGGAAACGGTCATATAGCCGATACATGTTAGCGTATGATATATGTGGTGCAAATATATATTATATACTTATGTATTTAGCCTAAGAAATTTTCTGACTCAAAAAATAAAATCAGTACGAGTTTGGACGCTCAGAGAAAAAAATGCAAAAATTATGCATGGCAACCGTGAAGAACAAACGTAGCTACAGAGGAGGCAAAAATTAAGGAGGAACGATCAAGAGAAAAAGAAGACAACCGCAGCTAAAGCCACAAAAAGCCAAATGGAAAAAACTGAGTAAATAGGGAGTGAGTTATAGCAAAGAGAGGGGGAGTGCAGAAAAAATTTAAAAAGAGAATAGCACACATAAAGTGCCTATTATATATGTGTCGAATAGTCTTCGAGTATAACTTCTTGTTCACGCGACATGTTGTAGTTAGAGTAGCGAGTTCCTGTGTTTCTTCTACGCTGGTTAGTCTTTGACTGACGCCACGCAGTCGCAAAATCCACCAGCCAGCCACTGGACCACACTCGATAACAGCCTCTGCTATCATTTCTCTTAATTACAGCATCATATGTCGCTCATCTCTAATTGTCACCTGAATGACTAAGCATCCAGTGCCAAACTTACATGACTCAGCAGTCAATGCCAAACTAACATTACAGTACTGAATGCCAAACATTACATGGCATTACAATTGTGACGTATGATTGCGAAATAGAAAGGGACACCAGAGCCCTCAACTAGACAGAGACACAAGAACATAGGGTATCATTGGGTCTATGAGACGCAATACTTTATTCTATCTCCGACATATGTATATAATAATAATCTAATATAAATAACATAAATATAAATATATATACGTATAAAAGAAAAAGAAATATTGTAAAAACTGTAAAATTGAGCGGAACCTTATCTGCCAAATAGGCTTATAGCCCGTAAAGCTATACAAACAAATAGGTAGGATCTTGTCCATAAAATCATAATCAAATTAAAAAAAAAAAACATTTTCATTTCTCACGAAATAAAATTACTTTTCTCAATAAAAAACTTATAGCAAATTATAAATTACAATTCAAAAATAAAATTTCACAACTGAAACACCGAAAAAAATAAAATTTTTAATAAAAATAATCGATAACTAGTAGGATGGGCTAAAAAAACTGTTATTTAACAATTACAAATTTATAACGTGAAAAAATCATTAGAAAGCATATAAAACAAGTGAAACGTACAGTAAATGTTCGTGGATTGAGAAAAAAAATTAAGTCGACAAAAAAAATTTTTTGGTCCTATTGTTTCTATGGGACCTATAGCATATACTATGCCATATAGTTAACCGATTTAGCTGAAACTTAGCACATACATTTTTATATATACTAAGCATCCATAAATCAAATTTCCGAATTTCGTGATAATCGCTTTCAAAACAACCAAGTTATTGCATTAAAACCATGTTCTTGCCCCATTGTTCCTATGGGAGCTATATGATATAGTCAACCGATTCTGATAAAACTTGATAAATATGTTAGAAAGTAAATTATAGTTACAAACAACAAACTTTGAATTACTCGATTAAAAAACAACAAAGTTATGCAAGTTTAACTCTATTCTCGACCGATCGTTCCTATGGGTGCTATACGATATAGTCATCGGATCGGGATGATTCCGAGATATACAGAAAAATAAAGCCTATGTGCTAAATTTTAGCTCTGTAGCTTTAAGAAGCTGTTGATCCAGACAGACGGGCAGACGGACAGAGCTTACGTCTATCTAACGGATAGAGATTAATCAATTCAGCTCATCGTGCTGATCAAGAATATATATACTTTATATAGTCGGATATGCTTCCTTCTATGCGTTGCAAACTTCTGACCAAAATTAATATACACTTGCAAGGGTATAAAAATAAATTTTAATACAATAATTTTCACTAAATAAATGCTAAAATAATATTTTTAATTTATGAAAACCTTAACTGAGTGTAAGAATAAAATTCCTTATTTATGAAACTTAAAGTTTACACGATAAATTTCTCAAACTTTAATTAATGTCTATGTTACCATACGTTGAAATTCGATTTTCGAAGAAGATTGTTTCATAGTATATAAAGTGCAACTTTTTTTTTTAAATAAAAGTACCCCATGGAATGGCCAAGAATTGTTCAGATTGTGAAAGAACATCAATAAGAGCATCCAAATAAAAACAAATCAACACTGAAACATATTCGAATTTTAATACATGAATTCAACACAATCAATAAACTATTTGCGGAAGTATTCAGTCGACTCAATAACTTGCACTTGCTACAAGTGAGGGAAAGTCTTGACCGACTAAGAACTCAACTTAGAACAATATCGGACAGGCGTAATCTTCATATTTTCGTTCCAAACGCATTAAATGCGGATGCTGAATTTGACGAGTCAATTCTAGCCACGAATAGTCCAGAGGAATCTGAACAAATGAGCGAAGAATCTGATATCGAAAATAAATTAACATCACAAGAAATAGAAATGCCGTTAGTAGCAATACCTTCGCTACAAACACCCTCTGACAATCCGACAATGGCAAATGAACAATCTGTGCATGAGTTTTTAGAACTCGCATAACTTCGAGAGTTCGATGGAAATACTGAAAACCTTTAAAGTTTCCTAGATCGTCTCGACTTAGTTGACACCATTAAAGGTACTCACGAAGCAATTGCAGTAAGAATAATAATAACAAAAATTAAAAGGTCACGATAGAAAATTAATTAGCAATGAGCAAACAATAGTTGCCATTAGTAAAAAACTAACTGAAAATGTTAAAGGAGAATCTATAGAGGTAATCTTTGCAAAATTATTAAATCTCCTACAAAAAAAACAAGACCGCCGACAAATACACCCAAGAGGTGGCAAAAATGGACAAAAACTCTAGAAGGAGCTTACATCGATGATGGCATGTCTACAGAACTAGCAAACAAATACAGCACAACACTTGCTATAAAGGTAAAACATGTTATGCGGTCAGGCACATTCAAAAACATGAATGAAGCCATTTCGAAATTTGTAAACACTTGTACCGAAGCCGCTGAAAAGGCAAACTCTGTTCGGTACTTTCGTCAAAGACAGCCGCAAAACCAAAATTATCAATTTCAAAACCAACGAGAAAACCGAGGTAACTACCGTGGAAGAGACGTTTTCCAATGTAACGGGTTCCGAAATACTAGAAATGCAAATATATACGGGATGCGCAAAGTGATCCGGAAAACCAGTAATTCCCTTAAGGCATTCAAAAGTACACAATATTAACCTTAATTTAAACATATTTGTGAAATTACAAAATGAAAATTCAGGTAAGGAATTCACCTTACTAATTGATACTGGTGCAGACATTTCACTGTTAAAAGAAAATGTCGATATTT
This sequence comes from Drosophila austrosaltans, assembly GCA_035045865.1. NCBI lineage: Eukaryota > Metazoa > Arthropoda > Insecta > Diptera > Drosophilidae > Drosophila > Drosophila austrosaltans. The sequence goes on along the minus strand of JAWNOQ010000073.1, from coordinate 3,258,159 downwards.
TTGAGAATGTTAATACTAACATAACAACAAAAATATCAGGAATAGGGGAAGGATCAATTTTTTCAATCGGTTTGTCATTTGTAGAATTAACTATAGGAAAATATATAAATGCTCACAACTTTCATTTAGTCGAACACAATTTTCCGATTCCGAGCGATGGTATAATTGGCATAGACTTCTTTAAAAAATTCAACTGCCAATTAGATTTCACACATTCCAGTGATACTCTAATACTTCGGCCAAACAATCTCATCTATCCAATACATATACCAATTACACATAGTTGTGATAATAACGGTATAGTACTTCCAACTCGTGCTGAAGTCGTCCGACAAATTAAACTAAATTCTGTTGAACATACCATTTTGATTCCAAATGAAGAAATTGATAAAGGAATATTCATTGGAAATACAATTTCCAATTTTTTTTTTGCAAATACAATTTCCAATAAAGATAATAGTTTTGTCCGAATAGTAAATACAACAAGTTCAACCAAAATTATAAATTTAAAAGAAATCCAAACCGAAACATTAAGTAACTATGACATAGTCCAAGATATTAAAAATAATAGACGTCATGAAAAAACTTGAAAAGAACTTCCCACAATTGTTCAAAGCTAAGCTCACAGAACTATGCACACAGTTAGGGACACGATTTCGAATGTAATGTATCGATCATATACTCATGGGTAGTATCAAAAAAAAAAGCATCGTACTAATAAAAATATCAAAACTAAAGTATCGATCTTGCAAGGTATCGAGTATTTATATTTGCGCCAAATGTTTTTTTTATATTATTTTTAAATATCCCACTCCTCCTCAGTACAATCGCCTAAGAACAACAGCTTATCAAACCGTTTCGATGAAAGTCGGTTACGAGTTTTTGTTATAGTACTCCCAGCTTTAGAGAACAAACGTTCAGAGGGCACAGATGTCGCAGGTGTTGTTCCCAAATACTTTTGTGCCATGTTTTATAGTTTTGGATATATAACTTTCATGTCATCCCATTCTTTTAAAGGGTCGATAGAGAGTGGTGAAACCTGGGCGGACAGGTACCGACTTAATTCGTCATTATGGGAGAGATACATGTAAAATGTTGAAAAAAAAATTTTTTTCTATAATATGTTAGTATAGACCTTTCAGAATATGTCACCAAATTTTTAGAATATAATTTTCAGTATTTCTCATATTACAGAGCGTAAACCGTTTGAGCGCTGGGAGTGGTTACTTCTGCATACTTAACTTTAAACGCCTTTTTCTCAAAACTACATTTTTTAAATCGGCGGGCACGATAACTCAAAAAGTTATTGACCGACCTTCCTGAAATTTTGCACACATCTTTCTTATGATATTACTTTCTATATGAACCCACAAGTTTCCAAAAATTTTTTGAAAAAATAATTTTTTAGAGCCAAACAACATGAAAAATTAGGCCCAAAATTCATTTAATTTTTTTTTAAGCATTGTATTTCGTAAACTTTTTATTTTTTTTATTTTTTTTAGGTTTATATAGAAATTATAACATTTATAAATATAAAAATGTTTGGTTTTTGGTTTTCAAATCAACAGAAAGGACGCTAGAATGCCCGCCGATTAACACGCCTCGCTCCGACCTTCCTGGAAAAATTTCACGTATACCCGCCGTTTTGAATTATTATAATCAAAAAAAAATTTTTTGATTAGTTTAATATTTAAACTAACTACACGCCAATTTTCAAAAACATAAAATGACTCTTTAATAAAAAAAAAAAAACAAACATCAGGAAAAATTTAAGCATCGCATGTTGATTCTATTGAAGAATCACTTTCATTTTCACTCGAGTGAACACTTGGACTGGATATTATATATTGTCTTTGTAAATTAATTGATTTCGCACAAGCTAACATGTCTTTAAAATGGATATTTTTGAATCTCGGATCTAGTAAACAAGAAATTGCAATTAAATTGTTTTCTTCCATGCATCCGAATCGGCGTTCTATTTGTTTAATCATTTCTTCTTTTACCGCATGTATTACTATCATATCATCGTCGTCCGCACCTACAGCCACATATATGTAGATACATCTTTAATCTGCGTCTTCAGGCAATTCACAATCGGTATAATTTTACTTATGGTCACGTATGGTTCACCCGACAGATCTTTAGTAATATACTCTAGTGGTTTCAAAATACTTATCAATGTTCTAATATTTTGAATTTCTAAAGCTGAAAGTGTGGGCGGTGCTTTAACATTCATCATTAAGACTTCATATACTATAGGCGTTAGCTCAATAAATTTCTGGAGCATACGTATACGTATAATAAACGGAATTCCACCGTGTCTGTACATCCAAAATCAGTTTAAGAGGTTGAGAACGAGCTAGCTTTTCTCGTAACGCATCGCTGCCAATTACACGGCTCTTAAAGTATTTTACAATGCCACGCACTTTGCTTATTAATAAACTACAGTCATTAACTGACATTGCAGATTCAGCGATGAGATTTAGAGTATGGGCAAAGCAAGACAAGTGTTTGTTTTTCCTAAGAAAAATTGTTGTAGCTGCTGTTATGTTCGCGCCGTTGTCTGTCACTACTGCAGATATTTTTTCTGTATTGATGTGCATGCTTGTACAAATTTCATTCAATTTGGCAGCTATGTATTCACCAGTATGCCTTTCATCTAGAGCAACGGTGGCTATGCAACGCGACATAAGACTATCATTATGCAAAAAATGAGCAGTAACTCCTAAATAACTGGTAACAGTCATCATCTCGGTCCAAACATCACATGTTAGTGCCACATGAGCTACATTTTCAAATGTGCTTTGAATTTTACAATGCATTACAGTATAAAAATCATCCAATTGAGCTTTTAGCGTATCAACGTTTGGAACTTTGAATGATGGGCAGACTTTCTTCATCAATTTGTTAAATCCACGCCCTTTTAAGATATCAAATGGTCTTTTGTCGGCACAAATAAAGTAAAGCAAGTACTTGCAGAGTTTTGTAGAGTTTTTCCTCCATCCAAATACGAAAATTTGCGTTCCATTGATTGTGTAATGAACAGTTGCCTTTTTTTTTAGGTGACTCAATTATATTTTCCGCATAGCTGTCATTTTCGGCATCAAGTGGTGCATGAGCTTTTACAAATTTTTCCAACGCAGATTTTTTTGATGAAATTGGTGATGGTTGCGACTCAGTTTCGTGTCTTGATGGACTCAGCAGATCAAGATCTCTTGTAAGAGTTGTTTGTTGTTTTCCAGTTTCTTTTGCACTAAAAAAATTTGAAACAACATAATTTGTTTTGTGCACATACCATAAGGCAACAATATAAATATAGATTTATGGCAATAAATACATACATCGCATCGGGGTGGCTCTTCAAATGCTTATGCATGTTTGAGGTGTTTCCCGATGTTTTAAGAGTTTTGAAGCAAATTTTGCACCTCACCTTTTTTTTTTTCTTTTTTTTTCGCGCGAATCCCATCGGGTGCACTAAGTGCCCACAACCTCCCGCCCAACCGACCGAGGGGCGCAAACCGCATGACGTACGGCACGAGTCGCGGGGAACAGTTGATAAAAAACAGACAAATAACGAGAGCTACAGCTATTTACGAGCTAAGAAGGAGATGATAGAAGATTTTAGTACTGATAAAGAGAGCTCTGGGCTGATCACACGATAAAGTCGATTATAATCAGCCGACAGGACTCGAAATGGATTATGCAATGCATAGTTAGTAGTACAGTGTGCAAGGGATAAGGGAATATAGTTTCTAGTAGGTCTAGATGGTACAAAAAGATCTACTTGGTGTAATAACTCAGGCGAGTCAATTAGGAGCTTGTGCATAAAGATAACACCAAGAATTATTCTACGGTTAGTAAGAGAAGGAAGGTTAATTAAAAGAAGTCTACTAGAGTACGATGGCAGGTTGTCATTGCGATCCCAGTTAAGACCACGAAGAGCAAAAAGCTGAAATTGTTTTTGAATAGATTTAATTTTAATTTGGTGTGACTCATATTGAGGTGACCATATGCATGATCCGTACTCCAAAATAGGACGGACCAAAGAGGTATAGAGAATTTTGGTAGTGTAAGGATCATCGAATTCTTTCGACCATCTTTTGACAAAACCAAGAACGCCTGTGGCTTTAGCGATTATCGTAGAGATATGGGAGTTGAAGGTTAATTTACGATCCATGAGTACACCTAAATCATTCATTTCATCAAGGCGTTCTAATGGAGTGTTGTTCAAGGAATATGTCATCATCTGAGGAGAGGTCCTATAGAACGACATTACCTTGCACTTAGTGGTGTTTAAGTTTAAAAGATTGTGCTGACACAAACACTGAAAATTATTAAGATCAGCTTGCAATCTACTGGACGAAACCATATTGCTATAGCTAAGGCAAAGCTTAACATCGTCAGCATACATGAGCACATGTGAATGATGCAAGACGGAAGGAAGATCATTTATGAAAAGGGTGAACAGCAACGGACCAAGATGACTACCCTGGGGCACCTCCGAAGTCACATTGATGCATCTGGAAAAGGAAGACTTAAATAATACCTTTTGTGTTCTACTTGTCAGATACTCACGAATCCAACGGAGTAGAATATTTGGGAAGCCAATTGCATTTAACTTTATAAGCAATATTTTATGGTTAACAGAGTCAAAAGCCTTACTGAAATCTGTATATATGACATCAGTTTGCTTTGCACTTTCAAATCCTTTGATCGTCCTAGATGTAAATTCTAAAAGGTTAGTGGTTGTTGATCTACGTTTCACGAAACCGTGTTGGGCAGGTGCAATTATAGAACTACAAAAATGTTGCAATTGAAAAGTTACAATTTTTTCAAAAGCTTTTGGAATAGCGGACAACTTGGAAATACCCCTATAGTTAGAAACATCAGACTTACTACCCTTTTTATGGAGAGGAATTATAAATGATTCCTTCCAAATCAACGGGAAAGCGGAGGTTTCAACAGACAACGAGAATAATTTCTGAATAGGCTTACATAATGATTCAGCGCAAAATCTGAGTACACAACCAGGAATCCCATCGGGACCTGGCGCGTACACAGGTTTGACTTGCTTAAGCACGCTGAGAAGCGAACTTTCGTCAATTAAAGGATTGAATATGCAATTTGACTTTTTTAACTCATAAGGATACGGAGAGTTTAAGTGGTATTCCGTTAAGGAATAGGTTGTTTTGAAAAAATCAGCAAACATATCGGCAATGGCCTGATCACTGTCCGCAGTCTTATTTCCAAAAGTTAAATATGATGGGCTTATGCTCGTCATGCGTTTAGCGTTCACAAAGTTGTAAAACTGCTTAGGATCACTGTAAAACTGAAGTTTACATCGCCGAAGATAATCCTTGTAGCATTTTGTATTTAGCTTCATGAAATTTGAACGAGCAATAGCATATTTAGAAAAATCTGATGGACGACCTGCCTTTTTATAACTCTTATAATATCTCGACTTAACATTTCTTAAATTGGACAGCTCCCGAGTGAACCAGGGGGGTTTATTAGACCGAACTGATCTACCGAGAGGAACACAAATTTTAAAAACGGAATCAAGCATATTATAGAAATAATGAATAGCAGAGTCCATGGTTGCACAATTGTACAGATATGACCAATCAAGGTTCCAAATAATATTATTAAGTCTGACAAAGTTAGTCTTACGAAAGCAGCGGCTTCTTGTTACCGGATGAGTATTGTAAGTCGGCGCACAAATAGAAAGGTCAATAGTTTCATCCAAGGTTGGATGAAATTTGTCTTCAGGTAAAACGAGAGGTTCAATCCTGGAAACGACGCAGTTGGAGGAGTCCAACACAAATACAAGATCCAGTGATCTATCAATTGAATTGCGTACAGGATTAATTTGAGTAAGGGATAAATCAAACAGACCATCAATAAAGCAATGTGACGAGGAGGGCAACAACACTGAGGACTCATCAGAAAGCGACCAGGAAATATCTGGTAAATTAAAGTCACCGAGAACAATGAGGGTATCTCTATCAGAAAGAAGTGAAGAAACTGCTTGAATTGCTTCCAAGTGATTATTATATGTAATTAAGTCGGAAAGATGTGGAATGTAAGAGCAAGTATCATAAGTGCAAAAAGATTTAAGTGAAATTTTGACACTAATAAACTCAATTTCATGAGCGGAAGTTAACTGAATAATTTCAGATGGAAAAGCTGAATGGACAGCAATAAGCACACCACCACCATTGCGGATAATCCGATCTTTTCTATAAATTGAAAATTTAGTGGAAAAAACCGAAGCGTCAGCAATATCTGGTTTGAGCCACGTCTCTGTAAAAGCAAGAACATGAAAATCAAAGGATAGACTATCTACAAAGAGTCTAGACAGTTTAGATTTAAGTCCTCTAACATTCTGGTAGGCCAGAATAAGGGACATAGTTAGTTTTTTGGCCCGTCAGTAGATGCTGACGTACCAGAAGAAGGTAGAAGTTTATTATTAGAAGACGGGGTGATAGCAGAGGGCAGTCGAATCGGAGGCCGATTTCTCTTTTTCGTATACTCCTTTATAATAAGGTGTTCCGGCCAAAAATCTTTTCTACAAATTTGGTCAAAAAGATTAGGCGGAACACTCACTTTAAATGACGAGATGTCACGGGTATATGAAAACCTAAATTTTTCCACCGCTATGTTTGAGGCCTGAGTTTTTGCCCGGATATGGGCTAAGACATCGTCAGATGTAGTGTTAGGGTCAAGCCTCGAAATAAATATCTGTTTTTTGGTTGGTATACCGACAAGTGAACTCGACACACCAGCAGGCACAGCAGCCACAGCACTGGGCGCTGAAGCTACCGCGGCTGACAATGCTTTACGAGCCCCTCTTGTCAATATCTGATTGGGAATATCCTTGGGGCAGGATATTCGCCCGGACAAATCAGAGACTACACCTGATATCGCGGTAACTTGCGTGATTCCATTACCGGGGGAAATTCCAATGGAATCCACACAATTTGCTGAAATCGGACTTTTAAACGATATCAAGTGCCGTGAATTCGGTGTGTTTGAGTCATTAGTCGTGTTCGGAACAGCGAGAGTAAGAGACACTGGCGGACCGGGGGACAAATTCCTAGGGATGGTCTTCTTTCGCTTCGGGGATTCGTTTAATAGTTTAAAACTATTAAACTGAGTTTCCAGTGATGAAAACTCATCCCGAAGCTTCATAAGACCAGCCGACAGGTTTTTAAATCCCTCACGAGTGCGCCTCATGAATACACGCATCTCTCTCTCGGCATCCCGACACGCTTCACAACTCCATTTGAGGCCCCCGCCATTTCCGAGGCTGTCTTTTACCTTGACTGTGTAACCAGCACATTTAAAATGCATAACGTTGTCACACAGCCAACAAAGCAAAAAATCTTCCTGGGCTTTGAGAGGGTGAGGGCACTTCTTATTTGAGCAGACCGACATTGTTAGATTATACTCAATTTTATTAATAGTAAATATTAATAACAGAAACATAAACTAACAGAAGTAAAAAAAGATTTATGTAAAAAATAGGGCGTATACGAACCAAAAATCCCACAAAAGGGTTAAGGTGCAGCAGCTGCTTTCAAGACGAAAGAGAAAAAAGTTAAGAGCAGTGAACGCACAACACAAAACAGATCACAAACGCGAGATTAACTAACACTAGAATAACGGGCGCTAACACAAGCAAATATAGAAAAGAGAGCAAGAACACGCAAACAACACTGTGTACAAAAGAGATCGCGAGTGCATGCAGGTAAAGCACAAACGAAAAAATCAAAGTTTATGAGACACAACAACAAAGCAAAGAGTTGGTAGTAACAATAGCTTTGATTTAATGTTTAGCAACAAATCGAAACGAAAGAACAATTAATTGTGATAGTTATTTAATAAAAAGCTTTTAAGCAATTTTGACAAAATAAAAATTCGCGATATAAACAGGAAAGAATTAATAGTGAGAGCGCCCAGAAAAACACGACCGGCAAGGTTGAGAGTTCAATTATCTTTGCTTCGGCTTGGCGGCATTCTTCTAACGACACAAATTTCAATAAACTGCACATAATAATACCTTTAATACTTACTTTAACTTTAAATCAAATTTACTTAAATGATAGTTAAGTTTTTCCCCGTTTTTTTATGAAGTGGCTTCATGTAGTCTAGCGTAATTTTTTTTACTCGATACCGCTCAAGAGGTACTTTTTAAGTACAAATATCGAAGCAAAAGTATCAATTATAAAATATCGGGATCAATAACGAATATACTCGATACCAATAAGTATCAATATTTTTTTCGTGTCCCTACACACAGTATACGGATATTTTCGGAATTCAAATCGAATCTATTTCAACAAATAACTTTTATGAGCAACAATTAAGGTTAAAGGATACAGAACCAGTGTACATAAAAAAACTATAGAATACCGCATAGTCATAAAAACTTAACTTCTAGCATTTCTTGCATTTCGCAATTATTACAGACGATTTATTAAAAACTTCGCAGAATATGCACGTCACATAACTAGATTATGTAAGAAGTCTGTAAAATTTGAATGGACTAATGATTGCCAGAACGCATTCGAATATTTTAAAAAGGCTCTAGTAAAACCAACTTTATTAAAATACCCAGATTTTAGTAAAGAATTTTGTATAATACCAGACGCATGTGAAACCGCGTGTGGAGCTGTACTAACACAAAAATATGTATATAAGCCACTCCCAGTTGCATATGGTTCACGCTCATTCACTAAAGGTGAAAGCAATAAATCAACAACAGAACAGAGTTAGCAACAATCCACTGGGCCATATCAAACTTTCGACCATACATATACAGTCAACATTTCACTATTAAAGATCACAGGTCACTTATTTATTTTCAATGACAAATCCCAGTTCAAAAGTATTTAGAATGAGACTAGATCTTGAAGAATACGACTTCACGGTAGTTACCTTAAGGGTAAATACAACTTTGTGGCAAATGCACTATCGCGGATATCAGTCTCTGAATTAAAAGAAATGTATAACAAAGTCCTGAAAGTCACTACCAGGCAACAAAATAGACAAAAAGACTGCGCAGTTAATAACGAAGAACTTTTGTCAAAGCAAAGTATTCAAAATGCTTCTAAGCCCAAAGTACATGAAGTCATTTGTAATGATGAAGTACGAAAATTAGTGTCCTTGCGTATAGCAGAATCAAAATGTTTATTAAAGCATGGAAACAAAGTTAAAGCAAGAATTAATGTTAGTGATTTGTATACCAATGGGATCTTCGACTTAGGTCAGTTTTTCCAAAGGCTTGAAATGAAAGCCGGTATACACAAAATCAACAAACAAAAAGATTTTTGAACTTTGCCATGCTGGTGGTTAAGATAACACCTGCCTTTATTATTTCTGCGTTATCGGGATCTTACCCAAGGTCAATATAAGCGGCTTCAAGTTGCTTACGCAAACTGTCAAGATCCGCTGTGTATTGTGAGGCCGTTTTTCCCTTTTGTTGGGCGTTTATAAGTTTGGCCTTTAACACGTCAGTGAATTCACCTATAACGTTATTATTCAATTTATTTATGATACTTGCAATTGTAGTATCATTTCGGACTTCATCGGGATCGTACCGTACCTTAACGGACAAATCCTCCTGGTTTCCTTTTGTTCGCTCGACAATCCTTAATGCCGTAACGAAGCGATTGAGTGAGGTATTTTGACTATAAAGCTCTGGGACCAGAGACGAAACTTGTCTCACATATTCTCTAACAGAGGCTATTTGGTCTGCCATTGTGAGTTCAAGATTGTCCTCATCAGGCATTGTGTCCTCATTAAGCACTATTGCCGACTCGGATTTATCCCTTCACTCGTTAAAGAATGCTCTGGAGGCACTCTTATGACCATCTGTAAGGGAATTAACATGTTTTTTAATAGCAAACGAATTTGCTGAAGTGTCTGAAAAATCGCGGCGTGTTTGTCAAAGGTGTTTGGACTAATTGTCCTATCTTGACTAAGACACCTAATAGACCTTAAAAGTTCCTCTTTCAGAATTCTGACGCAACAATCAGTCGGTCATTCTTTAAATATGAAAAAAATTTTGTTTTACCGGTATAATCGCACCTGTAGTATTGTTGCAAATGTCAAAATTGGGTTCTCTTCAGTTACTTCTTTGACTGAGACATATGGCAATGTATTTAATTATACACCTTTATCTATTTTCGAGCAATAGTGTGGAGAGCTTGTATTAAGCTCAAAAGTATCCATATATTCATATTGGCAGTCATATATTGATATGAACTCGCGCTGCTATCGAGCGAGCATCTGGATCACCAATATAAGATTGCTCGATAGTGCTTGTATACACATATGTTGTCATTCAAGGTAAGTTTTTTTTATTATTAACCGTGAGATAAATTTTTAAGATCAAATTTATGAGCGAAACTGCTAACTAGAGTTTAAGGATATGTACCTGGGATTCTACCACTTATATATCATTCAGCACATTGGCTGTAACTTTGGAGGCTTTTCCTCCCATTTTAAATTGTTCTTTAATAAAACGCGTATTTATCGAGTTGAAGTGAATTCAACAAAGTTGTAAGGACAAAAATTAATTGATTAAAAATTAATATCAAATTGAGGTACAAAATGTTCAAATGTTATGGACGTCAAAAAAAAAAAAAAAAATTAAATGTCAAATGTTACGGACATCAAAAAAAATATTCAATTGGATAACAAGAAAAAGAAAAAGGTTTTTCATTTCATTCGTTTTATAGCTTATACTCCAACATGTGTTAGTATAAAGCCCATAAAAATTGTTAGTTTTGTTCAAGCAGCGTTTGCACGCATCGGCTTGAGGGTTTTTTTTTTTTTTCGGGTGTAAGCCGAATTTGCGTTACTTTGCACCAATGCAAAGTTGCTCATCTAGTTCCTTCAAACTCTCTATGTAGAGTTGTCGGTCAGGAGGGCCATTACTTTTCCGCCCCGTTTCTTTTTTCTTTGATTTGGTTTCCTTTCTTGCCTAGCCCGGTACTCCGCTATTGTGAGTGGGCGTGGTCCATCCTTGGGAAGCACAACTAGAGCTTCTTCTAGTGTGGGTGCATCCCTTTGTTTGACAGAAGCAGCTCTTTCAAATGTTACTTCTTTCGTTGGTTGCCGGCCTGCAAGTGATGAGTTTCTTAGAAATTGGTTAGAGAGTCTGGCAAACGATGTAGCTTAGCACATTTGTTTTTTTACAGCTAGCCAATAAGTTTTTCCGACGTGTTATATGGTTTAGCACAGCTTGTAACATGTGTTGATTTAGATGTTCGTCAAGCTGTTCCATTCTAAAATCCTATGGAGAGTTGGTGACATAGGATGAATAATGTAACATGTATGAACTAATGTTTTATCTGAGAAATTTTGAAATTTTCAAGCGTCATTGCAAATTCGCAGTTAATAGCTATTAGAATAGTATGCAGACTCTCAAGTAACTCCAAGTCGAGTTATAAAATTGATGCAAATAACTTCGTATTTAAAAATGCTTTTCTCGCAGTGTTGCCATCGTTCGAGTTTCCACCCCCATTCGGTTTTGGCTTACCTACATGCAAATCCATCTTTTTTGTATATTTGTATATTTTTTTTTCAATCATTTCTAATTTGTCTTTTTCGTTTCTTACTTGCCATTTTATAAACTCCAATTTGTATGATATTTTGAGCAGCAATTCAAAAATGCGTATCCAGGCGTGCAGTTGACTTATTTCATATTGAAGATGCTGAGGGTTTGGCTTAAAAGAATTTGAGTCATAGGTTTCCATAAATTGTTTTGGGCCTGCACCACAAATTGAACACAACTGGCTAGATTTTGTGCCCCTTAAATCGATTATATCTTTCCCATCTATTAAAGCCATGTGAAGGTCGTTTAAGACAATAATCTTCTTTTTATTTGATATTGGTACTACACAAGGAGTCAAGTTTTTTATTTGAGTGCTCAAATCGTATTTCTCTGCAAGAATATGATCTTTTATTTCCTTTGCGAATTCCATTTTGAGCGGTCGGCAAAATATTACAGACTGTGGAGTTCTATTATTCCAAAAAATTGTTCCTGCTTCATCTATAAGCTTCAGAGGCATCACGGCAGTAACAAATACAGATTGATCAACTGTATCCGGTTCGTTCGCTTCAAATCTTATTTTGTACATACTGTGATATGCACATTTCGAGAGCTCACAGTACTCACCACTATGTCCAATATAAACTTCATATATACAAATAAACATAAATGCTACAATGCAACGACACTTTGTTTTTGTTGCGCCGAAATATAAACTGCCATGACTACCCTGAAGTACAGACAAGCCGCGTCAGCATGTTTCCCATGCAGTCACCGCTTGCATAATATATATGTATATGTGCAAACCACGCTCTAAACCAACAGCTGCATATTTACTGTTTACATATAAGATATACATACATATATGTTTATTTTATATATGTCGGAGATTAAGAAATAATGTAACTAATTATATTTGAATAAAATGTAAGGAATAACGTATAACATCATGTTAAAGAAGTCAGACAAGTTAGAATACGAAAGTCATGACAGGACATTACAGAGAACAATGTCAACCTTACTGGGAACTAGGTTCGAGACCCACAGAAGAAAAAATATATTGAACGACAAGGATGACGGACAACATGAATGCTGATGGGAACAATATTACCCCGTTTCTGACATTATAAGTGGGATTATCTCAGCTTCAAAATGATGCTGCCAGTGACCTGCGAGCAATTTTGGATTCGCAGAACTACAAATTTTTGGAAATGTTGAAGGCAATGCGAACTACGGAAAGTCAAAGCAAAACTTCTGTTTGTGCTTGGTGCAAATAGATATAAGTACACAAAACACCACTACATTCTACACAAATATTACTCGAATTATAATAAGTAAAAAATAGCAAATAATTCCCATATTGTAAACACATATGACCCATAATTAATAAGAAAATCTTGGGTAACACTCTCATAATACGTAATGAAAGGTGGAGATAAAATGACCTATGCAGCGGGACCCATATAAGTAGAGTCTAGTTCTTAGGCTAATTAAAATCAATATCTGTAAGCAACGGGTGTGCATCGCTGTGTCTTTGGCCCCCAATTACAATACAATTGTCAACCTTCGTGGTCCACCCAATTCAAGTGTTGGTTGCGACATCCCTATGCCACTAGATTATGTTCTAGGGCATCTTTATTATAATCAATAAAAATATAAATAAATATATGTCGGAAACGGGGTGGTCTTGTTTCCAGTAGCTTCTACATCGTCAGTCATCTTTTGTCTACGTATTGTTTCTTCTTACCGGGAGCTCAATGTGTTGCGACTGGTCTCGAGCAGGTCTCTTTCCAAAGTGAAGTTTCTTCTCGTTGGCCCTCTGCCTCGATAGCTTTTTCTTCACTTTTCTCGCTTGACACTCCTGTCACCCTTCTGCCTATCGCCAGTGCACCACACTAGTCCGATACAACCTTGTGGGTCTCGAACCTAGTTCCCAGTAAGATTGACATTGGTCTCTGTACTGTCCTGTCATGACTTTCATATTCTAACTTGTCCGACTTCTTTAACATGACGTTATACGTTAGTCTTTACATTTTATTTGAATATAGTAAGTTACATTATTTCTTAATATTCGACACGGCCTTCCTGACTATAACACGTCCTCGTGTGCAAAACTCTATATTAGATTGGTATTACGCTTTACTTCATGAACAAACGTATCTTCATCTTTGCAAATCAACTTAAACTTTAACGTATAGCACATTCAGTTGCTTCATTTTTTTGACTGAAACTACATAAATCCATATGTCTTCAAACGTCAGTTTCTTACAAAAACTCGCCGGTTTGGCTCTTCGTCAAATCACAACACAGTTCACAGGCTCTTGCCACCTCAAGTGACGATATGTACCTCCGTACCATGATCTCTCAACAGATCACACGTCCACGAGCAATGACACCCTTCATTGGCATGCCCATTGTCGCCAGGACCTAGCCCCTGTGTGCAATGTCCCCTGCATCTCACATAGCAGAAGTGACTCCTTGACCATCGTCTTTTTCACCGTGGTCAACTGCATCATCAAATTCTAGATCAACTTCTTGATCTGGCAACGAACGCAAACTCTCATGTGCATACTTATAAGTCCTTCCACTCGTCAATGATTTCAACAAGTAACGGTCACCTTTAAGCAACTCAATCACCACAAATGGTCCCTTGAATTTGGGGTCCAGCTTGGTTTGATGCTGTTCTTCACCTTTCAGCAAAACATGATCACCAATCTTATGTCTCACAATTTTGGCCTTATTCTTATCAAATTTATTCTTATCGTATACAGCATTTTTAATTATATTTTCCTTGTCTTGAATTCTTGCTTCGGCAACGTTAATTCTACCTTCGTCACCTATTGGCAATAAAGCCAATGGCCTCGCCTCTCTACCAATCAGCAACTCTAGTCGGCTAAACTTTGTCACCCTATTGGTGGTACAATTCATAGCTAACTGCACCTCATCTAAAGCTTCTTGCCAAGAACGTTTGCTTGCCTCTACTGCAGTTAGCCTACTCTTCATAGTGCTCATTACCCGCTCTACCTGTCCGTTGAAGGCATCCACCTGAACTATAACGTACTCCTTTAAGTCATTCTTGGTCACACTTAGTTTGCCAGTGATGTCAATATGAATAGTATGCCACGGAATCTCCACCTTTGGTATCGGATGCAATTCTATTTGCACTTTTCCCGATGCAGGTTTAGATAATTTGCACGTAATGCAGTTCTCAACAAATTTCTTGACATATGTACTTAGTCATGCTTTCGAACCAATATTGTTCGTATACCTTATCTAAAGTTTTCCTCCATCCTAAATGCATAATCGCTTCATGAACATGATTGATTACTGACCACTTAAATGCCCGAGGAATCACAGGTAAGCAACGAGTTCTTTTGCTTCTTTGAATCAAGCGGTGCAATACTCCGGCTCTTATTTCATATGTTTTTCGAATATTTTCGTGCATCTCACCATTGTTCAATTGCTGAACCGTCTTGGTTATATTTGAATCACGTCGTTGTTCAGCCAGCAGCCAATTGTCGGTAATCTCGGCAAGGTCAAGACGAATTTCGTTAACTCTATTTTCTTCATTCGTCATTATGTGAATCGGATTTCGTGACAGAAAATCCACGTGAGCCATTTGACTCCCCTTTCTGTATTCTACACTAAAATCAAAAGTCTGTAAATATGCCCACCAGCGATGCACTCTGGGTGTCAATTCTGTCTTTGTTTGGCTTGCTCTTAACGAGTTACAATCAGTAAACACTACAAATTTTTGACCACACAAGTAGTGTCGGAAGTGTTTAACGGCATTGTATACCGCCAAAGTTTCCAACTCGTACGAGTGATATTTTGATTCTGACCCCAAAGTGCATTTGCTATAGTTTTCGACCACTCTGCGCTTGCCTTCAATTCTTTGCATCAGAATCGCACCATAACCATGCGAACTGGCATCTGTTCTGAAAACCGTGGCACAAACTGCCTAAAATAGGATGCTAATCCAATAAATTGCCTTAGCTGAGTGATTATGTTGGGTATTGGCAGATCTGATAGAGCTTCTACTTTCCGCGGATTTGGTTTTATTTCGCCATCTCTAATGTAAAATCCAAGGTATTCAACACCTGTTTCTAGAAAATTACACTTTTTAATATTAAATGAAAAACCCGCATTTGATAAAGTTTTAAGAACAATTTTCAATCGTTCAAAAGCTTCCTCTTTCGAATTTGCTACTATCAATACATCGTCTATATAGACTACTGCAAATGAGTATGCTAACTCACCCAAAGCTCGTACTATAGCACGCTGAAATACTGATGAGGCATTTTTCAGCCCAAATGGCATTGCTAAAAATTCATATTGGCCCTCTGGGGTCACAAAAGCCGTTCGTTCAATAGAGTCCTCTTGAATCGGTACTTGGTAAAATCCGCTTGCCATGTCAAGACTAGAAAAATATTTGCCATCACGTAGTCTAGCTATTTGATCCGATATCAAAGGCAAGGGATACTTGTCACACACTGAATTCGCATTTAGCTCGCGGTAGTCAATACACAATCTATCACTACCGTCTTTCTTTTTTACTAATATCATCGGACTAGCAAATGGCGAATTACTTGGACGAATGCTATTAGCATTAATCATCTGCTGTATTTTATCTCTCACAAGTTCTTTTTCATTTATGCTTAACCTGTACGGTCGTCTCTGAACCGTTTTATTTTGATCAACTAAACGAATCTCTAATGAACCTGTAGTTACTCGTCTACTTGGAATTTCGTTAATGAAATTATTTGACTGCTCCATTAAAATCTCTCTCAATCTTTGCCTATCGGTCTCATTTAATTCAACATTCTTATTCACTAAATCCTCCAGAATTGTCACCATTCCCTCGTTACATGTCTCGTTACGAACAGTATTAATCGTCTTAACTTTGTAAATATTAAATTTGTTAGCTTCAATTGTAACGACAAAACCTAGGTGTAAGATTTCACGACCAACCATAATGTTGTACTTTAGACAATTGCTCGGCACTACATGGAACATAATTTCAATATTAAATTGGGAAATTTGCACAGTTGCCAAAATTTGCAAATTGCTTCTAACGATGTTATCACCAATGCCTCGTAAAATAACCAAGTTTTTAATTCTTTTGCCCGCAATCTTATTACTAATTGACTCTTTCATCAAAGAACATTCAGCTCCCGAATCAAAGAAAAACGGTAAGAGCTCACCCAGTTGACGCATTTCTCCTTTTGGCTCCATAACTAAGCACGTGTCCACTCGTTTCTCGCTGTTATGGATGCTGTTCGATGAAGTCGTCCTTCTTGAGCACGCTGAAGCGATATGACTAATTTCTCCGCACTTGTAACACGTTACCCCTGGTCTTTTGTACTGCTGGTTCGTCATCCTTTTGGATTTTTCGTCTGCTTCCTTCGTGCGGCAATGTATCATCTTGTGCCCGGGTTTTTTGCAATAGAAACACTTGCTTTGGTTTTGTAACTTCGGTTTCTTTCTATCTGGACCCTCTTCCTGCTCGGAACGATAGCTTCGTTTGGAATATGCGTGCGCTTTTAAATGTTGCGCGTTTTCACATTAGTTGTAAACAGCAACTTCTGCAAATTTGTGTCGGTGTTAGCTGTGTGTGCCAACACGAGTGATACCGCAATCTCCTCCAAATCCATCGTTTTAAACGTTGACAGCAATGAAGTCACTAGTCGGCTAGCATACACTGACACACACTCATTTGCCTCCGGCTTCCCGTTCAGAATTTTCAGCAAGATGGCGGCTGGCGTCTCTATTCCACCGAAGCGTTGTGTCAATAATTCCTTAAAAATTTGCCATGTCATCCCAACAAAACTAATTTGGGAGAGCCATTCCGACGCACTTCCAATCAATGCCTTGCTAAGTGACATTATTAAGGCACTTCCTTCCAGTGGATGTTCAGCAAAAATTATATCCACAGTTTTGCACCAAGCGGCAGCATCAGCTCCATCTGCATCTGGATGTAATGTTGGCAATGACGTTTTGCTTTGACCTTTCGCAGTTTGCATTGCCTTCAACATTTCCAAAAAATTGTAGTTCTGCGAATCCAAAATTGCTCGCAGGTCGTTGGCAGCATCATTTTGAGGCTGAGACAATCCAACTTCTGATGTCGGAAACGGGGTGGTCTTGTTTCCAGTAGCTTCTACATCGTCAGTCATCTTTTGTCTACGTATTGTTTCTTCTTACCGGGAGCTCAATGTGTTGCGACTGGTCTCGAGCAGGTCTCTTTCCAAAGTGAAGTTTCTTCTCGTTGGCCCTCTGCCTCGATAGCTTTTTCTTCACTTTTCTCGCTTGACACTCCTGTCACCCTTCTGCCTATCGCCAGTGCACCACACTAGTCCGATACAAACCTGTGGGTCTCGAACCTAGTTCCCAGTAAGATTGACATTGGTCTCTGTACTGTCCTGTCATGACTTTCATATTCTAACTTGTCCGACTTCTTTAACCTGACGTTATACGTAAGTCTTTACATTTGATTTGAATATAGTAAGTTACATTATTTCTTAATATTCGACATATACATATATATACCCTGCAATATTACTTGCGTTTTTATTTGAAACATTTTGGTGACCCCGACTTTGGTCAACAAGGCGACCAATTTAAACAACGTGCAAAAAGGACTTTGGTCAACAAGGCGACCAATTTAGTTGTCTTATTAACATTACGCTTTGGAAAAAATTGATATTCCTTTGCGAGGGCACGGTTTTGCAGTCTGGCAACAATCCGGGGTCACGAAATTTCGTAGCAATTGATCTTGGTGATAATTGCATTTGTGCATAGAAGTCAACATTGCGACTGTAGTACATAAAATACAATTTCTTCTGTTTGTGAGATAACTGACCGAGTCAGCACTTTGTCACCTAGTCAATTTGGCGACTAGAATCACAGCGGAAAAATATTCATATACAAAAAATTAATAAGACCAAGTCCATGCAACAACATTCTAAGCTATCGTGCTGTGTTGTTGAAAAAATTTAAAGTAATTGACTCCACAAAATATATATACATTCTGCGGGTTTGACAAGTGAATCAGTATTATGTCAATTGATAAACTTGATGACCAAAACCACCGTTGTCAGCAGTTTAACGGGCAACAAACCTAAAAGTAAACCCCTTTTGCGGCAGGTCCCGACGTATATCTGTGAAAGACAAGTCAGCATAAATTTATTGTGCATTACAATAATAAAGTAAAAGTGGATTGGGTAAATTAATTATTTACTAGAGCAATCAGCCAGACCGAAATTAAGGTTTGAATAATTTATACAAAAAAGAGCAGTTGTGATAAAAGCATAATCTTGACCACATATTAAGTGCGAGTCGGAGCGTACTTTTGTCTTGAACATAAACAAATACTCAAGATTAGCTAATATCATGGAGGAGATCTACGCTCAACAAATAGAACGGGGAGACGCCATTCAGTCGACGATCCGTAATTACAAAAAGGATTCTCCCGCAAGGAAGACGAAGGTGTCATATTTTGCAGAAAAATTGAATTGATGGAGTACATATGGGAGAACTTTGACAAAGGTCATCAGAGTTGATGGAAAAATTGAATCATCAACCATCTGACCACGACTACTTCAAAAAAGAGTACCACACCAAATGAAAAAGACGGTGGATGAAATCATAAAAATCTGGAAGGCTCCGGTACTCAAACTGGAAAAGGAATCAGAGGCCGATCAGAAAGGAGAGAGGCAAAAGATAGAGCCACTGATGCGCCAACAGAAGGCAATGATTGCATCATTTCTCCGAATTTTGAATCAGATAACATAATCTTAAAGATATTTGTAAAGCAATTATCATTGAAAACAGAAAAGGCATCGCTACGAATCGAAGGAGTAGGAGGGCAACCACAGATCAGCAGATCCAGAGTAAATGTACTTCTGAAATCAAAACACACCGATTTCAGTACAGCAGTGGAAGCATTTGTGTTACTGCACATTGTCGCAGATCAACCCACTGAAGCAATAACTCAAAAGTTTGACCTGCCGAAAAACATACACCTGGCAGATCCCAACTTTAACAAAACTAGTAAAATCGATTTATTACTAGGAGCAGATCACCATTTCTCAATTCTACTATCTGGACAAGTAAAACAAAATAAGTGTCCAACTCTCCAAAACTCAGAATTTGGTTGGATCATTGCTGGGAAAATAAATATGGCTACATCTCCACCTGCTACTTGTATGGTGGCGACCAAGCCTGATGAACTGTTGGAGCGATTCTGGAAACTGGATACCTTGGAACCTGAAAAAATATACAAAAGTCCAGAGGAAGAATATTGCGAAAAGCATTTCTTGGACAATTTACATAAAGCTGCAGATGGAAGATTGGTTGTAAAACTGCCATTTGCTGAAGAGTCTTCATCGTTAGGGGAGTCTCGTGATGTGGCTGTTAGGAGATTCCTATCACTGGAAACGAGGATGAGCCCAGAAATAAAGGCAGAATATGTGAAGTCAGAAAGAATATGAACAGTTTGAAAGAAGTATTGCCAGAAAGAATACAAAAGCAGCATTACTTCATACCTCATCATTGTGTACTGAAACCTGATAGTACCACAACCAAATTAGGGGTGGTATTTGATGCTTCATGTAAGATATCTTCAGGAAAATCCTTGAATGATATCCTGTACCCAGGACCAGTGGGACAAAGTCAGCTGCTTTCAATCCTACTGAGGTTTAGGACCCATAAATATGTCTTTACTGCGGACAAAGAGAAAATGTACCGGCAGGTATGGATTAATCCAGATGATCAATTCAACCAAATGATTGTCTGGAGATAGAGCCCAAACGAGGAACTGAAATATTATCGTTTGAAGACAGTCACATATGGAACAACATCGGCACCGTTCCTCGCAACAAAAAGTTTGGAGTATTTGGCAATTAAAAACAAGGAAAAATTTGCCGCTGGAGCAACAACACCAAAAGATGACTTCTATGTGGATAATTGCCTTACCGGAGCAGACAGCTTCGCAGAAGCACTGCAAATCAGGCAAGAGCTGGTTAAAGTCCAGTTCAATCTGAGAAAATGGTGCTCAAACAATGCGCAGCTACTAAAAGACATCCCAAAGGACGACATATGCAGCAGCATTAATTTAGGTGATGCACTGGAACAATTAAGTGTGAAAACTTTAGGCATAACTTGGACGCCTAAAGAGGACAAGCTTTGTGGAAAGGCCCAGCGACACATGAGAGGAAACACAAGACGTGTAATCCTATCAGAAATAGGGCAAATATTTGATCCATTGGGACACATTGCGTCCATTAAATTGGAAATGGATGCCGATTTACCAGCTAATCTGGAAAATCAGTGGGAGGCATATCGTGCGGATTTGCAAGAATTGAATCAAATGCAAATACCCAGGCACATATACGACAGAAAGGTGCCAACTTCGCGTCAAATACACACCTTTGAAGACGCTTCGGAAAAGGCATATGGAGCTGCTGTATACATCCGGGCTGCATACAAAATCGGACAGATTTCCGTGAGACTACTATGCGCAAAGTCACGAGTAGCTCCATTGGAAAAGCAATCATTGCCGCATCTTGAGCTATGTGCAGCAGTGCTGCGAGCAGAACTTACAAACAGAGTTCAAAACGATCTCCAAATGGAAGCAGAAAACGTTGAAGCCGTTCTATGGTCAGATTCAACAATTGTATTGTCATGGATTAACTTTCGGGCATCTAATTTCTATACGTTTGTGGCAAACAGACTCACAAAAATGCATGCTGTCTCCAATCCAACACAATGGCGGCATGTATCGTCAGCCCTGAACGCTGCAGATGTTCTATCGAGAGGGATACCGGCATCGCAACTAAGCACGTACAATTTATGGCTATATGGACCATTATACTTGCTCGGACCACGATCCTGCTGGCCAGCACCTTTCAAACCATCGGAACCCACGGCTGATACTTCAGAACGGAAAACCAAGGTATTCAGCATGGCAGCAGTGAACAACAAAGTTAAAAACGAAATGGATGATGCATGGATATGTAAAATAAACCACAAGAATTCATTCTACCGACTGCAGCGAATCGTCGCATTCGTTCGCAGGTTCAGCAGCAAGCTTGAAGTAGAGGAATTGGAGGAAGCACGCAAGATCATCATCAAACAGATTCAAGAATCGGAGTACGCTTATGAGTTGCGTCACCTGGGGCAACGTCCAGAACAACCACTCCATAGTAAAAGCTCTTTGGCAACATTACCACTAATATTGGACGAAAACTCTACCATTAGAGTCGCAACTAGATTGCAACAAGCTCCCGTACCAAGGGATACAAGAAACCCGTATTTGCTTCCTTACGGGGATACAATGGTAAAGATGATTCTTCAAAAGCTACATGAAGAAAATATACATTGCGGGCAAGAGGCCCTTCGTGGTATTGCTCGATAGCATTATCACGTTATCAAGATCAAGTCAATGATCAGAAATGTAATTCAAAACTGTGTAAGGTGCACAAGATTTCGGCCACAACGATTTAAACAAGTCATGGGAGACCTACCGGAGTATCGATTCTCACAAGCTCGACCGTTTCTTAACGCAGGTGTTAACTACTGCGGACCTCTCTGGATTCACCACAAGGTGAGAGGAAAAAGGCCAGACAAGGCATACATAGCAGTGTTCGTATGCTTTGCAACTAAGGCTATATATTTGGACCTGGTGGGCGACTTATCCGCATCCTTATTTTTGGGCGCACTACGAGCAATCCACAAACTGGCTCTACTACTTCCAAACGCAAAGCCAGGCGAAAAGCGGAAATTGAACATTTCAGATGAAGATAATGGGCAAACAACCAAGAACATGGAGGAGCATAGCGAACCAAAGCCAAAACGCATCGGTACAGCACTACCAACTCTAGCAGTGACAATTTTAATGATGTTATTTATCCTACCATTGGCTCTGCCGCAGTCAGTAAACATAACACAATTTGACAATAAACCAGGCATATACTACGAAAAAATTGGAATATCTCAATTTACTGGATCTGACTTGACCATTATTGCGTATTATGATTTAAATACGTATTTGCAATGCAACGGCACTTGCATCACATCTTCGACGAAATAATAACAGGAAATGAATTTCTGCACATTAAGCGGATGAAGCGAGCTCCATTGGAAATTGTTGGGTCCATCGCCAAAGAAATGTCACAAAAGATCAAATAGGTGAAAGTCAATGAAGAATATTTAATGACGTTGATGCGAAATCAGACATCAATTATTGACTCAATTACAAACATATTTAAAAGAGATGAAATAACTATCAAGAAACGCTTCACACAATTGGATCAGCAAATGAGTGACCTATCAAATACAGTATCAGATGCAGTAAAGTTGCTCCAATGGTACATTACCATGACTACTCAATTATCTTTGATAGCGGCAAACTTGCAAAGCATACAGGCAGAATTTACCCATGTGTTAACTGATATCCACCACAACCAGATTAGCCCACTTCTACTGTCCCCAAAACAACTACACCAACATGCAGCACAATGAAGAGCTCATCTTCCACCCAGATTGGCGTTGCCAGGCTCGGACTTCTCGTGTCCACCGAGACCCTGGAATTACATAACTTAATTCCCATTCCTACAATCGTTCATCATGGGATCATGGTCATGGATGTTGAAATCCCAATTATTGCAGTAAATAGACACAGAGACCAATACATTGGTCTGTCGACAAAGGACCTGGCACAATGCTACCCAATGAAGGAAGAAGAATACATTTGTTTCGACAAACAAACAACTTTCACTACTAATAGTAGTTGCGAGTTTCAATTGTTTAGAGAAAAGACGTCATCAATGTGCCATATCAAGCAAACCAACAAGCCGTTTGTATGGTACGACCTACATTACAAAAATCGCTGGATATTTGACACAATATCGCCTATGGAACTATCAGCAGTATGCGACGAAAACATGATCAGCGTGACCATTAATCAAGGAGGTCTCTTAGTTATGGATCCAGGATGTGAACTAAAACACCCCGCACTTCAAGTTTCTGGTCACCGTGTGGAAACTGCCGGGTTGCTGAAATTATCATATGCACGATTTGGTAACTTCTCATCTGGCACAGTACCAAATATAACGAAGGCCACCTTGATGAACAATACTTTGCAATTGGGCTCTCTGGAACTAGAGAGTTTAAGCAATCAACTATTAGCCACGACCCAGATGAATCTACCAAATGAACTTGAAGTACCCCACCATCACCATTACATCTCATATGCAACACTGGCAACATCCGTAATATTACTGGTTGCATATGTAATAAAGGTGCCAACATGAGATGTCCCAACAAAAAGAAGGAAGAGAATCTAACAAACTACAGTCATCCAGTTCACAGGAATTCGGGATCAACGTAGAGTAATGTTGAACAAGTGTTCAACGGCCGGGAGTACGTTGGTGCTTGGTGCAAATAGATATAAGTACACAAAACACCACTACATTCTACACAAATATTACCCCAATTATAATATGACATGTGACCCATCTATATATATAAAAGAAAGTCGGTTTTGTTACAACACTTATAACTCGAGATCTGCTGGACCAAATTTCATGGTTTTTCATTTGTTGGATTTGTCTCCGCCCCGATTAGCAGAGTATATCTTAAGAGTGCTGAAAAATTGTCTAAATGACGGTAAATGCAGATTTTAAATTTTAACAGATTGTTTTATCAGATTACCGTTGATATATATGTCAAAATTTAAAATTGTTTTAGACATTAATTTGTGCAAATTATAAGCGATTGTGTATTCAGTATTACTATTAATAAAAATGCCGCGTCCTAGAAGATCTAATCTTTCCCAGCGGACCCGTAATGAAATTAGGCAACGGAATATCGCGAGTCAATTATCTGACGAAGAACGAGAAATCGCCCGAGAAGAGCGCCGCGTTAGTATGGAGCAAAGAAGGGCCTTAATTCATGCTTCTCAAAGAGACGCAGCCCGTGAAACGAGAAATCATCGAGCTTATTGTGCTGGTGAACAGAGGAATAATCTTCGAAGTGCAAGAAGAAATGGTTCAAGTATTGATTCGAATCGAGCAGCGATTCGATATAATTGCACCATCGACTACGCCTTGCATCGTTTAGTTTCCATTGGTCCAATTTGCCAGCATTGTGGCGCATTGAAGTTTGCTGGTGAAACGCCCGGTTTGTGCTGCCTTAGTGGTAAAGTAACATTGCCATCAGTGGTCCCGCCACCAGAGCCATTGCGTTCCCTGCTTTATGGCGAAACACTAGAATCACGACATTTTCTAGCGAACACTCAAAAACTTGGGGCGGAAATTATTGAAGAACACGGATATAGTTCGACATTTAAGGTAAAAAAATTTGGAATGTATTTTGTTAGATTTCTGTAAAAAGAGTTTGTTTACAGATTCAAGGCCAGATTTTCCATCGCATTGGATCATTGCAACCTATTGAAGATGCACAGCACAAATTCTTGCAAATATACTTCATGGGCAATATGGAAGAACAACTTCACAAGCGTCAAGGGATCAACACAGCTACAAAAAGAGCAATTCACCAAGATTTGCAGTAAATGCTGCATGAACATCATGCATTGGTCAGGCTGTTCAAGACTGCTTTAGAGCGCATGCCAAGTGATGACTATAAAGTCGTAATCAGAGCAGATATCCTGATTGTTGGCGAAAACTTGGAAGCACGCGATATTGTTCATACACGACGCAATACTAGGCAACTACAGAGAATATATGAAACGCACCGTTCATATGACGCGTTACAATACCCGCTGATGTTTTGGCAAGGAGCCGATAGATATCACTTTTATATCTAAATGATTAATCCATTGAATGGTAAGATCAATATCATTGTTTTCATTTTAACTTGATATACATTTTATTGTGTTTGCTTTTGATACGCAAAAAAGTTATCACTTTTAATTTAGTAGAGAGTAGCTGTAAGAGTCGTAAACCTATTAGGTTTTCTAAAATATAATTTTTACTGTATTTGTTTCAGGTGAGGAAACTACCAAGAAGGTTAGTTCGATGAATGACTTTCATCCGTTTGAATCAAGCTAAATTGCGTTCGGAAGAGTATATTCATTTACAATTGTAATGTTGAGTATTGCAATTCGGTCAAATCTATTAAATACATTTGCAAATATGTCACGAAAGAAAGCGACATGGTGGTTTTTGGTATCCAAACACCCAATATCAACGATGAAATCACGCGCTATCAAGTGGGTAGATATGTGAACTGCAATGAAGCAATTTGGCGTATATTCTCATTCCATTTTCACGAACGTTATCCCACTGTTGTACATTTGTGGGTGCATCTAGAGTAGGGTCAGAGAGAATATAAAATATTTTTGTACTTCTATCTATATCCAGTTGACTTAAGAGCTATAAAAATTAGCCACTGCAACGCGTGGCCGGGACAGCTAGAAATTAATAAGTAAATCTCGGGTAACACTCTCATAGCAGTTATTGGCTATCAATTCAATGAGTACCCCTGCTAGGGTCAGCAATAACCAATACGCTGCTGACCTAGCAGCTACGTAATGAAAGGTGGAGATAAAATGAACTATGCAGCGGGACCTATATAAGTAGAGTCTAGTTCTTAGGCTAATTAGAATCAATATCTGTAAGCAAGGGGTTGCATCGCTGTATCTTTGGCCCCCAATTACAATACAATTGTCAACCTTCGTGGTCCACCCAATTCAAGTGTTGGTTGCGACAGCCCTATGCCACTAGATTATGTTCTAGGGGCATCTTCATTATAATCAATAAAAATATAAATAAATATACATATATATACCCTGCAATATTTCTTGCGTTTTTATTTGAAACAACTTCATTGCCAACATTTAATCCAGATGCAGATGGAGCTGATGCTGCCGCTTGGTGTAAAACTGTGGATATAATTTTAGCTGAACATCCACTGGAAGTGCCTTAATAATGTCCCTAAGTAAGGCATTGATGGGAAGTGCGTCGCAATGGCTCTCCTAAATTAGTTTCGTTGGGATGACATGGCAAATGTTCAAGGAGCTATTTACACAACGCTTTGATGGAATTGAGACGCCAGCCGCTATCTTGTTGAAAATTTTGAACGGGAATTTTGGAATTTTGTTGTTTACAACTAATGTGAAAAGAAGCCATCGTTCCGAGCAGAAAGAGAGTCCAGATAGCAAGAAGCTTAAGTTACAAAACCAAATCTAATGCTTGTATTGCAAGGAGCCCGGGCACAAGATGATAGATTGCCGCATAAAGAAAGCAGAGGAAAAATCCAAAGAACCAGCAGAACAAAATACCAGGCGTAACGTGTTACAAGTGCGGAGAAATTGGTCAGATAGTTTCAGCGTGTTCAAGAAGGACGGCTTCCTCGGGCATCTGCCATATCGAGTAAAGAACAAGTGCTTAGTTCTGGAGCTAAAAGAAGAAATGTATTAACTGGGTGAGCTCTTTCCATTTTTTTTTTGATTTGGGTACCGAATGTTTTTTCAATTTACACATATTTGGGCAACTGTAAAGTGTTCACAAATTCATATTCACAAGGTTAAAACAGTAAATTCTGTTCATAACTCTGATTAAAAGATTGGAAAAATCAAATAATTTCTTGAATTAGAGACAAACAGAGACGTGCGTACTGCTTAACCGTAAATGAAAAAAAAAACTTAAGAGACATTTGATTGGTGGTAGCGTTTTAGTGAAAGATGAAGAACGGCATCAAGCCATTTGTGGTGGTGGTTATGTTAATTGAAAGTAATCAGACCTTGTTGAAGTCATTGAAAAGTAAAAGAACTTGTAGGTATGCTCATCAAAGTTTGCGTTCATTGAGTTTGATACTGATGCAGTTGACCACGGTGAAAAAGACGATGGTCGAGGAGTCACTTCTGCTATGTGAGATACAGGGGACTGTGAACTGTGCGGTGATTTGACGAAGAGCCAAATGGACGAGTTTTAATAAGAAACTGACATTTAAAGACATATGGACTTATGTAGTTTCAGTCAAAACAAATGAAGCAAGTGAATGTGCTATACGTTTAAGTTTAAGTTGATTTGTAAAGATGAAAAAACGTTTGTTCATGAAGTAAAGCGTGATACCAATTTAATGTAGAGTTTTGCACGAGAGGACATGTTATAGTCAGGAAGGCCGTGTCGGAGATTAAGAAATAACGTAACTTATTATATTTGAATAAAATGTAAAGAATAAAATATCACATCATGCTAAAGAAGTCAGACAAGTTAGAATATGAAAGTCATGACAGGACATTACGGAGACCAATGTCAATCTTACTGGGAACTAGGTTCGAGACCCACAGGGTTGTATCGGACTAGATTGGTGCACAGGCAGGAAAGTGACAGGAGTGTCAAGACAAGTAAAGAAGAAGAAGGTCTCGAGGCAAATTGCCAACGAGAAGGAACTTCACTTTGGAAAGAGACCTGCACGAGACCAGTTGCAACTCGCTGAGCTCCCGGTAAGAAGAAAAAATATATTGAACGACAAGGATGACGGACAACATGAATGCTGATGCGAACAATATTACCCCGTTCCCGACATATATTATATATTAAACAACGAATATACAAAAGGCAGTGCTGCCACTGCGGACAACGCCGCATTAATAATTAATTTTAATATAGAAAGGAGATGAATAAAAGTGTTCGGAGCGATAACAACAATCGCTCCGATTCAATCAAAACTAAAACTCCCCGTGAAGACTTTTCTAATTTTACATGGTGATCGTGACTTATTTCAAAGCAACCTGAACATCAAGGGACATAGAGCAGGAGAGACAGTACATGGCTGGAGAAAAAAAACGGAAAAACGCAGTGAGTAGAGTGTGATGTGTACGAAAAGAAGCGGTGTCTTCAAAAGACTTAAAGCCAGAAAGGCAGAACTGCTAAAGCTGTTAAACAGCAAAAATTTGATAAATTGGAATATCTCTTTGTAATAGACAGAACACGATCTAGCCCCAAGCATTTATTACTAAGTAACCATGTTATTGTTCTGGCTCCGCTTTGGGGGTGACATTTATTAGTATGTAGTGGTCAGGGTTAGCTCTGTTGTCTTCTTCTAGCTTTCTCATAGGTAATTATAATACGAATACCGAGAAATTAAGAAGTCAATGCGCTAACGGGTATTCCTTTTAGCTAGTTGTACTGTTGAGAATACACTACCAGGAGTGTGACTAGATTCGAGGGTGCGCATTCTTGCTATGCTCGGATATAGCTCGTCGGATCGGTCGGAGTTCTTTCTCACCTACTCACACTGCACTATCATTATTAAAGAAATGATAAATGAAAGAATTCATCATTACTAAGAAAAGAAAGAGAGAAGCGTCATAGATTTAAATATGGAAAGCGAGGAAACAAAGGTGTTGTTTGTCCCTCTTCTTTACCCACCCTTACATGACAACAATACGGTTACCCTTTTTGTTGTACTACATCACATCAAAGTCGATGGGTATATTAGACAAACGGTTCGGTAGGAAAAAAAATCACAAAATCATTTCTACTTCAGAAATATAATGCATTACTTGATGATTTTAGATACTTCAAAAACAAACAATAGATATTTATATAACTTCCACAATTCTTTCTCTTATTAAAGCATTTAAGTTTCTGCCGCAACAACAAAACAATTATATATATATGTACATATTTATATATATGTATATATATAGGTACATGTTTATCAGCTTAACTAACTATTAACTATAGAGAACTATTTTTTTTTTTTTAAAGACGAATTTAGAAGCGACGCATGGAGATATTTCTTAGGTGTGTCAAATATTAAAGATTATAGATATGGTTGATGTTGATAAACAAATCCTAAATTTAAGATAAAAAGAAATAATATGTTTGGTTACCACTCACGAATTTCATTAAATCTCATGAAAGCATTTCCTTGTCGTATCGTTGGACCCAAGATGACGAAGAGGTGGCTATATTACCGTGGGGAATAAAAATATAGGATTACCAAACAAGAAAATTCAAAATGCTTCAACAAACAAATTATTATACTGGATAGTCGGCACTCCTTGCATCGTTTTCAAAAATTTATTTATAGAATTCTTTTTTTTTTACTTAATTAGAAATTTCTTAAATTTGAATTGAGTTTAAGATTGAACAAAAGTTAAAGCGGAAAAGTTAGAAATTAAATTTGAATCGAGATTGACTTAATTATTGAATTCTATTACATAAGAAAAGTTTTAATTAAAAATTATTATTGCATATGTAATATGTAAAAAAGAAAATATCCACTTGTAAGCTTTTCACAAAACAAATCTTTCAATTTCTCTTCTTCACTTTCTGCAACTTTTACAAGCGACCGAGGTGGAGTATAATTATATAATTACGTGACAATAAACCCAATACAATTTCTCTTGTAGATTTAGAAAATCTATGCAGGGTTTAAATAATTTATCCGAAAACAACTCATTTATTGTTTGGCAATTAAGTTGTCGTCTTTTGTCCCGCTGCGTGCATTCTCGTCAGCTTGACTGTACCCGGCCCGCGCCGTTGCGCCTTGCCTTTTTAGAATTACTTGTCTTCAGCCATCCAGATACAGCTGTGTTGAAAAAAATATTAGGGCTTCCGAGGCAAACGCGCTCCAAATGCCGGTAATATATAATGTAAAATGTCTTGCTAAGACAATAAAGACATTAGGTATGAAAACCAAGAATAATAATTTTATTTAAAATACCTTCTTTTTGATAGTTTTCACACACAGAAAAAATTTGATTGACTGGGCTGGTAAATTTAATTATACACGGTCAATATAAAATATATATGTGTCGGAGAAGGAGACAATTCCAATATGTTTCCGGGTAATTCACCTTGCTTTTTAATCATTTTTATAATAATCGGTGAGACTGACTAACTAGTCTTGACTGCCACGGCATCACACCAGACCACACTCGATGACAGTTTGGCTGTCATCTCGCTCAAAACCACAGTCACACCACCAATGCTAAGAACAACTGCATGACTAAGCAGTTAATGTCAACTTCTATGACTCGATAATCAATGTCAAACTAACATGACAATTATCACTGGTACAATTACATGACATAGTTCCCTGTAATTGTGTCTAATGTTACCAGACCAATATTATGAGAATACAATAGAGATGGACATTAAAGTCCTCAAATGGAAAAAGATATAAGATACGGTACCAAAAGGTATTCACAAATGTGCAATACCCTATTTCATCTCCGACATATGTATATATATTTTTATATATGTAGAACTTAGTTAATTTCAATCAATTTATTAATTCGATCAATTAATTTATTAATTTTGCAAGACAATAATTTAACCACAACTGAATGCATACACGGTAACTTCTGAAGTGAATGATGCAATAACTCACGCCATGTAGGCGACTGCCAAAAAAAAATGCGTGAAGAGCTTTCTATCGGGTCTTTTCTCAAAAGCAATCGACGTGGCAATTTATAATTTGCTCGCTTTTCGTGTATGAATGAGATGCGTTATCGTATAACTCACATGTGGACCATTCTAACGGTAGTTAAAGTTATTAGTTGGTTCTAGAAGTTTTTAACAGCTGATCTTGTTTTGGTATGTGTCTTGGCTAGTGTCTTTGCTAAGATTTTTGCTAATGTTAATTTATGTATATAAGTTTGACAATATTTTGACTTGAATTAAAAATCCGTCCACTACATCTTTCAAGATACAGTTCGAAAAAGTCAAACACAAGCCCCCCACACATCCACCTACCATAAAATTTTAAACATTTCTAAAGAAAAACTAATAAAATCTCCACCCCCATTAAAAGAGATACCAAAACAGAAGAGGACATGCCCAAATGACTGCGAAGGGCCTAGAAGCCATCTCATTGTGAGTTCACCTGTGCAGCTAGCACCGGTCCCCCACCATAAAAGACGCCTACAAAGCCAGCGACTGCGCTTCCAAGGGCGCCTAACCCAATAAAAATTTTAAGTGCACTACTATGCATAAATAATAATTCAAAAAAAAGGAACGTCATTATTTTAACCCTTAATTTTAACTATAACCCTCAAGCAGATGCGTGCGAACGCTGCTTGAAAAAACTAACAATTTTTGTATGCTATTACTAACACATGTGGTTGGAATAAACATTGTAAAACTTTAATGAAATGTATACTTGAATTGTGAGCCAACCACATGATCAATTTCCCTACTATTTTCCACGTCTCTGTCACTGCAGCTAGCAGTTGAAGAAATATTCATATATATGTATAAATATATATTTGAAAAAAAAAAATTGTTTTTACTCAGAAATTTGAAAAAAAAAATTTTATGTTTTGAAAAGTATATATATTTCAAAGGGAACGAATAAAATTACAAAAATAACTAAAAATAACTAAAGCATTATGAGATCAGGCGTATGTAAATTGTCATTATTTATCTGCCAATTGAATGTTAGGTATGGAGTGGAAACAGATACATGCTACATTACAGGATATAAAGAAAATGTTTGATAAATCGTATTAATGTATTTCACAAAACAGAAATATTCTAACTGACACTATAAACAAGCATGCAGAGATATTAGTAGAGTGCTTTAATGAAGCACGAATTCTTTTACATAGCATTGAAAATCATGAAGAACTAGATGACCCGGCGAACTTCGTTCCGCCTTAGCGTTGAAATGATGCACTACTTTATTTTGTATTGCTGACCTATCTTAGTTATGAGTACCTATTCAATTTGAACTGAATCCTCCATATAAAAATGAATCCATAATTTCCTGGTCCCGTTATACCTGAAAATGTATCATCTAGTATTTTCATAATAGTGTGTATTTCTTAGGATTCATTTAAACACTAAGCTCTGTACTCTTCACTGCTTCTCTTTACTCTAATGCTTTTTGATAAACAATATTTTTAGTTTTATGTTCTGGCGCGTAAATAAATAATGTTGTTGGTTTTCCGACACGGGAACAGGCGACATATAATTGGCCATGTGAAAAACATGGATTTTGTAGGTTGATGCCACATACACTTAGCGACTGCCCTTGCGATTTATTTATTGACATTGCAAATGCAAGCCGCACTGGAAACTGTAAACGCTTAAAGCTGAATGGCATGTCGTTCGGTATCATAGGGATGCGTGGGATTAAAACATCGTCGCCTTTGTACTTCCCTTTTAAAATTGTTGCTTCGATGACATTGTTCAATAATTTTTTCACCGCAAGCCGGGTGCCATTACACAGACGTGGCTGGTTTATGTTCCGTAACATAATAATTACTGATCCGATTTTTAGTTGCAGATTATGAGGTGGTAAGCCGGGTAATTCCAGCGAATTTAAAAATTCTGTTGGATAATTGACAACATCATCATCATTAGTAACGGAATCAACTGATTTGTAATTCTTCGATTCGCCAGCTATTTTCTCTTGAATCTGGAAATTCATTTCGTTCACATCAACATTTTTTGCGGCCAATATAACACGTTCGCTTAACCAATCGTGATTTACGTAATTTTGAGCTATGTTTGGGAAAACCATCTCCATGATTCACAAAAGTTACAAAAATTGGTAGGGAATGTAATGTATCCCGATGATGTATCAACAGCAATATTACCATTACCAAAAAATTTATAGTCTTGATCAGGCATTGGCAATAAGGAACCTGTTCGATGATATATTTGACCCTGAATCTGCAAGAATAGCAAATTTTACCACCATGTGGCTCGCAAAATACTGCCACAATACTTTACATCCATGACAGCTATAGGTAGAAGACGTAAAAAACTTCTTTGCCATATGTAGTAAAACTAAAAAAAATGTTTACCATTATAATTACTTACTTTGAAAATAGGCATAAAATTGTCTCGAATAACCTTTGTTGCCCCAAATGATGTCATTTGAAAGCAATTATTGTACTGCTGGATTTGAGTCAAAAAATGATGAGAGTCTGGACCAATTCCAGATACCAATGAACGTAGTGGCTCTGGTGGCGGTACCAATGGCGTCAATTTGACTTGGCCGCTGGCGCAACACAACCCAGGGGCTTCATTTTTGAATTTTAATGCCTTGCAATGTGGACACACAATACTCATTTGTCCAATAGCAACAATTTTCGCTGAACTGTAATCAATTGCCACATTATAACTGAATGCAGCTCTGTGGGGATTAAACACAAAATTTCTTTCTTCAAATCGATTCCGTTCAAGTTCATTTCGCGCTTCGCGTTGCTCATCAGTTTGATTTGCTCTTATATATCTTTGATTTGACGTATTTCGAGTTCTGCGGCCTAAGCTTGTACGTCTGGTTGCTGGCATTGTTAAAAACGAAAATTCAATTGCAAATATTATAATTTTATGAATAAGTTTTTGTGGATTTCAAATCGAACTTTTTCTTTATTTGACTCAAACTGATTTCTGTAAACAAATCGATTTTTAAAAGGTTGCTACGACTATTGTCTTGCCAAAAATTGCGTATAAACCATGGCATGAGAGATTTTCTTAACATTTTTTAACGTTAGAACCTTCTCCTAATAATAACAAATCCAACAAAAAAGGAATTAGTGAAATCGGTCCATCGGTTCACGCGTGATGTCGTGACCAAGGAAAACGGCTTTCATTTTTATATATATAGATATGGCAACCTATTAATCCATCGTAATCTTTATGGAAATTATATTCTAAGAACTCGCATGTATAGTTTTCGTTATTAAATTCTCGGATTTTTACCTTATTACCTCTGATTTCTAAATTGATATTGGTTTTCCATTTAGGATGGCACACATTCTCATTAACAACGCTGAATTCTGCTCCAGTGTAAATTATTGGTAGTATAGGTATCGTCTCTATGAACTAGTATACGATTGTGTAATCTGTTAGAAACTTCATTTATTTTGTTATTCTTTGATGTCGATTCCACCCGACACATCTTTAACATATCTATCAAAACATCGCTGCTCTCTTTCTCGCCAAAATGTTTGATTAAAATTTCTTTTCAGTTTTTCCACTCGCTAATATTTCCATATCTATGGAGCACTGTTCCACACAATCCGATGCATTTGTTTTTAATAAAGCTGAACAGAATATTTCTTGTACCTTCGTCAAAAATATTAATTGTAGGCAGAATAATTTCTATCTGTGATATGAAATCTGGCAGCTAATTTTTATCGACACCTTCAAAACTTTGAATGTTTTTGATGCAATGTATTGTAGAGTTAAGCGCAGCTACGCTATTTTCATTCATTTTAGTACTAGGAGTGTTTCACAAAAAAAAAAAAAAAAATCAATTTAGCTAGCTCCTATTATTTTAACTTATTTTGATATGCTAAATATGATTGCTATTTACTTATAACACAACTGTATTCTTTGTCAATTCTTGTTCTTTTTTTTTTCTTTGATAGATGTGGGTAAGAAGGTGTGTAAATGAGATAAAGCTTTGCACTTATTTTATTTGTGTTCCTCTGTACGCTGTTACTAATGATCGATTGGTATTAAGCGAAGAGGTGGAGGCAGAACTTATCTGTGTTCCTCTTAGGGTCTCTATTTTTATACCCTGTACCCATAGGGTAAAACGGTATATTAAAGTCGCTAAAATGTAAGTAACAGGCAGAAGGAATCGTTTCCGACCCCATAAAGTATATGTATTCTTGATCAGCATCAACAGCCGAGTCGATTGTGACATATCCGTCTGTCCGTCCGTCCATATGAACACCTAGATCTCAGAGACTATAAGAGCTAGAGCTACCAAATTCGGTTTGTAGATCCGTCTAGTGTGCAGCCAGATCAAGTTTGTTTCAAATTTTTGCCACGCCTACTTCCGCCCCCGCAAATGAAAAAATAAAATTTTAAAATGAATTTACTAGAGCTGTATTAAAGATATCGAATACTTATTTGGTAGACATAACTATATATATAATTAAATATTTTTAAACTGCACTAACTGACCAAATTTCGTTCAAATCGGATAATAAACATCGGAGATATAGCCATTTGCATTTTGTACTGAATTGCTAAGGCGACATTGGCAGGTAAGAAAGAGCAAGATAGCATGCGTTCGCTGCTGCTGCATGTTAAAGCGAATTTTGTTTCGAATTGATTGCGATTTCGAGGGTGGTCGAAATTTTGTTTAGTGCCTACGCAAATTGAGATAGTTTAAAATTTTTTCCACGTCCACTTCTGCCCCCGCAATTTGGAAAAAACGAATTAATAGAGCAGTTTTTGGGGAATCACATTCTTATTCGGCACACCCAACATTGTGGCCAAAATGCACCATCTGACCAAATTTAGTCGTAATAGTACAATGAATTTCGAAGATATAGGAATGTGCATTTTGATCTCAATTGCCAAGGCGTCATTGGCTGGAAAGAGTTAGCGAGATAGCACTCGGTAGCTGTTGCTGCATGTTGAAAGATATTTTACATTAAGTTGATGCAAATCGTGATGCAAATTTAATATAACTAGTTGGTACAGGGTATACTCAATGTCGGCAGGGACGACTTGCTTGCTTCATTTGTTTCTACTGGTTGGAACACGTGGTTTATATTGGTGGTTTATATACATATATGTATAGCAGCTGCAAAGGTAATTTTTGTATTTGCCTGGATACTGTGTTAACTTCGAATAGCCGTGTTAACGGGTGGCTGCTCGTTGTAAGTTGATCCTCGTAGCCAATTATGTTGGGGAAGACTTTCTTCGGCTAACTCTTTGGTTAATTTATTCTGGGGTCTATCCTTAGACCCAGGTGAGGGACTTCCTTGTCGTATGAGTTAAAGATGGGGTCTATTATTATTGGATATCTTCTTTGATATCACGATTAATAATAAACAAAGAATCGAAGGTTTATGTTTTAATATTTATTGGTACATGCGTACTCTATGACTTTAAATTCTTCACTGACTTACATATATATTGCAATCTAAGCTTAAAGTAGAAGCTCGCAGAGCTTTGACGGCAAGTAAATACACTTATAGTAATGTGGGCATAACACATTAGGATTGTGTACATGACTATATCAATACCAACAATCTTAAATACCCCTTTGACAGTTGGAACCAGTGAAGAATTCAAGAAGGGCAAAGAGGATATACATAGATTCATCAGAGGAGTACGAATCAGAAAGTAACACTAACACAGAAATTGAAGAAAAAGATCTACAAGATATTACCATACGTAATAAAAAATTGGCCAGATTCCGACACAATATCCAGGATAGTAGAACAAAGTTAATAATCATGAGGCAAACCAATGTTAAATTTCTCAAAGCACTAGCTAAAAATATAATAAGCACTGAGAATACGGTAGGTAAAATAATCACTAAACTCAAAGCTAACGTTGAGTGAGAGTTAATTGACAATATATCTGCAAGATTATTGAATCTTTCGCAGAAAAATAAGACAGCTAACGTATATACCCAGGAAATTGAAAAATTAGCTAAGTCTCTAGAGGGAGTGTTGAGGAACCAAATGACTCTCTTTCCAGAATAGTCTAAAATGTACTCTCTTTCTCTATAAGCATGTATTTGAAATTTCCTGAAATATTGTGAAATTCGATAGTGAAGTCGTGTGTGTGCATATCTCTAAGAAAAAGCGCGTGTATTTTTGGCTGCCAAAAAGCACAACTTTTTATTTTCGTTCATCATGGAACATTTAAAGGCTTTAACCAAGGGAAGAGGAAGATTGAATACATTAATTACCAGGGCACATGGATTCGCTGAGAATCCGCCAAGTAAAATCGACATCTACACTGTCGACACCAAGTTGGATATTTTGACCAATGCATGGAAGGATTTCGTCAGTCTTGGTGACGAGCTATCTAAATATGAGGAAATACCGGGTTATGTGGACCCAATGGTTGACTACGAAGCATATGAGGACAAATACGAACTTTCAATATCTCGCCTCAAGGCTTTAAGGAGTAAATTAGCATCATCCAGTAAACTAGAAGAGTGTGGCGCCGCTAGTAATGAGGGATCGGTTGGCCAAGGAATTCTCCAACAAATGCAGTACCACCAACAGCAAATGCAGTACATATGGAACAACAACTTTAATTCCAACATGACCGTCAGTACGCTGCGCCAACCGGTGCGACATGAACCAATCAAGGAATTTCACCCTTGACGGAGAGGGCTCATGTAGAGGCTATACAGCCAAGAAATATGGTCCATTCAACTATGGAGATTGGAAGCGGTGGCTTCTGGGAACGACCAACGTCATTAGAGCTGAAACACAGCAGCCGAGGAAACTAATACCCGAAGGAGTATATGGGCAGGCGAGCAATTTGGCATTCAACGGACCAGCAATGAATATTGGAATGCCAACTAATGGGATCTCACCAGCTCCAGGAGTCTACACAAATCAACAGGGATTGCACAATCAGAACGCGATGGCAAGTTGCCACAGTTGGCAACCGAATTCAGCGATGTTTCCAAATCCATTGAACTTAACCAACGATCTGTCGCTGACGCCGTCACAGTTTGCCATCCAGCAAATAATATCTAAAGATTTACCGTATTTTTCAGGTGATCCAACTGAGTGGCCTATGTTTATTGTAAACTATGCGCAATCGACAGAACGCTGTGGGTTCAGCGACGAATAGAACTTAATTCGATTGCAAAAATATATACGGTGAAGCAGGCTTTCGAGACTCTTCGGATGCTCTATGGACGACCAACTTAGAGGGTCTAGTTTTGCCTGTACAAAATTACAGAGCGACTCTAAGCGCCATCGGACTCTCCGAGTACTTGAGTGACCCAACGCTGCTTCTCAGTTTACTGGAAAACTTACCGTGCGACTTACGGCTGGACTGGGCTCGACACAGTGAAACAGTACTCAAAGCAGACATCTCTGCCTTTGACGACTGGCTTTTCAGGCTAGCAACAGTAGCCAGCAAAGTGATGTCAGTACCGGTGGCCTCGAGTCCAAGCGAGTTGAAAGCAAGCAGCAAGTTCACCAAATCCAGACTCATGGTACACAACGACACTCGTGCAGTCACGACAGTGGCGTGTCAGCAATTTTTGTCACTTACAGTAAAAGAAAGGTGGATGTTCTTAAAGGAGAGCAAACTGTGCTGGCAAGCATCTTATAAGACATTGTCCAACTAAAGAGAGGTGATGGATAAAGGGCTGTACAAGAAGGAGCCTGAATCTAAGAGGGTGAACCTGAGCATCGCATTGCAAAATAGAGGCAAGTCACAAAAATATGGCTTTAAGAACGTTCGGACAGTAACAAGTATGGACCTACCAGTTCAAACATGCGGGAGCGCGAGCATCGATAATTGTCGGTCTGGATAATGCAAATCTCGGTGTGCCTTTGATAGTAAAAGAGGGGCGGAGTTCATTGCCGCCAAATCAAGGCTCGGTTGGTGACTGTATGGACAAGCTACCCAGGAACTGAAACCAAGAGTGATGCACCTTTGCGAGTGCAGCAACACGCAGCGCTTGGACGAAATGGTAAAGTCAAGCTTTTCAATCGATGCAGTTGGTGTTCGAGCTAGTTTCTACGACATTCGCTCCAAAGAGGATGAACGAGCATTATCGATTCTTGAAGTAACTTCAAAATTTATTCCAGAAGAGAACAGATGGAAAACAGGATTACTGTGGAGTCATGACGAAGTAAAACTACCGTCGCACAGTGGGGCCTCTGCCCGAATAGCTGACCGAAAATCATTTTTTTCACCATCGCGTTTGGCAAAAATGAAAAGTAAATCGATCCAAAATATTATTGAAATCCGATAAGAGTTGTGGGTGCTACATCGTCTCAAAGTGGAGACATTTTTCATGTAAGAAAAAAATTTAGAATTTTAAAAAAAACTTGCAACTTTGAAACTGAATATTGGCCGAATTAAACAATTGATCTTGAATATTTTTACTTTATTCCAAAAGTAGATCATTTTTTAGTTATTTGTTGTAAAAAATTTAATGTAATTTGAAATACTCAGTAAATCGGAGACGTTTCAAAAATACACTAAATTTTCGCATTTTTTAAACTTTAGTGAAGGAAAAACAACAGAGATTCACGGAGATTCACGATATAATTATATACGCGTGATAGAGGGAATATTCACCTATCAGACCTATATAGTGTAGTCTTGCGCTTTTTTGCGCAAATTTGTCAAAAATTCAAAAAACTAATGCAACCTCGCGTTAAAAACGCGTTTCAGGTACAAGGAAGAAGAAGAGCGCATGCTAATTTGTCAGCAGCGTGTGTGTAAAATCGCGTCCGAAATACTACCTGACGATGTTTACATGTTTAGAAGGTCTTAGAAAATAGGTAAATAATATTTTAGGTCATAGAAAATCGGGTCTACCTACATTGTTTGTTAATTTTTTGGATTTCAATTTGGAAACCAATTTTTTTGTTACCTAATTAAACAAAAAAGGTTATTACAAACAAGTGCAATAGTTTGCAATGATGCAAAAATGTTTTTTTACCTAATGATTTAAGAAAAAATGGTATATATAAATGTTTTTTACCTAATGATTTAAGAAAAAATGGTATAAATTGCAAACTATTGCACTTGTTCGAGACAGTTTGTTCTTGACTTCATAAGAGGAAACAGCTTTTTTGTTGAATAGTATTTTTGAATATAATTCAATTATAATTTAAAGTGGAAAAATGGATTTGAAGAATTCTAAGATTTTTGAAGTTTTTCGGGCCGTTAAAAATCAAAATGAATTTGTATCAGAATTGCTTAAAGTGATGGGCCTTGTACCCGAAGACGTTAGCAAGGAGATTGTGACGAAACTTAAAAACAACTACATTAACGTGAAACGAAAATGGAGTGGGTCTCAAAGAAAAAACTCTGAATTTATTGGGATCTACGAAAACTGGCTTGAGCAGTCTACATCATTGGATTCAATAGAGGATTCAAGAGAGGAAGAAGTTTACCCATCTACTAGCCAAGGAAGAGGAAGGTCACCTAAGAATATTGAAGAGTGTTCATCTGTTACAAGGAAACGTAAGCTCGGGAATGTTGGAGAAAGCTTTACAACAGAGAATCTGTCACAAGCGCTATCTTTGAAATATTCAAGGGAACAGGAAAGAACTAAATCGACTGTAACAAAAGCTGTTCTGACTGCCAGTCCAATGCGGATGACCAGGATTAAGGAAAGTATTCCGACGCCACCCAACATTCTCGTCACCAAATACAGTAACCAAGAAGCGTTTTCCTTGTTTATGGACTTGGGATTAAGCAAGGATAAATATCAAATCTTACGGAGTTCCTTATTAAGGCATAAGATCGACGTTCTTCCGGGATATAAAAAAATTGCAATTGCCAAAAAGGATGCAGTCCCTGCCAATAAACTTCCTAAAAATCTAACTCTACTGAATAAATGGGGGTGCGATGGATCATCTGGACAAAGCGCCTACAAACAAGTCATAAAAACCGATGACGAAACAATTTCTGATGAAAATATGTTTATGGCTTCTGTAGTTCCTTTACGTCTCAGAAGTGAAACTTCTGAACATTGGAGAAATGTTCGACCATCTTCGATTCACTATTGTCGGCCTATTTTCTTTAAATATGCAAAGGAAACATCGGAATTAATCAAATCAACTGTCAGCGACATAAAAAATCAAATTAGCCATCTGGAACGAACTGTTATTCAAACCAAGAGTGAAAGGACGATAACGGTTAAGTTTGATTTTTTCCTCACAATGATTGATGGAAAAGTGTTAAAGGATATTACAAACACCACCTCGACTTTAAAATGCCCCATATGCAAAAAAACTCAAAAAGACTTTCACAATTCAGACAGTTCAACGGATGAGGAAAACTGCTATGAATATGGAATTTCTCCGTTGCATTGCAGGATAAATTGCATGGAATTTATTTTGAAGTTAGCCTACACAATTCCTCGGCCAGGAGAAGCAAAAACCGAGAATACACCTCGAGAGGATATGCAAAGCAGAAAGGAAATTATACAAGCTGAGTTCTCCCGCAAGCTTGGATTAAAAGTTGACTGCCCAAAGTACGGATACGGGAATACGAATGATGGAAATACTGCGAGAAAATTTTTCGAAAATGATCAATTGGAGAGCTGTCTGAAGAAGCACAGGAATGTAAGAACAAGGACTACAAAAAGTTTAGAAATACTAATACATTCAATATATCTCGGATTAGACAAAATGAAGACCTTTTCAACATGCTGGCAGCCTCATCGGATCCACTTATTGTCTCAATAAGACAAGTACGAACACGGAAAAACATAGAAGAAAGCAATTATAGTTCCGAAATGATAAGTTTATTAGATATAAAAGATAATGTTGAAGATTATTTTGCTGGAAATGAGCCACCAATATAAAATTTTTAAAATTAACCTAAAAAAAATCATAAATTTTTTTTTTTTCGCAATTTCAGTAAAAAATTAAAACAAAACATTAAAAAATCTTATTTATCTTATAAAATTAGAATAATAAAGTTCATTTGTCATCAAAAAAGCGTTTTTTAAGTGAATTTTAAGGGTCAAATATGCCTAGAAATGTTTTTCAACTTTGACCTTGAATATCTAAGCAACCCGAGCACGTGGCACCTCGGTAATAACTTCATTTGTAGCTTGAACAATTAGCTATCAAATGCTTTTTAAATTTTGAAAATCGCTTCACCACTTTAGAAGATATGATTTTTGATAAGCGAAATGAGAAAAGGCCCCACTGTGCGTCGTTGGACCCAAGGCAGAGATGGTGCACCAGGACGAGACGTTCATTACTACATTTGACTCTGGATCTGAATGCTCATTAGCTAAAGAAAAGATAAGTGTTAAGTTAGTTGGTAAGAGAATCCATAATGTAATTATATTAAAGGGTATCGGAACTGAGGGGATTTGTTGTACATTGCAAATTTTTAGCAATGTAAAGATTAATGGCCATTTGATTGAAATATTGTTCCATATTGTAAACAACGAGTATTTGAAGAATGACATTGTCATTGGTCGAGAGGTTCTTTCACATGGTTTCAATGTCATAGTCTCACCAGAAAAATTTGAAATTGTTAGGGCAAAGATTGTAAATTATTGTGCAAATGATCTGCAAATTAATGAATTGAATACTGATGTTAGTGGGCAAGACAAAGACACACTAATCAGTGTACTGGACACATATTCAAAGTTTTTTATTAAGGGTATTCCTAATACTAGGGCGACGATTGGGGAAATGACCATTAAGTTAATAGATCTCAGAAAACTGGTTCAGAAAAGACCATATAGACTTTGTCCAAACGAAAGGGAATTAGTGCGGGCTAAAATTAAAGAACTTTTGGAGTCTAACGTTATGCAACCAAGTTGTTCACCTTTTGCAAGCCCCGTTATGTTGGTTAACAAAAAGGATGGTTCTCATCGTTTGTGCGTAGACTATCGAGAGTTAAACGCTAACACAGTCTCCGATAGATACCCTTTGCCCCTTATTTCGGATCAGATTGCTAGACTGCATGGAGTAAACTATTTTACCTGCTTAGATATGACGAGTGGGTATTATCAAATACCTTTGCACAAGGATTCAGTGGAATGTACGGTTTTGTCACTCCTGATGGGCAATATGAGTTTCTGGCAATGCCATTTGGACTTAAAAATGCGCCGTCAGTTTTTCAGCGTGCAGTAATGCAAGCTCTCGGAGATCTTGGAAATACATTTGTGGTTGTTTGTTTGAAAAAAAATGGCTCACGTTGACTTTTTATCAAGAAATCTTCCGTCGCTTGGTTCAGTAATCCGAATATGCAAAATTCCTGAGAAACGTATTAATTTGGCTGAAATTTCTAGCAATTGGCTTATGGCTGAACAGTTTAAAGATCCCGATTTAATTAATATTGTGAATAAGAAATAATAAAAAGAAAATTCGTTTGAAGATCGCTCACATCACTAGAACTTACGAATTAAGAGCAGGAATTCTGTATCGGAAATTACAGCGAAATGGGAGAACTCGATCTTTACCAATTGTGCCGCGAGCTTTCAGATGGTCCGTAATAAATCAAGTACATGAATCCATCGTGCACTTAGGATGGGAAAGACGTTAGACAAGGCTTATGATTATTATTGGTTTCTTAACATGGGTAAGTACATTAGAAAATTTGTTGAAAATTGTATTACGTGTAAAACGTCAAAATTTCCGTCAGGTAAAATTCAAGCTAGTCTTCATCTGATACCAAAGGTTGATATACCCTGGCATACCATTTATATGGATATTGCGGGAAAATTAAGCGGCAAGTCAGATACAAAGGAATACATTATTGTTCAGGTAGATGGATTTACAAAATTTGTCTACCTGAGTCATACTCTTAAAATTGATGCTGAAAATTACATAAATGCAGTAACATCAGCTGTATCGTTGTTTGGAGTACCAAACAGCATCATTGCTGATCAAGGAAGGTGCTTCGCCAGTAATAAATTTAGTGAGTTTTGTTCACAACAAAAAATAAATTTGCATTTGATTGCGACAGGTGCAAGTAGAGCTAATGGGC
This sequence comes from Drosophila austrosaltans, assembly GCA_035045865.1. Taxonomy (NCBI): domain Eukaryota; kingdom Metazoa; phylum Arthropoda; class Insecta; order Diptera; family Drosophilidae; genus Drosophila; species Drosophila austrosaltans. The sequence continues at coordinate 3,214,188 of JAWNOQ010000073.1, read as the reverse complement.
AAGTAGAACGCATTATGAGCACCTTGAAAAATTTATTAACAGCAGTTGAGTCCAGTAACCGGGCTTGGCAAGATGCATTGGGAGAGATTCAGTCGGCTTTGAATTGTACAATAAATAGAGTGACAAGGGCAAGTCCTTTAGAGTTATTTATTGGAAAGGTGGCTCGTCCATTAGGATTGATTCCTCCATGCGACACAGCGGAAGAGGTTGATTTAACAGAAATCAGAGCACAAGCAGTGCAAAATATCTCGGCTGCAGCAACATATAATAAAGATCAGTTTGATAAAGACAAGGCAAAGGTAGTGGAGCATAAGGTGGGAGATTTTGTGTTATTAAGGAACGAAGAAAGAAATCAAACGAAATTAAGTCCCAAATTTAGAGGGCCTTTTCAAATAATCGAACTTTTAGAAGGAAATAGGTATATGCTCAAGTCGTTAACGAATAATAGAAAATATAAGTATGCGCATGAAGATTTAAGAAAATTGCCAGATGGCAAAGTACCAACTGAGTTGGAAGGTGGCGATGAAAATACTCAAACTAAATTAAAAAAAAAAAAAAAAAATACACAAAAATCAAACAAAGTTACACAATAATCTAACAAAAAATACACAAATTTAAAAAAAAAAAAAAAAGATGGAGAAGGTGAAACTGTTGAAAGAGACAGTAAAAAGAACACCAGTGGGTGTGAAACTGTTGAAAGAGACAGTAAAGAAAACACCGGTGGGTGTGAAACTGTTGAAAGGCACTGTAAAAAGAAACCCAGTGAAGGGCAAACTGTTGAAAGAGAATTGATCAAGTAACTTTACACTTACTTTACTCAAGATGCAAGCCCAAGCGCAAAATGGAAGTTTTGTCGTGGCGTGTGGGGCACTTGATGTTGTGAAGCCTTTGGTATTGATAATGTCAACAGTAAAAAGAAAGTTGGTCGGTTTAAGTTAAAGTTTGTTAAAAGTAACTAATGAAATTGTATTCTAAGATGAAAATATTTGACTGATTATTCGAGTTAAAAGACTTTTATTGATATGAGTTGTACAAAAGAGAGGTTTAAGATTAAATTAAGTTGGATTTTAATTTGGAAATTTGTCAATAAAAAAAAAATGTTGTGAAAGTCAAGGTGCCTCTATAACATGACACGAGGACGTGTAGTAGTCAGGATGGCCGTGTCGGAGATAAATTAGGGTATTGCACTGTCTAGCATACCTTTTGGTATCGTAGTGTGGTCATATCTCTCTGTCTAGTCGATGACTGGGTTGTGCCTCTCTACTTTAGTCTGGTACTTTAGGCTGGTAACATTAAGTACAGTTACAGTGACTTCTGTCCTGTAAGTTTAGTAGTGAGTATTGTCATGTTAATTTGACATTGACTACTGAGTCATGGAAGTTGGCATTAATTGCTTAGTCATGCAGGTGTTTCAGTATTAGTGAATATTTGACTATGTATGTATTTGAGCGGGATGACAGCCTGGCTGTCATCGAGTGTGGTCCGGTGTAATACCAAGGCAGTTGAGACTGCGTAGTCAGTCTGCAACAGAAAGGCAAGCTAATCGGAACTCGCTGCGCTAAACAATATGAAAACTAATAACTCAACTTTAACCGGAGACGTCGAGGCAACTCCGACAAATATATATTTTAATAATGGGGAAAACATTTTTTTCTCAATAAAATTTTAAACAGAATAATTTTCACAAAAATATTTGATTGTTTATTATTTTTAATAGAAACTTTTTTTTTATTTTTTTTTTTAATCATAAATTTTTTACGAAAACTTTTATTATATTATTATTATAATTTTTTTTTAATCATTGTACCTTTTTAATCTTTTCTTATGCACTGTTTGTTTTTTCTACAACAAATGGACCTAAAGTGTGAAAATCAGTCGGATCGGATAATTGTCACCGGAGCTATTAACTAAAACGTGGAGGTACCTCGAGTAAAATAAGCAATTTTCTATGGCAGCAAAGAAACAAAAACAAATTCCAAGAAATCTGCCGCACAAACACACAAGACCCGTGATCGAATCCGCGCGGCACCAATTAAGAAATATATAAAATATATAAAATATATATAAAAAAAAGAAGAAGAAGTATTAAAAAACCAGAAGTTCAAAAAGATTCAGCTATAAAGACAAATTCTCCAAAAGCATCATTCTCTAGAGCAAATGATGATGCTTATGATGATAATAATGAAACTACTTTAGATGAATACGTTAGTAGTAACTCAATAGATAACAACCGAACGTAACTATTAATGCAGGATAGTAATTATGAAGCAGAAAAAATTTTCAATATTAGCGAATTAACACGAAGAAAGGTTCTCGATAAAGCATATGGTCCTTATAAAGATAACGAAAAAAAAGTGTGGTTAGGTAATTCTGAAATTAACACATCAAATGGAGAATTCATTATTTTGGAGAGTGGTAAAAATTGACCTTTAACTACTGGCTTATATTCATAAATTAATGAAAAAACGAAAATGATCTATAGCTTATAATAAGGAAGATTTAGAAAATTATAAAAATATATTGAATATAACAAATGCCCACAGAAGAAATCATAAGAGGGATGAACAACTTAAGGGTAATCGTTCTAAAAAATATACGCAAATAATCAAACCTCTCTTCCCCATTAAATCTCTGTTTTCGCAACTGACCTCTACACCAATTACACAATCGTCATCACATTCGATCTCATCTCCCACGCATATTGGCAGTGGACTGATGAAACTGAATGTGAATAAACCAAATTATATATATTGGGATGATCCTAATGAAATTGTAGATAGATTAAAACTATTAGTTGCATCGCAAACAGCTAGACATAACAATCATAATAATGAAATAATATCAATAATTGAAGAACTTCGTGAAGCTAAAATTATATATTAATATCATTATTATTAAAGCACACCCACATAATCAAATATGAGAATTGATAAGTTTGGAAATACAAGTTCAAGCATGAGAATTGATAAGTTTGGCCATTTCACTTTAAATAAGGAGGCTCTTACTCACAAAGTGTTTATTCAAAATGCGATAGCCCAAAGCAAAATAGAATTAGAAAGATATAAACCCACACACGCACACATACATTCGTATATATGAATACATTTCTTTAAAAATTAGTCATTTTTAAAATGCTAGTTGATAAGTTTGGACATACCATAAATATAATTTAGGTAGCTCTAGGAAAAATTAGTATAAACGAATGGGGTTTTTTGTTGATTACGATAAAAATCTTAATATCCAAAACAAACGTCTTAAAAATGCTGCAGAACCTATTGAAGAAAAAGATGTGGTCAACAAGAAATTTTTCCAAAAAGAAATAAATGGAGTAACTCAAGATTTATTGCTTCATATAAAAAAAGAAAACTCAGCAGTTGAGAATAAAATTAATGAGAATATTAAGCTTCATATAGCTGCAAGTGAAGAAAATATTAAAGCCCTTTTTTCCTCACACTTTGCTGGTGTGAATGAAAAATTAAAAGATCTTGAGGATTATATTTTCAACACTTTTACGAAAACAAAACCTCGAGGGAGGGAAAGCATTGAAATAACGGGAGAGTTTTCTTAATAGAAAAGATGAGTAAGAGAGATATTATTAATGAGCTTCACGCACCTGCAAGAAAAAACTTTAGGAGGCGAAGAGTTATTATGAGACATATTGATGATCATTGGCAAGCTGACTTAGTGCAAATTGATAATTAAGCGTCATCAAATAAGAAGCATCGATATCTTTTAACAGTAATTGATACATTTTCCAAATTCGCTTGGGCTAGAGCCCTTAAAACCAAGAATGCAGAAGAAGTTGCTAATGCAATGCTGAGTATTTTTAAATTAGGGAGAACTCCCAATAATTTACAAACTGATGATGGTAAAGAGTTTTTTAACAAAACATTTAAGCAATTAATGAAGCAATATGATATAAATCACTATTCAACATATAGTAGTTTAAAAGCTTCAATTGTTGAGAGATTAAATAGAACTGCTAAAGAAATGATGTGGAAAGAGTTTAGTTTTAATGGAACATATCGATGGATTGATATTTTTCAAAATTTAATTGATAAATACAATAGAAAGCATCACCGAACAATTAAAATGGCTCCTTGTAAAGTAAATCAAGGAAATGAAAAAGAATTGTTTAATAGTGTATTCAATAATAGAAAAATATTTACTAAGTCACTATTTCACGTAGGTGATTATGTTCGAATAAATAAATATAAACATGTTTTCGAGAAGGGATATACTCCTAACTGGACGGCTGAGATTTTTAAAATAACAAAAGTGCAGAATACAAGCCCTATAACGTATTTATTGCAAGACTATGAGGGAAAAGCAATTAAGGGCGGTTTCTATGCTGAAGAACTTCAAAAATCTCGATTTCCTAATACATATTTAGTTGAAAAAGTAATACGCAAGAAGGGGGGTAAAGCATTCGTTAAAAGGTTAGGCTTCTCAAACGAGTATAACTCATGGATAGATGAAGGAAAAAAAAAAAATGAAGTAAACAGTAAACAAAAGTGAACAAAAAAAAAAAATGATGAATCAGCGTACATTGTTTCATAAAATTATGAAATAACAACTTGTTTTATTTAAACAACAACAAAAAAGTTTTTTTGACAGCATCTGATATTGGTAAGGCGTACCCTTAAATACTTCTATATGATATGCAATCTATTCAATCATTTTTCAGAAGCCAAAACGTTTGGATCATACTTTGCTAAAATGCAAAAAATAAATATTTTGTTCCTTTGTGCAGTTTTAGCTATTCAAGGCTATTTTGCAATCCCATTGCCAATACAAATAAGTTCGGACTCAAGTGTGAAAGATTTGGAATTTTATCTTAATCTTCCAAATAATGATAGCGTAAAAATATCACTTAATATTCAATTTTTAAAGCAAAGTGAAAAGTTGAGTGAAGGAATTCCAAGCAACAGACATAGCGGATTGGTTGATCAATTTCAAAATCACTTGCAGGCTCAAAGTGAAAAGTTGGTATCATTTTTGAATGATGATGTAGAAGAATTTCAACCACCACCTCCCCTAACAACAACAATCAGAACAACAGACGCACCACCAACAACAACAACTACATCTCCACATGCAAATCATTTGAATTATTTCACTGCAGAACAAGCGATTGAGACATTTAGACAAGATCTAAATATAGATGGAATAATTCAAAACGAAAAACCGTTTTATCGTCACTTTCAACTTCAATATGATGACTTTGATTTAACTATTAGATGGACATATGATAGTAAATATTCTTTAAGAAAGCTGAAAATTAGTTGCTATGAATACCGTGAATATCGAGCTGACCGAATTTTGGCTAATGGTGAAGTGGAAGAGTTCAGCGCTGTTGACACAGAGTATGAAAGTCAAGTAAAAATAATAAATGTAAACGACTACATTCAAACATGTGACATGGAAATTGACTTACTTATTTGATATGTGAAATAAACAAAAAAAATTTTTTCTTTACATGAAAATTATAAATATATATAACAAAACAGCAACATCATATTTTCGAAATTTAATTAAAAAATGTTTTGTTTAGTTTTTGTTATTATTCTTATTCAGCATCAAAACATGGTTTTTATATAGCACTTATTGTTCTTTATTATTATAAGTTTGAAATTTTATAATGCCCCCAATGTATGTATATTATCGTTTCTTATAAACCTCTTATCATCTTGAGAACTTAATGCTATTTTCGTTATTTTTTGAGTGTACAATGTATGTAATTTTGACTTAAAAATTATCATATTACTAGTTGTATATGTCATATTATTGAATAAACAATCAGCAAATGATTCTATTCTTACGTTTTTTAACACTGCGTTTTTAACACCCTTTGCTTTTTTAACACAACCCCCATCTTCAAGACGAAGAGAGTACATTTGTCGTAGGTCGTAGTCCAATAAATTCTGTCATTATTTTTCCGATATTTTCATCCTTCATCATACCCAAAACTTTCTTATTACACCTCTGTATTTGATATTTGTTTGCTAAATCTTCTGAATGTTCAGATGTATCAAATCTCATTTCAACATCATTGCGAATATCAGCGTATACATCGTTTCTTCTAATGGTGTATGCATATAGCTATAGTGAAAATCGTACATATGAAACTTTGATAAATCCAGCACACAAAACCCCAAATATATAGGTTTATTATATACATTCAATAACCGCTTCATTTGAATTGCGTACATATCCTCAGCAAACTTAGCTGAACTTTCAAAATTGGCTTTTGATATTAATGCTCTAGCCCCTAACTTATTGCAATGGACTGTCTCCCATGAAGTTACTATCTTAATATTTTTTCTTTTTTCAACATTCTCCATGGTCTTGCCAAATACCGCATTATTTCATAGTTTAAAAAAATCTTTTTCAAAACTAGTTTTCGCATTTGTTCTGTTTTGAGTGTTAATATCAATATATTTCTTAAGCCAAGGCGCTTGAACAAGACCATTTTGAACACACTGCTGAAGATTTCTATAGTGAATTGGATATTTGTGTTTGGTGTTTAGGTCTGCAATGAACTTTTCCACTGTACACAATTTTGTAGGCTTCTGATTGCTTGGACAGAACGGTAAATCGTTATGAGAGTCATGTAAAGAAGTTGGATATTCTAAAGTAACTTCAAAAATATATCCATAATTAGAATCTGCTGGGATATTAAAAACATTGAACTCACTAACCTCCAAATCATTCATCCAGCAAAAGTCTTTATATGGGAGATATTGTGACATAGCCCAACCATACAAATTATTCGCATCTAAATATAATAAAAACTGTGATGGCTCTGTTTCATTATAATTCTTCATATATTTATGATTTGCTTTGGAATATCTTTGCGTGCATTGTACTATCCCACCTCGAATACCATTTTGAATAAATCTCTGCATATCTATATCTTTAAATAATTCTAGTTGTATGCCAGTTGATTTTAACATTGCATCCCAAGATAACCCCGGTGTTGTGTAATAATGTGCAGAATCAAGAGAGTAAATTTTGCTCCATATAGAACGAAAATTTTCAAAAACATCCGCCAACAGCAGAACATCAGTTTTTAAATAAAGTTCCATGTAGTCCTTAAGGGACTGACACTGAAAAATATTCCAAACTTTTTGCGCATGCTGATAGTTTTCATCAGAGCATTCGCTATTCGAAAGTTTGTTGAAAAATTTATCTTTAGATGGCAATGTATTATCATGCAAGCGAGAAATTGAATCCAAGTACTCATACGGAAATACACCTTTCCTACGCATTAGGTCTAGTCGACTACAACCATTATCATTATCATCATCGGGGAAAAAACTTGAAGTTACTTTCATATCTTTTTTCTCTAAATTTGAGCTGAGGGTGTCTAAACTTGCAGGCAAGAAACGAAATGAGTCTAAAAATCTCAATTCTATGATGTCCTCTCCAACATTTATGAATTTTGATACGGAAATGTATACCTCCTTATTAAGAGGTATAACTTTTATTACAATTCTCGTATAAACAAATGTGCATCAAATCGAGAAAAATTGTGAAAGTAAATTGGGATAAATGTTGGAATCTTATAGTTAACATTACAAGCACTGTGTGCTGCTCCTCTAATTTTACCACTTAAATGACAATGATCTCTAATTCTATCATTTAGTAAAGCCTTCTCACATATATGACAATTAAGTGCATTCATAAATAAAATTTCATCATCTACAGACATATTTAGCGTCTTTTTTTGATTTGCATAGAGATGGGTATATAACATAGTTACATCCTCTATGAATGATTTAACAAAATTTATTTAAATTGGGATTGTAGCCACATTTAATGTAATAACCATATGCTATAGGAATATGTTCTTGAATATTAACTACATTATCACTAACGTTTTCATTAACAGACTTCAATATACATTCAAAGTCTGCAAATATAGCAAACGGCGCTTGCATTTTATTGTTGACGTTAGAAAACTGTAGATATTTGCGTTTTTCATCTGGCAGTATGGATATTATTTTGCTGCAGTCCTCAGAATGTGTGCTAAGATTCCTCGAATAGTTGAGACACAACTCGCAAAAGTGGAGATTTGATGTACTTGCTGTCAGCTGTTTGCGCACAAGTTGATGTTAAAATCCAAAAGACATACCTCGATAAATTACTAATCCAAGTGTAGTGTGAGTTTTGTTCACCCTCGAGAAGCAGCAGATTAACATGTTAGTTCTGCCTCTTCGAAGTTATGTGTAGAGGACCAATTATACTTTTCATCTCCTCATCATAGCCGAAAACGTTTATGCTTATTTCATTCTGCTCCTCAAATTTCTTAATGTCTCTCAGTTTAAGGGGGAATTCCGATTGGTGAAATTAAGCCTTATTGGAGACCGTATATGAGCTATTTTATATGAAGATGTTCTATCTCGATGATATTCTACAGGCTTCATCGCTGATATTAAAGCCCACTCAAAACAAAAATCATCATTGTTTTGAACATTCACTACTGCTTTTTTCATAGCAATCGGTTTCGGAAGTTTGACATAGTTCGAAACTTTTAGTGGCTCATACTTATTGAGATTCATTTCTACATAAAGTATTTTTATTAAGGTCCAGCCACTGTCACGGTCTTGAAATTCATCCATTTTAGTGCTTATTATTGCAGTCTGGCTTACATATATTTCTTCCAGATCACATTCAACCGTTAACAACTTCATGGGAGTCTGATGAGACTTAACCATTACAGTCATCTCATCATCCTTTATCTTCATATACTCCCCGAACAGTTCGAGATTAACTGTGCATGCTGTATTAATGCTTAACCATCTCGTCAATATTGGTAGCAAAGAAGCTCGCGCCTCTGCAAGAAAGTCTTCAGGCAATTGCAGCTCTTTTCCACTATTATCGCTCTCATAGCGATATGTTGTAATGCGGTTTCGAAAACCACTAGAAATTTGCTTCACACATGAATCCAAAGTCTCACACGCATTCGTTCTATGCACATTTCGCTTTTAATGATAGCTCCATCTAGCTCTGTTCACATTAATATTACATACATCACAATATCGCTCCATTTTTCAATTATTGAACTTTTTTTTCAACTGTTCACAGAAAATCGTACTTGACAATTAAATTTTTTTAATTCACTTTCTTTCATTTTATATGTTTATTTAATTCAAACTTTTAGCTCTCAAACACTTCTTATCAGAACTCTAAGAGCGCGTGCTCTTGCTTCTTATCACATATAATTTTTTTCCCACGCTTTATAATTTTTCCCACGCGCTTTATAATTTTTTCCCCCACATACAAGAGCGCGTGTCTTGCATCTTATCCCATATAATTTTTTTTTCGCCGCTACAAGTCCAGATAAGAATTTCACAACAATCTTGACCTTCAAAGAATTTCACAACAATCTTGACCTTCAACTTTGCTTAGCATTATGACGAATTTCGCCAGACGACCCACGATCCACGTCCCTCGTCCACGTTCACAACATCGTTATCACTAACCACTTCCGCTCCACGCTCCCCGTCCACGTTCACAACATCGCTATCACTAACCACTTCCGCTCCACAGTCCTCGTCCACGTTCACGACATCGTTATCACTAAGGTGACGTCACCACTCTCTTATCTAAACCGGATTTCCTGGTCCAGAACATACAGTTTCCATCTACTGACGCAAGAGTCCGAACGGTCACCACGTTGAATTAAACGGTTGATTTCAGTTGCCGACTTCAATCGCTCAAGATTTTGTTTATATTAGCGCAGCTAACGTTCTATATAGTATTTGATATTGGTCATTTTCGGTTTAAACTATCTATATTATTTTCATCTGTTTTGTAAGGTTGATGTTGTTCCAAATGTTGTTGGTGAACGCAAACAAGAGTTTAAGGGTCTTTTGTTTACAATTACTCTTTCAAGAAATACTCCTTGGAACACAATTAAAATTGTTAGTTAAAAAAAAAAAAAAACAGCAGATGATTGAAAGTTTCAACAAGTTAACTTATTTAATGCGTTGCCATAAACAAAGAGTTGTCCCCTGGTAGAGTGGACGAGACCGTACAAATTTGGATGGCTCAAAAAATATGGATGCATCAGCTAAATGCAATGCTGGCATCGTTATCATGAATTGTGAACCAAATAACATTGGATGACAAGATACACCTCACGCCAATTATTGAGAAACAGTAAAGAAAAATTAAATTGACATTTTGCCATTAAAGGAAAAAAGGAGATGCCCATATAAGCAACGTGAGCTCATCAGCTACCAAAAATGCCCATCCCAAAGGTCGATGGAAAATATTTAGAATGGCAACAATTTTATCTAATTTTTGCTAAGGTGGAGCGTGCCTACCTATGGTAAAAATTGTAGAACCTAAAAGAAAAAGAAAAATATAATGGCACGAGACTGCCTGGACAATTCTATAGGATCGGCTGGCAATAAGCGTTGCATGGTTACAGCAATATTGCAAAAGTTGTTCGATCATGCATTCCAAAAAGAATCATCATGACAATATTCAAGAGTCTTTACATTAGTTGAAAAACTGTGAGGACGCGAAATAATATCGCATCCCCACTATTACTTGATTTTGGACGCGCATGGTCATGTTATTTTATTTTATATCTTTTATCATCATTATTATTCTTATAACATTCAGATTATACGCCACTGAAGGCAACTCTTGATTTGAAAATTTCGAGCGTTTTTATTATTGTCATAAGGTTAATTCAAAATTGGCGGGCTATCTCAGTAATACTATTATTGTCATTAAATTAATTTAAAAGTGGCGGGCGATATCCACAATGTTAGGGATGTATCGCTTTCAGTGATCAAATCAAGATCGATCGTGAGCATTAATTAGGTCACACTAAGTCGATTAATCAGTAATGTGCCGATAAAGTCGAGAGAAAAAAAGCTCAAATAGGAGCAAGGAATGTGACCAGAGCGCAAGCAGACGGACGTGCGTGCGGAAAGTGAACAGACGGGCAACGAGTGAAAAGTTTAAGAAAAGTGAAAAGTGATAGAAAGACGGTTTTATAAAAACAAAAAGGAAGGATAAGATCGGTGACAGAGACACGTGCTAAAAGTGGCAAAATAAACAGATATCGGTGAATAAGCAAAAGAAAAGTTGTGAAAAGGAGAACTATTTTCCTTTCCAAAATCACTTGCTCGGTTGCAACAAGGCAAGGGCGTACGCCAATTCTGAGTAAGCATTGGGGTTAGAACGATAGTGGGATAGACCTGGTGCAGTCCGGTCGCCATTTTGTTTAGCAATTATAATAGAGAATAAAAGTAAATCTAAAGAAGTGAAAAAAAAATAAAGGATATCAAAGCGTTTATTTCATTTGCATGTGGTAGTGTTGGTTTACTCCTTCCCCCTCTCTAGACCTACTAATCCCGAAGCTAGTAGAGGACACCTCTCCCTGCTAGTTTCTAACCCGATCCACTAATCCCCGAGCTGGTAGAGGACCACCCTCCCTTCTAGACTCCGACTAATCACCCCGCCCTTATTGATAACGCCCCCACTACTAAAACCAATAACCAAACGATTAAACCAACGTAGACATCCTCCCGTTTGGTCACGGTCGTTTCCCCGTCCCCTTTATTTTTAACCCGTAGGTTAAATCTCAGAGAAATCTAACCCGTGCGTGGACCACCCTCCCGCCGAGGTTCGGAGCATCTGAGATTTCCTACCCCAGTAGGCGCCCATGGTGAAGTGTAGTCTCCACGGGCCGAACAGTGTCCCACTAACCCACAGAACTGTGTGTGGACTTGCCCACTGGTTACCTAATCTCAGCTACGGTTGTACGCCAGGGACGCGTAGGCGTTCCTCTTGGGTACTCCGTGACCCCGTGCGGTCAAAATCCCTGTTAGAAGTTAGCAGGATTAGTCTGACTGACCACGACCCGTCTGTCGAAGGTCTCGGAAAATAAAAATTCCTTGTATTGTGGACCCAAGAGACTGAGAGTTGTACCCCGGCCTTAGAAGGTTCCTTACAAAACATTATTGTAGAAACAGAGTCTTGGGACTCTGCAATCCGCATACAAGATATAATTGCACTTTTGGAATAGCGGTTTCTGGAAAAATGTGCTTCAGTGTTAGGCTCAAATATTGAAAACTCTTTGTTTTGCGCAAAACAAGGCCAATGACTGTTTCAGTGCTAGAGACTTAAAACAAAATGTGCAGCAAATCGGGTACAAAAAGAAAATTGTGCGCCAATCTAAGTGCGTTGCGGACGATTCAATATTCAGCGCGGGCTTCAACTGGCGCACACGATATACATTTTTCTCCAGAATTTTTTCTCGATTCCCAGAAACAGTCTTCGAGGTGTGTTCAAAGAGGATCACCAATTTTCTGTTTTTTCCAAATTTTTTTTATTTATTCATAAGTAACTGATGCATCTACTCTTTTCTTTATTTTTTTAGTCATTTGCTTAAGGTAATAAATAACTCGAATGTGCTTATATTTGCTGACGATGTTAAACCTTGCGTTTCATTTAATGATCTATCGGTTTATTGTAAGCTTTGTGAGTGCTCATCTATGCGATTCTGTCTTATTTTTCCCTTTCTGGCCAACTACTGCATGAATGACATTGCCCTAAATAGAGTTGTGTCTGTTGTCTGAAATATTTTTGATCCGAAGTTTAACTTCTTTCCCAAAATTACATCAATAACTAATCCTCACATTATAAAAATCTTGTTTACATCCTTGGTACGTCCTATACTAGACTATTGCTCGCCAGTTTGAAATCTTCAAAGTGCCGTTCTCCAGCAAGGTATTGAAACAGTTCTAACATGGCCTGTTATTGAATTTTATAATTCTTATTATTTATAAATTGTTTGCCTCTAGAACATAAACTAGTGACATAGCGCTGTCGTTACCAACACTTGAAATTGGGTGGACTTCTGAGAGACCCTGTGGACCCTCAGTTAACGAACACCTCGGATAGTGAACATTTCGGATAACTAGCACATTTTGTTGGGAAAAAAGTTTCGGTTAACGAACAAAGTTTCGCATAACGACCAATAAAAAAGGTGGAAACCCAATTGCATGTAAAATTTCTCGAGTTCCCATTATAGTTGTGCCCACTGTGACATTTTTTTTCATTTCAGATGTCACCTTACCTCAAATACACATTCAGTTCTTTAATAATTATTATACATTTTATTTTACTTTCTTTCAATAAAAGCTGAACTTAATATAAATTTGGTGAATTTTTTCAGTTATTTTAAAGTTTTGATGCGTTTTATATTATTTGCTTTCAGTAAAAGTTCAAATTGAACCGTATTAGACAGTATTTTTTTCCAACCTGGAACGCATTATTTTATGTTACATTGATTTATATGGAAAAAGTGGTTTCGCTTAACGAACGCTTCGCATAACGAATGAAATGCTGGAACCAATTGGTTTGTTAACCGAAATTCCACTGTACGTACAGTCCCTGGCCATATTAATGTTACCACTCAATATTTTGTGCGGATTCTTGACTTTGATGTCGAATACTGCAATAAATTGAAACACTAACTTGTTTTAAGCGACATTTTATTATAGTGGCAACATTCTGATATCACTAAATTTGTATTGGTTTAAGATTGACATTTTTGGCACTTAATTGTAGCCAATTGTTTGTTTTAAGATGGGAAGGAACATTAAACATGTGGTTTTTATCAAGTATTGGGTTTCTTCTATTTTTGAGTAAATAAAATTATTTAAGTAATTTATTTTGATACATTGTTTCAAATGAAAGCTAATTTATATATTTTTATTAATATAATAAATTAATGTATATATTTTTTCGGCGATGTTTTCCACAAAACCAGAAATTTTTATATTTTGAGCCATGGGTAGACCCCAAAGTACTTTTTTTTTTTTAAAAAAAAAAGGCGAAATTAAAGCTTTGTGGGAACTAAAAAGTTTTTCCCAACATCAAATTGCCAATAGAGTACAAGTTTCCAAAACTTCTGTTGCTAACATTGCTCGGAAACTTGACCAAAGTCCAACATTGACCCCTCAACTTAAAGGGAATTGTGGGAGAAAGCCGATCGTAACGCCACGTGGCAGACGAATTTAAACGAAAATTATGAAAGAAATAGATCAGCCACAAATGGGGATACCACAGAATTGCTGGGGAACACTGGAGAAGCAGTGTCTTCGGGTACAGTGCCCTAAAGGCTAAATGACCCTAACCCTAAGGTGGAGTAGTGGGAGGGCAGAAGTAAGAAAGTTGAGAAGTAAAGAGGAGAGGATAAGCGAGAGGAAAGAGCCAGCGAAAACCTAGGCACTACTTTTTTACTTTACGCTGGCCTATCACTTGCCCGCAGTTTGGACATCGCCTGCATCCAGCTGACCATTTGATTTGGTCAGATAGCATGTTGGTAACAAAGTTAGTGCTGGATATTATAGCACCGCCAAACGCCTCCTCCAGGGCCCCCCGTTCTTCCGAGAACCTAGGGCACCCCACTAGAACATGTTCAGCTGATTCCAAGATCGCGGTTCAACAAATAGGATCTGAAGCATCCATGACCGCTGAGCAATTGGGTGAGCTCAAACGTTACGTCGCCGTGTCGCCAATTGACCCAAGTTGGTATATTGGGTATAAGTTTGATGGTCCACCTGCCTTTCTGACCAGTGTTCCATCGACTCTGCCATTTCTCCAATCTTGCTATCCAGGCCAAGGACTTCGCTTCCCTCGTGGCACGAAGGATAGTGGTGCCCCTGAGCGAGTATCTGAGCTCGATTTCGCGAGCGACGATGTCGATGGAGCTTAGGCCTGAGATTACAAGGGCCGCTTTCTCTGAGATGGTCCGGAAGCCGCAGTAAACTCGGAGAGCTCCGAGGCGGTAGTTTGATTGCAGCCTTCCTTGTACGATGAGAAGCTTTTTGCCGTGGCCCACACTGGTGCTCCATAGAGCATTGTGGATTTTAGCACGTTTAGCAGCAGCTGTCGGCGACTCTGCTTTGGTCCCCTGGTGTTAAGCATGATCTGCTGTACCGGAGGATCCTGTCCCGGAAGTAGTCCTCAATTATTTGTGTGAGGTACGATGAAACTCTGCGAAGTTTTCCGGCTATATGTAGAAGCAATGCCAGCGTGGGGGCCAAGTTGAGGATACCGTCAGTGTATGAAAAATAATATGGGAGACAATTTTGTGTAGTATGAAAACATAGTGTGAATACAGTGGAAATGAAATATGTAAACGTAAATTCTACTTTGCGTTTTACTGTGAAAAACTCATGGTTTGTGTTTCAGGCATGCATTTACACCAACAGGGCCTCTATCCGAATAGTGAATATCCGAATTTAAGTGAATAATGAAATACTTCAGAGATTATGAAATCAAATTATTTTTGAAATCCGATAAGAATTGTGGGTGCTACATCATCTCAAAGTGGAGAAATTTTTCTTACAACAACGGCTCTTGATTATTTTTCAATCTTTATACCCTGTATCCATAGGGTAAAATGCTATATTCAAGTCGTTTAAATGCATGTGACAGGCAGAAGGAAGCGTTCCCGACCCTATAAGGTATATGTTCTTGATCAGCATCAACACCCGAATCGATTAAGACATGTCCGTCTGTTCTTATGAACATCTAGATTTCGGAAAGTGTAAGATCAAGAGCTATGAAATTTGGTGTGAACATTGTTTTATGTTTTGTTTTATGTTCAGACAGATCAAGTCTGTTTCAAATTTTAGCCACGCCAAATTCCACCCCCATAATTTGAAAAAAGTATTGAAGATATCGTATTCTAACTTGACACCTAATATATACCCAAACAGCACCAGCTGACCAAATTTTTCGAAATTGGACATAAACATCGGAGATATGCCTATATCCGTTTTGTACTGAAATGCCAAGGCGGAATTGGCAGATAAGAAAGAGCGAGATAGCATGCGTTCGCTGCTGCCGCATGTAAAAGGGAATTTTGTTTTGAATTGATTGCGATTTTGAGGGTGTTAGATCATTTGTCTAGTGGCTACGCAAATCAAGAGAGTTAAAAATTTTTGCCACGCCCACTTCCGCCCCCGCAATTCAGAAAAAAATAATTACTTGAGCAGTTACACCTAATAATGTGGCCAAAATGCATCATCTGACCAACTTTAGTCGAAATCGTACAAAAATATCGAAGATATACGTCAATGCGTTTGAAGCGCTTAGGGCGACATTGGCTGGCAAGAGTGAGCGAGATAGCATGCGTTTGCCGTTGTGGCATGTTTAAGAGAACTTTGCATAAAACTAATGGCGATTTCGAGGATATTCTATTTTATTTAATATAACTAGTTGGTACAGGGTATACTCAATGTCGGCAGGGACGACTTTCTTGCTTCATCGAAAGATTCAGGAATGCATTGCAAACTGATGTCATTTATACTGACTTCAGTAAGGCTTTTGATTCTGTCAATCATACGATTTTGTTCAAGCTGAACGAACTTGGGATTCCAAGCCTTTTGCTTTGGTGGATTTCTCAATATCTTAATAACCGTACACAAAAAGTTTTATTTAAAACTTATCTTTCGAAGACTATCAATGTGACCTCGGGGGTGCCACAAGGTAGCCATCTAGGACCATTGCTTTTTACGCTCTTCATTAATGACCTTCCGTCAGTTGTAACTCACACTCGCGTGCTTATGTACGCTGATGATGTCAAACTTTGTATTAGTTTTAACGACTTAAGTTCTTCACGTCTGCTTCAAGTCGATCTTAATAACTTTTAAACTTGGTGTGAAACTAACTTTTTAAAACTCAATGTTTCGAAATGTAACGTCATGTCATTTCATAGATCCTCTTTCCAATTAGTGGTGTATTATTTATTTTTATTTATTTATTTATTTATAACGTCAACAAAACAAGGTGCAATTGACTTAAGCTACTTAAACTAATATAATTAAAAAGAAAGGAATAACCAAAAACATAAAGAAGCGGAATGCGAAGAAAGGTAGAAATAAAGAGAATTAGGAGGCAGGAACAGTTCGAAGAAAGGCAAGGATTAAAAAACGTAAAGAAGAAGGAGATATGTGAGGAGAAATTAAAAGGGAAAAGTCATTATAGTCACTACACACCACTCGTAGAGGGTCATGTAGGCTAAAATTTAAGACGCATGTTCTTAAATTTAAAGGAACAAAATTGCGTGTAGGACGACATTATCTTAATAATACCCCACTTGAACGTTTGAATGAGATTAATGATTTGGGTGTACTCATGGACCTTAAATTTTACTCGTCATATTAATATCACTATCAATAAAGCCATGAGTGTTCTTGGTTTTGCTAAGCGATGGTCAAAAGAATTTAATGATCCTTACATATGGGTCCGCCCCATTTTGGAGTACAGATATGTGTTTGGTCTCCACAATATGGATCACACTAAGGTTAAATTGAATCTGTTCAAAAACATTTTCTAATTTTCGCTCTTCGTGGTTTAAACTGAGATCGAAATTTTAACTGACCGGCGTATTTCAAAGAACTTCTTTTAATTAATCTTCCCTCCTTACTTAACCGAAGAGTTATGCTTGGCACTTTGTTTAGGATGTCCTAATTTTCCTTAATCAGGTCATTTTATCTGTACCTTGTAGACTACCTCGAAATTATGTCTCTTTAACTTAACTTTATTTCAAGTTATCTATCTCGTAGTTAGGTTTAATTATTATTTTAGTTGTCGTCCGTTGTCCACGCGACTTCGTTTTTGCATGCTGCTGCTAGGGTTCGCGCATAACAGGCATTGTTCTAGTGTCGCTTGGACCACTTGGACGTATAGAGCATTGTGCACCTCAACGTCCAGAAGAATGTCTCCGTTTTCTTTATGGTGAGCACTACCGACTTCGGTTTTGAGTGTACCTTTATGAAGAAGTGGATGATGTTTAGATTTGCAGTTGTCGACGCCGCAATCGCGCTTTGAAAAGAATTTTCTCCGGTGATTTTTAAGGCATCTGTAGCAAGCTCTAGCATTATTTATTACTTTCTGCCTTTTGTTTACTGGCAAAAGCTGAAATTTTTCATATTCAGCTGCTTGGCGCTCTGTAGTGTTGCACATTACTCAGAACATATTAGGTTTGGCTCTTTGCTGGTGGTCATCGGCACGTTGTTTTCCTCCTTAGAAACTGCCTGAATAGCTTGGGCGTGAGTGTTAATGCTGCAAGACTTTAGTTGTATAGGCATTTCTGTTGATGAAGCCTCAGCCAGTTGATATAGCCAATCACTAAATGACCTTATGACCGGAATGTAGTCGCTGCTGAACTAAACATTTGCTGGTAAACTTTTACTGAGTTGGTAATTTGTTGATAGGCTCTGAATGTATGTAATGTGAAGTTTTTTTTTTTTTTTTACGCGCGAATCCCAACGGGAGCACTAATTGCCCACACCTCCCGCCCAACCGACCGAGGGGCGCAAGCCGCATAACGCACGGCTCGAGTCGCGGGGACAATTCACAAAACACAGACAAAAAACGACACTATAGCTAGTTACGTGCTAGATAGGAAAGGATAGAAGTTTTTAGTAAAGGAATCGAGAGCTCTGAACTGATTACATGATAAAGACGATTATAATCGGAACAAAGAACTCGAAAAGGTTCATACATAAGGTAGTTAGTAGTACATCGTGGAAGTGTTAGAGGAATATAGTTTCTAGTAGGTCTACAAGGAACTGTTAGTTTTACTCGGTTCAATAGCTCGGGAGAGTCTATATCCCCGTTAAGGAGCTTGTGCATAAATATGACGCCAAGCATTAATCTACGATTAGAAAGGGAAGGAAGGTCAAGTAAAAGAAGTCTACTAGAGTACGAAGGCAAGTTGATATTACGATCCCAGTTCAGACCACGAAGAGCAAAGAGAAGGAACTGTTTTTGAACTGATTCTATTCTTGCTTTATGTGAATCGTATTGGGGTGACCATATGCAGGTTGCATATTCTAAAATTGGACGAACCAATGAGGTGTAAAGAACCTTGGTTGTATATGGATCGTCAAATTCCTTTGACCATCTTTTAACAAATCCAAGAACACCCATGGCTTTTCTGACAGTAGTGCTTATATGCGACTTAAAAGTCAATTTATGGTCCATAAGTACTCCCAAGTCAATCATCTCATTAAGTCTGGTTAATGGAACGTTATTAAGAAAGTAGGTAATTAACTGAGGAGTGTTTCTGAAAAAAGTCATGACCTTGCATTTAGATGTGTTTAGGTTTAATAAATTGTGTCGACACCAAGATTGAAAGTTTTGGAGGTCAGACTGCAACCGTGAAGGTGATATAATATCTCTGTAGCTGAGACAAAGCTTTACATCATCTGCATACATGAGGACACGAGAATGAATTATAACGGATGGAAGATCGTTAATAAAAAGGGTGAATAGCAGTGGTCCCAGATGACTACCCTGAGGCACCCCCGAAGTTACTTGGATGGTCCTTGAACTTGAAGACTTGAATAGAACTTTCTGTGTTCTGTCTGTCAGGTATTCACGAATCCAACAAATTAAAGGGCTTGGGAAGCCAATTTTGTTTAATTTTAAAAGAAGAAGTGTATGATTAACAGAATCAAAAGCCTTGCTGAAATCAGTATAAATGACATCAGTCTGTCTTGCATTCCTAAATCCTTCGATCGTTAAAGATGTAAATTCTAATAGGTTAGTGGTAGTAGATCTACGTTTCACAAACCCATGTTGAGATGGTGAAATAATAGATCTACAAAAATGTTGCAATTGAGAAGTGATTAACTTTTCAAATGCTTTAGGAATAGCGGACAATTTAGAAATACCCCTATAATTGGATGCTTCGGACTTTTTACCATTTTTATGAAGAGGAATTATATAAGATTCCTTCCATATAGACGGAAAATGACAAGATTTAACGGACAACGAAAAAAGTTTTTGAAGTGGCTTACATAGAGCCTCAGCACAAAATCTGAGTACACAACCAGGTATTCCATCAGGACCAGGTGTGTACACAGGTTTTACTAAATTAAGCACGCTAATAAGCGAACTTTCATCGATCGAAGGACTACAAATACAATTAGACCTATTTATCTGATAAGGATACAAAAGATTCGCTCGGTATTCCGTTGAGGAATATGTTGTTGTGAAGAAATCAGCAAACAAATCGGCAATCGCTTGATCAGAGTCCGCTATATTATTTCCAAACGATAAGATTGATGGGTGGACATCCATCTTACGTTTCAGATTATTTAGCAAATTCGACACTGGGGTCAAACTCACAAAGAAAATTAGTGCAAGAACTAAGAGAACTAAGCACTACACAAATACACGTATCACTTGTACGCGAGACAGAGATAGATGCGAGCGCGAATAAAAGAAATTAGAAAAAAAAGAGAGCGGGAGAACCAACAGCACTGCACATGCAACAACAATGCGTTGGTGAGAGCGCGAGAGCGGTTTTAAAGCGGTAAAAAGTACAAACGCAAGAGCAAAGAATAACAAAAACAACAACACTGCTGTAAAAAGTTTTGTTGTTTTTTTCAAATATTAAGTTCAATGCTTTGATTTTGCTTTTGTAAAGTTAATTAAACAAAAAGCGCAATGACAAAAATTTAAATGACAGAATAATGTCAATAGTTATTGCTAAATAAATTAGCTGAATTTTTAGGCAGGCGCGGTGAGTTTAAAACCGAAATAAAAGAAATTATGCAGGAGCACAGAAAAACACGTCTATCCACGATGAAGAAAGAAACGATAAGTTAAACTGCATGCCTCCATTGTTACGCATGCGTTTCGTACATCTATTGCGTAGTCTACGATATATTCCAACCTATCTTTATGTACATTGATTTCGCTAATTTTCTCTATCAGGCGTTCGATTATTTGCTCTGGTCGTCTGAAAAATATTTTCAACGTTTTGATGACTTCAGTGACTAATGAAGGCAATAGGAGTTTGTCACGGACTATCTCAAACATTTCGCCTTTGAAGCATCTCTGGAGTCGAAGCATATTTTCTGCGTCTACATGCTGATGAATATTGACTAGACCTCTGGAGGTAAAACTTGCCGTGCGGCTAACTGAGAAGTAGTAGGAAGATTTGATTGGAACGAGATTACCGGAGATCCTTGTTGCTATGCAAGCAAGATTTAGTTTTCTTCGATGTTCCTCTTTTCAGCTTCACGTGTTTCTTTCAGCATTGCCAATATCAAATTGTTTGAACTTACCAGGGTCTCCCTTTAGAGAACATTTGTAAAAAAAATGCCGAGACCCTCAGATTTGTACGAGCAGCAATCCGGTTGTTAATATTGCTGGTATTAATTATCGCGGACAATTGCCCAAAGGGCAAGAAAGAGAGATGTTTATACACTGGACGAAGAGGAACGATAGCACAGGGGGAACAGCCTGCTAAATGAGTTAGGGTATTACCCGGATACTGACTTATGATGACGCTACAATTACGAACAATAACAAAGAGGGAAGATGAATATAAGTCAGTTTGGGTATAACCCGGACATTGACTTATAACAACGCTCTAATTGGATGGCGCAGGAACTACAGCGCGATCGATGGGATCCTGGTCGAATGCCAATGGAAACAGGACACTGTACCAGACTACAAGGGTATAACCCGGATGTTGACATACACTAGGCACTAACAATCTCCTTGGCATTGGGTAGGATATAACCCGGATGCCGATGCCTAGGGAGAGAAAAAGAAAAAGAAAATATCATGAGATTTATATTGTGGCAAAGCGTGGGATTAATGCTTCGTCACAAACTTGAAGTCTGCGGTTGTCCGGCTAGCTTACTAAGATTGGCCAAATGTATAGTTTTTGGCTGTTTTTGAGCTTTAATAGTATTTTGTGGTGTTAATGCTTTGTCCTGAATTTGTTGATGCAATGTTATCTGCTAGTTCTTTACAGTTGTCGCAAGTCTATTCTTTCGTAGCAACTAAGCTGGCAACTCCAACACACGGAAAGTGATACCAGACCTCTGTTATGTGATATCTTTTTGCAGTAGCCATATACAGTATCATCCCGCTCGGTATGCATAATAATAAATATGTTTGTTTGGCCTCCGCTTATTAAAGTCTGTTAGATTTTTTGAAACATGTTTACACAAATTCACTAGCATTTTGCAAAATATATGTCGGAGCACTCTCAAAGGCTCCGGTTGGTGTTGAATTATTATTTTCCAGCAAAGCGAGTTCTGTGTACTTTGGCTTTCTGTTGCAGATTGACCGGACCACACATCCCTCTCAATTACACAGGCAGATATTCATTTAGACTACAACACCTGCATGGCTAAGCAGTTAGTGTCAAACTTCAATGTCAAATTAACATGACAATATTCTTTACTAAACTTATATGACTAAAGTCACTGTAATCTAATGTAACCAGCCTAATATTACAAGTATGGCGTATGAGACTGAAGTAGAGAGAGACATCCGAGTCATAAACTAGACGGAGAGATAAAAACACATATGGTAGCAAAAGGTATGCCAGACAGTGCAATACCCTATTTCATCTCCTACATATACTACATGAAGTTTTTTAATTTTACACATAAACACATGGCTATTACACTTTGTACACACACATATGTACATATGTAGGCTCTTATGTCGGTGAATGTATTCGAGTATATTTCACTTTACACTTGTGAAATTCAGACACGCTTTGATTTATTTTGTCGGTGATAAAGCTTTTTTTAAGGAATGTTAAAAGAGAGTTACAGGTTTTGAGAAATTTCACTAGCAACTCACTTTATTTTAAGTTTTGTTTTAACAAATGGTATGTTTTCTTATTATTTATAAAATTCGGAAGCTTAAAATAACCTCGTATTTTACTTACCTCTTTTCAACGCGTCTGCTCGGGTTTCATCCCTATCAATCACACAATGCTCTTTTTTCAGTGTTAGGCAATGTTTGCGTAGATGCGATTTTGTTAATGGCAGTTTCTTTTAAGTTCAAACAACGGCGGTAACACCTCTTGTGGATGGACTAGGTGTCTTGAAGACGTCGCGAATTTTTGTCGTGGTGCATTCGGGCTTAAAAATAGCAAAGTGAATAAAAATTCTTGGAGTCAGTGGAGGAGGGCACGCGAATCATATGTCCCAGTGCTACGCATTCTGGCAGGACCGCTTCATATTGGGCTTTCAGTTCGGGATTTTTCCCTGATCGCGCTTCATTCCTAAGTAACTAAGCCATGGCGATCGATGTCGAATACCCCATGTGGACGTTCTCAGGATCCTTAAACAGTAGAGAGACTCACACTTTTAATCTGCTTCCTTTTCCAATTTCGCAGGAAGATCTTCAACCTCCCAAAAATTGGTGAGGAGTTTATCCAAGTTGGCGTTGGTGGAGATTGAGGGGCCAACCCAGCCAAATATGGCACCCCTTATGTGAAGACGTGGAAAACGGTCAGACTGTCACAAATGGCGAGACTCGGAACGTGTTCTTATTTCGGATGCTGAAGCGGACATCGTGATATTTGAAAATGTAAGAGCACTGGCGTCGGATAGAGAAAGCGAGGGAGTACGGCTGGAGACGAACGCCTTTTTGGGTGTAGTGCCGGAGAAGCTTAGCGCAGACTGAAAGTTTGAGGGACCGGAATGTCACTGTTTGACGATGTTAGTATTACGAGGTACCTCGGATTAGGTGGTGGCGCAGACTGTTTGACGGTGTCGGTATTACGAGGTACCTTCGGCTGCTTTTCACAGGATCTGTGGGCATAGTCGGATCTAGAATGAGTCACAAAGGATATCACGGTGGTCACCGATTATTTGATCGAAGAGGACTGTATTATGGTGAAATGGGGAACCCAAAGGATGCTTTAGCAAATCAATGACCAAGTTAAAAATTAATAAAAAATAGATATTGTTGTAGATAAAAACCACGAAAAAAAAGAAAACAAATGATTTTAGAATATCATTTATGTGGTAAGTGTATTTACGTGGAGCAGTGGAAACAGTCGGGAAACTTTAAACAATGATTTAATTGTAGCTTTGCGAATTCTCTTTGCTCAATTTTGTCTATTTTACTGCAAGCGGATCAAATTGCCGCTAAGATTTGGCCGTGGCTGGAATGCCCTGTATTTCATTAAATTTAAAATCTTGAAAAATTGATTATAAAAATAAGAAGCGGTAGTTCAGAAATTCATTTCACTTCGCGATTTGAAACGGGAATTATAGAATTTTGTCAAAAAAAATTTAATTTAATTGACAGAGATAATTTGTTTCACACTGTCACACTAGTGGGCCGAAATTAATAATTTGGGCGGGGAACAAATTTTTTTTAATATGTATTTTCCTTATTATTTATTTTTTTTTTAATAATTTTCATTTTATTAATCACTGGAGAAGCAAATATAGTGACAGTAATCGAACTCTCACCATGATCGTCACGAGCCAGCACTAATGAACAATCAGCGGTGCTGTCAATTGGACAATTGTTTACTCTTCAAATTTTTTTCACTTCTTCTAAATTTTACGCGTTTTTTGGAATAAAGAAAGTGCAAATAAAGTGCAAATACCAGAAATTGGGGAAATAAGTGCGGGAAAAACACAGAAAGGCGATGTTTTAGTTATGCAAATGCCCCCACACAGAGGTATATATTGTAAGGAAGTTTTTCTCATAGGTGAAAAAACCTAACTGCTGAAGATGCCGTTTTGCATGGAACTTGCCACTCATCAGTTGTACTTTTGAGTAATGATATTTTGTTTAACTTAGGCTAACAAAGTTTAAAAGCACTTAGCAACAGCGTTGTTGCTAAGCTTTGCAAATAGATCAAAATATTCCATGGAAAGAAAGAGTATTGTGAGAAAAAGAGGACTTAAAGCTACATTTTTAAGATATCGGTATTCTTGCTTCCATGTTCTCTTTGCGCTTCTTTTTGTTAACCACTTCATCTTCGCTCTAAAACGCTGCAGTCCAAACAGTTTCCCCCTTTTGACGATGGCAATTTTCGCAAATGTACATCCATCATCTTCTAGGATCCCTGCTCAAAAGAACTAAATCGAAAGAGTGATAATTTATTACTCATTTTGAACCCAATTCTCTTGTATGGGTAATGGACAAAGATTAGCTACTGCCCGTTGAACTAGACCGTTAATTATCTACAGTGTAAGTACACTGACTAGCCCATATGTTCCAGCATGTGTTTCCGTAATCCGAGCAAAAGCTCATAGATGAGAAGGGAATCAATCATTCATCCTATATCGCATCCAACGTCGAGGTTGCATATTACTATGTTGGTCTTCTCTGCAATCGTACCAGTTATTCAGAATTTTATCTCTTTCAAGACTGTTAAGCATACTGTTGACAGCTTTTTCTCCGATCTACCAAACTTAGGTTTAATTCATCTGCAATTGAAGGTGCTAAATGAGCATCCCACGCTTAAAAAATCTCGAGGTTTTATTACCATAAGGTTCTCCGGCTCGTTCGATATTCGATACAATGGCCTTGAATTAAGGCATGATTCAATTTGTGCAAACATGTTCCGAATGTATGGCATTGGTGATGAGGCAGATGAAAATATCGACTTATCTCTCTCGGGCAACTTGTTCTCCTCCCTTGGATGGGGTAATACTTACAGGTCCAGCGTAATCCACTCTGACTAAAAGAAAAGATCGGGATGAACGGACCTGCATTACTGGTAAATTTTCTATTTATTGAAAAGAAAATTAAGGTTTTATTTTAAAACATGTGAAAAAGTTATGTATGTCAAACCGAACTGCATTACGTCCATTAATAATTCAAATGCCCTTTCCCTATTAAATTGTATTTAACAACAAAAGCTCTGTAAACTAATGTTTATAGTGTAATGAAGTTTTCTCAGCCGGGGTACATATCTCAGTCTCCCCAGGGTCTCCTTTTACAGAAAATTTATAAAAAGAATGCTCTCCTTTTACAGAAAATTTATAAAAAGAATGCTGAGACACGAGATGGTTATGAGAAACAGGAATTAAGTTAATTCTGTTAAATTTTCAATCACTATAAGGGAGAAAAGGAGGTGGAATTGTAAAGGGACATGTACAAAAAACTCTAGCCAAGCAGGGTGTTACCCGGATCTTTGTATTGATCTTTTCTTTTCCTTTTATACATTATAAATTTTATTGATCAAAACTTAGTTTAAATTCACTTCAGCTACACTTTGACCTATATATTGGGTATAGTTGCAGGGAATTGAGGTAAGGACATATCCCACTGTACTTGCAATTTATTGCTCTTCTATGTTGTTGATATTTGACTGTTGTATTATCCTTAGATAATCCTTGATTCTGTCGTAGGTAAATTCTGTTGTCCTGCACTACACTTTCACTACTGCACTTTGATAGAGTTTTCACTGGTTAATCTTGCGTCTGCACACTTTGAGTCGCCACCTTAGAATTAATCTTTTCATTCTTCGCAGTCGTCACTTGCTTAAATATATTTGATAGGAAGAACCAATCAAAGGTTGGCACCTGCATGTTGGTCGCGTGCCGTTAAAGTTTAGGCGTCAGTGGTGAGCGTCGGCGACGGACATCGGCAGCGGGCGTCAGCAGCGGGCGTCTGCGTCGCTTACATTTACTTTAACTGTGCAAAAGAGAATAGTAACTAATACAACTGCGCAATAGCAACGGCGACAATTCTGTGCAAGTCCCGTTGCCAATGCGCTGTTGTATAAATAAATGTATATGTATGTGTCTCCGGGTAATTCACCTTGCTTTTTAGGCATTATTATAATAATCGGTGAGCGCAGCGAGTACCGTGTTCTTCTCGTGGCGTTTTGTCTAAGACTGACTAACTAGTCTTGACTGCCCCGGCATCAACCCGGACCTCACTCGATGACAGCTTGGCTGTCATCCCGCTCAAAGACACAGTCACATATGCACCAATACTAAGATCAACTGCATGACTAAGCAGTTAATGTCAATCTTCCATGACTCGGTAATCAATGTCAAACTAACATGACAATAATCACTGGTACACTTACATGATACAGTCAAAGAATGTCGTGTTAACTTTTAGCCGAAGTATTTTAGGCTTTGATAACACGTAATACAATAATACAAAACAATATTAATATGATGAATGAGAATAAAAATTTAAAAAAAAAATAATAATTAAGTTTTCCAATCACATGTCAGAAAAAAAATTATGTTGGTCAGGTTGGGATACACTCTGATTAATTTATTAATCGGATTTTTATTCAAGCACCTTGTGGTAAACGACATTCTTCGTTTTTTGGCCAGTTGCAAGAACAAATAATGCTGATGGTTTGCCGACACGTGAGCATGCCACGTACAATTGACCATGATTGAGGCCACAAATAGTCAAGGATTGGCCCTGTGACTTGTTGATCGTCATGGCGAAGGCAAGACGAATCGGGAATTGAATTCGTTTAAACTCAAAGGGCATTTCTGTTGGGATCAATGGAATCCTTGAAATAAGAACTTCCTCATCTTTAAATTTTCCTTTGAGTATCGACGCGTGAATCACATTGCTCATCAGCTTTCTTATTACCAAATGCGTTCCATTGTACAGTTTTGGTTGGTTTAAATTTCTAAGCATGATAACTACTGAGCCAACCTTCAGTTGTAAATTGCGCGGTGGTAAACCAGGCGCATCCAAGGAGTTCAAAAATTCAGTTGGATAATTATTGGCTTCTTCTTCGTTTGTTACACAGTCGATAGATTTCAATGAATGCAGAGTACCTACGATTTGATTTTGAATTATAAAATTGAGTTCATCTACATCTTTAATTTTTAGCCACCGAAATTGCTCGCTCACTTAACCATTTAGTATTTTTGGGGTTAGCAATGATATCCGGAAATACTTTGTTGATAAGCTCATCTTTTGATGAGACGAAATTGCAAAAATTTGGAGGAATTGAAATCAAACCGCTCGATTCGTCAACAGGAACACGGCCATTACCGATATTCAGCAGTTGCTTCGAGAAATCATCAGCAGATAGATCGTTCAACAATGCAACTCTCATATTTACAGACAGTTGAAGTTTGTTTACATATCGCCACAGACTTGATGCTTTGAGGTAAGCGTTTATTTCGTCGGCAGCAGTAGATCTTGGAATTACTGGTAGTGTTTGTCGGAAATCGCCAAATAATAAAATCATTGAACCACCAAAACATCTCGAGTCATTGAGCAGATCTTTTAATGTTCGGTCTAGTGCTTCCAATTCGTGATTGTGCGCCATTTTGCGTTCGTCCCATATGAAAAGTTTTGATGCTACTAAAACTTTTGCCATTGCGGAATACTTCGAAATGTTACATGTCGGTTGTTCAGTAGTTTGAAGATTTAATGGCAATTTAAACGCTAAGTGAGCCGTACGGCATCCGTCGAACAATGTAGCCACTATTCCAGAAGAAGCAATTGCTACCGCAATTTCGGATCTCGCAAGCAAATTCAGATCTTGACATGCTCCACGAAATGTGGGACACACTATACCATTAACAGTTCGTAGTGATTCAAATGATGTTGGCCCTCGAACATGTACCAGCAACAACCGCAAATAGAAACATTCATCATTCTTCGAATGAACTGTGTAAATACGACCAAGAGCTTCAGCAGACGCATATCTGGATGACCAGGAACTGCATCGCCTTGCTTTCGACGTTGAAATTTCTTCGATGTAGCGTTCGAAATGTAATAACGTGGCATTTCCGAGTAAAGCAACGTTCGTGCGAACGGATCGGTTTGACAAATCGCAAAGAAACTGGTCAGTGTTGTCGCTGACAAATCTTGGAGAATTGCTCTTTTTGTAGCTGTGTTGATCCCTTGACGCCGGTCAAGTTGTTCTTCCATATTGCCCATTAGGTATATTTGCAAGAATTTGTGCTGTGCATCTTGAATAGGTTGCAATGATCCAATGCGATGGCAAATCTAGCCTTGAATCTGTAAACAAACTCTTTTTACAGAAATCTAACAAACTACATTCCAATTATTTTTTATTTTTTTTCGCCATAGAGCAGGGAAGGCAATGGCTCTGGTGGCGGGAACACTGATGGCAATGTCACTTTTCTTTTTTTTTTTTACGCGCGAATCCCAATGGCAGCACTAATTGCCCACACCTCGCGCCCAACCGACCGAGGGGCGCAAGCCGCTTAACGCACGGCTCGAGTCGCGGGGACGATTCACAAAACACAGACAAAAAGCGAAACTATAGCTAATTACGTGCTAGATAGGAAAGGATAGAAGTTTTTAGTAAAGGAATAGAGAGCTCTGAACTGATTACATGATAAAGACGATTATAATCAGAACAAAGAACTCGAAAAGGTTCATACATTAGGCAGTTAGCAGTACATCGTGGAAGTGTTAGAGGAATATAGTTTCTAGTAGGTCTACAAGGAACTGTTAGTTTTACTCGGTTTAATAGCTCGGGAGAGTCTATATCCCCATTAAGGAGCTTGTGCATAAATATGATGCCAAGCATTAATCTACGATTAGTAAGGGAAGGAAGGTCAAGTAAAAGAAGTCTACTAGAGTACGAAGGTAAGTTGATATTACGATACCAGTTCAGACCACGAAGAGCAAGGAGAAGGAACTGTTTTTGAACTGATTCTATTCTTGCTTTCTATGAATCGTGTTGGGGTGACCATATGCAGGTTGCATATTAAAAAATTGGAGGAATCAATGAGGTGTAAAGAACTTTGGTAGTATATGGATCGTCTTATTCCTTTGACCATCTTTTAACAAACCCAAGAACACCCATGGCTTTTCCGACAGTAGTGCTTATATGGGACTTAAAAGTCAATTTATGGTCTATAAGTACTCCCAAGTCAATCATCTCATTAAGTCTGGTTAATGGAACGTTATTAAGAAAGTAGGTAATCAACTGAGGAGTATTTCTGAAAAAAGTCATGACCTTGCATTTAGATGTGTTTAGGTTTAATAAGTTATATGTTAATGTTAACACCAAGACTGAAAATTTGAGAGGTCAGGCAGCAACCGTGAAGGAGATACATATAATGTCAATGTAGCTGAGACAAAGCTTAACATCATCTGCGTACATGAGGACACTTGAATGAGTTATAACGGATTGAAGATCGTTAATAAAAAGGGTAAATAGCAGTGGTCCCAGATGACTACCCTGAGGCACCCCCGAAGTTACTTGGATGGTCCTAGAACTTGAAGACTTGAAAGGAACTTTCTGTGTTCTGTCTGTCAGGTATTCACGAATCCACCTAATTAAACTGCATGGGAAACCAATTTTGTTTAATTTTAAAAGAAAAAGTGTATGTTTAACAGAATCAAAAGCCGTGCTGAAATCAGTATAAATGACATCAGTCTGTCTTGCATTCCTAAATCCTTCGATCGTTAATGATGTAAATTCTAAGAGGTTAGTGGTTGTAGATCTACGTTTCACAAAACCATGCTGAGATGGTGAAATAATAGATCTACAAAAATGTTGCAATTGAGAAGTGATTAACTTTTCAAATGCTTTAGGAATAGCGGACAATTTAGAAATACCCCTATAATTGGATGCTTCGGACTTTTTACCATTTTTATGAAGAGGAATTATATAAGATTCATTCCATATAGACGGGAAATGACAAGATTTAACGGACAACAAAAAAAGTTTTTGAAGTGGCTTACATAGAGCTTCTGCACAAAATCTGAGTACACAACCAGATATTCCATCAGGACCAGGTGTGTACACAGGTTTTACTAAATTAAGCACGCTAAGAAGCGAACTTTCATCGATCGAAGGACTACAAATACAAGTAGACCTTTTTATCTCATAAGGATACGAAAGCTTCGCTCGGTATTCCGTTGAAGAATATGTTGTTGCGAAGAAATCAGCGAAGAAATCTGCAATCGCTTATTATTTTAAAAACGATAACATTGATGGGTGGACAACCATCTTACGTTTAGAATTCACAAAGCTAAAAAACTGTTTAGGATCACGGGAAAACTCAAACTTAAAACGCTTGAAATAATTATTATAGCAGTGCTTGTTAAGCAACATAAAATTGGAGCGAGCAACTGCGTAAAAAGCAAAGTCTGAAGAACGTGCCTATTTCTTGTATTTTTTATAATATCTGGATTTGACATTTTTCAAGTTGGATAGCTCACGAGAAAACCAGGGAGGTCGGTGAGACGACACTGGACTCCTCAGTGGGACACAAACCTTAAAAAGCGAACCAAGAGTATCATAAAACAACGAGATAGCAAGATCCATGTCTGAGCAACTGTATAAGGATGACCAGTCAGTTCTCAGAATGAGCTCATTCAGTTTAACAAAGTTAGTCTTGCGAAAATTACGAGATTTAATCATAGGACTGACACCAACAATCGGTGCACGAAACGACAGATCTGCAGATAAATCCAAAGTAGGATGAAAATTGTCTTCAGGCAAGACTAGAGGGTCAGTTCTAGTAACTGCACAGTTGGTGGAATCCAACTCAAATATCAGATCTAAGGATCTGCCTATGTTATTTCGCACAGGGTTTATTTGAGCAAATGATAACTCAAAAAGGCCATCAGTGAAGCAGTGAGATTAAGAAGGAAGCAACAAAGTAGATTCATCAGATTGAGACCACGCTATTTCTGGTTAATTAAAGTCACCAACGCCGATTGAGATATTTTTATCTTTACCACTAAGGCTTCACAAACCGGGCGTTTCACCAGCAAACTTCAATGCCCCACAATGCTGGCAAAAAAACGTCCATTGTACTATTGCAAACTAAACGATGCAAGGCGTAGTGGTAGGTAGTAGATGGTGCAATCGTATCAAAACGCTGCTCGATTCAATCAATACTTGAACCATTTCTTCTTGAACTTCGAAGATTATTCCTCTGTTCATCAGTACGATAAGCCCGATGATTTCTCGTTTCACGGGCTGCGTCTCTTTGAAAAACACGAATTAAGGCCCTTCTTTGCTCCGTACTAATGCGGCCCTCTTCTCGGGCGATTTCTCGTTCTTCGTCAGAAGATCGCTGGGAAAGATTATATCTATTATATCTCTTGCAATATGATTATACAATCGCAAATAAATCTTTAACTTAATAAATAATTTACACAAATTAATGTATAAAACAATTTTCAATTTTGACATATACATCAACGGTAATCTGATGACACAATCTGTTGAACTTTAAAATCTGCATTTACCGTCATTTAGACAATGTTTCAGTATTTTTAAGATATATTCTGCTAATCGGGGCGGAGACAAATCCAACAAATCAGAAACCATGAAAATTGGTCCAGCAGATCTCGAGTTATAAGTGTTGTAACAAAACCGACTTTCTTTTGTATATATAGATTCCCAACCTTAAATTAACCTTAATTTAATTTTCCAATTCTCTTTTGTATAAATTTTACCAACAATATCCTCTTCAATTAGACAATTTGACATACTCGATCTTCACATACAACATATTATTCTTAGTCTTAACTAACTTATACAATTTCAAGTTTCTTTTACATCAACAGTTCAACATTCTTTTACTTCATTATCGTTCAGTCAACATGCTTCAAATATCATAACATGAAACGCGCCACACGCCACGACAAAACTTTTGTTTTGCGCTTGTGCTTGCATTATAATTTAAGACCAATTTCACTCCTTTGCCACCCTTATTGGTGCACTCCGCTGTCATTCTCGCTGTCTTTATTGACTTATTGACAACATTTTCAATAACTTCATTTTCCCTCTCAACAAAATCATTGTAATCATTACACACATCCAACTCCTCGGAAATCACTTGCCTCTCTGGAAATTTTCTCAGATCTTCATGTGCATATTTGTAATTTCTTTTATAGGTTAGAGACTTTAAAAGGTATCTGTCCCCCTCTAAAACATTTAAGACTTCCAAGGGCCTTTTGAATTTCGGACTCAACTAGTTTTGATGCCTTTCTTCGCTTTTTAGAAGCACATAATCTCCCACTGTGTATATAGTTACTTTTGCCTTATTATTATCAAATCGCAATTTGTCATAAACCGCACTAGCTAATACATTCTTCACAGCTTGTGTTATTTTGTTTGGCAGATCAACAACATTTTAGGGTAGTTTTGCTATAGTATTCCATTACATGGGTTTGTTATTAATTTTGTGTAATACAATTTTTCCTTAGCCACAATAACTTGCATTAGTATTTATTTATTTATTTTTATTTATTTATTTATTTTAAAGTCAATTTAACTAATGCAAATGACTTAACTAATTAAAATATAAGAATTAAAAACTAAGGAGTAAATTAAAAGTAAGGTGGCCGCAGGCCAAAACAAAAAGAAGAAAATAGATGAAGATTAGACAATTAGGAGTGAAGAACAGTTCGAAGGAAGTCAAAGAGTGCAATACTTAAAGAAGAAGGAGAAAAGTGAGGAGAAATAATATGGAAAAACTCATTATAGTCTCTACACAAAATTCGAAGAGGTTCATGACTGCTAAAGTTGGAGACGTATGTACTTAAATGAAGAGGGACAAAATTACGTGTAGGACGAATTGAAACAGCAAAGTTAATTTTCGCTAACAAACATGGAGAGTCTATTTCCCCTAATAACAGTTTTTGGAGAAAAAGAATACCAGAAAGGCGTCTTCGATTTATTAAAGAAGGAAGATTAAGGAGACGAAGCCTATAAAAACTCTATTTAGGATAGCGCCATTCATGTAGTAAGTAGCAAGAAACGGCGAACGACGACAAAATGTCATAGATGAGCATTTCAGTGTGTTGAGATAGAGGTGATTTAACTTACACCACTCACTAAGCTTATTAATATCAGCTTGCAAAATGGAATGATTAGCTGGATCTTTAAATGAAAAGCAAAGCTTAACGTCATCAGCAAACATAAATACATGAGAGTTATTTAAAACATTAGGTAAATCGTTTATAAACAAAGTAAAGAGTAGTGGGCCCAGATGACTTCCTTGGGGAACACCAGATAAGACATTAACATTTTCAGAGAGCGAAGTTCTAAACAAAACTCTTTGAGTTCTATTGGTGAGGTAAGACTTTAACCAAGAAAGAAGATTAGGAGAAAAACCTAGCAGACCAAGTTTCATTAACAACAGTTTATGATCAACACTATCAAACGCTTTGCTGAAATCAGTGTAAATAACATCCGTTTGAGATTTATTACGAAAACCTTCATGAACCAAAGTACTGAATTCAAGAAGATTTGTAAGTGATGAACGTCCCTTCAAAAATCCATGCTGATGCGGAGAAATTAAAGATTTGCATTGGTGTTTCAGATTCATCGAAATCATTTCCTCAAAAAGTTTTGGAA
Organism: Drosophila austrosaltans; assembly: GCA_035045865.1. Taxonomy (NCBI): domain Eukaryota; kingdom Metazoa; phylum Arthropoda; class Insecta; order Diptera; family Drosophilidae; genus Drosophila; species Drosophila austrosaltans. Next base: position 3,180,059 of record JAWNOQ010000073.1, on the reverse strand, counting down.
TAGCCGAGAGTTTAGCTATACCTCTGTAATTAGATATGTCCGATTTGTTTCCTTTTTTAAATAAGGGAATTATAAATGTTTTATTCCAAAAAGAGGGAAAGCGACCAGATTCAATGGAGAGAGTAAAAAGCCTTAACAAAGGTACTGTTAACGAACGAGAGCATGTCTTCAGAATACAACTGGGAACGTTGTCCGGACCAGGTAAAAATGAACACTTCAAGGAGGCTAAGCCGATTATGAGTGATTCTTCAGAAATCCTTGGCATATAAATAAGGTTGGATTGATGAATATAGTACGGGTAAGAGCCGGTGGAAGGCAGCGCATTAGAGTAAGTCAATTGGAAAAAATTAGCAAAAAGATCAGCTATACTAGAGTCAGAGTCCGCTGTTTCCACATTAAAAAAGTATGACGAAGGAGATGCGTTTGAACGCCGTTTAGAATTTACAAATTTATAAAATTGCTTTGGATTTTGGAAAAAATCGGCTTTACAACGCGATAAGTAATCATTATAGCATTGCTTATTTGATATGAGGAACTTAGATTTTGCTGAGTTGTATCTAATATAATCGATATGTGATTGGGTTTTTTTGAAGCGCTTAAAGTACTTTGATTTTACGTTTTTCAAATTCGAGAGGGTACGAGTGAACCAGGGAGGCTTTGTTGAGTTGTTTTCACAAAAGGTGTTGGGCACACAAACATCAAAAGCTGCACAAAGAGTTGAGTAAAAACGCTCAACGGCAGTGTCCAAATCTACGCCATTAAAAAGATTATACCAGTCAATCATCAACAACATAGAATCAAGGCGGGCAAAGTTAGTTTTACGAAAGCATTTTCGCCGATGAGGTTGAGAAGATGGGTTGATATAAGATGAAGAATTAAGGGCAAGATTGATTTCAAGTGTAAGGTGATACGAATCTTCAGGAAGCGATAAAGGATGACATCGCTCAATATTTATAGATGAAGAATCACTAACGAAAACCAAGTCGAGAAGTCTGTTGGATGAGTTGATTATCGTGTTCAATTGAAACATGGGAAAGTCAAACAGCTCACTTAAAAAATCATTATGTGCTGAAGGAATTAGATAAGGAACATCCAGTTGGTTTTGCCACGATACATGAGGTAAATTAAAATCACCCAAGATGATTAAATGATCACGATCACGGAGAGAAGAGAAAATATTTTTGAAGACAACTGTGTGGTAATTATATACAGAAGTGTCAGACGCTGGAGGAATATAGCAGCAAATTATGAAGACATTAGTGTCTTGCCGAATAATTTTCACACAAATTGTTTCGATATAATGAGGGACGTCAATGCTCACCATCTCACTGGAAAGGTCAGATTTGATGGCAACCAGTACGCCTCCACCTCGACGCGCAGGTCTATCATTTCTGTAAACCATATATTGACTTGAAAAACACTCTGAGCTTAAAACGTTAGGTTTGAGCCAAGTCTCAGAAATCGCAATGACATGGGAGGTAAAAGAGATACTATTTAGATAAAGAGATGTTAATTTGCTAAGCAGACCCCTCACATTTTGATAAGTAATATTAATTTCAGGAGTTAGTAAATTTAGTTTTTTGATATAGTTGAAGTAGGTAGAGAGACAACAGATCTAGCAGGACGGTTGTTAGATACTGTGAACTCATGAACAACAGTATGCTCAGGCCAAAAAGATGGGGACACAATAGTATTAAAAAGTGTGATAGGGACAGAAATCTTAAACGAAGATATATCTCTAGCCTTACTAAACTTAAATTTTCTGACTATGATATCCGGGCAGGAAATTCTTTATGTATGAAAGCAATAAGGTCATCTTCAGCAGTGTTTACATGCAGGCGGGACACAAAAATATGCTTCTTTGGCGCAATTGCTTTAAGACTGCAAGAACGACGCACACCGGTAGAAGCGGCAACGTCTGTAGTAAAAGTTGCAGTAGAAGTAGTAGGCGTTACCACAGCATTAGTGCTTAAGTTAATTATTGGGATACCTATTTCAGCTGTAGCCATTGGAGCAGTAGTAGCAGCAGAACCATTTTCGATGGCTTCAGTTCCATCACTTGAAGCAGTAACTAAAATTCTATTCCCAGCTAATGCGGCGGCACCAATACTCTCGTCTCCGTCAACAAGCATTTTGGCAGCATCACTTTCCACAATATTAGTGCCACGGTTTAATTCCGACGGCAAATCAACGGTAAGAGGCGTCACAAAAACAGGTGTTGTTGTTTCCGTATTAGGAGTGGCAGGCAATGAAGAAACGTCTATAGTCAGATGATTAGATTTCTTTCTCTTTGGCGACTCACTTAAAACTTTCAGTGAGAGGAAGTTAGACTCTAGATCGTTGAACTTCTTCACGAAAGAGCATAAGTCAGAGTGAAGACTCTTAAAACCATCCCGCGTTTGACGCATGAATGCTCTAATCTCCAATTCAACAGTGCGGCAACTATCGCAAGTCCAATTCAGCCCAATCCTTTTTCGAATTGTGTCTCGGACACGTTCAGTGAGACCTGCACATTTAATATGTGCATAATTATCACATAGCCAGCACGAGACATAGAGATCGTCGGCTATAAGTTGTCTTCTGTCACACGTTGAGATGCAGCAAGCAAGCATATTACAAGTATTCGCACTAGACAGTGTGCACTGTAGCCGAATAAAAGTTCAAAGCAGATGATAAGAAATTTTTTCGGCTCAGCAGTAATCAGAGAGCAAGTGCAAGTAAATAACTGTAATTGTTAATCTGGGCAGTCAGATGATCAGCGTGTTAATAGGCGAAGAGTACGCAATCACACTCTTTTTAGTTGAGAAGAGAGGCACAAAAAGCGAGCGGCTGCAGACACACAAAGTCTAAAATTATTTTACAATTTAGATTTTTGTTGCAGTTAAAACTTTAACTTCAATTGAATGTTAATGATGTTGTTTGAAACACCGAAAAATTTAATGTATGTTTAGGCACAATAATTTAATTATAAGCGGTCAACAGCACAATAATTTTCGGATTTAAGTGGAGCGGCAAAAAACACGACTTGCTTCAGTGAAGTGAAGTTTTAATAGTATGCAACTCAATTGGATGATTAGGGTCGAAAATAACAAGAACTGGTTTACTCGTAAGAGTAGAAATAACCTTTTTCCTTATTTGCTCATATTCTGTCTTCGAATATAATGCAAATAAATTTATAATAAATTTAAATTTATTTTTATTTTTGTCAGAAGTTAGGAAATACAACGGTTTCAGTAACTGTGAAAATCCCTCAATAAATTATCGGAAATAAGATGCCAAGCCAATGAATTGTCAAAGTGTTGGGACTGACTGCGGAGGCGGTAGAGCAGTCAACGCTACAATGTTTTGGGGATTTGGACGAATTTTAACAGCACTTATGTTGTAGCCCAAATATTGGACCGAAGTTTTCAAAAAGGAACATTTTGTAATGTTGAATGAAAACCCAGCCTCTGTTAAAACATTATGAACAATCTATAATCTTTCCAACAATTGACATTTTTGTTTGTTTGTTGACAATAACATACTAATTTGCTAAGTCACCTAACGCCTGCATCACTAACCGTTGAAAGACAAAAAATGCGTTTTTAAGCCCGAACGGCATAGACAAAAATTACTATTACCCATCTGGTGTCACAAACGCTGTGTACTCAGTCGAGACTGCATGTAAGGGAATCTGGTGATATCCGCTGGTCATATCTAAACATGTAAAATAATTAACTCCTTGGAGTCAATTTGTTTGATTCTGTATAAGTGGCAATGGGTATTTATCGGCGACTGTAATTGCATTTAATTCCCTCAAGTCAACACAAAGTCTATCCATACCATTTTTTTTTTTTTTTTCTTAACCAACAAGATTGGGTGAACAGCTTGGTCTAATTATTTTGCATTTCAACATTTCGTTAATTTTGACTTCAGCATATGCCGCTTACAAAATAATTTGAGTACTTGGCCAAAAATGAGTGTAGTTTTATTTTTTCTTGTCCCTCAAGTTCAGTATTAATATCACTGGGCTCAATACTCAATACTATATTATTAAATCTTTTGACAGCAAATTTTGTACTTAGCTTTTTTTTATCAATGAATATTCCGCTCCAGAATCAAATGTCATTCCAAAATTTTGACCCCTATGGTTCATGTAGCCTGAGGGCCAGATCCCACTTCTGATGTCGGAGTAGGAGACAATTCCAATGTGTCTCCGGTTAATTCACTTTGGTTTTTAGGCATTTTTATAATAGTTAATGAGCGCAGCGAGTTTCGTGTTCTTCTCGTGGCGTTTAGTCTAAGACTGACTAACTAGTCTTGACTGCCCCGGCATCAACCCGGACCACACTCGATGACAGCTTGGCTGTATATGCACCAATACTAAGATCAACTGCATGATTAAGCAGTTAATGTCAATCTTCCATGACTCGGTAATCAATGTCAAACTAACATGACAATAATCACTGGTACACTTACATGATATAGTTCCCTGTAACTGTGCCGAATGTTACCAGACCAATATTATGAGAATACAATAGAGATGAACATTAAAGTCCTCAAATGGAAAAATATATAAGATACGGTACCAAAAGGTATTCACAACTGTGCAATACCCTATTTCATCTACGACATATGTATGTGAGCTTACCTAGGGATGGCAATCTAACTACTACACTACTAACTCAGAGCATACATGTTTTTATAGTAAGGTTCAAATGATTATTCCCTATTTCAATGGGAAAATATAATAAACTATGAAAGTAATGCTGAGCCACTGCATTGTAGCGGAGATCCAAAATGGAGCTTCGTCACATATGTATGTATGTAAGTGTGGGAGCATATGCATGTATATATGTTGTAAATATAAACAAAAATTCAAGTTAATTCTTTTTTTTTAAAGTTTTGTAGCGACGGAGTACTGTTAAAGCTATGGCCAAGTTATTTTTTTATTTTTTATTTTTTTTTACGCGCGAATTCCAGCGGGTGCACTAAGTGCCCACAACTTCTCGCCCAACTGACCGAGCCGCGCAAACCGTATGACGTGCGGCACGAGTCGCCGGGAACAGTTGACAATAAACAGACAAAAAACTAAATCTAGAGCTATTTAGCAACTAAATAGGAAAAGTTAGAAGTTTTCGGCACTGATAGGGACAGCCCTGGGCTGATCACACGATAAAGTCGATTATAAAGCAGACTGGACTCGAAAGGGATTACGCAATGCATATTTAGTAGTGTGCAAGGGATAAGGATAATATAGTTTCTAGTATACCTAGATGGTATAAAATGAGCCACTTGGTGTAATAACTCAGGCGAGTCAATATCACCAGTTAGAAGATTGTGAATAAAGATTAATTAAAATAAGTCTACTAGAGTACGATGGCAGGTTAAAATTACCATCCCAGTTTAGATCACGAAGAGCAAAAAGCAGTAATTGTTTCTGAATAGAATCGTCGAATTCTTTCGACCATCTCTTGACAAAACCATGAACGCCTCTGGCTTTAGCGATTATCGTAGAGATATGGGAGTTGAAGGTTATTTTACGATCCATGAGTACACCTAAATCATTCATTTCATCAAGGCGTTCTAATGGTGTGTTGTTCAAGGAATACGTCATCATCTAAGGAGAGGTCCTATAGAACGACATAACCTTGCTCTTAGTGGTATTTAAGTTTAAAAGATTGTGCTGACACCAACACTGATAATTATTAGGATCAGCTTGCAATCTACTGGACGTAACCATATTGCTATAGCTAAGGCAAAGCTTAACATCGTCTGCACACATGAGCACATGTGAATGAATGGAAGACAGAAGGAAGATCATTTATGAAAAGGGTGAACAGCAACGGACCAAGATGACTACAATGGGGCACCCCCGAAGTCACATTGATGCATCTGGAAAAGGAAGACTTAAATAAGACCTTTTGTGTTCTGCTTGCCAGATACTCACGAATCCAACAGAGTAGAATATTTGGGAAGCCAATTGCATTTAACTTTATAAGCAATATTTTATGGTTAACAGAGTCAAAAGCCTTACTGAAATCTGTATATATGATATCAGTTTGCTTTGCACTTTCAAATCCTTTGATCGTCCTAGATGTAAATTCTAAAAGGTTAGTGGTTGTAGATTTACGTTTCACGAAACCGTGTTGGGCTGGTGAAATTAGAGAACTACAAAAATGTTGCAATTGAAAAGTTACAATTTTTCAAAAGCTTTTGGAATAGCGGACAACTTGGGAATACCCCTATAGTTGGAAACATCAGACTTACTACCCTTTTTATGGAGAGGAATTATAAATGATTCCTTCCAAATTAACGGGAAAGCGGAAGTTTCAACGGACAACGAGAATAATTTCAGAATAGGTTTACATAACGATTCAGCGCAATATCTGAGTACACAACCAGGAATCCCATCGGGACCTGGCGAGTACACAGGTTTGACTTGCTTAAGCACGCTGAGAAACGAACTTTCGTCAATTAAAGGATTGAATATGCAATTTGACTTTTTTAATTCATAAGGATACGGAGAGTTTGAGTGGTATTCCGTTAAGGAATATGTTGTTTTGAAAAAATCAGCATATATATCGGCAATGGCCTGATCACTGTCTTCCGTTTAGCGTTCACAAAGTTTTAAAACTGCTTAAGATCACTGTAAAACTGAAGTTTACATCGCCGAAGATAATCCTTGCAGCATTTTGTATTTAGCTTCATGAAATTTGAGCAAGCAGTAGCATGTTTAGAAAAATCTGATGGACGACCTGCTTTTATTTAACTCTTATAATATCACGACTTAACATCTCTTAAATTGGACAGCTTCCGAGTGAACCAGGGAGGTTTATTAGACCGAACTGATCTACCGAGAGAAACACAAACTTTAAAAACGGAATCAAGCATATTATAGAAATAATGAATAGCAGAGTCAATGGTTATACAATTGTACAGATATGACCAATCAAGGTTCCAAATAATATTATTAAGTCTGACAAAGTCAGTCTTACGAAAGCAGCTGCTTCTTGTTACCGGATAAGTATTGTAAGTCGGCGCACAAATAGAAAGGTCGATAGTTACATCCAAGGTTGTATGAAATTTGTCTTCTGGTAAAACGAGAGGATCAATCCTGGAAACGACGCAGTTGGAGGAGTCCAACACATACCGAAGCGTCAGCAATATCTGGTTTAAGCCACGTCTCTGTAAAAGCAAGAACTACTGGAAATCAAATTATAGACTATCTACAAAGAGTCTAGACAGTTTCGATTTAAGTCCTCTACATTCTGGTAGGCCAGAATAAGGGACAAAGTTACTTTTTTGGCCCGTCAGTAGATGCTGACGTACCAGAAGAAGGTAGAAAATTGCTATTAGAAGACGAGGTGATAGCAGAGGGCAGTCGAATCGGAGGCCGATTCTCTTTTTCGTTGTATACTCCTTTATAATAAGATGTTCAGGCCAAAAATCTTTTCTACAAATTTGGTCAAAAAGATTAGGCGGAACACTTACTTTAAATGACGAGATGTCGCGGGTATATGAAAACCTAAATTTTTCCACCGCTATGTTTGAGGCCGGAGTTTTTGCCCGGATATGGGCTAAGACATCGTCAGATGTAGTGTTAGGGTCAAGCCTTCGAAATAAATATCTGTTTTTTGGGTGGTATACCGACAAGTGAACTCGACACACCAGCAGGCACAGCAGCCACAGCACTGGGCGCTGAAGCTACAGCGGCTGACAATGCTTTACGAGCCCCTCTTGTCAATATCTGATTGGGAATATCCTTGGGGCAGGATGTTCGACCGGACAAATCAGAGACTACACCTGATATCGCGGTAACTTGCGTGATTCCATTACCGGGGGAAATTCCAATGGAATCCACACAATTGGATGAAATCGGACTTTTAAACGATATCAAGTGCCGTGAATTCGGTGTGTTTGAGTCATTAGTCGTGTTCGGAACAGCGAGAGTAAGAGACACTGGCGGACCGGGGGACAAATTCCTAGGGATGGTCTTCTTTCGCTTCGGGGATTCGTTTAATAGTTTAAAACTATTAAACTGAGTTTCCAGTGATGAAAACTCATCCCGAAGCTTCATAAGACCAGCCGACAGGTTTTTAAATCCCTCACGAGTGCGCCTCATGAATACACGCATCTCTCTCTCGGCATCCCGACACGCTTCACAACTCCATTTCAGGCCCCCACCATTTCCGAGGCTGTTCTTTACTTTGACTGTGTAACCAGCACATTTAAAATGCATAACGTTGTCACACAGCCAGCAAAGCAAAAAATCTTCCTGGGCTTTAGGAGGGTGAGGGCAGATTTCATTTGAGCAGACCGACATTTTTAAATTATTTTCAATTTTATTAATAGTAAATATTAATAACAGAAAAATAAACTAACAGAAGTAAAAAAGATTTATGTAAAAAAAATAGGGCGTATACGAACCAAAAGTCCCACACAAGGGTTAAGGTGCCGCAGCTGCTTACAAGACAAAAGAGAAAAAAGTTAAGAGCACAGTGAACTCACAACACAAATCAGATCACAAACGCGAGATTAACTAACGCGAGAATAACGGGCGCTAACACAAGCAAATATAGAAAAGAGAGCAAGAACACACAAACAACACTGTTTTTTTATTTTTTTTTTTTTTTAATTCATTTATTTACATAATCTTTTTAGTTAAATTGACAGATTCAGGATTTTTGTGAAAGGTAATTGGCAGCATGGACTTGTGGGACGTCCCAGGGAGAATCGCATCACAAGGCCGCATAGCTGCAGTTACCCTATCCCGAGATACTGCTATTCGCTCGTCGTAGCTCGTCCGCTACAAAATGCGCGAATCCATTGACCGCTTCCCAGGTTGTTTTGTCTCCTACTATCATCGTAGCCAGGTTAACTGGTGTGAGAGTCGTGCCCACGAGCTCGTATGGCCGTCTTCTCTCGTCGCTGAAGCGACTGCACACAAAAAATGCAAAATGCGCGTCCTCGGTTGGGCGGCCTTCGCAGTGGGTGCACGTTGGTTCCGTTCCGTGGCCGAACCTCGCAGGTAACCTCTATAACACCCGTGCCCACTTAGGAACTGTGTCAGATCAAAGTTTACCTCTCCATGCTTACGCAAGATCCACATTTCTATATTGCGGATTAAGCTGTGTGTCCACCTTCCTTTGGTTGAGGCATCCCACCTGTCTTGCCAACTCCTTAGGCTGTATTCCCTTGCGGACCTTTTCGCGTGTGTTTTTGGTGTACCGCTGCTAACTGCATCCGCGATGGCCTTAGCCTCATCCACAAGCAAGTCGATGGGGACGGTTCCAGCGATGACCATGGCACCATCATCGGAGACGGTGCGAAAAGCGCAGCACACTCTCAGTGCGCTAAGTCTGTACGTGGCCTTGATTCCTCTTTCATAGCTTACCGTGTGAATGCCCAGATCTGCGCTGCATATATGATTATTGACTTGGTGACGCTGCTGAGTAACATTCTCCTTTCCTGTTTTGGCCCCCGTGTGTTAAGCATTATCCCTGCCAGGGGTCTGCATGATTCCGCAGCTTTCTTTTGCGTTTGCTCCAGGTGTTCTCGGAAGCAAAGCCTGGTGTCTATCCAAACTCCCATGTATCGAATGGCACGTTTCGATGTAATTTTCGTTCCGGCGACGTGGACGGTTGCCAGCTCGACGACCTGTCTGCTGCTAATAAGTACAGCCTCCGTCTTGTGCGATGCGAGGGTTAGTCCTGCAGAGCTGAGCCAGTTTATAATAGCCGATATGGCGTCATCAGCTTTCGCCTCGGTGGTGCGAAGGTCCTTTGCTACAATTACTACTGCGATATCATCAGCATTGCCAACTAGTTCGCAATCACTTGGTAATTGCACTCGGAGAATCTCGTAGTACATTATATTCCACAGTAGTTTGCGCCTTACCTCTCCTGTGGAGGTGGAATAGGTCAGGTTTCTTCCCTCGAAGTAGCTCCATACTACTGCATGCAGGTATTTGGGAACTCCGTGCCCCAGTATCTTGTCCAGGATACAGCCCCAGTCCGCAGAGTTAAAGGCGTTTTTGACATCTAGGGTAACCACCAAGCAATATCTCTTGGTGCCGCCCTGCCATCGCGTGCCCTTTATGGCGTTCGAGGCGATATTGACCACTTTCTCGATAGCATTCAACGTAGAGCTGGCCTTCCTAAATCCAAATTGGTTACAACTGAGGCCTCATTTGTCGGCTATTGCGGAATCGTTTGCCGAAGTTTGCCTGGCTTCGGGAGCAGTACCAATTTTTGTGTCTTCCATTGCGTTGGGAACGTACCTTCTGACAGACATTGGTCAACGACAACGAAAACGTCAGTGCGTAGAGCAATTGGCAGTTTAAGAGCGCGGTTTGGCACAGCATCCGGTCCCGGTGCTTTGCGTGTTTTGAGTGTGCTCGATATCGCTAAAATCTCCTCAGGCGTGACCGGGTCTATATCATATGTAGCCGTGTTCCGGGCGTCTATGGCTTAGCACGTCTTCTCGTTGTGGAAAGAGAGTGTCCACGATCTGTGTGAGCTCCTGCTTATGGGTTGGAGATGCCTGTCGGTTATCGTAAATTCTTTTTGCCACGGTTTTGTAGGCTTTCCCTCAGGGATCATGGTCAGCCTAATCGCAAAGTTGAAGGAATATTTCCTTCTTGGAGGACAGGATGGCCATTTTAAAGGACTTCCGTTTGCAGCTGTAGTCTGCCTGGAGTGATTGCCATCCGATAGCTCCTCGTTTTCTCGCTCGCTGGTATTTCCTTCTGGCTGATAGGCATTTTTTCCGCAGGTCCGCTATGCTTGCATTCCACCAATATGCTGGTCTGTGGTGTTGCCTATAGGGCTTGGATTGCTCCATATTAGCGTCACACGCTTTTGTCACCATGTTAACCAGGCTGTGGGCCATCCTATCTGCAGAGTCTTTGGCGCAATGCGCTGTGCTCAGGACCGTTGAGAACATCCTTATATTCAGCGTATCTGCCTTGTAGCATTTGGCACCTTGTGAAGGTACGGAATGTGTCGAAGTGGAGTCACCTGTGGAAAAAAGAATCGCTTCGTGATCACTGGCTGTGTAGAAGTTGCCAATTCTCCAGTGTGTGCCTCGAAACAAGCTGCTGCTTACAAAGGTGAGGTCAATAATGGATCCCCTGCCCGCACGGTTGAAAGTTTGCGTCACGCCAGTGTTGACTAGGGTGATGTCTAACTGTGCGAACGCTTCCAGAAGTGCTCGTCCTCTGCTGTTGGTGCTAACGCTACCCCATTCCAGGGCCCATGCATTGAAATCGCCCGCTATTATAGACGGGGTGTGTTGCCTCGCGTCTTCCACCAGCGCATCCAGGGCGTTGCAGTAGCTCAATATGTTCAAACTGGGTGGCAGCTGTAAATCCACTTACCATTTGTTTGGGTTCTCACGAAGTGTTCGTGTTGCAGAGAATTCCGGAAAGGTATGGCTGGGGAGCTGCATGCCCATATTGCTGCTTTGCCGGATGTGCTGTATATCCATCTGATGTCGTCCATTCGCCTGAAGGGCTCGCTAATTATTGCCAAATCCGACTTTTGTTCCACGACTGTCTGCTGGAGGAGGATCTGGGCTGCCTCGCAGTGATTCAGGTTAACTTGGATAAACCTAGTCATTTCGATTTTGGAGTATGCCTCCTTACTCCGTCTGCTGTGGATGATGGATAGTTCTGCCCACCGGCTCTATGTGCCCGTTCTGCCAATCCGCCGGCCTCGCACAGATAGCAGTAGGGTCGATTTTTACAATCTTTTGCCTTGTGGTCCTTGCCACTGCATTTCAGGCACCAGCTACTTCTGTTTGTTGGGTCTTTGCATTTGGCTGCAATATGGCCAGTCCTGAGACATCTGAAGCATCTGGTCGGGACGTCATTCATTCGAATTCTGCAGACCGCCCAGCCAATCTTTATTTTTCCCGCTGCTGAGATAGCATTTGCTGTCGTGGATGGGGCGAGAATATTGGCTCGTTGCGTGCCAAATTTTTAATTGCATTTCGATCTAGGGTCACGTTCAGTTGCGACAATAGCGCGGCGACTATATCTTTATCTGTGGTCATTTCGTCTAGATCTCTAATTTCCAATTTGACGAGATTTGTGAGCGCCTTGGTGTCTGCTTGGGAGCCAAGCACCGATCCTATGTCCTCCGTTAGTTTTTGGATATTATTTTCCCTTCCTGGTTTTAGTTGAATCAGCAGATCTCCTTTCGCTGTCTTCCGTACCATTTGGACGTTGTTGCCAAGCGCCATTAGTTTGTCGTCGGTGCTCCTTGTGACTTTTTTAAGCATTTCGCTGTAGGAGATGTCGCCTGTGCTGTGGACAAGAATGGGGTCCGGCCGTCGTCTTCTGGGTGCAGGAGTTTGTGTCTGCTTCTTCTTTTTTGCTTCAACTTTCTGCCAACCGACGCGTCGGTGGCAATATTGGAATCTTCCTTCTGCTGTTGTAGTGGTGGTTTAGTTCTTCTTTGGGCATCTCGTGGTGTTGTTTTTTCTCTGGTCGTCTGCGTATGGACGGTCTTCTTCTGGGGAGTGGACAACAGATCCGTCTGCTGATATCTGTTTTCCATTTGCGGTGCTGGTGATAATGCGATTACTGTGACGTCTCCTCCGCTCTCTTGATTCTCCCATTGCATGGATACAGATTCAACCATGGTCTTCAGCTGCGCGAACTGGCCTCTCATCTTGTTGTTTATGTGGCGCACTTTGGAGTGGCCGCCAACTGACGTCGCATCTATGATCTCCTGAATTAGTTGACTCATCTCGGCCAATTCTCTGCCGATTCCTCCTCCTATGGTCTCTGGAAATGCTCCTCCTCTAACTCACTTTGGCGGGACGTCGCCGTCGCTAGCGCCTACGCCGTCGGCACTTGGTGAGTTGCAAGACTCTCTGCCTCGCTTTGGAATCGAAATTCCTGCTCCGGTGCCAAAAATCCCTTTGAGAGACTCCACTAGACGCTGTTGTTATTGGTTGGTGGTGCCACGGGGTTTCTTTTCGTCTGAGGGGGGCTCGGGTGTTGCCCATTGCTGCTGAACTAGGTGCGGCGGGGTTCTTGGGAGCGAACTGCGGCTGCCGAACACCGCCTGAAAGTCCTCGCCACCCTCCAGTGCGAGGCTTTGAGGGTTATTGTATATTAATATTGGATTGGAAGTGGATTATAGTTAGATAGGGGGAGAGAGAGTTTTTTTTTTCAAATAAATTATTTGATGCTCTTGAGAAGCTGGGAAAAAGTTGGAATATTTGTAATTTAAATTTCAATTTCTGGTGTTTGATTTCTATTAGATGAGTTTGACTGCCACCTCCACGGGGAACCGAACCAAGGTCTTTTTTGAGACCCATGCGGAGTTATTACTCCACACCGCCACCATCCGTATTTTCTGAAGAGGGGATAGAATTTAGTTTGAGTTTGTGATTTCCTTTTATTATAGTAAATAAAAGACCAAAAAAAAAAAAAACAAGAAGAATTCAAACTCGGCTTCGCTAAGGATTGAACCACGGCCTAACCGAAACAACGGCCACCTCTTAGCCAGCAGTGCTACCGCTTATTTTTCCTTAACTAATGTTTAAATTAGTGCTTCCCAAGCTTTCGAAGTTTTGCTGCGCTGATCGACGTAAGCTTTAAGCTTAGAGCCGAACTTTAAGTTTACTCTTACTGACGCGATCAGCTGGTAGCTCAGATTCAGCTTTAGGGGTCTGGCCGCCCTGCCAGCCAGTTGTTCAGCAGGTGGCAAGATTATTGGTTATTGCCGTGTGTGCAAAGGGAAAATTGGAGAAATGCTCTCTCCGTGATGCCTCCTGTGAGAGCGATGGGCCCACACACACCAAGACGGGACGCTTAGGATGCTCCGCACCCCTCTCGGTTATCGCCAAGCCAAGGAGGCGTCAGCTGCGACAATATTGTGAACGCGCCGCGCCGGGACCGCTGGGACAAACCGTGAGTAGGATGTATTGCAGGACGCCCAGACTAAAAGGCACCGTTTGCTTTCAGATATTAAACGCCGGATTTTCGAATAAAAACATCAAATTACGGGAGTCGGTTTGATAGGCACTTCTCTCTGCTTTGGAGATTTTCTTCTTCACTTCAAACAACACTGTGTACGAAAGAGATCGCGAGTGCATGCAGGTAAAGCACAAATGAAAAAATCAAAGTTTATGAGACACAACAACAAAGCAAAGAGTGTTGTTGTTGACTTTGATTAAATGTTTAGCAACAAATCGAAAAGCAAGAACAATTAATTGTGAAAGATATTTAATTAGAAAAGCTTTTGAGCAATTTTGACAAAATGAAAATGAATATAAGCAGAAAAGAATTAACAGTGATTGCGCCCAGAAAAACACGACCGGCAAGGTTGAGAGTTCAAAATGAATTATCGTAGAGATATGGGAGTTGAAGGTTAATTAACGATCCGTGAGTAAACCTAAATCATTCATTTCATCAAGGCGTTATAATGGAGTGTTGTTCAAGGAATACGTCATCATCTGAGGAGAGGAGACATAACCTTGCACTTTTATGTTATTGGTATTAAAAGATTGTGCTTACACCAACATTCAAAGTTATTAAGATCAGCTTGCAATCTATGGGATGAAACCATATTGCTTTAGCTAAGGCAAAGCTTAACATCGTCTGCATACATGTGGCAATTTAAAAGTAACAATTTTCTCAAAAGCTTTTGGAATAGCAGACAACTTGGAAATACCCCTATAGTTTGAAACATCAGACTAACTACCCTTTTTATGGAGAGGAATTATAAACGATTCCTTCCATATTAACGGGAAAGCAGAGGTTTCAATGTACAACGAGAATAATTTCTGAAAGCTCAAAAGCTGATGGACGACCTGCTTTTTATAACTTTTATAATATCTCGACTTAATATTTCTCAAATTGGACAGCTCTCGAGTGAACCTGGGGGTTTATAAGACCGAACTGATATAGCGCGAGGCATATAAATATTAAAAACGAAATCAAGCATATTAAAGAAATAATGAATCGCAGAGTCCATGGTTGTACAATTGTACAGATATGACCAATCAAGGTTCCAAATAATATTATTAAGTCTGACAAAGTCAGTCTTACGAAAACAGCGGCTTCTTGTTACCGGATGAGTATTGTAAGTCGGCGCACAAATAGAAAGGTCAATTGTTACATCCAAGGTTGTATGAAATTTGTCTTCTGGTAAAACAAGTGGTTCAATCCTGGTAACGACGCAGTTGGAGGAGTCCAACAAAAATACAAGATCAAGCGATCTATCAATTGAATTGCGTACAGGATTAATTTGAGTAAGGGATAAATCAAAAAGACCATCAATGAAGCAATGCGACGAGGAGGGCAACAACACTGAAGACTCATCAGAAAGGGAACAGGAAATATCTGGTAAATTAAAGTCACCAAGAACGATGAGGGTATCTCTATCAGAAAGAAGTGTAGAAACTGCTTGAATTGCTTCCAAGTGATTATTATATGTGATTAAGTTGGATAGAGGTGTAAGAGCAAGTAACACAAGTGCAAAAAGATTTAATGGAAATTTTCACTCTAATAAACTCAATTTCATGAGTGAAAGAGGACTGAATAATGAATCCGATCTTTTCTCTAAGTTGAAAATTTAGTGGATAAAACCGAAGCGTAAGCAATATCTGGTTTAAGCTACGTCTCTGTAAAAGCAAGAACATGAAAATCAAGGGATAGACTATCTGCAAAGAGTTTAGACAGTTTGGATTTAAGACGAAGTTAGTTTTTTGGCCCGTCAGTAGATGTTGACGTACCAGAAGAAGGCAACAGTTTGTTATTAGAAGAGGAGGAGATAGCAGAGAGCAGTCGAATTGGAGGCCGATTTCTCTTTTTCGTCGTATACTCCTTTATAATAAGATGTTCAGGCCAAAAATCTCTTCTACAATTTTGGTCAAAAAGATTAGGCGGAACACTTACTTTAAATGACGAGATGTCGCGGGTATATGAAAACCTAAATTTTTCCACCGCTATGTTTGAGGCCTGTTTTTTTGCCCGGATATGGGCTAAGACATCGTCAGATATAGTGTTAGGTGAAGCCTCATTTATACATATGTATTATTTATACATAAGTGTGTAATTTCAGCTTTATTGGTTTGTTTGTAAAATATAAATTTATTGAAATAAAAGTGTAAGAAAATGTTTCCACTTATCAGATTCTCCTCCGATGCAATGCTGGGGCGAGTGGAAGGATATCCGACACGAAGGCCCAAAAATAGGTGGGCGGGTCGAGTTCTCTGATAAAGTATTAAAGAATTAAAAACGATAGGAAATTCTGCTTTCAGCACACATACCGGATTACAAGTGCTATGTGAGAAGTAGAGAAACATAAATGGAAAATAGGAAAAAAAAAAAATTAGGAAAATATACATAGGTGAAAAAACCAAACTGCTGAAGATGCCGTTTTGCATGGAACTTGCCACTCATCAGTTGTACTTTTGAGTAATAATATTTTGTTTAACTTAGGCTAACAAAGTTTAAGAGCACTTAGCAACAGCGTTGTTGCTAAGCTTTGCAAATAGATCAAAATATTCCATGGAAAGAAAGAGTATTGTGAGAAAAAGAGGACTTAAAGCTACATTTTTAAGATATCGGTCTTCTTGCTTCCATGTTCTCTTTGCGCTTCTTTTTGTTAACCACTTCATCTTCGCTCTAAAACGCTGCAGTCCAAACAGTTTCCCCCTTTTGACGATGGCAATTTTCGCAAATGTACATCCATCATCTTCTAGGATCCCTGCTCAAAAGAACTAAATCGAAAGAGTGATAATTTATTACTCATTTTGAATCCAATTCTCTTGTATGGGTAATGGACAAAGATTAGCTACTGCCCGTTGAACTAGACCGTTAATTATCTACAGTGTAAGTACACTGACTAGCTCATATGTTCCAGCATGTGTTTCCGTAATCCGAGCAAAAGCTCATAGATGAGAAGGGAATCAATCATTCATCCTATATCGCATCCAACGTCGAGGTTGCATATTACTATGTTGGTCTTCTCTGCAATCGTACCAGTTATTCAGAATTTTATCTCTTTCAAGACTGTTAAGCATACTGTTGACAGCTTTTTCTCCGATCTACCAAACTTAGGTTTAATTCATCTGCAATTGAAGGTGCTAAATGAGCATCCCACGGTTAAAAAATCTCGAGGTTTTATTACCATAAGGTTCTCCGGCTCGTTCGATATTCGATACAATGGCCTTGAATTAAGGCATGATTCAATTTGTGCAAACATGTTCCGAATGTATGGCATTGGTGATGAGGCAGATGAAAATATCGACTTATCTCTCTCGGGCAACTTGTTCTCCTCCCTTGGATGGGGTAATACTTACAGGTCCAGCGTAATCCACTCTGACTAAAAGAAAAGATCGGGATGAACGGACCTGCATTACTGGTAAATTTTCTATTTATTGAAAAGAAAATTAAGGTTTTATTTTAAAACATGTGAAAAAGTTATGTATGTCAAACCGAACTGCATTACGTCCATTAATAATTCAAATGCCCTTTCCCTATTAAATTGTATTTAACAACAAAAGCTCTGTAAACTAATGTTTATAGTGTAATGAAGTTTTCTCAGCCGGGGTACATATCTCAGTCTCCCCAGGTTCTCCTCTTTACAGAACATTTATAAAAAGAATACCGAGACACGAGATGAGCATGAGCAACGAAATTTTAGGTTAATTAGGTTGGATGATTTTATCTCTACAGTAAGGAGAGGAAATGGTAGTACAAAAGACATAAACACAAACTTCAGTCGAGTAGGTATTACCCGGATCTCGACTAGAGGGGAACAGAGAAAGTATTACAAACACAGATAGGGATCATAATCAAGCAGGGTATTACCCGGAACTTGATGGTCATCTTTCAGACAAACAAATAAACTACTACAAAATACATCAAATCAGGTAGGGTATTACCCGGATCCTGATTTGATGACTACGACATACATACAATCAAATAACAGCCCCCTGGCTGTGTATGCGAGTCGGCAAATGACGTCACTAAAGACAAAATAGCGTAACATGAGCCACGAGGAAATTGCTGCGTCGGTAGTGCTTGGGCATTTAGTATGCTATGATAGCAGACTGCAACGACTGGCTTACACTGGCAACATTACTGGCAGGCGAGATTTGCAGTCCGAATTACAAGTTTTCTCATTCGGAAAAAAACGACCAAATTTCCCAGACGAAAATTCAAATGCCAAGCGTGCTAAGATGGAGCCTATCAAATGCTATTCTTGTGGAAAGCTTGGGCAGAGGAAGGCGAAATGCAGAATGAAGAACCCATAGACATCTGGAGAAGATCGTCGAACGTTGTCGCAGCGAACAAAAACTGTAACGTGTTATCGATGTCATGAGCAGAGCCACATCTCTACCCGATGCCCTAAGAGTTCTACTAGTGGTGACGCAGGATCATGGACATACAAAAGAGTTGAGTTATGTGTAGTGGATAAACCCAAAACAGTCATGATGCAACGAGGTGAGAAATTTCCAATTACGTTTGATTCAGGGGCCGAATGCTCGTTGGTTAAAGAGAGTATATCACATAAGCTATCCGGAAAGAGGACGAATAATGTTGTGTCGCATAGTGGAATTGACAATGGCAGTACTGTTTGTTCTATCCAAATCATTAGTAATGTTATGATTAATGGAAATTGTCTAGAAATAGTATTCCATGTAGTGCAAGACGATAATATGAAAAATAGTATTGTAATTGGACGTGAGATTTTGGCACAAGGATATTCTGCTCTAGTGTCAACTGACGGTTTTGAATTAATTAAAGACAAAACTGTTAATGTTTGCGCTGTGGCAAATTACGAATACGACTTTAATAATTTAGCAACAGAATTGCAAGAAGAAAGTAGAACTCAATTGATAAGACTTTTGCAAAAATACTCGAAGGCATTTATTCAGGGAACTCCCGTAACGCGAGTGAACACGGCAGAAATGACTATTCGATTGGTGGATCCGACCAAGACGGTGCAGCGGCGACCGTACAGATGTAGTCCCAGCGAAAGAGAGTTACTTCGATCGAAAGTTAAAGAACTAATTGATTACAATGTAATTAGGCCGAGCAGTTCACCCTTTGCTAGTCCTGCACTCTTAGTAAAGAAGAAAAATGGATCAGTTAGACTCTGTGTGGATTATCGGGAACTTAATAGAAATACTGTTGCCGACAAGTTTCCTCTGCCGTTAATTTCTGATCAGATAGCTAGACTGCGCGGAGCCAAATACTTCACTTGTCTGGACATGGCGTGTGGATACTACCAGGTTCCGTTGCATGCTGACTCCGTTGAGTACACTGCGTTTGTTACTCCAGATGGACAATTTGAGTTTTTGGCAATGCCGTTCGGTTTAAAAAACGCACCGTCTGTTTTCCAAAGAGCCGTAATGAAAGCAATATGTGATTTGGCTTACTCTTATGTTATCGTGTATATGGACGATATAATGATTGTGGCCCAGACTAAGGAGGAGGCACTTACAAGATTAGAGACTGTTTTAGACATTTTGACCAAGGCTGGTTTCACATTTAATGGTGAAAAATGCTCATTTTTCAAGGAGTCTGTTCAATACCTAGGATACGAGGTACAAGCTGGTGAGATTCGTCCCAATCTACGTAAAATTGAAGCATTAAGAGCATTACCATCTCCTAAGTCAACGACAACATTAAGACAATTCATAGGACTGGCTTCGTATTTTCGACAATTTGTGCCGGGATTCTCTCAGTTAATGAAACCCCTTTATTTTCTCACAACTAAAACTAATTTTGAGTGGAAAAAAGAACATGAGACAGTGCGCAAGCGAATAGTCGATATTTTGACAAGCAAGCCAGTTTTGGTAATCCATAGAGCTGCATACAGATGCCAGTGCCATAGGATATGGAGCCATACTCTTACACCGGACAGAAAATAAACCATATATCGTTGAATATTTTAGTAAGACTACCAGTTTGTGTGAATCGAAATACACGTCATACGAGTGAGAAACATTAGCGGTAGTTAATGCGGTGAAACATTTTAGACATTATCTGCATGGTAGTAAATTCGTCATAGTTACGGATTGCAATTCGTTAAAGGCTTCGCGAATGAAAATAGAGCTGACACCTAGAGTGTATCGTTGGTGGTCATTTCTTCAAGCATTTGATTTCGACATACAATATCGGGAAGGCAAACGTATGGCTCATGTTGATTTTCTGTCACGAAATCCTTTGCTTGCTAAGAATAAAGAAGAAATGAACAAAGTCATAGAAAAGCGCGTAGAATTGATCGAAATTTCAGAAAATCGCATTCAAGCAGAACAACAGCGAGATCAAGACATTTTGAATACAATTAGAAAATTGGAAGATGGCGAGCTTTCTGATGATTTAGCCACTACTTATGAAATTAGAGCTAACGTCCTTTATAGAAAGATTCAAAGAAATTGTAGAACTCGCTGTTTGCCAGTCATTCCTCGAGCTTTTAGGTGGTCTATCATAAACCAAGTACACGAGTCCATATTACATTTAGGCTGGAAAAAAACACTCGATAAGGTCTATGAGCATTACTGGTTTTTAGGCATGGCCAAATACGTTCGAAGGTTCGTAGAAAACTGTATCACTTGCAGGGTGACAAAATCAGCATCGGGAAAATTTCAAGTTGAGTTACATTCGATCCCTAAGATTAGCATACCTTGGGATACATTGCATATAGATATTTCCGGAAAATTAAGTGGCAAAAATAATCGAAAGGAGTATATCATTGTGCAAATCGATGGTTTTACAAAATTTGTCCATTTATATCACACCTATAAGCTCGACTCAAACAGTTGTATTGACGCCCTAAAATCTTCGATTGCATTATTTGGGGTGCCGATGCGGTTAGTGGCTGATCAGGGTAGAAGTTTCACAGGTGCGAAATTTGTCGAGTTCTGTGCTTCTCAGAAAATTCAGCTTCACCTAATCGCTACAGGTGCTAGTCGCGCAAATGGTCAGGTCGAAAGAGTAATGGGCACCTTGAAAAATTTGTTGACTGTGGTAGAGTCAAGCGAGCGTTCATGGCAAGACGCTATTGGGGAGGTACAATTGTCACTAAATTGTACAGTTAACCGGGTTACTAAGGCAAGTCCACTAGAACTTCTAATAGGCAAGTGTACTCGTCCTTTAGGGTTACTGCCTATAAATGATGACGAAACAGAAATAGACCTAGATAAACAAAGAACTCAGGCTATAAGAAACATTGACACCGCAGCTAATTATGAGAAACTTAGTTTCGACAAAAACAAAGCAAAGGTAGTCAGATTTAGTGAGGGAGACTATGTTCTACTTAAAAATAGTGAAAGACAACAGACTAAGCTGGACCCAAAGTTTCGCGGACCCTTTAAAATAATTGAGGTATTAGAAGGCGATAGGTACAAGTTAAAATCTATGACAAGTAAAAGACAGTATAAATGATAGTTTACGGAGAATGCCAGATGGGCAGGTACCAAGCGAGCTGGATATCGACGGAGATGATAGAGTTGAAAGAAACTGTAAGGAAACGGGTGAAACAGACCATATGTCCTAGTGGATGAGATACTAGGAGAAGGAAGAGAAGTTGAAAAAGTTTGTTGTCGATGCTACGTGGTGGTGCCTTGCCTAGGATTCTTGAAACTGAGATAAAATGTGAATGTTAACTTAACGAAAAAGCAAAAAATGTTAATTGAAAAAGTAGGATACTAAAGCAAATAGGAAGTAGATAAACTGTAAAGATAACGAATTGTGAAGAAATTAATGTTTAGTATCCGCTTAGAAGGTTAAGTAAGCTTAAGAATGTGAATTGAGAACGTTAAGTTACGATTTAAATTATATTTAAGAAAATTGAGTTGTGAAAAGACACTAAAAAGAATTTGTTAAGATGGATATAGTAGAATGTATTAGTTATTTAAATAAAATGAGGATATGTTGAATAATAAGGGTACAGATGGTTTATGTACCGGCTTTACGAGGACGTAAAGAGAACACCAGTGGGTGTGAAACTGTTGAAAGAGACAGTAAGAGAGAACACCAGTGGGTGTGAAACTGTTGAAAGAGACAGTAAAGAGAACACCAGTGGGTGTGAAACTGTTGAAAGAGACAGTAAAGAGAGAACACCAGTGGGTGTGAAACTGTTGAAAGAGACAGTAAAGAGAGAACACCAGTGGGTGTGAAACTGTTGAAAGAGACAGTAAAGAGAACACCAGTGGGTGTGAAACTGTTGAAAGAGACAGTAAAGAGAGAACACCAGTGGGTGTGAAACTGTTGAAAGAGACAGTAAAGAGAAACCCAGTGAGGGGTAAACTGTTGAAAGAGACAGTGTTACATGAAAAATTGATCACTTTACATACTGGTCAAAATGCAAGCACAAGCGCAGAATGAAGTTTTGTCGTGGCGTGTGGGACATTTGACGGTGTAAAGAATTATTGGGTAATGATAATGGTTATAATCGGATGTTAAAGAAATTAAAGGAATTAAAATAAGTTTGATATACACGAGGACGTGTGGTAGTCAGGATGGCCGTGTCGGAGATGAAATTGGTTATTGCACTGTCTGGTCTTGTCTTGGTACCGTATGTGGTCTTATCTCTTTGTTTAGTTGGTGATTCGGCTGTCCCTCTCTACTTCAGTCTCACACGTCATAGTTGTAATATTAGGCTGGTAACATTTGGTACAGTTGCAGTGACTTCTGTCAAGTAAGTTTAGTAGTAAGTATTGTCATGTTAATTTCGACATTGACTACTGAGTCATGAAAGTTGACATTAACTGCTTAGTCATGCAGGTGTTAGAGTATTAGTGAATAAGTGGCTATGTATTTGAGCGGGATGACAGTCCGGCTGTCATCGAGTGTGGTCCGGTGTAATGCTAAGACGGTTGAGACTGTGTAGTCAGTCTGCAACAGAAAGGCATCCAACCCGGAACTCGCTGCGCAAGAATAATGGCAAATAATAATAATTCAACTTTAACCGGAGACATTGAAAATACTCCGACATATTTAATTAATAATGATTGCATAAAACTAAAATAATTACGACTTGCCAACCGATTGATTTTAGAGGCTGGGAATTGCTTCGAGACCCCCCCCACAGGGGGACAGGGACGTTGGGAGGGCTCACCCTCCAGCAAGTGGCCCCTGCGAATTACTTCGTCAGTGTAGATTGGCCTCTAGTCTAGTCTTTGCGGATGGTCGGCCGATGTTGGCTCGCCTTTGTCATTAGGGTGTATTCGCTTCTCTTCGTTGTCGCCCGTCAGCCTTCTGTAGTCGGACGATGTTATTTGAGATGAACTTGACGACTCGGTACGACCCGTCAAACTTGGGTGCTAACTTCGCTGCAAATCCTTCTGATGCTTTAGACAAGTGATGTTGCTTTAATAGAACCGAAACTCCGATGGTTGGTCGCCAGTCTCGTCTTCGCAGATTATAATATCGGCTCTGCTCTGCTGCGGCTCGTCGCATGGTGTCTTGTGCCACTTTGAATACCTCCTCCATTCGTTGGACGCGTGTTTCCGGAGACCATGATGGTGTCCCCAGCCCAGGAGTGACTGCATCATTTAAGGCTCCAGGGATGCGTGGTTCTTTACCCAGTACTAGGTATGCTGGCGTAAATCCGGTTGACTCGCAGACACTGGAGTTGATTGCCAGCGTGAATTCGGGGAGTAGCTGATCCCAGTCGTGTTGTTTTTCTCCTAAGTACTGAGCGATCATCGTCTTAACTGTCCGATTTGCTCTCTCGGTTGGGTTCTGGCGTGGCGTGTACGGTGCGGTGTATTGGAGTTATACTCCAGCTTGATGACAAAGCTCCTTGAACGATCGGCTGGTGAATTGAGTTCCGTTATCGCAGACCAAGGTATGTGGCGTCCCAAAGCGTCCGATGATGCGTTCCCGAAAAGCTTTTTCCAGTGCAGTAGTGGTCGCTTTACGCAAGGGTATGAGCTCCAGCCACCTACTATAGGCATCTAGAAAGACTAAAAGAACGGTATGACCTTGTCTTGATTTTGGTAATGGTCCCACAAAATCGGTGCAAAAAATATGAAAAGGTTCCTTGACCTGTCGGGTAAACATCTTTCCGGCGGGCTTCATTTGGTCTACTTTGAACTTCTGGCATTGTAGGCAACTACGGATGTGTCGCTTCACATCCCTGAAATATCCCGGCCAATAGTACCTCTGCGCGACGCGTATCGTCGTCTTCCGGACGCCTAAATGGCCCGCTGTGGGTTCGTTGTGGCACTCCTGTAGTACTCGTAAGCGGTTTTCTTTGGGTACGCATAATCTCCAGAAACCAATACCCTCTTCTTCCGAATGCACATACTTTCGTCTGTATAGCTGTCCTCCTTCGTAGAGAAAGTCAGGAACTTGTTCTGGGCATTCCTGCACTTGACGCTTGATTCTCTGCCACCATATACACTCCGGTGGGGTATCCTGTATAGTATTTAAGGTATCCAAGGGCTGGCGCGATAAGTCGTCCGCTACTACGTTTAGTTCCCTCGTCGGTACTGGATATCAAACTCGTGCTGTTGTAGCTCTAGTGCCCAGCGAACGATGCGTCCTGTGAGATTGTCAATGGAATTGAGCCACTTCAAAGCTTGGTGATCAGTGATGACCTCGAACTTGTAGCCTTCTAGGTAACATCTGAGTTTCCGAATTGCCCAAACGATAGCAAGGCACTCTTTTTCCGTGGGGGAGTAGTTTTCTTCCGGTGCTAGAAACCGTCTGCTAGCGTATGCTATGACTCGTTCGGTTCCGTGCTGATATTGGGTCAAGACTGCCCCCAATCCGTAGTCACTGGCGTCAATCTGTAAAACTTAACATTGAAATCTGGGCACGCCAAGATAGGCGCTGACGTCAGTCTAGACTTAAGTTCTTCGAATGCACGCTGTTGAATAGATTCCCATTTCCATTTGGTATTTTTCTTTAACAATGAGGTGATAGGTCGGACAATGCTGGAGAATTCGGGAACGAAACGTCGATACCAGGAGGCGATGCCCAAGCATCGGCGAAGTTGGCGGACCTTGGTAGGAGGAGCTAGTTCTTGCACCGCTGCTATCTTTTCAGGGTCCCTGTGAATTCCTTGCTCGCTGATCACATGTCCCAGGAATTGAATCCGACGCACAGTGGGGCCTCTGCCCGAATAGCTGACCGAAAATCATTTTTTTCACCATCGCGTTTGGCAAAAATGAAAAGTGGAATCGACAGATAATACTTCAGATTTTATGGATCCAAAATATTATTGAAATCCGATAAGAGTTGTGGGTGCTACATCGTCTCAAAGTGGAGACATTTTTCATGAAAAAAAAAAATTTTGAATTTTAAAAAAAACTTGCAACTTTGAAACTGTATATTGGCCGAATTAAACAACTGATCTCGAAAATTTTTACTTTATTCGAAAAGTAGATCATTTTTTAGTTATTTGTTGTAACAAATTTAATGTAATTTGAAATACTCAGTAAATTGGAGACGTTTCAAAAATACACTAAATTTTCGCATTTTTTAAACTTTAGCGAAGGAAAAACAACAGAGATTCACGGAGATTCACGATATAATTATATACACGTGATAGAGGGAATATTCACCTATCAGGCCTATATAGTGTAGTCTTGCGCTTTTTTGCGCAAATTTGTCAAAAATTCAAAAAACTAATGCAACCTCGCGTTAAAAACGCGTTCCAGGTGCAGGGAAGACGAAGAGCGCATGCAAAATTGGCAAACTGTTATTTGATATTTACATATTTATAATGTAACAAAATCATTGGAGAGCACATAAAATAAGTCAAACCAACATTAAATGTTAATGGCTTAAGAAAAAAAATGTAATTTGAGAAAAAAAAAATTTTGGATCCGATTGTTCCTATGGGAGCTATAGCGTATAGTTGACCGATTTGGCTGAAACTTAGCACAGACATTTTGATATGTACTAAACTTCCAAATAGAAAATTTCGTGACAATCGCTCAATAAACACTCAAGTTATTGCTCTAAAACTATATTCTTGACCGATCGTTCCTATGGGAGCTATATGATATAGTCAACCGATTCTGATGAAATTTAGTAGATATGTTAGAAAGTATATTAAACTAATAGGGTACAAATTTCGTAGTATTCGATTGAAAAACAACAAAGTTTTGGAGGCTTCACTTTATTCTCGACCTATCATTCCTATGGGAGCTATAAGATATAGTCAACCGATTCTGATAAAACTTGGTGAATATGTTAGAAAGTATATTGCACTAACAGAATCCAAATTTCTTATAAATTGATTAAAAAACAACAAAGTTGTGGAAGCTTATTTTTATTCTCGACCTATCGTTCCTATGGGAGCTATAGGATATAGTTATCCGATCAGGATGATTTCTAGATATATAATGCCTACAGCTAACAGAAGCCTATGTGTAAAATTTTAGCTCTGTAGCATTAAGGGTTTTGGGGGAGACCAAAATGAATATTCCCTTTTAATGGTATATTTTTTTTTGCAATTACAATAAAAAATTAAAACAAAACATTAAAAAATCTGACTTAGTCATCAAATCTAATATAATAAGGTTCATTTGTGATCAAAAAAGCGTTTTTAAAGTGAATTTTATGGGTAAAATATGCTTAGAAATATTTTTCAACTTTGACCTTGAATATCTAAGCAACCCGAGCACGTGGCACCTCGGTAATAACTCCATTTGAAGCTTGAACAATTAGCTATCAAATGCTTTTTAAATTTTGAAAATCGCTTCACTACTTTAGAAGATATGATTTTTGATAAGCGAAATGAGAAAAGGCCCCACTGTGCGACGTTTAAAAAATCTACATTTGTCATGGTTAATGCGTAGTTTGGCTTCTCTCAGACGCCGGAAAACCTCTCTCAGATGAGTCATGTGCTCCTTTAGCGTACGTCCTATGACTATAATATCATCTAGGTAGGCGAATGCGAAGGGGTCCATGTCAGGGCCAATTACGCTATCCAAAGCGCGTTGAAACGTGGCTCCCGCCGAATGCAGTCCAAAAGGCATAACTTTCCACTGGAATAGACCGCGTCCGGGGACCGTGAATGCTGTACATTCTCTGCTAGCTTTGGCCAAAGGGATTTGCCAATAACCGCTCTTGAGGTCCAATGTCGATATAAATTGCGCGTTACGCAATTTCTCCAAGATGTGATTGATCCGAGGTAGGAGATACGTTTCTCGTATCGATTGTGCGTTGAGTTGTCGGAAATCAATGCACATCCGCATATCTCCACTCTTTTTACCCACTAGTACAATCGGGGCGCTGTGGGGACTTTTAGAGGATTCAATACGATCTTCTCGTAACAGTTGATCCACGGTGTCGTTGATGATCTTCTGTTGTGCGAGGTTGCGGGGGTAATAGCGTTGTTTGATGGGTCTATCATCCTTCATGGTGATCACATGTTCGGCTATCTGGGTGACACCTTGTAGTGTGTCAAACTTGGGGAGTTCTTGCACCAAGAATTCGTTGATAACATGTTGAATTTTGACGTCTTCGGGATCAATTATCGCATGGACTGTTGTATTTACTTGGTTTTCTTCTTTCAACGATAGTACGTTGATCGTTGGGTTATTCTGCTGAACACGGTTTCCTCTGTTTCGTCATTGGGCAATGGTATGATGATTTCCGTGTGACTAGTCTGGGTTTGGTTTACTCTGCTTTCTGGTTGTCTGAAGGGATTATTAAGCATTGCCCGTTCCGAAGTAGGAGGTAGTGCAGCACTTCTAGTCAACTTCTCTGCTGATGTTACTTTTGTCTGTGGGTGATCATCATTGGCCCGTACTATCGATAGCTTGGTTCCGGTGCAGTGTGAAGAGTCGATGATTGCGTCAGCTCTGCCGAGGGTCTCGTTGTTGTGGGTAACCGGAGGTTCCAGTTGCAATCAGTTTTCTCCACACTGAATCGTGGTTCGAGTGTTACGGAGAAAATCCGTACCCAAGATAAGGGGTTCCATGATACCTGGTAGAACGAGCAATGGAATTCTTACCTGTGAGTTTCCTAACCATACTTCTGTGTCAATCGCCTGTGTGATTTCTTTCCGGGATCCGTCTGCTAAGTTTATAGCCGTACAAATTGGTTTCCAGTCGTTGATCGTGCCTATTTGCTGAGCTAGCGAGTTGCTGATGAAACTCCGCGTAGCTCCTGTATCCAGAGTCGCATTAACCGCCCAGCCTTTAATTCTACCAGCTGCTATGATGCGACCGCTCTCGAACACGAGGTGGCCTATGCTTGGGGCTGGTTTGGCGCTTGTTTCGTTTGGTTCCCAGTCAGACGAAGGCGCCTGGCGTTTCCCGATCGTCTGCAACAATCGATGGTTCGGAGGTTTCGTTTTCCACAATCCCAGCAGAATAGCGTGCGTTGATTGGTACACTGTTTCGCAAAGTGACCCAGTTCGCTGCAATTCCTGCAAGCACGATATGTATCCACTGGTACTTCTGCCGCCTGATAGAAATTGGAACAAGTCGCATCGTTCCCTGGTGAAGATGGCAAGGCTTGCCGGTTGGCAATTCTGTTTCGGCTGCTGCTCTCTCTAGCCCGACTGGTAAGTTGCTGAGCGGGATTCTCGAATGCTTGTGGTGTTGTTGCCTGGTGAGTAAACGTGGTGGGTCTCAAAGTTAACAAAAAACCGAGTCAATTCATTTAAATCCTGGAAATCCATGCGACGTGTATACAATTGATACTCCGGTGACAGGTTATTGTAGATGCGTTGTAACTCCTGGTCCTTCGTATAATTGGCTCTCTTCATCATGAGGCGCAATTCTATCACGTAATGCTTGAAAAGTTCTCCCGGGCGTTGCTTCCGAATGCGAATTGCATCTTCTATTTTTTCGAAATACCTCGGGGGTAGGAAAAAATCTAGAAATCCTTGCTTGAAACTAGCCCATGATGAGTCTAGTAAGCCGCTGGTTTGCCACCATCCTTCAGCTCGTCCAGAAAACAAGATTGGCATCATGTTGGGTAAAAACTCCATCTTGATTCGGTATGTAGCTGCTCGAGCTTCTACTGTCTCTAGAAAATAGAGTGGGTCTGCCGTACCATCGAAATGTAGGCCCCATTTAGACATCTTCTCCACTGTGTTTGCATAGCTGTTGTTTTCAATAGTCTTTCGTTGGCGCGCATCGGTTGTTACCACGTTGGTATTGATCGTGGGTACTGGTAGCACTTTTCCGTCCAAGTATTGGCTATATGGTATGGGAATTTCCGCTGAACCATCCCGATCGATACCCCTCGCTGGTGATATTGATCGCGAACGGGGCTTTATATCTAGATTCTTATCGCTGGTTGCTGTCTGTCCATATGTTGCTTCTAGCTCGGCTAGACGGGCGAGCACCTCGGGTGAGTGATCTTCTCTTGCGGCGAATCCTGAAAAACGGCTTCGCATTTCTTCGACCGTACCGCCTGGCATGAGTCCAAACTCCGCAAAGAAGTTTTCCAACTCCGCCTTGCGTCGATAATTAATCCATTTGACTCCCATGACTGCGTTGCTTCGGTGTTTTTGGGTTCTTCGATATTATGAAGCGCTGTTGTTTGTTGACGATGATTGTGCTTGGTGGATCCCTGTTTGGTATCCTTGGCTGATATCCTTGGCTGATATTCTTGGTTGATATTCTGAGTTGATATCCTTTATTGATATTTTCGATTGGTACCCTTGGTTGATATCTATTGTTGATATCCTTGATTGGTATTCTCGATTGGTATCCTTGACTGATACCCCTTGGTTGACATCCGTTGTTGATATCCGTTGCTGATATAATTGCTTAATATCGTGTGCTGCTATCCTTGACTGGTATCCTTGCAAAGGGTATCAATAAAGGATATCAAGCATGATATCCTTTATTGATACCCTTTGATTAATAGCCTGCGTTGATATCCTTGACTGGTATCCTTGCTTGATATCCTTTGATGATACCCTTTGATTAATATCCTGTGTTGATATCCTTGACTGGTATCCTTTGATGGTGGTTCAGGATTGACTGTCTGTTGTTGACTCTTTAGTGGTTCACGATCGACTCTCTTGGATAGTTGTTGACTCGTTGGTGGTTTACAATTGACTCTCTGGATAGTTGTTGACTCGTTGGTGGTTTACGATTGACTCTCTCTATGTATAACTTCGGTATGCTCCGCTAAGGCTCGTTGGCCGATAGAGACACAATAAATAGCCGTTCCCTCATTCGAAGCAACTCAATGAGTGCAACAGAGATTTGTTACTTAGCCTTCTGTCGATGATTCTGCGGGTGCTCTACCGAGATTGGTTCTGCTGGTCGTTCTATCGTTGACTTATGGCTTATATTTCTGTCGATGATTCTACGGATGCTCTACCGAAATTGGTTCTGCAGGTCGTTCTATCGTTGACTAATGGCTTATATTTCTGTCGATGATTCTACGGATGCTCCACCGGAATTGGTTCTGCAGGTCGTTCTATCGCTGACTTATATTTCGTTGCTTCTTTGAAATTACTCTGCTGTTGACTGTTGATTTTCTAATGAATTTGTGCCGTGCCATATGCTACCATTACCTAAAGTTCACTTGGGTCAAACGGGTATATAGGGTAGGAGGGGAAATATGCATATAGGGTATGTACATGTGGCATATGTGTAGCTGCGTGCAAGCCGCTCAAAAATATGAATTTTATTTTTATGGTCTTTGAAATCAAAAATGAAAAAAAATTATAGCAATATATATTGGCATGCCAAAAATGTATATATAGGGTATGCCGAGGTAATATATATATATACATGCAACCAGAAAATATACAAATTCTCTTCATAAGAATTTTGAAATCAAAAGAAATAAAAGTTGTCTTGTCATAGCAAAAGGCTACCGTGACTATATGCATTTTAGCGATATTAATTTTGGTGGGTCTTTATTCCACTCAGGTGGCATTCTCATTTTCTTAACAATCATATATACATATACAGCAATGCTAAAAAAAAAATATAGATGAAGCTTTATATATATATATATATAATTATTTTCTCAATCTTAGTGTCCCTGCTCGGGCGCCATCTGTATTGAAGTTTTCTCAGCCGGGGTACATATCTCAGTCTCCCCAGGGTCTCCTCTTTACAGAACATTTATAAAAAGAATACCGAGACACGAGATGAGTATGAGCAATGAAATTTTAGGTTAATTAGGTTGGATGATTTTATCACTACAGTAAGGAGAGGAAATGGTAGTACAGAAGACATAAACACAAACTTCAGTCGAGTAGGGTATTACCCGGATCTCGACTAGAGGGGAACAGAGAAAGTATTACAAACACAGATAGGGATCATAATCAAGCAGGGTATTACCCGGAACTTGATGGTCATCTTTCAGACAAACAAATAAACTACTACAAAATACATCAAATCAGGTAGGGTATTACCCGGATCCTGATTTGATGACTACGACATACATACAATCAAATAAATCTAAACAATGGTTAAGGTATTATCCGGACACCATTGAACAGACCATCACATATATGAACGAATACACCAACATTCTAATACACACAGTGGGATAGGGAAAGGATAAGGGAAGGGGTTAGTACCCTATGACCCATTTAATGAAATATCTTTGGTCTTTCATTTATACGTTATAAACTTTATTGAACAGCACTTGTTTTTTTCTTTCTTTTGATTTATTTAATTTATTCCCTAACCACACTTTGTATTCTACACTGGCGATGACATACTTGGTTGCGATGAAATAAGGTAAGGGCTCTTTATGGTCCTATGGTCCTTTATGGTCCTGTTTTCCTTGGTTATACTTATGTTGGTTGAGCCGGACTTATCCTTGTATTCTTGGTTCAGGCTCAGTATCTTGTTTCTCACTAGATACGTTGCTTTTTATTCACTTGGAGCTTACCACTTTTGCTCCTTGACTTCTGTTCACTTTTTTCTTTGTACAAACTTGATATCTTTGGCATCTGTTCACTGTTCGATTCCTTCTCCATTTTTCTGCGCAGTCGCCACGTACCCAAATTTTCTTCCAGAAGCTTCTATTGGCGTCGACGCTGTCTGTCCGAAGTCGCCTGCCAGACGCGGCCTGTGATGGACCAATCACAGGTCGACATTACCTTTTACCGTTACCGTTAACTTTTAGGCGTCCGTGGTAAACGCCGGCGACGGACGTCGGCAGAGAGCGCCAGCAGCGGGCGTCGGCAGCGGGAGTCTGCGTCGCTTGCATTTACTTCTGGGTGCAAAAGAAAGACGAAATAAACACAACTGCGCAATAGCAACGGCGACAAAACTATGCAAGTCCCGTTGCCATGGTGATGCAGTGTAAATATATGTATGTAGATATGTCTCTGTTTGTGCATATATATATATACACCTCTGTATGTGCCTAAGAAAAGGGAAATCTAATTTCTACACTAACAAAAATGAGAGTATGGTAGTTTTTTTAAAAATCTAAACTTATTATGCCCTAGTTTCAATGGGAGTATAGAAAAAGATAGAAAGGTAGAACAAACTTAAACCGTGCCACTGCATTGTGGCGGAGATCAAAAGAGCTTCGTCACAATAGGGCCAAATATAAGCTTGTCGTTATTTCTTGTGGACACTCGTAAATATGCAGCTACTTGATCTTGTCATCCCAACTTATGTGTCGTGGTCGATGTATACTTGCAATATTGGGAAAGTTTTCCCCATTCTGTTGCAATGCTCGCTGACAATCCAGAATATCCATTCTATCCATAGTCGCTGCATCAGCAGTTTTGCAGTTACGACGATCGAACTAAGCCATCTCATGGGATGAAATATAAATCTATTGATACTGCGAAGTTATTCTAAATCTAAATTCAGCTTCTTGGTAGCTCCAGTACAACCCCAACAAACGAATGGTGTCGTCACTTTCGATATGTACCAAGCCACTTATTTCAGGATGTTCCGCTGTTATGCCTTCTAACAACTCTGGCCACTTGCTAGCCAAGTTTCTTAAGTGAAATATTTCTCTAAGAAGAATTACTTGATTCTGGACTGCTTTCACTTTGGAAACAGTATTTCCTCCAGACAAAACGTTATAGAATTTCGTTTTATATTTCACTACATCTACGGACAAAGGAAAGATCTTTTGTTCATCTATGGTCAGTTGTTGAATCACTCGCATATCCAGATAGGGTGCGCAAACATAAATGTCGTATATGAATTTTCCATAATTTCCTTGCTTGTATACGATTTCCACCATATGAGCTGATACTGCGCATCATCCGTTTAAACGTTTATACACCTTTACAATTTTTCGACATCAGCTAAAATTACCCATTGTAATCCATGCCAATTGAACATGTGGCTTGGTTCCAATTGCTAATATATCATCTAACGATTTTTCATTCCTCGTCTTGCTCGACCCAGCGAAGACAACCCGGAACTTTGTAGTTGATGAAAATTCCTTTATGTCGGGATGATGCGGTATATAACAATAGTGAACTTTCCCCATTGATCATTGGGAAGTGTTAAAAGGATAACCTGTAATATACATATTCGTTAATAGTTTTAAACGCTTCCTTTATATGATTATCTGGACTCAAGCGTCGAGTCAGAGAACATAACCATTTCAAAGCATTCCGATAAGACCTTCCAATGACCTTGGACCAGTGTTGCCAAATCAGCTTTTTTCCTGTCAAATCTGGCTTTTTTGATTATCCATTTGTGGGAAAAATTTCGAAACAGCGGGCAGCGGAAACTCTGGATTTTTTTTTTTTAATAAATAGCTTTTTTCCGCTTTTTAATTTTCTACGAAATTTTTAATATTTTAGCGATAAATCGTGCTAACAATAATAGTTGTTCATTGTAGTTGAATTAAATCGATATATTTCAGTAGTTTAATTTTTGATAAGCGAAGTTATTATTATTAGTTCGTTCAACTAGTTCAATTGATCTTGTTGTGAACGAAACGATTATTGAACTTTGTGATTTCCAAATTTTGTCATTAAGTCCATGAAGTCTGCAAAATGCCATAAGAATATAAACAAAAGTGCCGTGAACTGTGGCTTAATGGCGACGAATTTAAAATGTGGCTCCGTAGGGACATAGATGACACTACAAGAGTGTTTTGCAGTTATTTCTAATGAAGCATAACTGCTAAACTAAGTGATTTGCGTGCCCATGCCGGCACCAAGCATCAAAATGCTGAAGGAAGCTTCCAAAAAAACAAAGTACCATTTGCTGCATTCAAGAAAAAAACGGCAGTGCAGGAGGCGGCACTCAGCTTATTTGTGGCTCCAAGCTCCACAATTTCTTCAGTGGACCACTTAAGCAATTTGTGCGCGAAACAATTTGAAGACGCATCTGGGAGTTCTGTGAAAATACACAAAACAAAATGCTCAAACATTATAAGAAATGTTTTGGCGCCAAATTTTTTTGATGAGCTTCGTTCCGATATTGGCGATGCAAAATATAGCCTCCTGATTGACGCGTCAACTGATATAAGTGTCGTCAAACTTCTTGGTAAGTTTTCAATTTTATAAAATTTAATTAATAATGACTAATGTTATTTATGTTTTGTTGGCTTGACATTTGTGTATATTTGTACATACATATTTGTTGTTGTAGGGATCGCAATTAACTATTTTTCAGTGCAGCAAGAGCGTATTGTGTCTACATTTTTGGGAATGGTCTCCATAGAAAATGGTAATGCATCGACAATTGCAGATGGAGTTAGAAAAATTAGATATACAAAATTTAATGGGAATTGGCACTGATATTGCGAATGTAATGATTGGATCTCAAAGAACTGTTTACATTGAACTGAAAAAAGATGCTCCGTCCCTAATTTTAATTAAATGTGTGCCACTCGGTCCAGCTGGCCGTCAGCTACGCTTGTAAATATTGTTTGCCGGATAAGTTGGAGTTTTTAGTATATGAAACTCACAATTGGTTTTCTAAAAGCTCTATTAGACAACTTAAATATAAAGAAATTTATATGAGCATTAATGATGATAAGGTTTGATAGATCGTCCAAATAATTTGTCCTGTTTGTTTAATTGTCATCGTCTATACTAACTTATGTTTGTTTATGTGTATTTTAATCCTGTTTATATTCGAACTAACTAATTCTTTTAAATATTGTTTAAGAATCCATTTAAAATCCCAAAAGTATCTGACACGAGATGGCCTTCGATAGAATTGGCGGTCACCCGAATTTTGGATCAGTGGCGTGGGTCAAAAAATTAAGATAGTTTAAAATTTTAGCCACGTCCACATCCGCCCCCGCACTTTAGAAAAAACGAATTACTAGAGCAGTTTTGGGCAATCACATTCTTATTTGGCACACCTAACAATGTGGCCAAAATGCACCATCTGACCAAATTTAGTCGAAATCGTACAACAAATATCGAAGATATACGAATGTGCATTTTGAACTGAATTGCCAAGGTGATACTAGCTGGAAACAGTGAGATAGCACTCGGTAGCTGTTGCTGCATGTTAAAAGGAATTTTGAATTAAGCTGATGCGAATCTTGATTTAATATAACTAGTTGGTACAGGGTATTCTCAATGTCGGCAGGGACGACTTGCTTGCTTCATTTTTTTTTTAATTTCAGCTTTTTTTTAGTTTCCTCCAGTCAAAAACAGCTTTTTTTGGTCGACAAAAGTTGGCAACACTGCCTTGGACTGTTCCAGAATGGTTAGGACAGACCAAATATTTTTCAAAGGAAAAAAGACAAGAACCATTGCGATCCCTCGTGAAACTGCTCCAGCTCCAGAATTTACATAGCATCTTGTGGAGCTCTCATTCGCATTGTTGGCTTACACTTTTACAGTGTGAGATGATATCCCAATCGCCCGTGCATTAGTTTTCCCTGAGACGATTTAGCACAAATGGGTTTTTTGCGCAAATGGTGTTCCAGCTCTTTATTTAAATACATCTCCCATCATCAGATCGTCGTAAATATCTCTGCCGAGCAAAATATCACTACCTTGTTGGCTTCTTTGCGGCACCTGCTGTAAGCGCATCCTGACTGCGCGATCTCAACACATAAAGTAGCACAATTTCCTTAATGCCTTTCTTTTTGCCGAATTCATGGCCTGAAATATCTTACATGTTCCTCTTTCGTCTGTCGAGCTACAAATGACGCCTTTTCGAAGTTTTGGCCATTTCGCAGCCGATCTCTTGTGGAAGTTGGAAGTCTCTGCCGTTATCTTGTATTACGATTCGAAATATTTTCAAAGATCTTCAATTAAGTGTCAACCATTTACTAGTAGGTAACTGCTCTTAATGTTGTCAGGACTGATATACCCGTGAACAGTGCGGCTTACGAGAATAATGTCACTCGAGTTAACAATTTAGACGATTATTATTTGCATTTATTTAAGATTAAATTTATGAAATTCTTATTTTAGCTTCTTATTAGCGAACGTTCGTTATTGCTAGCGTTATTCGTGAGTCAGTTGCCGTCGCGTTTAACTATTTCTCGCTTACTATCACGATTGATAACAAGGGTTGCGGTAGCACAGGGCTAATGAATCATCGTTTTATTGATGACAGCTCGTCCAATCCTGGATTCGGATCAGGGATGCTAGAACACCATGGTTTTATCTTGTCGGAAGAGTACACATAGACATAACGATCGTTTCCAAGGAACTTAATAACTTCATAGGGGCCTCGTTATCGCGGTTCCTGTGATTCACCCGTGACAGCTGGCTCGTTTTCAACTACTATTAGATCTCCTGTAGAATAAACAGAGGCGTTAGAATGTTTGGAATCAAATCGGTGTATCCACATGGCTCTCTCGGATGAGATGTTAGCTGCGGCCTGGTTTCTGTTTTTGATGACCGATCGTCGTTGGTCGTTGATTTCATGTTTGCCAATGTCCGTATGTATGGGTGCAGTGAGATTATTCTGTAAGACGTCGATTGGGTTGAAATTAAATACGAGGTCTTTATAATTTACTAAAGAAGTCTGAAATAGCCAGTAAATGGTGTTTCCACGTTAACAGCAAATAAAAGGACCTAAATGATCCACGCCAAGTCTGCGAAATGGATTTGGTTCAGTATCGTTGTAATGCATGCTTCCCTCAGGTTTTCCTCCCTTCGCCTTCACAATGTTTGCGATGTAAACGATGATTATCTAAGAAAAAATCAGAATGAATTGGCCTACGCTGTTTATCCAACAGCGGGATACTTACGGAATCTTTGTTTATCTTGACCAAAAGGAATACTCTAAATTTTTTAAGCGTTATATTTACTATCTGCTTCTGTACTGAGCCTACTTAAGTAAGAAACGGGACGCCAGTCCTTTTCATTATTTATGGAGAACAGAGAAGAATGCTTTCGTTTGGACTGAGAGCCATCGGCAGGCATTCAACAAACACATTGAGAAATTATGCAGCGCCCCAGTATTAACCTTATACAACTTTTCAGCATGTCACCAGTTCTCACCAATGCTTGTGCCATTGATTTAGCAGGATTGTTTTATTATCAAACAAAAAAGAAAACTTAGGAAAAAATGGCAAGAAACAAGAAGTCCAATAGATAAAGCGTTGTTTAATAAAGCCGCTTCAGATCTTAAAAAAAAATTACTGGAGTTGAAGCAAGAATCCCTAACAGAGTATCTAAAGAGCTTAGATCCACATTCGCCGAATCAAGAACACAATCTCTGGAGAGCTACGAAGTATCTGAAACGCCCAACAATTAGGAAAGTTCCTATCAAGGATATCAACGGAACATGGTGCAAATCTGAAAAAGAAAAAGTAAACGCTTTTGCTCAACATCTCTATACGGTCTTTCAGCCAAACGATATTCACGACGCTGGTATAGAAGCACAAATAAAATTATTTCTTGACTCTCCAAACCAAATGAGTCTTCCAATCCAAAAAACCAGCTTAATTAATATCAAAAAGTCTCCCGGGTATGATCAGATTGATGGTATCACTGCAAAAAACTTGTCACGGAAGTCGATTAAATTGCTGACACTTATTTACAACGCCATTCTTCGTCTTGAACACTACCCTAGTCAGTGGAAATGTGCTGAAATAATAATGATAGCCAAGCCGAATAAACCAGAAAACTGCGTTTCGTCATACCGTCCGATTAGTCTGCTGGCTACTTTTTCCAAAGTATTTGAAAAAATACTGCTGAGAAGAATGTTGCCAGTGTTGGACGATCTTACCATCATACCCGAGCATCAGTTTGGGTTCAGAAGGCAGCATGGAACACATGAGCAATGCCATCGTATAATAAAAGTAATTACAAATGCTCTTGAAAACAAAGAATACTGCTCCGTAGTTTTCCTTGATGTGCAGCAAGCGTTTGACCGGGTATGGCACGATGGTATTCTGTATAAAATAAAGAAATGGCTTCCTGCTCCTTATTATCTATTATTAAAGTCTTATCTTGGCAACAGACATTTCTATGTTCGACAACAAGGGGAAATCTCAAATCTCTTTACTATAAATTCAGGAGTTCCACAAGGAAGTGTTTTAGGCCCTGTACTTTATACAATATTCACATCTGACTTGCCTATCGCATCCAATGTCAATGTGGCTACATATGCAGATGATACGGCGATAATTGCATCAAGCCGCATTCCCAACAGGACAACAGAATATTTACAGGAAGAAATTTACTTAATAGAAAAATGGTTACACAAATGGAAAATCAAAGTTAACTCGCAAAAGTCTGTACCAGCAACATACACCTTAAGACGAGGAAATTGCCCAAAAGGCTTACTAAACAATAGTGAAATTCCCCAAAGTGATTCAGTTAAATATCTTGGGGTTCATCTTGATCGAAGGTTAACTTGGAAGACTCATATCACAGAGAAACAGAAGCAGCTGAATGTTAAAACTAAAAAAATGTACTGGCTATTAGGACATAAGTCCCAGCTTAGCATTGAAAATAAAGTAAGACTATACAAAGCAATTTTAAAGCCTGTTTGGACTTATGCGCTACAACTTTGGGGAACAGCGAGCCAATCAAACATTGAAATTATGCAACGTTATCAATCGAAAACCCTACGCACAATTGTTAACGCACCTTGGTATGTTTCTAATCTTGAAATTCATAAGTACCTTAATATACCATTTGTAAAGGATGAAATAGCAGAGTATAGCATTAGATATATTGACAGACTGCACAACCACCCCAACTCATTAGCTATAAGTCTACTTGATAAAATAACTACAAGAAGACTAAAAAGATTACATATATTAGATCTTCCAGATAGAATTTAACTTTTGTTTTATATACGTACATAATACATAATCATAAATATACATATATACCAAATTAAATGAAACTCATGTAATAATGTACATACATACATATGTATAAATACTTAATTAGACTTAATTACTGTACAACCTAGAGTTTATATATAATAGTTGACTCAGTGGAGCCGACTATACCTGTTATGTTTTATGTATCTCCTAATTTACTTATTGTCCAAGGACAGATTGTAAATAAAAAGAACTTTGAAAAAAAAAAAAAAAAATTATCAGGTTCAAGAACTAACAAAGCTGATGGCTTTCCGACCCGTAAATGAGAACTTCTTCGCATTTGAATTTTCTTTTGAGAA
This sequence comes from Drosophila austrosaltans, assembly GCA_035045865.1. NCBI lineage: Eukaryota > Metazoa > Arthropoda > Insecta > Diptera > Drosophilidae > Drosophila > Drosophila austrosaltans. The sequence goes on along the minus strand of JAWNOQ010000073.1, from coordinate 3,140,609 downwards.
TCGTCGAGTAAATCACATTGTTCATCAATTTATTTACCACTAAACGCGTACCGTTGCAAAGTTTTGGTGGGCTTATGTTTCGCAGCATGATTATTACGGAGCCAACTTTTAGGCGCAAATTGTGCGATGGTAAGACAGGCATTGGATAGTTGGTGGTTTTATCTTCATTTCAATGAATGAATGCATTGTTTGATTGAATGCATCATTTTGATTTATGTATTTTAGGTCATCCATATCTTTATACTCAGCCGCTAAAATTGCTCGCTCACTCAACCATTCATTATTTTTGTAGTTCCTAATGGTGTTTGTAAACACTTTATTGATAAGTTAGTCTTTCGATGAGATAAAGTTACAGAAATTCTGAGAAAATTAAATCAATCCGCTCGATTCGTCGACAGGTACTCGACCATTACCGATAGTCAGTAATTGAGTAATCAGAGAAGTCTTTAGTAGATGTATCATTAAGTAATACAACTCTCATGTTTGTTATCACTTAAAATTTCTCCACATATGTAGATTTGATGATTTGAGGCAAGCGTTTGTTTCGTCAGCAGCCGTTGAACCTGGAATTACTGGAAGTGTTTGGCGGAAGTCACCAGACAGTAAAATCTAAAAAATAAATAACAAAACAAAATACAAGCCCGATTACATAATCTCCTCATTCATCTCACGATCCGGAATTCTGGAACAGACACGAATTTAATGTAAAATACATGACATATTATCGTTGTATTTATGCCATAAGTTTGATGGGTTCGATGGAAAGCTTGTCGAAATAATGATAGCAAATAATGTGCGTATCTGACTTGGAACAGAGAAATTGGCTTCAACGATTGTCGTATCCAAATGGGTATCGTTTTCTAGTAAATTGAGTTCTTCACATGCGGCTCGACATGTTGGGAATATTGTAACAATCCATAGTGCCTCAAATGACGTTGGGCCACGTGCATTTACCAGCAACAACCGCAAATCGAAGCGTTCTTCATTCTTTGGATGATCTGTATACATACGACCAAGAGCATCAGTAGAACGCACATCCGGATAACGAGGAACCGTATCACCTTGCTTCCGTCGTTGAAAATTTTTCGCATTCCAAGTGTAATAACTTGGCATCTCCGAGTAAAGCAAACTAATCGATTTGGCAGATCACAATGAAACTGGTCAATGTTGTCGCTAGAGATGTCTCAGCACGTTGAACAAGCCGTGAAAAATAATCCTCGTCTTGGTCGTCGCATTGATAAAGAATACAAATTACTGTGATTATCTGTTTCTGACAAAATTTAAATTATCAAATTTTATACTTAGCCATAGATAGCCATTTTCTAGTGACTTCACGGAAACACGTTCGAATGAGATATAAAGATATAGCATCGTCTACTAGTTCTAAGCTACCTCTCCACCAACTTCAGGCAAATCGGTTTAGCCGGTCTTGAGTTAGAAACAGTGTTGCCAACTTTTGTCGACCAAAAAAAGCTGTTTTTGACTGGAGGAAACTAAAAAAAAGCTGAAATTAAAAAAAAAATGAAGCAAGCAAGTCGTCCCTGCCGACATTGAGAATACCCTGTACCAACTAGTTATATTAAATCAAGATTCGCATCAGCTTAATTCAAAATTCCTTTTAACGTGCAGCAACAGCTACCGAGTGCTATCTCACTGTTTCCAGCTAGTATCACCTTGGCAATACAGTTCAAAATGCACATTCGTATATCTTCGATATTTGTTGTACGATTTCGACTAAATTTGGTCAGATGGTGCATTTTGGCCACATTGTTAGGTGTGCCAAATAAGAATGTGATTGCCCAAAACTGCTCTAGTAATTCGTTTTTTCTAAAGTGCGGGGGCGGATGTGGACGTGGCTAAAATTTTAAACTATCTTAATTTTTTGACCCACGCCACTGATCCAAAATTCGGGTGACCGCCAATTCTATCGAAGGCCATCTCGTGTCAGATACTTTTGGGATTTTAAATGGATTCTTAAACAATATTTAAAAGAATTAGTTAGTTCGAATATAAACAGGATTAAAATACACATAAACAAACATAAGTTAGTATAGACGATGACAATTAAACAAACAGGACAAATTATTTGGACGATCTATCAAACCTTATCATCATTAATGCTCATATAAATTTCTTTATATTTAAGTTGTCTAATAGAGCTTTTAGAAAACCAATTGTGAGTTTCATATACTAAAAACTCCAACTTATCCGGCAAACAATATTTACAAGCGTAGCTGACGGCCAGCTGGACCGAGTGGCACACATTTAATTAAAATTAGGGACGGAGCATCTTTTTTCAGTTCAATGTAAACAGTTCTTTGAGATCCAATCATTACATTCGCAATATCAGTGCCAATTCCCATTAAATTTTGTATATCTAATTTTTCTAACTCCATCTGCAATTGTCGATGCATTACCATTTTCTATGGAGACCATTCCCAAAAATGTAGACACAATACGCTCTTGCTGCACTGAAAAATAGTTAATTGCGATCCCTACAACAACAAATATGTATGTACAAATATACACAAATGTCAAGCCAACAAAACATAAATAACATTAGTCATTATTAATTAAATTTTATAAAATTGAAAACTTACCAAGAAGTTTGACGACACTTATATCAGTTGACGCGTCAATCAGGAGGCTATATATTGCATCGCCAATATCGGAACGAAGCTCATCAAAAAAATTTGGCGCCAAAACATTTCTTATAATGTTTGAGCATTTTGTTTTGTGTATTTTCACAGAACTCCCAGATGCGTCTTCAAATTGTTTCGCGCACAAATTGCTTAAGTGGTCCACTGAAGAAATTGTGGAGCTTGGAGCCACAAATAAGCTGAGTGCCGCCTCCTGCACTGCCGTTTTTTTCTTGAATGCAGCAAATGGTACTTTGTTTTTTTGGAAGCTTCCTTCAGCATTTTGATGCTTGGTGCCGGCATGGGCACGCAAATCACTTAGTTTAGCAGTTATGCTTCATTAGAAATAACTGCAAAACACTCTTGTAGTGTCATCTATGTCCCTACGGAGCCACATTTTAAATTCGTCGCCATTAAGCCACAGTTCACGGCACTTTTGTTTATATTCTTATGGCATTTTGCAGACTTCATGGACTTAATGACAAAATTTGGAAATCACAAAGTTCAATAATCGTTTCGTTCACAACAAGATCAATTGAACTAGTTGAACGAACTAATAATAATAACTTCGCTTATCAAAAATTAAACTACTGAAATATATCGATTTAATTCAACTACAATGAACAACTATTATTGTTAGCACGATTTATCGCTAAAATATTAAAAATTTCGTAGAAAATTAAAAAGCGGAAAAAAGCTATTTATTAAAAAAAAAAAAATCCAGAATTCCCGCTGCCCGCTGTTTCGAAATTTTTCCCACAAATGGATAATCAAAAAAGCCAGATTTGACAGGAAAAAAGCTGATTTGACAACACTGGTTAGAAATTTATATATAATATAAATATATACATATATAAATAGTGTAACTAACACGACTTTCTTTTATATATATAAGATGTGTCCTGAGAACGTAATTACTGTTTGAAGGAATCTGCATTTGTCATGCAGTGTTAGTCCACTTTCTTTTAGAATGTTAAGAAATCGCTCAAGACGCTGAACTCCTTCATCATAAGTTTTTTTTTTTCACCGTAATACGATTTAGACGACAATAGTCGACACAAGACGATGTTCTCCATTCTTTTTATCTATTATGACTATTCCCGAGGTGTCCATACGCCTCCGCTGCGAAGGATGAATGATGTTGCTTTCAGGTAGCTCAGGTTTCATGCTTGCAACGATCGGTCTAAGTGCAAAAGGTGTACGATATGGTTTCGTTTAACATGGAATGTCTGAAGATAGTGCGGTTTCCATTTTTGCCAATAAACAGTTTCCAAGCTCGTGGGATTCTTTCGCAAAACATTTAACGTTATTAAATAAAACTTTTTCTCTGATCTTGTTCTGCTCAGGTGCTTTTAGCTGACGTATGTTTTCGATGGAAGGTTCATCACCACGAATAATAAGCTTGTTTCTTGTTTGAATATCATTTTTCCAATAATATATTTTCTAAAATTAAATCATCTTCGACTGTTAGTATTTCAGCAACATAAACGATCTGACCAATTATTATTTTTGCCATTAGTTTCTCTTTGCAGATGAATTTTCCTCCGGAAAATACGTTTAGTGTTATTGCACAAGGCTGCAATATCCCTAAATCTTTGGCGAAAGATTTTCGAATAAGCGTACGTGCACTACCTGGATCTGGCAAATACAATGGTTTCGTTTCCGTTTACTAAGATACTTTTGCAGATATCTCCGTTATAAATAGTTCGATTATTTATATTTACTCCCTTTTTTAATTTTTCTGGACAATTTGCAGAACCATGAGTTGTTCGGTTGCAGTTAGTGGACGTGGTTTACGCTAAGGCTCTGGAATTAAAACCTTTGACTGACGACTTCACCTTCTCGTTTAAACTTTATTATTCACTTTTACTATATTACTGCTTCAGCCACTGCTGGAAAACGTCTTGATCGTTCGTTTGCATATTCATTACTGCTGTTTCAACGGCTCAAAAGAAAACAAAATTAGAAATAGGCGTCTGACTGCCGCCGGCGAGTTTTACAATATTCAAGGGAATCGCGGCCTTCCCTGAAACACTGTTTGGATCTGGTGCAATCTTCGTGATCGGACGTGTGATCTCGCTTGTGGTTGTTTGAAGCTGTACTGCTTTTGAGGCTTTCATCTCCTGGGAACACCTGAGTTACCAGTCCAAGGTGATTAGTACCACGCTTCCAAGTGATACGTTTGGTACCCTAGAAAACCATTTTGGGCGTTGCTGTAACGATGTCAACGATGTCAGTATGGGGGAATGAAATTGCATTTAATTCCCTGCTCTGCGAAAGTCCTTAAAACGATGTTGTTATACTTGTCAGATATGTGAAGTTTGTGAGGAAAGATATAATATATCTAACCACACAAACACATGAGACTGGTTACATATGCTTAATAATAATTATTATCATACAAATGCAAGAAAACACATAAGCATGTCTACAACAACACAAATAAAACGAGAGAGAGTCAAAGCAAACGATCATATGCTCGTAAACAAAACATCGAACATATGATCGTAAACAAATTATGATGCAACGACGGAATAGAAATGTCATCGGACTTTGTTGCGATGACGTCAGAGGAATGCACCAGCAGTTAAGTTGTAGGCTGATGCGGGCGGGCGGAATGCATAAAGCATTACCGAAAATAAGAAGAACAAAAAGAAACGAAAAATTCTCACACATGAGAACTATGAGAAGCTCGTAGGCTAAAGCGGGAGGGCGGCAATGCATAGGCATTGCCGAAATATTAAACTTACACACACATACGAACACAAACGAAGCTACGCTCAGAGAGCGGTAGTTTGTAGGCTAAAGCGGGAGGGCGGCAATGCATAAGCATTGCCGAAAAACGAAACCAAGAATTGCGCTCAGAGTATGCGATCGGCTCGTGAGCGAGAGAGTAACGGCCGAGAGAGCGTTGCTGTGCGTGTATGGGTGGATGGAGGTGAGAGCGCCGCTTAAACATGTGTGGGTGTATCAGCGGCGAATGGATGGATGGTTTGACAGCTACTGGAAAGTGGCTGCAACAAATAAAACAAAGAGAAATTTATGAAGGCGGTTAATTTGAATAAATCAAATTAAAGTTATATAGTTACAACAAAAAGGGGTGAATTAATGTTAATTGGGAGTCATTATCATTTATTTATATATATCTTACATTTATATTTTAGAATGTATTATTTTATATTTCTTTATATTTTTTTATATTTATTTATATAGCCATGTATCTCATGTAATTATGCATTTACGTTTAGGTTGTAAGTTTATTGTATTAGAAAATTGTTAGTTACTGTTAATTTTAGAAAAGAGAGATGCATGGTGGGTAAAAGGGGTGGCGAGGGCGGAGATCGCGGGGCCAGCACGAGACCAGGAGAGAGCCAAAAAGGAGACGCCGTTGGCAACCGAGGCTGGGAATGCAGCTAATTAGGAGGTGGCGCATACGAAGTGAAAGAATTTCACCATGCATAGCAACAAGCGAGCTATGCTGGATGAGCGGCAGAAAGCCGATCAAAGGAAACGAGCAATGGAAAGTTTTCAAGACAAAACGAAAACTGATGGAAAAGTACCCGTAACGGGTCAAGAGTTCACCACGCGTCCTGATTGGTTCAAGATGCCTATAAATACGCACGGCTGAGACCAGAAGGGCAACTAGTGCGTGAATGAAAGTTATGGAAAGCGAAGTACCAAGCGAAGAAATAAAAAGTGAAGTCTATAAGCGAAGTTAAAAATCGAGTAAAATCGGCAGAAAAGAACGACACCCTGCGAGATCAATAGAAGTGAGTCCTTGGGGGAATCGGCGGTCAAGCAAAGGGTAACTACAAGCAGCGAATTAAAGACTAGGAGTTATTCCTAGCATCAAAGAGAAGACTAGGAGTTATTCCTAGCAATTAGTCAAAGACTAGGAGTTATTCCTAGCACCAATAAAAAAGACTAGGAGTATTCCTAGCATCAGCAGAAAAGACTAGGAGTTATTCCTAGCGCCAAATAAAAGACTAGGAGTATTCCTAGCGCCAAATAAAAGACTAGGAGTATTCCTAGCACATAGTCAAAGACTAGGAGCTATTCCTAGCACTATATATAAGACTAGGAGTATTCCTAGCAATATAGGAAAGACTAGGAGTTATTCCTAGCAATATATAAAAGACTAGTAGTATTCCTAGCACAGATAGGAAGACCAGGAGTAGTCCTGGCACAGGCAGGATCGACTAGGAGTATTCCTAGCACAGAATAGGCAAGACCAGGAGTATTCCTGGCATAGTGGGGGAAGACTAGGAGATATTCCTAGCAAATTATAGGAGAATAGCAGTTGATAGGATAGAAAGGCAAGACCAGGAGTATTCCTGGCAACATAACCAAAATACCTGCTAAAGTTATTCTCGCTTGATCATCAAAATTTCCCAAATCTCGGACGTACATCAACAGCAACAAACACTGAAATTAATCCTTGCCACCACCAGCCAAAAAGCCACACAATAATACTCACAAATAATTATTTAATATAAGCCATATTATTATTAAAACCATTGATTTACATATTCAAAATTTCATCAACGAATTTTATTATTTCACCAGCGCACATATAAATTTGTTGTGCCGAACCTCGACACCTGAAATCCGGCTCTGCCGAATAACAGGACGAAAAAGGATCGTTACAACTGGCGCCCAACGTGCTTAACTGGTGAAAAGGATAAAAAAAAAAAAAATCAAAATTGGAAAATTTAGAAAATTCACATAAATACAAACCAAAAGAGTATTTACAAAATTTAATAGTGAGATGCAAAAACGGCTTGAATAATCGGTAACAAAATCGTTAATTATTTCTGCAAAACTGAAACAGTATAAAATATAATTTTGCTGCAAAATATCCTTGTGTTCAAAAAAAAAAATATACAAAATATATATATTTTTTTTTTTTCTGTTGCGGCAAAAGTGCAAACTGAGAGTAGTACAAAATGACAAAATCATGGATATACTACATGAGGAAGGAGGATTTGGTAAAAGCAGGCGGCACGTGTGGAATTTCGATAACCGGAACCGTCGAGGAAATGCGGAAACAATTCGGAGACTGGATCGAAGCACACGAGGAAGACCCAATATGGCAAGAATGGATTAGTAAAATGGCAGGAAAATTTGCGAAAGCAGCAAAAGCTACACCGGCGGTGGACTTAGCGAAACTGGCAGTTCCAACACTAACACCGCCCAGATGGGGAAGTGTTGGGGCATTAGAGGGTCCACAAAAGCAACAACAAACATTATACGAAGACCCAAAATTGCACAAAAGGGACACAGAAGACCATAGAGGCAAAACATCTCTCTCGACAAGTGAGTACCCGAGGGTAGCCAAGCAAGTAAGGGAGTGGACGTTCAGGTTCGACGGTGGTTCGAAACCATTAGAATTCCTCGAGCAGGTCGAATGGTCAGCAGACATGTACGGGCTAGACATAAATTTGATACCGAGAGCCATGCCAGAACTACTGAAAGACAAAGCTCTTAAGCTCTTGGGAGGATTTCACGGTTGCTTTTAAAAAGTATTTCCTACCGAGGGGTTATTTTAATAAACTTGAGGACCAAGTTAAGGCCAGAAAACAAATGTGGAACGAAGCATTTAAGGATTTCATGGTCGAAATGCAAACAATGATGCGACCATTGAAATGCTCAGAAAATGAGCAGCTGGAAATAATATTAGAAAACTGCACACCGGACCTTAAAGTTTTCATAAGCCCACACCACATAAGAACATTGGATGACTTAATGCAGCTGGCTGATGAATTCGAAATGTTGGAACAAGAACGTCGTAAATTCCATCGAGAGGCTCAAAAGGAGCGTTCCAACATCCCGATGCACATTTCAAGGCGACCAGTAGCACGGGATAGAAGAGACACAATGTGCAGGCGATGTTTGGACGAAGAACCACCGGTACCAGCACAAAGGAGAATGGCCAATAATGAAGCACAAGGATGGATCCAGAACCCATCACAGGCGTGCAGGCGATGTGGAGGTGGTGGACACTGGGCCAGGGAATGTAACAACAGGAAAATATTATTTTGTTGGGTATGCGGAAGGATCGGAAAACGGTCAATGAACTGCTGTATGGCGGCGGGAAACGCAAACCGGTTCCAGCCTACAAGGGGCGAGCAGGGACCGGTGCCGGCAGCTCCCAGAAACTAATAGGAAAACTATTAGAAGAAGAGAGCCAACTATCAGCGGAGATTAGCATCGAGGGAATGACAATGCAGGCAACAGTGGATTCAGGTGCAATGGATCGCGAACGTACAGTTTGGAAACGAGAAAATTAAAATGTCATTCCTAGTTCTCCCAGGTGGAATCGACGCTATAGTGTTGGGCTGGAATTTTATAAAAGAGATGGGAGCTACAATTAAATGTGCAGGCCACGCAATAAATATCCCTCCAAGGTGCAGATTGAACGGTAAGCTGACCGAAAGAATATCAACAGCAATAGTAACAGATGCACCAGAAACAAAGAACCCGAAAATGCAAAGCATCATTAATGAAAAGGTCGATGAGTTAATGGCAATGGGATACATCGAGCGGTCAAACAGCCCATACAGCTCACCAATAGTAATGGTGAAGAAGAAACAAACAGGGAAGTGGAGGCTGTGCGTTGACTTCAGACAGATAAATGCAAAGTCAATAAAGGACGCGTACCCAATGCCAAGAATAGACTACATATTGGATCAGTTGCGAGAGGCGAAGTACATCAGCAGTCTAGATCTGAAGGATGGCTACTGGCAAATCCCATTGGAAGCAAACAGCAGGAAAATGACGGCATTTACTGTACCCGGCAAAGGACTGTACCAATGGAAGGTGATGCCATTTGGATTACACTCAGCCTCAGCAACGTTTCAGAGGGCCTTGGATATGGTGATAGGGCCAGAAATGATGCCGCACGCATTTGCTTACCAAGACGATATAATAATCGTGAGTCGAACAATAGAGGAACACAAGGCACACCTGCGAGAAGTGTTCAGGAGACTGAAAGAAGCAAACCTGCGGATAAATCCAGAGAAATGCCAATTCTTTCGAAAGGAACTACGGTTCCTAGGCCATCGAGTAACAGAGCTGGGAATTGGTACAGATCCGGATAAGGTAGCTGCTATAGCTGAATTAAAACCTCTGAAAAACACGAAAGAGCTACGGCAGTACCTAGGCGTGGCATCATGGTACAGAAGATTCGTTCCAGGATTTGCAACACTGGTGCAGCCATTGAATTCCCTGTTAAAGAAGAAAACGAAATGGATATGGGAAGAGAAACACCAGGAGGCATTCGATAGGGTGAAAGAAAGGCTAGTAGCCGACCCAGTTTTGACTTGCCCAGACTTATCAAAGATGTTCATACTCCAAACTGATGCAAGCAACTACGGAGTAGGGGCAATTCTAACTCAGAACACGGAGGAAGGGGAACGAGTCATATCCTATGCCAGTAGGACTCTAAATCAGGCTGAGCAGAACTATTCAGCCACAGAAAAAGAATACTTGGCAATATTATGGGCAGTCAGAAAGTTAAAACCATACTTGGAGGGTTACCACTTCAAAGTGGTAACAGATCACATGGCATTAAAGTGGCTGAATAGTATTGAAAGTCCTACAGGGCGAATCGCAAGGTGGGCATTGGAATTGCAGCAATACGACTTCGAAATAACATACCGCAGAGGCAAATTAAACATTGTGGCAGATGCACTGTCAAGGCAGCCATTGGAGACGTGTCGGCGAATGGAAGACAACAGCATAAGAGTCAGGCAAGCGAGCAATGGATGTGAGTGGATAAGGGAAATGTATAAAAAGATTAAAAGCAATCCGCAAAAGTATACAGATTACTTATCCGAGAACGGGCAACTGTATCGCAACATACCTCACAGAGCGGGCAACGAAGACGTAGTAGCGTGGAAACTGTGCGTTCCAAAAACACTGAGACAACAAGTAATAAATGAAAACCACAACACTCCTACGGCAGGACACAGGCTCAAGGAAAACAATTGCGCGAGTGGCAGCAAGATACTACTGGCCGGGAATGCAAAGGGACATTCGTACATACATAAATAAATGCGAAAGTTGCCAAATGTATAAGTCAAGTCAACAACAGGCAGCTGGACGTATGTTGACCCAAATTCCCGAAGAACCATGGGCAACCGTGTGCGCAGATTTTGTCGGTCCACTACCAAGATCAAAACATGGCAACTCTGTTTTACTTGTAATATAATAATAATAGACAGATTCTCAAAATGGACTGAATTAATACCAATGAGGAAAGCGTCAGCAGAGAACTTGGTCAAGGCGTTCAGAGAACGAGTATTATGCAGATTCGGGGTACCGAAGGTAGTAATAACAGATAACGGTGTACAATTTGTAAGCAAAATCTTCAAAAACATGCTACAGGAATGGGGATGCACCCACCAATTAACAGCACCCTATACGCCACAAGAGAATCCGACCGAAAGGGCGAACAGAACGGTCAAAACAATGATCGCCCAATTTGCAGAAGGGAACCAGCGGAGATGGGACGAATTGTGGCCTGAACTAATGTTGGCCGTGAACTCCAGCGTATCAGATGCAACTGGATATACGGCAATGACAATAACTCAGGGAAGAGAGCCGAGATTGCCGGGAGCAATATATGATACGCTAACGACAGGAACAGGCAAGCCAGACCACAAACTCCAGGATATGGAAAAGCGTATGAAAGAGATAGGTACGCTAGTACGAAGAAATCTGGAGAAGGCGGCACAAGACCAGGCAAGGCACTACAACCTGAGAAGACGTGAATGGAAACCACGAATTGGGGATGTTGTATGGGCAAAGGAGCATTACCTGTCAAATGCCGCGGAAGGATTTGCAGCAAAGTTAGCGCCGCGATATGGAGGGCCATATAAGATAAAAGGATTTACATCACCTGTAATATGTAAATTGATACATATATCGAGCGGAAAATCAAGAACGGCCCACATAAGCGAATTAAAGGCGCAGGCAATGCCAGAGGCAAACACAGATGACCAACAAGAAATATAATTCTCCAAAGCCAATTTCAGCATTTTTCAGCTAAGCCGAGACAGACGAGTTGGACCGGCCGGACAACGAGGAAGTTAAGGCGTGGCAGACTTTTGCGGAAAAAGGACAAAGAGAAAATGCCGCACAGATAAATTTTATACATGTATATTTTTCTTTGGTAAACACATTGGCATGTATAAAAGTAGAGATATACAGAATAATATCAAAAAATCAAATTATGCTATACATACAATACATACATATATATGTATTTGTTATAAAAAATATCAAAATAGCAAGTATGCTATAGATACAATACCTATATATACAGATGCAATTCAAAAAAAAAAAGAGAGAAACAAAAAAAAAAAATAGTTATACATATATAAAAACACAACAATATGGCACAGCAACATCAGCATATGAAGAAATTCAGAACAGTGGCTCTAAAACTGTAGTAATCGCACGCACTCTGGAGCTAAAAAAAAAAAAAAAAAGGAAGAGAAAACAATAAGGCCAAGATCAGCGATTGGTCAATTGACACGAATACGCATAAAATAAAGAAAGAGAAATTGCATCCGCAATATCAATATAATAGATTAAGAAAGTGCGGCGAATGCGCGAGAGAGCACTCACACGCATAGTGTAGGTGTGAAATGCACGCACGTAGTCAATACGCATAAAAGAGAAATTGCATTCGCAAAAACATAAGAAAGTGCATTATCACACGAATCTACGAGAGAGCACTCACACACACAGTATAGGTGTGAGTGCATACAAAATGGACGCAATGCGTGAGCGGTATTACACACGAATTGCAACAAGAGCCGAAATGCGTAAGCAGCGTTTGAGCAGAGGCAATGCGAGGTTTCGCGGTCAACGCCGCTGGAAACTAAAATCACTTTCAAGAAATCAATCAACATGAGCGCACGTAGAATGCAAAAAGAGGAGGATGAGGCCTTGCAACTTTTGGCATCGCCGTATGTATCAGAAGAGGAGGTGTCGGAGGAGGAGTCCGATGGCGAGGACCCGGTCGCAGATGGGCCGGTAATCGTCATCTCCTCCGACGAGGGAGAGGAAGAGGACGAGGGAGAGATGGAAGAGGAGGAGGAAGTACAAGAGGAAGAAGAAGAAGAAGAGGAAATGGTGGTGGAGGAAGAGGGAGAGATGGTGGAGGAAATAGAGGAGGATGAGGGCATAGTGGCCGACAGCTTGGTGGGGCTGTTCGAAGAAATTGAGGAGGAGCTGGAGCGCATGGGGATGCGAATAGGTGGCCAGGCGGAGGAGGGGGTGTTACAGGAGGCACCGGTCGAAGTAGTGGATCTGGTATCCAGCAATGAGGAGGAGCCGGCTCAAGCATGGGAGCCAGCGAGACCGCCCACGCCCCACATAAATGTGAACCCGGCATTCTTTGCTGAATATTGCATGCCGGAAGGCACTCCACCACCGGAGCCAGATGTAAATCCGGTATTTTGGCACGAGTTTTGTGAGCCGCACGAAAGTGATGAAGAGCCGGCCGAGCCACAATATTGGCAGGAGCCAAGAGAAGAAGAAGCGACCACCGGCGAAGCCAACGGACCCCCGAGGCGGGATCACTGGATCGAATCAGTTCTGCAGGGAGACATATGGGTGCACCGGGCCACCACGGTGTGCCAGTGGGCTGATCCGGCACCGACGCCGCATCATCAACAGCAACAGCCTGGGGCCTTCCAGGGCCAAAAAGGGCCCCAAGAACAGCAAATGCATGGACAGCCACAACAACAGCAACAACAACAGCCGATAGCCTCCCAGGGCCAAAAAGGGCACACGGCACCAACAACACGAGACCCGCGGCGACTGGCGCGACAAATGTCGGCGCCCGAGGAGCGGCAAGCTCCAAAGAGGCCGATACTAAGTAGACAGCGATCGGTGCCATTGCCTACGAGGCAACAACGGTGGCGGGAGATTGAGGAAGTACAGTGGCCACTCGCCGTCGTAGTCGCAGTACAGGCGATGGGCGGGGGAACCCGCCAGTCCCGATTAATGTGGGTCGGTCAAGTGCGCTACCGAATTAGAATGGCGAGGGGACGAGCACGGGTGTTGGAGGAGGTGCTGTAGTATTAAGTTAGATAAATAAAGTAGGTTAGGAGAAAAACATGGAATATAGGGAATAAGTTAGGCTTAGGAGGAAAATATGAAGAATAGGGAATAAGCTAGTTATAGGAGAGAATAATGAAATATAGTATAGGAAATAGTTATAAGGCATACAAAAAAAAAACCCAAGAAAAGATGCAGAATGAGCCAAACATGTTTATAAATAATACATGTTTTAAATGAAAAGATGCTCAGTAACTGCCAAAAGATCCGAAAAGAAGCTTCGTTGTATCGCCAAATTGGAAAGATGCCTACAATGGCCAGTAAAAAGATGCGAGCCGAGCCAAACAAAAAAAAAAATTTTTTTTCTTAAAGCAAACAAAAAAATATATGAATATGAATAATGGTAAATGATAAAACAGAATTAATAAACAACATAAACACAAATGTTGAGGGAGGGGAGGCATTGGTCTCCCGAAGAAAGGGGGGAATGTGAGGAAAGATATAATATATCTTACCACACAAACACATGAGACTGATTACATATGCTTAATAATAATTATTATCATACAAATGCAAGAAAACACATAAGTTATATTACTTATAAATCACTCCCTCACATTTTATCAAAATATAAGTGTACATGATATACATAATGTTGCTCGCCCAGCCAATATGTGCAAACGCATGTTAGCAACATGGCGAGAGCTTAGCAACATTAAAAGCTAAGCAACATCGCAAGCATTGGCAACATAAGCTGAGCGCTAGCAACATAAGTGGGAAATCTAAAATATTCATGTACACAAATATACATATACGTATGCATACAACTAAAACATATAAAACACGCATGTCTACAACAACACAAATAAAACGAGAGAGAGTCAAAGCAAACGATCATATGCTCGTAAACAAAACATCGAACATATGATCGTAAACAAATTATGATGCAACGACGGAATAGAAATGTCATCGGACTTTGTTGCGATGACGTCAGAGGAATGCACCAGCAGTTAAGTTGTAGGCTGATGCGGGCGGGCGGAATGCATAAAGCATTACCGAAAATAAGAAGAACAAAAAGAAACGAAAAATTCTCACACATGAGAACTATGAGAAGCTCGTAGGCTAAAGCGGGAGGGCGGCAATGCATAGGCATTGCCGAAATATTAAACTTACACACACATACGAACACAAACGAAGCTACGCTCAGAGAGCGGTAGTTTGTAGGCTAAAGCGGGAGGGCGGCAATGCATAAGCATTGCCGAAAAACGAAACCAAGAATTGCGCTCAGAGTATGCGATCGACTCGTGAGCGAGAGAGTAACGGCCGAGAGAGCGTTGCTGTGCGTGTATGGGTGGGCTTGGATGGAGGTGAGAGCGCCGCTTAAACATGTGTGGGTGTATCAGCGGCGAATGGATGGATGGTTTGACAGCCACTGGAAAGTGGCTGCAACAAATAAAACAAAGAGAAATTTATGAAGGCGGTTAATTTGAATAAATCAAATTAAAGTTATATAGTTACAACAAAAAGGGGTGAATTAATGTTAATTGGGAGTCATTATCATTTATTTATATATATCTTACATTTATATTTTAGAATGTATTATTTTATATTTCTTTATATTTTTTTATATTTATTTATATATATTTATATATATATATATATTATTTATATGTATCTCATGTAATTATGCATTTACGTTTAGGTTGTAAGTTTATTGTATTAGAAAATTGTTAGTTACTGTTAATTTTAGAAAAGAGAGATGCATGGTGGGTAAAAGGGGTGGCGAGGGCGGAGATCGCGGGGCCAGCACGAGACCAGGAGAGAGCCAAAAAGGAGACGCCGTTGGCAACCGAGGCTGGGAATGCAGCTAATTAGGAGGTGGCGCATACGAAGTGAAAGAATTTCACCATGCATAGCAACAAGCGAGCTATGCTGGATGAGCGGCAGAAAGCCGATCAAAGGAAACGAGCAATGGAAAGTTTTCAAGACAAAACGAAAACTGATGGAAAAGTACCCGTAACGGGTCAAGAGTTCACCACGCGTCCTGATTGGTTCAAGATGCCTATAAATACGCACGGCTGAGACCAGAAGGGCAACTAGTGCGTGAATGAAAGTTATGGAAAGCGAAGTACCAAGCGAAGAAATAAAAAGTGAAGTCTATAAGCGAAGTTAAAAATCGAGTAAAATCGGCAGAAAAGAACGACACCCTGCGAGATCAATAGAAGTGAGTCCTTGGGGGAATCGGCGGTCAAGCAAAGGGTAACTACAAGCAGCGAATTAAAGACTAGGAGTTATTCCTAGCATCAAAGAGAAGACTAGGAGTTATTCCTAGCAATTAGTCAAAGACTAGGAGTTATTCCTAGCACCAATAAAAAAGACTAGGAGTATTCCTAGCATCAGCAGAAAAGACTAGGAGTTATTCCTAGCGCCAAATAAAAGACTAGGAGTATTCCTAGCGCCAAATAAAAGACTAGGAGTATTCCTAGCACATAGTCAAAGACTAGGAGCTATTCCTAGCACTATATATAAGACTAGGAGTATTCCTAGCAATATAGGAAAGACTAGGAGTTATTCCTAGCAATATATAAAAGACTAGTAGTATTCCTAGCACAGATAGGAAGACCAGGAGTAGTCCTGGCACAGGCAGGATCGACTAGGAGTATTCCTAGCACAGAATAGGCAAGACCAGGAGTATTCCTGGCATAGTGGGGGAAGACTAGGAGATATTCCTAGCAAATTATAGGAGAATAGCAGTTGATAGGATAGAAAGGCAAGACCAGGAGTATTCCTGGCAACATAACCAAAATACCTGCTAAAGTTATTCTCGCTTGATCATCAAAATTTCCCAAATCTCGGACGTACATCAACAGCAACAAACACTGAAATTAATCCTTGCCACCACCAGCCAAAAAGCCACACAATAATACTCACAAATAATTATTTAATATAAGCCATATTATTAATAAAACCATTGATTTACATATTCAAAATTTCATCAACGAATCTTATTATTTCACCAGCGCACATATAAATTTGTTGTGCCGAACCTCGACACCTGAAATTCGGCTCTGCCGAATAACAGGACGAAAAAGGATCGTTACAAGTTGAGCCATTTTTTGGCACCTACAAAGTTGCGACCATTATCCCTAAACATTTCTGATCATTACACGCGTCGAGCCACAAATCATTTTATTGCCGCCAAGAAAGTGGCTGTGCTTAGATCAGTTGTCAATTCCTGGTGAATTGAAGAAGCCACCATACAATCAAATACAATACAAATAAGACCATCGTCGTCGACAAACGGGTCTTGATTGCGTAACTTTGATCGGGGTTCCACTGGTTGGTTTTGCAGCAGCAACTATCGATCAACGTTTGTAAGGGCTTGTTGCTAAGATAGCGCAGGCAACATTTTTTTTGGGACCAAAAGCTAAGCAACATGTGCTAAGCTAAGCAACATGCGCTAAGCTAAGCAATATGCGCTAAGCTAAGCAACACACAATAACAAATGTTGTCAACATTGTGGCCAACGATCGTGTTGATTACGGTCGTCGGCAAATTTACAAAATTCGTTGATCTCCTCTCTTGCCTTGGCTCTCTCATGTTCTATATGAAGGAGAAAGATTTTTTTTTCCCTTTTGCTAGGGTAAAAGGCAAAGTGGAAAAGGCAAGTGGAAAGGGCACTGTTGCTAAGGGAATGCTTTCTCTGGGAAGGAAAGAGAAAGCCATCTGAGCCAGCACCGTTGCGTAGGAGGTAAAAAGGGAATCCGAATTAAGTCTAGGTTGCCAACAGCCCACCGCAACTTAGATTGCTCAGTCCAGATCAGAAGGACGTTTAGCAAAATCTTTCGGGGTGAAAAAAAAAGGAAAAGGAAAAAGTCCTAAAAAAATAAAATAAAGTGGTTAGCGTGTCCAAGTGAAAAGTGCATGTCCTAGTGGAGAAAAATAAAACAAAAAAAAAACATTCAATAAGGTAAGCGAAATTACCAGGCATTAATAGGCGAATATAGATGGCAGGTTGCTGAGTGGTCAAATTGTCTTTTATTTTTTTTTTGGTGCATCAAAAGACTGGATGCTTGGAGGGGCAAACTGCAAATCCCCAGCAGCCACGGTAGATCCAGATGGAGGCAGTAATAAATTGACAAGCCCAACAATTCCGGAATCTAAGAGCCACTACGTTGGAATACTCAGCGAACTAATAGGAAAAAAACTCCCCCCCCCCCCAAAAAAAAAAAAAAAAACGCAACGATTCTCACATGCATATGAGAGACTAAATAAATAAATTTATTTGCCAGCCGTTCCAAACTAAACTCAAAAGAAGGCGGTAGTTAGGCCAACGACCCCATCAGCTGTTCCCTGTTAAGAGGCGACCGTGGCGGCCTCATAAGTGAAAGCAAGGGATAGAAAATACAGAACAAAGAAAAGCAAATTTTTAAAGTCTAATTTTGTGAAGAAAAAAAAAGAAATTCGAACAGTCACCAGAGAAAAAAAGCAATAGAAAAAAAAACCAAACTAATTAATAAATAATTTGTTAGCTGTTAGCAATAATACATATTTATATACCTTGTTAGTTAAGAAAATTTAAAATTTAGGAACTAAGAACTTTAAAATTTAAACAAGAAGCTCTAGCTTCTTCATGGCGAGGAACTTTTAAAAAACGGAGAAAAAAAAAGGCATCAAGGGAAGGATTAGGTATAGCTATTTATGGCGAAGTAAGGAAATTTGGGAAAAAGAAAGTAACAGAAACTAAAAGTAACTTTAATATGTCAATCTCGCATATGCATGTGAATTTTCTACCTTCCTAAAACAGCATCAAAACAACTCCAATCTTCGATGAAAGCGCTTTCAACGTTGGAATAACAAAGCTGTAAGTAACAAATTTTATTCTTATTCATATACATATTGGCGAGAATGGCAAGAACATAATATCAAACACGAACTATTAAAGAAACAAAGAAACAAAAACAAAACAACCTCAACAAAAAAAAAACACAGCAACAAAAAAAAAAAAAAACTCCTATGCATACATAATTCAAGTCCCGTAAATAGCTTGCTAGTCGATCTCTTGCTTTGCCTGCACCCACGCATCAGCTGTTTGCGCTTGGGCTAACACATATTGCTGAGCGCCTGGTGCCTATTTGTATAAATCAGAAATTGCATATGTTCCTCCGCTAGCCAAACTTAGTTAAGATAGTTTTTATTTTATGTCAGATTAATGTTAGATTTATTCTCTATTTGTCGGTTAAAATTTCAAAATGTTAGTTACGAATAAAATTATGTTCTAAATTTTCTCTTAAATTCATGCTTATGCCCATGTCTCGACCGTAACATTTGGAAGGGATCACCTGGAGTTATGCTCCAAGCGGCGGTGATCATAGGTAGGGCGGGCAGTTGCACCCAAACCAACACCAGTTGGTGCAACCACATCTGCTCAACGTAGACTCTCCTTCTAATAAAATTTTCTTCGAGTTCCCGGTCAGCTTATTATCGTCGCAAGCGCGCTCAATTTAATTGTGAAATAAATGTATAAAAGCAGGCCTGTGTAAGTAAAGTGTTAGCTGGGATCGACAAATCTCCACCCCCTCGTCGACGAGCTAGAGCCGGATCAGTATAGCGTGCTAGGCGGTCCCCGCTCAACATTGACTAGGCTGCTGTACGTTGCTCGTTACACGTTGAATTGGTTCTGCTTCTGGCGCAGACAGAGTTTCCTTGTATTATTGATTTCATCATATGTTAGAGGCTCCAAGTGGCTCTGTTTAGTTGATCTTAAATGAGCAAAACGACATACGTATATGATGATTCGAATTAGTTTAAGCGAAGATGATACCCGTTGAAATAACAGCTCAAATGGAGTAGAACCAATATCCTCGGTTATCATTGTGTTTATCCTTAACTCCAGTTCTGCAGCTGGATCCGTGGTTGAGGAGCAATGTTGTACCAATAATTGGCCTTATTACAACGAAATATTGGTACTCGTCGTGTATCCAAGATGGACCATTCCACCATAAATCGAATTTGAGCAGCTAACTCGCAAGCATGCCTCGAGATACACAATCCGTTAGATTCTCCTTTGTGCTCACATGTCTCCAACCACTATGAGGAATGGTTTCCAGAGTTTCCACAGTACGGTTAACGACGAAGGTTTTTCTTCTATCCGATTGCTTAGAAAGCCATGAAAATACGATGAAAGAGTAGCCTCATGCGTTTATTTTAACTTCTTTCTAAAGCAGTACAGACGTAATTAACTCAACAAGCCGAGATAACAGTAGAGCTCCACATAGCTCGAGGCGTGGTAAAGATTTCTGCATTAAAGGGCAGACATGCGTTATTGCAGAAATAAGTGACACTCTTTTGTGTGTAATACAATTTCCTTGATGCTGTTATCAATGAAACGTGGTAATTTCAGTTGGTTCAATACAAGGGTGTCTTTGCAAAATGTTTGGCAGGACAGAGCTTGCTTCATTGGGAGTTCAGAGTCAGAGTTCAGATATAGCAACAAAGTTACTGGAGCAGAATCTTAAACTGATCCACTACTGGAGCAAAAATGAAAAGCGGATCCAAAATGCGTACCGTGTCTGAAGGGACTTATTGCTTGGTGCCGCTTGCATTCTCCGTTAAGGAAATCTTGTACGTCAGTACATCTTTTCCTGGGTGCCAATTTAGCCCAAGAACCTTTGTAGTGAACCTTGAGATATCAATTTAATTGCATTGTGTGTTATCGATTTGATTGCTATTCGATACCTGGTGCGCAGGCAGTGTCAAAATATCAATCGCTGCATTAGTGTTAAATGCAGGATCTGCCAATTCGTAGCCAGCGAATACAGAAAGCGCTAATGCCTTTATATTTTGACGAACAAGTGATGAAGTGATCTTTGCAAGTATATGCGTCTTCATATCAAGGTAGTGATTTGATTCTCGAGAATTAAGTAGAAGGGAGCAGAAACCTCTAGTTGTTTCCGCCTTTATGGCAGATATACCCGAAACGGCAATTCGAGACGGTGATCGCCGAAGAACCAACGTTTGGGTGTATCTTTTCGAAATGTAAGAAAATTCTGAGCCGCAATATAATAAAATAAGACTTGTGGTAGTTTTTCACGTGCACTGGTGCTGTTTGCAGTGTGCTTCTGGTATGCCCATGTTCTTTTTTATTTGCATTTATTTACTCGCATAACTTTGCTGGCACTGCTGTGAGGCACTGCTTCACAGAGGCAGAGATTCCCATTATGTTGCTGCCGACTGCTGGAGCTCTGCGGCCCGCAGATTACTCATTCAGCCCCCGTAAATGTGAACACCGCTTCCCATGTTGGCCGGCTATTCACCATTTTTGGTACCATAGTGCGGCGTTCAGCTACAAATCGAACGCAGTGAAAGAAAATATGTTCTGCGTCTTCTAGCACGTCGATACCACGTGTTGTGTAGTAGGCAGCTTAGTCATGACCGAAGCGGTGCAAGTACTGTCTGAAGCAGCCATGGCCGCTTAGTAGCTGGGTCAGATGAAAGTTCACTGCCCCGAGTTCCCTGTCTACAAGGCGATATCTGACATGACTCTGTAAGTCCAACTCCCCTTCTGCGACTCATTCCATCTCGACTGCCAGCATATCATGCTATCATTTCTTGCTGCAACCATTGCTGTTCTCTTCTGTTCTCCGCCGGTTACTGCAATGGCGACAACCGCTTCCTCCTTTGCCAGCAGGTCTATAGGGATCATACCTGCTATAATCAGGGCGTAATCCTCTGAGACCGTTCGAAAAGCGCTGGCTACACGAAGCGCACATAGCCGATAGGTGTATCGAATTCCTCTGCTGTAACTTTCAATAGTTAGGGCGCTTGCCCAAACGCGAGCTGCATACAAGATAATTGATTTCACTACAGACATGAGTAGCAGTCGCCTCTCCTGCTTGGGGCCGCGTGAGCATAATTCTGGAGAGGCCTCGTCCAGATTACAGTACACCTGTATATTTGCTAGATGCTCCCTGAAGCAAAACCGAGTATTGAGTCATACTCTTGCTCCTCCATAACCATACTCCTAAGTATCGAATGGCTCTTTTTGATTCGACCACAGTACCATGTACTGCGATCTTTGCCGTTTCTACATTTTCCTGCTGCTTATAAGCACGGCCTCGGTTTTGTGAGCAGCTAATACCAAACCGACTGAGCGCAGCCATCTGGTAATTTGATTTAATGCGTCATTTGCATCTCTACGGTGCCAACTTTTTTACCAACGTCATCCGCATATACAATTATTTGGCACTTACTCGGTAGAGGCAGTCTTAGGATTCCCTCATACATAGTGTTCCACAATAATGGGCCCAGTACAGATCCTTGAGGGACACCTGCAGATACCCCGCGCATTACTGGGCCATTTGACATATTGTAGCTTGGCCGCCTATTATTTAAAAAGCTGTGTATGCTGGCGTGGAGTTAGTGTGGAACACCAACGTGTGTTCATTAACGCATCTAGGATGCATTCGCAATCTGCGGTGTTGAACGCGTTTTTTATGTCCAATGTGATAACTAGGCAATACTCCTTTGTGCCTCCTTTCCATCGAGCGCCTTCAATAGCCTTTGAAGCTACTTCGCACACCCTTTCGATCGCATCTATGGTGGAGTGAGATTTACGAAAGCCAAATTGGTTTGCAGGCGGCGACCCCTGCCTGAATCGCACACATTAATCTGTCGCTTATTAGTTTTTCGAAGATCTTTCCCTTCGAATTGATTAGCCAAATCGGCCTGAAAGATGAGGCGTCTCCAATTGGTTTTCATGGCTTTGGAATTAGTACAAGCTTTTGCGTTTTCCATTGTGTTAGAAATAACCCTTCTTGCAGGCACTGTGAGAGAGTCAGTGCGAAAGCCTCTGGGCGCAGCGAAATGGAAAGTTTAAGGGCACGATTTGGGATGCCATCCGGACCTGGAGCCTTGCCTGGTTTAAGCCAGCTGGCAAGGTCAGCAATCTCATCTAATAAGACAGATTCGACTACATAAGGGCCGGTAACGGATGGACGGTTCGCAGCTAAAGTGTCAGGGCGCTGAGGAAATAAATCGTCGATTATTCTTACCGCATCGGCATATTCCAAAGGAGCTATTCTTTTGTTAGCGTTTATCCTTTTCACAACAATCTTGTACGCTCTTCCCCAAGGGTCATTTTCCGCCCAGTCGCACAGTTGCAATAATGCCTCTTTTTTGGAGTTGGAAATTACGCGTCTATGGGCCTTTCTGGCATTGCTGAACTCTACATGTACCGTCGGCGTGAGGCAAAACATGCCTTTCGCAACTCACTGATGGTGTCGTTCCACCAAAACACCGGATGGTGATGCTTTCTATATGCCTTGCTGTGGCGCATGCTAGCATTACAGGCAGTGTCCACCATGTAGACAAGCTCCTCCACCATTACGTCTGCTGATGCATTAGAAATTTCTGTATTTGACAAAGACTCTGAGAAAGCGGCAAAATTTAGAGCAAAGTGTAGTTCTTGCCGGGGCAGTGTTGTGCTGCCAATTGTGTGCAGGCTGTCCCTCCGACTGAGAAGAATATTGCCTCGTGGTCGCTGGCAGTAAAAATGTTTCCAAGTGCCCATTTGGCCAATCTCTGTAGGCTAGAAATAACATATGTTATGTCAATGATTGAGGTGCCTATACCTGGACGGCTGAAGGTATTTTGGGAACCTCTGTTGAGCAACGCGACATCAAGTGGTGCAAGTGCCTCTAAAAAAATATGGCCTCTGGCATTGGTAGTGAATCGCCTGCAAAAATTACAGGGTAACGTGAAAGTGCATCCAAGACGAGTTCATCTAAAGCGTTGCCGAACTGATCAAGGCTGATACTTGGTGGCAGGTAGCAGCTATAGATCCAGTATCCGCCGATGTGAGTTCTAACAAAGTGTTCTCCCGCCTTGACACAGCCCAGACTTGGAGATGACATCCCGCAGGCTGTTGGCTATATGGCACACCTGGTGCAGCCCATTGTCTGCACGTATGAAGCATTTCGGCTTGTTTGTACACTCCGTTATTTTGTGGTCTTGTCCACCACATTTCAGGCACCAGCCAGCCCTGTCTACTGGATTGGAACATTTAGCTGCTGCGTGACCCGTCTTTAGGCTCCTATAGCACCTAATTGGCGCGGTATTGGGCCCTATACGGCTCTCTGTCCAAGCTATTTTTACTTTGCCAACCTTTTGAATTTTCTCTGCGACTACAGCTGGGACGCATAAAGTCGCTCTCTGAGTTCTGGCGTATGCAGGCCGAATACTTTTAATTGCATCTGGACTAATTGTTACCCCCAACTGCTGGCTCAGAGCGGAAATGATGTCCTCCGTGGACGTCATTTCATCAAGATCGATGATCGCCGGACTTGCTCCCTTAGGGCTCGAGCTTCAATTTGGCTTCCAAGTGCAAGCCCGATCTCTTCTTTTACCCGTTGCAGGTTATTTGTCCCAGACTCTTTTAGTTCCAGTAGCAGAGCGCCATTAGCTGTGCGCCTCACCTTCCGGAAATTCTCACCCATAGCCTTAATTTTTTCATTCTGGCTTCTGGTAACCATTTTGAGCATATCGCTGTATGAAATGTTATTTTTTCCCCGTAACAGTATAGCATCAGTGCGCTGCCTTTGGTGTGGTCGGCTCTTGGGCTTCGCTTTGACTGCCACTCACTATTGCCGTTTGCAGTACAGTCACAGAAGCATTTTTTGGGTTCGACCGTGTCTTGTTCGCCGCTTTGCTAACACAGAGCTGGGGGGAACATTGAGTCTCCCTACTGCAAGAACTTGCCCGTGGCTTAAGAGACTTGAAAGCCGTAAGAGCGGACTTGTTCAGAACATAAATCCGCTCTGCTTGGTCTTTCATTTCTTTGTTGAGGTATCTTGCAGTCCTCAGACTTTTTGGCAAGGGATCTCAACAAAATTTCCAGATCGTTGTTCTGTCCGTTTGGCGCCGTATCGCTTATTTGTTTGCCTTGATCGCTTGGCTTTTCTTGTTGGGGCTCTCTATCAGGATACGCATCGTCAGGCCCTTTGACCCATACAGTGGGCGTTGACCATTGCTGTGGCGGTGAGCACTGTAGTAGTGGTCGACGAGCAAAAGCCGCTTGGCTATCATTCTCAAAATAAGGTGTTTGCCCGCCATAGCCGTGGCAATGGCAGGCCTCGCTATTAATCCGGACTTTGAAATTTTTTTTTAATTTGCTGGCCGGAAGTTAGACTGTGCGATCTAAAAGTAAGCACCATTTAATTATTTGGTATCGCTCACTGATGCAAGCTGGGTGCTTTGAGCTTGAAGTACACGATAAATATTTTAGCCGTTATCGAAGTCTCTTACCACCACAAGTGAGCAGCTGTTTTCAGTTGGATGACAAAATTGGCGGCAGAGCAGGAGAAAACTTTAACTTTCTCACCAACACCAATTAAGGAGGCAAGTGAGGGGCGGAAGAAAGAAGGTGCAGACTCCGCACCACCCCGTGCACCGGCTTAGGTCCCCGAAGAAAGAAATCGCGCCTGCAACAATGGATGCTGGACCCGCACAGACCCAATGGTGTGACGGGTAAGTAGAGCCTCCGCTCACAGACTCCCTTTGAAAGTCTTGGCTTTTTTGGATTTCAGAAATCCTTAGCTCCAGTGAAAATACGGGACGATTTGGGAAACGCGACCGCACTTGTGAGTAACATTCTCTGTTTCTGGTATGCCCATGTGCAGTGCTTCTTTGCGGCCAAATGGTGTTTGTAACCGCAACGACTGATGTAGCAGGCTGTGGATCAGCAGCAGCCTGGCTTAAGTTGACTTGCTGCTGTGACATCATTTTTGCTGGAGCTGCTCGGAATGCAGCAGTGAATGATGGCGGAACTTGCAATGCTTGCAGAGGACTAAGATTCACAAGCGCCTACTACATGACCAAGCTTCAAACAGTTAAAGCATAAATGTTTCTCTTTCACGAAGGTGAAGTGGGAACAAACCGACAGTATATGCTCATTACTAAAACACTTGTTACAGTTACCCTTTTTCTTCTGGACGTTGACGCGTACAATGCGCAGTACGTTCAAGTGGTCCAAGCGACACCAGGACAAAGCCTGTTACGCGGGAACCCTATCAGACAGCATGCAAAAACGAAGTCGCGTGGAAAACGGACGACAACTAAAATAATAATTAAGACTAACTACTAGATAGATAACTTAAAAGAGTAGTTTTTAGAATAGTTATAGAGAATTCTGATCCGATTACAGAATAAAGGCGGTTGTAGTCGGAACAGAGAACTCGAAAAGGTTCATGCAAAGAATAGTTAGAAGTTCAGCGTGTTAAAGTTAAAGGGACATAATCGGGTTAGTCTACAAGGTACAGATAGATTGACCTGATTAAGTAAATTAGGACAATCTATTTGTCCATTTAGAAGCTTATGAATAAACAAAGTATCTGTTTTTGAGCAGATTCAATTTTAACTTGGTGTGATCCATATTGTGGAGACCAAACACATGATCCATACTCCAAAATGGGGCGGACCAGTGGAATAAAAAGAGTTTTGGTTGTGTAAGGATCGTCAAACTCTTTCGACCATCGCTTAACGAAACCAAGACAACTCATGGCTTTATTGACAGTGATATTAATATGACGAGTAAAATTTAATTTGTGGTCCATGAGTACACCCAAATCATTAATCTCGTTCAAACGTTCAAGTGGGGTATTATTGAGATAATATACCACTAATTGAAAAGAGGATCTATGAAATGACATGACATTACATTTTGAAACATTAAGGTTTAATAAGTTAATTTCACACCAAGTTTGAAAGTTATTAAGATCGACTTGAAGCAGACGTGGAGAGCTTAAGTCTTTAAAACTAATACAAAGTTTAACATCATCAGCGTACATAAGCACGCGAGAGTGAGTTACAACTGACGGAAGGTCATTAATGAAAAGCGTAAAAAGCAGTGGTCCTAGATGGCTACCTTGTGGCACCCCCGAGGTCACATTGATGGTCTTCGAAAGATAAGTTTTAAATAAAACTTTTTGTGTACGGTTATTAAGATATTGAGAAATCCAATTAAGCAAAAGGCTTGGAATCCCAAGTTCGTTCAGCTTGAACAAAAGCAGTGTATGATTGACAGAATCAAAAGCCTTATTGAAGTCAGTATAAATGACATCAGTTTGCAATGCATTCCTGAATCCCTCGATCGCTAAAGAAGTAAACTCTAAAAGGTAAGTGGTTGTAGATCTACGTTTCATAAACCTATGTTGAGAAGATGAAAAAATAGAACTACAGAAATGTTGCAGTTGAGAAGTTATAATTTTCTCAAATGCCTTCGGAATAGCAGACAATTTGGAAATACCCTTATAGTTTGAAGCTACGGATTTATTACCCTTTTTATGCAAAGGAATAATAAAAGATTCTTTCCAAATGGTTGGGAAAGAGGAAGTTTCAACGGACAAAGTAAATAACTTAAGAATCGGGGAAATCAAAGTCTCAGCGCAAAACCTGAGTACACAACCAGGTATCCCATCAGGTCCTGGTGAGTACACAGGCTTCACTAAAGTAAGCATGCTAAGAAGCGAATCTTCATCGATCACAGGATTAAAGACGCAATTAGACCTTTTCTACTGATAGGGATATGAAAAGTTAGCTCGATGATCTTTGGAGGAATAGGTCGTTTTGAAAAAATCAGCAAACATATCGGCAATGGCCTGATCATCGTTTGCTTTATTATTTTCAAAACATAAATAGTACGGGTGCACTGCCACCTTTCGTTTGGCGTTAACGAAGTTATAAAATTGCTTAGGATCACGGGAGAACTGAAGTTTACAACGCCTAATGTAATCCTTATAGCATAGTGTATTAAGCACTGAAAAATTCGATCGAGCAACAGCATAAAGAGAGAAATCAGACAGCCGACCCGATTTTTTAAACTTTCTATAATATCTAGACTTTACATTTTTCAAATTAGTTAACTCACGTGTAAAAAATGGCGGTTTGTTAGACAATACATGGGTCACACGTGGAACACAAGCATCAAAAAGTGAAAACATAGTATTATAGAAAAAACAAATGGCAGCATTCATATCATTACAGGAGTACAGATAAGACCAGTCTAATTTTACTTTGTCTTCTCTTTGGTTGCTGACTCCCTGCTCAGCATCGTGGCTGAGCTCAAGTCTATCACATCGTGAATCCAAATACGACTTGAGCAAATCATAAATAGTGGGTGATTCCATATTTTGACTGTTGTCTTTGACTATTGACTTTGTTTTTTGTTTTTTTTTTGACGTTTTATTTGTTTGATGAATCTATTATATAGGCTTATAAGACTAATAACAATTTTCTAGGATTATCTTAATCTATTTAATAATTGCAGAAAGGCTGAGCTCAAGTCTATCACATCGTAAATCCAAAAACGACTTGAGCAAATCATAAATAGTGGCTGATTCTATATTTTGACTATTGTCTTTGACTATTGACTTTGTTTTTTTTTTTGACGTTTTATTTGTTTGATGGATCTATTATATAAGCTTATAAGACTAACAACAATTTTCTAGGATTATCTTAATCTAATACATAACTTAACATCTGAAAGATGCTACATTGATTTATGGCCCTGATTAATTGCTAGAGGGTTGGGAGGTCGTTTCGTTGAAAACGAGTTCTTTCACGTACTCGGATTAATGATTTGGCCAGGGTATTCGGGTTTGCCTGCAGTTTAGCGGTGTACTTTAGCTGTTGTACCTTTATTTCGGTTATTACGCTAGGAATGTGTAGGTCTTTCTGTACATTTTCGTTTCGGATCTTAGATTGTGCCCTTTGTATGGTTTCGATATTGCTCTTGCTTGCGTTTCCCCACAGTGCAGAGCCGTACGTCCAGATGGATTTTAATACCGAGTTGTAGAGGAGAACTTTGAATTAAAAACATTGGGGAGATCGTGCATTGATATGCCAATGTAGTCCGGTTGCTTTAAGCTTTAGTTGCTTTTCTTGGCTTCGATGTGCCTACGCCAAGTTAATCTTCTATCCAGGTGAACTCCAAGATACACAACATCGTCGGATTGAGGCACTGGCACGTTGTTGAGCGTCAATGATGGGCAGTTTCTTCTATTGAGGGTAAACAGTAACAGTAAAGCGCAGCCACGGATGTACTACCGAGAGTGGTTTGGACACTTATTGAAGTTGCTTGTAGGTATTGTTTGGAAAATCCATTTTGTTAGCAGTGTTAAATCCGGTTTTTGATTGTGATACCAGTTCCTCCGTGAGCCTTGTCATCTGGGTGATTTTTTGCATAGAGTCTAGAAACAGTGACAGTTCTTGTTTGTGCTTGGAAATGCCGTTTGCATTCCAGAGGCCTATATGTAGTGCTGACATTATTTGTTATTGTCCACAATCTTTTGAATAAGCAAGTTCTGGTTCCGCATCAGTTCCTGCATGCAATTTTGAATGAACGTCATGAAATTTGTCATGTTTTGCTTGAGCGAGATTAACAACGTTTCGATCCCGTTGGGGTTCTGGCCAAGTACGGATGGACTTGGGACCGCGTTAGATTGAATGGTAGCGGGACAACCCGTTTGAGAGGGCTGTGTATTTCCATTGCGTAGCACGCTTGCAAAAGTTAGTCGAGGAGTAGTTGTTAATGGAGTCGCTGATGACCTTACAGCTCTTGAGAAAAATATACCTGGTGTGTTTTGAGAGGGAATTAGTGTCGAGCCCTGGATACGAGCCGTCGATCTCTTCGCGTTGAGACGGGCCTTCAGTTCCTTATAAACAGGACAGGAAACAGTTGTTCGCTGTGTGATTACCACCACTGTTGCCGCACTTCTTGTATTAGTATTTGATTTGTCAACGGGGCGGACACAATCTTGTAGATCTACGTTTCATAAACCCATGTTGAGAAGATGAAAAAATAGAACTACAGAAATGTTGCAGTTGAGAAGTTATAATTTTCTCAAATGCCTTCGGAATAGCAGACAATTTGGAAATACCCTTATAGTTTGAAGCTACGGATTTATTACCCTTTTTATGCAAAGGAATAATAAAAGATTCTTTCCAAATGGTTGGGAAAGAGGAAGTTTCAACGGACAAAGTAAATAACTTAAGAATCGGGGAAATCAAAGTCTCAGCGCAAAACCTGAGTACACAACCAGGTATCCCATCAGGTCCTGGTGAGTACACAGGCTTCACTAAAGTAAGCATGCTAAGAAGCGAATCTTCATCGATCACAGGATTAAAGACGCAATTAGACCTTTTCTACTGATAGGGATATGAAAAGTTAGCTCGATGATCTTTGGAGGAATAGGTCGTTTTGAAAAAATCAGCAAACATATCGGCAATGGCCTGATCATCGTTTGCTTTATTATTTTCAAAACATAAATAGTACGGGTGCACTGCCACCTTTCGTTTGGCGTTAACGAAGTTATAAAATTGCTTAGGATCACGGGAGAACTGAAGTTTACAACGCCTAATGTAATCCTTATAGCATAGTGTATTAAGCACTGAAAAATTCGATCGAGCAACAGCATAAAGAGAGAAATCAGACAGCCGACCCGATTTTTTAAACTTTCTATAATATCTAGACTTTACATTTTTCAAATTAGTTAACTCACGTGTAAAAAATGGCGGTTTGTTAGACAATACATGGGTCACACGTGGAACACAAGCATCAAAAAGTGAAAACATAGTATTATAGAAAAAACAAATGGCAGCATTCATATCATTACAGGAGTACAGATAAGACCAGTCTAATTTTACTTTGTCTTCTCTTTGGTTGCTGACTCCCTGCTCAGCATCGTGGCTGAGCTCAAGTCTATCACATCGTGAATCCAAATACGACTTGAGCAAATCATAAATAGTGGGTGATTCCATATTTTGACTGTTGTCTTTGACTATTGACTTTGTTTTTTGTTTTTTTTTTGACGTTTTATTTGTTTGATGAATCTATTATATAGGCTTATAAGACTAACAACAATTTTCTAGGATTATCTTAATCTATTTAATAATTGCAGAAAGGCTGAGCTCAAGTCTATCACATCGTAAATCCAAAAACGACTTGAGCAAATCATAAATAGTGGCTGATTCTATATTTTGACTATTGTCTTTGACTATTGACTTTGTTTTTTTTTTTGACGTTTTATTTGTTTGATGGATCTATTATATAAGCTTATAAGACTAACAACAATTTTCTAGGATTATCTTAATCTAATACATAACTTAACATCTGAAAGATGCTACATTGATTTATGGCCCTGATTAATTGCTAGAGGGTTGGGAGGTCGTTTCGTTGAAAACGAGTTCTTTCACGTACTCGGATTAATGATTTGGCCAGGGTATTCGGGTTTGCCTGCAGTTTAGCGGTGTACTTTAGCTGTTGTACCTTTATTTCGGTTATTACGCTAGGAATGTGTAGGTCTTTCTGTACATTTTCGTTTCGGATCTTAGATTGTGCCCTTTGTATGGTTTCGATATTGCTCTTGCTTGCGTTTCCCCACAGTGCAGAGCCGTACGTCCAGATGGATTTTAATACCGAGTTGTAGAGGAGAACTTTGAATTAAAAACATTGGGGAGATCGTGCATTGATATGCCAATGTAGTCCGGTTGCTTTAAGCTTTAGTTGCTTTTCTTGGCTTCGATGTGCCTACGCCAAGTTAATCTTCTATCCAGGTGAACTCCAAGATACACAACATCGTCGGATTGAGGCACTGGCACGTTGTTGAGCGTCAATGATGGGCAGTTTCTTCTATTGAGGGTAAACAGTAACAGTAAAGTGCAGCCACGGATGTACTACCGAGAGTGGTTTGGACACTTATTGAAGTTGCTTGTAGGTATTGTTTGGAAAATCCATTTTGTTAGCAGTGTTAAATCCGGTTTTTGATTGTGATACCAGTTCCTCCGTGAGCCTTGTCATCTGGGTGATTTTTTGCATAGAGTCTAGAAACAGTGACAGTTCTTGTTTGTGCTTGGAAATGCCGTTTGCATTCCAGAGGCCTATATGTAGTGCTGACATTATTTGTTATTGTCCACAATCTTTTGAATAAGCAAGTTCTGGTTCCGCATCAGTTCCTGCATGCAATTTTGAATGAACGTCATGAAATTTGTCATGTTTTGCTTGAGCGAGATTAACAACGTTTCGATCCCGTTGGGGTTCTGGCCAAGTACGGATGGACTTGGGACCGCGTTAGATTGAATGGTAGCGGGACAACCCGTTTGAGAGGGCTGTGTATTTCCATTGCGTAGCACGCTTGCAAAAGTTACTCCAGGAGTAGTTGTTAATGGAGTCGCTGATGACCTTACAGCTCTTGAGAAAAATATACCTGGTGTGTTTTGAGAGGGAATTAGTGTCGAGCCCTGGATACGAGCCGTCGATCTCTTCGCGTTGAGACGGGCCTTCAGTTCCTTATAAACAGGACAGGAAACAGTTGTTCGCTGTGTGATTACCACCACTGTTGCCGCACTTCTTGTATTAGTATTTGATTTGTCAACACACACAGCGGACACAATCTTGTTGAGTTTGTCCACAGCCAACGCAAACTGGGCGAAGGCTGCAGAAGGACTTTGTGTGCTGTAGCTCCACTTTGAATAGACGTTGCGGCACTTTATTTCTGTTCAGTATATTTGAGACGGACGTTACCTCAAAGCCCTTCTCTTTCAATGCTTCAACTATTTCCTGAGTCGGAACCGTTGATTCAATGCCTTTGATCACCGCTTAAAGGCCTTTGGCACTCTTTAGTTGGAATGTGTAGAAATTCACACTTTCCTTTCTAAAGTACTTTTCAATAGTACAATAGAATTCTGCAATTTTGGCTTGCACTTTGGTCTCTTTTATGATCCCCCTGTTAAGTGGAGTCACATAAAAGTTGTTTTGACCAACTAGGGCTTCCAATTTTGGCATTAATGAAGTGCAGTTTGCACCACGGATATAGAATGGTGGTGGCTTGGCTAATTTGGGAAACTCCTTCTTGGGATTCCGGCTGATTTGCCAATATTTGTAATCTATTGCCTTCCAAAACTTTTCGTTCCACAATGTTTTTTTCGGACATTTTTGGACATTTTGCCTCTTTTTGTTTATATTAATATTTTTCGCTTGTTTATATTAATATATCTGTCCATAGCAGTCTGAACAGGTGACTTTGGATTCGCCGTCTCTGGTTGGGCAGTTTTTGTTGAGGTAGTCACAAAGTATTGCTATTTGTATTAACAACTAACAATATAATTGTGATTGGGCGTCTCTGTGGCGACTAAGAGGTTTGTTTTAATAGTTTGGAACGCGTAGACGGTTGATTTAACAATTGATCAACCTTTGTGATGAGCAAATATATTAACCAACAATCTCGTCTAGTTTGCTTGGATGCAACTAGGAACCGAACAACATCACTGGCACCACTTGTCAGTGCGCGGAGTGATGACGAGTTGTGATCAACAACTTTCGGCAATTTGGTGAATTCATACAACAGCAAATTCACCAAATAACGCGGATTTCATACCTCTGACATAATGATCTCCAATCGATCTCGTAGTCGACCTCCTCCAAATGTTGAATAAGTGAGACAGCTTCTCCAACAGGGCATGACTTCAAATGGTGAAACTTCTGTATGTTTGTTATAGTTTTATTTGTATGAACGGCACTTTCATAGAGATCTTTAAGCGTATGCTATTCCTTATAATTTCCACCAAAGGGCTTGATGTGAATCTTAAGTAGTTTACAATCTCTTGCCTGTGGCACTGTGGCTGACTGTAAGCTGATAACGGCACTTGATTTACTTGTGGCAACAGCCTTTGTACTAACTGCTGTTGTTGTTGCAGAACCTCGCGTTGAGTTCTTGATTCCTCGCGTTGCAATTGAAGTTGTTGTTCCATATGCATCTGCATTTGCTGTTTGTGGTACTGCATTTGTTGAAAAATTCCTTGGCCAACCGATCCCTCATTACTAGCGGTGCCACACTCTTCTAGTTTAGTTGACGATGCTAATTTACTCCTTTAAGCCTTGGAACGAGATGAGCTCATAAGCTTCGTAGTCAACCATTGGGTCCACATAACCCGGTATTTCCTTATATTTAATTAATTCGTCACTAAGACCGACGAACTCCTTCCATGCATTGGTCAAAATATCCAACAGTGTAGATGTCGATTTCATTTGAGTGATTCTCAGCGAATCCATGTGCTTTAGTAATTGATAGTTTTAATCTTCCTCTGGCCTTGGTTAAAGCCTTCAATCGTTCAATGATGAACGAAATAATAAATGCTGCTTTTTTGGCAGCCAAAACTACACGCGATTTTTCATAGAGATGATGACACAAAAAACATCGATTTCAACAAATTATTAATTACAAATGTGCAAACAACAATGCCCAACGATCCGGCTCGAAGGACCAAATTATGATGAATGACAATCCACTGTGTTTAATATATCATAAGAAACAAAACTTTATTTTTCACTTTCACTATATTACTGCTTCAGCCACTGCTGGAACACGTCTTGATCGTTCGTTTGCATATTCATTACTGCTGTTTCAACGGCTCAAAAGAGAACAAAATTGGAAATAGGCGTCTGACTGGCGCCGGCGAATTTTACAATATTCAAGGAAATTTCAAATATCAGCTTCATATGGGATAAAAGTACATTTGAAACTATTCTAGAAAGAAAGGCATTTGGTTCCTAACCAACTCCTGTTTGTTTAGAACATTAAATGGACTTTGCCTAATTTTATTGTGCTCAATTATTGTGAAGTATGTATTTCGCATAAAAGTTTATTACAAAAAGCTCTATATTTTCCTCTTCGGATAGTTGATAACATAAAAAACACGTCAACATAGTTACTGATACAAGGAAAATCGTTGAGAAATTGTGAGGCTCCAATTATATGCGTTTTTCAGACTTTCAACACGTCGTACAAATTAATGCGAATCTAATGATTTCTCAGACGATTGATCAAATTCTAGGAGCAAAGCCACAATTTCACTTATGTTTCCATTAATGTTTACGACGACTTCATATTGTACGTAATTGTTGGGTATAATGTTTGTTCCCGATGATGAATAAATATTTGGATTGTTATGGATTTGGCTGTTTCGTAATGAAGTTTACATATTATGTGTAATTTTTATACATACACATATGTATAAATTAGAGAAAGAATAAATTTTGAGAGGAATTGTGCTGAATATAGCCCTTGTTGTTTTTGTGCAGAAAACTAAACTTGTGGGATTTGGGTTGGCGCTTGCGTTGTGTATAACGATCATGTTCATGCATGTTCGTTAGCTGGTCAAGTGAAACTTCTTAGTTCTGGCAAAAAAAAAAAGAATCAAGTGCATGACACTAGCTTATTTAGTTCTTATGATTATGATCACATATATAAATGTACTGTCATAGATATGTACCTTGATGCATGTATATGTATGTATGTATGTAGTAAATAGTAGCTCTTGAGAGTAGCTCCCTCAGCACTACCAAACATCGGTAGTGCTGTTCTCCCGATTCTGTCTGCTGTTCTCCTGATTTTAGAGTACATGTATGCTTATCCAACTTGAAAAATCACATGCGGAATGTCGTAAATCAATATTTCGGACAAAAAAACTTATAATAAAAAGCCCAGGAATTTTTTTGGTTAGAGCATGAAAGAAAAAATCTTTTAGTTGAAAATGCGTAAGGAAGGGGGTGCCGTGAAAACCAATGGTTAACGAGATGGCATCATAGTTTTTTGCTTGAAATCTAGGAAGAGTTGGGCCATGAGAAACGAAACGAGAACAAAAGAGAATATGCAAAACGATTGCTATATATACTCGTTGCAAAGTTCTCTGTTTGCCTAATATCAAAACTTTTTTCAGGCGACACTTGATTGACTTTATGGAATTACACTTATGCGTCACCACGTCTTGATTTTCAAATGAATGTGTAGGTGTGTATATTGAAATTTTATATGGGTTTGTCTTAGTTTGCATTAAAAGCGCGACAATATTTTTTCAAAGTTAGTGCGTGAGAAAAAATTTTTTTTTTTTACATGGGTCACACGTGGAACACAAGCATCAAAAAGTGAAAACATAGTATTATAGAAAAAACAAATGGCAGCATTCATATCATTACAGGAGTACAGATAAGACCAGTCTAATTTTACTTTGTCTTCTCTTTGGTTGCTGACTCCCTGCTCAGCATCGTGGCTGAGCTCAAGTCTATCACATCGTGAATCCAAATACGACTTGAGCAAATCATAAATAGTGGGTGATTCCATATTTTGACTGTTGTCTTTGACTATTGACTTTGTTTTTTGTTTTTTTTTTTACCTTTTAGTTGTTTGATGAATCTATTATATAGGCTTATAAGACTAACAACAATTTTCTAGGATTATCTTAATCTAATACATAACCTAACATCTGAAAGATGCTACATTGATTTATAGCCCTGATTAATTGCTAGAGGGTTGGGAGGTCGTTTCGTTGAAAACGAGTTTTTTCACGTACTCGGATTAATGATTTGGCCAGGGTATTCGGGTTTGCCTGCAGTTTAGCGGTGTACTTTAGCTGTTGTACCTTTATTTCGGTTATTACGCTAGGAATGTGTAGGTCTTTCTGTACATTTTCGTTTCGGATCTTAGATTGTGCCCTTTGTATGGTTTCGATATTGCTCTTGCTTGCGTTTCCCCACAGTGCAGAGCCGTACGTCCAGATGGATTTTAATACCGAGTTGTAGAGGAGAACTTTGAATTAAAAACATTGGGGAGATCGTGCATTGATATGCCAATGTAGTCCGGTTGCTTTAAGCTTTAGTTGCTTTTCTTGGCTTCGATGTGCCTACGCCAAGTTAATCTTCTATCCAGGTGAACTCCAAGATACACAACATCGTCGGATTGAGGCACTGGCACGTTGTTGAGCGTCAATGATGGGCAGTTTCTTCTATTGAGGGTAAACAGTAACAGTAAAGTGCAGCCACGGATGTACTACCGAGAGTGGTTTGGACACTTATTGAAGTTGCTTGTAGGTATTGTTTGGAAAATCCATTGTGTTAGCAGTGTTAAATCCGGTTTTTGATTGTGATACCAGTTCCTCCGTGAGCCTTGTCATCTGGGTGATTTTTTGCATAGAGTCTAGAAACAGTGACAGTTCTTGTTTGTGCTTGGAAATGCCGTTTGCATTCCAGAGACCTATATGTAGTGCTGACATTATTTGTTATTGTCCACAATCTTTTGAATAAGCAAGTTCTGGTTCCGCATCAGTTCCTGCATGCAATTTTGAATGAACGTCATGAAATTTGTCATGTTTTGCTTGAGCGAGATTAACAACGTTTCGATCCCGTTGGGGTTCTGGCCAAGTACGGATGGACTTGGGACCGCGTTAGATTGAATGGTAGCGGGACAACCCGTTTGAGAGGGCTGTGCATTTCCATTGCGTAGCACGCTTGCAAAAGTTACTCCAGGAGTAGTTGTTAATGGAGTCGCTGATGACCTTACAGCTCTTGAGAAAAATATACCTGGTGTGTTTTGAGAGGGAATTAGTGTCGAGCCCTGGATACGAGCCGTCGATCTCTTCGCGTTGAGACGGGCCTTCAGTTCCTTATAAACAGGACAGGAAACAGTTGTTCGCTGTGTGATTACCACCACTGTTGCCGCACTTCTTGTATTAGTATTTGATTTGTCAACGGGGCGGACACAATCTTGTTGAGTTTGTCCACAGCCAACGCAAACTGGGCGAAGGCTGCAGAAGGACTTTGTGTGCTGTAGCTCCACTTTGAATAGACGTTGCGGCACTTTATTTCTGTTCAGTATATTTGAGACGGACGTTATATCAAAGCCCTTCTCTTTCAATGCTTCAACTATTTCCTGAGTCGGAACCGTTGATTCAATGCCTTTGATCACCGCTTAAAGGCCTTTGGCACTCTTTAGTTGGAATGTGTAGAAATTCACACTTTCCTTTCTAAAGTACTTTTCAATAGCACAATAGAATTCTGCAATTTTGGCTTGCACTTTGGTCTCTTTTATGATCCCCCTGTTGAGTGGAGTCACATAAAAGTTGTTTTGACCAACTAGGGCTTCCAATTTTGGCATTAATGAAGTGCAGTTTGCACCACGGATATAGAATGGTGGTGGCTTGGCTAATTTGGGAAACTCCTTCTTGGGATTCCGGCTGATTTGCCAATATTTGTAATCTATTGCCTTCCAAAACTTTTCGTTCCACAATGTTTTTTTCGGACATTTTTGGACATTTTGCCTCTTTTTGTTTATATTAATATTTTTCGCTTGTTTATATTAATATATCTGTCCATAGCAGTCTGAACAGGTGACTTTGGATTCGCCGTCTCTGGTTGGGCAGTTTTTGTTGAGGTAGTCACAAAGTATTGCTATTTGTATTAACAACTAACAATATAATTGTGATTGGGCGTCTCTGTGGCGACTAAGAGATTTGTTTTAATAGTTTGGAACGCGTAGACGGTTGATTTAACAATTGATCAACCTTTGTGATGAGCAAATATATTAACCAACAATCTCGTCTAGTTTGCTTGGATGCAACTAGGAACCGAACAACATCACTGGCACCACTTGTCAGTGCGCGGAGTGATGACGAGTTGTGATCAACAACTTTCGGCAATTTGGTGAATTCATACAACAGCAAATTCACCAAATAACGCGGATTTCATACCTCTGACATAATGATCTCCAATCGATCTCGTAGTCGACCTCCTCCAAATGTTGAATAAGTGAGACAGCTTCTCCAACAAGGCATGACTTCAAATGGTGAAACTTCTGTATGTTTGTTATAGTTTTATTTGTATGAACGGCACTTTCATAGAGATCTTTAAGCGTATGCTATTCCTTATAATTTCCACCAAAGGGCTTGATGTGAATCTTAAGTAGTTCACAATCTCTTGCCTGTGGCACTGTGGCTGACTGTAAGCTGATAACGGCACTTGATTTACTTGTGGCAACAGCCTTTGTACTAACTGCTGTTGTTGTTGCAGAACCTCGCGTTGAGTTCTTGATTCCTCGCGTTGCAATTGAAGTTGTTGTTCCATATGCATCTGCATTTGCTGTTTGTGGTACTGCATTTGTTGAAAAATTCCTTGGCCAACCGATCCCTCATTACTAGCGGTGCCACACTCTTCTAGTTTAGTTGACGATGCTAATTTACTCCTTAAAGCCTTGGAACGAGATGAGCTCATAAGCTTCGTAGTCAACCATTGGGTCCACATAACCCGGTATTTCCTTATATTTAATTAATTCGTCACTAAGACCGACGAACTCCTTCCATGCATTGGTCAAAATATCCAACAGTGTAGATGTCGATTTCATTTGAGTGATTCTCAGCGAATCCATGTGCTTTAGTAATTGATAGTTTTAATCTTCCTCTGGCCTTGGTTAAAGCCTTCAATCGTTCAATGATGAACGAAATAATAAATGCTGCTTTTTTGGCAGCCAAAACTACACGCGATTTTTCATAGAGATGATGACACAAAAAACATCGATTTCAACAAATTATTAATTACAAATGTGCAAACAACAATGCCCAACGATCCGGCTCGAAGGACCAAATTATGATGAATGACAATCCACTGTGTTTAATATATCATAAGAAACAAAACTTTATTTTTCACTTTCACTATATTACTGCTTCAGCCACTGCTGGAACACGTCTTGATCGTTCGTTTGCATATTCATTACTGCTGTTTCAACGGCTCAAAAGAGAACAAAATTGGAAATAGGCGTCTGACTGGCGCCGGCGAATTTTACAATATTCAAGGAAATTTCAAATATCAGCTTCATATGGGATAAAAGTACATTTGAAACTATTCTAGAAAGAAAGGCATTTGGTTCCTAACCAACTCCTGTTTGTTTAGAACATTAAATGGACTTTGCCTAATTTTATTGTGCTCAATTATTGTGAAGTATGTATTTCGCATAAAAGTTTATTACAAAAAGCTCTATATTTTCCTCTTCGGATAGTTGATAACATAAAAAACACGTCAACATAGTTACTGATACAAGGAAAATCGTTGAGAAATTGTGAGGCTCCAATTATATGCGTTTTTCAGACTTTCAACACGTCGTACAAATTAATGCGAATCTAATGATTTCTCAGACGATTGATCAAATTCTAGGAGCAAAGCCACAATTTCACTTATGTTTCCATTAATGTTTACGACGACTTCATATTGTACGTAATTGTTGGGTATAATGTTTGTTCCCGATGATGAATAAATATTTGGATTGTTATGGATTTGGCTGTTTCGTAATGAAGTTTACATATTATGTGTAATTTTTATACATACACATATGTATAAATTAGAGAAAGAATAAATTTTGAGAGGAATTGTGCTGAATATAGCCCTTGTTGTTTTTGTGCAGAAAACTAAACTTGTGGGATTTGGGTTGGCGCTTGCGTTGTGTATAACGATCATGTTCATGCATGTTCGTTAGCTGGTCAAGTGAAACTTCTTAGTTCTGGCAAAAAAAAAAGAATCAAGTGCATGACACTAGCTTATTTAGTTCTTATGATTATGATCACATATATAAATGTACTGTCATAGATATGTACCTTGATGCATGTATATGTATGTATGTATGTAGTAAATAGTAGCTCTTGAGAGTAGCTCCCTCAGCACTACCAAACATCGGTAGTGCTGTTCTCCCGATTCTGTCTGCTGTTCTCCTGATTTTAGAGTACATGTATGCTTATCCAACTTGAAAAATCACATGCGGAATGTCGTAAATCAATATTTCGGACAAAAAAACTTATAATAAAAAGCCCAGGAATTTTTTTGGTTAGAGCATGAAAGAAAAAATCTTTTAGTTGAAAATGCGTAAGGAAGGGGGTGCCGTGAAAACCAATGGTTAACGAGATGGCATCATAGTTTTTTGCTTGAAATCTAGGAAGAGTTGGGCCATG
The DNA here is from genome assembly GCA_035045865.1 of Drosophila austrosaltans. Taxonomy (NCBI): domain Eukaryota; kingdom Metazoa; phylum Arthropoda; class Insecta; order Diptera; family Drosophilidae; genus Drosophila; species Drosophila austrosaltans. The sequence goes on along the minus strand of JAWNOQ010000073.1, from coordinate 3,100,080 downwards.
AGAAACGAAACGAGAACAAAAGAGAATATGCAAAACGATTGCTATATATACTCGTTGCAAAGTTCTCTGTTTGCCTAATATCAAAACTTTTTTCAGGCGACACTTGATTGACTTTATGGAATTACACTTATGCGTCACCACGTCTTGATTTTCAAATGAATGTGTAGGTGTGTATATTGAAATTTTATATGGGTTTGTCTTAGTTTGCATTAAAAGCGCGACAATATTTTTTCAAAGTTAGTGCGTGAGAAAAATTTTTTTTTTTACATGGGTCACACGTGGAACACAAGCATCAAAAAGTGAAAACATAGTATTATAGAAAAAACAAATGGCAGCATTCATATCATTACAGGAGTACAGATAAGACCAGTCTAATTTTACTTTGTCTTCTCTTTGGTTACTGACTCCCTGCTCAGCATCGTGGCTGAGCTCAAGTCTATCACATCGTGAATCCAAATACGACTTGAGCAAATCATAAATAGTGGGTGATTCCATATTTTGACTGTTGTCTTTGACTATTGACTTTGTTTTTTGTTTTTTTTTTTGACGTTTTATTTGTTTGATGAATCTATTATATAGGCTTATAAGACTAACAACAATTTTCTAGGATTATCTTAATCTATTTAATAATTGCAGAAAGGCTGAGCTCAAGTCTATCACATCGTAAATCCAAAAACGACTTGAGCAAATCATAAATAGTGGCTGATTCTATATTTTGACTATTGTCTTTGAATATTGACTTTGTTTTTTTTTTTTGACGTTTTATTTTTTTGATGGATCTATTATATAAGCTTATAAGACTAACAACAATTTTCTAGGATTATCTTAATCTAATACATAACCTAACATCTGAAAGATGCTACATTGATTTATGGCCCTGATTAATTGCTAGAGGGTTGGGAGATCGTTTCGTTGAAAACGAGTTCTTTCACGTACTCGGATTAATGATTTGGCCAGGGTATTCGGGTTTGCCTGCAGTTTAGCGGTGTACTTTAGCTGTTGTACGTTTATTTCGGTTATTACGCTAGGAATGTGTAGGTCTTTCTGTACATTTTCGTTTCGGATCTTAGATTGTGCCCTTTGTATGGTTTCGATATTGCTCTTGCTTGCGTTTCCCCACAGTGCAGAGCCGTACGTCCAGATGGATTTTAATACCGAGTTGTAGAGGAGAACTTTGAATTAAAAACATTGGGGAGATCGTGCATTGATATGCCAATGTAGTCCGGTTGCTTTAAGCTTTAGTTGCTTTTCTTGGCTTCGATGTGCCTACGCCAAGTTAATCTTCTATCCAGGTGAACTCCAAGATACACAACATCGTCGGATTGAGGCACTGGCACGTTGTTGAGCGTCAATGATGGGCAGTTTCTTCTATTGAGGGTAAACAGTAACAGTAAAGTGCAGCCACGGATGTACTACCGAGAGTGGTTTGGACACTTATTGAAGTTGCTTGTAGGTATTGTTTGGAAAATCCATTGTGTTAGCAGTGTTAAATCCGGTTTTTGATTGTGATACCAGTTCCTCCGTGAGCCTTGTCATCTGGGTGATTTTTTGCATAGAGTCTAGAAACAGTGACAGTTCTTGTTTGTGCTTGGAAATGCCGTTTGCATTCCAGAGACCTATATGTAGTGCTGACATTATTTGTTATTGTCCACAATCTTTTGAATAAGCAAGTTCTGGTTCCGCATCAGTTCCTGCATGCAATTTTGAATGAACGTCATGAAATTTGTCATGTTTTGCTTGAGCGAGATTAACAACGTTTCGATCCCGTTGGGGTTCTGGCCAAGTACGGATGGACTTGGGACCGCGTTAGATTGAATGGTAGCGGGACATACCGTTTGAGAGGGCTGTGCATTTCCATTGCGTAGCACGCTTGCAAAAGTTACTCCAGGAGTAGTTGTTAATGGAGTCGCTGATGACCTTACAGCTCTTGAGAAAAATATACCTGGTGTGTTTTGAGAGGGAATTAGTGTCGAGCCCTGGATACGAGCCGTCGATCTCTTCGCGTTGAGACGGGCCTTCAGTTCCTTATAAACAGGACAGGAAACAGTTGTTCGCTGTGTGATTACCACCACTGTTGCCGCACTTCTTGTATTAGTATTTGATTTGTCAACGGGGCGGACACAATCTTGTTGAGTTTGTCCACAGCCAACGCAAACTGGGCGAAGGCTGCAGAAGGACTTTGTGTGCTGTAGCTCCACTTTGAATAGACATTGCGGCACTTTATTTCTGTTCAGTATATTTGAGACGGACGTTACCTCAAAGCCCTTCTCTTTCAATGCTTCAACTATTTCCTGAGTCGGAACCGTTGATTCAATGCCTTTGATCACCGCTTAAAGGCCTTTGGCACTCTTTAGTTGGAATGTGTAGAAATTCACACTTTCCTTTCTAAAGTACTTTTCAATAGCACAATAGAATTCTGCAATTTTGGCTTGCACTTTGGTCTCTTTTATGATCCCCCTGTTGAGTGGAGTCACATAAAAGTTGTTTTGACCAACTAGGGCTTCCAATTTTGGCATTAATGAAGTGCAGTTTGCACCACGGATATAGAATGGTGGTGGCTTGGCTAATTTGGGAAACTCCTTCTTGGGATTCCGGCTGATTTGCCAATATTTGGAATCTATTGGCTTCCAAAACTTTTCGTTCCACAATGTTTTTTTCGGACATTTTTGGACATTTTGCCTCTTTTTGTTTATATTAATATGTTTCGCTTATTTATATTAATATATCTGTCCATAGCAGTCTGAACAGGTGACTTTGGATTCGCCGTCTCTGGTTGGGCAGTTTTTGTTGAGGTAGTCACAAAGTATTGCTATTTGTATTAACAACTAACAATATAATTGTGATTGGGCGTCTCTGTGGCGACTAAGAGATTTGTTTTAATAGTTTGGAACGCGTAGACGGTTGATTTAACAATTGATCAACCTTTGTGATGAGCAAATATATTAACCAACAATCTCGTCTAGTTTGCTTGGATGCAACTAGGAACCGAACAACATCACTGGCACCACTTGTCAGTGCGCGGAGTGATGACGAGTTGTGATCAACAACTTTCGGCAATTTGGTGAATTCATACAACAGCAAATTCACCAAATAACGCGGATTTCATACCTCTGACATAATGATCTCCAATCGATCTCGTAGTCGACCTCCTCCAAATGTTGAATAAGTGAGACAGCTTCTCCAACAAGGCATGACTTCAAATGGTGAAACTTCTGTATGTTTGTTATAGTTTTATTTGTATGAACGGCACTTTCATAGAGATCTTTAAGCGTATGCTATTCCTTATAATTTCCACCAAAGGGCTTGATGTGAATCTTAAGTAGTTCACAATCTCTTGCCTGTGGCACTGTGGCTGACTGTAAGCTGATAACGGCACTTGATTTACTTGTGGCAACAGCCTTTGTACTAACTGCTGTTGTTGTTGCAGAACCTCGCGTTGAGTTCTTGATTCCTCGCGTTGCAATTGAAGTTGTTGTTCCATATGCATCTGCATTTGCTGTTTGTGGTACTGCATTTGTTGAAAAATTCCTTGGCCAACCGATCCCTCATTACTAGCGGTGCCACACTCTTCTAGTTTAGTTGACGATGCTAATTTACTCCTTAAAGCCTTGGAACGAGATGAGCTCATAAGCTTCGTAGTCAACCATTGGGTCCACATAACCCGGTATTTCCTTATATTTAATTAATTCGTCACTAAGATATAAAATATCCAACAGTGTAGATGTCGATTTCACTTGACGGATTCTCAGCGAATCCATGTGCTTTAGTAATTGATAGTTTTAATCTTCCTCTGGCCTTGGTTAAAGCCTTCAATCGTTCAATGATGAACGAAATAATAAATGCTGCTTTTTTGGCAGCCAAAACTACACGCGATTTTTCATAGAGATGATGACACAAAAAACATCGATTTCAACAAATTATTAATTACAAATGTGCAAACAACAATGCCCAACGATCCGGCTCGAAGGACCAAATTATGATGAATGACAATCCACTGTGTTTAATATATCATAAGAAACAAAACTTTATTTTTCACTTTCACTATATTACTGCTTCAGCCACTGCTGGAACACGTCTTGATCGTTCGTTTGCATATTTATTACTGCTGTTTCAACGGCTCAAAAGAGAACAAAATTGGAAATAGGCGTCTGACTGGCGCCGGCGAATTTTACAATATTCAAGGAAATTTCAAATATCAGCTTCATATGGGATAAAAGTACATTTGAAACTATTCTAGAAAGAAAGGCATTTGGTTCCTAACCAACTCCTGTTTGTTTAGAACATTAAATGGACTTTGCCTAACTTTATTGTGCTCAATTATTGTGAAGTATGTATTTCGCGTAAAAGTTTATTACAAAAAGCTCTATATTTTCCTCTTCGGATAGTTGATAACATAAAAAACACGTCAACATAGTTACTGATACAAGGAAAATCGTTGAGAAATTGTGAGGCTCCAATTATATGCGTTTTTCAGACTTTCAACACGTCGTACAAATTAATGCGAATCTAATGATTTCTCAGACGATTGATCAAATTCTAGGAGCAAAGCCACAATTTCACTTATGTTTCCATTAATGTTTACGACGACTTCATATTGTACGTAATTGTTGGGTATAATGTTTGTTCCCGATGATGAATAAATATTTGGATTGTTATGGATTTGGCTGTTTCCTAATGAAGTTTACATATTATGTATTATTTTTATACATATACATATGTATAAATTAGAGAAAGAATAAATTTTGAGAGGAATTGTGCTGAATATAGCCCTTGTTGTTTTTGTGCAGAAAACTAAACTTGTGGGATTTGGGTTGGCGCTTGCGTTGTGTATAACGATCATGTTCATGCATGTTCGTTAGCTGGTCAAATGAAACTTCTTAGTTCTGGCAAAAAAAAAAGAATCAAGTGCATGACACTAGCTTATTTAGTTCTTATGATTATGATCACATATATAAATGTACTGTCATAGATATGTACCTTGATGCATGTATATGTATGTATGTATGTAGTAAATAGTAGCTCTTGAGAGTAGCTCCCTCAGCACTACCAAACATCGGTAGTGCTGTTCTCCCGATTCTGTCTGCTGTTCTCCTGATTTTAGAGTACATGTATGCTTATCCAACTTGAAAAATCACATGCGGAATGTCGTAAATCAATATTTCGGACAAAAAAACTTATAATAAAAAGCCCAGGAATTTTTTTGGTTAGAGCATGAAAGAAAAAATCTTTTAGTTGAAAATGCGTAAGGAAGGGGGTGCCGTGAAAACCAATGGTTAACGAGATGGCATCATAGTTTTTTGCTTGAAATCTAGGAAGAGTTGGGCCATGAGAAACGAAACGAGAACAAAAGAGAATATGCAAAACGATTGCTATATATACTCGTTGCAAAGTTCTCTGTTTGCCTAATATCAAAACTTTTTTCAGGCGACACTTGATTGACTTTATGGAATTACACTTATGCGTCACCACGTCTTGATTTTCAAATGAATGTGTAGGTGTGTATATTGAAATTTTATATGGGTTTGTCTTAGTTTGCATTAAAAGCGCGACAATATTTTTTCAAAGTTAGTGCGTGAGAAAAATTTTTTTTTTTTACATGGGTCACACGTGGAACACAAGCATCAAAAAGTGAAAACATAGTATTATAGAAAAAACAAATGGCAGCATTCATATCATTACAGGAGTACAGATAAGACCAGTCTAATTTTACTTTGTCTTCTCTTTGGTTACTGACTCCCTGCTCAGCATCGTGGCTGAGCTCAAGTCTATCACATCGTGAATCCAAATACGACTTGAGCAAATCATAAATAGTGGGTGATTCCATATTTTGACTGTTGTCTTTGACTATTGACTTTGTTTTTTGTTTTTTTTTTTGACGTTTTATTTGTTTGATGAATCTATTATATAGGCTTATAAGACTAACAACAATTTTCTAGGATTATCTTAATCTATTTAATAATTGCAGAAAGGCTGAGCTCAAGTCTATCACATCGTAAATCCAAAAACGACTTGAGCAAATCATAAATAGTGGCTGATTCTATATTTTGACTATTGTCTTTGAATATTGACTTTGTTTTTTTTTTTTGACGTTTTATTTTTTTGATGGATCTATTATATAAGCTTATAAGACTAACAACAATTTTCTAGGATTATCTTAATCTAATACATAACCTAACATCTGAAAGATGCTACATTGATTTATGGCCCTGATTAATTGCTAGAGGGTTGGGAGATCGTTTCGTTGAAAACGAGTTCTTTCACGTACTCGGATTAATGATTTGGCCAGGGTATTCGGGTTTGCCTGCAGTTTAGCGGTGTACTTTAGCTGTTGCACCTTTATTTCGGTTATTACTCTAGGAATGTGTAGGTCTTTCTGTACATTTTCGTTTCGGATCTTAGATTGTGCCCTTTGTATGGTTTCGATATTGCTCTTGCTTGCGTTTCCCCACAGTGCAGAGCCGTACGTCCAGATGGATTTTAATACCGAGTTGTAGAGGAGAACTTTGAATTAAAAACATTGGGGAGATCGTGCATTGATATGCCAATGTAGTCCCGTTGCTTTAAGCTTTAGTTGCTTTTCTTGGCTTCGATGTGCCTACGCCAAGTTAATCTTCTATCCAGGTGAACTCCAAGATACACAACATCGTCGGATTGAGGCACTGGCACGTTGTTGAGCGTCAATGATGGGCAGTTTCTTCTATTGAGGGTAAACAGTAACAGTAAAGTGCAGCCACGGATGTACTACCGAGAGTGGTTTGGACACTTATTGAAGTTGCTTGTAGGTATTGTTTGGAAAATCCATTGTGTTAGCAGTGTTAAATCCGGTTTTTGATTGTGATACCAGTTCCTCCGTGAGCCTTGTCATCTGGGTGATTTTTTGCATAGAGTCTAGAAACAGTGACAGTTATTGTTTGTGCTTGGAAATGCCGTTTGCATTCCAGAGACCTATATGTAGTGCTGACATTATTTGTTATTGTCCACAATCTTTTGAATAAGCAAGTTCTGGTTCCGCATCAGTTCCTGCATGCAATTTTGAATGAACGTCATGAAATTTGTCATGTTTTGCTTGAGCGAGATTAACAACGTTTCGATCCCGTTGGGGTTCTGGTCAAGTACGGATGGACTTGGGACCGCGTTAGATTGAATGGTAGCGGGACAACCCGTTTGAGAGGGCTGTGCATTTCCATTGCGTAGCACGCTTGCAAAAGTTACTCCAGGAGTAGTTGTTAATGGAGTCGCTGATGACCTTACAGCTCTTGAGAAAAATATACCTGGTGTGTTTTGAGAGGGAATTAGTGTCGAGCCCTGGATACGAGCCGTCGATCTCTTCGCGTTGAGACGGGCCTTCAGTTCCTTATAAACAGGACAGGAAACAGTTGTTCGCTGTGTGATTACCACCACTGTTGCCGCACTTCTTGTATTAGTATTTGATTTGTCAACACACACAGCGGACACAATCTTGTTGAGTTTGTCCACAGCCAACGCAAACTGGGCGAAGGCTGCAGAAGGACTTTGTGTGCTGTAGCTCCACTTTGAATAGACGTTGCGGCACTTTATTTCTGTTCAGTATATTTGAGACGGACGTTACCTCAAAGCCCTTCTCTTTCAATGCTTCAACTATTTCCTGAGTCGGAACCGTTGATTCAATGCCTTTGATCACCGCTTAAAGGCCTTTGGCACTCTTTAGTTGGAATGTGTAGAAATTCACACTTTCCTTTCTAAAGTACTTTTCAATAGTACAATAGAATTCTGCAATTTTGGCTTGCACTTTGGTCTCTTTTATGATCCCCCTGTTGAGTGGAGTCACATAAAAGTTGTTTTGACCAACTAGGGCTTCCAATTTTGGCATTAATGAAGTGCAGTTTGCACCACGGATATAGAATGGTGGTGGCTTGGCTAATTTGGGAAACTCCTTCTTGGGATTCCGGCTGATTTGCCAATATTTGTAATCTATTGGCTTCCAAAACTTTTCGTTCCACAATGTTTTTTTCGGACATTTTTGGACATTTTGCCTCTTTTTGTTTATATTAATATGTTTCGCTTATTTATATTAATATATCTGTCCATAGCAGTCTGAACAGGTGACTTTGGATTCGCCGTCTCTGGTTGGGCAGTTTTTGTTGAGGTAGTCACAAAGTATTGCTATTTGTATTAACAACTAACAATATAATTGTGATTGGGCGTCTCTGTGGCGACTAAGAGATTTGTTTTAATAGTTTGGAACGCGTAGACGGTTGATTTAACAATTGATCAACCTTTGTGATGAGCAAATATATTAACCAACAATCTCGTCTAGTTTGCTTGGATGCAACTAGGAACCGAACAACATCACTGGCACCACTTGTCAGTGCGCGGAGTGATGAAGAGTTGTGATCAACAACTTTCGGCAATTTGGTGAATTCATACAACAGCAAATTCACCAAATAACGCGGATTTCATACCTCTGACATAATGATCTCCAATCGATCTCGTAGTCGACCTCCTCCAAATGTTGAATAAGTGAGACAGCTTCTCCAACAAGGCATGACTTCAAATGGTGAAACTTCTGTATGTTTGTTATAGTTTTATTTGTATGAACGGCACTTTCATAGAGATCTTTAAGCGTATGCTATTCCTTATAATTTCCACCAAAGGGCTTGATGTGAATCTTAAGTAGTTCACAATCTCTTGCCTGTGGCACTGTGGCTGACTGTAAGCTGATAACGGCACTTGATTTACTTGTGGCAACAGCCTTTGTACTAACTGCTGTTGTTGTTGCAGAACCTCGCGTTGAGTTCTTGATTCCTCGCGTTGCAATTGAAGTTGTTGTTCCATATGCATCTGCATTTGCTGTTTGTGGTACTGCATTTGTTGAAAAATTCCTTGGCCAACCGATCCCTCATTACTAGCGGTGCCACACTCTTCTAGTTTAGTTGACGATGCTAATTTACTCCTTAAAGCCTTGGAACGAGATGAGCTCATAAGCTTCGTAGTCAACCATTGGGTCCACATAACCCGGTATTTCCTTATATTTAATTAATTCGTCACTAAGACCGACGAACTCCTTCCATGCATTGGTCAAAATATCCAACAGTGTAGATGTCGATTTCACTTGACGGATTCTCAGCGAATCCATGTGCTTTAGTAATTGATAGTTTTAATCTTCCTCTGGCCTTGGTTAAAGCCTTCAATCGTTCAATGATGAACGAAATAATAAATGCTGCTTTTTTGGCAGCCAAAACTACACGCGATTTTTCATAGAGATGATGACACAAAAAACATCGATTTCAACAAATTATTAATTACAAATGTGCAAACAACAATGCCCAACGATCCGGCTCGAAGGACCAAATTATGATGAATGACAATCCACTGTGTTTAATATATCATAAGAAACAAAACTTTATTTTTCACTTTCACTATATTACTGCTTCAGCCACTGCTGGAACACGTCTTGATCGTTCGTTTGCATATTTATTACTGCTGTTTCAACGGCTCAAAAGAGAACAAAATTGGAAATAGGCGCCTGACTGGCGCCGGCGAATTTTACAATATTCAAGGAAATTTCAAATATCAGCTTCATATGGGATAAAAGTACATTTGAAACTATTCTAGAAAGAAAGGTATTTGGTTCCTAACCAACTCCTGTTTGTTTAGAACATTAAATGGACTTTGCCTAATTTTATTGTGCTCAATTATTGTGAAGTAAGTATTTCGCGTAAAAGTTTATTACAAAAAGCTCTATATTTTCCTCTTCGGATAGTTGATAACATAAAAAACACGTCAACATAGTTACTGATACAAGGAAAATCGTTGAGAAATTGTGAGGCTCCAATTATATGCGTTTTTCAGACTTTCAACACGTCGTACAAATTAATGCGAATCTAATGATTTCTCAGTCGATTCTTCAAATTCTAGGAGCAAAGCCACAATTTCACTTATGTTTCCATTAATGTTTACGACGACTTCATATTGTACGTAATTGTTGGGTATAATGTTTGTTCCCGATGATGAATAAATATTTGGATTGTTATGGATTTGGCTGTTTCGTAATGAAGTTTACATATTATGTATTATTTTTATACATATACATATGTATAAATTAGAGAAAGAATAAATTTTGAGAGGAATTGTGCTGAATATAGCCCTTGTTGTTTTTGTGCAGAAAACTAAACTTGTGGGATTTGGGTTGGCGCTTGCGTTGTGTATAACGATCATGTTCATGCATGTTCGTTAGCTGGTCAAGTGAAACTTCTTAGTTCTGGCAAAAAAAAAAGAATCAAGTGCATGATACTAGCTTATTTAGTTCTTATGATTATGATCACATATATAAATGTACTGTCATAGATATGTACCTTGATGCATGTATATGTATGTATGTATGTAGTAAATAGTAGCTCTTGAGAGTAGCTCCCTCAGCACTACCAAACATCGGTAGTGCTGTTCTCCCGATTCTGTCTGCTGTTCTCCTGATTTTAGAGTACATGTATGCTTATCCAACTTGAAAAATCACATGCGGAATAAAAAGCCCAGGAATTTTTTTGGTTAGAGCATGAAAGAAAAAATCTTTTAGTTGAAAATGCGTAAGGAAGGGGGTGCCGTGAAAACCAATGGTTAACGAGATGGCATCATAGTTTTTTGCTTGAAATCTAGGAAGAGTTGGGCCATGAGAAACGAAACGAGAACAAAAGAGAATATGCAAAACGATTGCTATATATACTCGTTGCAAAGTTCTCTGTTTGCCTAATATCAAAACTTTTTTCAGGCGACACTTGATTGACTTTATGGAATTACACTTATGCGTCACCACGTCTTGATTTTCAAATGAATGTGTAGGTGTGTATATTGAAATTTTATATGGGTTTGTCTTAGTTTGCATTAAAAGCGCGACAATATTTTTTCAAAGTTAGTGCGTGAGAAAAATTTTTTTTTTTTTACATGGGTCACACGTGGAACACAAGCATCAAAAAGTGAAAACATAGTATTATAGAAAAAACAAATGGCAGCATTCATATCATTACAGGAGTACAGATAAGACCAGTCTAATTTTACTTTGTCTTCTCTTTGGTTGCTGACTCCCTGCTCAGCATCGTGGCTGAGCTCAAGTCTATCACATCGTGAATCCAAATACGACTTGAGCAAATCATAAATAGTGGGTGATTCCATATTTTGACTGTTGTCTTTGACTATTGACTTTGTTTTTTGTTTTTTTTTTTGACGTTTTATTTGTTTGATGAATCTATTATATAGGCTTATAAGACTAACAACAATTTTCTAGGATTATCTTAATCTATTTAATAATTGCAGAAAGGCTGAGCTCAAGTCTATCACATCGTAAATCCAAAAACGACTTGAGCAAATCATAAATAGTGGCTGATTCTATATTTTGACTATTGTCTTTGACTATTGACTTTGTTTTTTTTTTTTTTGACGTTTTATTTGTTTGATGGATCTATTATATAAGCTTATAAGACTAACAACAATTTTCTAGGATTATCTTAATCTAATACATAACCTAACATCTGAAAGATGCTACATTGATTTATGGCCCTGATTAATTGCTAGAGGGTTGGGAGGTCGTTTCGTTGAAAACGAGTTCTTTCACGTACTCGGATTAATGATTTGGCCAGGGTATTCGGGTTTGCCTGCAGTTTAGCGGTGTACTTTAGCTGTTGTACCTTTATTTCGGTTATTACGCTAGGAATGTGTAGGTCTTTCTGTACATTTTCGTTTCGGATCTTAGATTGTGCCCTTTGTATGGTTTCGATATTGCTCTTGCTTGCGTTTCCCCACAGTGCAGAGCCGTACGTCCAGATGGATTTTAATACCGAGTTGTAGAGGAGAACTTTGAATTAAAAACATTGGGGAGATCGTGCATTGATATGCCAATGTAGTCCCGTTGCTTTAAGCTTTAGTTGCTTTTCTTGGCTTCGATGTGCCTACGCCAAGTTAATCTTCTATCCAGGTGAACTCCAAGATACACAACATCGTCGGATTGAGGCACTGGCACGTTGTTGAGCGTCAATGATGGGCAGTTTCTTCTATTGAGGGTAAACAGTAACAGTAAAGTGCAGCCACGGATGTACTACCGAGAGTGGTTTGGACACTTATTGAAGTTGCTTGTAGGTATTGTTTGGAAAATCCATTGTGTTAGCAGTGTTAAATCCGGTTTTTGATTGTGATACCAGTTCCTCCGTGAGCCTTGTCATCTGGGTGATTTTTTGCATAGAGTCTAGAAACACTGACAGTTCTTGTTTGTGCTTGGAAATGCCGTTTGCATTCCAGAGGCCCGTCGATCTCTTCGCGTTGAGACGGGCCTTCAGCACTTTATTGCACTTTTTTTATTTCTGTTCAGTATATTTGAGACGGACGTTACCTCAAAGCCCTTCTCTTTCAATGCTTCAACTATTTCCTGAGTCGGAACCGTTGATTCAATGCCTTTGATCACCGCTTAAAGGCCTTTGGCACTCTTTAGTTGGAATGTGTAGAAATTCACACTTTCCTTTCTAAAGTACTTTTCATTAGTACAATAGAATTCTGCAATTTTGGCTTGCACTTTGGTCTCTTTTATGATCCCCCTGTTAAGTGGAGTCACATAAAAGTTGTTTTGACCAACTAGGGCTTCCAATTTTGGCATTAATGAAGTGCAGTTTGCACCACGGATATAGAATGGTGGTGGCTTGGCTAATTTGGGAAACTCCTTCTTGGGATTCCAGCTGATTTGCCAATATTTGGAATCTATTGCCTTCCAAAACTTTTCGTTCCACAATGTTTTTTTCGGACATTTTTGGACATTTTGCCTCTTTTTGTTTATATTAATATGTTTCGCTTATTTATATTAATATATCTGTCCATAGCAGACTGAACAGGTGACTTTGGATACGCCGTCTATGGTTGGGCAGTTTTTGTTGAGGTAGTCACAAAGTATTGCTATTTGTATTAACAACTAACAATATAATTGTGATTGAGCGTCTCTGTGGCGACTAAGAGATTTGTTTTAATAGTTTGGAACGCGTAGACGGTTGATTTAACAATTGATCAACCTTTGTGATGAGCAAATATATTAACCAACAATCTCGTCTAGTTTGCTTGGATGCAACTAGGAACCGAACAACATCACTGGCACCACTTGTCAGTGCGCGGAGTGATGACGAGTTGTGATCAACAACTTTCGGCAATTTGGTGAATTCATACAGCAGCAAATTCACCAAATAACGCGGATTTCATACCTCTGACATAATGATCTCCAATCGATCTCGTAGTCGACCTCCTCCAAATGTTGAATAAGTGAGACAGCTTCTCCAACAAGGCATGACTTCAAATGGTGAAACTTCTTTTTATTTGTATGAACGGCACTTTCATAGAGATCTTTAAGCGTATTCTATTCCTTATAATTTCCACCAAAGGGCTTGATGTGAATCTTAAGTAGTTCACAATCTCTTGCCTGTGGCACTGTGGCTGACTGTAAGCTGATAACGACACTTGATTTACTTGTGGCAACAGCCTTTGTACTAACTGCTGTTGTTGTTGCAGAACCTCGCGTTGAGTTCTTGATTCCTCGCGTTGCAATTGAAGTTGTTGTTCCATATGCATCTGCATTTGCTGTTTGTGGTACTGCATTTGTTGAAAAATTCCTTGGCCAACCGATCCCTCATAACTAGCGGTGCCACACTCTTCTAGTTTAGTTGACGATGCTAATTTACTCCTTAAAGCCTTGGAACGAGATGAGCTCATAAGCTTCGTAGTCAACCATTGGGTCCACATAACCCGGTATTTCCTTATATTTAATTAATTCGTCACTAAGACCGACGAACTCCTTCCATGCATTGGTCAAAATATCCAACAGTGTAGATGTCGATTTCACTTGACGGATTCTCAGCGAATCCATGTGCTTTAGTAATTGATAGTTTTATCTTCCTCTGGCCTTGGTTAAAGCCTTCAATCGTTCAATGATGAACGAAATAATAAATGCTGCTCCAATTCTTGTGCTCGAGCCTCTGCTGTCCTGGTGCGTTGCGCTGTATTTCTTGTAACAATTTGTTCTCTCGACTGATGAGCTTTTTCAATATGTTTGCGTCGTGCATTTCTGCTCCGCTTATTGCTGAGGTTATATTTCTTCGGTGGCATTCGAATGAAAACACATACAATCGCTTATAATTTACACAAATTAATGTCAAAAACAATTTTCAATTTTGACATATATATCAACGGTTATCTGATGAAACATTCTGTTGAACTTTAAAATCTGCATTTACCGTCATTTAGACAATTTTTCAGTTTTAAAAAACTAACCTATGTTTTACAATTTTCAATTTTGACATATATATCAACGGTAATCTGATGAAACATTCTGTTGAAATTTAAAATCTGCATTTACCGTCATTTAGACAATTTTTCAGTATTAAAAAACTATCCTATGTTCTAAGTTACACCATATTACGGGTACATGTGAAATTTGATTGAAATCGGTTCAGTAGTTTAGGAGTCCATTGCGGTCAAACATTGTGACACGTAATTTATATATATATAGAGATATATGTCAGCTTATAGAATACAGTTAGTACGACATTAAAATTAAATATATATATCAAAAGTTTCTCTTATTGAAATAAAGTAGGAGAGGCAAAAATACAGATTTACCTGATTTTTGGCGTCATTTCCCACAGTTTCGAGCGAATCCCAACGGGAGCACTAATTGCCCATACCTCCCGCCCAACCGACCGAGGGGCGCAATCCGCATAACGCACGGCTCGAGTCGCGGGGACAATTCACAAAACACAGACAAAAAGTGAAACTATACCTAATTACGTGCTAGAAGGAAAGGATAGAAGTTTTTAGTGAAGGAATAGAGAGCTCTGAACTGATTACATGATAAAGACGATTATAATGAGAACAAAGAACTCGAAAAGGTTCATACATTAGGTAGTTAGTAGTACATCGTGGAAGTGTTAGAGGAATATAGTTTCTAGTAGGTCTACAAGGAACTGTTAGTTTTACTAGGTTCAATAGCTCGGGAGAGTCTATATCCCCATTAAGGAGCTTGTGCATAAATATGACGCCAAGCATTAATCTACGATTAGTAAGGGAAGGAAGGTCAAGTAAAAGAAGTCTACTAGAGTACGATATTACGATCCCAGTTCAGAACACGAAGAGCAAAAAGAAGAAACTGTTTTTGAACTGATTCTATTCTTGCTTTATGTGAATCGTATTGGGGTGACCATATGCAGGATGCATATTCCAAAATTGGACGAACCAATGAGGTGTAAAGAACTTTGGTAGTATATGGATCGTCAAATTCCTTTGACCATTTTTTAACAAATCCAAGAACACCCATGGCTTTTCCGACAGTAGTGCTTATATGGGACTTAAAAGTCAATTTATGGTCCATAAGTACTCCCAAGTCAATCATCTCATTAAGTCTGGTTAATGGAACGTTATTAAGAAAGTAGGTAATCGACTGAGGAGTATTTCTGAAAAAAGTCATGACCTTGCATTTAGATGTGTTTAGGTTTAATAAGTTGTGTTGACACCAAAACTGAAAGTTTTGGAGGTCAGACTGCAACCGTGAGGGAGATATAATGCCTCTGTAGCTGAGACAAAGCTTAACATCATCTGCGTACATGAGGACACGAGAATGAACTATAACAGATGGAAGATCGTTAATAAAAAGGGTAAATAGCAAAGGTCCCAGATGACTACCCTGAGGCACCCCCGAAGTGACTTGGATAGACCTAGAACTTGAAGACTTGAAAAGAACATTCTGTGTTCTGTCTGTCAGGTATTCACGAATCCACCTAATTAAACTGCATGGGAAACCAATTTTGTTTAATTTTAAAGGAACAAGTGTATGATTAACAGAATCAAAAGCCTTACTGAAATCAGTATAAACGACATCAGTTTGCCTTGCATTCCTAAATCCTTCAATCGTTAATGATGTAAATTCTAATAGGTTAGTGGTTGTAGATCTACGTTTCACAAACCAGTGCTGAGATGGTGAAATAATAGATCTACAAAAATGTTGCAATTGAGAAGTGATTAACTTTTCAATTGCTTTAGGAATAGCGGACAATTTAGAAATACCCCTATAATTGGATGCTTCGGACTTTTTTCCATTTTTATGAAGAGGAAATATATAAGATTCCTTCCATATAGACGGGAAATGACAAGATTTAACGGACAACAAAAAAAGTTTTTGAAGTGGCTTACATAGAGCCTCAGCACAAAATCTGAGTACACAACCAGGTATTCCATCAGGACCAGGTGTGTACACAGGTTTTACTAAATTAAGCACGCTAAGAAGCGAACTTTCATCGATCGAAGGACTACAAATACAATTAGACCTTTTTATCTGATAAGGATACAGAAGATTCGATCGGTATTCTGTTGAGAAGTATGTTGTTGTAAAGAAATCAGCGAACAAATCAGCAATCGCTAGATCAGAGTCCGCTAGATTATTTTCAAACGATAACATTGATGGGTGGACAACCATCTTACGTTTAGAATTCACAAAGCTATAAAACAGTTTAGGATCACGGGAAAACTCAAGCTTACAACGCTTGAGGTAATTATTATAGCAGTGCTTGTTAAGCAACATAAAATTGGAGCGAGCAACTGCGTAAAGAGCAAAGTCTGAGGAACGTGCCTATTTCTTGTATTTTTTATAATATCTGGATTTGACATTTTTCAAGTTGGATAGCTCACGAGAAAACCAGGGAGGTCGGTGAGACGACACTGGACTCCTCAATGGGACACAAACCTTAAAAAGCGAACCAAGAGTATCATAAAACAACGAGATAGCAAGATCCATGTCTAAGCAACTGTATAAGGATGACCAGTCAGTTCTCAGAATGAGCTCATTCAGTTTAACAAAGTTAGTCTTGCGAAAATTACGAGATTTAATCACAGGACTGACACCAACAATCGGTGCAGGAAACGACAGATCTACAGATAAATCCAAAGTAGGATGAAAATTGTCTTCAGGCAAGACTAGAGGGTCGGTTCTAGTAACTGCACAGTTGGTGGAATCCAACACAAATATCAGATCTAAGGATCTGCCTATGTTATTTCGCACAGGATTTATTTGAGCTAATGATAGCTCAAAAAGGCCATCAACAAAGCTGTGAGATTTAGAAGGAAGCAACAAAGTAGATTCATCAGATTGAGACCATGCTATTTCTAGTAAATTAAAGTCACCAAAGACGATTAAGATATCTCTATCAGAAAGCAATGAAGAAATATATCGAATAGAATCTAAATGTTTTGCGTACACCGCCATGTCGGATTGTGGCGGGATGTAAGAACAAGTAATGTAGACAGAGAAAGACTTGAATCTGACCTTAACACTAACAAACTCAATCTCCAGAATGTCCGGTGAATGAATTTGGTCAGAAGTTAAGGCCTAGTCATCTGCAATCAGAACTCCTCCGCCTACACGAGAAGTCCGATCACATCTAAAAATTGAAAATTTTGCGGAAAGAACAGATGCATCGTTAATATCGGGTTTTAACCATGTCTCAGTAAACACTAAAATTTTAAATTCAAATGCTAGACTATCTAAATAGAGTCTAGGAAGCTTAGATTTAAGTCCTCTCACGTTCTGATAGGCCAGATGAAGGGACGAGATTAGTTTTTTGGAACGCCACCCGATGCTGATATTCCGGAAGATGAGGAGTTAGATGGGATAGAAAGCCTAACCGGATCCCGAGCTTTCTTTTTGGCCGTGTATTCTTTTACTAAAATGTGATCCGGCCAAAAACTGCTATGACATATATACTGTCAAAGAGTTCAACTGGGACACTGATTTTAAAGGAGAATATCTCCCTCGAATATTTAAATTTAAATTTTTCCACAGCTATTTTAGCATTATAGTGATGAGCTTGAATTTTTGTCTTAATAAAAGCTAAGACATCATCCGACGAATGTTCGGGATCAAGCCTTGAAACAAATATATGTTTCTTAGGTGGAACTCCAGTTAAAGGTTTATAGGAACCAGGCCGCAAATCAACCGCAGCGTCAGCGACCACGATTGAGTCCGCCTGCGTGTCCGGTATTGCACCTCCAACTGGACTACTATCGGCAATATCAACAGTTATTGATAATTGCCCGGACTTTTCGGATACTACAGCTTTGTTCGTCTGCAAAGAGAGACCATTTCCTGGAGAAACGGAGATAGCCTCTTCCTTTCGACCACCTTGAGAAATGGGGGTGGTAAACGAAATAAGCTGCGGAGGATTTTTCACAGTGAGCAAAGAGATTGTGGAACCACGGTCGAGTCGGGATTGGGCACAGGCAAATACAAGGACAGATTGCGCATACTGGTTTTCTTACGCTTTGGAGACTCATTTAACAGCTTATAGCTGCTAAATTTTCTCTTTACAGCTTTCGATCTCAACCTCTCGGCATGAGTCACAACCCCATTTGAGCCCCCCTTTTTGCTCCAAACAATCCCTTACTCTGGCCGTGTAGCCAGCACATTTAACGTGCATGACATTGTCACACAGCCAACAGGAAAGAAACGCGTTATGGGGTGAAGGAGGGTTGAAATACTTTTTGCTTGAGCAGACAGACATTTTTTAAATTTAATTACAACTCATAAATTTATAAAAAAATTAAATATCGAAAAGGCCAAAGAAAAAACTCACTCAGATTTATTAAGCAAATTCGACACTGGGGTCAAACTCGCAGAGAAAATTAGTGCAAGAACTAAGAGAACTAAGCACTACACAAATACACGTATCACTTGTACGCGAGACAGATAGATGCGAGCGCGAATAAAAGAAATTAGAAAAAAGAGAGCGGGAGAGCCAACAGCACTGCACATGCAACAACAATGCGTTGGCGATAGCGCGAGAGCGGTATTAAAGCGGTAAAAGGTACAAACGCAAGAGCAAAGAATAACAAAAACAACAACACTGCTGTAAAAAGTTTTGTTGTTTTTTCAAATATTAAGTTCAATGCTTTGATTTTGCTTTTGTATAGTTAATATAAACAAAAAGCGCAATGACAAAAATTTAAATGACAGAATAATGTCAATATTTATTGCTAAATTATTAGCTGAATTTTTAGGCAGGCGCGGTGAGTTTAAAACCGAAATAAAAGAAATTATGCAGGAGCACAGAAAAACACGTCTATCCACGATGAAGAAAGAAGTACTTTGCAAATTTGAAAGTGTTGTGAAACCGCGAACGCGAGTAAAGTTGCTGTTGTCCTTCTTGATGCTGCCAACACTGGAAAATTTTGTAAGTTTTTTTCCTCAAATTATTTAAATTCTTCAAATCGTTGAATAAATAAAAATAAAAAATAAAAAGACTCGCTTTTTCAAGACTTGTTTTTAATATCACCAACATGCCCCGTTTGAGTAGACTTTCAGCTTCTCAGCAGTCTCAAAAAGGAAGATTAAGAAATAGGAAAAATAGGAAGTAGAAAGGCAAAAAAATGTAGAATACCAGCAGGCGCGTAGGGCTAACTCCAGCATAGAAATTAGACAAGAGGAACAGTCTTTTAATACCTTGCGTCGGTCAACCCGTAGGCAAAGCATTAACATTAAAATCGAGGAGCAGTCATCCAATAATCGAAACTCTGTATATAGGGCCAATGAGCAAGTTACAATACAGAACGGCATAGGGAGCGTAGAACAGATCCAGTGATAAGGCAGGGAGAACAGGAGTCTGATACTCGACGCAGGTCGACCCTTAGGAGAAATTCCGTACATAGGGCCAATAAACAAGTGCAAAACACAGAAGAGCATAGGATACGCCGAACAGATCCATTGATAAGGTAGGTATAACAGGTGTCCGATACTCGACGCAGGTCGGCCCGTAGGAGAAACTCACTATATAGGTCCAATGAACAAACGCAAAACACAGAAGAGCATAGTTCCCTTTCGAACAGATCCAGTGAATAGGCAAGTAGAACATAACTTTTTGAACTCTCAACCTCAACTCAACCGGTCGTGTTTTCTGTGCGCTCTCACTGTTAATTATTTTTTTTATTCTATTAAAATTACTAAAAGGCTTTGCTACTTAATTATCAATCATAATTAAATGTTCTTGATTTCCAATTTATTGCTAAACATTAAATCAAAGCTATTGTTACTTTTGTTTTAAACAAACAACAAATCTCTTTGCTTTGTTCTTGTGTCTCTTAGACTTTGATTTTTTCGTTTGTGCTTTACCTGCACGCACTCGCTCTCTGTTTGGTGCACGATGTCGGTCTGCTCAAGTAAAAAGTGCCCTCACCCTCTTAAAGCTCAGGAAGAGGAAAAATCTGTCGGCTGATCTTATGAAGCTTCGGGACGAGTTTTCATCATTGGAAACTCAGTTTAATAGTTTTAAACTATTAAACGAGTCCCCTAAGCGTAAGAAGACCATCCCTTGGAATTTGTCCTCCGATCCGCCAGCGTCTCTTATTCTCGCTGTTCCGAACACGATTAGTGCTTCAAATACACCAATTTCACGGCACCTGATATCGTTTAAACGTCCGTTAATGGAATCACACAGGTTACCGCGATATCAAGTGTAGTCTCTGATTTGTCCGACAAATTTCCTGCCCTAATGATATTCCAAATCAGATACTGACAAAAGGGGCTCGTAAAGCATTAACAGCCATGGTAGATTCAGTGCCCAGTGCTGTGGCTCCTGTGCCGAGTTCACTTGTCGGTATACCAACGAAAAGCAGACATTTGTTTCGAGGCTTAACCCTAACACTGCATCTGACGATGTCTTAGCTCATATCCGGGCAAAAACTCAGGTCTTAGACATAGCGGTGGAAAAATTCAGGATTTCGTATACCCGTGACATCTCGTCATTTAAAGAAAATGTTCCGCCTAATCTTTTTGACCAAAATTGTAGAAGAGATTTTTGGCCGGAACATCTTATTATAAAGGAGTATACGACGAAAAAGGGAAATCGGCCTCCAATTCGACTGCCCTCTGCTATCTCCTCCTCTTCTAATAACAAACTGTTGCCTTCTTCTGGTACGTCAACATCTACTGACGGGCCAAAAAACTAACTTCGTCTTAAATCCAAACTGTCTAGACTCTTTGCAGATAGTCTAACCTTTCATTTTCATGTTCTTGCTTTTACAGAGACGTAGCTTATACCAGATATTGCTGATGCTTCGGTTTTATCCACTAAATTTTCAATTTAGAGAAAAGATCGGATTCATTATTCAGTCCTCTTTCACTCATGAAATTGAGTTTATTAGAGTGAAAATTTCCATTAAATCTTTTTGCACTTGTGTTACTTGCTCTTACATACCACCTTTACCGACTTAATCACATATAATAATCACTTGGAAGCAATTCAAGCAGTTTCTACACTTCTTTCTGATAGAGATACCCTCATCGTTCTTGGTGACTTTAATTTACCAGATATTTCCTGTTCCCTTTCTGATGAGTCTTCAGTGTTGCTGCCCTCCTCGTCGCATTGCTTCATTGATGGTCTTTTTGATTTATCCCTTACTCAAATTAATCCTGTACGCAATTCAAATGGTAGATCAGTTGATCATCTTGTATTTGTGTTGGACTTCCCCAACTTTTCAGGATTGAACCTCTCGTTTTACCAGAAGACAAATTTCATCCTACCTTGGATGTAACTATTGACCTTTCTCTTTGTGCGCCGACTTACAATATCCATCCGGCAACAAGAAGCCGCTGCTTTCGTAAGACTGACTTTGTCAGACTTAATAATATTATTTGGAGCCTTGATTGGTCATATCTGTACAATTGTATAATCATTATTTCTATAATGTGCTTGATTCCGTTTTTAATGTTTGTGTTGCTCTCGGTAGATCAGTTCGGTCTAATAAACCTCCCTGGTTCACTCGGAAGCTGTCCAATTTAAGAGATGTTAAGTCGTGATATTATAAGAGTTAAATAAAAGCAGGTCGTCCATCAGATTTTTCTAAACATGCTACTGCTTGCTCAAATTTCATGAAGCTAAATACAAAATGCTGCAAGGATTATCTTCGGCGATGTAAACTTCAGTTTTACAGTGATCTTAAGCAGTTTTAAAACTTTGTGAACGCTAAACGGAAGACAGTGATCAGGCCATTGCCGATATATTTGCTGATTTTTTCAAAACAACATATTCCTTAACGGAATACCACTCAAACTCTCCGTATCCTTATGAATTAAAAAAGTCAAATTGCATATTCAATCCTTTAATTGACGAAAGTTCGTTTCTCAGCGTGCTTAAGCAAGTCAAACCTGTGTACTCGCCAGGTCCCGATGGGATTCCTGGTTGTGTACTCAGATATTGCGCTGAATCGTTATGTAAACCTATTCTGAAATTATTCTCGTTGTCCGTTGAAACTTCCGCTTTCCCGTTGATTTGGAAGGAATCATTTATAATTCCTCTTCATAAAAAGGGTAGTTAGTCTGATGTTTCCAATTATAGGGGTATTTCCAAGTTGTCTGCTATTCCAAAAGCTTTTGAGAAAATTGTTACTTTTCAATTGCAACATTTTTGTAGTTCTATAATTTCACCAGCCCAACACGGCTTCATAAAACGTAGATCTACAACCACTAACCTTTTAGAATTTACACCTAGGACGATCAAAGGATTTGAAAGTGCAAGGCAAACTGATATCATTTATACAGATTTCAGTAAGGACTTTTTTTTTTGACTCTATTAACAATAAGTTTTTAATCATGAAGTTAAACACAATTGGCTTCCCAGATGTTTTATTTTGTTGAGTTCGGGAGTGTCTGACAAGCAGAATAAAGAATTTAAGACTTCCTTTTCCAGATGCACCAATGTGTCAATGTGACTTCGGTGGTGCCCCAGGGTAGTTATCTTGGTCCGTTGCTGTTCACCCTTTTCATAAGTGATCTTCCTTCAGTCTTGCTTCATTCGCATGTGCTCATATACGCAGACGATGTTAAGCTTTGCCTTAGTTATAGCAATATGATTTCGTCCAGTAGATTTCAAGCTGATTTTAATAATTTTCAGTGTTGGTGACAGCGCAATCTATTTAACTTCAATACCTCTAAATACAAAAATATAACGTTTTTTAGGACATCTCCTTAGATGTTGACGTATTCCCTGAACAACACTACATTAGAACCCCTTGTTGAAATGAATGATTTAGGTGTCATGAGTACATGACCTTAAAATCCGGCGTTCTTGGTTTTGTTTCTTTACTTATCTGGTCCGTCATATTTTAAAGTATGGATCTTGGATATGGATATGGTCAGCTCAATATGAGTCACACCAAATTAGAATTGAATCTGTTCCAAAACGCTTTCTGTTTTTTGCTCTCCGTGGTCTAACCTGGGAAAGTAATGTTAACCTGCCATCGTACTCTAGTAGACTTATTTTAATGAATTTTCCTTCTCTTACTAACCGTAGAATAATGCTTGGTGTAATCTTTATGCACAACCTCCCAATTGGTGATATTGACTCGCCTGAGTTATTACATCAAGTAGCTCTTTTTGTACCATCTAGGCCTACTGGAAACTATATTCCCTTATCCCTTGTACGCTATACTACTAACTATGCATTGCGTAATCCCTTTCAAGTCCTGTCGGCTTATTATACTCGACTTAATCGTGTGATCAGCCCAGAGCTCTCCTTACCAATACTAAAATCCACTATCATCTCCTATTATGCTCGTAAATAGTTGTAGTTTTCGTAATTTTGTTTGTTTATTGTTAACTGTTCTCGCGACTCGCTCCGGACGTCATACGGTTTGCGCGCCTCGGTCGGTTGGGTCGGAGGTTATGAGCACTTTGTGCACCCGCTGGGAAGGCGGCCAACACTCTTCGTCGATCGACCCGAAGGAGCAGCACTATAGGGAAAAAGAACAGGCAGCAAATTCTTCACGTAGATCGCTAAATCGCAGTACAAATATTAGCCAGCGTCTTCAAAAAAGAGAACAAAATAGGACTCGTGGATTCCAGGATAGGAGAAACTTAGAACTTTGGGTTATTGAACGCGCGCGGAACACATTGGCACGTCGCAGTGCTCGAATTGCAATTCAACTAGCAAACCGTAACGCTGTTAGAAACATTAGCCAGAGAGTAAGTCAGTTTAAAGGCATTAATGAAAATAGAGTAGCAGAATATAGAAGAATTCAATCCGTAATAGATAGGACCGTGCAAATACCCTTCAGGATGTTAAAAACTCAAAACGTCAGCCCGATTTAATAACTTAGTCTAAAGGCCTATAGTTTCCTCATAACCTTAAAGCAATTAATTATTTATTAATTATGAGTCTAGCCATCCAATCTTAGATATTGCTACTCAGTTCCCACCCACTAAGGACAATCTCACTTTTTGCTCAACACACATTTTGAGAGATACAAAACCAAAATTTGCCATTTCAAATGGTCTAAATCTCTCAGTTTTGCCAGAGTTTCTTAAAGATCTTAGCCCTTTAAAGGAATGCCTGATTTCTTCTCGTCTTTTTTTTATGATTATTAAGGCAACTAGGCATGAAAGTCAGAGCGCAATTAAATGAGCTGTCGTTAATGTTCCGATTCCACTTAGGAGTATTGTTACGTTACTCCCAAGAGCATTTAATGAGACTGAGGTTATGGAGCTCCACCTCAAACGTAGAATGGAATATGGTCATGATTTCAGGGTTAAAAAGTTAGAGCTGATAACGATACGCAATAATACTTTCGTATGTTTACGTAAACATAGCGCTACATGCGCATCTACAGCTTCTAATGTTCTTTGTGAGGATTGTGTCAATAATTTAATACGACACAATTAGCGTTATAGGGTTCTGAAGGGTTTTCGCACGTCTCCAGCTCATTGGGAGGATGAAAATAGGAAAAAAAATTATGGCAATTCGGGCTGCCAACTTTCTTTATTACTTTGTCGGAAATTTTTTGGTGAGAATTTTGTAGTAAGGTATTATTGGCGTGTTGAGTTTTAACTGAGAGGCTCTCCTCATATTCACGGGATATTTTTTTCTGAAAGATGCCCCTCAAGTAGACCTTAATAATGAAGATTACCTTATTCCTATAATAAGTTTTATTGACCAGTTCGTTACCAAAATTCAAACAAATTCTCAATAGCTCACATTTTAGTGTACCAAACTCACATCCACAGTTTTACTTGCCTTCGAAAAGTTCGGGGACATGTAATTTGTAGATTCGGGATACCCAATCCTCCTATACCCCAAACAGTTATTTTCAACCCTCTTTCTAACTTCAAAATGTACCTCGGCATTGGTAAAATTTTCTAATAATAGTTTTCCCTCTGACATTGTGTCTTTTAAGAAGTTTTGACAATTTTCTTTCACATGAAAATGTAAACATCAGCTACGAGGATTGTATACTTGCAGTTAGGTCTAGATTGAAAAACCCCAGATTTTTCTGAAAAGAAGTTTTGCAGAAATTAATGTAAATGCTTATGCATCGTTCCAATATAGACATTCAGTTCATATTGGATCCGTATGCGTGTTGCAGCTATATAATTGATTGTATAAATAAATCCCAAAGTTGCACTTCAAAACTGATGCGGGAAGCCGTTGCTAGTGTTGAAAGGGGCAATATAAGCATCAGGCAAAAGCTGCAATATATTGGTTACAAATTCATTTGCGGCTCTGAGATTACTGCTCAGGAAGCCGCCTATTGCTGTCTAGGGATGTCTATATCCAATATTAGCCACAAAGATAGATTTGTTAACACCAGTTTGCCAGAATTTCGAGTTTTAGTCAAAGCAGTTACAAATTTTGCCTCAGGATTCAATTGACATCTTTCTTGATCCTTATATAGAAAAACTATATAATCTAAAAGATCTTTGCTTAGCTGATTTCGCTGCCAATTATGAGTTTAGTATTAGGTC
The DNA here is from genome assembly GCA_035045865.1 of Drosophila austrosaltans. Lineage (NCBI taxonomy): Eukaryota > Metazoa > Arthropoda > Insecta > Diptera > Drosophilidae > Drosophila > Drosophila austrosaltans. The sequence continues at coordinate 3,074,303 of JAWNOQ010000073.1, read as the reverse complement.
CCGCCGAGGTGGCCTTGCCTCCTCCTTAGATTAAGGAAATTTAATATCAACACGGTTAGGCAAAATTACTTTGGGGAAATAGTTATATTGTATTTTCTTTGAAAAGACGAACAGGTTGAGTTAGTTCAGAGAAATTTTGAGGAGTTTTACAGTCAGCATCAGGAAATTATTAGGGTTGGATTGAATAGTTACAATGTTTTAGATGATTTAGAAAACGCGCTTAGGGGGCTGTGGAAATTGAAAATGAATAAGAAGGTCGGGTTGTATTAGATGTGGAGTTTCGGGTTCTAGACTTTAGATCTTTTAATATAAAGCACTTTTCTTACTCATTTTAGGATTCTCTTGTGCGCTCCCACAGGAAAAGCAGCTTTCGGAATTGGAGACTCCACCCTTCATTCCATGTTCTCCCTACCCATTAATCAGTCTCGGTCTTCTTTTAGAGATTTGAGTTCTGACTTGGTAAATACTCTTCAAACAAGGTTTATAGATCTCCAACTTTTAATAATAGATGAAATTTCTATGCTCGGTGCAAAAATGTTTTTCTATTTGAACTCTCACCTTTAACAAATTTTTCGTAATCGGGATATTTTCGTTGGGGGCATTTCTGTTATCGTGTTCGGCGATCTAAGACAGATACGCTACGTATAACCCTTAAAGCGTTTTTATTGGATCTGCTCTGTGGGAACGTTTTAAGTTTTTTAAGTTCACAGAGATCATGCGACAGTAAGACGGCCAACCTTTTGCAATCGTATTAAACATGACATAACATGACATCCGGCCTGGTCAGCAGATACAGAATTAATTAGGACCAGAATTTTTTAGGAATAGAATTATTTAAGACTAGAATTTTGGACACAAGTCAAGTACCAGATAAAGCAGTTCATCTGTTTCTTAGTAATAGGGAGACCGATTTTTATAACAGAGCAAACATCCTCCAATCCCACCGAGGAACATGTTTCGGTTGCAGTAGATTAGATTAAATATGCTCATCTAAATGATGCAGCCAAAATAAAATATTTAGAAGATATCAAAGGTTCCAAAACTTCTGATTCACAAGGTTTTTGGAGTCATCTTGTTTTGAAAACCACTGCCAAGTATATGTTAATGGTTAACGTAGATACGGCAGATGGTCTAGAAAACAGTTTTCGGTTATAGCTGCAGAAGCTATGACTATCCTTAACAGCCAGGGTGCTACGTATAAAAGAGTGGTGGTCCACACAAGTTCTGGAATGTAAATTGAAGCATTATATGTAGCATGCCGCAGACTTTTTATTGTCGGGCAATTCGTCTGCCCCCAGATCTGGCCAATATTCTGTAGCTGAGCAAGAGTTGTAAGAACTCCGCGTCGAAAAAGCTCTTCAAACACAATTTGATCCACTTGTAAGGAAGTTTTTTTCCAGCTGGGGTACACTAATCTTAGTCTCCCCCGGATCTTCCAATACAAAACATTTGTAAAGGAATGCCGAGACAAGAGATTTGTATGGGCGGCGATTTGGTTGTTAATATCGCTACAATTATGTTTCGCGGGCGATTGCCCGAAGGGAAAAGAGGAAGGCGGAAAGGGGAAAGAAACATGCAAACACACGAAACGAAGAGGAACGATAGTACAAAGGGCATAGACATACAAGTCGGTTAGGGTACAACCCGGACACCGACTTATAACTACACTACAATATGAACAATAACAAAAAGGAGACATGAACAAAAGTCGGTTAGGCTGTAACCCGGACACCGTCTATAACTACACTACAATAGGATGGTCCGGGAATTACAGCGTGATCGATTATGGTGTAACCCGGACATCGATCACTCTGTGAATTCCTGGTCGCATGCCAATGGATACAGGACACTGTAGCAGACAACAAGGGTGTAACCCGGACGTTGACTAGCACGGCTACTCTATACCCGGGCACACCACATATATATTAACGGTTAACGATCTCCCCGGCATCGGGTCGGGTATGACCCGGATGCCGACGCCGAAGGAGGAACTTGCAATAGCTTCGAGGATAGGAGTAGGGACTGGGAAGGGGAACAAAGAGTTTGTATTAGTCACCCTACGACCCAATCAACAATTTTTTGATGAGGGTTTCAATTACTTCATCTGTGCACCTTTGACCTAGAAAAGTGACTTTGTGTTGCTGATATGTTTCCTAAATGTGGCGAAGACATCAGTTGGATTTTTAAGCACATATTCTTCGGAACTTCCTATAAGTATTTAAGCGTCTATATAAGGCTTGGGAAGGATCAAGTCCTGAAAAAGGTATTCCCTAAAATGAATGTGGCGCAATTTTTGATGCGCCGTTGCCCGTTTAAAATTTCGCTATATGCCTTTAACTTTCTTCGATATTAATTTTATGGAAGCCGGACATAAAGTCAATACATAAAAAATATTTTTATTCTAGTTGGTCTAGTAAGTCTTGAATTCTGGGAAGCGTAAATTTATCGGACATTAGTTATTGATTGATTTGATGCGAGTCAATCACTAGTTGCCATTTTTTCTCTTTTGAGCCCTGTAATGATTTCTTTGGCACGAGTAGCAAAGGGCTCTTATACTCAGAAATGAACGGTTCAACTATATTGTTAACTATTAATTTTCCAACAATTTTTTTTTCTCAATTTTTGTTTGTAGAAGTTATTTGTTGTGATCGATTCGATCGTAAATCAGAATACTGTATTTGGCACACAGTTCTGTTAATTTTGATTTAAGTTGGATGGGAAAATTTGTAGTTACCTGGGATTTTTAAATTTTTGGGTCTAATTATAAATCAATCTTTGGATGGGTAACAATCCAACTGACAGTTGAATTTCTTGATAAAGTCTCTGGGTTATCAACCATTATTCGGAATTGAAAAATCCGATTGTATCACATGAAAATTGTGTGGCATTATGTAAGTTAAGTTCAACCTTACATGAACTTACGATTCTTCACTATTTATTTGCCACTTCAACTCACCTTCTGAATAAATGCGCCACAACGATTTTCAACATCATATTATAATTAGTCTATTCATTTATTTTGAAAGTTTCTTTGCAAAGGTTTCTGGTTTAGTAATCTTAGCTTTGGTATTCTGCAATCTGATATTCTCGCTGGGTCAACCTCGACTGACTTGCATTCTGCTAACCTGGGAGTCCACCAACCACCGCTGCCCAACTCCATCATAATGACACAGCCTTTCAGGTCATGCGCAAGACCGCCCGCTCAGCGTTTTTGAGTCACCTCTGCTGCCGTTGCTGCCACTGCTACCGCTGTTATTGCTATTTTCGCCGATTCGCTTACACATGTATAAAATGTAGTACCACAAAGGTTGGGGAAGTCAAGCGGCCTGAGGACACTTATAGAGTAGATGACGTTAACTTCTCCTCTTTTGCGAGGTCTGCGTCACGCAGATCAAAGACTTATAACCAGTGTCTAATACACTTTGGATGAAGCTGCTGGATAAGCAGTATCATAACTCATGTGGAATGGGTAAGGATTAAATATTAAGTAAACGGGTACTTCGGCTTTAATACGAATCGTGGCTTTGATCCTGGTATCTATGGCCTTACCCCTTCGAGAAGAAAGTTAAACTGGATGGTCTATTTTGTAATGGTATAACAACATCTGGATCTGTGGTTAGGGTATCATTTTCACTATCTCTACCCATGAGATTCCTTAGGGTTCCATCACCGATGATCTCGTCAAAAGTTATTAAATTGATAAGTAAGTAGAAGGAGACAGGCACGTGGTCACCTAAAGAGGAGAGGAAGGCACATTTGAGGAATTGGGTTACGGATATTGTGCCGCCTGCTAATTATACTAGGAAAGGGTTTGGTATTTGGGCGGCACCCCCTGCAAGTTTCAAACTGACAATTTTTTGTTAGCTCCAGTATCGATTAGAAACTGTCGCATTACCACATTACTCCCCTGGTAACCTATGTACGGTACACCCGAGAGGCCCCTGTCATAAAATTTACTTGATCGCGAATAACAGGCTCATCCACAACAATGGGTTCGTCTTTTACCTCGTGGGCAACATACGAGCTCCCCTCAATGGAGCCGGATTTTTCTCGAAAACGAGTTCATTATTTTTACCATCGCCGCTTGGAGGTGCCGAGTATTGCTCAACAATCTCATCTGTCTTACCATCTATTTTAGAACTTAGGTGTGGGATTACTGCACGATGCATTGGTTTTTTTTTAAGCTTTGGTAGTCATCCACTACCACCTCAGATTTTTGTACCTATTACAGGTATCGCCCTGTTTCTCCTGAGAATGTTCTAATATCCTTCACGCTATCCAGCAGAGTTGATACCTACTTGGGATCTTACTCTGTGGCTGGGCACGTGGGCCGCCTATCCTTCTCGACAACCTGATCAGTTTTCTTATCCTCGAGCACTAGAACCTGCTCTTTCTGCTTTCTGAACTCCTCTGTCAGCAATGCCACCTGGGCAACCAAGTGGTTATTGAATCTTCCATGGCATCCATGCTAGCTTGATTTCTCTGGACGTACCACTTTTTTTTTGTTTTTCCCGCAGTTAACAATCCTTTTTTAGGGTAACAGAAGTGCCAGTTAAATATTCTTTTTTTTCTTTTTTTTTCATGCAACAGAATTTTGCAGTAAAATATTCTTCTCTGCTTTTTTCAGGTAACAGAATTTCCCAGTAGAATATTCTTCGGTTTTATTCAGGTGGCAGAAATTTATAGCGTAAAAAAAATAATTTTTGGTTTTCTTCCTTTTATCTTGACAAATAAAGTTAACAGAGTTGTTTTTATGTAGAGAGTTTTATCGTAAAAAAGAGTTTATGTTTTGGTTATCTATTGACAATAGTACATAAAGTTTGTGCATTAAAAATATTATGTTTTCATTTGTCGTAAATATAATTTTTTATGCCATTAAGAGGTTTTACGTTAAAAACAAAAAATTTTTAAATATGATTTTCTCTTTTGCTTTTGGGTAAATTCTCCTATAATCCCTTATATCCCTTAATCTTGTGTTAGAATTTTTTTTTCAGTTGACGTTAACAGGGAGAAATTCTTATGTACTATAGTTATTGCTTTTGACTTGCTGGCACTCTTCACTCACCCGTGTGAATATTGTTGGCCGTGGCTTTGTTTCCGTACCAGATAAATGCGCTATGAAAGAAACGACATTATTTAGCAACTTTATATTTTATTTTTTTTCACTATTTTTTTTTACCACAACAGAAAAAGTACGGGCGAGAGCTGCCTGTCACCATGCACTCCTATACCAGTTGAGGGAGGTTCCTATTTCTCCTTTTGGCTTGCTAAGGGCTTACTAAGGTGGGAGTGGCTCTACATTCTCCCATGGGAGGATACCGTCTGCGGAAGACGCAGTCGGTGGCGTAGACTCACGCGACTTCAATTTCACCTTGAACTATTTAATATCACTTCTTATATGCATAAAAATTCCACTTTAACTTCACTTTATTCAATAATTCTTAGTTCTCTAACAATGTTTTAGTACAGCTAAGACTGCGTAGCTTCGCTGCCAGTGACGCCGGCAGAGAAGCGGTCTGCTTATGTATAAAATGCTTACCTAAACATATATATACGCCGTCGCAGCGGCAGCATGAAGATGTATCATGTTGCCTGGAGACAGAGTGGTTGCGCATGTTAGTTCTGCCGACTCAGCACTGTCCAGTACTAAGCACTCATGGATGGTCATGTTACTTAAGAGGCATGGTACTTAAATGTTTTGCACATAAATATTGTAACAAAGTGTTACAATTTATAATATTATTTATATTTTTCACTCAGTACAGTGATCATGCTACATCCCCTTTCTTTAGAAAAATAACGTAATTCTATAGAGTTATTTTCTAATTTGATTATATAAGAACTTCTTTATTAATTATTAAATTTTGTTATTAAATTTTTTTTTGTAAAACTGTTTATTAATTTTTTTTTTTTTTTGTATTATTAGAAAAGTATTTAATATTGTTTAATTTTTTTTTTTATTTATTATTTTTATTATTTTAATAAACCATGTAAAGCTATTTGTAGAAAAGAGTGTTTAAAGATTTATATACCTATATATCTATATATATAAAATTCTCGTGTCACAGTTTTTGTTGCCATACTCCACCGGAACGGCTTGACCGATTTTGATGAAATTTTTTGTGCTTATCCGGTATTTATGAGAATCGGCCAACATCTATTTTTCATCCCCTTTCTTTCTCACTCCCTACCACATTCTTACATACATACAAAATATACAGATTCTAACATACATACATACATACTTACACTAAGTAAGCTAGGAAATTTTTTATATGCCAAAAAAACATTTGCCGGGTCAAATAGGTTATTATTTATGTATGTTTTGTACAATAAGCAATGCCGATAAAACGCAAAGGGGCTGATTTGAGCCGCAGTACAAGTAACGCTCGGTACTTGCGAAATAGCAGATCCGAAAGAGCAGAAGTACAAATCCAGCAACAAAATACTGATGCACGTGTCAGTATGGCGCAATTGCATCAAGAAGAGCCAGAAGATACACGAGCTGAACGCAATGTCCCACTAATGAGTGAGGAACAAAGAACCATTTATGATCGCATTATGCTCACGATTTCAGCTGGACAAGGTGGGTTCTTCTTTTGGATGCTCCGGGTGGAACTGGCAAAACATTCGTTATTTCGCTAATTCTTGCTGAAATACGATCAAATAATGGAATCGCATTAGCCGTTGCATCATCGGGCATTGCAGCAACTTTATTGGATGGAGGTAGAACAGCTCATTCAGTATTTAAGCTGCCACTAAATATTCAGAATAACCCTGACGCAGTACGCAACATTAAGAAACAATCGTCCATGGCCACTGTGCTTAAACGGTGTAAAATTATTATTTGGGATGAATGTACTATGGCACACAAACATTCACTTGAGGCGTTGAACAGGACATTGAAAGATATTAAAAACAGTGACAAACTATTTGGCGGAACTCTGTTGGTCGTTTCAGGTGATTTCAGATAAACACTCCCAGTCATTCCACGTTCAACATACGCTGATGAGATCAACGCTTGCTTAAAATCATCTCAATTGTGGCGTAATGTTGAAAAATTACAGCTAAAAATAAATATGCGCGTTCAAGTGTTTCAAGACCAATCCGCTGAAACATTTTCAAAACAACTCTTAGTTATCGGTGATGGAAAAGTTGCTATAAATGAAACTGGATACGTAAAATTACCGACCGATTTCTGCACAATCGCTGGTTCGCAAGAAACTCTCATTGAACAAATATTTCCCGATGTACACACAGTACATAAATCATGAGTGGCTTGCAGAAAGAGCGATTTTAGCGGCAAAAAATTTGGACATTGACAATTTAAATCTGAAGATACAAATGTTGTTGCCAGGGAACTTGGTATCATATAAATCTATTGATACAGTTTGCGACGAAAGCGAAGCAGTAAATTTTCCCACAGAGTTTTTGAACTCACTGGGTTTGCCTGGCATGCCACCGCATAATTTACAATTAAAGGTTGGATCTCCAATTATCTTGCTTCGTAATTTGAACCCGCTCCGGCTGTGCAACGGTACGCGATTAGTCATTCAAAAATTAATGAAAAACGTGATCGATGCCAGGATTTTAAATGGCAAGTTCAGAGGTGAAAATATACTCATACCACCATTACCTTTTATACCTACAGATGTGCCAATTCAATTCAAACGTATTCAGTTTCCGATTAAATTGGCATTTGCAATGACTATCAACCAATCCCAAGGTCAAACGATGTCTGTTTGTGGATTAGATTTGAGAACACCATGTTTTTCACACGGACTATTATACGTGGCATGCTCTCGAGTGGGTAAACCATTCAGTTTGTTTGTGTTAGCTGAAGATGGACTAACAAAAAATATGGTTCACGCTAAAGCATTAAGAGATTAATATTGTTTAAAAGTGTTACTGTCGTAATTGTTTAATAATGATATATAACTAGAAATTACTAGAAAATTATTTATATAGCAAAACAACGTTTGCCGGGTCAACTAGGTCAATAAATAACTAGAAAATTATTTATATGGCAAAACAACGTTTGCCTGGTTTTCTAGTCTATATATATAATATTCTCGTGCCACAGTTTTTGTTGCCATACTCCACCGGAACGGCTTGACCGATTTTGATGAAATTTTTTGTACTTATCCGGTATTTATGAGAATTGGCCAACATCTATTTTTCATTCCCTTTCTTTCTAACTCCCTACCTCATTTTTACATACATACAATTAACACATTCTAACATACAAGTTAACACCATGCACTCTGAGAGTGCACACATCGGGCCCTTTCCCCTCAAACAAATTGCTGGCTAAGCATAACTTGCTAGCTCAGCATAAAAGCCCGACATAGCGACCGCTTGCGCAAGAGCCAAGGACACCGGATGCGCGTGTGACCATTGGACGGCCACTTGCGCCGATTCAGCAATTCAAGGCCAGAGGGAGAGCTCTGGTGCTTCTGGGCCGTGGCAACGGCGAGCACTTCATATTGAACCACCAAATAAACCACTTGCAAATCAATTTAGACTAAGATATAAAATAAACAATCTACCAAACCAACCACTTGTAAAACTATTCAGACTAAGATATAAAATAAACTATTGTAATGTATTGGAATGCTTGGAGAGTTGTCTTTATTAGGTAAATTGGTGTTTCAAATCCTTACCCGATGGTAAGGTAACTTCCACATTATGATATGGAAGTTAACTGGCGCCTGAGCAGGGACCGTCTCGAAACCAATCGCGAGTGTTAACGAACCAGTCGTGATAAGTGCCAGTGAAAAAAAGAGAAAAAAAATCCAAAAAAATGTAAAAGAAAAAAATAAAAAAGATAAAAAAAAATCCTCAAGCAGCCATGTGTCCAAAAAATGACAAAGTGCAGTTAAAGTGAAATTAAAATAAAGGCGGGCAGTGAAAATTGAATGACCTCGAAAATTTAAGTGGACGGCTGCCGCCTAACAAGCGGGAGTCCTGGGTTCAAACCCCCGTCGGGTAATTTTCATTCTAGCTCGACCCCGTTTTTCGGTACACACGGTATTCCCAAGGGGCACGCGACTGGTTCGAGATAAGTGAAAGGTGTTCGAGGCGGTTGCCTACAAAAAAAAGCAAAATAAAAAATTATTATTAACAAAAATCTAAATTGTGGATACTTGCGTATCCAAACCACTGCAGCAACCAAAAGCTGAGAGTGGCAAATTATTCTTAAAAAAAAAATTAATGAAATGAAAAAATTATTATTAACAAAAATCTTCATTGTGGATACTTGCGTATCCAAACCACTGCAGCAACCAAAAGCTGAGAGTGGCAAATTATTTAAAAAAAATTAATGAAAAAAAAATAGCAAAAAAGCAATATTAGTTCTAAGAAAATGTTCGTCACGGCGCGTGTGTATTGGCCGCTGGCTATGCCTTTCACCGAAAGTGTCCCCCCAGCGGGGATGTGGAGCATACTCCTACCTAAGTAGGTCCTAAACTGGGCTAAAAGGGATAAATGGAGCCTCCCACAACTGACAAAGAGGGACATAGGAACAGGCAGCTCACGCGTGAGATGACGAAGAGAAAAGAAAATGTCTCAGAAAAATCGAGATGAAGAAAAATCTTTCAAATTAATTATTAAAGCAAAAAAAAAAATGAAATAAAATAAAAGAAAAATAAAGAAATAAAGTAACTTGTAAAAAAACAAAAAGAAAAAAAACAACAAAGAAGAATTAAATAAATTGAATTAAAAATGTGAAGTTAGGCTGATCCGAGCATTTTATTTGAAAAAAAAAATCCCTCAACCTCAGGTCAGAAAATATTTTTGCTTCAAAATACTAATATCTTAATTTTTTCTGTTAACAGAATTACACTGAACCTGTGAGGAGGGATTGCCACAACACATCGACACTAAGAACAACCAAAGACAAAAACGAACACAAATACTAACCACGATCACTCGGGTAAGTGAAGAGTGCGAATTTTTTCCGAAACAAAATACAGATAGAATCAAAAAATAAAAAAAACTAAATACCTCAATATAAACAAAACATTGTCACACTTGAATACTTGGGGAAAATGGATGAAATGAAGGAGGCCATTTCTAGTCTGCTAGCACAAGTAGCCGCTCTTACTGAGGAGATCAAGACGCAGAAGGAGAAAGTATTTACCTTAGAAGAGAAAAATTCAGATCCAATAATAATACCAGATAAGCCACCAACTAGGGCTCTTTCAGAATACGACTTGAGGCAGAAAGCAATCTTGCCAGATTGTGTTAAGGAGATAAGGCCGTTCACAGGAGAGGCCTCTCAGTATCCAACTTTTATTAGGCAAGCTGAAGTAGTAATTCAGGACTACCAGGTAGCAAAGGATAAGCCCATGTACCGGACTGTCGTCCTCCACTTGAGGTAAAAAATCGAAGGCAGAGCGGATGAAATGCTCATCGCTAATGACGTAGCAGACGACGATTGGCCAGCAATTAGAAAGGCCCTTGCATCCTACTACGAGGACAAAAGGGACGTAGGGACTCTTGAATATCAAATGAGTATGTAAGTCCGCGGTGACGGGAACCTTGACGCATTTTACAATAATATCAAAAGGCACCTCTCACTAATTGTGGGAAAACTCCGGAATATGGGACACAATAAAGAAGTCCTTGAAGCCTTACGAGTTTTCATCAGGGGTCTGACCCAGGAAATATATTGCCAGAGGCATTTTCAATTGCCTTAGAATTAGACAACGTTATAATGGGAAAAATTTCAGCTTCTCCGAGCACTTCCGACAGGCCACCATACCAACCACGGCCCGCATACCGGCAGCAATATCCACCAAACAATCTCTCCCCAAGGTTCAACAACCCCATGACCCAACTAAACCATAGAACTCCAGTCCCATATCAGGCTTTGTTGACACAAAACGCGTACCGAGGTAACCAACAGTTTACCAGACCGGCAATCAAGATGGAACCGGCAACCTCAGGTTAGTCCAGGAACAGGTTCCCAAACCAGGGAATCGAAGGGGGCGATAAAAGAAGCCCGAGTGAATCGACGAATCCGTTCAAAAAAGGGCACTATGTATTCCATGTGGAAGCACCAACCGTGCCTGATCCCAACGCAGTAAACTACGCCCCAAAAAATAGTGAGGGTATCCTAAACACTGAACCACTTCATGAGAAAATGCCAGCGACTCCTGTTATAGAGGGAGAGGACTGTGCGACCCATGAGACCACACAGCACCCCGGCGATCTTGTGATTCAAGATCAGGTAAATTTTATGGGCTTTAAAAGGTTAAATGCCGTCACCATTTCCGATAAGTATCCAATCCCCGACATTACCTCTACCCTAGCTAGCTTAGGCAAAGCAAAATTTTTCACAACCATTGATTTAACTTCTGGATTTCATCAAATTCATATGAACCCAGCGGATATCCCCAAGACCGCTTTTTCGACCCTCAACGGGAAATACGAATTCACGAGATTACCTTTTGGGCTTACAATGCCCCCCTCTATTTTTCAACGAATGATAGACGATGTACTCAGGAGATACATCGGAAAAATTTGTTATGTTTATATTGACGACATAATCGTCTTCAGTTCTTTCTATGAGGATCACTGGTCGAACCTAACCGCTGTATTTACCAGACTCCGCGAGGTTGGCCTACAAGTGTCGTGAAAACACAATTCTTACAGAAACAAGTAGAATTACTGGGCTATATCGTAACGGGCGATGGCATTAAAGTTGATCACAAGAAGGTCGATGCTATCTTGAAAATACTACCCCCAAAAAACCTGAAGGAGCTTAAATCTTTTCTGGGTATGACCTCCTATTACAGGAAATTCATAAAGGACTACGTTAGAATTGCAAAACCACTTACAAACCTGACACGCGCGGGAGGTGCGCAGGTTAAATCCTCCCAGTCAAGAAAGGTACCTATGGCTCTAAACGAGGAAGAAATGCAGGCATCCCATGATCTGAAAACGCTTCTTTCCTCATCAGAGGTGTTAGCTTTCCCGGATTTTTCGAAACCCTTCCATCTTACCACAGATGCGTCAAACGTTGCCCTCGGGGCCGTCCTATCCCAACTCACAGCAAGCGACGATAGGCCTATTACCTACCTCTCGAGGGCCCTTAGCCGGACAGAGGAAAACTATGCTACAATTGAAAGGGAAATGTTAGCAATAATTTGGGCCCTAGACAGCCTCCAAGCCTACCTATATGGGGCCACATTTTTAAACATCTACACTGACCATCAGCCACTAATCTATGCCATGGGGAATAGTAATTTCAACGCCAAGCTAAAGCGTTGGAAAGCTAGGATAGAGGAATACAATTACGAGTTAATCTATAAACCAGGGAAAGCAAACGTGGTAGCGGACGCACTGTCAAGGATTTCGTACAACTCGACCGAGGAAATACCGAACCAAATAAATTTTAATATCCTCGATATTCGAGGTAATGACACTGACTCGTTAGCAACGGTGCACAGCGCACTACAGGATGCCTCCGACCTCATTCCACATGTCGAGGTCCCCATTAATGCATTCAGGAACAAATAGGACTGAAACAACCCCTTTTTTTCATCATCCCTAAAGAAACGAAAATAATTTTTTTTTTTCCCCCCAACAAAAGAATAATAAAAATTTGTTTAAAGAACATATACTAAACAAAGCACTCTTCACGAACCAGGTGGTAACAAAAAACTTAGTTTTAAGAAAAATTCATATCATAAGCACTACTATCTTCATATTTAATCAGGCTAGTGCTGCCCATTTCTTCAGTTACGATTCCATGGTAATCCCCCTTCAACAAGAATATGTTTGGCGTGTTAATGGCATGTTTCGATTGATTCACGTCATAAACTTGCTGAAATTTCAACAAACAATTCGGACTACTCGAGAAGAAGCCGCTCTCCTGACCGACCAACATTTGAAAATGATTGCGAATCATTATCTAGACCAGGCGGAGGAAGATACCGGAAGGATGCTCTCCACACCGGTACGGAAACCCCGAGCCATCGAATGGCTTGGCTCAACCTGGAAATGGGTCGCTGACTCCCCGGACGCGGCCGACTGGAACGCGGCCCTGAAGACTCAGGATAGCATTGTTTCGGGCAATAACCAACAAATCCGAATCAACGAGAAGCTCTTCGAGGCTACGTATCGCACCCTGGAAAAATTAAATGGCATCATAGGCAAGGTCAACTCTATAGATGGGGACGTCCACGCAACCACGGCGACCCTGCACAAAGCCATGATTCTGGCACACCAGGTCCATGAGGTGACCAGAGCGTGCCAACTAGCCAAGACGGGAGCAGTGAACTCGGACCTCTTAAATGCAAAAGAGGTGGATGACATCCTAACCGAAGTATCAGGACTCCCGTACCAGAACGCAATCGAGGCCATCGAATTCTCCCGGCCGACAGTCGTGTCCAATGGCACTTTCCTACTCTACGTCCTAGCCATACCTAAGGTGATGGACAGAAGGTACAGGTTACTCCACCTACTCCCGGCGATTCGCGAGGGCCGCAAACTCATCCTAGATGCCAGCTTGGTGGCAGTCGACCCAAGCGAAACATATGAAGTCCTAGGAAATTGCCTCATCATCGGCAACACAACAGTTTGCCAAGAGGAAAATCTACGTAAACTAAGTGAAGATAGCTGCATCCCACGACTCATCAAAGGTGGCGATGCACAATGCCACTACCTAAGAGACGCACAGGAAACGGTGACATTGATAGACGAAAGCACGGTGTTCCTCACTGGATTTAATGGAACAGTGACCACCTCTGCGGGGCAGCGCAGACTCCAGGGCTCATTCATTGTCAAACTGGAAAACGAAACGGTGCTCATCGGAAATAAAGCTTATTCTAGCCGATCAATGTCCACCCTCACCGCCCTGCCGGCGGTCCTCTCCAACATAACAGCCACTGGTTACACCCCGACGCTACAATATGTCCACGAATTCTTCATACAGAATTTGAGGAGATTGTACGGCGTCTCGAAGAGACTCCAAATATCACTGACAATAGAGGCCATCGGCGGTGCGGGCGTAATCATCTCGAGAGGCCTAGCGATGCCAGAGAAGGCCAACCCGGCGCCTTCACCCTAATCTGCGGGACGCAGATCTTTAGAGGGGGAGGAGTTAACACCATGCATTCTGAGAGTGCACACATCGGGCCCTTTCCCCTCTAACAAATTGCTGGCTAAGCATAACTTGCTAGCTCAGCATAAAAGCCCGACATAGCGACCGCTTGCGCAAGAGCCAAGGACACCGGATGCGCGCGTGACCGTTGGACGGCCACTTGCGCCGATTCAGCAATTCAAGGCCAGAGGGAGAGCTCTGGTGCTTCTGGGCCGTGGCAACGGCGAGCACTTCATATTCAACCACCAAAAAAACCACTTGCAAATCAATTTAGACTAAGATATAAAATAAACAATCTACCAAACCAACCACTTGTAAAACTATTCAGACTAAGATATAAAATAAACTATTGTAATGTCAATACAATGAATTCCAATGAATGCTTGGAGAGTTGTCTTTATTAGGTAAATTGGTGTTTCAAATCCTTACCCGATGGTAAGGTAACTTCCACATTATGATATGGAAGTTAACTTACATACATGCCTGCTCTAATCTAAACTTAAATTCCTTAGCACAAACTTCTATAATATAGAATATGTCGGAGACGGATAATAATAAGTGGATAATTAATAAGTCGGTTCCACTTTGGCTGACTACGCAGGCGCCATTTGCTCAACGCCACCCCGGAACACACTAGATTACAGCCTCCGCTGTCATCTCGCTCATTTACACAGTTCAATGTCGTTCAATTCCAAGGTCACCTGGATGACTCAGCAGTCCCTGCTTAAATAACATTACAGTACTCAAACTAGTCAAACTAGAAAGGGATAGGGTAAATAGGGTGTGCTTATTCCGAAATATTCTGTTCCCGCTCCGACAAATATATATATAGAATCTATAATATAGAATCTATATAAAGAGGCATTGTCTAAACTTTTAAATCGTTTTGGTAAATTTGATGTGTTGAGGTGTTGTATTAAAACAATATGCAAATTATTTCCGCTATACATCCCAGTCAGTTTTGGACACTTAAATGTAAAAACGTATGAACTCT
This sequence comes from Drosophila austrosaltans, assembly GCA_035045865.1. NCBI lineage: Eukaryota > Metazoa > Arthropoda > Insecta > Diptera > Drosophilidae > Drosophila > Drosophila austrosaltans. The sequence continues at coordinate 3,059,199 of JAWNOQ010000073.1, read as the reverse complement.
TTTAGTGTTCGATGGCTTCGATCCATTTTTTCGTATTTTGTTAGATCGCAGATTAAAGTTACTTATTATTAGTTATTAATTTTCTTGTTCTGACTTAGGGAGTGGAACTATCACCTATCCACGATTACCCTGTCAAAAACCATTTATGGCATTTTGGTAATAGTCAATGGAGTTTAATAATTTTTGCTTTTTGACACTTATTAAATTTTTTAATATATTGAGATATATCTCATGTCATGTTTCTTCAATAATAATGTCTTTTTATTTTTGCTAGTGTTCTAGCTATTCCCGTATGACCTCCTTGTATAGGGTCGTAATGGAAACAGTATTGTTTCTTTTTCTTTATCATCATTTGATATTAGGGTCACCGGCTAGAGCAGCGCTACTCTTGAAGATTGTAATATTTTATTTCCCATTAATTTAAAAGATTCTATTGAAATGGTTTCAAAGATCTTTTCGCTCGGTGCCACTTTGACTTGGCTGATATTAAGTATTCCGGCTTCTTTTTCTAGCTTTTGAAAGAATTGACTAAAGTCAAGAATTTCATTGGTATACAAATCGCAAAGAATTCCATTGGTATGCAATTCGCAAATGTCGATTCTTGCTACAACTTTCTTGCCATGTTTAAATATGCACAAAGTTTCAGTTATTCGCAAGGTCACTTCTTTTCGAACAAGTCATTGTAAATGACGAAATACGATATACGTTGGGCTTAGAAGCATTAAGAGATTGCTTATGCAAATCTTCTTTTTCTTTTTCTTTTCCTGCGCAGGAATTTAACTGTTAACTTTGATTTCTGGTAGTGACTTTCAGAATCTTATTATTCGTTTGTATATTTTGTAAGTCTTTAATGGTTATTTCGGATAGCACGTCGGCTACGAAATTATCTTTACCCTTTAGATATTCTACAGTGAAATTATATTCCTCTAGTTCAAGTCTCATTCTTGTTAGTTTTGAACTTGCATTTGTCATTGAAAACAAATAAGTTAATGCCCTATGGTCGGTTTTGACAGTAAAATGTCTACCATAAATGTATGGTCTGAAATGTGTAATTGCCCAATGAATTGCCGCTAATTCTTGTTCTGTTGTACTCTTATTATCTTCACCTTTTGTGAAAGATCTAGATGCGTATGCAACTGGAAGCTGAAGTCCATTTTTATTTTGTGTTAGGACTGCTCCAAATGCGTATTTACTTGCATCAGTGATTGTGCATAATTCTTTGATAAAATCTGGGTACTGTAACGGAGTTGGATTAATTAATGCTGATTTAAGATGTTCGAAGGCGTTTTGGCAATCAACTGTCCATTCAAATTTTACATCTTTCTTACGTAATCTCGTTATGTGACGTGAATAATCAGCGAAATTTTTGATAAATCTTCGGTAGTAATTGCAAAATGCAAGGAATTGTCTAGCGCTAACCGCATCATGCTTAACTGGATAATTTTGGATGAAATCATATTTAGTGTGCATTTATGTCCTAAGAAAGTGACTTCATGCATGAAAAATGAACATGTTTCGGGATGTAACTTTAGGTTGTGTTTAGGTGTTGTTACCGGAACTGAATGATATTGGGACATAAATCGGATATTTTAGATTATTTGGTCTAATTATTAACCAATCCTGAGATGGGTTGAAATCTAATTGGCAATTGTATTTTCCTCCACCGCGATAATTATATCTGTTGTTATAATTACCGCGGCTCCTTTGGGCAAACAATACAGAGTTGGAATTTCCAGTCATGTCAGTATTCTGTTCTAGGTACTTCGTGATGGCTTCATTCATTGTTTTGAAGTTTCCAGCCTCTGTTATTGTTTTTACCTTACCATTTTTACAGTTTCTGACCATTGTTTTACTGGCTTCTTTTGTGCTGAATTTTTCAGCATGTTCTGCTGTTAGGCCTTCATCAATATACGAAGCTTCCAAGAGCTGTCGTAAATTTTCAATTTCTGTTGTGAATTTGTCGGCCGGTTTTCCTTTTTGGGTAACTTTTGACAAATGAGCTTTTACTACGTCGGATGTTTCACCGACCATAGTCTCTTCCAATTTCTCTATTATTGCTTCCATTGTTGTCAAATCTTGAACTTAACATAGTGTTGGGCCAATAATTTTGTATTTTATCACCTTAACAGCTATATCTTCGAAATCACCTTTTGTGACATTAATTAACTTCAAAGCTCTCATAAATCTTTGAAGGTCCACTCTTTGACCATTGAACTCCGGGATGGCTTCTTTATTCATCGTGGATAGACGCGTTTTTCTGTGCTCCTGCATAATTTCTTTAATTTCGGTTTTAAACGCCTGCTTAAATTTTTGTCATTGCGCTTTTTATTTAGTTAACTATACAAAAGCAAAATTAAAGCATTGAAATAAATATTTGAAAAAACAACAAAACTTTTTACAGCAGTGTTGTTTTTGGTAATCTTTGCTCTTGCGTTTGTAATTTTTACCGCTTTAAAACCGCTCTCGCCAATTGTTGTTGCATGTGCAGTCCTGTTGGCCCTCCCGCTTTCTTTTTTCTAGCTTCTTTTAATCACGTTCGCATCTATCTATGTCTCGCGTACAAGTGATGCATGTATTTATGTAGTGCTTACTCCTATTGGTCTTTGAACTAATTTTCTCCGCAAGTTTGACCCCAGTGTTGAATTTTCTTAATAAATCTGAGTGAGTTTTTTCTTTGGCCTTTTCGATATTTAATTTTTTTTATAAATTTATGAGTTGTAATTAAATTTAAAAAATGTCTGTCTGCTCAAGCAAAAAGTGTTTGAACCCTCCTTCACCCCATAACGCGTTTCTTTCCTGTTGGCTGTGTGACAATGTCATGCACGTTAAATGTGCTGGCTACACGGCCAGAGTAAGGGATTGTTTGGAGCAAAAAGGGGGGCTCAAATGGGGTTGTCACTCATGCCGAGAGGTTGAGATCGAAAGCTGTAAAGAGAAAATTTAGCAGCTATAAGCTGTTAAATGAGTCTCCAAAGCGTAAGAAAACCAGTATGCGCAATCTGTCCTTGTATTTGCCTGTGCCCAATCCCGACTCGACCGTGGTTCCACAATCTCTTTGCTCACTGTGAAAAATCCTCCGCAGCTTATTTCGTTTACCACGCCCAAGGTCGCAAGGATGAGGCTATCTCCGACTCTCCAGGAAATGGTCTCTGCTTGCATAATATGAACGAATAAAGCTGTAGTTTCCGAAAAGTCCGGCCAATTATCAATAACTGCTGATATTGCCGATAGAAGTCCAGTTGGAGGTGCAATACGGGACATTCAGGCGAATTCAATCGTGGTCGCTGATGCTGCAGTTGATTTGCGGCCTGATTCCTATAAGCCTTTAACTGGAGGTCCACCTAAAAAACATATATTTGTTTCAAGGCTTGATCCCGAACATTCGTCGGATGATGTCTTAGCTTTTTTTATTAAGACAAAAATTCAAGCTCATGACAATAATGCTTAAATAAATGGTGTAAAAATTTAAATTTAAATATTCGAGGGAGATATCCTTAAAATAAGTATTCCAGTTGAACTGTTTGACTGTATATGTCATAGCAGTTTTTGGCCGGATCACATTTCAGTAAAAGAAAAAACGGCAAAAAAAAAAAAAAAACTCGAGGTCCGGTTAGGCTTTCTATCCCATCTAATTCTTCATCTTCCGGAATATCATCGGCTGGTGTTCTTTCTTCTTTTACATATCCCTACCTAATGGTTCACATAGCTTTACATGTTATACTTCGAGCGGGCAGATAGAGTTCCGCTCAATTTTACATTGGATCTCACAATTTTTTTTTATTTTCTATGTGTATGTATTAAAAATTTTTGTTATATTACATAATTTCGTTTTAAAAATATATTTAATTGTTGATGACATCTTGGACTTATTTAGTTTTCTCCTTATTGTTTGCTGCTATTAGCTGGTCGTCGCCTTTTGGTTAGCTGATGCTGCATCGATGGCGTAAAAAGCGGCCTGCTTTTCACGCTTGTTGTCTCAGCTGCTGATGTCTGGGGCCTAGCGCTCAGGCGGTTCCGGTGCCGGTCTTCGCACCAGATCTTTTACAGCATATGTAGGCGCAGCAAGTATTCTCCAGTGGTCCCCGGCAGTCTTGGGGACACTCTTCTCGTAATCTTGGGATTTCGGCCTTGGGAGGAGAAGTTTTTGTCTCATTATTTATGGTTTTTATTAATTATGTATCTGAGTGAGGGTGAGTATTTGGCGTTTTGTTTGTGATAGTTGACTTTAAAAAGAAGTTTTTGTCTCATTATTTATGGTTTTTATTAATTATGTATCTGAGTGAGGGTGAGTATTTGGCGTTTTGTTTGTGATAGTTGACTTTAAAAAGTCAAGTTCTTTTTGTAATTTTTGGCCACACTTTATGTGTGCTATTCTTTTCTTTAGCTTCTTCTGCACCTCTCTTTGCTGTCACTCACTCTCTACTCACTCAGTTCTTATTTTTCGGTGTTGTTTTTTCTCCTTTGTTGTTGTCAATTTTTTTTTATATTGCTCCTCCTTCCTCAATTATTTCTCCGTTGAAAGGTTTTACTTCTTTCTCTCCACGTCGTTTCTCATTTTTGACCTACGTCACGGTCGCCATGTAAAGATAAGACCAGTGGATCCTGGGTCTAAGAGTAGTATCATCCAGTCTGACTTTTTTAGTTGTTGTTCAATATCAAATGATGTAGACAAGAGATTTGCCTGCTTACGCTTTTACTTCACTTTATTCAATAATTCTTAGTTCTCTAACAATGGTTTAGTTCAGCTAAGACCGCGTGGCTGCGCTGCCAGTGATGCCGGCAGAGGAGCGGTCTGCTTATGTATAAAATGCTTACCTAAACATATATATACGCCCGAGGATGTATCATGTTGCTAGGTGACAGAGTGGTTGCGCATGTTAGATCTGCCGACTCAGCACCGTCAAGTACCAAGCACTCATGGGTGGTCATGTTACTTAAGAGGCATGGTAATTAAATGTTGTGTTCATAAACATTGTAACAAAGTGTTACAATATGTTTATAATATTATTTATATGTTTCACTAAGTACAGTGATCACTTAATATTATTGAACATGCTACACTGGTTTCCTCTCCTTATTCTATTAGTTTTTTTTTTTCTTGACTTTTTTATTCAAACTTAAAAAGGCAAGTTTCATTTTTAACAATTATCTTTCATTTTTGATTTTCATAATTTCCTATTTGTACTTTTTTATTTTAATTTTTATTTATTACTAGATTTTCGTTTCCGCATTTTCGTTTTCTTATGTACTTCTACTTTCTTATTTTCAGTTTTGCTTTTTCCTCTTTTTTTCATCGCCGCATCCAACCACGTGTGCGCAACAAGGAGATACCAAGAACACTGGTACCACATTTCACACAAATTAATTTGTAAAATTTTTGCCTCTAGAGCATAAACTAGTCACATAAGGCTGTCGCAACCAACACTTGAAATTGGGTGGACTTTGGAGAGGTAAAATCAAATGGTGCTCTACGGTTTTGTCATATGTGCAAGTGATAACATTCTATTCTTAGTTCCTCTACGCGCGAATCCCAACGGGACCACTAATTGCCCACACCTCCCACCCAATCGACCGAGGGGCGCAAGCCTCATAGCATACGCCTCGAGTCGCGGGGACAATCCACAAAATACAGACAAAAAAACGAAACTATAGCTAGTGACGAACTAAATGTGAAAGGATATAATTTTTCAGTAAAAGAATAGAGAGCTCTGAACTGATTACATGATAAAGACGATTGTAATCAGAACAAAGAACTCGAAAAGGTTCATGCAGTGAGAAGCTAGACATACATCGTGGAAGTGATAGAGGAATATAGTTTCTAATAGGTCCACAAGGAACTGTTAAATTTACTTGGTTCAATAGCTCAGGTGAGTCTATATCGCCATTAAGAAACTTGTGCATGAATATGACGCCAAGCATTAATCTATGATTAATAAGAGAAGGAAGGGCAAGCAAAAGGAGTCTACTAGAGTACGATGGCAAATTGACATTTCAATCTCAGTTCAGACCACAAAGAGCAAAATGAAGGAACTGTTTTTGAACTGATTCTATTCGTGCTTTATGCGAATCGTATTGGGGTGACCATATGCATGATGCATATTTTAAAATTGGGCTGACCAATGAGGTGTAAAGAATCTTGATTGTATATGGATCATCAAATTCCTTTGACCGCCTTTTTATCAATCCAAGAACACCCATGGCTTTACCGATGGTAGTAGATATTTGGGACTTAAAAGTCAATTTATGATACATAAATACTTCCAAGTCTTTCATGTCGTTAGGTCGAGTGGAATGTTATTAAGACGAGAGGTAATCAACTGAGGAGTGTTTCTAAAAAAAGTCATGACCTTGCATTGAGATGTGTTTAGATTTAATAAGTTGTGTTGACACCAAGACTGAAAGTTTTGGAGGTCAGACTTCAACCGAAAAGGAGATATAATGTCTCTGTAGCTGAGACAAAGCTTAACATAATCTGCGTACAAGAGAACACGAGAATGAATTATAACGGATGGAAGATTGTTAATAAAAAGGGTAAAAAGCAAAGGTCCCAGATGACTACCCAGAGGTACCCCGATGTTACTTGGATGGTGCTTGAACATGAAGACTTGAATAGAACTTTCTGTGTTCTGTATGTCAGGTATTCACGAATCCAACAAATTAAAGGGCTAGGGAAGCCAATTTTGTTTAATTTTAAAATAAGAAGTCTATGACTAACAGAATCAAAAACTTTAATTTACTTTCCTAAATCCTTCAATCGTTAAAGATGTAAATTCTATTAGGTTAGTGGTAGTAGATCTACGTTTCACAAAACCATGCTGGGATGGTGAAACAATAGATCTACAAAAATGTTGCAGTTTAGAAGTGATTCACTTCTCAAATGCTTTATTAATAGCGGACAATTTAGAAATACCCCTGCTGCTTCGGATTTGCTACCATTTTTATAAAGCGGTATAAAAAGAAGTTGTTTTATTCCAAATGAAACTGTAATATTTCTTGTGTTGGCACGTCTGTGCTCTTTGTAGGTTTCATTAAGATTGATTTAATTTATGTATATAATGCTTATGCTGCTTGTTGGCAGCTACAAAATGTATATATGTATATATGGAGAGAGAGAGAGAGAGTGTACTCACATGTTTGGTCACTCATTCTTGGTGAGACCAAAATGCAAGCTCAGCATATTTAGGCTGGCTTGCCAGCACAGTTCATTTATGTAAACACATATATACAGAACGAAATGTATGCATGCAAGTTTGCGTACATACATACAATTGTTCTTATATATGAATATATATACTTATAATTATTTATTGCTTGCAACAGAGTGTTACAAGCTGTGCTAAATGATTTTAATTATAACATGTGAATACACTACAGCGGAATTATATAAGATTCCTTTTATTTAGACGGGAAATGACATGATTTAACGGACAACAACGAAAATTTTTGAAATTCTGAGTACATAACCAGGTATTCCATCAGGACCAGGTGTGTGCACAGGTTTTACTAAATTAAGCACGCTAAGAAACCAACTTTCATTGATCAAAGGACTACAAATACAAGTAGACCTTTTTGTCTGATAAGGATACGAAAGATTCGCTCGGTATTCCGTTAAGGAATATGTTGTTGTGAAGAAATCAGCGAACAAATCAGCAATCGCTTGATCAGAGTCCGCTATATTATTTTCAAACGATAATATTGATGGGTGGACATCCATCTTACGTTTAGAATTCACAAAGCTATAAAACTGTTTAGGATCACGGGAAAACTCAAGCTTACAACGCTTGAGGTAATTATTATAGCAGTGCTTGTTAAGCAACATAAAATTGGAGCGAGCAACTGCGTAAAGAGCAAAGTCTGAAGAACGTCCCGATTTTTTGTATTTTTTATAATATCTGGATTTGACATTTTTTAAGTTGGATAGCTCACGAGAAAACCAGGGAGGTCGGTGAGACGACACTGGAGTCCTCAGTGGGACACAAACCTTAAAAAGCGAACCAAGAGTATCATAAAACAACGAGATAGCAAGATCCATGTCTGAGCAACTGTATAAGGATGACCAGTCAGTTCTCAGAATGAGCTCATTGAATTTAACAAAGTTAGTCTTGCGAAAATTACGAGATGTAATCACAGACACCAACAATCGGTGCACGAAACGACAGATCTACAGATAAATCCAAAGTAGGATGAAAATTGTCTTCAGGCAAGACTAGAGGGTTGGTTCTTGGTGGAATTCAACACAAATATCAGATCTAAGGATCTGCCTATGTTATTTCGCACAGGGTTTGTTTTGAGCCAAGGATAACTCAAAAAGCCATCAAGAAAGCAGTGAGATATAGAAGGAAGCAACAAAGCAGATTCATCAGATTGTGACTATGCTATTTCTGGTAAATTAATGGCACCAAGGACGATTAAGATATCTCTATCAGAAAGCAATGAAGAAATATATCGAATAGAATCTAAATGTTTTGCGTACACCGCCATGTCGGATTGTGGCGGGATGTAAGAACAAGTAATGTAGACAGAGAAAGACTTGAATCTGACCTTAACACTAACAAACTCAATCTCCAGAATGTCCGGTGAATGAATTTGGTCAGAAGTTAAGGCCGAGTCAACTGCAATCAGAACTCTTCCGCCTACACGAAAAGTCCGATCACATCTGATAATTGAAAATTTTGCGAAAAGAACAGATGCATCGTTAATATCAGGTCTTAACCATGTCTTAATAAACACTCATATTTTAAATTTAAATGCTATACCGTCTAGATAGTGTGTAGGAAGCATAGATTTACATCCTCTCACATTCTGATAGGCCAGATGAAGAAACGAGATTAGTTTTTTGGAACACCACCCGATGCTGATATTCCGGAAGATGAAGAATAAGATGGGATAGAGAGCCTAACCGGACCTCGAGTTTTCTTTTGGGCCGCGAGAAATGGGGCTGGTAAACAAAATATGCTGCGGATGATTTGTCACAGTGAAGGAGAATGTGGAACCACCATGTGCAAGAGATCAGTTTCCATTCTTAATTCCTCTTCCACATGTTGGAAATGCTTATTTATTGCCAAACAGGCTAGTGTTGGTATAAGATGGAAACACATTTCCCCAATCCTTCAAATAAAGTCCAAATTATAATAGACGTTCGAACTTTCTTATAATATATATCAAATTGAGTCACGGTTATTGCCAACGGCAATAATTGCAACATCATTAGCAACGTTAGAGGTAACTGTGTTAAGATTCGTCTTTTTGGACTTTGCCTTGTTGGTATGTCCTTAATGCCGCTTTCTTGAGAATTATCGTTGTCGCCGTCTTCATCTAGTTTCACCTGAATTTGGATACAAAATATCATTCAAAGATACGTGAGGTATCAAATACCACTCTAAATTCGGTTGTGATACTTTCATGTTTGAGTACACAATAATGCCACCTTTCGTAATCCTTCTGGCAACACTTCTTTCATTTGTCCAAGCTGTTCGCATTTTTTCAAGGAATTCATATATTTAGCCTTTATTTCTGGGCTCATCCTATTCTTCAGTGATGCAATCTTCTAAGAGCCACATCACGAGATACATCACAAATTACAGTTTTACAATCAATAGTCCATCTGGGGCTTTATGTAATTTGTCCATGAAGTGCTTTTCGAAATATTCTTCCTCTGGACTTTTGTATATTTTTGCAGGTTCCAAGGTATCCAGTTTCCTGAATCGCACCAACAGTTCAAAAGGCTTGTTAGTCACCATACAAGTAGCAGGTGCAGATGTAGCCATATTTATTTTCCCAGCGAGTATCCAACCAAATTGTGTATTTTGAAGAACTGGACAACTTTTCGTTTTACATGTCCAGGTAGTAATATTGAGAAATGGTGATAGATCTTAGTAATAAATTGATTTTACTAGTTTTTTTAAAGTTGGGAGGTAAGTTTTCGACAGGTCAAATTTTTGCGTAATTGCTTCTGTGATTGATCAGCAACAATTTGCGGTAAAACAAAGGATTCCACTCTCGTACTGAAATCGGAGTATTTTGATTTCATAAGTATATTCATTTACTCTTCAATTCGTAGCGATGCTTTTTTATCTTTAAAGATAATGGCTTCACCCTCTTCATCCCTCTGAGATTGGATTGACTTGGGAGCCATTATAAATATTTCCAAATTGTGTCCAGCTTCGACTGGATCCACTACAAGTTTGTAAATCTCATAGAACAGTTGTTCTATCTGCTGACATAAGTTTTCAATAACTGTTTTATACTTCATTATTCTTTTGGAATTATTTGCTTTTATGTCCTGGAAAGTGTTGCCAATCAATAATTCCAAGGCACTTTTGCAAAACTGCAAAACTGCGCAAAAGAAGCGGCGTCGACTTTATTATAAGTGCCGTTGTGCTTTTTTTCCTTCTTAATTCTTTCGTTTAAAATTAAATAACGAACTTGTGAGGACGCAAAGTAACTCCGCATCCCCACAATTGGTTGCTTGCCAGATACGCATGATCATTGTTTTTGTTTTCTTTTGGGTATATCCCCACCATTATTATTATAGCTATTAAATTATAAGCCAATAAAGGCAACCGTTGATTTGAAAAATTACGAGCGTTATTATTATCATTGGGTCAATTCAAGACTGGTGGGCGATATCAATAATTTTTAGGGTTGTACTTTTTTCAGCGATCGAATCAATTTGAGTCGTGAATTCGCCGTACTCGATCTGGAGCATTAATTAGGTCACATTAGAACGATTAACCAGTAATATATCAATAATGAATCGATAGGAAAAGCTCAAATAGGAGAAAGGAGTGTGACCAAAGCGCAAGCGTGGCAACACTTTGGTGAACTCTGACAGTGGACGGACGTGAGTGCGGGTAAAAATCGAAAAATAGAGAAACGTGCGAAAAGTGAAAAGAAAAGTTTAAAGATAAGTGGAAAAAGACCAAGTTAAGTGAAAAAGAAAAAGGTTTAGTGACAGAGACAAGTGCGACGAGAAGCAACAAATGAAAGTAAAAGAGAAATAAATACCCGTGAGCAATTCCAAGAAAAAAAAAACCACGTTCCCACATAGGGATGGTGGTGAGTACGAAACCATTGTAAAGATTAAAAATCAAGGGGTGGGCGCACGGTGGATATATGCTTGGCACAAAGAAGAGTTGGCATCCCTGGCCAACGAGTTCGGCTTCGATGCCGATTGCCGAGTCGAGTGGCCATACTGGCCACACAGGAGCTCCCGGAGACTGTGTGGGCCCGTCTGTCCGAACTGGAGTCGTACTATACAAAATCGGCTCCGAAGATTAGCTTGATCCGACGAGAGGAACCGAAGGAACGGGTTCCCTATAAGTGCCTCACGAAGGGGCAAAGTTTTTAACGCCAGAATGGGATGGCTGCTTCAATACCCGCCCCGGGGGAATCGCCCCTCCGTGGGGGCCAACCGGGTCGTCCAATTTGACGATTTGCCCAAAGACATGGTTATTTTGTCTCATCCACCCAAAGTACACACAGAGTCCCAAACCTATCTCCCCGATCGAGTGCGTAAATGGGGATTACGTTTCAATCGTTCGGAGAATCCCTTATCGTTCATCGAAGAAATGCTCGAGAAGGTCAAAACCTATTGCCTTGACATGTAGCGGATACCACGCGCAATGTTGGACGTACTCACTGGCAGAGCGGCACGGTGGTTCCGCACGAATAGATTGCATAACGCTGCATGGGGTGTTTTTAGAAAGGAATTTTAAAACTTTTTCCTGATCCTCCATTATTTCGAAAGGTTAGAGGATTAAGTCCGGGAACGCAATCAGCAAGAAGGAGAGTCGTGTAAGGATTACGTGATCGATCTGAGAACCCTCATGCACCGCGCAGGCTATGACGGTACAGGATCTAGCTCGATTGTCACAGTCACGAAGACCCCATACGGTTCGGCCACAGTCGAGTTATTCAACTCCTACACAGCGACACAAACCCTTTAGAGAATCCGCACCCAGAAAAAGACTCATCATATCCCAGTCAAGGAGTAACGAAACCAGTGATGATCCAGGACCAGTGGATGTGCGTCACGCGTGCAGGCGATGCGGAAGATTAACCACATAAGTCGAGAGTGTAACAATGAGCGCATCACGTTTTGTTGGGAATGTGGCCGAAAAAGGGTCACGTCATTCGAAAGTTGTCGACGTAATGCAGACCGTTCCAGGGAAGCGACCAACCGATCAGTGCCCAGACGATAGAGACGGACCTTCGAGAGGTCGGAGGCAGGATAATTTCCCGGTTACAGCTATCCGGCTTAATAGCGACGGTCACCATGTCACTAGCCAATGGATCGAAAATAGAGATCACGCGGTTATTCAGGATCACGGTACAGCTGACAGGAAAGAGGAAACACAAGGTCATGCCATTCAAAGTAATGCCAACCATGCTGGATCCAGTTATACTAGGAAGGGATTTCTTTTAGCCGATGGAGACGCGCGTTCAGATCTTTACCGCATCATTGATGTTGCGCACCCCAGCGACGGAAGGAGAGGACCCCCAGCACCAACTCCCCTGACGTCAGGGTCACCGGGACACCGAGGGTCACGTCACCACAGAGCGCTCGAACGAGTCCCACATGCGCAAGACGACATAGGCAACACGGAGGCAGGCCCAGACGTATACCAAGATCGAGGGTACCAGAACCGGTTACCACACGGAGAGATGTAAGAACGGCCAATGAAAGTTCAGAACGAGATACCCCACATGGGTCATGGAGAATGGAAGCCGTCCACCAAATCGAGGCAGACACGAATAGTGAGATGGAAGAGACAGAGGACGTGAGTCCTGAGCAGGTCTCTTTAGCTCCACTGATCCAACACATCCTCGGTACCGAGCTGGCTAAATTTAACGGGATGACGGGAGTGACCCATATAGCTGAACACAGCATCACCTTGAAGCAAAATAAGGCGATGAAACAGCGGTACTACCGCTGCGATACTACACGAAAAACCCCGCAATACAGGAGATTATCTATGTTCAAGTGGAGGAATTACATTCGGCTAGCTCTACATTCCAGTGAGCGTTGGACAGCGTCATCGGTGCAGATATGTAACCATATACCTTTGCCTATTTTGATGACATCATTGTAATTGGAAACACCCCGGAGCAACATTTGAACAACTTAATGGAATAGGGATGGCATCCTGGTACCGGTGATTTGTACCAAATTTTTCGACCATCGCCCAGCCCAAGAGCAGTCTGCTGAAGAAAGGAAAACGTTGGATTTGGGGAAATGACCCGGAAAAAGCGTTTGTAAAATTGAAGAAAAGGAGTGCTTGGCGATTGTCTGGGCCATAAGAAAGATGAGATGCTACCTGGAAGGTTTCCGCTTTTAGATAATCACGGAGCACATGGCTTTGAGGTGGTTCAATTCTATTCAATCTCCAGGGTCGAGTACCACGATGGGCTCTAGAGTTCCAACAGTACCAGTTCGATATCAGATACAGGAAAGGTTGTCCCGACAACCCTTATAAGCGTTAAATCAGATGTGAATGGAATCCCCGGTAAGACGATGGTTGAACCAGATGATGGATAAAGTGAGTCGAGAACCCGAGAAGTATGCAGACTACGCCGTAGAAAGCGGTCAACTATACCGTAATTTCGGACATCGAGCCGACGACGACGACCAATTCCCTGAAAGTTATGTGTTGCCAATGAAAACCGAAGGAAGGTCTTGCAAGTATGCCACGATGTTCCCATGGCAGGACACTTAGGAGTGCGGAAGACAGTCAGTAAAGCGATGCATCGTTATTACTGGCCAGGTTTGCTACGTGATATTGCCAAGTATGTGAGAGGGTGCGCATTGTGCCAAAAATACAAGTTTCTACAGGTAAAACCAGCAAAAAAGATGCTCACGATACGGTCAGAAGAGGCGATAGATTTTATTGGTCCTTTTTAACGGTCAGAGCAAGGACATTCAATGCTGGTAGTATTTCACGACGCTTTCCCGAAATGGGTGGAATTGAGCCTCCTCCGCGAAGCTACCGCAGCTAACAAAAGGCATTTCGGCAGCATATTCCCGTCCGATTCGGAATCCCCAGGATAATTGTATGCGATAACGGCACGCAAATCACTAGCCGTGCATTCACATTGATGATGTCTTCCCTTGGAATTGAGCTGCAGCCTACCGCCCCGTACAGTCTACAAGGCAATCGCACCGACCGATCTAACCAAACCACCAAAACGATGATGGCACAATTTACTACAGAGGAACATCAGACGTAAGACCAGAGATTGACCGAGATTATGCTGGCCATAAATTTCAGTGTTGCGGATTCCACCGGCTATATACCAGCGTTCCTGATGCATGGAAATGAGCCCCGACCACTTGCTACATTGCACATTATTTAGTTATATTTTCTTCTTTTTTTTTCTTATTTCCATTACAGAATTGCCTTATCATTATAAAACCGTTTTCAAAAAATTTTTCGTGCATCCCAGGCTTTTTGGCATCCCTGTAAAGTCAGCTGATGCTACGCTTAATTGTGTGTGCTAAAAGATTGCTTAACACGTGTGCAAAGTTTGATAGTTTTTCGTTTACGAAATATTTCGTATAATTGTGGTTTAATAATGCAAAATACTAATCAAGGAGTGTAGAATGTAGATTAAAGTGGCAAAATTGTGTTAGTTGTTCTGTTGTTTTGTATTAAGCGATTTATTAAATCATGTTTATATTAGAACCTAACCTGAAAATAGTTGTGTTTCGTGTTTAAGCGCATAACTGCACAAATTTATAATATTTCAATAGATCTACAACAACTCGATATCCGTCGTGGCGAATTGTTGGAAGTGTGGCTGGGAGAAAGACGCGGTGCTAGCGCCATTTTTAATTGGCTGTGCGGAAAAATTGATAAACAAAATTTGTCTAAAAGCTCGGAAATTGAAATTAAAAAGAAAATACAGAATTTCGCTTCCCATGTCAAAAGTGCTGGCCAAAAGTAACAGAAATATTGAACGCTTTAAGAATGAAAATGCAAGCTGCCTGGCAATTGAAATATCATTTTTGACAAAAAAAAATTACACAAACAAGAGTGGACGACCTCTTGCAGCTTATGAGGAAGGACGATCTAGATTAAAAAGAAAATTGGCTTTAAAGTTTTTCTTCTTATTGATGCGTACAATGCGCAGTACGTTCAAGTGGTCCAAGCGACACCAGGACAAAGCCTGTTACGCGCGAACCCAAGCAGACAGCATGCAAAACGAAGTCGCGTGGACAACGGACGACAACTAAAATAATAATTAAGACTAACTACTAGATAGATAACTTAAAATAGTAGTTTTTAGAATAGATATAGAGAACTCTGATCCGATTACAGAATAAAGGCGGTTGTAGTCGGAACAGAGAACTCGAAAAGGTTCATGTAAAGAATAGTTGGAAGTACAGCGTGTTAAAGATAAAAGGACATAATTACGGGTTAGTCTACAAGGAACAGATAGATTGACCTGATTGAGTAAATTAGGACAGTCTAATTGTCCATTCAAAAGCTTGTGGATAAACAAAGTGCCCAGCATTAATCTACGATTAAGTAGGGAGGGAAGGTTAATTAAAAGAAGTCTTTTAGAATAAGAGGGCAAGTTAACATTTCGATCCCAGTTTAAACCACGAAGAGCAAAAATTAAAAACTGTTTTTGAACAGATTCAATTTTTACTTGGTGTGATCCATATTGTGGAGACCAAACACATGATCCATACTCCAAAATAGGGCGGACCAGTGAAATAAAAAGAGTTTTGGTTGTGTAAGGATCGTCAAATTCTTTCGACCATCGCTTAACAAAACCAAGAACACTTATGGCTTTATTGACAGTGATATTAATATGACGAGTAAAATTTAATTTGTGGTCCATGAGTACACCCAAATCATTAATCTCGTTCAAACGTTCAAGTGGGGTATTATTAAGATAATACACCACTAATTGAAAAGAGGATCTATAAAAATGACATGACGTTACATTTCGAAACATTGAGTTTTAATAAGTTAATTTCACACCAAGTTTGAAAGTTATTAAGATCGACTTGAAGCAGACGTGGAGAACTCAAGTCTTTAAAACTAATACAAAGTTTAACATCATCAGCGTACATAAGCACGCGAGTGTGTGTTACAACTGACGGAAGGTCATTAATGAAGAGCGTAAAAAGCAATGGTCCTAGATGGCTACCTTGTGGCACCCCCGAGGTCACATTGATGGTCTTTGAAAGATAAGTTTTAAATAAAACTTTTTGTGTACGGTTATTAAGATATTGAGAAATCCAATTAAGCAAAAGGGTTGGAATCCCAAGTTCGTTCAGCTTGAACAAAAGCAGTGTATGATTGACAGAATCAAAAGCCTTACTGAAGTCAGTATAAATGACATCAGTTTGCAATGCATTCCTGAATCCTTCGATCGCTAAGGAAGTAAACTCTAAAAGGTTAGTGGTAGTAGATCTACGTTTCATAAACCCATGTTGAGAAGATGAAAGAATAGAACTACAGAAATGTTGCAGTTGAGAAGTTATAATTTTCTCAAATGCCTTGGGAATAGCGGACAATTTGGAAATACCCCTGTAATTAGAAGCTACGGATTTATTACCCTTTTTATGCAAAGGAATAATAAAAGATTCTTTCCAAATGGTTGGAAAAGAGGAAGTTTCAACGGACAAAGTAAATAACTTAAGAATCGGGGAAATCAAAGTCTCAGCGCAAAACCTGAGTACACAACCAGGTATCCCATCAGGTCCTGGTGAGTACACGGGTTTCACTAAAGTAAGCACGCTGAGAAGCGAATCTTCATCGATCACAGGGTTAAAGACGCAATTAAACCTTTTCAACTGATAGGGATATGAAAAGTTAGCGCGATAATCTTTGGAGGAATAGGTTGTTTTGAAAAAATCAGCAAACATATCGGCAATGGCCTGATCTTCGTTAGCTTTATTATTTTCAAAACATAAATAGGACGGGTGCACTGCCACCTTTCGTTTGGCGTTAACGAAGTTATAAAATTGCTTAGGATCACGGGAAAACTGAAGTTTACAACGCCTAATGTAATCCTTATAGCATAGTGTATTAAGCACTGAAAAATTCGATCGAGCAACAGCATAAAGAGAGAAATCAGACGGTCGACCCGATTTTTTGAACTTTCTATAATATCTAGACTTTACATTTTTGAAATTAGTCAACTCACTTGTAAACCATGGCGACTTGTTAGATCAAAAAGCGAAAACATAGTATCATAGAAAAAACAAATGGCAGCATTCATATCATTACAGGAGTACAGATAAAACCAGTCTGCTGCAAGAATTAGCTCATTGAGCTTGAAAAAGTTAGTTTTACGAAAGCAACGGGTTCGAGACGTAGAACTGGTACCAGCATTTGATAACCGAAAAGGCAGTTAAGTCCAAAGTTGGATGGACACTGTCTTCGGAGACGACTAAGGGATCAATCCACGAAACAGTACTGTTATAAGAATCTAACATAAATATAAGATCTAGTGATCTCTCGTTTTTGTTACGCACAGGATTAACTTGGGCAAAGCAATGTGAGGAGGAGGGCATCAACAAGGAAGACTCACCTGATGGAAGCCACGAAATGTCAGGTAGATTAAAATCTCCCAGAACGATAAATATGTCTGCATCCGAAAGAAGTGAAGAGACAAAGCGAATAGCTTCTAAATAGCTAGCATATACCGTCATGTCAGAACTCGGCGGAATATACGAGCAAGTTAGGAATACAGAATATGATTTCAAACAAATTTTGACACTAACAAATTCAATGTCAAGAACAGCAGGTAGCAGAACTATTTCTGAAGGAAGAAATGAATTTACGGCAATCAAAACTCCACCACCACTTTTGGAGTTTCGATCGCATCTATAGGTTGAAAATATTGTGGGAAAAACAGAGGCATCAGAAATGTCAGGCCTTAACCACGTTTCTGTAAAGACCAAGATATGAAAGTCAAAAGATTGACTATCTGCTAAGATAGTCAATTAGCTTAGAAAGCTTAGATTTTAGTCCTCTATCATTCTGATAGGCCAGAATAAGGGACGAAATTAGTTTTTTGACCCGCCAGCTACTGACGAGCCAGAGAGTAGGGAAGGATTAGTTGTGTTAGGCAGACGAATCGGAGGCAGATTTTTCCTTTTCATAGCCGTTTACTCCTTTATAACTAAATATTCCGGCCAAAAATCTTTGTGACAAATTTGGTCAAAGACATTTGGTGGGACACTGATTTTAAATGACGAGATGTCACGGGTGTATGAAAACCTTAACTTTTCCACCGCAATGTTAGGCGCCACGACTTTTGCCCGGATATGGGCTATGGAATGGCTACAAGAGATCTCAATGCGCCAGTCGCAACCGCAGCAACAACATTTTGCACTGGAACTGCTGAGGCAGATGACGCTTTGAGAGCTCTTCGTGTTAAAATTTTATTGGGAATATCCCTGGGAGAGGATATTCGCCCGGACACATCGGAAACTACAACCGATATCGAGTCAGCTTGCGGGGCACTATTACCAGGGGAAATATCAATCGTCCCCGCAACTGCAGCTACTGCTAGACTCTTAAATGATATCGGTTACTGAGCATTTGGAGTTAATGGGTCAATCAAGACCCAAGAATCAAGAATCTTCTCATGAAGATTTAAAAGAGAGAATAATGCATGCTGCCGCTATGTCAGCAGAGAAGTCGGGAGATAAGCAAACGTTAAAAATATAAAGAGCAAAATTAAAATCAAAAGGTTTTACATCTGAAGATCAGTATTGCTCTCAGCTGATGAGGCATTATCTTTTATTATTGAGAATTCCTTCTCTAAGCAACAATATATCAACACTAGATTAATGGAAATAATAAAGAATTGCAACATTTAGCCAAGCTCTAACAAGGTAAAAGAAGCTTAAAAAAAAAGGCCTCTTGAAGTAAATGTATCAGAAACTGTTGCAGAAGTGCCGCTGCAGAACTTATTAGACCATACTGCTTCAAGAATAATTTTACACCAAAAGCCAGTTTTTGAACAATTTACTAATGTATCTAAAATAAAGCTATTAGTGAGTCATGGCTTTGATGGTTCAACCGGACAAAGTGTATATAAGCAATATAAAGCAATATAAAGCCTCGACCAGTATTTGTTTGTCACGACAATAAAAACCCTAAGCCACATTCCATTAAGTATTACAGGCCATAGTCTCATGAATATGCAAATAAAAAACTTGAAATCATGTTTATACGAGGAAGGACAAATTAATGTAGAAATTGCTTACGACTTACACAGGACTCTTATAGATGACAAAGTTCTTAATATATTAACCGGGACAGCATCAACCCAAACGTGTCTTATTTGCGGTGCTAGTCCGAAAGATTTCTTAAAGATAACGGATATTAACTGCGAAGTTTTTAAGCCAAAACCAAATTACTTTCCAGTTCGGAGTCCTCTACACGCATTGATTCGCTTATTAGAGTTCGAATTCAACATTTCATACAGAATTGGTATTCAGAAATGACGAATCTGCAATAGTTTAGACAAAAACGCAATGGTCACACGGAAAAAGCAAATAGAGGAAAAGCTATGGACAGATGTGGGATTAAATGTGAACAAACCGAGTCCGAACGGTTCTGGAAATTCCAATGATGGCAGCACGGCGCAAAGAGCATTTTTAAATGTTCCATTATTGGCCGCAATATTAGATATAGACGAAACACTATTGAAGAATTTTCAAACAATTGTAACGATCCTTAATCGTCCTGATGATTTTCTATGATGCTAGGAATAGCTCCTAGTCTTTCCTGTGATGCTAGGAATAACTCCTAGTCTTTGGTTTTCTGCTAGGAATAACTCCTAGACTTTATTTCTGGCGCTAGGAATAACTCCTAGTCTTTACTTTGATGCTAGGAATAACTCCTAGTCTTTGATTTTCTGCTTGTAATTACCTCTGCTTGGTCGTAGACTTCCATCAGAACTTAACTCGATAATCTCGCAGCCGCTAGTTTTGCTTGTTGATTTCACTTCACTTGGTGCTTCACTTGTTGACTTCACTTTCGGAATCTTCACTTGTTGACTTCGCCTTCAGAACTTTCACTCACGAACTAATTGCCCTTCTGGTCTCATCCAAGCGTATTTATAGGCATCTTGACCCAATCAGGTCACGTGGTGAACTCCTGACCCGTTAAGGGTGCTTTTCATTCGTTTTCGTTTTGTCTCGAAATCCATCGCTTATTGATTCGATCGGCTTTCTCTGCCGCTCATCCAGCATAGCTGGCTTGTTGCTATGCATGGGGAAATTCTTTCACTTTGTATGCGCCGCCTGTTATTTCCAGCCTCGTTTGCCAACGGCGTCTCCTTTTTGCTCTCTCCTGGTCTCGTACTGGCCCCACGATTTCCGCTGCCACCACCACTTTTACCCACCACGCATCTCTCTTTTCCATGATTAAGAGTAATTCACAATAATAAAATAATTCCTAACATAACATAAGAAAAAAATATCAATTAAATATATGAACATATAAATAAAAAAGTTAAATCGCTATGAAAATAAAAATATAAAGTATATAAAATTACATCGCTATGAAAATTTAAATATACAATATATATAAATAATTAATAATGCCCCCAAATTAACATTAATTAACCCCCCTCATGACTGTAATTATATATATTTAATTTGATTATATGATTTGATTTACTTATAGCAGCCACTTTTCAGTGGCTGTCTAACTGGCCTCTGATTCGCCGCTGATACACTCTCTCGGCCCTTACTCTTTTATTATGGGCCGATCATACACTCGTGTCGCCTCTCAACCCCCCCCTCACGGCTCAGCGACGCGAGCCGAATCTCTGCTCTCTGAGCGTAGCTTTTGGTTATGTTAGTGTGGTTATGTGTGTGTTACGTTACTGTGAGGGTGTGAGAAAATTTTATTTCAGCAATGCTTATGCATTGCCGCCCGCCCGCTTCAGCCTACAAGCTGTTCCGAGTTCTTACGCCTATGTGTGCGTGAGAATTCTTTTGCTTTTCGTTTTTGTGATATTTTTCGGCAATGCTCATGCATTGCCGCCTGCCCGCCAATTGCCTGCACATTCATCTGACGTCATCGTGACCAAAGTCCGATGACTTCTTTTGTATCTGTATGCATGTGTGTTTTATATTTTGCCCTTGTGTTGCTAGCGCTTGGCTTATGTTGACAACACATGCCATGCTGCTAGCTTTATATGTGACTGACGCCACTTGTGTTGCTTGCGCTTGATGTTGCTCCCGCCATGCTGCTAACACATAATATGTTGCTAACGCGTAAATGCATATTTTGTGGGGTGGGCATTACGTATTATGTACTTGTATCCAAATGTGAGGAAATAAATATTATGTAATTGTGAGGAAATAAATATTTCGTAATTGTGAGGAAATAAATATTATGTATTTTTATGTATTTGTGTGGTAAGATATATTCTGTATATCTTTCCTCACAAAATTTTAGTAGTTATTTCACGCGAGTTTTTGCCGCTAAATCAGCATTTAGAACTCACCAGCAGACCCCTGAAGGTCGGGCAAGCAGAATGAAGGAGATTTTTCATATATTCCGAGGCAATCTCCAAAATTCCTCAAGAGATCCAGGAAGATACTATAATTTGCAATGTAGGTGGTGGCGACCAACCCTCTAATCGTGGGTTTGGTGCTGGCGGCACAAGCTATCCAACGCAGCCAAAGCAGTTGCAGCAAAGCTGGCCCCCAAATTCGACGGACCCTTCCGATTAACGAAGTTCGTTTCGCCCAATATTGGCGAGTTGCCCACATCTTTCAACTGAAGCCCTACCACAGTCAAGACGACACGAAAGACGACGACGACGATCAGGAGGAAACCCCTAGAGACGAAGAGGATGCGTAAGCCTGCATGTATTAAGGTAAAATGTAGGATACATATAAGAAAATATTTGCTATGTAAAATAATTTAACCGAAAAATTTTTATCTGCACCAGGGGTAGGGGTAGGACTAGGTTAAGGACAGGAGAGGTAGATAGGAGGAACTAACGCAGATTCTATTTTTTTGAAGGGATGAGGTCATTATTATCCACGATAGTTCGAACGACCCGATCCCGTATCCCCCCAGGAAAAGGAGAGCTACAGGCGACAATTTAGCGGAATGGGATCCGCTCCTATACGCGAAATTTACACAACGCCGAGCGGAAGTGTCTACGTGCCCTTGGCTACACCGTCTGAGGACTCCACTTGTTCCCAGCGTTCCGGCCTGGATTACGACCCCTCGCCGCGGTCCCACTTATCCTAGGAGTGAGGAGGGGAGGTCGGCGGATTCTCCCCGATACTCGCGCTGATAATAGCCACGATACTCGCCTCGATATGAGTCGGAGCAAGAAGCCGAAGACCTTCCCCATCGACATATACATCGAGTATACCACGGAGAGAAAAATTTCGGATACCGGCTGGATGGCTGTGTGGTGTGCATGCGTACACACTCCACCACAGTTGTGATCGAAGTACCCGGAATGAGAGCCGAAGACCCCTATGTTGAGGAGCCCCATGACAGAGGTCTACACCTCCGACGACAGGTAGGAAGGGCCGAAACCCATCCGTCAACCGCCTCTGCAACCACACAAACTAAGCCCTCTACATCTCTTACGGTCGCTGTGGCTACCCAAACCGGGTGCCCAGCCGTCTTTGAACCCAACGACGACCTAAAAAAACGGAGGGCCGCTATTCCAGCGGCGTTTCCCCGAGGCCGAATCTTCACCGAAGGTAGAGAAGCCCCTCTCTGAGTGGGAAGAGGACGTTCTGGACAGCGTCATGGGTCCGGATAACGGCCACGGTTGGGTTGATGAGTTGACTCGTCTTTTTGACATAGATGCGAAGCCATTATCCTCGAAGCCCGCCGGACAAGTCCCCGGATCACTCGTGAGTCCAAACCCGGAACGGCCAGAACGATATGTAGACGTGCCCCTGACCTAGGTAGTTCCACCAGAGCTCCAACAGATGCCAGAGCGTGATCTGGCATGGATTAAACAACGTGGCCCAAAAAAAACAAGCGCGCACATTACAACTACACCACGGCCCTGGCGAGCTACGGGATGCGAAGTAACTCCGCATCCCCACAATTGGTTGCTTGCCAGATACGCATGATCATTGTTTTTGTTTTCTTTTAGGTATATCCCCACCATTATTATTATAGCTATTAAATTATATGCCAATAAAGGCAATCATAACCACTAGGTTATAGCCATTAGATTATTCGCCACTGAAGGCAACCGTTGATTTGAAAAATTACGAGCGTTATTATTATAATTGGGTCAATTCAAGACTGGTGGGCGATATCAATAATTTTTAGGGTTGTACTTTTTTCAGGAATCGAATCAATTTGAGACGTGAACTTGCCGTACTCGATCTGGACCATTAATTAGGTCACATTAGAACGATTAACCAGTAATATATCAATAATGAGTCGATAGGAAAAGCTCAAATAGGAGAAAGGAGTGTGACCAAAGCGCAAGCGTGGCATCACTTTGGTGAACTCTGACAGTGGACGGACGTGTGTGCGGGTAAAAATCGAAAAATAGAGAAACGTGCGAAAAGTGAAAAAAAAGTTTAAAGACAAGTGAAAAGATACCAAGTTAAGTGAAAAAGAAAAACGTTTAGTGACAGGGAAACGTGCAACGAGAAGCAACAAACAAAAAAAGGGAAGGCGAAATAAATACCCGTGAACAATTCCGAGAAAAGAAAACTTTGCAGAAAAAAAAGGAAAGGAAATAGTTTTTAAAAAGCAAGTGCCGGACTACAACAAAAAACAATGGCAAATTCAGAGTAAGCATTGGGGACATTGTTTGTGGGATAAACCTGGTGCAGTCCGGTCGCCATTTTGTGTATTGTACTATATTCTGTAGAGCATTTCACACTCATTCGTAAACATACATACAAACGTATGAAGCAACCACATAAATATATAAACAAAATTAGAGCACTCGAAACTCGATCAACTAATGCAATGTTGACCGACAGAGGCAAATGTAAAATGCTGAACATGCATTTTACAGTGTGATTGCAACATACATACAGTAACACTCATAATAGCTGACTAAGACTTTTTGTACCTAAGCTTAAGCCAAATTCAGTATTGAAGAAAAATAATAGAAACAGAATAAAATGGGACTTAACCAAGAGCGGAAGCTCTAAATAAATTCGTTTATAATTTCTCTCATGTTTTTTTAAAATCATGTAACAGCAGTGAAAAAAAAAAACAATTATAACAGAGGAAAAACATTTATAAATGGTCAATGAAAAAAAAAACAACCTAAGCAAAGACCAAAAAAAAAAAAAATTTTTTTCCCCCAATCCCGCAAGCAGTGGTATAATCGCAAATGGTCAAACAAGCAAAATTAAGTAAAGACCAAAAAACGGAAACAAACACCGTGAACAGCGAGGAAAACGATTCTGCTCCTGTCGAGCAAAGGGATCCACCTTCCCTCCAGGAGTACCTGGAGGTGTATCCAACCGCGGGACCACGTCCTCTAACAATAGAGGAGTACAAAGCAAGACGGCAGCCCAAGATAAAACAAAGAAGGATGAGAGGCGGCCGCATCACCAAAGCATTGAGGGAAAGAAGACTCATACTGGACATGCTGAAGACAAACCTATCGGAAAATGACCGACAAGGCTACAAAGAGCGTCTAAGTGAAGCAGAAAAACAACTTTGCCCTGGTGCGAAGCAACGTAAGCAGGCTGCTTAAATGCTAAGCCTAGTTTACTATAGAATTAATAAATATTATCTATAAGGCAAACGCTGCGCGAAAGCGCTGTTTGCAAAATTACTAACAAAAGAAATAATAGGCTTTATACTAACACATGTGGTTGGAGTATAGTATGTAAATATTAATGAAATGTATACCTGAATTGTGAGCCAACCACATGACTCTAACCTTATTTCCATGTCACACACAAAAAAAAAAATTTTTTTCTTTCTCGCATTAGCAAGCAAAATTTAAAAAAATATATATACAAAAATTTTTAATTTCAACTAAATGGAATAAATTTTCCTTTTTACATGCAAAAAAAAAAATTATCATCTTTCGAATTTTTCCTAAACTCATTTACTATTTCTTATATATATGTATGTATTAGAGCTGGGAAAACCATCGATGGCACCATCGATATTATCGATGGAACCGATGGTGTGCGATGTATCGATGGAAATTTTCCGATGTCGATATATCGAATTTCTTTTTGGTGCGAACACGTGTGTAAGTAAATTGCAATATTTAGAAGGATTTGGTTATCATTCATTTTTCTGCCTTTCTTTTTCCGAACTATTGCATTTACATACAGGTCTACTTACTTTTATTCTATTAGAGTACCTTTTTAACCCTGGCAGTTCCTCTTGTAAAATGGACAAGCTTTTGATCTCATCTCGTAAGCATTTTAAAAAGAAACAATTACAGGACAATTTTTAAGAATTTTATTTTTTTTTTAGAAAAAGATAATGATACCTCTCCAACATCTTCAAATGAACCATCTTGTTCAAAATCTGAACCGGAGCCTAAGCGCAAAAAGTGTGTTTCCGCAGTGTGGACACATTTTGACAGATCGCAAACCAAACAACTTGCAAAATGTCATTATTGTGGCAAAGAATAAGTATAAGACAAGCGGGAACACTTCCAACTTGTTAGAGCACTTAAAACGGGCCCACCCTCTTGCCCAGCAAGTTAATAACGAAAATACGTCTTCTCAGTTAGAGCGATATTTAACACGGACAGACGTTTACGGTCCAACATCTTCCAAAAAGGAAGATGCAACCATTTAGCGTTGTCGAAGATTTTGGATTTAGAAACTTTATGAGGGTGGTGGATCCTAGATACGTCGTGCCATGTCGAAAAACTCTGCGGGACACGCATATTAAAAATATGAACGAGAGTATGACAGAGAAATTGAAGGGCATTCTTGACTCCGTTGACTCGTGCGCTATCACAACAGATGCATGGACATCTCGTGCAAATGTTAGCTATCTAACTGTAACGTGTCACTTTATTTCAAATTTTGAGCTTAAGACGGCAGTGCTATCTACAAAGCCACTAATGGATGAGACAAACTATTCAAGTCTAAATATTGCCAACACATTGCGTGAAATATGCGATGAGTGGAAAGTGTTCGACAAACTGCACACCATTGTGACCGACAACGCAGCATCTATGATTAAAGCGTGTAAATTATTAAAAAAGAAACACTTGCCGTGTTTTGCCCACACTCTTAATCTTGTTGTATAGGATGCTTTAAATCTAGAAAATGTGCAAAACATTTTAAAAAACACCAAAAGAATAGTATCCTACTATAAGAGTAGCTTTGTTGCTTATGCAAAGTTCAAAGATGCCCAAGGCACCGAAAATCCTTGCTCTCTATTGCAAGAGGTCCCTACTCGCTGGAACAGCGCATTAGAAATGATTCGAAGAGTGTTGCGGACAAGAGAGCCCCTAACTAGCACCCATTTAAAATGCCATAATGCTCCGATTCCACTGTCAGAGGATCAATTTCGGATTTTGAAGGACTTGTGCTCGCTTTTGGAGCCGTTCGAAAAAGCCACAAAACATGCGTCTGCTGTAAAGGGCGTTACAATTTCTTTAATTGTTCCTGCGATATTCGCCTTATCGCAAAGTTTGGAAGAGCTCCGTGAGCAGATGTTAACACCTGTAGGGAGCCAAACTTGCGAATTTTTACTGAGCAACGTAAAAAAAAGGCTATTCTCGTATGAGAATAGATCGGCACCACGCTTTCAAAAAGGAGGGTTTTCAAAACCCATCAAATGCCCAGCAGGCCATGTTGATGTTGAAGGGAGAGGTTAATAATATAATACAGGATGTGAGATCTAAAGATTCCACAGAGGAACTGCCAAGGAATGAGGAGACTCCATTTTTATTTAAGTGCATGGAAGGAAAAATAAAAGAAAAAAACAAAAGTTCACGGGCGGACGCAATTATTACCATTCGCCAATATTTGGAGCAGCGCAATGCTCTTCATGACAGCGATCCGCTCCAATATTGGCAGGTAAGTTAAGTGTAGTTTTTTTTACCAACTTTCATAATTGTACTTTCTACAATGCAGAATAACAAGGAATATTTATTTGCACTTGGACAATGTGCAATAAAATTCTCGTGTGTACCAGCAAGCTGAGCTGAATCAGAGCGCACATTTAGTAAGGCAGGAGCTATTGTGACGAAACGGAGAGCTTGTTTAAAACCAAAACAAGTGAACACATTAGTTTTTATTAACAAAAATCAATGGCTACTTTAAAATATCTGTGATATTGGAACGAATTGACTTTTTTTATATAAGAAACTCCTATTAGCATTAAGTTCGGAAATTACCATTTTGGTTTCTAGTATTTTAAGAGTATTAGCTATCCGCTGCATAGTACAGTAAGAACCTCTCATTAGCATTAAGTTCGGAAATCGCCTTTTGTTTTATAGTATTTAAAGAGTTTTTGTTTTCGTTTTTTTTTTTTTTTACTTAAGGCGAGAAGTCACCCTTTTTTTATCTTAAAGATTAACTTTTTTTTGTTTTTATATTTAAGAATTAATTTATAAAGGGCTAACTTTTAATAGTAAAATTATAAGCTAGATTATTCGTATGGATGATTATAGACAAGGTCATGAGTTCTGATAATTTTAGTTGACCATTTTTGAATATTTGAAACTTTGTAATATTGAAAAACGACACCAAAATATGTATGTTGAATAACTCGTTTAAATTTTCGATGGAACCATCGATAATATCGATGGAAAAAATATCGAGTGGAGCAACCATCGATGGATTCCCAGCTCTAGTATGTATATATAAAAAAAAAAAAAATAAAAAAAAACCCACTCAAAATAACAGAAGTACCGTTTTTATGAAAACATTTTGTTACCAGCTAGGTAATAAATTAGGTACATTAGATCGATAGGAATTATTTTTCAAAATGGGTTGGTTTGGTGAAGAAAACCAAGCTAAAGGTTATTCCGCCAATGTGGTCAATAATGTCAAAATAGTTGACCACACAGACCAATTATTTTCGATTTGGATTCTCTTGCTTATACTAACAATTGTAACAATTTGTCAATTTCTATTGACCATCTATATCAAGCATAATAAGCTTATTAAAAATCGTTACACAAGGAGAGCAAACAATGCAAATGTACTAGAAACACTATAAGCACGATGGATCCAAGAAGAATCGATCAGGTATATGCGGAGCATCTAAACTTCAGATTGCAAGCTATACAAGTGTTGCGAAATTTCACGGATTATATATCCGTCTATGAGTTTGAAAGCATTTATATAGAAACGTATGGCTTTAATTTTAGCCCACTAATACAATGTAGCAAGCAAGAGAAAGGAATTATTCTAGAAACCTTACCATACGTGCATAATTATAATTTCGTTCAATAAATAAAAAAAAAAAAATTCCACTATTTGTTATACACATTAAATTATGAAATGGGGCGTGTTAGCGCGACAAATAGATGAAATTCGGCAAATTTTTGAAAAATCCTATAAATGTATAAATAAAGATACTAAAAGTTGAATCGCTAACACACCACACTATAATTATTGTAAGCGAATATAACAATATAGTGAAGATAATAAACAAGTTTGAAAATAGACTAACTGCAGCTCACAGGAACAGATGTCTTAAAGTGATAAGATCACTAAACACAAGATTAATAAATCTGTGTCATAGGAGGAATATCAAAATAAAAGTGCCCTTAGAGTTAGACAAATTGGCTAGTTTCAATCCTAACCAATTAGAAAATCTAGATGAGTCGAAATAATCTGACTCCGATTTAGAAGTAGATAGTGATATAGAATCGTTAGATGACACAGTTGAATATAAAGTTCACAATAGACCTCAAACAACCATGACACAAACAATGGCAGATTTCATGAAGTTAGCGTCACCGCTAATACCAAATTATGATGGAAGCCCAGACGATTTACGAAGTTTCTTAGACGCATTGATCCTTGTGGATTCAATAAAAGGCGAATTCGAAACAACAGCCGTAAATATAATAAAAACAAGATTAAAAGGCCACGCTAGAAATCTAATAAGTACTGAAAGGAGTCTGTGGAGGCCATTAAAGCCAAAATGCTCAATTTGCAGCAGAAAAATAAAACAGCGAGCCAATACACCCGTGAGGTGGAAATCCTCACTAAAGCCCTACAAGGAGCTTATATTAGTGAAGGGGTAAACCAAGAATTGGCCGACAAATATAGCATGACTTCGGCCATAAAGGTCATAACACAAAACTGTGCTATAGAACAAGTAAAAACAATAATACAGACCGGCACATTTAACAACATGAATGATGTTGTTGAAAAAATTGTAAATGCATGTACAGATGCACCCGGTCGATCAAATAGCGTCCTATTTTATAGGAACCGGCAAGTAAATTATAATCGCGGCGGTGGAAACCAATTCCGTGGCAATAACAATGGCAGAGGCCGGGGCAGTTGCAATAATCGCGGTGGCAATAACCGTGGTAACACCCGAGGTAGGAATAACTACTACCGAAACAACGGCCAGCAAAATAATAACAATAGAAATCATGTCCGAGTTACACAAAGTAACCCGGAAAACGAACAAAACCCTTAAGATGTTCGAATGCGTATGTTCACACAATCAATCTCAATTACAATATATACGTACAACTAAAAAATGAGGAAACAAAAATAAACCTCACATTTTTGCTAGATACTGGTGCAGATATCTCAATATTGAAACAAAATTCAGATAAAATCCAGAGTATCGACTATTCAATAAAAACAAAAATTGGCGGAATTGGTGAAGGAACAATTAGTTCTAAAGGACTAGCTTTTGTAGAACTTACTACTGGCAGGTATGTAATACCTCACAACTACCACTTAGTCCAACAAGAGTTCCCCATACCATGTGATGGAATAATAGGTATGGATTTTTTTAAAAAATTCAATTGTCAGTTAAACTTTCAAAACGATGTAGATTCTCTTACATTGAGACCCAATAATCTTCATTTTCCAATTAGAATTCCAATAGTACACACTATTGAAAAAAACACAACAGTATTACCATCACGTTCCGAAGTTGTCCGACAAATAAAGCTTAGTACTAAACACAAACAAGTATTTATACCATGTCAAAAAATAGAAGAAGGAGTCATAATAGCTAGTACAACTTCGGATTCCGAAAATACCTTCATAAGAGTCCTTAACATGACCAATTCTAACAAAGTCTTAAATCTTGACAAAGTCCGATTTGATACCATAGAAAACTATGATATCGTACACAACTCTCAAAATAAAAGAGATAATGAAGTACTTAAAAAATTAAAAAAGAATTGCCCACCACTCTTTAAAAACGCACTCTTAGAATTATGCACCAGATACACTGATATATTTGGTTTGGATTACGAACCAATTTCAACCAACACCTTCTATAATCAAAAATTAAGATTGAAAATTGATGAACCGACGTATATTGAGAACTATGCACCAGATACACTGATATATTTGGTTTGGATTACGAACCAATTTCAACCAACACCTTCTATAATCAAAAATTAAGATTGAAAATTGATGAACCGACGTATATTGAGAACTATAGAATTCCACAAAGCCACCATGCTGAAATAGCAAAGCAGGTAGATAAATTGATCAAAGACAAAATAGTAGAGCCCGCCGTTTCAGAATATAATAGTCCTCTTTTATTGGTACCGAAAAAACCCTTACCGGGTTCAGAAGAAAAGAGATGGCGTTTAGTAATAGATTATCGCCAAGTTAATAAGAAATTGTTAGCTGATAAATTTCCACTTCCGAGAATAGATGATATTCTTGACCAATTGGGTAGAGCAAAATATTTCTCCTGTCTAGATCTTATGTCTGGATTTCACCAAATAGAACTTGAAGAAAATTCAAGAAACATAACGTCTTTTTCTACGAGCAATGGCTCTTATCGTTTCACGCGATTACCATATGGATTGAAAGTAGTGCCTAATTCTTTCCAAAGAATGATGACAATTGCATTTTCTGGTCTTGAACCATCCCAGGCATTCTTATACATGGATTACCTAATTGTCATCGGGTGTTCGGAAAAACACATGATCAAGAATCTTACACAGGTTTTTGATTTATGTCGAAAAAACAATCTCAAGTTACACCCTGATAAATGTTTACTTTTTATGCACGAAGTAACTTTTCTGGGTCATAAAGGAATTTTACCGGATGACAAGAAATATGATGTCATTAAAAAATATCCAGTCCCAACGGACGCAGACAGCGTGAGAAGATTTGTTGCATTTTATAAAAAATTTTTCCAATTATTCAAGACATATAACTAGACTATGCAAAAAGAATGTTCAATTCGAATGGACAAAAGATTGTCAAAAAGCATTCGAATACCTCAAAGAACAATTAGTCAAACCGACTCTATTGCAATACCCAGATTTCAGCAAAGAATTTTGCATAATAACAGATGCAAGCAAGCAAGCATGCGGAGCAGTCCTAACGCAGAACTATGATGGACTTCAACTCCCAGTTACCTATGCATCTCGTGCTTTTACAAAAGGCGAAACCAATAAAAGCACCACAGAACAAGAGTTAGCAGCAATTCACTGGGCTATCAATCATTTTCGACCATATATATATGGTAGGCACTTTACTGTCAAAACTGATCACAGACCATTAACATATTTATTTTCGATGGTCAATCCAAGTTCAAAATTAACTCGCATGAGGCTTGATTTAAAAGAATATGCGAGTTAAAAGACTTACAATCAAAAGTCCTGAAAGTCACTACAAGGCAACAAAGTAGACAGAAAAATCTCTGCGCAGAGAATAAAACGATATTACTGCCAAGGCAAAATA
Source organism: Drosophila austrosaltans (assembly GCA_035045865.1). Taxonomy (NCBI): domain Eukaryota; kingdom Metazoa; phylum Arthropoda; class Insecta; order Diptera; family Drosophilidae; genus Drosophila; species Drosophila austrosaltans. Next base: position 3,027,362 of record JAWNOQ010000073.1, on the reverse strand, counting down.
AAGATGTTTCTAAGCCCAACATACATGAAGTCATAATAAATGACGAAGTACGCAAAGTAGTGACCTTTCGATTAACTGAATCAAAATGTTTACTAAAACATGGAAATAAAGTGATCGCAAGAATTGATGTTAGCAACATGTATACCAATGGAATACTTGGCTTAGGTCAGTTTGGGTATGGGCGCTCTTCTTTTGGGGGGAGGACATCAGATCCGTTTACTGATATTTTTTCTCCGTATGCGGGGCTGGTGCTGCCATTACAGTAACGTTGCCGCTCTCGTGGTCTTCTTATTCCATTCCATTTCCATTTTTTCTCCGTCATTTTTTATAATTTTTAACCTTGGCGTGAGTGCTATTTTTACTATTTTCATATTGGATCCTTATTCTTAAAGTCTACTATACTTGTTGGTGTAAATGCATGCTTAAAATACAAACTATGAATTTCTCACAGTAAAGACCAATGCAGGCTTTGCTTAGAATAGAATTAACCCCTACATATTTTCATATACACTGTACTCACACCATATTTTTATACAACACAAAATTGTCCCCCACATTATGTTCACACACACAATCACATTTACACCATGAATAAGACCCCCAAATGTATATACATGTGACCCCTAGATCCTAGAATCGTGTATATAAACTCGACCTTTTTCTTAATAAAATCAGTATTCAAGCAACTCTTGTCTATTCACTACTCTGCAATCAACGGGTGAGCATCGCTGTGTCTTTGGCCCCCATTTGAATGATCTCTCCGAAGTCCACCCAATTTCAAGTGTTGGTTGCGACAGCCCTATGTCACTTGTTTATGTTCTAGAGGCAAAAATTTTTATAAATAATAAAATTATAAAATTCAATAACATTTTGGTGACCCCGACTTTGGCGTTCCCAATATAAACAAATAAAACATTTTGGTGTAACAGTCAAAGTGTGAGAATTTTGTCAACTCAGACTAATTTTCTCAATAACTAGCAACAATCCGGGGTCCCGACATTTACGAAGCAATTGATTAACGTGGATATCATTGCATTTGTGTATATCGTTTATGTCAACTTGACGACGGTCACTTTGTCACCTAGTCAATTTGGCGACTAGAATCGCAGCGGGTCAACTTGGCGACTATTAGTGTACAACAAGTCAACTTGGCGACCATAAAATCTTCTGTTTGTCGGACAACTGAAATTATCAGCACTTTGTCGACTAGTCAATTTGTGGATTAGAACGACAGCAGAGTATAATCGGATACTCCAAATTTGGATTTCTGCAACGTGGGACAAGGCGTACCCAATCAATTGAATCATCTGGAAAACACGGAGACCAAGCAGTCGAAGGGTTCTACGATTCATTATATACATTTATATTAAATAAAATAAAAAACAAAAAAAAAATTTTTTAAAACTTTATACTTGTTGCTAAATTTAACTTTATTTACTAGTACTTTGATCACTAATTGGTGCGAGTCGGAGCGTACCTTGTCAATTGACTAAAAAATATACTTCCAACGGATCAAAGTAGGGAAAGGTGGGATATTTTGGGCCACGGGGAAACGTGAGCCAGCGCCATTTTTTTTTCCCAATGAATTATGACAGGTGCGAATGACTGTTAACGACTCGTCTTATGATACCCTATAATTTTCATAATGAACAAGTGTGGGCACCGGCATTGGTACTTTGTTTTATTAACAAATAGAAATTGGATGCTCTCGATGTATAATTTACACTCCGTGAATGTCCTTATATTTTTTTTATTCCTGTGAATCGACGGAGGTTACTATGTTTTTAATATTCGTGTGTATATTAGCTTTCAAAATTATAACGGGATTTTGCATGTATTTGTTATTGTTGTTGTTTTTTGCAGCCATTTTCTAAAAATGAGGGTTCGGGGAATTGTGAACCTTTTTTCTTGGGGAATTATGTGCCACTTGTTTCTTGACATTAAACGAAATTTTTTAATGTGTTGAATGCTTGTGTATGGAAAACTTGCCGAAAAAAATGAATCGGGGAAATACCATGCACTGCAACGTCTGCTATAGTGCAGTGCACTTCAAATGTGCCAGAATAACTGAAAGTTATTGGTCTTGCATAAATTGCATTTCAGGCTGACGTGTGTAATTTTTTTTACTACAACAACTAATTTCTTAATTATTATTTGTATTTTAGTGAAATAAATAAAATTATACTAACAAAAATCGTTGATTTTATTCAATTTTAAAAGTGGCTCACAATACCCCGAGAATTTTGAAAATCACGAAAAAAGGTATTTTTGAAAATTGCTTTAGAATCACCTAATTTTCAAACATTTCATTAAACTGTTGTGACCAAATGAAAGCTAAATCTTTATACTACAACACCCAGCACTCAAATTTGAAGTAAAGTTTAAATAGTTGCTCAAAATACCCCACCTTCCCCTACATAAAGTAAAATGGATAAAATATACGAACAACAGTTTGAGCGAGGTGAAGAGATTCACAATGTCATCAGAAATTTCAAAAAGGACTCTGCCTCAAGAAAGTCAAAAGTTCTCTATTATGATAATAAAATTGAGACGATTGAGGATCTTTGGAATAAATTTGACAAAGCCCACACTGATTTATTGGAATCGTTGGGATACGAGCCATCCGGTCACGATTACTTCAAAAAGGAATATTATTCAAAATTAAAAGAAATAACAGAAGAAGTAATAAAGGACTGGAAACTACAAAGGGCAAAAATCGAAAAAAGCAAATTGGCCCATCAAAAAGATGAAGATCGCATTAACATTCAACCATTGATCAGAAAGCAAGGCGCTATGCTAGCAACACTTTCCAGGACATTAAAGCAAATAATTCCTGAAGAAAAAATGAACTACAAAACAGTTATAGAAAACAATTTCATGACATTTTTAAGAAAATGGTTCATGAATCAAACATACCCGTTGTACAAAAGATGTGGTATTTAAAAGCAAATCTATCAGGGGATGCCGAAAGATTAATTAGGCACCTTGAATTAACAGAAGTCAATTATGACACTGCATGGAAAATTTTGCAAGAACGATTTAACAATAAACGGGTCTTGGTAACAGCAGTGTTCGAAAAATTATTTGATCATCCAAACATTGGAAACGACGCCCTGTCAATAAAGAATCTTCATGATAATATTCATGAATCATTGCAAGCCTTAAAGAATATAGGCATTGACACAGAAACTTGGGATTCTATTATTATTTTCCATATGACAAAAAAATTAGATAGACTTACCCACACTCTATATGAGCAATCCCTTTCCGATACAAGGGAATTGCAGAAGACCAAAGAATTCCTTGCATTTTTGGAACAACGTTTCCTTGCCCTAGAGGCGATTGGTACCAAGCAGTCGAGGGAAAGGCAAAAAATATGTGCATCAGCGTCTGGCTCAAACTCATCTACATGTCCGTTCTGCAGTAAGTTAAATCACAAACTGTTTCAGTGTGATAAATTCAAAACTAAATCTGCAGCAGAACGGTTAAACTGGGTACAGAGACAGAGAATGTGTGTCAATTGTTTTAAAACCGACCACATGTCGAAGGCTTGTAGCTGGAAGGGATGTTTGACATGCGAAAAAAAACATAATACATTGTTACATTTGGGAAATAACAACTTGAAACCAAATGTAACAACAACGGCCTCAGCTGCGTCCACATATGGAAGTAATAAAAATTATACCCTACTAGCGACAGCCAGGGTAATTGTTAAAGGAACCAATGTGCGAGAAGGAGAATTTCGTGCGCTCTTAGACAGTGGCTCCCAAGTCAATCTAATCTCAGAAAGACTAGTAAAACAATTATCTTTAAAAATAGAAAAGGCATCGCTAATAATTGAAGGAGTAGGAGGACAACCACAACTCAGCAGATCAAGAGTAAATGTACTTGTGAAATCAAAATACAGCGATTTCAGTACAAGAGGGGAAGCCTTTGTTTTACCGCACATTGTCGCAGACCAACCGACAGAAGAATTATAAAATAAATAGCGGATCCCAACTTCAACAAAACTAGTTAAATTGATCTATTACTAGGAGCAGATCACCATTTTTCAATTTTACTACCTGGACAAGTAAAACAAAATAAGTGTCCAACTCTTCAAAATACAGAATTTGGGGGGCAGAATATGTAAAGTTCATGAAAGAATATAAACAGCTTGGATACATGTAAGAAGTGTTGCCAGAAAGAATACCAAGGCAGCATTATTTCATACCTCATTGTGTTCTTAAACCTGATAGTACCACAACTAAATTAAGGGTGGTATTTCATGCTTCATGTAAGACATCTTCAGGAAAATCTTTGAATGATATCTTGTACCCAGGACCAGTGGTACAAAGTCAACTATTAAATACACATAAATAAGTTTTCACTGCGGACATAGAGAAAATGCACTGGCAGGTATTGGTTAATCCAGATGATCAATTCAACCAAATGATTCTCTAGAGAAACAGCCCAAATTAGTATTTGGCAACTAAAAACAAGGAAAAGTGGGCCTTCATTGAAAAATGATTTTTATGTGGATTGCCTTTCAGGAGCAGACAGCTTGGCAGAAGCACTGCAAATAAAGCAAGAGCTGGTTAAAATCCTTAAACCAGCAGGATTCAATTTGAGAAAATGGTGTTCAAACAATGCACAGCTATTAGAGAGCATTCCGCAGGACGACATATGCAACAGCATTAATTTAGGTGATGCACTGTAACAGTTAAGTGTGAAAACTTTAGGCATAATTTGAATGCCTAAAGAAGACACGCTCTGCGGAAAGGCCCAGCTACATAATCGAGGGATAACAAGACGCGTTCTATTATCTGAAATTGGACAAATATTTAACCCTTTCGGACTATTTGCACCTGTTGTAGTTCGTGCTATAATCTTGCTGAACATATTGCATCCGAAAAATTTGAGATGGATGCCAATTTACCTGCTAACTTGGAGAAACAGTGGGAATTGTATCGTGCGGATCTGCAAGAACTAAATGAAATGCAAATGCCCAGGCACATATATGATGGAAAGGTGCCATCCACACGCCAGATCCACACCTTCGTAGATGCATCAGAAAAGGCGTCTGGAGCTGCTGTATACATTCGGGCCACATACAAAAATGCTCAGATCACCGTGCGTTTACTGTGTGCAAAGTCACGAGTAGCTCCGCTAGAAAAACAATCATTGCCACGTCTTGAGTTATGTGCAGCAGTGCTTGGAGCAGAATTCACGGACAGAGTTCGACACGATCTCCGGATGGAAGCGGAAAATGTTGAAGCTTTCTTATGGTCAGATTCAACAATTGCACTGTCATGGATTAATTCTCGGGCATCTCAGTTCCATACATTTGTGACCAACAGGCTTACAAAAGTACATGCTGTTTCCAAACCAACAAAATGGAGGCATGTATCATCAGCTCTAAATGCTGCAGATGTCCTATCAAGAGGAATATCGGCATCTCAGCTAACATCAAACAATTTATGGTTATATGGACCATTATACCTACATGGGCCACAATCTCGCTGGCCAGCTCCATTCAAAGCATCAGAACATGTGACTGATACTTCAGAGCGGAAAACCAAAGTATTCAGTATGCCAATGACGAGTAGCATTCCTGCTTCTGGAAGGGATAATGGGTGGATTTATAACATAAACCACAAAAACTCGGTATATCGTATGCAAAGAATTATTGCATACGTATTACGGTTCTGCAAAGCACAAAACAGAAGGAAGACTGTTCAACTGGAATTGGATGAGTTGGAACAAGTTCGAATAATTATAATCAAACAAATTCAGGAAGGTGAATTTGAGTATGAGCTTCGTCATCTCAGAAATCGTCCAGAGCAACCTATGGGCAAGAAGAGTAATTTATCATCATTACCTTTGGTGCTAGATTTGCTGTAGCTGACTGGACAATCATTGCGTATTATAATTTGGATCCTTATTGGGACGATATGAACACATTTTCTTTCGGAATAAAAAAGATTGGGGAAATGTGTTCCCGATTAAAACCAAGTCAAGCCTGTTCTGCAATGTACAAACATTTCCAACATGTGGAAGAGGAACTGAGAATGGAAAACGATCTCTTGCACATTGGACGAAATCGTAGAGCACCATTTGATTTTATTGGTAACATTGCCAGGAGTCTATATGGAGTACTGGACTCGGAATATGCAAAAGAAATGTCCAATACTATTGAAAAGGTGAAAACAAATGAGGAATACTTGGTAACACTCTTAAATAATCAAACATCTATACTTGATTCAACAATCAACATCTTCAAGCGTGATGAGGCGATTATTGAGAAGCGATTGAATTTGATGGAGCAGCAACTACTCGATATATCTCAAGTACATTGTGATTCTGTCAAGACTTTTCAATGGTATCTCACGATAACAACACAACTTTCGGTGATTGCTTCAAATTTGCAACGAGTACAATCAGAGATTGCCCATGTACTCACTGACGTTCATCATGACCAAATTAGCCCGTTGTTACTCTCGCCTAAACAACTTGAACAACACTTAAAGCTGTTAAAAAATTATCTTCCACCAGGACACATACTTCCAGCCACAGATGATGATGTTCTGGAATTATATAAAAAGATGAAGGCAGAAGGGAACATTGTGAAGAAGCGCGTAATATTCAAAGTAACGCTACCACAATCTAGTTCCTATACCAGCAATCAGCAATAAAGGAATTATGACGATGGATATTCAAATTCCCATGATAGCGGTCAATAAGCACAGAGATCAGTTTCTTGGATTAACAGCAACTGAATTAAAACAATGCCATCAAGTCACAAATGAAGAATTCATATGTCAAAATAAACAATCTGTGTTCTCAATCAACAGTAATTGTGAATTCCAGTTGTTCAACAACAAAACTTCAAATATATGTCAAATCAAATACACAAGCAAGACTTTCGTCTGGTTCAATATGTACTACAAGAACCATTGGATTTTTGCTACAATGTCGCCAATGGAGTTATCTGCAGTCTGCGATGACAACAGTTTAAGCATCACCATAAGTCAAGGAGGATTATTAACACTTGATCCAAGTTGTACTTTGCGGAATCCATTAATACGTGTAACTGGACATCGTATTACAACCACCGGCACAATGAATATGTCATATGACCGGTTTGGGAATTTCTCCACTATGATGATGAACTCAACTAATGAAACGGCTTCAACCAATGTTCAGCTAAGCTACAATGAACTTGACAAACTCAGTAGTCAAAGTTACCATATGACCTAAAATCTAGTCAAGGGCCTATTCAATATCATAACATTGCTTCATACATAGCGCTAACAATATTCATAACATTAGTGCTGCTATATGTTATCAAAAATCGGTGTACCAACGGAAGACAAGAAGCCAGGATTGCTATTGGCCTTCAACAGATGACCCCTCCCACAACTGGTACCCAGATGCCAACTGGTAGTCAACCGACTCAATCTACACATCGACCTGTTGGAAACTACGAAATCAATATTTAAGTAATGTTGAACAGTCGTTCAACGGCCGGGAGTATGTTGGTGTAAATGCATGCTTAAAATACAAACTATGAATTTCTCACAGTAAAGACCAATGCAGGCTTTGCTTAGAATAGAATTAACCCCTACATATTTTCATATACACTGTACTCACACCATATTTTTATACAACACAAAATTGTCCCCCACATTATGTTCACACACACAATCACATTTACACCATGAATAAGACCCCCAAATGTATATACATGTGACCCCTAGATCCTAGAATCGTGTATATAAACTCGACCTTTTTCTTAATAAAATCAGTATTCAAGCAACTCTTGTCTATTCACTACTCTGCAATCAACGGGTGAGCATCGCAGTGTCTTAGGCCCCCATTTGAATGATCTCTCCGAAGTCCACCCAATTTCAAGTGTTGGTTGCGACAGCCCTATGTCATTAGTTTATGTTCTAGAGGCAAACATTTTTATAAATAATAAAATTATAAAATTCAATAACAATACTGCAGTTATTAAATATTCTGTCATTCAATGACAGTTGGTACCTTTTGATGCCCTGCATCATCAGCTAATTTTTCAAGCTGCAAAAAGAATAGTCCTAAGTCTATTTTTTCTTTAATGACCTGTCATACTGTGCCTATATATTGTTTTCCTAGGTTTAAAATGGTTTTGTTATTTATTGTAGGAATTCGGGCACGTTTCTTGACTTCCTTTGACTGAGACGTCTCAGTGATAGCTAGCTCATATGACGGTATTTTCTTTATTTCTTGTGGAATGTCTTGTGGTTTTTTCTGCGCTTGTTGGCGTGTTGTAACCTTGTAAATTGAATTAGTATGTTGAATTATGTTTTTAATGTCTTTAAAATCAGTTCTTGATAAAGCATCGGCTGTGTTATTTTCCTTTCCCCTTAGATACTCTAATCTCATGCGTGTAAGTTTTGAAGATGGGTTTTTCATAAAAAATAAATATGATAGTGGTCTGTGGTCACTTTTTACTAAAAATTTTATGCCATAAATGTAAGGTCTAAAGTATTATATTGCCCAGTGGATTACTGTTAATTGTTGTTCTATCGTTGATTTATTACTTTTTCGCTTCGTTGAAGCTCGTGATACGTAAGCTATGGGCAATTGTATGCCATTGTATTCCTGGCTTAACACCGCACCACATGCTAATTTACATGCATCGGTGTTGATGCAGAATTCTTTACCAAAATCGGGATATTGTAGAATCGATGGGCTTATTCAAGCTATTGTTATCATTTTTTGAAATGAGTCAGGAGTTTTTTTAAATCAAATGATAATCTTTTGAATCTGTATGGATCCCTTATCGGTTGAGAATGAAGTTAAATCTCTTGATTCTTCTTCAAACTCTATTTGGTGAAATCCTGATGTGAGATCTAAACGTGAAAATTACTTTGGTCTACTTAAGTGATCTAAAATATCATCTATTCTTGGCAAAGGAAATTTATCAGCGACCAATTTTTTGTTTAAGTTTCTGTAATCTACAACTAATCTTCATCTTTTGTTTTCATTCTCTGGTATTGATTTTTTGGGTACTAACAGTATTGGACTGTTGTATTCCGAAGCTGATGGTTCGATTATGTCGTTATTTAATAAATAATCCATTTGTTTCCTTACTTCTTTTTTATGTTTCTCTGGGATTCTATAGTTTTTCATGTAGGTTGGCTCGTCTGTTTTAAGTCTTAGCTTCTGCTTGGAAAATTTTTTTGTAGTCTTTCTAGTTTCTCATTTTTATTTAGTACTTCCTCCTGGTTTTGTTTTGATTGTAACCGGCCGTATTACGATATCATTATTGGATGTTTTTATAAATCGGACAAAAGCTTGTTTACTTGTTGTTATTGTGTTTGCTATGTATCCTCCTTCATGAATTTCTTGGTATAAGGATATTAGATAACTTACTGCTTATATTGATTTGTCTGATTGTTTCAGCACGTGCTGGTATAACTATGGCGTTTAGTGTTGATGCATTCTTCATTGGAATGGCTAGATTTTCATGGTAATCGTTGGGTCTTAGCACCAACCAATCCTTGTAGCATAGTCAAGGCTACAATTATATTTTTTTAAAAAAAATTTAAACCTTATATTCCATTTGATGGTATTGGAAATGAATTTTCAGCTATGTAAAAGTGGTGTTTTATTAATATGTTATCTAACTTCAGTTCAAGTTGGAGGTGTCCTATTGTTTGTATTGAGCTTGTTCCTATTCTATTGAGACTAAAATTGTTTTGTGTTCTGAATTGCGTTGTTCGTACATTTTTGATTTTAATTATGGAGACATCTGCTCCTGTATCTATTAAAAATGAAGCTAGCTGGGAATCATGGTTTAAGTAGCTCGAAATGAAGCAACCCATGGTAGGGATGGGCAAATCAAAAATATATATCGATAATTATTGTATCGATATTTTTTAACAATATCGATTTGTCTATTTTAAAAATATCGATATTTCAATTTATCGATATTTTTATTTCTGGGCGCCATCACTCGAAAAAATTGCTTATTATTCGAATGTTAGAAATATTTGCAGCATAAATTACAAGAAACAAGTTGATTGTTTTCTGTTTTTGTAAAAAATTTCCAAACCGTCGACATTTTAAAGCTGCACACTACACATTTGTTTTAAAAGTGCTTTTATTTAAAACTATGCTTTCATTCAAAAGTTGGTCACCAACTGAACTGCTCGTGTCCGGTCTCAGACTATTTATTGCTTTTTTGTAGTTCTAGCAATTCCTAGTTTTAATACATGTTGCTTGTCAACATGTATACTTTGCAATAATTTAAGAATGTAGCAACATTTGTTTCCTGAAATAAAAAGTCCGTTACTATCTATTCTGGTGTTAACTCGCGCGTTTTCTGGCAACTCTTAAGCATAGTTACTAGTACATGTAATTAATTTGTTCATCAACATTTAGAACGGGTATATACCCGTTAAACCAGTAATTGGAATATATAATATAAAATAAACATAACGAAGATTTTAAAAAATATCGGATTTGATATTTGGAAATAAATATCGAATATCGATATATCAAGATAAAAATAATCAACGATATTCATGGAATTTTTTTTGAAAAAATATCGATAGTATTATATATCGATATTTTTTGCTCTTCCCTAACCCATGGTGAGGTTAATATTGGCTGCTTTGACTTCACATTGTCGTTTTTCAATTAGACATCTAGGGGGATTTCTAAGTTTTCCGGTGCCGTTATGGCTCGTATACTTCTATCTTCTGTACTGCCGCGGTTGTTTCTGTTTTGGTTGTTGTTATAGTTTCTATTATTGCTGTAGTTGCCTCTATTTGCATTTCCTTTCCTGTTGTAATTCCGGTTTAAATTATTATAGTTTTTGTTTTCTCGGTAACCGCCTCTATAATTAGTATTATTGTTCCGACCTCCGAGTCCACGAGATGTTCCGCGATTATGGTATCCACCATATTGGTATATCGTGCCTCGCTCGGGTTGTATCTCATCTGTTGCTTCAATGAACGCGGTCATTGTATCTTCTAGTGTCTTATGAGGTATGGGGACCTGAACAGGTTTCTTTGTCTAAGGTGTTGTCCATCATACTCTTCACATTCCAACTGACTGTGTATTTCTCTGCTTTATCCCAGGGTATGCTATCCGTAATGTATGCCCGTTTTAAAGCCTGTGCTAATTTCGTCACTTCTGTCGTGTAGTCTAACGCTGATTTGTTGGTTTGCTTTTTTCGCGTTTAAACTGTCTATTGAATCTCCCTTCACTTTCTTTGTAAGAGTTTCAATTATTTTGCTTATTGTGTTAATTTCTGCAACTGCATCGGCTATTTCTCCGCTAAGCCGAGTTTCTATAAACCTCACTGCTGTTGCCTCATGATCACCTTTTATTTCTTCTATTGCCACTAAAGCTATCAGTACTCCAGATAGCTTGGCTGGGTTTCCGTCGTATTCAGCTACCATCAGTTTGGCGGCTGTACTGCCTCTTTTGTCATTTTGGGAGCTACATACGAATTCTCAAAGTCTGTATCTGTACTGTCGCTATCCTTGTCAGTTTCGTATAGGTATGGTTTTAATCAAACTATTTCGATTCTGTGTTTCGTTCATAAAATGCTATTGCAGCTGCTTGTTGTGCCTGAGGTAGGTCTTTTTTAAAAGTCTTTCTTATCTGCCTTAATTGCTGTTTTATTAATTTAGTGTGTTTTCTGACTGTTTCTCTTTTAATCTTTCTATCCTGCGTAATACATTTGATCGATCTATCTATATTTTCTTTTTAGTGCCGTGCCTCTTTTAGAATTTTTCTTTCTTGTTTTAAAATTTTTTGTACTGCTGTGTTTTGATTGATATATCGTTTCTTGATGGCCCGTCTGTGCATGCTATACACAGTAAATATGAACTGTATTATTATAATAGCTGTTAGTAAAAGGAATACAGAACGAATTTGTCCTAAAGTATTCTTGGGGTCCCACGGAGCTACATGAACCTCATTAACTAAATTCGCGTTGGGTTTTTCTACTTTTGATGATTCACTGCCCATATTGAATTCTTTATATTTTGTCACAAATGCACAATAAAATTCGTCTGCGTATCAGTTTACTGACCTATATTGTATTATTTTTCTGTTTTTCTTTGTTCACTACATACGCGGTGTCTTTACTTTGTTGTCAAGTGGCCTACTCATATGGAGCACGCATAATATTTTGACTCAGCATAAAATTCAAGTGGCTTATATTGAACATATTATTTATTTTAGTGTGTTAAAAGCTATGTTTTTGTGTATACTTTTTTTTTTTATTCGCTTGTATAGGAGAAATAGATAGAAAGATAAATGAATTTAATATATAAATAACAATTAACAATAGTTGAAGTTAGGAAGAGAGAAAGGAAGGATATAGTTGCCAGAGAAAACAATCCTGTGTAACTACTGGTGTGTATTGCATCGCAGGATGCTGGCAGGCCATCTACGGCCGACTTGTGTTACGCTCTCTTTCCAACCGCCGTAGCCTGGACATCACCTTCGTCGCGAAACTGCACACTGCTAACCAGCTTTCGCGCCTCTCCAACATGCTGGGCACCAAATTACTCTGCTCCAGGAATTTGCCACATGCCTCCTCCATCGCCCGCCGTTCAATCCTGAATCTTGGGCACACAATAGGATAAGTTCCGGGGTCTCAATTGTGCCATACTGGCAGATTGGGCAATTTGGGCTGACGTCATACCCAAGTTTAAAAAGGTAGCTGCGAAAAGAGCCATGACCACTTAGAAGTTGCGTGAGCTCAAATGTGACCTCGCCAAATTTTCGGTTTATCCACAACTCTAAATTGGGTATGAGTTGCCAGGTCCATCTTCCATTGGTTTCTGAGCACCAGCGTTCCTGCCATTCCACCATGCTGGTATTTCTGGCCCGGGCTGAGATACTTTTAATGTCCCGTGGGCTTAGATCAGCAGTATGCCTTAATCTGTATCTGCACTGTGCTTCCCGAGCAAGCAAGTCGATAAGAATCATGCCCGAAATCACTAGCGCTGCCTTTGCTGTAATGGTGCGGAAGCCGCAGCAGACCCGAAGAGCTCCGAGGCGGTACACCGATTCCAGTCGGATCCTGTAGGATTTGCATTCCATTGCCTCCGCCCAATTTGGAGCAGCATACAAGATAGTAGATTTTATAACGTTCATAAGCAACAAACGGCTTATGGACTTTATGCAGGAGAGAGCCAGTAATTTTGGACTTTGTCCTCAAATCCTCCTGGTCTCCTTTAGTTCGCTCGACAATTTTGAATGCCGTAACGAAGCGATTGAGTGAGGTCTTTTGACCGTCAAACTCTGGGACCGAAGACGAAACTTGTCTTACGTATTCCCTGTCAGCGGCTATTTTTTCTGCCACTGTGAAATTAAAATTTTCTTGTCTAAGCAAGGTGTCTTCGTTCAGAACTATCGTTGTATCTAGGTCGGATACTTTAGCGATATCAATATTGTGTTTTCCTAACGCCGCGACAGATTTGTCCCTACACTCGTTATAGAATGTTTTGGCGGCACACTTATGACCTTCTGTTAGATTATCAAGATGTTTTTTTAATAATAATCTAATTTGCTGTAAGGTGTTCTGAATAATTTTTGTGTGTTTTTCAAGAGTGTTTGGACCAATTGTCCTTGAGTAATACACTTAATTGACCTAAACAGTTCTTCTTTTAGAATTCTGGCTTGTGCAACTATAACTTGCCAGTCGGTCATTCTGTTAACATGAAGCAAAAATAATTTTTTTTTAACGATGGCGCGCCTGTAGTATTTATGCCGTACTCAAAATTGGGTTAACTTCAGCCACTTCTTTGACTGTGACGTATGGCAATGTGTTTAATACTACCCCTTTTTCTGTTTTTGAACAATGGTGCAGTGGGCTTACATTGAGCCCGAAAATATCCATATATTTGTACTCGAATTCATATATAGGTATGCAGCGCAGGCAAAAGCGCGGGTACGAAAATCTGGATCACCACTGTATGTGTGCTCTATGGCGTTGGAATATGTGTTTACATTCATTGTTAATAAAAAAAATTTTTTTTTTCGTATTGTTTGGTATTTTTTATATTTAAAAAAAAATTTTTTAACACTATCTAAATTATTTTCCCTGCTAGTACTTTTTCTTTAAGCACCTATTGTGCATTCTATAAATTGTAATTAGCAAATTGACGCTCATTATTATTATTATTATTACGATCAATAAGACAAGATTAGACCTTGTGTCTCCACTTCTACCTTATTGATCACGTTGCCAGTGGAGTCCACTCTTTTCGTGTTAATCATACCCATTTTTTGGTTTATGGGAAATGTTCTGAATAATTTCGAGATTTTGTTTTTTTATTATTAAATTGTCTGGTTAATCATATCCAAAAAAAAATATTTTTTTTTAATTGTTTCATTTTTCTTCAAAAGCGTATAATTTCGAATTTGATAAAAGCATTTAAATTCAATTTCAAATATAAAGGAAATTGTAAAGAGAACCTTTCAAATATTAAAAAAAAATTTCCGGAAGGGACAGTGAAAAGTGAGAATTTAAATTATGAAAACTCTTTTGCATTTGATATAAAACTATCAAAGAAGCTTACTTCGGCTTTGCCGAAGTTTGTATACCCTTGCAGCTTTACTTTTATTATTTTATTTAAGAACAAAAATTTTAAAGTAATTGGTATATTGGTATCATTGACGTCCCATACAATATCGAAACAATTTGTATTAAAATTACTTGCCCAAACACTAATATCTTTATTATTTGCTGCTATATTCCTCCAACGTCTGACATTTCTATTTACAATCACCATGCAGTTATCTTCAAAAATATTTTCTCTTCTCTCCGTGATCGTGATCATTTAATCATCTTAGGTGACTTTAATTTACCTCATGTGATGTGGCGAAACCAATTGGAGGTTCCATATCTTATCCCTTCAGCACATAACGATTTTTTAGGTGAGCTGTTTGACCTTCCCTTGTTTCAAATGAACTCGATAACCAACTCATCTAGCAGACTTCTCGACTTGGTATTCGTCAGTGACTCTTCATCAATTAATATTGAACGATGTCCTCCTTTATCGCTTCCCGAAGATGTATATCACCCTACACTGGAAATTAATCTTGCTCTTAATTCTTCATCTAATATTATCCCCTCTTCTCAACCTCGTTGGCGGAAATGTTTTCGCAAAACTGACTTTGCCCGCCTTGACTCTATTCTGAGTAGGACAGACTGGTATAATATATTAAATGGTGTCGATTTAGATACTGCTGTTGAACGTTTTTATTCAACTCTTTATGCTGCTTTTGATGTTTGTGTGCCAAACACTGTATGTGAATACAATTCAACAAAGCCTCCTTGGTTCACACGTACCCTCTCAAATTTAAAAAATGTTAAATCAAGGTACTTTAAGCGCTTCAAAAAAACCCAATCACATATCGATTATATTAGATACAACTCAGCAAAATCTAAGTTTCTTTTATTGAACAAACAATGTAACAATGTTTACTTATCGCGTTGTAAAGCCGATTTTTTCCATAATCCGAAGCAATTTTATAAATTTGTAAATTCTAAACGGCGTTCAAATGCAACTACTTCGTCATACTTTTTCAATGCAGAAACAGCTGATATTGACTCTAGTATAGCCGACCTTTTTGCCAACTTCTTTCAAACGACTTACTCTAATTCGCTACCTTCCACCGGATCTTACCCGTACTATATGCACCAACCCAACCTTATTTATATGCCTAATATTTCTGAAGAATCTCTCGTAATCTGTTTAGCCTCTTTGAAGTCGTCATTTTTGCCTGGTCCAGACAACGTCCCCAGTTGTATTTTAAAGACATGCTCCCTTTCGTTAAGTGAACCTCTGTTAAGGCTTTTTACCCTCTCCATAGAAACTGGACACTTTCCCTCTTTTTGGAGTAATTCATTTATAATCCCCCTATTTAAAAAGGGGAACAAATCTGACGTAACAAACTATAGAGGTATAGCCAAACTCTCGGTTATTCCTAAACTTTTTGAAGAGTTGATTTCGATTAATCTTAAACACCAATGCAAATCTATAATTTCTCCCCATCAGCATGGATTTATGAAGGGACGTTCATCACTTACAAATCTTCTCGAATTCAGTACATTGGTTCATGATGGCTTTCGTAATAAATCACAAACGGATGTCATCTATACTGATTTTAGCAAAGCCTTTGATAGTGTCGATCACAAACTTCTGTTAAAGAAACTTGATTCGCTAGGATTTTCTCCTAATCTTTTATCCTGGTTAAAGTCGTACCTCACCAATAGAACTCAAAGAGTTTTGTTTAGATCTGCGCTTTCCAAAAATGTTTATGTATTATCTGGTGTTCCCCAAGGAAGTCATCTGGGCCCACTACTATTTACTCTGTTTATTAATGATTTACCTAACGTTTTAAATAACTCCCATGTATTTATGTTTGCAGATGATGTTAAGCTTTGCGTATCATTTAAAGATCCAGCTCTTCATTCCATTTTACAAGCTGAAATTAATAAGCTTAGTGAGTGGTGCATGATTAATCACCTCCATCTCAACACACTGAAATGCTCATCTATGACATTTTGTCGTCGTTCGCCGTTTCTTGCCAATTACTCAATGAATGGCGCTATCCTAAATAGAGTTTTTTCTGTTGAAGATTTGGGTATTATTTTTGATCCCAAACTAAACTTCCTGCTTCACATTTCATCTGTGGCTAACAAAGCAACATTTTTGCTAGGCTTTATAAAGCGTTGGTCCAAGGAGTTCAGTGATCCTTATATTACTAAGATCTTATATACATCCCTGGTACGTCCAGTGCTTGAATATTGCTCACCAGTTTGGAGTCCTCAATATTCTATTCACCAACAACGAATTGAATCAGTCCAAAAACAATTTTTATTGTTCGCCCTACGGGGTCTAAACTGGGAGCCAACTAGGCCCCTCCCTCGTTACCAGAGTAGACTTCTTCTCCTGAATCTGCCCTCTTTATCAAGTCGAAGACTCGTCAGCGGAATTGTATTTCTTCATAAATTGCTAACTGGGGAAATAGACTCTCCCTTTTTATTGGGGAAATTAGACTTTGCCGTTCCGTGTCGTCCAACACGCAATTTTGTTCCTTTAAATTTAAGAACATGCGTCTCTAATTATAGCCTACATGACCCTCTTCGAGTGGTGTGTAGTGACTACAATGAGTTTTCCCTTTTTATTTCTCCTCACATATCTCCTTCTTCTTTACGTTTATCAATCCTTGCCTTCCTTCGAACTGTTCCTGCCTCTTAACTTTCCTTATTTCTACCTTTTTTTCGCCTTCTGCTTCTTTATGTTTTAGTTTATTCCTTTCTTTTTAATTATATTAGTTTAATTAGTTTAAGTCAATTGCACTTTGTTTAGTTGACGTTAAATAAATAAATAAATAAATAAATAAATATATGTATAACAAAATCAAAAAAAAGAAAAAAAGCAACTCCAAAAATTTTCACATCTTCAACGAGAATCGAGCCAACACCATCGAGACATCGTGAGACCTATATCTACATACTACGCCACCGTCCTCATTTAGCTTACGTTAGCTAGTTCGACATATAAAGCAAACGCAGGGCATCTCGCTCTTTCAATTTCGTTCTGTGCAAGAACACAACGCAAACATTTCAGCACACCTCGTGGTGATGTTTAGTTTTGCATGTGTTTTTTTATATAAGAAATTACATTTAATTAATTTGCACCTTTTTGGTTATCCAATTTTGTTTAAATTTTTTATAGGTCGTATTGGTACAAATTAAAGTTTAAAGCAATAACAAAAAAACGATCTATATATATAAAAATCTATTGCTGTTTGTTAGTCTCGCTAAAACTCGAGACCAACTGAACCCATTCGGCTAATTTTGGTTTTGAATTAATTGTGGAAGTCCAGGGAAGGTTTAAAAGGTGAGAAAATACTGAAAATTTGTCTAAATGACGGTAAATGCAGACTTTAAAGTTCAACAGATTTTTTCATCAGATTACCGTTGATATATATGTCAAAATCGAAAATTATTTTAGACATTAATTTATGTAGTCTACATATCTAAAAATCTATTGCTGTTTGTTTGTCTCGCTAAAACTCGAGAACAGCTAAACCGATTTGGCTAATTTTGGTTTTGAATTAATTGTGGAAGTCCAGGGAAGGTGAGAAAATACTGAAAATTTGTTTAAATGACGGTAAATGCAGACTTAGAAGTTCAACAGATTTTTTCATCAGATTACCGTTGATATATATGTCAAAATCGAAAATTATTTTCGACATTAATTTATGTATTGCTGTTTGTTTGTCTCGCTAAAACTCGAGAATAATTTTGGTTTTGAATTTAATTAAAAGTGACTTTGATTAAGTAAATTGTTTACGATGCCGAGGAGAACACGATCTGATTTAGGTCGTCGTAGTCGATCAAATGTGCGAAGAGCTACCTCACGATTGCGTTCTTTAGTGAGTGACAATGTAGGAGAGAGGCTTAGAATGCAACGAGTTAGTGCACATCAAACACAACGACAGCAAGCTAGACAAATTGAAATTGAGCGAATCCGCAGACGCAGTGCTCCTGTGATTTTTGAACGAGCTGCATTCCACTATGATCCGGCAATTGATTATTATGCCGACAAATCAGTAACAATTGGAGAAATGAAAACAATTTGTAAATATTGTAAAGCGTTAAAATACACTGGTGAATCTACTGGATTATGTTGTGCTGAAAGCAAAGTATTGTCGTGTTTGAGAATGACAGCACCCAATCGTCATATGCACGATGCATTAAACCACGAGTTGCAAAGAGAACATTAGTACGACATTGAAGCATTGGCCGAAACAGTTCGTACAAAGGTTCCACAATTGAATCAACAACAAAGAATTGCGTACGACACTTTGATAGAAGCTGTGAACAGTGGATCTGGTGGAATTTGTTTCCTTGATGCTCCCGGAGGAACCGGAAAAACGTTTTTAATTTCATTGCTTTTGGCGAGGTTGGGATCGCGAAAAGATTTTGCTCTAGCGTTGGCTTCATCTGGAATAGCTGCAACTCTGCTAGAAGGCGGGCGAACTGCACATTCTGCCTTGAAATTACCAATAAACATGCAAATCACCGAAACACCTATTTGCAACATCGCCAAAAATAGCGCAATGGCCAAGATCCTACAGGCATGCAAATTGATTGTTTGGGATGAATGCACAATGGCCCATAAGAGGTCACTGGAGGCACTGGACAGAACGTTGAAAGATCTTCGTGACAACCAAAATATTTTCGGTGGGGCCATGATTCTGTTGTCAGGTGATTTTCGTCAGACTCTTCCAGTTATTCCCCGATCAACTGTTGTTGATGAACTAAATCCATGCCTAAAATCATCAAATTTGTGGCAGTACGTAAAGACACTCCACTTAACAACTAACATGCGAGTATTTTTGCAACAAAATGAAACTGCAAATGTGTTTGCGAAGCAGTTGTTAGACATTGGAAATAATAAAGTTGCAGTGGACGCCTCGACCGGATTCATCACATTACCTACAGATTTCTGTCGCATCACCGACTCAAAAGTGGAGCTTATTCAGCGAGTTTTCCCAGATATAGCGCAAAAGTTCAATAACCATAATTGGCTGGGTGAACGAGCAATATTAGCAGCGAAAAATAAAGATGTCGAGGATCTTAATGCGACCATTCAGAATTTTCTTCCAGGACAATTGGTTTCCTTCAAATCAGTCGACACCGTAATGAACCAGGATGACGTAATCAACTATCCCACTGAGTTCTTAAATTCACTGGAATTGCCTGGATTACCACCTCACAATTTGCAGTTAAAAGTAGGATCAGTTGTCATCATGCTGCGTAACATTAATCAACCTCGACTATGCAATGGAACAAGACTGGCTGTGAAAAGACTGATGAATAGCGTCATTGAGGCGACAATCATAAAAGGAAAATACAAAGAAGAGGATGTTTTGATCCCGCGGTTACCGATGATTCCAAACGACTTACCATTCGATTTTAAACGCTTACAATTTCCAGTACGTCTGACCTTTGCGATGACCACAAATAAATCGCAAGGACAGTCGTTAGAAGTTTGTGGAATCAACTTGGAGTTTCCATGATTCGCGCATGGACAATTATACGTCGCGTGTTCGCGTGTCGGAAAACCGTCTTCTTTGTTTACTTACGCACCACAAAACAAAATAAAAAATATAGTTTATGAGAAAGCTTTAAATTAATTAACAGACTGTATTTTAACAGTGTGTGTCTGTGAATATCAAATTTAAATTTAGCCAGTATTTCAGGAAAACTCTGTTTTCTAAGTAAGCAACATGATGTATCGAATATACTAAAACTTCATGCTTTATTCAATAAATGCTTTTTTATTAAATACGGATACGATTTGTTTGTTTTAAAATCAATTATCTTTAATTATCGATGAGGTAGTACGAAGTCTGCCGGGACACTAGTCATCTATATATATAAAAGAAAGTCGGTTTTCTTACAACACTTATAACTCGAGATCTGCTAGACCAATTTTCCTGGTTTTTGATTTGTTGGATTTGTCTCTGCCCCGATTAGCAGAATATATCTTAAAAATACTGAAAAATTGTCTAAATGATGGTAAATGCAGATTTTAAAGTTCAACAGATTTTTTCATCAGATTACCGTTGATATATATGTCAAAATTGAAAACTGTTTTAGACATTAATTTGTGTAAATTATAAGCGATTGTATATTCAGTATTACTATTAATAAAAATGCCGCGTCCTAGAGGATCTAATCTTTCCCAGCGGACCCGTAATGAAATTAGGCAACGGAATATCGCGAGTCAATTATCTGACGAAGAACGAGAAATCGTCCGAGTATAGAGCAAAGAAGGGCCTTAATTCGTGCTTCTCAAAGAGACACAGCCCGTGAAACGAGGAATCTTCGAGCTCATCGTACTGATGAACAGAGGAATAATCTTCGAAGTACAAGAAGAAATGGTTCAAGTATTGAGCAGCGTTTCAATATGATTGCACCATCGACTACGCCTTGCATCCTTTAGTTTGCATTAGTCGAATATACGTTGTTTCCAGCATTGTGAAGCATTGATGTTGTTTGTGAAATGCCCGGTTTGTGCTGCCTTAGTGGTAAAGTAACATTGCCATCAGTGGTCCCGCCACCAGAGCCATTGCGTTTCTGGCTTTATGGCGAAACACTAGAATTACAACATTTTCTAGCGAACACATCAAAACTACAATGTCTGCTTTCAAATGACTTCGTTTGGGGCGGAAATTATTGAAGAACACGGATATAATCCGACATTTAAGGTAAAAAAAATTTGGAATGCCATCGCATTGGATCATTGCAACCTATTGAAGATGCACAGCACAAATTCTTGCAAATATACTTTATGGACAATATGGAAGAACAACTTCACCGGCGTCAAGGGATCAACACAGCTACAATAAAAGCAATTCTCCAAGATTTGCAGCAAATGCTTTATGAACATCATGCATTGGTCAGGCTGTTCAAGACTGCTTTAGAGCGCACGCCAAGTGATGACTATAAAGTCGCGCTATCAAGTTGGTAGATATGTGAACTGCAATGAAGCAATTTGGTGTATGATCTTATTCCATATTCATATTATTATTATATTATCCCACTGTTGTGCATTTGGGGGTGCATCTAGAGAACGGTCAGAGAGTATATTTCACAGCGTCGAATGCTGCTCAACATGCCAAAACACCTCCGCCGACAACTCAACAAACTATCCGTTCGTACGATCGTTGCTTTACTCGGAAATGCCACGTTATTACACTTGGAACGCTACATCGAAGAAATTTTAACGTTGGAAGCAAGACGATGCAGTTCCTGGTCATCCAGATATGCGTTCTGCTGATGCTCTTGGTCCTATTTATACAGTTCATCCGAAGTATGATGAATGTTTCTATTTGCGGTTGTTGCTGGTACATGTTCGAGGGCCAACATCATTTGAATCACTATGAACTGTTAATGGTATAGTGTGTCCCACATTTCGTGCAGCATGTCAAGACCTGAATTTGCTTGAAAACGATACTCATTGGGACACGACAATCGCTGAAGCAATTATTTCTGCATCTCCAAGTCAGATACGCAAATCAAACACCAACGCGCATTGGAACATTAAAAGATCTGCGCAATGACTCGAGATGTTTTGGTGGTTCAATGTTTTTATTATCTGGCGATTTCCGACAAACACTACCAGTAATTCCAAGATCTACTGCTGCCGACGAAATAAACGCTTGCCTCAAAGCATCAAATCTGTGGCGATATGTAAACAAACTTCAACTGTCTGTGAATATGAGAATTGCATTGTTAAACGATTTATCTGCTGATGATTTCTCATTCATCATATTAATATTGTTTTGTATTATTGTATTACGTTCATCAAAGCCTAAATTACTTCAGCTTAAAGTTAGCACGACATTCTTTGAATGTTAGGCGGCACGAAGTTCGCCGGGTTAGCTAGTTTAAATATATTGAAGGGTTGTTTTTTAATATTCTGAATTAATTTTTTTTTTTTCATTTATTTAAAGAAGGGGATTTTGAAAAAATTTTAATTTTGTTTTGACTTTGCTATATGCAATATATATATTTTTTCACTTTTTTTATGAATTAGATTTTTGGTTCTTTGTGAGTGTTTTTCTTGTGTTGTGTTTTTACATATGTTTTTTTCTTAGGTTATAGCGGCGGCGAGCTTTGTTTTTTACCACAAAGATGCTTTGTGAGCACTCTTTTTATTGTTGTTTTAAGATTTTTGGTTTTTCTTTGATTTTTTTTTTCTTGGTAGTTCGTCTTACTTTTGATTTTGTTTTTGCTATTGCTGCTTCCGCCTCTGTTGCTCTTTTAGATGCTCGTCTTCCAGGACGTGTATTTTAGTCCATACGACTTGCGCGTCGATTCACGGTATAGGGGGATATCGCGCTGGACCAATCCCAGCAAGAATGCCCTCTTTCGCCTGTATCTGGCAAGATATCCTCCTCTTCGTTTGGCCGTCTGTACTTTGGAGATTCTGGTAAGCTGCTCCTCCTCTTTTTTCTTTCTCAGTGCCTGAGTTTTGGCACTTTTTTGTCTGGGTAGGTATTCCTCCACGGTCAAGGATCGCGGACCGTCAAGGGGGCACTCCTTCAGCGCCTTCTTTACTTCCTCCAGATGCGTTAAGGTCATCTGGGCAGTTCCTCTTTATGAAAGGATTTTATTATTTTCTCTCTTCTTCTTCGCTCGTACAGAGGTACCTTGATCCCTTATTGGGTATCTGGCAGGATCGCCATGTAATTATATGTAAGGTTCGGAAGAGCGCGAGTACGCGGCGACAAGTGGTGGGCGACTTTAAGAAAATGAGGCAAGCCAAATAGTTTAGTTGCTCGCAGATGGATGCAAATAGGCTAACTCTAACTCTCAGGGTCGAGGCCGCCTTCTTTATACCATTTCTTATGCTTATGCTACAAAATAGTTCAATAAGGCAAGAGTGCTTGCCTTGCATTATAGAGTGGTATACATTGTAATCTGATGACTACGCATATGCACATGCATTGCGTGCCTTCTTAAGTGGTATAGAGATGTAGCGACCTTTGTATACACTATATGATCACTACAAGTTGTTCCAAAATTTCTTCGGTTTTTTTGCAATTCCCTTTTATCGGAAAGGGACGCAAACATTGCCTAACACTAAAAAATGCGCATAGTGTGAACGATAGGCAGGAAACCCGAGCAGACGCGTTGAAAAGAAGTAAGTAAAACTGAAACTTTTTTAAGCTTGCGCATTTTATAAATAATAAGAAAACCAACCAACTGTAAAAGCAAAACTTATAATATAGTGACTTGCTAATGAAATTTGTCATAACCTTTAACTCTCTTTCAACATTTGTTAAAAAAAACTTTATTACCTACAAATAAAATCAAAGCGTGCTTGTGCATTTGTGTGTATATAAAGTGTAATATCCATGTGTGTATGTGTGAAATTAAAAACATAACTTAGTATATTTTACTAAACGCTAGTGAATTAGTTTTCAAAAATCGTAACTAACAGACTTTAATAAACGGAGGCCAAACAAACATATTTATGATTATGCCTAGCGGGATGACACTGTATGTAGCTCCTGCAAAAAGATATCACATAACAATGGTGTCCAAAATTAGGTGCAATGCGACAATTGCTTATCAGCTTAGTTGCTACGAAAGAGTAGGCTTGCGACAACTGTTAAGAACAAGCTGATAACATTGCAACAAGTTCAGGACAAAGACCATCACTAGCATGCACACAATACCGTTAAAGCGCAAAAACAGCCAATAACTATACCTTTGGCCCATCAAATAACCGCAGTCTTCAAGTTCAAGCAATTCGATGTTGGCAATGCTGGAAGAAACACGTGAACCGGAAAAGTGGAAGTACATCTTGCTTGCACAGCAACAAGAATCACAGAAAATCTCGTTGTAAATAAATTGCCCTACTGCTTGTCAGTTATACACACGGCTAGTGTGTATAGATCTCCCAGTCTGTAATGAAAATCAAGAGTACTGGCCAATATTCATCAGCATGTAGGAAAACGGTAACAAAGTGGGTGGATTTTCCGACGCAGAAAATATGCTTCGACTTCAAAGGCAAAGTGTTTGAGATAATCCGCGAGATACTCCTTTTGCCTTCATTAGATCCTAAAGTCATCAAAACGTTGAAAATATTTTTCGGACGACCAGAGCAAGTAATCGAATACCTGATAGAGAAAATTAGGAAATTGAATGTACATAAAGATAGATTGGAATCTATCATAGACTTCGCAATGGCTGTACAAAATGCATGCTCCATCATTGCAGTCAAGTAGTTTAACATCCCATTTGAGCAATCCAATGCTTCTGCGAGAGCTTATCAACAAATTACCAACTCATCAAAAGCTTAGCTGGGCTCTGCATCCACGCAGTGACTCCATTCCGGTCATATGGTCATTCAGTGATTGGCTTTACCAACTGGCTGAGGCTTCATCAACAGAAATGCCTATACAACCAAAGTCCAGCAGCGTTAACACCATAAAGAAAACGGAGACCTTGTATAATTCTTCAAAATTTTGTCTACTGTTTCAACGAAATTCCCTTTCATTTAATTAAATTAAAATAATCAATTAGTTTTGCTTTGTACGTCTGTGCTCTAATGAAGTTCTATGATGAATGTTTTCGTGTTAACATAGGAATGCCTATAGTTATACATAATTGCTTATGCTGCTTATTAGCAGCTAACAAAAAAAGGTGTGAGAAGCGAGAATGTACTCACATGTTTGGTCACTCATTCTTGGTGCGACCAAAATGTAAGCTCAGCATATTTATGCTCGCTTGCCCAGCACAGTTCATTTACGTAAGCATATACACAGAACGAAATGTAAGTATGCAAGTTTGTGTACATACATAAAATCGTTCTTAAATATATATTTACAATTATTTATTGCTTACGACAGAGTGTTACAAGCTGTGCTGATTGTTTTGGGTAGTGACATGTGAATACACTACACTTTAATGGACTAGGGAATATACCAGAACCGAAGACGACTCCGTTAAAGCTGATACACAAATTTCGGAAATAGATGGCACCAAGAAATTGTGGCTTAACAACTTTCATTCAGTTAAAAAGCAACAAACAGTTCACATTCAAGAATTGTGTAAGCGATACCCACACCTATACTCTCTAAGAAACATATTTGTGAAAATTTAACAAGTGAGCCACCCAAAATTTGATGTTTGATTTTTTAACAAAAGCATATATACAGTAAGTCGCCTTACAAGAAGAAATAAAAAAAAATCATTTTGCGCAGTTTTGGCAAAATTGAAGTTTACCAACAGTTATTGTTGAAAACATTGTATTATAAAAGATCTCCCGTGTCTCCAATGTTTTATTTATCCATTTAATTCAAAAGATGATCAATGATTTTGATGTTCTTGTTATGTTCTTTTATTTAAATTCTTTATTATTTACTCGGCATTATTCACTTGTATATGCTTCGAGTTCTCTTCTTATAATAATTCTTTAAATCTAAACCATGGTTCATTACTGCTAAGACCGCGTAGCTGCGCTGCCAGTGACGCCGGCAGAGGAGCGGTCTGCTTATGTCATAAATGCTAACGTAAGCTAAATATGCATATATGGATATATGCAAGAGTGAGGATGTATCATGTGACATTGTGACAAAGTGGTCGCACATGCAACAATGTCCAGTACTTATGCTCTCATGGGTGGTCAAGTTTCTTGAGAGGCATAGCACTTGAATATTGTATATATAAATATTATAACAAAGTGTTACAATATGTTTGTAATATTATTAATATTCTATTATAGAACATGCTACATCCCCCTCCTTTAGAAAAATAACGTAATTCTATGGAGTTATTTTAAAAATTGATTATATTTAACTTATTAATTATTTATATATATTTTTTTTTTATTTCTTGTTTTTTTTTTTTTTTAATTTAATAATATATATTAGAAAAATTTTCATAAAATGTTTGATTAAAAAAATATATATATATATTATATTAAAAAATTTTTTTTTTTTCGTACGAGTTCTTTTTTTTTTTTGTTTTGTTGATGTATTAACTAATTAGGAATTGAAAATTTTTAACCTATCTTTATGTACTACCTGTTTTTTATTCTTACTATCCTTTATTTTAATGTTATCTTTATTTTCTATTTCTTCTACTGTATATGGACCTAAATACTTCGGCTCTAACTTATGACCTGTATCATTTCTTAATAAAACTTTATCTCCTATTGCTAGTTCTATATTATTTATTTTCCTATCATATAACTCCTTATTTTTAACTTTATGCTGCTCTAACATTATTCTGGCTCTTTTATAGGCCTGTTCTAATCTAAATTTTGATTCCTTAGCATAGTCATCTATATTATAAAGTGGATTAATTCTATCTATTGTATTAAAATGTTTTGGCAAGTTTGAAGCTTTACCAAAAACTAACTCATATGGACAATAATCATGTGCCATAGAGGGCGTTGTATTGAAACAATATGCGTAGTATCTTATCCATACATCCCAGTCAGTTTTGTCAACCGAGATGTATGAACGTATAAACTCATTAAATGTTCGGTGGCTTCGCTCCACAGTTCCTACAGTCTGGTGATGATGTGCAGTTGAAGTTATATTTTTAATATGCAAATTTTTGCACAAATCTTCAATTATAGAATTTTTATATTCTGTACCCATGTCCGTAATGAACGTCTTCATTGGACCGTACTTCAGAATAAAATCTTCAAATATAGCTTTTGCTACTGTTTTTGCACTTTTGCCTTTTATTGGTATGATTACAAGGTATTTTGTTAGGTCGCAGATTAAAGTTACTGCATACTCATTTCCTTGTTCTGATCTGGGAAGTGGACCGATCGTATCCACAATTACCCGATCGAAAGCCATTTGTGGCGTTTCAGTTATTGTCAATGGAGTTTTAGTGTGTTTTGTTGTTTTTGATTTTTGACATTTATTACACTTTTTAATATATTGAGATATATCTCTTGTCATGTTTCTTCAATAATAATGCCTTTTTATTTTGGCCAATGTTCTAGTAATTCCCGTATGACCTCCTTGTATCGGATCATCGTGGAACGTAAACAGTATTGCTTCTTTTTCTTTATCATTATTTGATAATAGGGTCACCGGCTTGAGTAGCGCTACTCTTAACGATATTAAATTTTTATTGCCCATTAATTTAAAAGAATCTATTGAAATTGTATCAAAGATCTTTTCGCTCGGTGCCACTTTGACTTGGCTGATAGTAAGTATACCGGCTTTCTTTTCAAGCCTTTGGAAAAATTGACCTATGTCGAGAATTCCATTGGTGTACATATTGCAGATGTCAATTCTTGCTATAACCTTCTTGCCATGTTTAAATGTGCATAGAGTGTCTGTTATTCGCAAGGTCACTACTTTTCGTACTTCGTCATTTACAATAACTTCATATACGTTGGGCTTAGAAGCATTAATAGATTGCTTTTGCAAATCTTTTATATCATCATATTTTTCTTTTCTTGCGCAGGAATTTAACTGTTTACTTTTGTTTCTGGTAGTGACTTTCAGAATTTTATTATTTGTTTGTATATTTTGTAAGTCTTTTATCGTGATTCTTGATAGCGCGTCGGCTACGAAATTACCTTTACCCTTTAGATACTCTACAGTGAAATTATATTCCTCTAATTCAAGTCTCATTCTAGTCAATTTTGAACTTGGATTTGTCATTGAAAACAAATAAGTTAATGCCCTATGGTCCGTTTTGACAGTGAAATGTCTACCATAAATGTATGGTTTGAAATGTGTAATTTCCCAATGAATCGCCGCTAATTCTTGTTCTGTTGTACTTTTATTACTTTCACCTTTTGTGAAAGATCTGGATGCGTATGCAACTGGAAGTTGTAGTCCATTTTTTTTTTGGGTTAGGACTGCTCCACATGCGAATTTACTTGCATCCGTGATTATGCAAAATTCTTTGCTAAAATCTGGGTATTGCAACAGAGTGGGATTCATTAATGCTGTTTTTAGATGATCGAATGCGTTTTGGCACTCAACTGTCCATTCGAATTTTACATCTTTCTTACATAATCTTGTTATGTGACGAGAATAATCAGCGAAATTTTTTATAAATCTTCGGTAATAATTGCAAAATGCAACGAATCTTCTAGCGCTGTCCGCATCATGTGGGACTGGATAATTTTGAATGACTTCATATTTTGTGTCATCAGGTAAGATTCCTTTATCTGTGCACTTGTGTCCCAAAAAGGTGACTTCATCATGAAAAATGAACATTTTTCAGGATGTAACTTTAGGTTGTGCTGTCGACATTTCTCAAAAACATCTTTAAGATTATTGAGCATATGTTGTTCAGAGCAACCTATGACTATTAAGTCATCCATGTAAAGGAAAGCTTGAGAAGGTTCAAGTCCAGAAAATGCTATAGTCATCATTCTTTGGAACGAATTTGGCGCTATTTTTAAACCGAATGGTAATCGCGTGAAACGATATGAGCCATTACATGTTGAAAAGGATGTAATGTCCCGTGACTCTTTTTCAAGTTCAATTTGATGAAAACCTGACATTAAGTCAAGGCATGAAAAGTATTTTGCTCGACCTAGTTGATCTAAGATATCATCAATTCTAGGGAGTGGAAATTTATCTGCCAATAATTTCTTGTTAATCTGACGATAGTCAATTACTAATCGCCATTTCTTATTTTCGGAGTTTGGTAGCGATTTTTTCGGTACCAATAGAAGTGGGCTATTATATGCAGATACGGAGGGCTCGACTATTTCGTCGTTTATTAATTTTTGGACTTGTTTCTGAATTTCGTCTTTTTGACTATGAGGATTTCTATAGTTCTTTATGTAAATAGGCTCATCATCCATCAGTCTTAACTTCTGCTTATAGAAATTGTTTGTGCTAATTGGTTCGGTCTCAAGGCCGAACACATCACTGTATTCTTTACATAAGACCATCAATTTGTCATGAAATTGTGGTGGAAAATTCTTTGATAAAGTTGTTAGTACTGACTTCTCTCTTTGTTTTGGATCTAATTTAACTACTTCGTAGTTCGAAAGTGGTTCATATTTTAGATTATTTAAATTTATAATCTGAGGTTTTTCTGTTGTATTTAGCTGTCTTATGACCGCATTTTGAGATTTTGTGATGGTATTTGCTATGTAAATACCATGCTGAATTTCTTGATTCGGAATCAATACACTGTCATCTTGTGAGTTTAACTCTACTTCTCGGACAACTTGGGATCTTGCTGGCAGAACTAAGGAATTATTGCCAGAACTGTACGTAATTGGTACGAAAATAGGATATTTTAAATTGTCTGGTCTCATTACAAACCAGTGTTCAGAGTGATCGAAATCTATTTGACAGTTGTATTTTAACATAAAATCGACTCCAATTATTCCATCACATGGAATAGCGAAAAGGGAATTCACGATATGAAAATCGTGTGGGATAATATATTTAGAAGTTTGTATGTCAACTGAAGTAATTCCATTGGATTTGATTACTTCTTGACTTTTTCCCTGTATGTTGACAGTATGATCTGTCCGGATATTTTGAAATGTATCGGAATTTTCTTTTAGAATGGATATTTGCGCACCGGTATCTATTAAAAATATCAACTGTTTTCCGGTTGCCTCATTAGTGAATTTTACGAAAGTATTTAAGTCAAGACTGATTCTGTGAATTTTGCTATTTATTTTTACTGAGTATCTAAAGGTGGTTGGGAGTTTCCCGAGCTAGACTGTATTGCTCGGACATTATTATAACCATTTTGTTGGTTATTTGTTCTATTTCCTCTATTATTATTATTATTTCTACCGTTTCCTCTGTTGTTTCTTCGACTGTTATTGTTATTGCTTCGGTTTTGCGGGTAATTCTGGTAACTACGGTTATTATAGTTATTATAATAACCGCGACCATTTCCTCTACCGCGGTAATTATATGAATTGTTATAACTACCACGGCCCCTCTGTGCATACAATACTGAATTAGGAGCGCCAGTCATGTCAGTACTACATTCCAAGTACTTCATGATGGCTTCATTCATATTTCTGAAGTTTCCTGATTCTAGTATGCCTCTGAGTTTACCACTTTCGCAATTCCGTTTCATTGTAGAGATGGCTTCTTCAGTACTGAATGACTCAGCGAGCTCTGATGATAGACCTTCTTCAATGTATGTTGATTCCAGTGTTTTTCTCATATTTTCAATTTCTGATGTAAACTTATCAGCAGTTTTACCCTTTTGGACAATTTTGGACAATCTCGTTTTAACTACTCTTGATGGTTCACCAACTATAGTAGTTTCCAATTTATTTATTATTTCTCTGACTGTTTTGAGTTGTTTGAATATACATAGTGTTCCGCAAGTAAGTTCTGATTTTATTACGGCAACAGCTACGTCTTCAAATTCTTCCTTGGTTAAATCAATTAACTCTAGGGCAGTGAGGAATGGATCAAGATTTCTCTTTTGTCCATCGAACTCTGGAATAGAGGATGAAATTTCTTTCATATATGCTCTTTTAGATTTTGCCTCAGTCATTTTGTCCTGTTTGGGTATAACACCAGTATCTAGTTCGAAGTCAGAATCGTTGTCTTGTTCAGACAATGTATTTAATTCGGATTCGTTATGTGGTAAAGTGAGTGACGCGGGAATTGTCAGATTGTGTAGATCTTTTTCTTCAATTTCTCCTTCGTCTGATTCTGCACTTTCCAATTCAGATTTTTCTTTGTGTTCTTCAACCTCTATAGTTAAAGGTGAATTCAGAACTGTTGGTACAAATATGTCCAAATTATATTTTTCTTTTATGTGCACTAATCTTCGTGTCTCATTAAAAGAGTCAACCAGAATTATTGCATGCTTATTCAGCGTTTCTGTCTGAATATTCCTATTCTGAGTTATGCACTTATATGACTTTTTGAAATTTTCTTTAATTTTTTTGGATATGGAGAAATAATTCTTTCCATTCCATGCTTTAGTTTAATATATTTATTTAATAAAAAAAAATTTTTTTTTTTTTATTCTATTATCTCTATATCCTCATCCGACTCAACAATATCTATTGTTTCTATGTCTGTCTTAAATATATTATGTACCCATTCTGGTACACCTCTACCTTTAGGATTTCTCATTAATACCCTACCATATACTACTTTTATGGACTTTTCCATAAGCTCTACTATATTTTTCTTAAACTTGTAATTATTAGCTATTCAATACCGCATTTCCTTGTACTTGTAATTCGTTTCGCCTGATTCTATCAGGTAATCAAGGAACGGTATGTACTTCCTTAGACGTTTAGTCTCTATTATTTCCATTGTGGAGAAATTCTTCGTAGTATTATTTTTATTTATATTTTTCTCTGCTCTTCATCCATCAAATAGAACTGAAATGTTCCTGTTGCGTTTGAAAAGCAACAAATAAATGGGATGGATAGTATAAAACAAGTGCGTACCCTGCTATTCTCTTGGATTGGGAATTTTTCACCAAATTTTTCCAAGTAAAGAATATCTATCTCTGCAAAACTGATAGCGCGTTGAGGTGAGTTAATTTTTTCACTCTTAAAAACCTCGATTATGTCGGATATAACGCTAGGATGGTTTTCTACTACCACGCTGAAAAAGGTATCTAAAGTATTCATATTCCTGCTTTAGTTACTACGCATTCAACAAAATTTGTTTAAAATTTAAATATCATTTTATTATAAAAATTTTTTTTTTTTTTAAAATTGGAGGGTTTTTAAAAAAAAAAGCTCGTGAGAATATGAGAATGTTTTGCTTGATAATATATATAACTTCTTTTTTTTTTTTTAAATGTACTTTGTTCCGGGTTTGCATAATTCATTAGATTTTGTCCAAGTCATTAGCATGGCTTAGTGCTCGTTTCGTTATACATTTATTATGCACTTTATATGCCTTGAACAAAACATATGCAACCAATATGACAACCATTATCAACAAAAGTATATTAGTTAAACGCAAATCAGTATTTGATGATTCAATTTTATTTATTACATTAGCAGTGGAGTCCACTGACTTAGTTTTAATTAATCCCATTTTGGATTGTTCGCATGAATCATCAAATTTACTGATGCTATTATCAAACATTTAGTTTTTCAGAGAATTTTTGAAGAAAACTTTTGTATATAAATATATAAAAATTTCCTTTAACATAGCCCTACCTACTTGTTCGCATAGCTTCACAGGCCATACTTATATTGATCGGATGTGATTCCGCTCAATTTGACAATTTTTAGTTTTACAATTTTCATATATTTTACTTATTCATTTAGCTTATTATAACAAAGTTTTTTTTTTCAATTTCAATTTCATAAAAATTTTTTTTTGATAATTAATTTTTGTTGCACCCTCTCTTGGGCATCAGCTGGGCGTCGCCGGTTTGGCACGCTGATGCTCCCTCGATGGCGTAAAAAGCGGCCTGCTTTTCACGCTATGTCGTCTCTGCTGCTGCTGTCCTGGGCCTATGGGCTCAGGCGGTACCGGTGCCGGTCATCGCACCAGAATTAGCTTTTGTCTTCTTCCAGCAGGTGTACTCACAGTACGGGCTTTCCAATGGTTTAGGTAGCTTCACTTGTGGAGGAGGAATTTTTGGTTTTGAATTGATTGTTGGTATATTTTTCACTGAGTGAGCTTGAGTTTTAGACTTTTTATTTTCAATTATTGACTTTAAAAAGTCAAGTTCCTTTTGAAGTTTCTGGGCAGTTGCCCATGGAGGAGGTACATTGTTTGTGAATAATAGCCACTTGATGTGTGCTATTCTCTTATTAATTTTATTCTTCACTCCACCTCTTCTAGCCATTTCACTCTTACTCTACTCACTCAGATACATTTTCCTTTGTTTGTTATTTGTTTTATTTATTTAATTTCTTCCTTTTAATTTCCTCCTTTGCCTTTGGTCTTCAAGAAATGATTAAATTTTTCCTCCAGTGCAGGTCTTGTCTCCAGTTTCTGTGAACACTGTCACGGTCGCCATGTATTATAAAAGATCTCCCGTGTCTCCAATGTTTTATTTATCCATTTAATTCAAAAGATGATCAATGATTTTGATGTTCTTGTTATGTTCTTTTATTTAAATTCTTTATTATTTACTCGGCATTATTCACTTGTATATGCTTCGAGTTCTCTTCTTATAATAATTCTTTAAATCTAAACCATGGTTCATTACTGCTAAGACCGCGTAGCTGCGCTGCCAGTGACGCCGGCAGAGGAGCGGTCTGCTTATGTCATAAATGCTAACGTAAGCTAAATATGCATATATGGATATATGCAAGAGTGAGGATGTATCATGTGACATTGTGACAAAGTGGTCGCACATGCAATATATGCCGACTCAACAATGTCCAGTACTTATGCTCTCATGGGTGGTCAAGTTTCTTGAGAGGCATAGCACTTGAATATTGTATATATAAATATTATAACAAAGTGTTACAATATGTTTGTAATATTATTAATATTCTATTATAGAACATGCTACAACATTTTCCCGGAAAAATTTCCTAACTATTTATTTTCTCTTTACTCGTTGCTTTTTTCTTGATCATTTATTTTCTGTTGCTGTTTAATTAAGATTGATATTTATTTATATTTATATATTTCCATGATACCCCTAGCTAAAAGAAATTATAAACAATTTACGTAAAAAATTGTACAAAATTCTTACTTCATTTATCTTTATTTATAAACCAATAAAATGCAAAATAAAAAACTTCGCTAAAAGCCATGGAAAATCACTAAACGACTTTGTGCTTACTGGACTCGATTATATAAATCCATTAACCAATGTTCTGATGGTCGCACAGGAGTATGCATTAGCTGCGCTCCCTGTATTGCCCACTATGTATGCGACAAAAATGCGGAGAAATATCAGTAACAGCATCAGCGAGCATTTAAGTCTATTACCAAAGCTTACTATGTAGATGACCTAATCGATAGCTTCCGAGACCACAACGAAGCCATAATAGTTGCAACATTAGTCCGAGCAATACATGCAGAAGGCGGATTCAAAATTAAACACTGGAGTCCCAACACAAAAGCTGTTCTTCACACCTTGCAGGACACTCAATAAGCACTCAACGCCCCAAAGAATTGGGAGGGCCCGAAAAGGTGCTTGGTATGAATTGGGACCCGACCAGTGACGACTAGTTAAGTTTATTTTTAAATTATCAAGACTAAAAAGGGATGTATTAAATAAAGAAGTATGTTGAACAAAAAGAGAAGTGTTGTAAGTACTGATGACTGATGTCCCTTGGGTTTGCTATCATGTCACATGGTCGGCCTTACAATGTTAGTGCAAGGGATTTAGCGCGCTGGAATAAATGTGTTCTACTTCGAGCTCAAGAATTGAAATTCCCTCGCTTCGTACATCACGCCAACGCTGCCGCAACCTATCTTCGCCTAGAACATGGCCAGAACATCAGCACGACATTACTTACAGCCAAATGTAAAGTGGCACCCTTGAAGCCCATTTCAATATCACGAATGGAACTCCTAGCTGCTGTCATGGGACATTATTGGTCCAACTCTAAATCAATCAATCTTTCATTATGCATCGAGTGGGAGAAATAATTGATAGAACCTGTCCTAAACAATGGTGCTGGAAAAGTAGAAAGGAGGGAATGATGCCGATGATACCACAAAATTTTTCAACAAGCCCGACGAAATAAGGTGGATCAAAGAACCCTGTTTTTTTAGACAGCTCGAGGACAACGACGAACAGATCGAATTGCGTAAAAATGTATGTATATAGTAAAACTCAATCACATTGATTTTGCGATGGAATACTTTTGTGATTGGAAAAGTTTATGACGCGCCATAGCTATAATTATTCTGTACGTCCAAAGATTTTCTGCAAAGAGTTTGGGAAGACCATTGAACAAAGCTCTAACTCCTAAAAACATATCTGCCGCGAAATCTTTGCTATATAAACAATCACAATCGATAGCGTATGCAGCCGATATCAGCGCGCTCAAAGGGTAGACATGTCAAGCATGTTAATAAGCTTGAACGTGTATTTGGATTCTGAAAACATCAACCCCAACCACATGGCACTTCGTGAGACTTCAAGGGAAACAATGGTACAAACTTTAAAGCCACAGAAAAATCCGTGAAGCAGGAGCTCATTAAAATCGACAAAAGTGACAAAATCACAGTCTACTTTGAAGCAATCAAATGGCGTTTCAATCCACCATCCGCACCTCATATGGGGGCGCATGGGAACGTTTGGCTCGATCCGTAAAAACTATTTTGAATTCTACCCACCCGACAAATTGTATTAATGATGAAACCCTCCGAAATGCCTTAATGGAAGCCGAATTTATAATTAATTCCAGGCCACTAACCTAGACGACGAAGCTCTCACGCCGAATCACCTGCTTCTGGGCTCAGTGAGTGGCTACAAACCAATGGCAACTACCGATCTAAGGCTTCGATGTTATCAAACGCAACTGTTTGTCGATAAATTTTGGAAAAGGTGGGTGAAAGAGTACAAGCCGACTTTGACAATGTACAGCAAATGGTTTTCTAAGCGTCTACTAATATCCATTGGAGATATTGTCATAATCGTGGACTTGTGGTTGAGAGGCCGTATTACCGACGTCGTTACCGCTAAGGATGGTCAAGTGCGCAAAGCTACTGCGAGGACTCAACACGGATCGATAGTTCGCCAAGTTGCCAAAATAGCAGTTTTGGATGTCGGTTCTCTAAAAGGTGAACAACCGGAAGATATTTATGAAGTGGGGAAAGTTACCGCAGATGTTTGAATTTAAAAGAAACTGCCTTTAACAACTTTTCATCTCAGCAAACATTGTTTATCTCTGAGAAAAGCTCATAGTGTGAGGACTCGTTGAAAAGAGGAAAGTAAAAATACAACGTGTTTTTTAAGTTTGGGCATTTTATAAATAAAATAAAACCAACCATTTGTTGAAATAAAACTTATAATAAAGTGACTTGCTTACGAAATTCGTCAAAACTTGTATCGACGTCTTGCATACCGGTCTCACCCTGCAATCGGACCTCACGGAGCAGATCCTCAAATTTCGTTTTTTTCGTTACGTATTCATTGCCAACAATTCGGCAAATGTATCGGCAAATTTTTGTTTCCGCAGAGCAAACTACTTTCCGGCCCATTCTCTATCGATATCGAGACGGTGACCTTCATAATTATGAACTCCATACCGTCACATTAAGAGTCAATTGTGCTCCGTTCTTGGCTATCCAAGTCCCAATCCAGTTGGCTCAGGATGTGCAACAAAAGCACCCCAGAGCGAAAGAAATTCTGCGTGGCTACATGTACGTTGATGACGTTCCGCTGGGTCCCTCACTAAGTAAGAGGGTCATGAAAGATTCGAGAACTCCAAGAATCTGAAACCATATACATGTAATAGAGTGAACATTCAGATAACAGTTCTATATAGTGCAGTCTTGCGGATTTTTGCGCAAATTTAAGAAAAAGTCAAAAAACTAATGCAACCTCGCATTAAAAACGTGTTGCAGGTACAAGGAAGAAGAAGAGCGCATGCAAATTTGGCAAACTGTTATTTGATATTTACATATTTAAAATGTAACAAAATCATTAGAGAGCATATAATGCAGGTAAAACCTACATTAAATGTTGATGGCTTGAGAAAAAAATTGGACAAAAAAATGTTTAATCCGATTGTTCCTATGGGTGCTATAGCATATAGTCAACCGATTTGGCTGAAACTTAGCACACACATTTCTATATATACTAAACTTCCAAATGTCAAATTGTGATAATCGCTCTAAAAACACCAAAGTTATTGATTTAAAGCTATATTTTTGATCGATCGTTCCAATAGGAGCTATAATCGTATAGCGATTCTAATGAAACTTAGTGAATATCTTAGAAAGTATATTAAAATAATAGAACACAAATTTTGTAATATTCAATTGAAAAACAACAAAGTTAGGGATGCTTAACTTTTTTCTCGACCGATCGTTCCTATATGAGCTATATGATATAGTCAATAGATTCTGATAAAACTTGGTGAATATGTTAGAAAGTATATTGGACTAAAAGAATA
Source organism: Drosophila austrosaltans (assembly GCA_035045865.1). Taxonomy (NCBI): domain Eukaryota; kingdom Metazoa; phylum Arthropoda; class Insecta; order Diptera; family Drosophilidae; genus Drosophila; species Drosophila austrosaltans. The sequence continues at coordinate 2,989,779 of JAWNOQ010000073.1, read as the reverse complement.
CAAATTTCGTATTATTCGATTGAAGAACAGCAAAGTTATGGAAGCTTAAGTTTATTCTCGACCGATCGTTTCTATGGGAGCTAAATGATATAGTTATCCGATCAGGATGATTTCGAGATATACAATGCCTGTAGCAAAAGGAAGCTTATGTGCAAAATTTTAGCACTGTAGCACTGCGTGGCTATATGTTTTTTGCAATTACAATAAAAAATTAAAACAGAACACTTAAAAATCTGATTTAGTCATTAAAATAAAAATAAATAAGTTTATTTGTGATCAAAAAAACGTTTTTTTTTTTTGAATTTTATGATTAAAATATACCTAGAAATATTTTTCAACTTTGACCATGAATGTCAAAGCAACTCAAATACATGGCACTTGCTTCAAATGCTTTTTTAATTTTTAAAATCGCTTCACTATATAATTTTCGATAAGCGATGCGATAATATTGAGCGACAATAAGCGAGAAAGCTCTGCATGCAAATATATATGTAATTGCTTAACACATGTCAGAGTGCAAGCGAAGCGAGAAGAGAGCCAAAGCGACAAGTTGGAGCGAGTTGCGAGAAAGCGATTCTGAATCGCTTTATAACTTCATCTAGCTGTTAGTTTTACGTGTGTTTTTGTTGCGTTCTGAGCTTAAAAAAAAAAACAGTTGGTTTTTGGTTGAAAAATGTTTTTGCGCAACTCAAGCTTTAATAACAGTTTGATGCAAACACTTTATATTTTTATGTATTTGCTTTCAAATTCAATTGAACAGTCCAACGAAGCAAATGTAAAAATGAGTTCGTCTCCAAACATAAACGTTGAGGACTTAATAACGGAAATTTTTTTCTCGTTCTGTTTTGTGGGACCAAAAATGTAAAAATTACCACAATCGGCTGGTGGTTGAAAAGAAGTGGAAAGAGAATGAGGAAAGTCTTCAAGTACCAAGTAAGTTTTGCTAATATTATATTTGTGGATGTATATTATCAAAGCCTATTTAAACACATAAAACAGCAAAAGGCATCACGAACAAGTTGACCAGATCTGTAACTTGTTGTATGAAATAACTCTTCACTTCCATTATTTTCATTGCTCGTGTGTGTGTCTTGATTGACATTGGGACTTCCCTCAAGGTCAATAACTGTATTATGCAGAATACAAATTGCCTTTACAATAATATCGACGAAATCTGGATCGGTTTCAATTGGCTTCCAAAGCAAACGTCATTTGGAAGTCATTATTCCAAAAGCGCTTTCAATGCACCTGCGAGCTCGAGAGAGTCGCCTATTGAAATACTCTCTTTCAGCATTAATAGTGCGGCTCGAGTATGCCCTTAACAGACTTTCCAAAAGCGGATATGCTTCATCGCCTACAAGAACGTACGGCATTTTTATACTAGTCACAGGCAAATTAGTATCTGAAGGCATAAACTGTCGAGATTTAAGTTGCCGATAAAGCTGTGATGCGTTAAAAGTGCCACCATCACTTTGTTTGCCGTATCCTCCAACTTGAATTGCAATAAATTTGCAGTTTGAATCAGCCACTCCTTGAAGAACAACAGAAAAAAATTTTTTTTAATTATAGAACATTGATCCAGAATGAGGTGGACTCTGAACACAAATGTGTTTTTCGTCAATAGCCCCAGCACAATTTGAGAAGCTCCACAATTTCCAAAAGTCATCAGCTATCTGAGTAATCATTTCTTTTAAAGGCTGTTGCATGTGCTTTGGCTGCAACTCCTCCCAAAATGCTTTGACTGTTTCCTTTACAATAACGGAGAATGTAGTCCTTCCAATTTTAAATGCATACGACAATGAAGTAAAGGAAGCACCCGTTGCTAAATTGAAATTTGGCTGAGCTATGTGACACAGATGATGAAGACAATTTTTCAAAAAAAATAAAAAAGTAAAATTAAGTATGCCTTCTCAACTGCTGTCCATTGAGAAGGACAAGCTAAAACTTTTAGAAGAAAAAAGTTAATACACCAAAAACACCCGACGATGTCCAATGTTTTTTTGAGAGCCTTCTGCCATATATGAAGTCTATGGACATGCGAAAAAAATGCTTTGCAGAATGGAAATTCAAAAAGTCGTACTTTCTTATTTTGAAGACGGAAAAGATTCCGAAAACAATTAAAAAAATCAACAATTTTTGTTTAGAAAAAAAAATAAATATATAATTACAAAGTTACCTCAAAGTTAGAATAAGTTTTTCACATGGCGTTATGGGATTAACGACAAAATTTTCCAGTTTTGAATGAATCTTCGTCAAAATATAATGGAATGTATTGAACGACATTCGAGTATAATTGAAAAATTTGTCAGGATTCTGCCTTAAATTTTGATACAAACTATTAAACTCTTCTTTCAAACGGTTTCTATTCAGTGGATGGATACCGGTGGTTTTTTTCATTACAACATTTATAACTACTGCTGACGCAAAAAATTCTTCGTCTGAATCCATGACGACGATGATTGCAAGTGAGACTAAAATTAGAACACTCGCTAGGTTTCTCGATTTGCGGAAAGCTTTCACTCTGCCATATAGCATCGCATCGCTTATCGCGGCCACTCTGACATCAGCCTTAGAAGAAGCGAAATGAAAGATGCCCTCACTGTGCGACTTTACCGCTAAGGATGGTCAAGTGCGCAAAGTTACTGCGAGGACTCCACACGGGTCGACGGTTCACCTCGTTGCGACAATAGCAGTTTTGGATGTCGGTTCTTTAATCGGTGAACAACCGGGAGTTATTCACGAAGGGGGGAATGTTACCGTCGATGTTTGAATTTCAAAAGAAACTGACATTAACAACATCGCATCTACGCAAACATTGCCTAACACTGAAAAAAGCCCATAGCGTGATCGATAGACCGGATATAGACCGGAAGATTTGACTACTCGAAAAGAACTGATCTTTTTCTACAACAAAAAGTCAAATGCACCGACTTCGACAGCGCCGATGGCTCTGTTTATATCCCACGCTTGGGGATCGGGCTATTGAATAGCCAGATACAATTTTGATCTTAATGAAAAATTGTATTTCCATTTTCAATGTTTACCAAAGTGTGTGAAATTCCAGATTCTTTTGTATCGATCTTAGGCCAATTAGTTGTCAATAAGTGGATTAGGAATGTCGTGTGTTTACTCTCCCCAACTTAAGTGCGGACTTCCACGGTCTAAAACAAATTGGACTTATGGTTTGATGTCATTGCTTTTTGTTTCAAGTATGATATTGCTTGTGTTGTGTGAAGTGTTATATTTCAATTTTGTTTTTTTTTTTTTGTTTCTTTTTTTTATTTACGTTTATTTATTTGTTGGATCTTTTATATAGTGTATAAGACTAACAACAATTTTCTAGTTATTCATTTTTATGATTACTTCAATTCCTAGTAGCAGGATGATGAGCTAATTGGATGGGCGACATGATGTAACGAAATTTACGATTTATTATTTCGCGTCTGTGATGGCCGAGCGGGTACGGGACAGGCGAATCTAGCTGTGGGGACTCCAGCGAAATACGACTAAAGATGTTGGCTGACTGACAATGTCATGCACGTAAAATGTGCTGGGGCTCAAATGGGGTTGTGTTTGATGATCCATATACAACCAAGATTCTTTACATTTCATTGGTCCGTCAAATTTTAAAATGTGCATCATGCATACATCAAGCAAGAATAGAATCTGTTCAAAAATAATTTCTTCTCTTTGCTCTTCGTGGTCTGAACTGAGATCGTAATGTCAACTTGCCTTCGTACTCTAGTAGACTTCTTTTACTTGACCTTCCTTCTCTTACTAATCGTAGGTTAATGCTTCTCTTTGCTCTTCGTGGTCTGAACTGAGATCGTAATGTCAACTTGCCTTCGTACTCTAGTAGACTTCTTTTACTTGACCTTCCTTCTCTTACTAATCGTAGATTAATGCTTGGTGTTATAATTATGCACAAGGTCCTGAATAGCGATATTGACCCTCCCGAGCTATTGAACAAAGTATATGTAACAGTTCCTTGTAGACCTACTAGATATTATATTCCTCTATCACTACCACTAACTACTTACTTTTCGAGTTCTGATTATAATCGTCTTTTTAGTGCTCCCGTTGTTATTCGAGCATAAAAATAAAATGTACCAGCTATTCCCAATAGTTGTATTTTGTGTCTGAATTAAAAAAGTACCTTCCAAATTTAGTATAACTTTATCGATTTCCACTTTCCCTTTAAAGTCGTTAAGTAAGATGACACCTGGTAGAACTTCGGAGAGTGATCGTGTACGCTGGCTGTTGATGGTGATGCATTGAGGAGGTCTTCTAGTTAAATATGTCCCTTATTGTTATCTATTTCTATCAAATCTTCCAGTTTACAAATGGTTTTAAAATTATGGGGCTTACAATCTTTTATTAACCTGTGGTAAGTATTCTTACATTTAAGTATATTAGACACCTGTTTTCTTTTATTATGACCTGTTTTCTTTTTACTGGTATTGCCAAAATATTTTTACTATTTCTACTCTTGGTAAACCGATAATGTAAAGGAGGTCTTTGCCTTCTGAGGCTATATTTACTTCTGCAAATTCCATTAATTTTTCTACGTTAACAAATATTGTATTATTTTTCATAATTTTCTCGATTATATCTTTTTCTTTGTTTGAAAGAACAAGTGAATTCACTGTGTTTGTTTTGGCCCAATCTATGGCATAGATGACATTCGTTATTTCTTCTCGCAATATTCTTAGATCATTAGAGTTTCTATCCCTGGGTGATCTTAACTTTTCTTTCCTTTTTTGATTAACTCTTATGTAATAGTGAATAACTCTTGTTTCTTATTTTCTACTAATTTATTAATGACAACTTGCTTATCATTAGGTACTAATTAACTGTCTGTTGATTCTGTCTTCTACGATTTCATAATCGTCGTGATCGGGACTACCCGTTAACTATTTCCATACTGTTCCTAAAAAGTCTGGTGATCTCTTATTTCTTTTTTGAATAGGTCTCAATCTCTTAAGTTCGCTTTCCACTCTCGATATTTCGTAGATTAGGAATGGTTACATTCCTTTAAGACTGATAAAGCTAATTCATAATTTTAATTTTCTATGACGTGAATATTTTAAGCGTTCCATTTTGTCGTGCAGCATGGTTTTTATGTTTAGTCCTCCCAACTATTTCCTCTTTGTATTTAGGTGTCAGCTTGGACCCTAACCTCCTACCCATTTTCGCATAAGCTTTATCTAACGCGTTATACTTCTTCATTCTTTTCTTCTTATGATACTTCAAATCTTTCGCCTGTTTTTGGGCCTTTTTCTCTTTAATTTTTTCTGTACCTTGCGTTAGTTAGGTCGCGAAAAATACTTCTATCGGTAGTGCTATGTAGTGACCTTTTTCTCTTTAATTTTTTCTGTACCTTGCGTTAGTTAGGTCGCGAAAAATACTTCTATCGGTAGTGCTATGTAGTGACCTCTTACTCTTCTACTGCCTTGAACATTATATCGTCGAATCCTATAGCTGGATCGTCATATCAAAAACATCGCATCACCTTATTGAAAGTAGAATGAAATCTTTCAACTTGTCCGTTTCTTGAAGAGTTATGATTATTTAGTAAGAATTTAATCGTGGCTAAATTTAGTGTCATTTCGTTGTCTATAACAACGGTCTTCGTGGCCCCGAAAGGTATAAGGAGTTCCCTTAAGGGTATTTTCAAATGTTCTGCTGCTTTAGATTTTACCAGTCTGGGCATATTTTGAAAACTTTTTCTATTGCTGTCAAAATATTTTCCCTTTGGTGGAGTATAAATCTACATGTATTATGATTATGATAATTATTGTGATTATAATTGTAATAATAATTGTAATTATAACATATATGTATCTACATTATGATTATATGAATATGTGATTATAATTTCTTCCTGTTCAGCTTCTTACCTTACAACAGTAACCTGTCTTTGTGTGTATCTAGTTTTATTGTTTCTGAAAAGAGATAGGTAAATTTTTTTGAATTTTCCCCATTTTTGCTTCGGATGTAAAAATTCCGTTTACAATTTTTGGACCCATGTTTTCCTTTAGAATTTCAATGAGATTCTGCTTTACATAGTTAGGTTGTTTAATCGTATGCCGGTGATAGGTCGGAAATACTATTTCAAAGCTATTGCTTGTGTTATCATCTGTTAAGATGAAAATTCGGTTTTTGAATACATTAATTGGGACTTTCATAGTCGGGATAAGTTCATGCCCTGAACTGTCATCTCTGCATCTGCTACTGTATTTGAATGGCCGGGTTTATACATTTGTTGATTTTTATTACTTAATGCGAATGTCATGTCTCGAATCATAATTATGATTAATTATGTCTTGCGAAGTCTCGAATGAGTCTACGATTGTTGGTTGACGGCTGCGCCCGATGCGGAGCCCCAAACTGCACGTCAATATGATGCGGTCTTCGATTTTATCCAACCGAGTCGGCTTCGAGGTTCCTTGCCGATGGATAGGAGAGAGATTGCCAAAATCCCAAATGAAAAGAGCGTGTGCAAAGTCTTCTGTGGTGTATATATATATTTAATGAAAATTCCAAGTCGAGAAACACAGAAGGTGCATCCGACTTATTTGGCTGACGCTCACAGACTTCAAATGTACTTAGCAACAGCGTTGTTACAAAGCTATAAATTTTCAACAAAGTTCAAAAATATTCCATGGAAAGACAAAGCATTTTAAAAGTAACGGGACTTAAAGCTACATTAAAGTTCTATCGTTCTGCTTATTTTCATGCTCTCTCTTTGCGCTTCTCTTCTTTGACTGCTACGTCTGCGCTCTTAGGCAGCTGCAATCCAAACATTCTCCCCCCTTTGATGACGGCCATGTCGTCATCAAACGCACATCCTTCGTCCTCCAGGGTCCCTGCTCAAAGAACTGAAACGAGAGAGTAACAATTTAAGACTGAGGTGCAAGGCTGGGGTCATTAGCAATCCAATTCTCTTGGATAGGTAATGGACAAAGCTTGGCTACTGGCCGTTTAACTAGCCCACTAGTTGTCTTCAGAGTAACTACTCTGACGAGGCCATCTGTTCCAGCATGTGTCTCTGTAATCCGACCAAGAGCCCATCGATGAGAAGGGAACCGTTCATCTTTTATAAGCACCACGCATCCAACGTCGAGGTTGCGCTTTGTCTGTAACCATTTTGGCCTTCTTTGCAATCGTGTTAGATATTCAGCATTCCATCTCTTCCAAAACTGTTGAGCATAGTATTGACAATTTTTCCATCGATCTACCAAACTTAAGTTTGTTACATCTGGGGTTGGAGGTGCCAATAGAGCATCTGAGATTCAATTTGTGCTAACACCGTGGAAATTTCCTCAAATGTCAAAACTCGGTCTCCAATGGTCCGCTTAAGATGATATTTCATCGACTTCACGCCTGCTTCCCACAATCCTCCAAAGTGTGGAGCTGAGGGTGGATTGAAATGCCATGTGATTCCTTCCTTGGTCAACTTTGGGACGATTGACTTCGGCTCCCACAAAATTAGTGCCGCAATCGCTATAAACGTCTGTACATAAACCCCGGCGGCCAATAAAACGATAAAATGCTCCCAGAAATGCATCAGAGGTCAGGTCACCAACCGGTTTTAGGTGTATAGCCTTGGTGACGAGGCAGATAAAAACTGCGACATATCCCTTTTGGGCCACTCGTCCTCTTCCCTTGGATGGCGAAATACTTATTGGTCCAGCGTAATCCACTCTGACTGAAAGAAAGGCTCGCGATGGACGCACTCTAACTGCTGGTAAATTTCCCATTTGTTGACCTGAAACTTGAGGCTTCATTTTAAAACATGGGATACATTTATGTATCCAAAACCTTTTCCTTATGAAATTGAGAGTCAGTGAAGTTCCACCATGCATCGTACAAACATGACATTAACAACAAGCTCTGTAAACGGATGTTTATAGGGTAAAATATAAGGATGCCCAGAGATTACAGGACGCTAGCTTAGAAGCGGTGACTTCCCGGCTTAGATAATCGGCAGGATTATCCTTCGACGAAACATGTCTCCATTGCTCCGCATTTGAAATTTCCAAAATTTTATTTATCCGATTCGACACAAATACCTTCCAGTTAGCAGCTCCTCCGCGGATCCAGCTAATTGTTATCATAGAATCTGACCAAAAAATAGTATTAGAAAAATTTATATTTAACCGCAAATTCTGTTTCAAATACGTATAAACCTTTACTGCTTCAAGCGCTGCACATAGTTCAGCTCGTGGTATGGTCAGCTGTGGCTTCACCGGCACAACCTTTCCCTTGGACAAAAACAACTCTGCATGAAAGCAATTTTTTCCTGTGGGCACACGTATATATGCGACTGCGCCATAGGCTCGTGAGGAGGCATCGCAAAATATATGTAAGTCCGCTGGTCCATCTTGTGATCCCAAACTAATGTGTCGTGGTATAAATATACTTGTAATATTGGGAAGCTCCATTAAATATTTCTTCCATTCCTTTTCAATGTTCACTGGCAGTGTTTCATCCCAGCCGATCTTTTCCTTCCATAATTGCTGCATCAGCATCTTTGCAGTTATGACAATCGGACTTAGCCATCCCATGGGATCAAAAAATCGTGCAATTGTTGACAGAATTGTTCCCTTTGTGAATAAATCCATTGATACTGCAAAATTTAGTCTGAATCGAAATTCATCCTCCTTGGGGCTCCAGTACAATCCCAACGCACGAATGGTATCGTCACAATCGTCATGAACCAAGCCCGTTGTTTCACGATGTTCCGCTGGTATGTCTTCTAATAACTCTGGGCAATTGCTAGCCCACTTTCTTAATTCAAATGTGCCACTTCGAAGCATTGCAATGACTTGACTCTGTACTGCCTTCTCTTCGGCAATACTATTTCCTCCAGACAAAATATCATCGACGTACATTTGATGTTTAACCACATCTACGGCCAATGGAAAATTCTCTTCTTCATCTATGGCCAGTTGTTGCATCACACGCATTGCTAAGTAAGGTGCGCAGCTCGTTCCAAACATAACCGTCGTGCATGCATATTCCTCAATTTCCTCGCTTGTGTCTGATTTCCACAAAATGCGCTGATACTGTGCATCATCCTTTGTAATATTAATACATCTGTACATTTTTTCTACATCAGCCAAAAATACACATTGTAATCCACGCCAATTGAGAATAACTGCCGGCAGCTGCACATGTAGCTTGGGTCCAATCGCTAATATGTCATTTAATGATTTCCCATTACTCGTCTTGCTCGACCCGTCAAAGACAACTCGGACCTTTGTAGTTGATGAAGATTCCTTTATAACGGGATGATGCGGTAAATAACAATGGTGAACTCCCCCCAATGGCCCTTGGGGACTGCTCGAAGATGGCTGTGCGACGAATTCCATTTGACCTAGATCTAAATATTCATGAATGGTATTAAAATATGCTTCCTTTAAATAATTATCTGCGTCTAAGCGCCGAGTCAGAGAACATAACCTTTACAAAGCATTCCTATAAGAATTTCCAATGACCATTGACTGGTCCAGGTGAGACAAGAAGGGAAGACGTACCACATACTTCCCCGAGGGCAAGCGCCTATGTGTACGAATAAAAAAATCTTCGCACCAACTATCCTGTGCCGAGAGTCCTCTCGATCCCTCGTCGAACTGCTCCAGCTCCCAGAATTTGCACAACATCTTATCGAGCTCCTCATTCGAATTGTTGTTCCATACCTTCACAGTGTGAGATGATAATCCAACCGTCCGTTCATTAGTTTTCCCTGAGACGATGTAGCCCAAATGAGTATTTTGCGCAAATGGTGTTCCAGCTTTTCCTTTACGTACATCTCCTAACATCAGATCGTCGTAAATATCACTGCCGAACAAAATATCAATACCTTGTGGAATATAGAAATTAGGATCGGCCAGTCGCAAGTCCTTAAGATGAGGCCACCGCTCGGCTGAAATACGCCTATCTGGCATATTTTGGCTTACCTTGGGCAACACGTATGCAAATACCTTGTGTTTTACCTGTGAGTCGTATACTGACCCAATGACCAATTCCACTCCTGTCGACGCTTCAGTTATTTTAGCGTCTGCTAATCCATGAATTTTGATGTAAGTCTTTCTTCGCCAAAGACGTAATTGTTGGGCTGCACTCTCTGAAATAAACGATGCTTGTGATCCTTGATCCAAAAAGGCTCGGAAACGTAGAGTCTGCCCTTCCTTCGACTTAACCAACACAATTGCTGTTGGTAACAAAACCTCCTGTCTTTTAAGAGGTACCGTTTCCCGATTTTTATTTATTAAATTTGATGATACTGCCGGAACACTGTCTCCAAATTTATTTGGGGCGCCTGTCATAGTCGCCTCCTGATTCCCCGATCTTAACATATGGAGTAGTGTATGATGCCTCGCAGGGCATTTAGCACAACCTACTTGGCTGCTATATGCAGCCGCGAGATGATTTGATTTAAGACATTTAAAACACAACCGATGTCTTAGTACAATTTCCTTTCTTTCCGATAGATTCATGGCTTGAAACATTCTACATGCTCCTATAAAATGTTCTTCATGACCGCACACTATACACGCCTCCGCCTGTCGTGCTACAAATGATGCCTTTGCGAAGCTTTGGTTAGCACGTAAACCATATCCGCCTTGCTTTCCATTCCGTAGCCGATCCTTCGGCAGCGTTCCCTCGAAGCCTCCCGATGATGCCGTTATCATCGTCCTGTATTGTGACTTAAAGCTACATTAAAGTTCTATCGTTCTGCTTATTTTCATGCTCTCTCTTTGCGCTTCTCTTCTTTGACTGCTACGTCTGCGCTCTTAGGCAGCTGCAATCCAAACAACGATAATATCTGGCGATGCGTTAAAATGAACGTAGTCCTTTCAGCGTTTTTGGCGCTGGAAAAGCTTTTTCTGCTTTAATTTTCTCTGGTGCTAACCCTTCTCTTGATATTTGCTTCCAATAGTGTCGTGAAGATAGCATTTCGATGCTGAAAATGTTTCTCCCCTATTTTGCTGAAAATTATTATAGACATAACATAAATTGACAAATTGATGGAGAATTCTTCAAACCGAATGGAACTCATACTCTGTTAACGGAGAAAGCAGTTTTCTCAATATCAGACTCCTTTAGTATAATCTGATGAAACCCACTTTTTAAGTCTAATACAGAGAGAAATTTATTATTGCCCAATTGGGAAATAACCTCTCCTATTTTGGGGATAGGGTATCTATCCAACACTGTATTTGTGTATAACTTGCGGTAGTCAATTACTACTCTGAATTTTGGTACTATCCAAACTGGTGCATTGTGGGGTTGACCGTGAGGGTCGTATTATGCCGTCTTTAAGCATAATGCTTTAAGCATAACGCTTGATTGTTAGAGTGTATGAATGATTAAAGGGTGTCGTTTATAAGAATGCCGTGGAATGTCTTTAAATCGGACAAGAGAACAAATTTTACTGGCTTTTTGATTTTGTTGAAAAGTTCTAGATTCACACAATGTGAAATTTTTGTGCCCACTTACTGCATAAGCGTAAAATATTTTTTCGTTTATAAATATAATTTTTGTTGGATCCTGTATCGATTAAAAATTTGTGTTCGGTTCCGTTCTTTGCCCTACAGGTAAAATATGGCCAGGAGGAACGGCTTAGTCTAAAAAATTTATGATTGAAATTTCGGATTCTATCTGTTCTTTTCCGATTGCTTGCTCTTCTATTTCTTCCATGTATTGTGCTGGTAAGTCAGCTTCATCTTCTCCTGGCTGATTAAAATATGATTGCTCAGAATCTGTCCGCTCACAGGTATTCTTTTTTTCACGCGCGAATCCCAACGGGAGCACTAATTGACCACACCTTTCGCCCAACCGACCAAGGGGCGCAAGCCCTCTAGTTACGTGCTAAATGGGAAAGGAGAAAAGTTTTTAGTAAAGGAATAGAGAGCTTTGAACTGATTACATGATAAAGACGATTGTAATCACAATAAAGAACTCGAAAAGGTTCATGCATTAGGTAGTTAGTAGAACATCGTGGAAGTGATAGAGGAATATAGTTTCTAGTAGGTCTACAAGGAACTATTAAATTTACTTGGTTCAATAGCTCAGGTGAGTCTATATCCCCATTAAGAAGCTTGTGCATGAATATGACGCCAAGCATTAATCTATGATTAGTAAGAGAAGGAAGGGCAAGTAAAAGGAGTTTGCTAGATTACGATGGCAAATTGACATTACAATCCCAGTTCAGTTCTTTCTTTCGTAATATCTTGTATCTATTTGGAATTGTTTTTGGAATTTGCTTTGTACTGGTACAGTTGCACCGTTAGGGTGCTTAACAGCATATTGCTGATATTGATGATACCAAAGGAAAGATGACAGCTCTGTATTCATGTATCGACGTCGGCAGCGGCAATGGCTTTGCTTTTATCCCACGCTTGGGGATCGGTCTTTTGTCGTTGTGGGTGACCTGATGCAATTTTGATCTTAATGTAAAATTGTATTAGCATTTTCAATGTTTACCAAAGTGTTGCGGATTTAATTCATCGATGCTTACGGAGAACATTGCGGTGACAAAATCTGTGTGTGTGGCAAGATTTGATAATATCCCAGATTTTGTTTATATCAATCATATTGGGTCAATAAGTGGAGTGTGATTAAATTCCAGATTTGTTTATATCGATCATAGGCCAATGAGTGGTCAATAAGTGGTTTAGGAAAGTCGGGTGTTAAATTAAATTACCGATTTGTTCACTTGAGTCAATGCTATTATATTCCAGATTTGTTTATATCGTTTTGCTAACAAGTATCAATAATTTCCAAAGCGTTTTATTAAAGAAAAATGATCGCTTGGTTTACCAAAGTTCTTTATATTTTGTCATTCGGAGTTAATCGATGCAGTGAGTTCCCTCAATTGTTTGTGCGCTTCTACAAAGTTTGTAGCATTGTCGCAATGGAGTTTTTAACATCTTCCTCCCCTTTCTATGAAAAAAAAAGTAAGACTGTTGATAAGTCTCCCACTAGTTTCAAATGTTAAGTCATTGTTGCTAAGCATATGACTGGCCTCTTTCCTCTCACATTGTGATGAATCCAGAGAGGTCCACAGTAGTCAACGATTGCGTTAAGAAATGATCGACTTTGAGAGACTCGATGTTCTGGTAGATCTTTTATGACCTGTAACCGAAATCTTGTGCACGTCACGCAATTTTGTATCACATTCCTGATCATTGACTTGATTTTAATAATGTGGAAATGCATGTTTTCTTCATGTAACTTCTGAAGTGTCAGTTTTACTATCCGCGTAAGGAAGGAAATACTGGTTCTTTGTGTCCATTGGCACAGAAGCTTGCTGCAGCTGAGTCGCTACTTCAATGGTAGAATTTTGGTCTAACATTAGTGGAGAGCATTTTCCAATTCTTCCGTCTGTTATGTTTGCTGCTGAATCTGCGAATATATGCTATGATTCGCTGTAATCGGAAGAATGCGTTTTTGTGGTTAATATTATATATGTATATCCACGCATCATCTCCTTCATCCTGAGCCTTGTTGTTTACAGCCGCCAGGCTAAATACTTAGTTCTTAGTTCTCCGTTCTGAAGTATCAGTCTCGCGTTATGATGGTTCCGCTTGATAGGATATCTGCAGCGTTTAGGGCAGGTGATACATGCCGCCATTGTGTTGGATTGGAAACAGTATGTATTTTTGTGAGCCAAAACGTATGGAAATGAGATGACCGAGAGATAATCCATGATAATACAATTGTTTAATCTGACAATAAAACGGCTTCAAAGTTTTCTGCTTCTTTTCTGAGATCATGCCGAACTCTGTCCGTAAGTTCTGCTCCGAGCACTGCTGCACATAGCTCAAGACGGGGCAATGACTGTTTTTTCAGTGGAGCAACTCCTAACTTTGCAAACAGCAATCTCACGGAGACCTGACCGTTTTTGTATGTAGCCCGTATGTATACAGCAGATCCATATGTCTTTTCTGAAGCATCTACAAAGGTGCGTATCTGACATGTAAATGGCTCCTTTTTGTTATATATATGCCTAGGCATTTGCATTTGATTTAATTCTTGCAGGTCCGCACAATACGCTTCCGCTGATTTTGTAAATAAGCCGGTAGATTGGCATCATCTCCGATCTTACGGATAGGATTTTGGCACGTACTACCACAGGCGCAAATAGTCAGAAAGAGTCAAATATTAGCCCTATTTCTGATACCAGGACGTGTATTGTGATTCTTCGCGTATATCGCAGATTATGCCTAAAGTTTTAACACTTAGCTGTTCAAAATTAATCCTCTAGAGTGCTTCTGCCAGGCTGTCTGCTCCGTAAGGCAATCCACATAAAAATCTTTTATAAATGTCGCTGCTCCAGTGGCATACCTTTCCTTGTTCTTGTTTGCTAAGTACCAGGCTTTTCGTTGCTTGGTATGGTGCCGACATTGTTCCATAAATCACTGTCTTCAGACGGTAATATTTCAGTTTGTCGTTTAGGCCGTCATTTCAGCAAATCATTTGGTTAAACTGATCATCTGGATTAATCCATACATGTCGGTTCATTTTTTCTATGTCTGCCGTGAAATTATATTTGTGTGTAATAATTCTCAGCAGGGTTGACTTTGTGCAACTGGTCCAAGATATCATTCAATGATTTTCCTGATAACGTCTTACATGATGTATCAAATTCCACTCTTAATTTGATTTTGGTACTATCCGATATGAGTACACAATGGTGCGGTATAAAATAATGCCGGATTGGTAGTCTTTCTGGCAAAACTTCCTTCATGTATCCAAGCTGTGCATTTTCCTTTATGAACTTCACATATTCAGATTTTGTTTCTGGATTCATCCTATTTTCTAATGATAATTTATAATGATAAACCTCCTAATGGCCACATCACGAGACTCCCCCATGAATGCAGAGGCTTAAACAAATGGCAGCTTTAAAACTAATCGTCCATCAGCAAATCATCCTTATGCAAATTGTCAAAGAAGTGTTTTTCGCAATTCTCTTCACCTGGATTTTTGTATGATCTCTCTCCAACAGTTCATCAGACTTGGTGCAGATGTAGCTGGTGCATTGGTAGACGCAGCCATATTTATTTTCCCAGCAATGATCCAACCAAATTCTGATTTTTAAAGAACTGAACACTTATTTTGTTTTATTTGTCCAGGTAGTAATATTGAGAAATGGTGATCTGCTCCTAGTAAAAAATCGATTTTACTAGTTTTGTTAAAGATGGAATCCGCTAGAGGTATGTATTTCGACAGATTAAACTTCTGCTTTATTGTTTTAGTTGGTTGATCCGGTAGAATGTGCGTTAACACAAAAGCTTCGACCCTTGTATTGAAATCTGTGTATCTTAATTTCACAAGAACATTCACCCTCGATCTGCTGATTTGTGGTTGTCCCCCTACTCCTTCAACTCGTAGCGATGCTATTTTCATATTTAAAGATAATGGCTTCACTAATCTTTCTGGAATTAGATTGACTTGAGAGCCACTGTCGGCTGTAATTTTAATTGCTTCTATAAGTGGGTGCAGCTGATGCCGATATTGTTATATTTGGTTTCAAGCTGTTGTTTCCCAAATGTGACAATGTATTGAATTTTTTACCGCATTTCAGGCATCCCTTCTAGATACACGACTTTAACATGTGGTCGGATCAATTCAATTTGGCTCCACTGCTTTTCGATGATTAGCTTGTAACAATGACGCCAGCATTGCTTTTTGTTGGCGCATCAATGGCTTTATTTTCAGCCGCTCTCCCTTTTGACTGGCCTCTGCTTCATCTTCGAGCTTGAGTATCTGAGCCTTCCGTAACTTTATGGTCTCATCCACCGCCTTTTCATTTTAGGGTAGTACTCCCTCTTGAAGTATTCATGATCAGAAGGTTGATCAACCCTGATCGCCTTTGCCATATTTCTCCGATATGTACTCTAGTAGTTCAATCTCTTCTGCGAAATATGAGACCTTTGTTTTTTCTAGTGTGAGCGTCATTTTTATAATTACGGATAATCGACTGAATGGCGTCTCCCCGTTCCGTTTGCGGAGCGTAAATCTCCTTCATATATTTTTTTTTTCTATTAGATAACCTTGACCCGTTGGGAGTATAGTAAGCTCGGACTCGCACTAAATATATGGTCAAGATTATGCCTTTCAACACAAACTACTCAGTTTAGTGTAAATTATTCCAATTGTCTAGATACCCAATTTAGATCTGGCTGATTACTCTATTAAATATTCAATTTACCCAATGCATAAACATATAATAAGTATTGCTGGTTTTATATTTATGCTGACTTGTGTATAAAAATGACCTAGGTCAGTACTTGCCGCATAAATTTTTACTCGTGACTTCGTTGCCCATGAAAAACTGCTGACAGTTTTTAATTACGCATTCGGTCGCTAGGGTGACAGAAATTTTTTTGTCTGGAAATGATCGCCCTTGAGATGGAAACTCAATGTTTATATTTACTATTCTCCTTTGTCTGCTCATAGGAAATGATCGGCGAGTTGATTAATTGCCTTGTCAGTATCGGGACCCCGAATTGTTCTAAGCTGCAATCCGTGCCCTTGTCAAGATGTATCAATAATTTCAAAAGCGTTTTCTTAAAAAAAAATTATCGATTGGTTGACCAAAATTCTTTATATTTCAGTTTTATTATTGTTGAGTGCAACACAGTCACCAAGTTGACATGCATGCACGCATGTAATAATCACCAAGTTGTTCAATTGCTTTGTAACAGTCGGGGCGCCGTTTCCTCGCAAGGGAATGTCAAAAATTATCAAAATGTTCTTAAAAAGGAAACGTTCAAACGGTTAAACGATCGGTCGCCTTGTTGACCAACTCATCTTGAAATGTTTTCGAATGGATTGGTCGCCTTATTGATCAAATCCTTAATGCATGTTTAAGTGATTGTTGCTTTGTTGACCAAATCTTCTTAATTCTTAATCACCAAAATGTTTAAATAAAAATGCAAAATGGTTTTAAAGTTTTATTATTTTATTTTTCGATTTATTATTTATAATTATAATGCCCCTAGAACACAATCTAGTAGCATAATTCTGTCGCAACAACACAGCAAAGTACATCTTTATTGGTGACCCTAGCAGGGGTACTCAATGAATTGATAGCCAATAAATGCTATGAGAGGGCTACCCGAAATTACTTATTAATTATGGGTCACATATCATTACAATAGGGGATGATTTAGTATTGCTTAGTCATAACAATTGTATCAAGTGTAATTGAGTTTCGTGTACAACAGGGAGGAGTTATCAATCACTCTGCAAGTGGATTTGGAATTTCGAGCTACAGCGGGAGCAGCCAGTGGCGGCAGCGACAGCGGAGGTCGAGGCAACGATAGGTCGGAACGAAAGATCGGGCCAAAAGGCCGCGGATTTTCGCCCTGAGCAAGTGATGTCCAAGTGAACTTATGTATATACTCTTCATACTGGAAAGCTGTAAGGATTTTTTATAATGTTGGATTACGTTTTAGTGTGCTATTTTTGTTTTTATGGGGAGCTGTAGAGTCAATTCAAATAGTTTTCACTTGGCAATAAACTGATGGGACTGTACGATAATGGCTGTGTCTTGTCCTTTCCGGGTTTTGGGATCATTAAGATTATTGACTTTTTCAACTAAGGGGAAGGTGACCAAGACGTATTGCATAGCACAGAGCTGGGAGTTCTCGGATCATTTTTAGAGTTACTTAGAGTTTGTATAGCTGCCCTAAGGCGATATTTTGCTGCCGGTGTTCTAGACATTTACTATTCTCGACTGAGTCGTTGTTGTTTATGTAGTTGTTTATGTTTTTCTTGGGTGTAGCCGATAAACGGGGTAGAGATATCTACTGCTTCAATATGGGTGCTTATATATTTCTTAAATCTGAGCCAGTTTGTTTTATAGCCAGTTTGTTGTGTTAGCCCGAGTGGATGCTCCATTACTTGCGGATGTGTTAATACAGTGAAAATGACTGGCGAGTGGTCTGATAACAATTCTGCTAGTTACTCTGCCGTTATCAAGTTGTGTGTAATTTCCCTGACGACTGCGAAGTCTATTAGATCTGGGAGATTGATGATTGTTTTGTATTGATGATTGTTTTGCCGTTTGCCTTTGGTGTTTTTTTTTTTTGGTTACGCGCGAATCCCAGCGGGTGCACTAAGTGCACAAAACGAAAGCTACAGCTATTTACGCAATGATAGAAGGTTTTAGTACTGATAGGGAGAGCTGTAGGCTGATCACACGATAAAGTCGATTACAATCAGACGACAGGACTCGAAAGGGATTATGCAATGCATACTTAGTTGTACAGTGTGCCCCTTGCACACTAATATAGTTTCTAGTAGGCCTAGATGGTACAGAGAGAGCTACTTGATGTAATAACTCAGGCGAGTCAATATCACCAGTTAGGAGCTTGTGCATAAAGATTACGCCAAGCATTAATCTACGGTTAGTAAGAGAAGGAAGGTTAATTAAAATAAGTCTACTAGAGTACGATGGCAGGTTAACATTACGATCCCAGTTTAGACCACGAAAAGCAAAAAGCAGAAATTGTTTCTGAACAGATTCAATTCTAATTTGGTGTGACTCATATTGAGGTGACCATATGCAAGATCCGTACTTCAAAATAGGACGGCCCAGAGAGGTATAGAGAATTTTGGTTGTGTATGGATCATCGAATTCCTTCGACCATCTCTTAACAAAACCAAGATCGCCTGTGGCTTTAGCGATTATCATAGAGATATGGGAGTTGAAAAGTACACCTAAATTATTAATTTCATCAAGGCGTTGTAATGGAGTGTTGTTCAGAGAATACGTCGTCATTTGTTCCGGCGAAAAATCTCTTTTACAAATTTGGTCAAAAAGATTAGGCAGAACACTTATTTTAATTAACGAGATGTCACGGGTATATGAAAACCTAAATTTTTCCACCGCTATGTTCGAGGCCTGAGTTTTTGCCCAGATATAAGCTAAGACATCGTCAGATGTAGTGTTAGGGTCAAGCCTCGACAAGTGAACTCGACACACCAGCCGGCACACCAGTAACAGCGCTGGGCACTGAATCTACCGTGGCTGCCAATGCATTAGGAGCGCCTCTTGTCAGCATCTGATTGAGAATATCCATGGGGCAGAATATTCGCCCAGACAAACCAGAGACTACACCTGATATCGCGGTAACACGTGTGGTTCCATTAACAGGAGAGATTCCAATGGAATCCGCACAATTGGATGTTACCGGACTATTAAGCGATATCAGGTGCTGTGAATTCAGTGTGTTTGGGTCATTTAACGTGGTCGGAACAGCGAGAGCAAGAGATGCAGGCGGATCGGGGGATAAATTCTTGGGGATAGTCTTCTTTCGCTTCGAGGATTTGTTTTCTAGTTTAAAACTATTAAACTGAGTTTCCAATGATGAAAACTCGTCCCGAAGCTTCATAAGATCAGCCGACAGATTTTTCAATCCCTCACGTGTGCGCCTCATAAATACACGCATCTCCGACACGCTTCACAACTCCATTTCAGGCCCACTTATTTTCGAGGCTATCTTTTACTTTTACTGTGTAACCGGCACATTTAAAATGCATAACATTATCACACAGCCAACAAAGCAAAAAATCTTTCTGGGATTTAATTGGATGAGGTCACTTTTTATTTGAGCAGACAGACATTGTAAAAATTAATTTCAATTTTTTATTAACAATAAATATTAATAACAGAAAAATAATTCAACAGAAATAAAAGTAATTATTAAAAAAAATTGGGCGTATACGAACCAAAATTCCTACACTATGGTTAAAGTGAGACAACAGACACAACAACAAAGCAAAGAGTTTTGTTGTTGGTTTAAAACAAAAAGTATTAATTTTAGCTATTAATTTTGTTTTACTAATAAGGGCGTCGTAGTCTCCTGCAGTAATAAATCGTACTCCAAGTGTATTAAGAAGTCAGTAAACTCTTTATCAGAAATTGTGTGTCGTGGAGCGCAGTAAAGACACTTATTGCGGTTGTTTGTTTGTAGCCATTGTTTGGCATATCCAGTTCTACAGTGAAACAGTTCTTCTTTAGGATACCAGTTATTCCGTAAACATTTCCATCTTTCCGTAGAATACATAGTTATTTTTATTTGTAAGAGGTGTTCCCGATAGCAGCATGATATCGATATCATTTGAGTCCAGAGACAGCGACATTTCTTCTTTGTACTTGGAAATGCCGTTTGTATTCCAGAGGCCTACATGAAGTGCTGACATTATTTATTACTGTCCATAAATTTTTGAATGAGCAAGTTTTGGCTCTGCTAAAGTTCCTGCATGCAATTTTGCACGAATGTCATTAAACATATTTCGATTAAGCGAGATCACCAACATTTCGATCCCGCTGGGTTGCTGGCCGAGTACGGGTGGATTTGGGGCCGCATTAGATGGAATAATAACGGGATCTGTGGTTGAAGTGGGATGCAAATTCCCGTTGCGCAGCACTTTTGCAAATGTTACTCCAGGTGACAGTTGTTGTTTTAGTTGCTTATGACCTTACAGCTCTTGAGAAGAATATACCCGAGGGAATATGGCTATGAGCCGTAAATTTCTTCGCGTTGAGACAAACCTTCAGTTCCTTTTAGACATCCTCTGTAATTCGCGGTGTGATTTTCACCACAGTTGCTGCATTTCCATGTGTTGGCACTAAGTGCATTGTAGAGGCTGTGTCTTCCTGTGAGGCTCCTCGACAGTGATTCTGCGGTGTAGCAGTAAATGTAGGTTTTTAATATTCATGCTTTGGGCTGCACCTCCACTTTAAACAGAGGTTGTGGCACTTTGTTTCTGTTCAGAATATTTCAGACCGACATAACCTCAAAGACCTTCTCATTCAATGCTTCTAAAATTTTCTGTGTCGGGACTTTTGAATCAATATCTTTAATAACAGCTTGAAGACCTTCACATTTCCGTTCTGAAGTATTTTTCAATACTTAAGATTTGGTTGATTCACCACTACAGTTGAACATTAGTTTTGTTCATTTTCGGTGTGTTATCGTCTTTTCTGGTTTGCGGACTGAGCTTTCGCTTAGCGCTTTGGGCGCTCCACGACAAATTATTTTTGGTTGGTGTAAGCTGTGGTAGTCGGTGGCATTACTGAGAAATAGGCATTGTTGCGTTGAATAGAGAGCCGACGCTCGTTTTGTTGCTGCTGGCGTGAGTCTAGTGAAGAAGGGACCAAGTTGGTCCTTTACGCATTGGTATTACTAGAAAATTTTATTATTTACTAAGTATTGCTATTTGTAATTACAAACAACATTTGATGGTGCCTAGTCGCTTTACTGGTTTAACTCACTTTGAATGCTGAACCCGAAGAACTCGCGGAGCGCAATAAAAATACGTCCGAACGCAGTGACAGTTGAAGTAGATTATTGGATATAAGATGAGTTTCTTATTAAGTTGATTTACAATATGGGAAAGTCTAACAGCTCGCATTTTTTTATTGTGTGCTGAAGGGATAATATATGGAACTTCTATCTGGGTTAGGTTCGACACATGTAGTAAATTAAAGTTACCCAAGATAATTGAGTGATCACGGCAAGAAAAAATATTTTTGAAGACAACTGCGTGGTGAATAAAAACAAAAATGCCTGACATCGGAGGACTATAGCAGCAAAATATAAAGATATAAATATAAAGTTATTAGTGTTTAGACTAGTAATCTTAACACAAATTACAAATAACCATCTGACTGGGATGGTCAGATTTAATGGCGACCGATACGCCTATTGAAAATTGGCATACCTATCATTCTTCTTCGAAACATAACCACCACGACTTTGCAACGGAACCAGACTCTCGGTCAAGAAAATTAAAAATTCTCGACAGATGTGCCATTCGAATTCAAACAGTTCCAGGTGCGACTCGCTGTCGCAATGACTATTAACAAAGCACAAGGACAAACGTTAGAAGTGTGTGGATTAAATTTGGAGAATCCATCACATAGACAGCTCTATGTGGTGTGCTCACGTGTCGGAAATCCTTCTGGTTTATTCGTCAATGCACCAGATGAAAAACAAGAAATATTGTGTATCCCACAGCACTTCAATAAACATCAAATTGAAACTAAACTTTGTAATGTCACAATTTTTTTCGAAATAAACAAAATCAATAAAATGATTTAGAATGAATTGAATAATTGTGTACTGGTTTTTTTTTAAAAGTTACTTTTCTTAAATTTATTTTAGTTGTTGGCGTAGCAACTCGCGCTGTGTACAGTTAGTATTTATATAAATATATTATATGTACTTAAATCTCAAATCAATGCTTTATTACCTCTCCTCTCAAATGGGTAAGAATCCTATAATACCAACACCAGTGTATGATTTACATACGTGTTCATGTTACTTTTATTTTCATCTAAATGATTCCCCTCGCGTTCGAATTCACGTAAGCTTTTGTATTCCCCGTTTCTTCATTTGTGCATGTTCCTTAAATAAAATATGGCATTACTACAGCTGATATTAACCACAGGTCGATGCCCTTAGTTATGTCAGCGGTGTAGCATAAGGCATACTGTTATTAGTGTTTAGACTAGTAATCTTAACACAAATTACAAATAACCATCTGACTGGGATGGTCAGATTTAATGGCGACCGATACGCCTATACACACAAGCCGATTATTTCCATAAATAATATAGTCACTTGGGCCAATTCTCAGAAAACGCAATGACATAGAAGTTTAAAGAGATACACTTAAGATAGAGAAAGGTTAGTTTGCTAAGTTGTAGTTTGCTACTAAATTTAGTTTTTTTATAGTTTTGAAGTAGGTAGAGAGGCAACAGATCAAGTGGGACGATTGCTTGATACTGAAAAATTCACTCTTTAATTAAAAAGAGGAACTCCAGAATCGAACGGCTGCAGACGCACAGAAAAAAGGCCAAATAGTTGAACAATTTGGACTCTATCGCAACTGTTTATGTTTTAACTTGATTTTCAATGTTGGACCCCAAAATATTCAGAGTATATATAATATAAGCGCGCTTAAGGCATAAACAATTTTGATATAAAGTAGAGCGGCAAGAAACACGTCTTGCTTCAGTGACGTGAAGTGAACGAAAAAGTGTGTTGATGTTTTCTTGTAATTTTTTACTTTTTTCCTTTAATTTTTGTTATTTTTAATTGCCTTGATAGCTCAATATCCTTACAACTTAATGTATCAAATTTTAAACTGTCTTTAATCTTCAAAGAGTGTATATTCTAGTCGACACTGCGACTTTCTTACTTCACTTTTTATTTAAATAGAGTCCAAAAACAATAAGAAAATTTAGAGTTTTTTCAAAACTCTGAAATGATTGTGTTTTCTTATTCTTACTTTTGGCAGGCTGGGCTTTTAAATCGTTAGTAAGGCGCGAAGGAAAAAATCTCGCATGCGATTAAAAGTTCCTAGTAAATTAGGGCGGAACCTAGCTTAATATATGGTATCTGACAAGTTTGGCAGTTATCACAGTCAACTTCACAACAGAAAAATAGAGCTTTGGATTAAGCCAAGGGGTATAAAGGGAACGTCCCACCTCGTGCTGCCTTTTCTGTTACCATCAGAAACTAAAAAATAAATTTGCGGTAGTAAGTACCGTTTGTTTTTTATTCTTGGAATTTTCTAAAAAAAAATAACCAAAGTGAACAGAAAAATAAATCTGAAGCAATAACATCTCCAATTAAAAATAATATTGTCACAAAATTCAAGCCAACAGAAGGCTAAAATAATGCGGTTCTTGGCACATTCCTCCGAGGGAGTATAAGCTTCTAACCAGTTCAGTTGGTTTGGGCATTAACACTAACTGGAATGCTTCCCTATCGAAACAATTTATATCCACCGATGCTCTTAATAAAACAAAAATTGTCAACAGTCCAACATTCAGTTACGGCTCCATAAGTTTGCTTGTCTGGGGTACAGTAGTTTGGGGACAAAAGAAGAGTGAGGAAAAAATTAACCCCATAGCAACCATCATACGAATGCAGATCGCCTCAGCAGATTCGTTTGTCTTTTGCTGATGTCGGATGTCTGCAGAGACAGTCGTCGGTCATTCAAATTTTACTTTACTTTAAAATTTTCTCCTAGCATATAAATCAAGTTAAAATGCTGCCACCAAGTCATCGTTGGAAGACCTTCCATCGTTGGACTTACTACACAAATGTAAAACGAATTAAAAAATGCGAGTAAGTTTACCTGTTTTTATAAATTTATATATATATATAAATGAATGCTT
This sequence comes from Drosophila austrosaltans, assembly GCA_035045865.1. NCBI lineage: Eukaryota > Metazoa > Arthropoda > Insecta > Diptera > Drosophilidae > Drosophila > Drosophila austrosaltans. Next base: position 2,965,559 of record JAWNOQ010000073.1, on the reverse strand, counting down.
GTATGTTTTCAATGAACTCAAAAACTACTGGACCGATTATTATGAAAATTGCTATATATGTACATATATGTATTTTCCCACGGGGAAGGTTTGTATAATAAGTTCATTGACGCCACCCGCCACCAGGTGTTGCTGCAGAGTAGCAACTTCTGCCCCGTTCAACTGATTGTCATGAAAATCAGTATGACCATGTATTTTTTCAATTGAAACAAAAGAAGCTTATTTTTCCAATAATTTTATGCATTCGTAAACTGAATTATCTTAGATAAATACTTCAATCGGATTTAATATTTGTAGTTTCCGAAAGCTGAATATATTTATTTTCTTCAGTGAAATTACGAAGGTCATCGAATGTGTATGTGAAGGACTTGACTGCTGATAGACATTCCGAACGCATTTGCTGTGCAGTTATTTTTTGGTAGCATCGTATCCCATCGGCAACATCTTATAAATTCAACAGCATCACGTCGTTTCTGTATAATTATGCCTCCGAAACGACGAGCAATTGGCCGATCTACACCTTAAACAAAAAAGACTATAGCATTACGCGCCTCAGAGCCAGACGAGCAACGAGCATCAAGGCTGGAAAATCTTCGAGTACACGCCGCTGAGACCTGTTCGTATGTATCGTCTAAACAACGAGAAGTAATGTTAGAAACTGATCGAATACGTATGTACTAATCAGATCCGTTTTTCTGAGACAACTGAGCTACGGAACGGAAGGCTGCAAAATGTTCGAATAAGTACTGCTCGATCAAGACGAAATCTGCACGCTGATTTGAATCACCATTCAGCATGGAATACTCAGTGAAACGACAACATATAAGTCAATCGATACTGTGGAGAATCAAGACGAGGTTGTCAACTATCCAACTGAATTCTTGAATCCGCTTGATTTGTCAGGCATGCCGCCACACGTTCTTACATTGAAAATTGGCATACCTATCATTCTTCTTCGAAACATAACCACCACGACTTTGCAACGGAACCAGACTCTCGGTCAAGAAAATTAAAAATTCTCGACAGATGTGCCATTCGAATTCAAACAGTTCCAGGTGCGACTCGCTGTCGCAATGACTATTAACAAAGCACAAGGACAAACGTTAGAAGTGTGTGGATTAAATTTGGAGAATCCATCACATAGACAGCTCTATGTGGTGTGCTCACGTGTCGGAAATCCTTCTGGTTTATTCGTCAATGCACCAGATGAAAAACAAGAAATATTGTGTATCCCACAGCACTTCAATAAACATCAAATTGAAACTAAACTTTGTAATGTCACAATTTTTTTCGAAATAAACAAAATCAATAAAATGATTTAGAATGAATTGAATAATTGTGTACTGGTTTTTTTTTAAAAGTTACTTTTCTTAAATTTATTTTAGTTGTTGGCGTAGCAACTCGCGCTGTGTACAGTTAGTATTTATATAAATATATTATATGTACTTAAATCTCAAATCAATGCTTTATTACCTCTCCTCTCAAATGGGTAAGAATCCTATAATACCAACACCAGTGTATGATTTACATACGTGTTCATGTTACTTTTATTTTCATCTAAATGATTCCCCTCGCGTTCGAATTCACGTAAGCTTTTGTATTCCCCGTTTCTTCATTTGTGCATGTTCCTTAAATAAAATATGGCATTACTACAGCTGATATTAACCACAGGTCGATGCCCTTAGTTATGTCAGCGGTGTAGCATAAGACATGCAAGTCCACTAGAGGTAGTGTCCGGGAAACTGCAGAACTGGTCAATTTTAGTTCCTCTACTGTGGAAAATAAGGCAGAAAAGCGACAAATGAAATTTTTACCAAGTCGGACGAGCAGTATAATGTGAGAAAAATTAAAGCTAACCCCAAGTTATCTGCTCCAAAATTGGCTGCAGGGGTTAACAATCAACTATGCAAGTCCGTAAGCACTGAAACAGTCCGGTGTGCGTGACCATGATTTTAAAGGCCAAGTATCTTGGGAGAAACCGTTCATATGAAAAAGGACGAGATAAGCCGACTTTCCCAAGTAACATATTTTTAACGACTCTTCCTTCTGGAACACCTTATTATTCTCAGATAACTCAAAATTTAATGTATTCTGTTCCGACGGCTGGTCCTATGTCTGGAGAAAGACAATTTTAGAGCCTAACAAGGAAAACCTAAGAGCGACAGTCAAACAATAAGATGGCCCGTTGATGGTTTGGGCTTAAACGTCTGGATCCGCAGTGGGGAATTTAGTTTTTGTTGACGGAATAATACACAAGATGCAATACCTTGAAATTTTGAAAGCTAACTTGGTCCAAATTGTTATAAAACTGATAATAAGCCAAAATAACCGGTTTTACCAAAATAATGACTCCAAGCACAAGGCTGGGATTATCCAAACGTGGCTCATTTGGACCTGCCCTCACCTGATAACACGAACGGCCCAATCTCCAGACTGCATCGAGAATCTGTGAGAATTTTTAAAAAATGGAATCAAGATATACATACATAAAATTTCCAACAAAGAGGACCTGAATAAAGCCTTGTTGGGGGAATGGTCAAAAATAAGTTTTAGCTACACAAAAAATTAGTAGAGTCCACGCCAAACATGCTGCAGGTAGTTGTTAAAGCTGGGGGAAGGCACATTAAATACTAAAATTTGCATAAGGCTTTAATTTAATCATTTAACATTGACTGATCAAATAAGCTGTGAGTATTTTTATTGATATTTTTTCTGTTTTGTTACTTTCTGGCTATTGAATAGCTAGTTTTGACTAAAAACCCGTTGTTTTTGAAGAGTAGAAGTTATTCTCTTTAAAGTGGCATTTAAAGTTTTTTGATATTGTTTATAGTTTTTGACTTATGAGGACAGCAATTTTTGAAAAGGAACTGTATCAAATAAGCTGTGAGCCACTGTATGTGTTCATACGGACATACGGACATGTCTCAGTCGAATCGGCTAGTGATGCTGATCAAGAATATATATACTTTATGGGGTCGGAAATGCTTCCTTCTGCCTGTTACACACATTTTATCGACTTTAATATACCCTTTTACCCTATGGGTACAGGGTATAAAAATGGATAATTTATGTATGGAAAAAGCATTTATTAACGAACTTAGAGAAAAAGAATTGTGTTTTTTGATGAGTCCAATTTAATATTTTGGAATCCTTTGGGAAGGGAAAAGTGTGGAGAAACCCTTATGAAGCTCCTCAAGTTAAAAAATTTAATTCCAAAAGTGAAAAATTAGGTATTGGTTTGGGAGTGCTTGGCCACATCTGAAGCCGGTGAATTAGTGTTTATAAATACCAAAATGGATAATTTTTACTATCTTGGAAGATTGAAGGATAAGAGACTACTTACTATTTTCATAAGGACAACGACCCGAAACACACGTCATATCTCGTGAGAGAGGGGTTACTATATAGTAATTAGCAGTTGTACACCTCCTCAATAGCCCAATCTCAATCCAACTAAGCATTTTTGGAATTTGTTGGATAAGAGGATGCGGAAGCGCCAAATATCCTTTAAAACGGCCCCAGTGTCAGTTTTGTGTTCGGAGTGGTTTAAAATTGCAGAAAATGATACCAACCTTTGGTACGATGTATGAATAGTCGACTGCTTACAGCAATTGCTGCAAAAGGTGGATAAACTAAAAATTAACTTGAATTAATTTAAGTTTTTTTCACTTTTCTTAAACTTTTTTGGCTTGATTTTCTTGGTTTTTTTTTTTTTACATATTTTTATATACAGTAGCGGACATAGAAATCCGGACACCTCGGTTTGGCCTCTATATGCAAACTTTGAACGGGCGTAAAATATGTAAAAAAGTTTCAATCGGTATGTAGCTTTTTCGCGTTGTCTGCTAAGTATTTAGCATTAAATACCGCCTAGTTTAGTGTAACCAAAGCTTTTGAAGTGACAAAAAAAAAAAAAATAAAAAGTGAAAAATGTCGAAAATGACTGAATGTGATAAAGGTTGGCACCTTTGGCACCTATTGGCTTTACGATCGGAAAATTTAAGCCTCCGCGATATAAGCGCTAAAGTTGGCTTTAGTAAATCTTCTGTCGAAGATTTTCTTAAGAATTTTGAAAAAACCGGAACGCTGAAGCGAAATCCTGGGACAGGAAGAAAGAAGAAGACCAACGACCAGGAAGACCGTATTCTGAAACGCTTAAGCATGGCCAATCGATTCAAAACTGCAGAAGATATTAGATTCGAGTTTGTTCAGTCGGAAGGAGTCGATATTAGCACTCGAACAGTACGAAGACGGCTTCAGGATGCAGGACTTAATGCGCACAGACCAGCAAAAAAACCGGTTTTGACCGCTCAAATGCGCAAAAATCGGCTAGAAAGGGCTAAAAAGCACGAATCTTGGACCTTAAAAGATTGGAGAAACGTGATATTTTCGGATGAGTCCAAAATAAACCTTTTTGGTTCAGATGGTATGGCCTACGTGATACGTAAAGTCGGAGAAAGGTTCAAAAATGAATGCCTACGACGGACGGTCAGGCATGGTGGATCCCGTATGGTGTGGGGATGCTTTTCCTACTTTGGAGTTGGAGATCTGGCACTAATTGATGGAACAGTAAACGCCGAAAAGTACCAACAAATTTTGGACGAGCATCTTGTACCATCAATTGAGGAGCATCTTTCGTATGCCAATGATATCATTTTTCAGGACGATTCTGCTCCTTCCCATCGTGCAAAATCGGTAAGTAATACTTTTTTTTAATTCCTTTATTTATTGTATAAATGATACCTAAACTCTTAAATTTCCAACATTTTTTCTTCTTTTTAGATTAAATGAAGCAAGCAAGTCGTCCCTGCCGACATTGAGTATACCCTGTACATACTAGTTATTATATTAAATAAAGTCAAACACCCTCGAAATAGCGATTAATTTCATAAAAAATTTTCTTTAGCATGCCGGAACAGCGAACGCATGCTATCGCGTTCACTCTTTCCAGCTAGTGTCGCCTTGGCAATTCAGTTCAAAATGCACATTCGTATATCTCCGATACTTATTGTCCGATTTCAACTAAAATTGGTCAGATGATGCATATTAGCTACATTATTAGGTGTGCCAAATTAGAATGTGATTCCTTAAAAACTGTTCTAATAATTAGTTTTTTCTGAATTGTGGGGGCGGAAGTGGGCGTGGCAAAAATTTTAAACTCTCTTGATCTGCGTAGTCACTAGACAAATGATCGAACAACCTCAACATCGCAATCAATTCAAAACAAAATTCCCCTTTACATGCAGCAGCAGCGAACGCATGCTATCTGCCAATGCCGCCTTGGCAATTCAGTATGCTCAGCTGGCACAGTTTGGGTAAATAATTAGGTGTACCAAGTAGGAGTACGATATCTTGAAGGCAGCCCTAGCTATAGTTTTTTTTAAATTGCGGGGGCGGAAGTGGGCGTGGCTAAAATTTGAAACAAATTTAAACTGCTTTGACATTAGACGGATGCTCTTACAGTCTCTGAGATCGAGTGGCTCATACGGACAGACGGACATGTCTCAATCGACTCGGCTGTTGATGCTGATCAAAAATATATATACTTTATGGGGTCGGAAACGCTTCCTTCTGCCTGTTACATGCATTTTAGCGACTTTAATATACTACCCTTTGGGTACAGGGTATAAAAATATTTGAAGCGAATGGGAATATCTTCATTGGATTGGCCAGGCAATAGTCCTGATTTAAATCCGATTGAGAATCTTTGGCATTTTTTAAAGGTTAAAATAACGAAGGAGAAACCTAAAACTGTAAAAGAGCTTGATTTAATTTTGGAAAATGTTTGGTACAATGATATAACCATAGAAACAATTCAAGATCTAGTGGATTCACTTCCGAAACGAGTAAAGACGGTAATTAAAAACAAAGGAGGTCCAACAAAATACTGAAATCTAATTTTTTAAGTAGAATAATATTCAATTAAAAAAATAATATTTTTAAATATTTTGTAACTCACTTAAAAATAAAAAAAAATTTTTTTGTTTGTGTTCCTTAGTTTTTAAAATATTATCAATAATTTTAATTTAAGATTATTTCTAAATAAAACATCACTGGAATCTAAAAAATATTTGTTTTGGTTAGCAAATACATTCATTTAATAAGATTAATACAATTTTTCCTGAAACAATAAACACAATATTGAAAAATTTACGAAACGAACATTTGTTTATGTGTCCGGATTTCTATGTCCGCTACTGTATAGTTAATTAATTAATTAATTTAACTTAGTTTCTTTTTTATCAATTAACTTAATACAGAGTAAAAATAGTATTTAAAACACACTTATCTGATGAAATAGTTAGAAATTATAAGATCATTTAAAATTGGGTACGGATAAAGAAAAGTTATGAGATATATCAGTAATTAAAATACGTTAATTTATTTGTGCTAACAGTTAGTTGTTAAACTGTATCGCTTTTATTATATTGCAATCTCTTACGGATTGGCATTTATGCTCATATTTTATCAGACATTCCTCGAGTTCGTTAAATTCGGCATTTAATAGCTTATTATGGCCTTTAAATTGATCTATGAACACATTAAAGCGGATGACTTTGCTAGAAACTGAAATGAAAAATGTATAAAAAAAATTATGAATGAATATTGAACATGAAGGCCCCTGCATCAAAAGAAATCTACAATGTCCGGCTTAATTTTTTATGTCTTATTTTGTGGATGCAATGATAATTATGGGTATTATTACGTACCATCTTGGCTTTTTGACCGACTACTTAAACTGGGCTGGCCACTCGGTAATCGAACTCGGGATTCGGGATGCATTTGGGGACGTCTTGATGTAGATCCTATTCCTACCCTATCAGCATTTTCTACAAATTGCGCAATAACACTGCGAAATTTTTCAGGAATGAGAAATAAACGGTCAACGTTGCCTTTTTTGTAACAGAGATAAGCTGATTTCATCTGAAACCACTTCCTTCGAATTTGTGTAGGTGTTTTGTTCGGAAAACCGCACCTTTTCATCTTGTTCGCAATTTGCGAAAATGTATAGTGTGTTGTACTGCTAGACATAGATCCTTCAACCCCTCTAAATTCCTTTATAAAATTAAGCATACATTCTATTTCAGCGGTAAGCCAAAAATTTCGTTTTAATTTTCCCGCTTTCATTCTGCAATTAAAACCCTTTATTTCAACTTCACAATTAAAGAAGATAAAACAAACAGATAGAAATACAGTTTTCCAAATATGGGACAAATCGATATTTGCTTTATCGAAACTCTTTAACCATTCAACGCGCCATTTACACTGGGATTGCGTTTGAATATGTATAAGTGATGACAGTATTGCATCTTTTTTTCGGTTATATCTATTTACCTTTTGACAATACAATAAACGAAATATTCGATATTTAATTTTTTTTTTTTGTATCATAAAGTTAAATTATTAAAACAGGTTCTTTAGTCGCAAAGTCCGATGTTTAACCAGCGAAATACCGAAAATCTTCATTTGCAAACAGAAAACAGTTTTACGAATTGTAGTCAAAACGCGAATAATCAGAAGAATTTTAAATAATATGTTTGAGTAAGGTATGAAATACAATATCTATAAAATATCCCAATGTACATATGAGTGGGCAACAACATTCCAACGCGTTTCACTTGAAACACTGTTCCTAAAAACTGATGCCAAAATATCAGGGTCCGTAACAGTTCTAAGTGAAACTCAAAAAAATCAATTATAATTACAATTATATTCATTTAATCCAAAAATAATTGTTACTTTTGATTTTTAAAATATTTCTTCCGTTTCACATAATCGTAAATGGTTGGAATTGTATATTAAAGCATATTCTTACGGTTTGAATATATTTTTGGAACGGGAAAATAGAAATCATCAATAACTTAGAAATGATTTTTATTATTGAGAAAAAAAAAATAATAATCAAGAAATGATTTTTTTTTTTTTTCAAAAATAAAAATCATGAATGATTTATAAATTTTTTTTTTTTATCAGAAATAAGAGTTAAAAATGATTTATATTTTTTTTCTCAAAATAAGAGTTAAAAGTGATTTATATTTTTTTTTCTCAAACATTTTTTATTAAAAAAATTAAACTCAAAAATAAATGTTATTCGGTGAAGTATTTTAAAAATTAGGAATAACAGTAAAAATTAACATTTTTAAATAAAAATTACGTTACTCATGATTTTTTTGAAGAAAATTTAAAAAATAACAATCATTTTAGGTCCTAGCAAAATATCTTAAAAACTCTTTAATTGATTTTGCTCAAAGGTGGCAGTGCACCCGTCCTATTTATGTTTTGAAAGTAATAAAGCAATTTAGGCCATTGCCGATTGGTTTGCTGATTTTTTCAAAACGACTTATGCCTCCAAAGATCATCGAGCTAACTGTGATCGATAAAGTTTCGCTTATCAGCGTGCTTACACATAAATATGTATACCCGAATAGAAAAGAAGTGAGTAAGTGAGCAGCTGAAGCAATTAAATGTTGTATATTGATTACATTCGAATATTGACAGCTGTTTTCTTTGCAGTATGTTTGCCTGTATATTATAAAGGAAATAGGAATAATATAATATAATATTATATAATATAATATAATATAATATAATATAATATAATATAATATAATATAATATAATATAATATAATATAATATAATATAATATAATATAATATAATATAATATAATATAATATAATATAATATAATATAATATAATATAATATAATATAATATAATATAATATAATATAATATAATATAATATAATATAATATAATATAATATAATATAATATAATATAATATAATATAATATAATATAATATAATATAATATAATATAATATAATATAATATAATATAATATAATATAATATAATATAATATAATATAATATAATATAATATAATATAATATAATATAATATAATATAATATAATATAATATAATATAATATAATATAATATAATATAATATAATATAATATAATATAATATAATATAATATAATATAATATAATATAATATAATATAATATAATATAATATAATATAATATAATATAATATAATATAATATAATATAATATAATATAATATAATATAATATAATATAATATAATATAATATAATATAATATAATATAATATAATATAATATAATATAATATAATATAATATAATATAATATAATATAATATAATATAATATAATATAATATAATATAATATAATATAATATAATATAATATAATATAATATAATATAATATAATATAATATAATATAATATAATATAATATAATATAATATAATATAATATAATATAATATAATATAATATAATATAATATAATATAATATAATATAATATAATATAATATAATATAATATAATATAATATAATATAATATAATATAATATAATATAATATAATATAATATAATATAATATAATATAATATAATATAATATAATATAATATAATATAATATAATATAATATAATATAATATATTTCATTCTGTCTTTTCCACTCATTCATATTCTACTCCAGTGGTGGGCTCCCGGAGCTCACCGAGCTCTATCCGTTATTTTTGTGGCAGAGGTCATAAATGTGCGAGTTCGTTGGCAAAGGGACGCACAAGCTTGTGTTGCTTGTGCGTCCCTCTGCCTACAAACTCGAGCTCGAGATCGCGACCTTTTTTCCTTTTTCCCCCTCCCGCAACTGCTTGTGCGTCCCTCTGCCCACAAACTCGCACATTTATGACCTCTGCTCGGACCCGACGTCGAGACCTTTTTTTCTGCCCGGATTGATGTTTGTTGTAAATGTTGTTGTCGGGCTCACTTGTGAAATTTGGCTGCCCACCACTGTTCTACTCAATTCGAATGTACTCATTGTGTCTTTGTTATGAGTGCAGTGCTCTAGTATGTACATACATACATACATGCTGAAAATTCATGACATATGCATTGCCAATTCCCGACATATAAATAGTAGCCTTCTTATTATTCGTCTATGTTGTAATAATGGTTTGGTTGCCTCAGTTTTCTTTTGTTTTGAATAAAAGCACAATTATTTTATGTTTTAGTTTTAGGCTTGATTTTATATTTAATGTTATTTATTTTCACTTTATACACTTCGAACACAACCAGCCACTCACACGGTTCAAGAAAAAGAGGAAGTTAAAAATACAGTATGCCCGTACATTCAGAGATTTGGGCTTTCTGTAATGTTAATTTTTGCATGTTGCATAACATCACTGTTGAGCTATGTTATGATCAACACGCCCCCCCAAAAATTACATTACATTAAGGGGTTACATGGGTTTCACGGTTTCCAAAAATTATTTTTTTTTTTTGTCCAATTAAATTTTTCAATATCTCTAGAATATTGTGTTAAAATTTCCAATGGATCCGAGCAATAGTTTTGGAGAGACTGCCTTTAGAAGTCGAGTGCTCTAGGCTCAGCGCACCGCAGGTATACCGGAGCATTTCATTACTCAAAACTTTAAACGCGTTTTTCTCAAAACTGTGTTTTCAAAGTCGGTTGGCAAGATTTCTCGAGAACTAATCAACCGATTTTGATGAAATTTTGCACAGGTCTTTAAAATATGATTCTTAAGGATATGAACGAAAGCTTTTTTTTTTCATTTACAACTAATTAAAAAAAAAAAAATTTAGTGAAATTTTCCTTAAAATTTGCATTTTTTTGTAAAAAGGACTGCCAAAAAATCCAATTTTAATTTTTTTTTTTGAACGACAATTTGAACGACAATTTCTAGTTTATGGTCTTAACTAAAATATACTTTTTTGCTTCTTCACTTTCGATGATCCGGTAAGAAGTTCTTCTACCAACGCGGAGGCGTCTTTTTTTCGAGGTATCACCGAAGGACACGTCTCAATGGCGGAGTTTTGAATATTTTTCCACAAAAATTTCAGGGATTGTTCTTGAAACATGTATCTTTAAAGGAATACTACATTGTAATAAAAAATTTCATTATTTATGTTAAAAAAAAATTGTTGAGAAAAGGCCGTTTTTTCCTCGGTGAAACGCATGTTATTTTAAAAAAATTAAAAAAAATTTAAAAATTATAGTTCTATTTCATTTACTGTGTCTGGTGCGTGTACTCTGGGAGGTATTACAATATGATCTGGCGTTCACCACTAAGATTGGGAAAACCCAGAAAAACCAATCAGATCATTTCTATTATTTAAACAAAAACAAACATTATTCTCTTTTCAAAAGGACGTTATGTTAAACAGTATGTATGTTAATATTATGACATGATGAACTACTGGCTATACTTATACAACCCTGGTTATCTTCAAATATTTGTATAGGTTTCTCTAGTTTCTAAAAGAGACTTCAACCATAATGCTTCTCTTACAGCTTTAAACAAATAGATGATGCCGCTACTGAGGTCTGCCTTTTTGTATTCCAACAAGTAAGATTTAAACATTTTAAAAAGATAACCTGTTGTGCTTTTTCTATCAGTTTCATTTCCACCCCAATCGGAGTCAACATAGCCAACGAACACGTCTTCAAAATCAATATTTTTTTTAAAAATTAGTTTCATATCAATATTTCTTTTAAGATACCTCAGAATTCTTTTTAAACATTGCCATAGTTCTATGTTATTTTTATTAGTATATCTACTTAAGATATTGACTGCTGTTGCAATATCTGGACGAGTACAAAGCATTATGTACATTAAACTTCCAATCAAATTTCGACAAGAAGCATCGTATGTGTTCTCTGAATTTAACATCTCATAATTTAGTTTACTTGGAAGTGGGTTATTAATTGATTTACATTCCTCCATATTAAATTTACTTAAAACCCTTTTTATATAAGCAGATTGGCTTAACAATATCTGATCTTTGCCTATCTCAATTTTTATTCCAATGAAGTGTCGTATTTCACCCAAATCTGTCATTCTAAACTTTGTCATAAGGTATAACATATCACATAAATATTCTTATTTATATCGCCGTGATCTTGAACATATATACATGGATCAACAGGAGAATTCTTAAGTCCACACTCCTTTAGTGCTTGCTCACACACTTCAAACCAGCACTTTGCTGCTTGTTTGAGCCCGTAAATTGCTTTATTTAAGTTACATACATCTCCATCACTGCAAATAATTCCTTTAGGGACATTTATATATATTTCTTCTTTTAGCGTACCGTTTAGAAATGCGGTTTTAACATCCATATGATGTACTTTAAAATTATATTGGACAGCAATAGATAATACCAATCGGAAACTAGGAACTCTAGCACCAGGAGCGAATGTTTCATCATAATCTATTTGATATTTCTGTGTAAAACCACGTGCAACTAATCTTGCCTTATATCATGCTCGATTTTTCATTTCATCATGCTTTAAAGTAAACACCCATTTACTATCTACAATATTCTTATTTTCAGGTCTTTAAACAATAGTCCAAGTCTTGTTTAATTCATGGGCGGATAATTCTACTTTAACAGCTTTATCCCATAAATCCTTATCACTTCTGCTTTTTATTTCTTCGAATGAATGAGGAGCTTCGTCAAAAATTGTGTGATCATTTAAAGTATAATTATTAGATCGTGTTTCATCTTCGTCATCGGATATATGTGGTTTATTTTTCAATCTTTCGCTTTTTCTAGTTACATCATTGATAACTCTATTTGAGACTTCACAAGGCTGTTTATCTTCCTTACTCTCATTCAGGAAAACGTCGTTATTATTGTCCTTACTCTCATTCAGGATTTCTGGTACGCAACATTCCATATTTTCACTTTTTCATTATCCTTACTTTCGTTCAGGATATTTGGTACGCAACATTCCATACTCTCATTCTGGAAATTCACTTTTTCATTATTCTTACTTTCATTCAGAATGTCACTTTTAACAGCTCTTGAGTTTATCATATTTGTCTCATCAACTACCACATCTCAACAATGAATTTTTTATTTTCAATATCCCATAATTTAAAATCATTAGGTTCATATCCGACAAAAATACTTTTAAGCGATTTATTGCCGAATTTCCGTTTTCTAATTGTATTGTGTACGTACACAGTTGAACCAAATATTTCAAAAGTGGCTTTCTATTATGCCACATCTCGTATAGCGTTGCTGCGCAATCCCCAAGTGCCTTACTTGGAATTATATTTATTATATATGTACATATGTTGCTGTCAGAACAGCTTCACCCCAAAAAGATTTTTCTAACTTTGCACTATTGACCATGGCACGAGCCTTTTCAGTAATAGTTTCATACTCCATTTAACTGTGGAGTATATGGTACAGTTAAATGGTAACTGATTCCTTTCTGAGTACTGAACTCTCGCATATCGCTAGACAAGTATTCCCTACCATTATCGATGTATAGATTCACAACTCTTAGGTTGAAGTGTGCTTCGCTCTTCGCCACAAAGTCTTTAAATAAATACATCCGATTTATGTTTTCTTAGGTAAGTAACAAAATAATGTGTAAACTGATCTACGAAAATTACATAGTAATTTTTATCATCAATAGTTGTGGGTGTAATCGGACCGCAGACATCAGAATGTATAACAATGAAGCAAGCAAGTCGTCCCTGCCGACATTGAGTATACCCTGTACCAATTAGTTATATTAAATAAAGTCGAACACCCTCGAGATCTCCTTTGATTTAATTCAAAATTTTCATCGAATGCATGCTATCCCGCTCACACCTGGCACAGCTAATCTCTCACTTGTTGGTTCAGTACAAAACGCACATTCGTATATCTCCTATATTTATTGTCCGATTTCGACTAAATTTGGTCAGATGTTGCATTTTGGCCACATTATTAGATGTGCCAAATAAGATGTGATTCCTTCAAAACTTCTCTAGTAATTCGTTTTTTCTAAATTGCGGAGGCGGAAGTGGGCGTGGTAAAAATTTTAAACTATCTTAGTTTGCGTTGGCACTAAACAAAAGTTCAAATACTCTCGAAATCGCAATCAATTAATAACGAAGTTCCCTTTAATATGCAGCAGCAGCGAACGCATGCTATCTCGCTCTTTCGCCTTGGCAATTCAGTACAAAATGCAAATTGCTATATCTCCGAAACGAAATTTGGTCAGTTAGTACAGTTTGACTATATAATTATGTCCACCAAATAAGAATTCTATATCTTTAACACAGCTCTAGAAAATTCATTTTAAAATTTTCTTTTTTGATTTGCGGAAGTGGGAGTTGCTAAAATTTGAAACAAACTTGAACTGCCTAGGCATAAGACGGATGTTCACACCAAATTTGGTAGTTCTAGCTCTTATAATCTCCGAGATCTAGGTATTCATACGGACAGACGAACATGTCTCAATCGACTCGGCTGTTGATGCTGATCGAGAATATATATACTTTATGGGATCGGAAACGCTTCCTTCTGCCTGTTACATACATTTTAGCGACCTTAATATACCCTTTCACCCTATGGGTACAGGGTATAAAAAGTGCTCTATTTATATGTTCCTTATTTTTACACTTGTCAAAACGTAATCTGGCTTGCTTTCCATTTAAGCACGCTTCATATATATTGTCTGTAGGATTAACTTTATCAAGCAGTCTTTTATCTTGAAACAGAATCTTTCCTTTTATTTCAAACATATTCCCTTTACTCACATGGCCTAATCTTTCATAATTTATATAAATTTTCAGTTTTTATATTTGCTTTATATGCCTTAAATTACAAAGTTGGCATTTTGTACTCACATGAGTGTTTGGCAATAGTAATGCCACGATTTCACTTTTGGTTGCGAAGATGTATTGTCCCTCCTTGGCGACAGCAATCTTCACTGTAGTTTGTAGGTCAGCAAAATCCATAAAAAGTGTTTCATCATTTATGATGTGGTCGGATGCACCCGAATCAAATATAAAATTCACATTCGTCTTCAATTTTTAATTATTTGTATTCAAACTCTTAATCATGAACACGAAACCTGGTGTGGTTGTTGCAATATGTGCTTCTGTGTTATTTTCTTTATTATTTTCATTTAATTGTTTTTTATATCCATAACAATTTCTTTTAATGTGCCCTGGCTTGCCACAGTGCACAGAGGGCGAACTGCTGTTTTAGCGGCGATTAATTAATAACTTCTGTAAAAATGATGCTATTTTTATACGGAATTTTATTTTGCCGATAAATGTGGTACACATTAATGTAAAAAAAAGTTTTTCATTTGGGGGCAAACATTTTTTTTTTTATTTGTTTAATGATAGTGTAGACCTGTTCTATTCGAGGTCCGGTCGGTTTTTCTCTGTTTTAAGGCATTTCATTAAAAATTTTTTAAATTTTTTTTATTGTACTATTTAGGAAATATATATGCATATCTTCAAAAAAATTCAAGTAAATTGGACAACTATTTTATAAAAAAAACTTAATCTGAAATTTAATGTTCTCTCTGATATGCGCGCATTTTCCGCTGGAGTAATGTTCACTCGAGCAAAAAAATATACTTGTAACTGTCAAAAAAAAAATGTTTATTTCTTAAAACATACTTTTTATTAAATCATTCAATATATCACAAATAAGAACTTCAGTAATATTTTATTAAATTTTATTAATCGGCATCTGATGTTGTGCAATCCGATAATTCTTCTCTGCGTCCTTATTTAAAATAAGACTTATAATATCTTTATCAGCAAACTGATCTTTTTTAGAAGAGGAAACTGTTGATTTTGTTAACATTGTAATAAATGGGTCCGATGATATAAAAAGTGTGTGAGCCAAGTCTTCCATTGTGTTATTTCAAGAATTTTTTCGTGTGTGGCTTAATCGAAATTTTCTTTGGTCTTTATTTCTGGCCTCAAGAGCTTCCTCTGACATCATACCTATCGGAAGGGCAGTGTTGTATAATTCTGCTCCATGAATAAAATTGAATAAAAAATATAGAAGCATGGGTACATGTCTACAAATAATATTGCTGTTTGAAAGGCAGATGATAGTGTTCGTAAGATTACACTAAATCGATAAATTAGAAGATAGCTGACTCTAGTTATTTTGGCAGCTAATTTTGCATATTGCTGTGTTGCCGCTATTAGTATTGCCTGAGCCGCCAGCACGCGAGCTCCTAGCAAAATACTCCGTCTTTTGCGTATAATAATTTAAGTATATACATATTTAGTTTATTTGCAAATTGTTATAATTTAAAAGTTTATTTTATACCTTTCCTCTTAGAATTAGTCAATTGCTTTGTTTAGTGGACTTTTAATCAATTAATTATATAAATGAACTGAAGAAAGCAAGTCGGCCCTTAAGACATTGTGTATCCAGTAGAGGTTTCAAAAAATGCAAACACCCTTGAAATCGTGATTAATTTAATACAATGTTCGCACGATATCACAATCACACTCGCCAGCCAATGTCACACTTGGCTTTTCAGTACAAAATGTATATGGTTATATCTCCGATATTTTCAAACTTTGCAAAACTTTGACAGAAGAACATGTCTCAATCGACTCAGCTGGTTATGAAGAATATGTATACTTTGTGGGGTCGGATGCTTCCTTCTGCCTGTTACATCAATTTCAGCGACTTCAATATACCCTTTTACATTATGTGGTGTCATGCACACTATTTAACAACTTGTTACGGTTTACTGTACTTTTTTTTTTGTTAAGAATATCTCTACTCATATCAAACGGGTTAACAGCACTGCCAACGAGCAAGTGTTTCTGGGGTGAAGTATAAATTTTGGTGATTAAGCTTATTTATTAGTAGTTATTAGTTATTAGTTACGAAGTCCAATCCTGTGAACATTTTAAATATGTCACACCGTCCGAAAACAGATTTAAGTTAGGCCAAAGAGTTGACTAATACCTGAAGTTGGATTTCAAAAGTGTATCCAAAATACAGTAATATTTTCGAATTAATTGCCCTACTATGAAAAAATTGTTTCTAAATTTCTAGTCCAGCTATACACACAAACATATGTAGGGCTTCAAACAGTAACTACTTTGTAAATATTATATTATAAAACTTTCCCAGACTGAAACCAAAAAAAAAATCATCATTTTTTTTTTTACACAGCTTTATTTACTCATTTAAAAATGGAAAAAAAAATATTAAAAAACATTTAAAAATTTGGTTGCCTAGGTCTTATAGTCTCTAGGATCTGTGTAGGTGTTTATGGGGACAGCCAGACAGACAAACGAACAGACAGACGGACATGTCTCAATCGAATCAAGAATAAATATATTTATAGGTCGCAAATGCTTTCTCCTTTTGCTTGTTACTACATTTTTGTACCTTCTTGTTGTTGCAAAACTTGCTGATGATACTGTTGTTGTTGTTGTTGATGTAGATGTTGTTGATGCATCAGTTGTTCTTCAACATGTCGATTATTACAGTTCATAACATTTTTAAAGGCTTCCTTCCTTCCACAGATTAAGCATATATATATATTTTACTGACTCTTCTAATAGTTAGTTTTGAAATCGAAGTAGAATTTCGATATACATATGTAAACTGTGATCATAGAACTAAAATCCGTTCTTTTTAGCGGCTTTTATGCAGCTTGCAGTATCGGCGTTATTTTTCCACAACGCATAAATATATACATACATATATATGTACTTAAAATACTTCACATTCACCTTTAAAGCCATTTGTAAATCACTCTTAAATATTAAATTTAGCCACAATGCATAGTAATATCAAAGCTATTATTTTACACTCTACTATTAAGAAGCACATTTTTTTATTTAAGATTTCTTTTATTGATCTGTAACTTTAATAATTATTCAATCTGATCAAAACTTGGTGTGCGATGAAAGGGTAAAATAAAATTTGGAACGCAAAAAAAATCAATATATATACTTTCTTCACCCCGCAGGGATTCGAATCCGGGTCTTTGTTTGTAAGGCTGATTTCTTTAAATTTTTGAAGCTGAAGTAATCAATTTACTTGTATTGTAATTGTAACTTCCCAATTTATTGATTTTCACATTTTCACAATATTAACATCTAAGAATATATGAATATATATGCCAAGTTAATACCACAGACAGTCGGACATAGCTAGGAAACGTAAATTTGTATGCGTTACAAACATCAACCAATTTTATTATACCGTCTGCTATACCCTTGCAAGCTGTCATGTTAACGTTGCAAGTTTAACTAGGATGGATCCATAGAGGTATCAAAAAATTATTAGTTTTTATAATATAGGCTTATTAGTTCTTACCATTAATATTTGAAGCTTTTTGGTGACGTACGTCTTTTTAAAGTAGGATTTTTAATAAAAGACTTTACATCTTCAAACACAAAAATACCTAAATAATCCAAAAATATAAAATTTTTTTTAGGTAGGTAAAGTTCGAATGGTTTTACTATAACAAGCTAGTAACTGCTAGAACTGCTTAACGATCTTTTCGCACCTGATTTAGAAACATTTCTTTCTTGAGATAAAATTCTTTTTCCACTAATCTCTGCTTCTTTTTCTGATTGTAGTTTACATCTCTCCTTTATGTGTTGTGGTTCTGTTGACGTCGTTCGATTTGGCGAGAATGTCGTTGTGGGCCCCAAATTTTTCTCTCTGTTTCGATCCGTTTTATGCATATTTGTGGAACTACCAACTTTAGCAATTGTTTTCGACAGATATTCAGGCATATTTCCATCTCTATTTTGCTTAGTATCTGGTATAAAATTTTCTTTGTTTGATATATTTCAAGTATTGGGGCCTAGGTTTTTGCCTTTTACTTAAAAATTTTCAGTGACGAATTTTTTCATTTCGACACTTATCTTTCTTATTTTTTCCATTCGAGTTCGATTGGCAACTTCCAGTTCCTACAGATTCCTTAATATTCATTGGTGAAACAGATAAGCTGGGCCATGCTTCCTTTTGTGCACTTGTCGAATTAGAAGCGATATTTGCTGCTGATGACGTTGAAGACATCGTTGATGCTGTAGACTGTGACGATGACATCGGCATTGTGGCTGGAGGTGAAAAAATATTTTTATATAATTAAATTTGATTTTTAAAAGAAGTATTTACCATTTGATTTTGTGCTCCCACCAATAACTGAACCGTGTCCACTGCTTGTTCCAATTGCTGAGGCATTACCCATTGACCCCAAAAGGCAATAAGAGAGTCATGTAACCGTTTTTCGTATTCCTGATGCTTACCCTGGTACATTTCCTTCAAATATTCATAGCATTTAGTAATTTTCTTTGTAATTTTTAACAAAATTAAAATTTTTTTTTGGTGTATTGTGAATGTATGTACATATAAAAGTATTTTGTAAAAAACGCGTCTACGCACGTTTTAACTAAGATTTAACGATTCACAAAACTTTAACTGCGTTTTTTTTTCGAAACTATGTTTTCAAAGTCGGTGAGCAAGATTTCTCGGAGTTTTTGCCAGGTAATAATCAAAGGAATAAGGATTCTAAAAATAATTTATATTTTTTAAACCACTTCAAGGTCTTTGATCATTCCTCCCTTTCTTTGATTATTAACTGTATTCCTCTACTCTTTTAATAAAACCTTTGAATTTTTTTAATTCGGATAATTTGGACAAGAGATATCCTACTCACCGCAAGAAACTTTTTTTTCGGAAATTTCATTAAATATTCTTTATGATCATTACTTTTATGTTTTCATTTAACAAACAGCAAACAAAACTTTTAAAATCAGCACGATTTTTCAGGCTTAAAAATAGTTACAGCCCCTTTAAGTAATAATTATTTAATACAATATTTTGCACGAGCAGAGATTGAAATAAAATTTTGAATGACTATATGTAAAAATGGCAAAAAAAATAATCTTAAAATATATGACATTTATTTTCACAGCTCAACAATTCATTAACACGGTTGGGGAAAAGAAATTGCGTCTTATAATTAACACTTTTGGTTAAGAAATTTTGATAAAACTTTGGTAATACAGAAGTGGATTGAAAAAAAATTTCTAAATCGATTTTGTAATTTCAGATCAGTCCTAAAGAATTTTAAAACTTAATCTATGAAAAAATGAAAATATTCCTGTTGGGGCTAAGAGCGTTTTCTTAGCCTGAGACAAATATCTAGGATGGGCGTGAGTGAAAAGGTGCTGAAGAAACTATTTGGAATTAGAAAACTGTACAAGGTGTTTGGAGTTAATCCGTTTAATGATAATTGCAGATATTTGAAAGAATAAGTAGAAACATAGATGCATCACAATTGATGCGATCGAGCTTTCGTTTCATGAGCTTTTAAGTATAACAAACATATGATTTACAATATAAAGTTCAAGTTGAATAACATAAGAATCGAATGATTTAGTCTACGGTATATCAATATATAAATATATTTTTCAAGAAATTGGTAAAATTGCCAGTTTATGTATTGGGCGGCAACAAGTTCCTGATACAGTGCGTAATTGAACAACTCTTACGCGGTCCTTTTTGCCGTGCACAACTGCTTTCACACGACCAAGTTTCCAGGATTGAGGTGGCATGTTGTCTTCTTGAATAATAACCATAGTTCCAACTGTGATATTTGGTAAAGGTGATGTCCATTTTGTCCTAGCCCGCAGTTCGTTGATATATTCTGCTGACCAGCGACGGCAAAATTCTTACTTCACCGCCACGATTTCATCATAGTGATTCAAAGCAGTGATGTTTTTTGAGACCACCATGCGCTCAGGCAATGTGCGATTAGCATCTCCGCTCAGCAAGTGTCCCGCAGTTAACGCTCCCAAATCATTTGGATCCGAAGATAGAGTTGTTAAAGGACGTGAATTTAGTACTGCCTCTATCTCGATAACTGCAGTCGTCAGCTCCTCAAAAGTAAATCGAGTATTCATTAGTGACCGTATTAAGAGATCCTTTGCGCTCTTAACAGCAGCTTCCCAAAGTCCGCCAAAGTGTGGTGCCCTGGGAGGAATAAAATGAGAAGGTATTTCTTCTGAAGCACAATATGATTGAATCGCATCCTGGTTTTTCGAGTTGAATATAAAGTTTCTGAGTTCCATTTGTATCCAACAAAATTTGTTGCATTATCGCAAAAAATGTGTAATACTGGTCCTCGCCGAGCAATCATTCGTTTTAGACATCCCAGAAATTTGTTTGTTGATAGAGCCGTGACGACCTCAATGTGTACTGCCTTAACAGCCACGCAAAGAAATATTGCAATATATGATCTAATAGGACCCTTTCCTTGGAAGCGAAGATACGTGTTTACTGGTCCATAAAAATCCACGCTCACATGGCAAAATGGTTTATCCGTAGCTAAGCGTTGAGATAGCAATGAACCCATAAGTTGACGAATTAAAACAGGTCGATATCTCACACAGTGTATACATGATCTAACGATTTTGCGTACCAAAGCTCTAGCGTTGATTATCCAAAATTAAAATCGCAATAGTCCTACCAATGTTTTTGGTCTAGCATGATAATTTCGTAAATGCAAGTGTCGAATGTATATTTGAACAAAATGCGAGGTTTTCGGTAGTAGAAGGGGATGCTTCTGACGCTCGGGAAGAATTGCATTTTCAAGGCTTCCACCTACTTTGATGAGTTTGAATCCTATTGAATCATCTAGAAATGGTGTTAAAAATTTCAAACTGCTTCTCACTTGCTTCCCACATAGTAGTAGATTAAATTCATTATTAAAACGTCTTTGATGAATATTCCGAACGGTGCAATTTAATGGCTTATTCATCTCCTCTGGTGATGGCGTTGACATTTCAAAACCGCAATTTTGCCCTTGAATGCTCTAAGAAATCTGAAACAATATGCAATGACTCTAAGTGTTCGATTATATGAATTAAATTTCTCAATTGTATCCAATAGATAGTTGGGTTCCACTGTAATAGCGAATGTGCATTTTCTTCTTTCTGTGTTGACAATATTCACATCTATGTCTTCAAGATGAGTTTGTTGAGGCCATTTATCTTCAGACTCCTGCAAAAACAATGGTCTAATAAACCAAATCGAATGTTGAAGTTCCACTGCTGTACATCCTCTGATACGATGTCAGCAGGATTGCTCTGTGACGGCACATACCTCTAGTGACCATTTGACGCGTTCTTCTTAATGGTCGCTACTCTATTTCCAACAAATGTCGATAATGTGATAGGATGCTGTTTTAGCCAATATAATTCCATTTGCAAAACCGTCCAAAAATAGGCAGTGTGCGGTTTGTTTATCATTATATTTTTGATTTTCGCGTATAAGGTGCTTAGTAATTGAGCTATAAGTCGCTTAGTAATTAAGCCTAAATGTCTTTAGGTCATCTGAAGGACTTTCTTTCCAAAATATAATTGAAACGCTCGAACCTTTGGATTTAAAAGAACTAGCCTGTACATCTTAGTCACATCAGCAGTTATGGCAAACTTTAATAGTTGAGTGTATAGGTCATCTTGCGAAGTAAGGCCCACAAACAGCAAAGCATTTAGTGAGTATTAAGATGATGTTCTACATGAAGCGTCGAAAACGACTCTTAGTTTGGTTGACTTGCTGCTGGGCTTAAATACACAGTGATGTGTATATAGAAATGAGGCTCACATACCCTTGGACTGTCATATGCTTCAGCTCTTCATACTCCTTCATGAATTTCACGTATTGTTCACGAATATCAGGTTGCCGTTGCCAGAAATTGACGACGGGCAATGTCAGCTGAGTTTCCTAGGCAGTTGGGATCCTTTTTGAAAGGTAAATTTACCATAATTCTACCATTTTCCAATTGAGTCTTTGTATTAACGTAGTTCTTTCACATGCTCTGTGTTCAGGTTGCAGTTCAGGTTGTCATCTGCCAGTTTTTTTATTTTCTGGTATGTTCCAACTGGACGTGTCCAGCTCAGTATCCGGCTGATAGGCAATGTGCGAAGTGATGCAAAATTGAACCGTATATTTGTCGTTGTGCCATTGTTGATATTGGTTGTATATTCACCAATACTCCGAATTTCGATTTGACGCTTATCTCGACGAAGATGAAGCCGTTGTGCAAATTGATCTGTGATAAAGTTAAGTTGTGAGCAGGAATCCAGTTGCGCTACACCTGTCCTGTGGACGCCTGATGAATCCCTTACGAACACCTTCGCGGTGGCTAGAATAATTTGTACCTGTTGCGATTCCATGTGTGAATGGGTAGCAGCGGACTGTATACATCATCCTGGCTGTGGTGACGGTGACTGTGTTGACTGCCTCTGCATTTGCTCAATATGAATTATTGTGTGATGTGTACATATGTAGCATCGGTTTGGCGAAGAACATTGCGCCATCCGATGTCCAGATTTCAAACAGTTAAAACAAAGTTTGTTCCTTTTGACGACTTCGTTCCTTTAATCGACAGACATTTCCTAAAACGCAATCGCTTAGCTTATGTGTTGAACTGGAACAAAGATTGCATAAAATGTTAGTAATTGCAAATGAATTCTTTTGCTCGATTTTGTCAAAACGACGTTGTCTGACAACTTCACCCTTGTGATTCGATGTGATGTTACTGGCTTCCAAATATTGACAGTGCCATTCCAGAACATCCGAGAACATACCCCAACTAGGTAATGACCGTAAGCTACGCGCCTTATTGCACTCATTTTTCGTTTGTGTGTCATATTTTTCCATGATGATGTAAATCATCATTGATTCAGCAATCTTTAGTGGTGATCCCAACGACAATAATGATCCATACATTGCCGTTGATTTGTCAAATAAACTGCGCAATAATACTTCATCTGGTTTCTCGACTGGCTGCAACTTCAATAAGGCTTCGATAGTGTCGAGAAAAGTGAGTGTTACATTGTCATAATGTTCATTTAATCTTTGGATAGCCTTGGGATAATTTTCTTCTGTCACTTGATATGCTTGAACTGCTTCCAATACGGGATAATTCAAGTCGCCCTTGCAATTCTGAGGCGGGCAATCTGGGTACATGATGTTGTGAATCGATGGATTGTGTCACCTTAAGCCGTATTTGGTCTATGCTGCGTGAAATGACGTTACGCTTCTTTTGATTTTCCTCCAAATTTGCCATGTTTTTATCAATATGATGTGCTTCATAACTTATTAATTTAAACGATTGATCTGGCAACACACTGTTATGGTTTGAATAACAGCCAAAATTTGTAGTCTTCCAATAGGCGATACGGTTAACTGTGTTCATACAGCGTACGTGATGAATGTAAGCTGAAGAAGACGATGAGAATTGTGGGACTTCCAACGCCACGCTTTGCCGTTGCAATGTTCTAACCACGAGATTTTATGCTCACCTACAGTTGGTGAGTGAAGCTTATGCGTCGCCTTATATGCCACTAAATGCGTATGTAAATGCCAATGAAGCTTTAGTGATTGTAGAAATAAAAAAAAAACTCTTTCTGTGATGTTTGCCAATGAAGTTAAATGATTTCAATAATCCAAAAAACTCTTTTAATTGCCAAAGAAGTTTGGTAATTGTTGTAATCCCAAACTCTGTTTATGATGCTTGCCAATGAAGTTCAATGATTTTCACCTGTCGATTGAACTCTTACGTTGATGTGTATGCCAACGAAGTTTTATGTGAAAACTCCCACGATGTACTCCAAATCATTTCACAAAGACCGTTATTGTGATTTCACCATATAACTTTTCCAAAAGATTTTCCTGATTTTCACCCACAAGACCCACGTTGCGCGCCAAAATGTTGGGTCTTGGCCTGAGACAAATATCTAGGATGGGCGTGAGTGAAAAGACACTGGAAAAAATATTTGGAATTAGAAAACTGTACAAGGTGTTTGGAGTGAATCCGTTTAATGATAAATGCAGACTGATAGAATAAGTAGAAAGCATAGATGCAAGACAATTGATGCGATTGAGCTTTCGTTTACATGAGCTTTTAAGTATAACAAACATATGATTTACAATATAAAGTTCAAGTTGAATAACATTAGAATCGAATGATTTAGTCTACGGTATATTAAGCGAGTTTGACCGAACAATTACTTTTAAAACACTGACAAGATTAAGAAAACTAAAACTAGTTAAAAGCTAGATAAAAAAACAGAAGTTTTTAGTCAGGAATAATTTCTAGATTGTTCATACGATTATCATCAATTGATTGAATTTGAAATGTAATAAACCCTATCTTAGGGTAGCGCACAAAGCTTTCAAAAATAAGTATCTAAGCCTGTGTAATATAAATAAGTAGAATTAAAACTGGAAGCAGCTCAATTCACTATTTTTTCGAAACAAAAAAGGAGTGTAAAAGGCGACGACTGCAACACCAAGCTGTCTCGAGAGCGAAGTAAGTAGGAGAGGGGTATATAGCCACCCAGCAATAACATACTCCGAAATATCTGTAAATACGTCTGTATTTTGGACACGAAGTAAAGTTATTTTTGGTCTGCGTGATCTGTTTCTATGTATGTATATAAGGATAAAACCTATTATAAGTATGTTACAAAGCATTTTCGTATTCTTCAAAACGCAAACTGCTAAGCGGATTTTGAGAATATATCAACAAACAAAGGCTAAATGCAGTGGTCGCCGATTTTTTTTAGTTTTTAGAATTAACTTGGTCACATAAAACACTTAGACGCTTATTAATATTTTGTACCTCCTTGGTAAAACTGGCTTCTGGATCGCCTAGTTCATGTAAATACATGCAGTCACTTTTGGGGCATTGCTGGTTTTTCATAAACTGGCAACAATATTTGGTTGTGCCGAGGCTTGTCTTAATAAGTCGACCATCTATCATAATATTATTAACACTTTGGATAGCTCTCAAGGCATCTGCACTATGAACATAAGTGACGTAAGCTGATGCAGATGGACCCTATAATGAAAAATTAATATTTGGACTAGTAATAATCATCCACGTATGTCACTTACCTGTATTCCCGCATAAGTTGTACTCGGTGTAGCATGTTCTGTAATATCGAGTGGTCACTGTACACAGTGAAGCATATAAATAATATACTGCTGGATATTGCTGAATTAACAATTATAACACGAGCAACCAGCAATGTAACATGATACATCCTCACTCTTGCACATATGCATATTTAGCTTACGTTAGCATTTATGACATAAGCAGACCGCTCCTCTGCCGGCGTCACTGGCAGCGCAGCTACGCGGTCTTAGCAGTAACGAACCATGGTTTAGATTTTAAGAATGATTATAAAAAGACAACTCAAAGCGAATGCATCGAGCATGCATTACTAAGATTTTTAAATAAAAGAATATAAATCAAAGATATACAAAAACTCTTATTATTGATGAACTGGACATTTATCAACTATAATACATGGCGACCGTGACAGTGTTCATGGGAACACAAGACGGCAAAACCTGCACTGGAGGAAAAATTTAATTAAAAGGAAGAAATTAAATAAATAAAACAAATAACAAGCAAAGGAAAATGTATCTGAGTGAGTAGAGTAAGAGTGAAATGGCTAGAAGAGGTGGAGTGAAGAATAAAATAAATAAAAGGATAGCGCACATAAAGTGGCTGCTTTACACAAGTCCTACACCTCCTCCATGGGCAACTGCCCAAAAATTACAATCTGAACTTGACTTTTTAAAGTCAGAAATTGAGAACAGAAAGCCAATAAAAAACACTCCAACTCACTCAGTAAAAACCATACCTACAACATATGAAAACAAAATTAAAATAATTCCACCTCCCAAAGCAAATCTGCCGAAGCCGGAAAAGAAGTGCCCAAAAGACTGCCCCGGGCCATTGGAGAGCCCTTTTTGCGAGTACACCTGTTGGAGAAATAGCAAATCTGGTGCGATGACCGGCACCGGTACCGCCTGAGCCCATAGGCCCAGGACAGCAGCAGCAGAGACGACATAGCGTGAAAAGCAGGCCGCTTTTTACGCCATCGAGGGAGCATCAGCGTGCCAAACCGGCGACGCCCAGCTGATGCCCAAGAGAGGGTGCAACAAAAATTAATTATCAAAAAAAAATTTTTATGAAATTGAAATTGAAAAAAAAAACTTTGTTATAATAAGCTAAATGAATAAGTAAAATATATGAAAATTGTAAAACTAAAAATTGTAAAATTGAGCGGAATCACATCCGATCAATATAAGTATAGCCTGTGAAGCTATGCGAACAAGTAGGTAGGGCTATGTTAAAGGAAATTTTTATATATTTGTATACAAAAGTTTTCTTCAAAAAAAATTCTCTGAAAAACTAAATGTTTGATAATAGCATCAGTAAATTTGATGATTCATACGAACAATCCAAAATGGGATTAATTGAAACTAAGTCAGTGGACTCCACTGCTAATGTAATAAATAAAATTGAATCATCAAATACTGATTTGCGTTTAACTAATATACTTTTGTTGATAATGGTTGTCATATTGATTGCATATGTTTTGTTCAAGGCATATAAAGTGCATAATAAATGTATAACGAAACGAGCACTAAGCCATGCTAATGACTTGGACAAAATCTAATGAATTATGCAAACCCGGAACAAAAGTACATTAAAAAGAAAAATTTATATATATTATCAAGCAAAACATTCTCATATTCTCACGAGTTTTTTTTTTTTAAAAAACCCTCCAAATTTTAAAAAAAAAAATTTTTTTATAATAAAATGATAATTAAATTTTAAACAAATTTTGTTGAATGCGTAGTAACTAAAGCAGGAATATGAATACTTTAGATACCTTTTTCAGCGTGGTAGTAGAAAACCATCCTAGCGTTATATCCGACATAATCGAGGTTTTTAAGAGTGAAAAAATTAACTCACCTCAACGCGCTATCAGTTTCGCAGAGATAGATATTCTTTACTTGGAAAAATTTGGTGAAAAATTCCCAATCCAAGAGAATAGTAGGGTACGCACTTGTTTTATACTATCCATCCCATTTATTTGTTGCTTTTCGAATGCAGCAGGAACATTTATGTTCTATTTGATGGAGGAAAACCAAAAGTAAAAAACAAAAATAATATGAATAATAAAGAGCCTACGGCAATAATAGAGACTAAACGTCTAAGGAAGTACATACCGTTCCTTGATTACCTGATAGAATCAGGCGAAACGAATTACAAGTACAAGGAAATGCGGTATTGGATAGCTAATAATTACAAGTTTAAGAAAAATATAGTAGAGCTTATGGAAAAGTCCATAAAAGTAGTATATGGTAGGGTATTAATGAGAAATCCTAAAGGTAGAGGTGTACCAGAATGGGTACACAATATATTAAAGACAGACATAGAAACAATAGATATTGTTGAGTCGGATGAGGATATAGAGATAATAGAATAAAAAAAAAAAAAAATTTTTTATTAAATAAATATATTAAACTAAAGCATGGAATGGAAAGAATTATTTCTCCATATCCAAAAAATTAAAGAAAATTTCAAAAAGTCATATAAGTGCATAACTCAGAATAGGAATATTCAGACAGAAACGCTGAATAAGCATGCAATAATTCTGGTTGACTCTTTTAATGAGACACGAAGATTAGTGCATGAGAACAGAATAAACATAGATAGCACGAACTGGTCAAAGATTTCAAAATTATTGATCAAGTTACGAGCCAATCTAATACACATAAAAGAAAAGTATAATTTGGACATATTTGTACCAACAGTTCTGAATTCACCTTTAACTATAGAGGTTGAAGAACACAAAGAAAAATCTGAATTGGAAAGTGCAGAATCAGACGAAGGAGAAATTGAAGAAAAAGATCTACACGATCTGACAATTCCCGCGTCACTCACTTTACCACATAACGAATCCGAATTAAATACATTGTCTGAACAAGACAACGATTCTGACTTCGAACTAGATAATAGTGTTATACCCAAACAGGACAAAATGACTGAGGCAAAATCTAAAAGAGCATATATGAAAGAAATTTCATCCTCTATTCCAGAGTTCGATGGACAAAAGAGAAATCTTGATCCATTCCTCACTGCCCTAGAGTTAATTGATTTAACCAAGGAAGAATTTGAAGACGTAGCTGTTGCCGTAATAAAATCAAAACTTACTTGCGGAACACTATGTATATTCAAACAACTCAAAACAGTCAGAGAAATAATAAATAAATTGGAAACTACTATAGTTGGTGAACCATCAAGAGTAGTTAAAACGAGATTGTCCAAAATTGTCCAAAAGGGTAAAACTGCTGATAAGTTTACATCAGAAATTGAAAATATGAGAAAAACACTGGAATCAACATACATTGAAGAAGGTCTATCATCAGAGCTCGCTGAGTCATTCAGTACTGAAGAAGCCATCTCTACAATGAAACGGAATTGCGATAGTGGTAAACTCAGAGGCATACTAGAATCAGGAAACTTCAGAAATATGAATGAAGCCATCATGAAGTACTTGGAATGTAGTACTGAAATGACTGGCGCTCCTAATTCAGTATTGTATGCACAGAGGGGCCGTGGTAGTTATAACAATTCATATAATTACCGCGGTAGAGGAAATGGTCGCGGTTATTATAATAACTATAATAACCGTAGTTACCAGAATTACCCGCAAAACCGAAGCAATAACAATAACAGTCGAAGAAACAACAGAGGAAACGGTAGAAATAATAATAATAATAGAGGAAATAGAACAAATAACCAACAAAATGGTTATAATAATGTCCGAGCAATACAGTCTAGCTCGGGAAACTCCCAACCACCTTTAGATACTCAGTAAAAATAAATAGCAAAATTCACAGAATCAGTCTTGACTTAAATACTTTCGTAAAATTCACTAATGAGGCAACCGGAAAACAGTTGATATTTTTAATAGATACCGGTGCGCAAATATCCATTCTAAAAGAAAATTCCGATACATTTCAAAATATCCGGACAGATCATACTGTCAACATACAGGGAATAAGTCAAGAAGTAATCAAATCCAATGGAATTACTTCAGTTGACATACAAACGTCTAAATATATTATCCCACACGATTTTCATATCGTGAATTCCCTTTTCGCTATTCCATGTGATGGAATAATTGGAGTCGATTTTATGTTAAAATACAACTGTCAAATAGATTTCGATCTGGTTTGTAATGAGACCAGACAATTTAAAATATCATATTTTCGTACCAATTACGTACAGTTCTGGCAATAATTCCTTAGTTCTGCCAGCAAGATCCCAAGTTGTCCGAGAAGTTGAGTTAAACTCACAAGATGACAGTGTATTGATTCCGAATCAAGAAATTCAGCATGGTATTTACATAGCAAATACCATCACAAAATCTCAGAATGCGGTCATAAGACTGCTAAATACAACAGACAAACCTCAGATTATAAATTTAAATAATCTAAAATATGAACCACTTTCGAACTACGAAGTAGTTAAATTAGATCCAAAACAAAGAGAGAAGTCAGTACTAACAACTTTATCAAAGAATTTTCCACCACAATTTCATGACAAATTGATGGTCTTATGAAAAAATACAGTGATGTGTTCGGCCTTGAGACTGAACCAATTAGCACAAACAATTTCTATAAGCAAAAGTTAAGACTGATGGATGATGAGCCTATTTACATAAAGAACTATAGAAATCCTCATAGTCAAAAAGACGAAATTCAGAAACAAGTCTAAAAATTAATAAACGACGAAATAGTCGAGCCCTCCGTATCTGCATATAATAGCCCACTTCTATTGGTACCGAAAAAATCGCTACCAAACTCCGAAAACAAGAAATGGCGATTAGTAATTGACTATCGTCAGATTAACAAGAAATTATTGGCAGATAAATTTCCACTCCCTAGAATTGATGATATCTTAGATCAACTAGGTCGAGCAAAATACTTTTCATGCCTTGACTTAATGTCAGGTTTTCATCAAATTGAACTTGAAAAAGAGTCACGAGACATTACATCTTTCTCAACATGTAATGGCTCATATCGTTTCACGCGATTACCATTCGGTTTAAAAATAGCGCCAAATTCGTTCCAGAGAATGATGACTATAGCATTTACTGGACTTGAACCTTCTCAAGCTTTTCTTTATATGGATGACTTAATAGTCATAGGTTGCTCCGAACAACACATGCTCAATAATTTACACGATGTTTTTGAGAAGTGTCGGCAGCACAACCTAAAGTTACATCCTGAAAAATGTTAATTTTTCATGCATGAAGTCACCTTTTTGGGACACAAATGCACAGATAAGGGAATCTTGCCTGATGACACAAAGTATGAAGTCATTAAAAATTATCCAGTCCCACATGATGCGGACAGCGCTAGAAGATTCGTTGCATTTTGCAATTATTACCGAAGATTTATAAAAAATTTCGCTGATTATTCTCGTCACATAACAAGATTATGTAAGAAAGATGTAAAATTCGAATGGACAGTTGAGTGCCAAAACGCATTCGATCATCTAAAATCAGCATTAATGAATCCCATTCTGTTGCAATACCCAGATTTTAGCAAAGAATTTTGCATAATCACGGATGCAAGTAAATTCGCATGTGGAGCAGTCCTAACACAAAACAAAAATGGACTACAACTCCCAGTTGCATACGCATCCAGATCTTTCACAAAGGGTGAAAGTAATAAAAGTACAAAACGGACCATAGGGCATTAACTTATTTGTTTTCAATGACAAATCCAAGTTCGAAATTGACTAGAATGAGACTTGAATTAGAGGAATATAATTTCACTGTGGAGTATCTAAAGGGTAAAGACAATTTCGTAGCCGACGCGCTATCAAGAATCACAATAAAGGTCGAGCAAAATACTTTTCATGCCTTGACTTAATGTCAGGTTTTCATCAAATTGAACTTGAAAAAGAGTCACGGGACATTACATCCTTTTCAACATGTAATGGCTCATATCGTTTCACGCGATTACCATTCGGTTTAAAAATAGCGCCAAATTCGTTCCAAAGAATGATGACTATAGCATTTTCTGGACTTGAACCTTCTCAAGCTTTCCTTTACATGGATGACTTAATAGTCATAGGTTGCTCTGAACAACATATGCTCAATAATCTTAAAGATGTTTTTGAGAAGTGTCGACAGCACAACCTAAAGTTACATCCTGAAAAATGTTCATTTTTCATGCATGAAGTTACCTTTTTGGGACACAAGTGCACAGATAAAGGAATCTTACCTGATGACACAAAATATGAAGTCATTCAAAATTATCCAGTCCCACATGATGCGGACAGCGCTAGAAGATTCGTTGCATTTTGCAATTATTACCGAAGATTTATAAAAAATTTCGCTGATTATTCTCGTCACATAACAAGATTATGTAAGAAAGATGTAAAATTCGAATGGACAGTTGAGTGCCAAAACGCATTCGATCATCTAAAATCAGCATTAATGAATCCCATTCTGTTGCAATACCCAGATTTTAGCAAAGAATTTTGCATAATCACGGATGCAAGTAAATTCGCATGTGGAGCAGTCCTAACACAAAACAAAAATGGACTACAACTCCCAGTTGCATACGCATCCAGATCTTTCACAAAGGGTGAAAGTAATAAAAGTACAACAGAACAAGAACTAGCGGCGATTCATTGGGCAATTACACATTTCAGACCATACATTTATGGTAGACATTTCACTGTCAAAACGGACCATAGGGCATTAACTTATTTGTTTTCAATGACAAATCCAAGTTCGAAATTGACTAGAATGAGACTTGAATTAGAGGAATATAATTTCACTGTGGAGTATCTAAAGGGTAAAGACAATTTCGTAGCCGAAGCGCTATCAAGAATCACAATAAAAGACTTACAAAATATACAAAATAATAATAAAATTCTGAAAGTCACTACCAGAAATCAAAGTAAACAGTTAAATACCTGCGCAGGTAAATAAAAAGAAAATAATGATTTGCAAAAGCAATCTATTAATGCTTCTAAGCCCAACGTATATGAAGTCATTGTAAATGACGAAGTACGAAAAGTAGTGACCTTGCGTATAACAGATACTCTATGCACATTCAAACATGGCAAGAAGGTTATAGCAAGAATTCACATTTGCGATATGTATACCAATGGAATTCTCGACTTGGGTCAATTCTTCCAAAGGCTAGAAAAAGAAGCCGGTATACTTAATATCAGCCAAGTCAAAGTGGCACCGAGCGAAAAGATCTTTGATACAATTTCAATAGATTCTTTTAAATTAATGGGCAATAAAAATTTAATATCGTTAAGAGTAGCGCTACTCAAGCCGGTGACCCTATTATCAAATAATGATAAAGAAAAAGAAGCAATACTGTTTACGTTCCACGATGATCCGATACAAGGAGGTCATACGGGAATTACTAGAACATTGGCCAAAATAAAAAGGCATTATTATTGGAGAAACATGACAAGAGATATATCTCAATATATTAAAAAGTGTAATAAATGTCAAAAATCAAAAACAACAAAACACACTAAAACTCCATTGACAATAACTGAAACGCCACAAATGGCTTTCGATCGGGTAATTGTGGATACGATCGGTCCACTTCCCAGATCAGAACAAGGAAATGAGTATGCAGTAACTTTAATCTGCGACCTAACAAAATACCTTGTAATCATACCAATAAAAGACAAAAGTGCAAAAACAGTAGCAAAAGCTATATTTGAAGATTTTATTCTGAAGTACGGTCCAATGAAGACGTTCATTACGGACATGGGTACAGAATATAAAAATTCTATAATTGAAGATTTGTGCAAAAATTTGCATATTAAAAATATAACTTCAACTGCACATCATCACCAGACTGTAGGAACTGTGGAGCGAAGCCACCGAACATTCAATGAGTTTATACGTTCATATATCTCGGTTGACAAAACTGACTGGGATGTATGGATAAGATACTTCGCATATTGTTTCAATACAACGCCCTCTATGGCACATGATTATTGTCCATATGAGTTAGTTTTTGGTAAAGCTTCAAACTTGCCAAAACATTTTAATACAATAGATAGAATTAATCCACTTTATAATATAGATGACTATGCTAAGGAATCAAAATTTAGATTAGAACAGGCATATAAAAGAGCCAGAATAATGTTAGAGCAGCATAAAGTTAAAAATAAGGAGTTATATGATAGGAAAATAAATAATATAGAACTAGCAATAGGAGATAAAGTTTTATTAAGAAATGATACAGGTCATAAGTTAGAGCCGAAGTATTTAGGTCCATATACAGTAGAAGAAATAGAAAATAAAGATAACATTAAAATAAAGGATAGTAAGAATAAAAAACAGGTAGTACATAAAGATAGGTTAAAAATTTTCAATTCCTAATTAGTTAATACATCAACAAAACAAAAAAAAAAAGAACTCGTACGAAAAAAAAAAAAAAAAAAAAAAATTTTTTTAATATAATATATATATTTTTTTTAATCAAACATTTTATGAAAATTTTTCTAATATATATTATTAAATTAAAAAAAAAAAAAAACAAGAAATTTAAAAAAAAAAAATATATATAAATAATTAATAAGTTAAATATAATCAATTTTTAAAATAACTCCATATATTACGTTATTTTTCTAAAGGAGGGGGATGTAGCATGTTCTGTAATATCGAGTGGTCACTGTACACAGTGAAGCATATAAATAATATACTGCTGGATATTGCTGAATTAACAATTATAACACGAGCAACCAGCAATGTAACATGATACATCCTCACTCTTGCACATATGCATATTTAGCTTACGTTAGCATTTATGACATAAGCAGACCGCTCCTCTGCCGGCGTCACTGGCAGCGCAGCTACGCGGTCTTAGCAGTAACGAACCATGGTTTAGATTTTAAGAATGATTATAAAAAAGACAACTCAAAGCGAATGCATCGAGCATGCATTACTAAGATTTTTAAATAAAAGAATATAAATCAAAGATATACAAAAACTCTTATTATTGATGAACTGGACATTTATCAACTATAATACATCGGATTTATGACCACTTTATGAATTTTCCCATATTTACCAAAATACTCGTGCTTTTTCAATATCTGAGAAATAAATTTATTAATATTCTTTTTAAATTTGAATCAAAAAACGACTTACATCTGCATCAGCACGTCGTGGTGGCAAACCAACAACAAAAACTAAGTTCTTTTGAACTACACGTACATTCGCCAAGTGCTTTCGGTTTTCCGTTATCTTTTGCTTTCTTTGTTGGTCACTTTGGCGTTTCTGAGACTTGAAAGCAATCATCTATAACAAAAACATTTGAAATCAATTTAGCTTTAGAAATACGTAATTCTAACTGACTTCTTCTTGAGTTAATGGTTTGAAGTCCGCGGGGCTTTCTGGATATTCCTTTCGACACGCTGGACACAACTTGTTTTCATCTGTGCGAATTCTGTGCCAGCAGAATCTACAAACCTGCACAAAAATTAAACAAGAGTGGAAATCGATCTAAATTATGAACATAAATTTTGAGCTTACCTTTTGAGCTTACCCTGCATGGAAAGAATGTTAGATCATCTACTTCAAACGGTTCCATACACAAGGGACACTCAACAACGTCATCATTAGTGTTGCTAGACATACCGTTCGTTATTTAAATATCCTTGATTCCTAATAAGATTTATTTAAATATTCGCTCTTGCAGCGAAATTGCTTACCCTATCAAAAAATCTTAAGTGAAAAACACAGTCTGTGGGAAAACGCATAAAAATATTTATTTCATTAATCATTAATGTAGTATTTCAACAATAAAGTGAGACATATATACACATATTTACTTTAGTTTCATTGGCCTACTTGTCTTAGTTGTCAAATAGAAAATAAAGCAGACCAAAAATTATTTAAAAGCTCTCCATCGAAGATGGATGCATTTCGGACAGTATAAAGTTTAGATATTCACTTAAAAAGTTCGACCGGCTTCAAAATACTTTTATAAAATAAATAAAGGCAGATGATGAATTATGGATATAGGCGTATTAGCTGGAAACTAAACAGCAATCGATCGTGTGGGTGTTTCAAGATGACCAAAATCCAACAAAAATTGTTGGGCAATGTAGGACAGTCAATTCTGAGGGCTACACTACCATTTGTTTGCCGGAGATCTCCGGATCACTATTCATCATGACTCCATTTTTAAGCAATCAAAACATCGAATAGATGAGTCAATCGACCTACAGTATTGACTTGGCACCCAACTTTTGTTAATTTCCTCACATTGAAAAAAGTTGAGCGGTCAACCATTAATATGCGCCAAACGAGCAGTTGAAGAGTAGAAAAACCATGTTTTTTAGGTGTCTCAAGAGGAATCCAATGCTATAAGCAATGGATCAAAGGAATGCAAAAGTGTATTGAACATCTGGGTGGATATTTTAAAAACAATAATGGCTTTAAAATTGTTCTTATTTCCCCATTTCCGAAATATAAATAGCAGCCTTAACAAAGGTAGCGAATAAAATATGGCCCTCTTCAAAGCAACCAATGTAAATTACGAAGTATCACAGTACCAGGTGGGTCGCTGTGTAACTACTTAGAAACGAAACAATATATTTATATTTGCAATTCATCAACGACACCCTACAGGAGTCTATTTTGCAGACCCATTTAAAGAATGGACAATGATTTTATTTTAATAAAATTTCCCCGCATTTTGTTGGCATTTTGTTGTATTCTGAGATGCCACGCTATACACATGGAATCCATTATCAAAACTGTTTCAGCGTGAAGAACAAGGAACATCAATTGAAACATACCCAATTTTATTTGCTTCAGGCGTTCTGGGTAGCACTGCATTCACCGATACAGTTCGTTAAAATGCTCCAAAATTAAATCAACAATACAAAATTTCAGATGAAGCTTTGATAGAAGATGTGTAGTTTCGTCCGACACTTTAAAAAAAGCTGTGAACAGTGCATTTGGTTGAATTTACTTCCTTGATCCAGAATCATCCTAGAGGAGGGGCCGGAAAAACGTTCTTGATTTCCATGCTTTTGGCGAGTATCCGATCGCAAAATGATGTAGCATAAGCGTTGACTTCATCTGCAATAGCTGCAGGTCTGCTAGATGGAGACAAATATTAAATTACCATATATAAATATGCAAATCAACGAAAACCCACCAACTTGCAACAACGCCAACAATAGCGCAATGGCTGATATCCTACAGGTATGCAAATTAATTGTTTGGGACGAAGGCAGACTGGCCTAATATAGATAGATATTCCCAACAACAAAAATATTTTTGATGGGAATACGATTTTGTTGTCGTCACACTCTTCCACTAACTAACTTATTGAACACATGCCTACAATCACTAACATGAGGCTTGCAACACGATAAACTACAAAGCTGTTTTCAAAGCAGTTGTTAGACTTTGGAAATATAAAACCACCCTGACTGGATTGATCACATTACGTATTGAGTTCTGTCGAATCCCAGACTTAAAAGAAGAGCTTATTCAGCGAATTTTCCAGATATTGCGCCTTAGTTCAATAATCAAAATTATCATAGCAATGATGATCTGAACGTGATCATTCAGATTTTTCTTTCGGGACATTTAGTTTCATTTAAATCAGTTGACACCGTTATAAACTAGAAACACCGTTAATCCAAAGTGAAAGCAATTTTTGTTTCTTCAATCTGACAGACCAATACATACACACAGTATTGTCGCGCGTCTCAGCTTAGCACTATGGTTATCTTATTCTATTCCGTTGCCAGGCCGAGGCTACGTAGAACAGACATATCTGTTGGGCTCGCAAGAAAATCACATGACAACTTGAGACAGAAGACATCCGTAGGAAAAGGATAAAAAGACATTACACTTGTAACTTTATGCTTCTCTTTTCTTTTAATCGTTACAATAGCGATGGTACAATTATTACGATTAATTAACGAGTAAATTAAAAAATAGTGATGCAACACGGCCTTCCTGACCTTCACACGTCCTCGTGTGTTACATAACATTTTTAACTATGTAGCAGATCATGTCAAGCTTAATCTGAAAAGATTATATTTATTAAACAGATTAAATTTTGTCCACAACTTAATTGAAGAATTAAGAGAATTATTTAACTTTATTCAATTTGGTCGCACCAATGACAGAAGATATCCTAGAATTCTCCAAGTAGCCTTTGAATAGAGGATTCCCAAGTTTGCATGTAATCTCGTTTCTAAGACACTCAAAAACATGGGCTTTTACCACAATGATAGTCACCAGACATCTAATAAGTCAACACTTTAACTCGTGTACCTAATAGCATTATGGGTCAACCCATTTTCGATGTCTGACTTATTAGATTGAAATTCATCAATATAATTTTTTCAGTTGGAATCCACCAACTTAACCATGACGTATCTTTTTTTTTTTTTTTTTTTTCTGGACGTTGACGCGTACAATGCGCAGTACGTTCAAGTGGTCCAAGCGACACCAGGACAAAGCCTGTTACGCGCGAACCCTAGCAGACAGCATGCAAAAACGAAGTCACGTGGACAACGGACGACAACTTAAATAATAATTAAGACTAACTACTAGATAGATAACTTAAAATAGTAGTTTTTAGAATAGATATAGAGAACTCTGATCCGATTACAGAATAAAGGCGGTTGTAGTCGGAACAGAGAACTCGAAAAGGTTCATGTAAAGAATAGTTGGAAGTACAGCGTGTTAAAGATAAAGGGACATAATTTCGGGTTAATCTACAAGGTACAGATAGATTGACCTGATTAAGTAAATTAGGACAATCTATTTGTCCATTTAGAAGCTTATGAATAAACAAAGTACCAAGCATTACTCTACGATTAAGTAAGGAGGGTAGGTTAATTAGAAGAAGTCTTTTAGAATAAGAGGGCAAGTTAACATTTCGATCCCAGTTTAAACCACGAAGAGCAAAAATTAGAAACTGTTTTTGAACAGATTCAATTTTAACTTGGTGTGATCCATATTGTGAAGACCAAACACATGATCCATACTCCAAAATGGGGCGGACCAGTGAAATAAAAAGAGTTTTGGTTGTGTAAGGATCGTTAAATTCTTTCGACCAGCGCTTAACAAAACCAAGAACACTCATGGCTTTATTGACAGTGATATTAATATGACGAGTAAAATTTAATTTGTTGTCCATTAGTACACCCAAATCACTAATCTCGTTCAAACGTTCAAGTGGGGTATTATTGAGATAATACACCACTAATTGAAAAGAGGATCTATGAAATGACATGACATTACATTTTGAAACATTAAGGTTTAATAAGTTAATTTCACACCAAGTTTGAAAGTTATTAAGATCGACTTGAAGCAGACGTGGAGAGCTTAAGTCTTTAAAACTAATACAAAGTTTAACATCATCAGGGTACATAAGCACGCGAGAGTGAGTTACAACTGACGGAAGGTCATTAATGAAAAGTGTAAAAAGCAATGGTCCTAGATGGCTACCTTGTGGCACCCCCGAGGTCACATTGATGGTCTTCGAAAGATAAGTTTTAAATAAAACTTTTTGTGTACGGTTATTAAGATATTGAGAAATCCAATTAAGCAAAAGGGTTGGAATCCCAAGTTCGTTCAGCTTGAACAAAAGCAGTGTATGATTGACAGAATCAAAAGCCTTACTGAAGTCAGTATAAATGACATCAGTTTGCAATGCATTCCTGAATCCTTCGATCGCTAAGGAAGTAAACTCTAAAAGGTTAGTGGTAGTAGATCTACGTTTCATAAACCCATGTTGAGAAGATGAAAGAATAGAACTACAGAAATGTTGCAGTTGAGAAGTTATAATTTTCTCAAATGCCTTGGGAATAGCGGACAATTTGGAAATACCCCTGTAATTAGAAGCTACGGATTTATTACCCTTTTTATGCAAAGGAATAATAAAAGATTCTTTCCAAATGGTTGGAAAAGAGGAAGTTTCAACGGACAAAGTAAATAACTTAAGAATCGGGGAAATCAAAGTCTCAGCGCAAAACCTGAGTACACAACCAGGTATCCCATCAGGTCCTGGTGAGTACACGGGTTTCACTAAAGTAAGCACGCTGAGAAGCGAATCTTCATCGATCACAGGATTAAAGACGCAATTAGACCTTTTCAACTGATAGGGATATGAAAAGTTAGCTCGATGATCTTTGGAGGAATAGGTCGTTTTGAAAAAATCAGCAAACATATCGGCAATGGCCTGATCATCGTTTGCTTTATTATTTTTTATTATAAAATTGCTTAGGATCACGGGAGAACTGAAGTTTACAACGCCTAATGTAATCCTTATAGCATAGTGTATTAAGCACTGAAAAATTCGATCGAGCAACAGCATAAAAAGAGAAATCAGACTGTCGACCCGATTTTTTAAACTTTCTATAATATCTAGACTTTACATTTTTCAAATTAGTTAACTCACGTGTAAACCATGGCGGTTTGTTAGACAACACATGGATCACACGTGGAACACAGGCATCAAAAAGTGAAAACATAGTATTATAGAAAAAACAAATGGCAGCATTCATATCATTACAGGAGTACAGATAAGACCAGTCTGTGGCAAGAAT
This sequence comes from Drosophila austrosaltans, assembly GCA_035045865.1. NCBI lineage: Eukaryota > Metazoa > Arthropoda > Insecta > Diptera > Drosophilidae > Drosophila > Drosophila austrosaltans. The sequence goes on along the minus strand of JAWNOQ010000073.1, from coordinate 2,925,225 downwards.
TAGCTCATTGAGCTTGAAAAAGTTAGTTTTACGAAAGCAACGGGTACGAGACGTCGAACTGGTACCATTTGATATATTTGATAACCGAAAAGGTAGATCAATAGTCAAGTCCAAAGTTGGATGGAAACTGTCTTCGGGGACGACTAAGGGATCAATCCTCGAAACAGTACAGTTAGAAGAATCTAACATAAATATAAGATCTAGTGATCTCTCATTTTTGTTACGAACAGGATTAACTTGGGTTAGGGATAACTCAAGGAGACCGTCAACAAAGCAATGTGAGGAGGAGGGCATCAACAAGGAAGACTTACCTGATGGAAGCCATGAAACGTCAGGTAGATTAAAATCTCACAGAACGATAAATATGTCTGCATCCGAAAGAAGTGAAGAGACAAAGCGAATAGCTTCTAAATGGCTAGCATATACCGTCATGTCAGAATTCGGTGGAATATACGAGCAAGTTAGAAATACAGAATATGATTTCAAACAAATTTTGACACTAACAAATTCAATGTCAAGAACGGCAGGTGGCAGAACTATTTCTGAAGGAAGAGATGAATTTACGGCAATCAAGACTCCACCACCATTTTTGGAGATTCGATCGCATCTATAGGTTGAAAAAATTGTGGGAAAAACAGAGGCATCAGAAATGTCTGGCTTTAACCACGTTTCTGTAAAAACCAAGATGTGAAAGTCAAAAGATTGACTATCTACAAAAAGCTTAGAAAGTTTAGATTTTAGTCCTCTAACATTCTGATAGGCCAGAATAAGGGACGAAATTAGTTTTTTGACCCGCCAGCTACTGACGAGCCAGAGGGTAGGGAAGGATTAATTGTGTTAGGCAGACGAATCGGAGGCCGATTTTTCTTTTTCTTAGCCGTATACTCCTTTATAACTAAATGTTCCGGCCAAAAATCTTTGTGACGAATTTGGTCAAAGACATTTGGTGGGACACTGATTTTAAATGACGAAATGTCACGGGTGTATGAAAACCTAAACTTTTCCACCACAATGTTTGGCGCCACGACTTTTGCCCGGATATGGGCTATGACATCATCTGATGTAGTATTGGGGTCGAGCCGCGAAACAAAGATTTGCTTTTTTGGTGGAATGGCTACAAGAGATCTCAATGCGCCAGTCGCAACCGCAGCAACAACATTTTGCGCTGGAACTGCTGAGGCGGATGACGCCTTGAGAGCTCTTCTAGTTACTACTTTATTGGGAATATCCCTGGGAGTGGATATTCGCCCGGACTCATCGGAAACTACAACCGATATCGAGTCAGCTTGCGGGGCACTATTACCAGGGGAAATGTCAATCGTCCCCGCAACTGCAGCTACTGCTGGACTCCTAAATGATATCAGTTGCTGAGCATTTGGAGTTAATGGGTCAATCAACGATGCCGGAGCCGGAGGAAGCAGAGATGCCGGCGGATCGGGAGAGAAATTCCGAGGGATAGTCTTCTTCCGCTTCGGTGACTCGTTTAATAGTTTATAACTATTAAACTGAGTTTCCAGAGACGAAAACTCATCGCGAAGTTTCAGAAAACCAGCCGACAGGGATTTAAATCCCTCTCTCGTCCGCCGCATAAATAGACGCCTATCCATTTCTACGTCCCGGCACGCTTCACAACTCCATTTTAGGCCCCCACCGTTTCCAATACTATCCCTTATTCTGGCTGTGTAACCAGCACATTTAACATGCATAATGTTATCGCACAGCCAGCACAAAAGATAATCATCTTGGATTTTTTGGGTGTGGGGGCACTTTTTTGAAGAGCAGACAACCATTGCAAGTTTAATTAAAAAAATTAAAATAACAACAAATAAATAAATAAATCAAAAAGTTTATAAAGAGAGGCAATTTAAAATGAGCAATATAATAAAATATAAGGGCTATACGCACCAAGAAATAACACAAGTGTTAAAGTTTAATATGCACAAGAAAAAAAGTGAAGAGACAGAAGTTAAGAGAGTTAGTAAACACACAACAACAAAGACTGGTACAACCGCGAGAGTAACGGTCGCGATCGCGGGCAATGTAAAGACGCGAGAGGAAGCACCACACAAACAACAACACTAATGTGTCGCGAGAGCGCGAATGTAATTAAAAGGGATCAAAAACACAAAATCAAAGTATGTGACAAAACAACAAAACTTTAAGTTCTGTCATTAAATAAAGCAATAAGTAATAATAGCTTTGAGTGAGTGCTTAAGAACAAGTTACAATTTTTAGATTGCGTAATTTATTAATTCGGCACTAGATTCCACGAAATAGAATTTATTATACGCGGGGTTAAATAAAAAATTAGATAAAAGCGAGAGCGCAAAAAAAACACGACCGACTTCGTTGAAGTGAAGAAAGTAATATTTCAACGTATCTTTTCACATTGGAGTCCACCAATGGTTTTCTGGCGCCTCTTTCAACGCCTTCACTCTAGTTGGATTCCACCAACCCATTTATGACGTCTCTTTCAACGTTTCTTTTTCTAGTTGGAATCCATCAACTCATTTATAACGTCTCTTTTGACGTCTTCACCTTCATTGGAGTCCACCAATGAATCTTCAACAATTTCAATCTCACCACACGAGTCCAGCTCTTCGGGAATCCCTTCTTCTGGCATACTTCTTAGAGCTTCATGCGAGTACTTGTAAGTTCGCTTATTTACTAGAGATTTTAAAACATATCGATCTCCTTCTAGTATCTCTGCCACAAGGAATGGACTTTTGAACTTTTGATCTAATTTTGTTTGATGTCTCTCTCCATTTTTAAGTAAAACATAATCGCCAATTTTGAATCTGTTAAATTTAGCTTTGTTCTTGTCGAACCGTTCTTTGTCATAAATCGCATTCTTACTTATATTTTCTGTGGCCATCTTTCTTACAAAACTTACATCAACTTTATTACAATGATTCGTGATATTGCTGACTTTACAGCATCTATACAACGTTCACTGTTAATATTTACTGTGTGGTACAAATAAACAAATTTAGTGAATGCATCTATTTGTGCTATAATGTACTCCTTTTGATCCCTTTTACCGCTTAATTCACCCATGATATCAATACGTATTGTATGCCATGGAATGTCAACCTTGGGTATAGGATGAAGCTCAATTGGTAGCTTTCCTGATGCAGGTTTGGTCAGCTTACAAGTAATACAATTGTCGACAAACTTTCGTACGTATTTAGCCATATGCTCAAACCAATAAAATTCGTACATTTTGTCCAATGTGTTTTCCCAACCAAGATGAACAATACTCTCGTGGACATGATTAACTACAGACCACCTAAAGGATTTGGGAATAACTGGAAGACACCTAGTTTTTCCATTTCTTTGAATTTTACGGAAAAACATTTTCGAGCGTAACTAGTACGTTCCACTCACGTTCTCCTCTAGTTTATCATTCTGAATTTTTGAAATAATTAATGACTTGGGCCATTTTTTGTTTTGTTTCTTGTGGCTTTCAGTGAATTACAATCAGTATAAACTGTAAAGTGTTGGCCATGCAAATAGTGTCGGAAATGTTTCATTGAATTAAACACAGCTAATGTTTCGAGTTGATATGAATGATAACGGGATTCAGTGGAGGATGTTTGTTTGCTAAAATACTCTATGACACGCGGCTTATTGTCAATTTTGTGGAGTAGAATAGCTCCGTAACCATCCATACTGGCGTCAGTGTGCAATTCAATGGGATATTGGGGATCAAATATAACAAGTACAGGTTCGTCTGTTCGTTGTTATAATTTTTTGTCGAATATGTTCGTGCTCTGATTTCCAATCAAATGTTTTATTTTTGCAAGTTAGACCATACAAGGGCTTCATTATCTCAGAGAACTTGGGTACAAATTGTCGAAAATAAGACGCTAGACCGATAAATTGCCTGACTTGAGTTACCGACTGTGGAGGAGGTAAATTGTGCAAAGTGTGCACCTTTCTTGGATTAGGTTGAATTTCACCATTCTTAACTAAAAACCCAGGATACGCAAGATACGTTGGATTTTAAGAAGGAACATTTTGTCACATTAAACGAAAAACCAGCCCGACATAAAATTTGCAGTACAGTATGCAGCCTCACAAATGCTTCCTCTTTTGTTTCTGAAACAATCATGATATCGTCCATATATACGACGACATATGAATGGGCAAGATCTCCTAACGCTTTCATCACCGTACGTTGGAACACAGACGGGGCATTCTTTAACCCGAAAGGCATGGTTAAAAATTCATATTGTCCTTCGGGAGTAACAAAGGCTGTCTTTTCAATCGAATTTGGATGAATATTGATTTGGTGGAAACCACTGGTCATATCCAAACACGAGAAGTATTTTGCACCCCGCAACCTAGATATCTGATCGCTAATTAGCGGTAGGGGAAATTTTTCAGCAACAGTATTTGCATTTAGTTCCCGGTAATCCACACAAAGTCTATCCGAGCCATTCTTTTTCTTTACTAGAAGTATTGGGCTTGCAAAAGGGGAGCAGCTAGGGCGGATAATATTGGCCTCCAATAGTTCTCTAATTTTGCCTCTCATGATTTCTTTTTTCTCAATACTAAGTGTATATGGTTTTATTAGGATCAACCAAGCGAATTTCCAGCTCACCTGTACTGATTTGGGTTTTTGGGAACCCATCTATAAATGCATTACACCACACATCTCAGTATCAATATTGTCAAGACTGACACGATTGTTCAAAGCAGATAGGGTGTACACAAATTTTGTCTTAAACAGTTCTAAAGTATTTGTTGTTATCTTAACGGCAAAATTTTGAGTTAGAATTTCGCGACCAATTATTATATCGTAATTAATATAATTATTAAGAACTACGTGAAAAAGAACCTCAAGAGAAAATACATTGATAATTACATTGGACATAATTTGCAAAGTGCTTGTTAGGGTATTATCTCCAATACCCCTTAAGGCGACAACGTTATTAATACGTATGCCCGACAGTCGCTGAGAGGCAGATTCCTTTACTAGTGAGCACTCGGATCCAGAATCAAAAAAGAATGGGTATGACTCACCAGATGAAATCAAAGTACCAATCGGATCAGCCACGTTTACACGTTTTTCGCCGCTTTATTTTGAGTGGCTGACTCCTGTCGTCCAGTACAAACCGAAGCAATGTGTCCAGGAGCTCCACACTTGTAGCAAGTAATGACTTTATTCTTCGCATCCAATGAACGGCTATAATTTGTGTTGGTTCCTTGCTAAGATTTTGCGTTGGTTTTCCTTGCTCGGCAATCGACGAATTTATGACCCATTTTGCCGCAGAAGTGACATTTCATGGGTGTGTGCAATCGCTGTCTTTTACTTGTAGAATTTTCCTCAGTGGCACTGTCTTTCTTGTTGACAAAATCAAAAACTCGTAGCTCATTTTGTAATTCGTTACGGGTTTTGACGTTGGCCGTATAAACTGTGCGTTGTAGTCTCGTATCAACATGGGCAGCGTGCGCCAGCGCGACAGACATGGTGATTTCTTCGGTGGACATTCCTTGAAGTCGCTCCACGTCATACCAGAGAAAGAGATTTGCGACAGCCAAGGGACTCTCTGCTAGGATGAGGTCCACAGTGGAGCACCAAGCGGTTGCATTGGCATCCGTAGAATCGGGATTAAATTTTGTGATTGTGGTTGTGATTTCCTCGGCCAAGACATTTTTCTTATTACCTTTCGGTTTCGCAGTTCAATCCAAAGTGAAAGCAATATTTCTTTCTCGACAATGCGACATATGTATATATAAAAAAAGGTCGGGTTTTCCTCCCTGACGCTAACGCTATAATTCCAGAACGCACAAACCAATTTCAGTTTTCCACGGTTTTGCATTCATTGGAAAGGCCGTGAGGTTTATAACAAAGAAAATTCGGGTAAAATGTCAAGAAAAGCAGGACAACCGGGAAAATCATTTTTCACATACACCGCCATCTCTTATCGCAGCATGATGTGAAATTTTGAAATTGAGGTTAAAGTTATTCGTAAATTTTTATTTAACTTCAACAGCAGGCAGTTATTCTTAAGGTGGTAAGTAAATTAATCAGTCTGTCCTTAGGTCAAAATGCCAAGAGGACAACGTGTGAACTGATCCCGTTCTTCAACTCATACTTGAATGCAATAACTGTTTTCGCATGGCTTGTTTTGGAGCTAATATCATTCGGGTAGGCGGCTTTATGCCGACTGGCAAGGTATAAGATACAACACACAACCAATCACTCACACCAAGAAAATCCATTGCAACACATAACAACTACACATCACACAATCAGAAGTCACACTGTATTGTTCAACCAATGTTTGTTTGCCGTCACAGATCCAAGGACAAATATATTAATGCATGGTTCAATGGTGCCAACACCAGATGAACCGCATCAATTTCTGTAAATATATTTCAATTCGTCGATGGTGGATCAGCTGAATATCCTGTGCAATATACAGGGAACAGAACAGGTAAAGAGACGAATTATTGAACAGTTGCGAGCATTTTTTCACGCTAATAACGCTGTTGTTAATATGTTCAAAACAGCATTGGATTGAAAGTCATCGGATACGCTCAAATTTGTCATAAGAGCGGATTGTACCCCAACAGGTGAACATGTGCGAAGATTCAAAGCTCCCACCATTTATGATGTTGCTGCAATTATTGTTGGCGATCCAACTACAACACGAGACATTGTTTTTCAACGAATAAGCGTAAATGAGACACATCGTTTGTGCGATGCGTTACAATATCCAATCATTTATTTGCAAGGGTAGGACGAATACGACATCAAGTTGAAGATGGTCGATCCAATTACACGTACAATATTCACGCACTAATTACTGCTATTGTTAGTTTCCATTAAAAATCCATTTAATTTTGCATTTTCGGGCGTTTCAACGAACAAAAATCAAAGCGCGATGAATTACTATGCGTACCGTATGATGATTCGTTCACATGAAGAGAACGTCATACTGAAGTGCCGTCGGCTATTCCAGCAATTCGCTGTCGACATGTATGTCAAAGTCTAGATCGAACGTTTAGCGTTTATCCGATTCAATCAGGCAAAGCTAAGATCTGAGGACTATATACACTTGCTTGATGCTATTCGTTCGGATGGTAATGTTCAGAATATTGGACGCTTGACGATTCCCCTATCATCTTATATCGCAAGCCCACGCCACATGCACGAATATGCACAAGATGCCATGACATGCAATCTGAAGTGGACGAAAATTAAGTGTGTGTTGGACCCGGGCTAAAAACCGCTAGATCGCCATGACATAATCGTCAGAGTATTTCAGCAAAAACTCAAGGTTATGATGGATGTGCTTACTAAGTATCAAGTTTTTGGTGACACACATTGTAAAATGTACTCGGTGGAATGGTAAAAGCGTGGACTACCGCATGCTCATATCTTAATTTGGGTGCTAAACAAATTACAGCTGAAATTCCTGATCCAGTCACTAATCCCCATATACATGGCATTGTGACGGCACAGATGGTGCATGGACCTTGCGGTGCATTAAATCCATTATCGCCTTGCAAAGCTGATGAACACTGCACAAAACGATATCCGCGACCTTCAGTTGCTGAAAATGTCATTGGGAGTGATGGATATCTGTGATATGCACATATCGAGAGCTTACTGTACTCAGCATTTTGTCCAGTATATACTTCTTATATACCAATAAACATAAATGCTACAAAGCAACGACACTTTGTTTTTGTTGCGCCGAAATATGATCGGCCACGAGTACCCTAACTTACAGACAAGCTGCGTCAGCATGTGTCCCATGCATTGACCGCTTGCATAAGATATAAATGTGCAAACCACGCTCTGTTCCCACGGCGGCATATCCGCTACTTACATATAAGATATACATATATGTTCATTTTACATATTATATATTAAAGAACTAATATACATAAGGCAGCGCTGCCACTGCGGTCTGCGCCGCATTAGACTTAAAGAATAATTAAGATTCATTAAGAAAGAAACAATAAAAGTGTTCCGAGCGATGATAACTGTCGCTCCGATTTAACAACCACAATTAATACTATTCATATATATTTGGCCCATGGCAAATAAACTCCAAGACAAATTCCTCCATATCTAAAATCAATACGCTCCACAATACATATCCAGTTTATCGTCGGTGTTTAAAAGTAGAATATGGTCGAACTATCAAAGTTGAAGTTCAAAATCAAGAGATTGAGATCGTAAATGAATTCTTTGTATCATATTGCCCACTACTATCACGAATTTTCAAAACACATGCCAGTCAAAACTTGTGCAATTACGTCACAAAAGGCAGCGACATGGCTGTGTTTTCTATTGCGCTGAAAATGCGAATGGCGAAATCAGCAACTTCCAAATGGGCAGATACGTCAAAACTAATGAAACACTGTGGCGATTATTGTCATTTCATATTCACGAAAGATATCCTACAGTTGTACATTTAGCAGTGCATTTGTAAAATGGACAAAGAGTTTACTTCACTGAAGCTAATGCGGCACAACGAGCTAAGAGACCACCATCTACAACATTGACTAGCTTTTTTGCAATGTGTGATCCGTTCGCAGCTTGGAATCAATCAACACCAGTTTCAGATTGGCCACAGGTGTTTACCACTGATGCGCATGTATACTGTTCATCCTAGAAATTATGAATTTTTCTTTGCGATTGCTGTTGGCGAAACCAGTTCGCCTAGTTTTCTAGTAAACTTATAAATAAAATTATGAATTTCTACACACATTTTGGGATCTGCTTAAGCAGAGATATCTGAACTGATTACACAGTAAAGGTGATTGAAGTCAGCACAAAGAACTCGAAAATACAAAAGAAAAATGGGTATATCATTTCTAGTAGGTGTACAAGAACTGTAAGATTTCCCTGCCACAACAGTTCTGGTGAGTCTATATTACCAATAGGAAGCTTGTACATAAATATGACGCCAAGCATATATTTATTATCAGTAAGAAAAGGAAGATTAAGTAAAATAAGTCAGATGGAGAATAATGGCAAATTAAATTTGCAATCATAAAAAAAATCTGCAAAGATACTTAAGTGACCATATAGATGCAAATTTTCAATTTCGATGGGCCAGTAAGCGGAAACGAATCATGGTTGTGTATGGAGCAATCAACTCATCTGACACCTGTAGCTTTATCGACGCACAGTGTGACCATCGCTCATTTTGCTCGTTAAAAATCATATATTCATCGTAGTAGTGAAGCGATTTTCAAAATTAAAAAAACCATTTGATAGCTAATTCCTTAACGTTCAAATTGAGTGGTTGCCGAAGGTCGGATTTCAAAAATATTTTGGCTCTACATTCTCTGAAGTATTATCTGTCGATTTCGTAATTCACTTTTGGCCAACGCGATGGTGAAAAATAATTATTGGTATGCTATCCTAGCAGACGCACCACTGTGTGAGTGGTGATAAGTAGGTTAAACGTTAATTTACGGTCAAATAGGATACTGCTGCTGACCCTTTGCGTTCTGGAGCGCTGAGCTAAAGGAAATCCTATCGAACCGGACACTAAATGGGACTTGATGACCTCAGGATAGAGGTATGCTTCGAGAGCAGGAGTGACGTCTGCGTGGGCGCTGGGGATGGAAATTTGGATTTGGATGAAACGAAGGCTGTATTTGAGCTGCAAACACAAAAGTAGACCCAGTGTTCAGATCTTTCCTCTTTCCTCTCTACCCTGACAACTGCTGCTCTCCAGAAAAATTCCTAGGAATCTCTCCTAGTCTTCCCCCACTATACCAGAAATACTTCTGGTCTTCCTTAAGCTGTGCTAGGAATACTCCTAGTCGACCCTGCTTGTGCCAGGACTACTCCTGGTATTCCGAACTGTGCTAGGAATACTCCTAGTCTTTGTGGTGTTACTAGGAATAACTCCTAGTCTTTGCTATATTGCAGTAGTCTTTTCCGCGATGCTAGGAATGACTCCTAGTCTTTGTTATGCTGCTAGAAATAACTCCTTGTCTTTGATATAATGCTAGGAACAACGCCTAGTCTTCGATATGCTGCTTGAAATAACTCCTAGTCTTTGATATAACGCTAAGAATAACTCCTAGTCTTTGCTATATTGCTAGGAATAGCTCCTAGTCTTTTCCACGATGCTAGGAATGACTCCTAGTCTTTGTTATGCTGCTAGGAATAACTCCTTGTCTTTGATATAATGCTAGGAACAACACCTAGTCTTCGATATGCTGCTAGGCATAACTCCTTGTCTTTGATATAATGCTAGGAACAACTCCTAGTCTTCGATATGCTGCTAGGAATAACTCCTAGTCTTTGATATAACGCTAGGAATAACTCCAAGTCTTTGATATAGCGCTAGGAATAACTCCTAGTCTTAGTTATGCTGCCTGTGATTTAACCTTGTTTGGCCGCTGGTCTTCGGCAGGACTCAAATTTGACAATTTTCTAGCCGTTGTCTTCACTTGCTGACTTCACTTATTATTCCTCGCGTTGTACTTCACTCGCCGTCGCACTTTAAAAATCTTCACTCACTAAAATATTTGCCCGTCTGGTCACAGCCGTGCCTATTTATAGGCATCTTGACCCAAATGCAACTTTATTCTTTTATCTGAACAGAACTAGCTAAACTTTGTGCCCGTAAAACAAATTCCCTGGTCAACTATTATTCGGTTTGGTACTCCAAACAACGAAATAGCAGATTGAACAGATGTGGATAATGTGCCAAGGAACATTAATATTCGAAATTGGATGCAACTCAGCTTGAATTTTTCCTGAGATTGACTTGGACATTTTGCAAGTGATACAATTATCAACAAATTTTCTAACATATTTTGACATTTTGTCAAACCAACTAAAATCGTATACTTTGTCAAGGGTCTTTTCCCAACCTAAATGCATAATTGAGTTGTGAACTTGTTATTAATTTTGTGTAATACAATTTTTCCTTAGCCACAATAACTTTAGTTGCATTAGTACGCAACTCAATTGGATGATTAGGGTCGAAAATAACAAGAACTGGTTTACTCGTAAGAGTAGAAATAACCTTTTTCTTTATTTGCTCATATTCTGTCTTCGAATATGAAGCAAATAAATTTATAATAAATTTAAATTTATTTTTATTTTTGTCAGAAGTTAAGATAATTGAGTTGTGAACTTGGTATATAACAGGCCATCTAAAGGCACGTGGTACTACTGGTAAACAACGTGTTCTGCTATTTCTCTGTATTTTTCGGTAAAGAACTTCTGCCCTTAGTTCATAAGTTTTTGCAATATCTTCCGGCAGAGAAAAATCTTTTAATTCACTGACAATTTCTGCTATGTTTAAGTCTCGACGCTGTTCAGCAATAAGCCAGTTGCTCGAGATTTCGGCCAGGTTAACTCTCTTCTCTTCCATCACCTTTACAACTGAAGTCGGTTTTACTAAAAGAGGGTTTCTTGGCAAAAAGTTAACATGTGCCACTCTTTTCCTATCTCTATACTGTATATCAAATGTAAACGCCTGCAAAAACGCCCACCATCGCTGTGCTCTGGGGGTTAGATCTCGTTTATTTTTTGATGCCTTTAGCGAGTTACAGTCATTAAACACGGTAAAGTTTCTGCCCAAAAGGTAATGTCGAAAGTGTTTAATGGAGTTTACAACCAATTGATATCTGAATTAGTATTCCATTACATGGGTTTGTTATTAATTTTGTGTAATACAATTTTTCCTTAGCCACAATAACTTGCATTAGTACGCAACTCAATTGGATGATTAGGGTCGAAAATAACAAGAACTGGTTTACTCGTAAGAGTAGAAATAACCCTTTTCCTTACTTGCTCATATTGTGTCTTCGAATATAAAGCAAATAAATTTATAATAAATTTAAATTTATTTTTATTTTTGTCAGAAGTTAGGAAATACAACGGTTTCAGTAACTGTGAAAATCCCTCAATAAATTATCGGAAATAAGATGCCAAGCCAATGAATTGTCAAAGTGTTGGGACTGACTGCGGAGGCGGTAGAGCAGTCAACGCTACAATGTTTTGGGGATTTGGACGAATTTCACCAGCACTTATGTTGTAGCCCAAATATTGGACCGAAGTTTTCAAAAAGGAACATTTTGTAATGTTGTATGAAAACCCAGCCTCTGTTAAAACATTATGAACAATCTATAATCTTTCCAACGCTTGACATTTTGTTGAGGCAGCTATCATGATGTCGTCCATATAGACAATAACATACTAATTTGCTAAGTCACCTAACGCCTGCATCACTAACCGTTGAAAGACAAAAAATGCGTTTTTAAGCCCGAACGGCATAGACAAAAATTACTATTACCCATCTGGTGTCACAAACTCTGTGTACTCAGTCGAGACTGCATGTAAGGGAATCTGGTGATATCCGCTGGTCATATCTAAACATGTAAAATAATTAACTCCTTGGAGTCTATTTGTTTAATTCTGTATAAGTGGTAATGGGTATTTATCGGCGACTGTATTTGCATTTAATTCCCTCAAGTCAACACAAAGTCATTCCATACCATTTTTTTTTTCTTAACCAACAAGATTGGGTGAACAGCTTGGTCTAATTATTTTGCATTTCAACATTTCGTTAATTTTGACTTTAGCATATGCCGCTTACAAAATAATTTGAGTACTTGGCCAAAAATGAGTGTAGTTTTATTTTTTCTTGTCCCTCAAGTTCAGTATTAATATCACTGGGCTCAATACTCAATACTATATTATTAAATCTTTTGATATCAAATTTTGTACTCAGCTTTTTTTTTTTTTTATCAATAAACATTCCGCTCCAGAATCAAATGTCATTTCAAAATTTTGACCCCTATGGTTCATGTATCCTTTGGGTACTCCAACGCTGCATAGCTTCACTTTTTCTGCTTATATAAGTCGAGCAAGTTTTAATTTTGAAACAGCATAATTTCCCGCAGTGGTCCGTCGAAATTTGTAGCCTGAGGGCCAGATCCCACTTCTGATGTCGGAGTAGAAGACAATTCCAATGTGTCTCCGGGTAATTCACTTTGGTTTTTAGGCATCTTTATAATAATCGGTGAGCGCAGCGAGTTCCGTGTTCTTCTCGTGGCGTTTAGTCTAAGACTGACTAACTAGTCTTGACTGCCCCGGCATCAACCCGGACCACACTCGATGACAGCTTGGCTGTCATCCCGCTCAAAGACACAATCACATATGCACCAATACTAAGAACAACATGCTTCAGATATCTCAGGACTGGTCATATTGAAACCGAATGCAAGGACCCAACAGACAGAAGTAGCTGGTGCCTGAAATGCGGTGGCAAGGACCACAAGGCAAAAGATTGTAAAAATCGACCCTACTGCTTCCTGTGCGAGGCCGGTGGAATGGAAGAACGGGCTCATATAGCCAGTGGGCAGAACTGTCCATCATTCTTATCGGACGGAGCTAGGAGGCATTCTCCAAAACCGCAATAAGTAGGCTTATCCAAATTAACCTGAATCACTGCGAAGCAGCACAAAATCTCCTGCAGCAGACAGTCGTGGAACAAAAGTCGGATTTGGCAATAATTAGCGAGCCCTTCAGGCGAAAGGACGACAATAGATGGCTATACAGCACTTCCGGCAAAGCAGCAGTATGGGCATGCAGCTCGCCAGCCATACCGTTCCGGAGCTCTCTGCAACACGAACACTTCGTAAGAACCCAAACAAATGGTAAGTGGATTTACAGCTGCTAGCTGCCGCCCAGTTTGAACTTATTGAGCTATTGCAACGCCCTGGATGCGCTGGTGGACGACGCGAAACAACACACCCCTCCATAATAGCGGGCGATTTCAATGCATGGGCCCTGGAATGGGGTAGCGTTAGCACCAACAGCAGAGGACGAGCTCTTTTGGAAGCTTTTGCACAGCTAGACATCACCCTAGTCAACACTGTCGTGACACAAACTTTAAACCGTGCAGGCAGAGGATCCATTATTGACCTTACCTTTGTAAGCAGCAGCTTGTTTCGAGGCACACACTGGAGAATTCGCAACTTCTACACAGCCAGTGATCACGAAGCGATTCTTTTTTCCACAGGTGACTCCACATCGACAAATTCCGTACCACCGCAAGGTGCCAAATGCTACATGGCATTGGATATAAGCATGTTCTCAACGGTCCTGAACACAGCGCACTGCGCCAAAGACTCTGCGGATAGGATGGCCCACAGCCTGGTTAACATGGTGACAAAAGCGTGTGACGCTAGTATGGAGCAATTCAAGCCCTATAGGCAACACCACAGACCAGCATATTGGTAGAATGCGAGTATAGCCGACCTGCGGCAAAAATGCCTGTCGGCCAGAAGGAAATACCAGCGAGCGAGGAACCGAGAAGCGATCGGATGGCAAACACTCCAGGCAGACTACTGCGGCAAATGGCAATCTTGTCCTCCAAGAAGGAAATATTTCTTTAACTGTGCGATTCAGCTGACCATGATCCCTGGGGGAAAGCCTACAAAACTGTGGTAAAAATAATTTACGCTAACCGACAGGCATCTCCAACCCATAAGCAGGAGCTCACACAGATCGTGGACACTCTCTTTCCACAACGAGAAGACGTGCTAAGCAATAGACGCCCGGAACACGGCTACATATGATATAGACCCGGTCACGCCTGAGGAGATTTTAGCGATATCGAGCACACTCAAAACATGCAAAGCACCGGGACCGGATGCTGTGCCAAACCGCGCTCTTAAACTGCCAATTGCTCTACGCACTGACGTTTTCGTTGATACTTTCAACCGATGTCTGTCAGAAGGTACAATCCCAGCGCAATAGAAGATGCAAAAATTGGTCGTGCTACCGATGCCAGGCAAATCTTCGGACACAGTTGCAGCATACAGACCCATCTGTATAATAGACACCATGGGAAAATTATTGGAAAAAATTATCCCCTCTCGACTCGATTCGGCAATAGCCGTCAACGGAGGCCTCAGTTGCAACCAATTTGGATTTCGGAAGGCCAGGTCCACGTTGAATGCTATCGAGAAGGTGGTTAATATCGCCTCGAATGCCATAAAGGGTACGCAATGGCAGGGCGGCACCAAGAGATATAGCTTGGTGGTTACCCTCGATGTCAAAAACGGCTTTAACTCGGCGGACTGGGGCTGTATCCTGGACAAGATTCTGGGGCACGGAGTTCCCAAATACCTGCATGCTGCAGTATGGAGCTACTTCGAGTGAAGAAACCTGACCTATTCTACCTCCACAGGAGAAGTAAGGCGGAAACTAATTTAAGGTGTTCAAGGCTCGGTACTGGGACCTCTACTGTGGAATATAATGTACGACGATATTCTCCGAGTGCCATTACCAAGTGATTCCGAACTAGTTGGCTATGCTGATGACATCGCAGTAGTGATCGTAGCAAAGGACCTTCGCACCACCGAGGTGAAAGCAGATGACGCCATATCTGCTATTATAAACTGGCTAAGCTCTGTAGGCCTAACCCTCGCGTCGCACAAGACGGAGGCTGTACTAATCAGCAGCAGAAAGGTAGTCGAGCTGGCAACCGTCCACGTAGACGGAACAAAAATTACATTGAAACGTGCCATTCGATATCTGGGAGTTTGGATAGACACTAGGCTTTGCTTCCGAGAACACCTGGAGCAAACGCAAAAGAAAGCTGCGGAATCATGCAGAGCCCTGTCAAGGATAATGCTAAACACTCGGGGGCCAAAACAGGAAAGGAGAATGTTACTCAGCAGCGTCACCAAGTCAACAATCATATATGCAGCGCAGATCTGGGCACCAGCCATTCACACGGTAAGCTATGGAAGAGGAATTAAGGCCAGGTACAGCGCACTGAGAGTGTGCTGCGCTTTTCGCACCGTCTCCGATGATGCTGCCCTGGTCATCGCTGGAATCCTCCCCATCGACTTTGTTGTGGATAAGGCTAAAGCCATCGCGAATGCAGTTAGCAGCAGTACACCAAAAACCCAGGCGAAAAGGTCCGCAAGGGATTACAGCCTAAGGAGATGGCAAGACAAGTGGGATGCCTCAACCAAAGGAAGGTGGACACACATCATAATCTCCAAAATAGAAATGTGGATCTTGCGAAAGCATGGACAGGTAAACTTTTATCTGACACAGTTCCTAAGTGGGCACGGGTGGTATAGAGGTTACCTGGCGATGTTCGGCCACGGAACGGAGCCAGCATGCACCTACTGCGAAGGCATCCCAACAGAGGACGCGCATCATGCATTTTTTGTGTGCAGTCGCTTCAGTGAAGAGAGAAGACGATTACACGAGCTCGTAGGCACGACTCTCACACCCGATAACCTGGCTACAATGATGGTAGGAGACAATACAACCTGGGAAGCGGTCAACGGATTTGCGCATTTTGTAGCGGACGAGCTACGACGAGCAAATAGTAGTATCACTGGATAGGGTAACTGCAGCAATGCGGCCTTGTGATGCAATTCCCCCTGGGACGCCCCACAAGTCCATGCTGCCAATTACTTTTCACAAAAATCCTGACTCTGTGAATTTAAATAAATAGATTAAGTAAATAAATAAATTAAAAAAAAAAAAAAAGAACAACTGCATGACTAAGGAGTTAATGTCAATCTTTCATGACTCGGTAATCAATGTAACATGACAATAATCACTGGTAGACTTACATGACATAGTTCCCAGTAATTGTGCCTAATGTTACCAGACCAATATTATGAGAATATAATAGAGATGAACATTAAAGTCCTCAAATGGAAAAAGATATAAGATACGGTACCAATAGGTATTCACATCTGCGCAATACCCTATTTCATCTCCGACATATACATACATATATAAAAATTAAAAAGACCAAGTTCATTTCATGTGTTGTTGATAAATTTAAAAATAATTGATTCTACACTCCAAAACAAATATACATTCTGCGGGTTGGACAAGTGAATCAGCATTTTGTCAATTGTTCAACTTGGCGACCAAAACCACAGCAGATAATTTGAAAATTTAGTATTGAATAATATATATACATTATTATACTTATTATTATTATACAATCATATTGGAGCAATCTTACGCTGTCAGCGTAAACCCCTTATGCGGCGGGTACTGACCTATGTCATTGTGATATACAAGTCAGCATAAATCTATTTTGCATTTCAATAACAAATTAAAACTGGATTGGATAAATTAAAGATTTACTAGAGCAATCAGCCAGACCGAAATTAAGTTCTGGATAATTTACAAAAAATAAGCGCAGTTGTGATAAAAGCATAATCGTGACCACCTATTAAGTGCAAGTCGGACAGAATTTTTGTCTGGAACATAAACAAATACTCCCAACGGGTCAAGATTAGCTAATATCATGGAGGAGATTTACGCTCAACAAACAGAACGGGGAGACGCCATTCTGTCGATGATCCGTAATTACAAAAAGGATTCTCCCGCTAGGAAGACAAAGGTCTCATACTTTGCAGACCAAATTGAATTGCTAGAGTATCTATGGGAGAACTTTGACAAAGGCCATCAGGAGTTGATGAAAAAATTGAATCATCAACCGTCTGAGCATGACTACTTCAAAAAAGAGTACCACCCCAAAATGAAAAAGATGGTGGATGAGACCATAAAAATATGGAAAGCTCAGATACTAAAGTGGGAAGAGGAAGCAGAGACCTGTCAAAAAAGAAGGCGGCTAAAGATAGAGCCACTGATGCGCCAGCAGAAGGCAATAATTGCATCATTACTCCGAATTCTGAATCAGATAACATCTGAAGAAAAAGTTCACTACAAGCCTATCATCGAAAAACAGTGGGAACAGATTAAACTAATCCACTTTGAAATATATAAGCAGAACCTGTGAGTATTAGATATGACTTCGATGCGTATGTGGACACAGAGAAGTTGCCAGTTGTTGCCAGAAAGAATACCAAGGCAGCATTATTTCATACCTTATTGTGTTCTTAAACCTGATAGTACCACAACTAAATTAAGGGTGGTATTTCATGCTTCATGTAAGACATCTTCAGGAAAATCTTTGAATGATATCTTGTACCCAGGACCAGTGGCACAAAGTCAACTATTAAATACACATAAATAAGTTTTCACTGCGGACATAGAGAAAATGCACTCGCAGGTATTGGTTAATCCAGATGATCAATTCAACCAAATGATTCTCTGGAGAAACAGCCCAAATTAGTATTTGGCAACTAAAAACAAGGAAAAGTGGGCCTCAGGGGCAACTACATTGAAAAATGATTTTTATGTGGATTGCCTTTCAGGAGCAGACAGCTTGGCAGAAGCACTGCAAATAAGGCAAGAGCTGGTTAAAATCCTTAAACCAGCAGGATTCAATTTGAGAAAATGGTGTTCCAACAATGCACAGCTATTAGAGAGCATTCCGCAGGACGACATATCCAACAGCATAAATTTAGGTGATGCACTGGAACAGTTAAGTGTGAAAACTTTAGGCATAATTTGAATGCCTAAAGAAGACACGCTCTGCGAAAAAATCCAGCTACATACTCGAGGGATTACAAGACGCGTTCTATTATCTGTTGTAGTTCGTGCTATAATCTTGCTGAACATATTGCATCGGAAAAATTTGAGATGGATGCCAATTTACCAGGTAACTTGGAGAAACAGTGGGAAATGTATCGTGCGGATCTGCAAGAATTGAATAAAATGCAAATGCCAAAAATGGAGCTGCTGTATACATTCGGGCCACATACAAAAGTGGTCAGGTCTCCGTACGCTTACTGTCCGCAAAGTCACGAGTAGCTCCACTAGAGAAGCAGTCATTACCCCGTCTTGAGTTAATGCTTGGAGCAGAACTCACAGACAGAGTTCAACATGATCTTCAAATGGAAGTAAAAAACGATGAAGCCATTCTATAGTCAGATTCAACAATTGCACTGTCATGGATTAATTCTTGGGCATCTCAGTTTCATACATATGTATCAAACAGGCTTACAAAAGTACATGCTGTTTCCAAACCAACACAATGGCGGCAGGTATCATCAGCTCTAAATGCTGCAGATGTCCTATTAAGAGGAATATCGGCATCTCAGCTAACATCAAACAATTTATGGTTCTATGGACCATTATACCTTCATGGGCCACAATCTTGCTGGCCAGCTCCATTCAAAGCATCAGAACATGTGACTGATACTTCAGAGCGGAAAATCAAAGTATTCAGTAGCATCCCTGCTTCTGGAAGGGATGATGGGTGGATTTATAACATAAACCACAAAAACTCGGTATATCGTATGCAAAGAATTATTGCATACGTATTACGGTTCTGCAGAGCACAAAACAGATGGAAGACTGTTCACTGGAATTGGATGAGTTGGAACAAGCTCAAATAATTACAGTCAAACAAATTCAGGAAGGTGAACTTAAGTATGGGCTTCGTCATCTCAGAAATCGTCCAGAGCAACCTATGGACAAGAAGAATAATTTATCATCATTACCTTTGGTGCTTGATGAAAATTCGGTTATTCGAGTGGCGACCAGACTACAACAAGCTCCAGTGTCAAGGGAGACAAGGAATCCATATTTGTTGCCTTTTTTTAATACCATTGTCAAAATGATTTTACGAAAATTTCATGAACACAACATGTATTGTGGACAAGATAATTTACGAGGTATTGTCAGATAACAATATCACATTGTGAAAGTAAGACTGATGACAGGGAATGTGATACAAAATTGTGTATCCTGCATAAGATTCAGGCCAAAACTCTTTAAGCAAATAATGGGGGAGTTACCTGAACAACGCGTATATCAAAATAGACCGTTCCTCATCTCTGGTGTGGATTACTGCGGACCTTTCTAGATTCATCACAAAATAAGAGGAAAACGTCCAGATAAGGCATACATTGCTGTGTTTGCATGTTTTGCAGGCAGTACACTAAAAAATGCTAAAAAAAAAATGTGTCCACAGCCATTTTGACGTTTGAGCAACTGTCAACAATTGTTGTGAACATCGAAGCAATATTAAATTTACGGCCACTGACTCCCAAATCAAATAATCCGAATGATCTAACTACTCTCACACCAGAACATTTATTTAATGAAGAACCATTGGTGGCTCAACCTGATCCACAAAACTCCGCGAAGTGGAAGAAGCTTATAATAATGTGAAAGAAGCCATAATGGCGATGCTCAAAGAAGGCAATGTACCCATTCTTCAATGGCCATTGGGGAGGATTATAAAATTATATCCTGATTCTGATGGCTATATTCATATGGTTGACGTAAAAACGACATCTGGAATTTACAAACGAGCTATTCATAAATAAGCTCCCCTAATAAAAATACCAGAACCAGGAGAAAAGCATCAACTGGATGACGACGATGCCGATAATTCCCAAGAAGACGGGTTTAAGGACGCTACAACAAGGCAAAGGCCAAAATCAGTAAATGTGACCCAATTTGATGCCAAACCTGGCATTTACTATGAGAAAATTGGAACGTCTAGATTTGCTGTAGCTGACTGGACAATCATTGCTTATTATAACTTGAAACCTTTTTGGGACGATATGAACACATTTTCTTTCGGAATAAAAAAGATTGGGGACATGTGTTCCCGTTTAAAACTAAGTCAAGCCTGTTCTGCAATGTACAAACATTTCCAACATGTGGAGGAACTGAGAATGGAAAACAATCTCTTGCACATAGGATGAAATCGTAGAGCACCATTTGATTTTATTGGCAACATCGCCAGGAGTCTATATGGAGTACTGGACTCGGAATATCCAAAAGAAAAGGTGAAAACAAATGAGGAATACTTGGTTACACTCTTAAAGAATCAAACATCTATACTTGATTCAACAATAAACATCTTCAAGCGTGATGAAGCGATTATTGAGAAGCGATTGAATATGATGGAGCAGCAACTACTCGATATGTCCCAAGCACACTCTGATTCTGTCAAGACTTTTCAATGGTATCTCACGATAACAACACAACTTTCGGTGATTGCTTCAAATTTGCAACGAGTACAATCAGAGATTGCCCATGTACTCACTGACGTTCATCATGACCAAATTAGCCCGTTGTTACTCTCGCCTAAACAACTTGAACAACACTTAAAGCAGTTTAAAAATTATTTTCCACCAGGACACATACTTCCTGCCACAGATGATGATGTTCTAGAATTATATAAAAAGATGAAGGCAGAAGGGAGCATTGTAAAGAAGCGCGTGATATTCAAAGTAACGCTATCGTTGCTCTCAGCACAAGTATTTGAATTATATAATCTAGTTCCTATACCAGCAATCAGCAATAAAGGAATTATGACGATGGATATTCAAATTCCCATGATAGCGGTCAATAAGCACAGAGATCAGTTCCTTGGATTAACAGCAACTGAATTAAAACAATGCCATCAAGTCACAAATGAAGAATTCATATGTCAAAATAAACAATCTGTGTTCTCAATCAACAGTAATTGTGAATTCCAGTTGTTCAACAACAAAACTTCAAATATATGTCAAATCAAATACACAAGCAAGACTTTCGTCTGGTTCAATATGTACTACAAGAACCATTGGATTTTTGCTACAATGTCGCCAATGGAGTTATCTGCAGTCTGCGATGACAACAGTTTAAGCATCACCATAAGTCAAGGAGGATTATTAACACTTGATCCAAGTTGTACTTTGCGGAATCCATTAATACGTGTAACTGGACATCGTATTACAACCACCGGCACAATGAATATGTCATATGACCGGTTTGGGAATTTCTCCACTATGATGATGAACTCAACTAATGAAACGGCTTCAACCAATGTTCAGCTAAGCTACAATGAACTTGACAAACTCAGTAGTCAAAGTTACCATATGACCTAAAATCTAGTCAAGGGCCTATTCAATATCATAACATTGCTTCATACATAGCGCTAACAATATTCATAACATTAGTGCTGCTATATGTTATCAAAAATCGGTGTACCAACGGAAGACAAGAAGCCAGGATTGCTATTGGCCTTCAACAGATGACCCCTCCCACAACTGGTACCCAGATGCCAACTGGTAGTCAACCGACTCAATCTACACATCGACCTGCTGGAAACAACGAAATCAACATTTGAGTAAAGTTGAACAGTCGTTCAACGGCCGGGAGTATGTTGGTGTAAATGCATGCTTAAAATACAAACTATGAATTTCTCACAGTAAAGACCAATGCAGGCTTTGCTTAGAATAGAATTAACCCCTACATATTTTCATATACACTGTACTCACACCATATTTTTATACAACACAAAATTGTCCCCCACATTATGTTCACACACACAATCACATTTACACCATGAATAAGACCCCCAAATGTATATACATGTGACCCCTAGATCCTAGAATCGTGTATATAAAAGTAGTATTCAAGCAACCTTTGTCTATTCACTACTCTGCAATCATCGGGTTAGCATCGCTGTGTCTTTGGCCCCCATTTGCATGATCTCCTCTCCGAAGTCACCCAATTTCAAGTGTTGGTTGCGACAGCCCTATGTCACTAGTTTATGTTCCAAAAATTATAAAATTCATAACACTCCCCATTCTGGAGAATGATCCATTTCGTTTGTTAGCACAATATTGATCACACCAAGCAAAAATCGGATCTGTGCAGAAGTAATTTCATCTTTTTGCTCTATGTGGTATTCTAATAGACTTCTTATTAATCTTCCCTCATTACTTAACCGTGGAGTAATGCTTTCCACTTTGTTTACATGAAAAAAAAGACTCTCCTAATTTACTTAGTCAGGTTAGTCCCTCATATTTTGTGGACTAACTAGAAACTATATTCCTTTAAGGGGGTATTCTAGTCTAGGATTTTGAAAAAATCGAAAATTTTTTTTTTGTACATTTCGATAGTTTAGGTATTTAAGAATACCTCCCTAAAAGGATTTTTCAAAATTCGAATTATATCTGGAGTTATTGTCATTTTAGTGACGTGGCACCCAGACCGGTTTCGGCTAACCGTAAAACTTTGAACGCGTTTTTCTCGAAACTACTTTTTTCGAGCTGGCGGTAAGGATATATCGAGTTCTAATGGACCGATTTACTTCAAATTTGGAGAGGATGTTCTTTATACATCTCTTCATCGGGTGGTCTTTGCTCAAAAATATAACTTCTCATTTAGTATTTTTAAAAAATTCGAAATTGTTAAAAAACATGCAAAAAAAAAATTTTTTTTTTCAAACTGCCGCCATTTTGTAAAAAAAATTTTTTTTAACTTATCCAAAGGTGATACGATAGCGACATTTATAATAATTAAGAATCCGTCTGGTTTTTGTTTTTCAGATCACCAGGAGGGTTGTAAGAATGCACGCCAGGACACCCTCTTTTATTTAGACCGCCCACTTTGACTAATTGTAACTTTGTAAATTTTAATTTTTTTTTTTTTTTTAATTTTTTTATGTATTAATAACAAATCAATAAACAAATGATAAAAAAATTGATAGTAAAAATATTTTTTTTTCCTTTGTCGAGCGCTTCAAAAACCGGGCGAAATTCATGCCTCTACACTAGAATACCCCCTTAACTGCAACATTTTACATGAATCTTTTCTTGTTTTCTGTTCCGATTACAACCGTCTATATCAGTGGTGGGCAGCCAAATTTCACAAGTGAGCACGACAACAACATTTACAACAAACATCCATCCGGGCAGAGAAAAAGGTCGCGATCGCGAGTCCGAGCAGAGTGAATGCGGGACGCACACTCAACTGAAAGGAAGCATTAACTGCAGCAATTAAATTAGCTTGGAGAGAGATTTTGCTGAGCTATATAGACTCAATATACTTATTACTGAAATCATTTTTGTAAATTTACTAATAAGTCAAACACTCACTAACTTAACTTTATATTTATAAAAAAATAACTGTTACTTAAAACAATTAAGAAAATGTTTGAAACAAAATTTTTTTGAATAAAATATTTAAATGTTTACAAAATTAGAAATAATTTAGTTTTTAAAATAAAAGTTATAAAACTTTTGCTAATTCAAGTAAGGGTGCTCTTCTATGTAAACTATTGACCATATATTATACAACCTTCTTAATTAGTTGTCCACGAGGACAATTTTAACCCTTTCGCCCCCGACGTTGCCCGTGAGCAACTTCGGCTGTTTAAGAGCTGACGTTTCGCGCTTCTTTTGTTTTTGTCTGCTCATTCGTAGTGATAACGGTGCTTTTATGTGTCTACTCAAAATATGTGCAAAAAAATTTACATTTGAAGATCATTTGTCGAAGTTATGTTGAAAAAGCTGCACGTACATCAGACAAAAATTTCTTGTGAAATTTAAAAGAGTTTTTTAAGTAAGTGTTTTACATATATAAAACTTTAAATATTTGAAAAGTATGTATGCAATATTTTTTAGAACAGATTTAACTTAATGGGTCTGAAATTAAATTTCATAAAACTAAATTAATAAACAGGTGAGTAATTTTCAAAGTTCAATGTTGCTTGTGGGCAACCTTGGGCCATTGTGTTAATTTTTGCTTTTAGTTATGAGACCGAAAGAGAAAGGGTTGTCGGATGCGGATATTGCGAGGATTTTTAACTTCGATTGGAATGAATCTACTGATGAAGAAAGTGATGATGATATGGAAGATATTTCTGTAGTGCTCGAGAAGAATTTGGAAGGAATCGTGAAAAGAGGGGAAACTTTAGAGATTGATCTTCTTGAAAATATGATTGCGGACGAATGTGAGCAGAGATCTTGTGTTGTTGTGGATAATTGCTTCGAAAAAGTTGACCCCAAGACACTAAAGTGGAGAAGCAAGCCATTTGAAACTCCAGAGATTAGTTGGAATGACAGTTCTGAGAAAGTCGACGATTTGATGACGCCAGTAGCATATTTCTGCACCTTTTTTGACACCCAAATTATTGGTTTGATTACAAAGCAAACAGATTTTTTTGCAATGCCAGAACACGGCGTAGAGCTAAAATGCACTGATGATGATATCAAACGCTATATTGGTATTTTGCTGTACTTGGGTGTTCTAAAATTGCCGCAACTCAAAATGGCATGGTCAAAGGATTTAAAGCTTACCGCTATCACAGATGCAATGCCGCGCGCAAAGTTTGAAAAAATAAAGAAATATTTACACTTCAACGATAATACCAAACAATGCAAGAAAGGCGATTTGAATTATGACAAGCTATACAAAATACGCCCTTTACTAAGCAGTCTCAAGGAAAATTTTGGTAAGCTACCCCAGGAAGAACATCAAAGCATTGATGAACAAATCATTGCGTTCAAAGGTAAACAATTATTACTATCATAATGTCAAAACAATAATTTAGTTTTTTGATACAGGACGCTCGTCATTCAAGCAATACAACCCAGCCAAGCCTCATAAGTGGGGTCTGAAAATGTTTACGCGTGCTGGAACCTCTGGATTAGTTTACGACTTTACGTTGTACGTTGGTGAAAGCACCTGTCCTGCTTATGGATTGGGCTTATCTTCGGATGTAGTCGTATACTTAGCAAAAGGTCTTCCCAGGAATAAAAATTTCAAGCTTTATTTCGATAATTGGTTTACTTCAGTAAGCCTTCTGATCTCGTTGAAGGAAATGGGTATATATGCAACAGGAACTGTACGTAAAAACCGTATAAGCAATTGCCAACTTCATTCAGATGCTGAGCTAAAAAAGCGTGGAAGAGGAGCTTTTGATATAAAATGTGAAATCAACAATAATATTGTATGTGTAAAGTGGTTTGACAATAAGCCAGTTACAATTATATCTTCGTGTCAAAACCATGAGCCTGTTGGAATATGCAAACGCTGGAATCCAAAAGTTAAAGCTTATATTGATGTTCCTAGACCTGCGATTGTTGCCTCTTACAATAGAGGTATGGGGGGAGTAGATTTGGCCGACATGCTAATGGAGCTCTACAAGGTTAACCACCGTTCAAAGAAGTGGTATATAAGAATTTTTTATTGGTGCCTTGGAACATCTGTTACAAACGCGTGGCTATTGTATAGAAAGCACTTAAAAGTGACAAATCCGAGGCAAAAGCATATGCCTCTGATCAAATTTCAATTGGAAATAGCACACGAGTTGCTCACTGCCAATACTTTTATTGAAAAAAAGAAAGGTCGACCATCGCATGTTGACAGGGCAAGCTCTGTAGTTTCCCTGTGCTCTCCATCAAGCAGTGTGTCTACAGTCTAGAAATTTCCGGTTCCAGCCGAATCCTTCAGTATCTCAGCGTTATGATAAAATTGAACATTGGGTAGTATTTGGTGAAAAAGGACGTTGCAGATTGTGCAAAACAGGAACACCAATGTCCAAATACTTAAATGTAAAGTACACCTTTGTTGTAATAACAAAAAAAATAGTTTTTTGTCTTTTCATACATGAATTGTTGAAATAAATAAAAATCATTAAAATTGATTAAGGAAATAAATTTTGTTATTTTGTATACCACCATTGCCCAACGTTGCTCACAAGCAACTTCCGGTAGCAGGCAAACCGGTGGGCGTGGCGACTCAAAATTTTAGCCAATTACTTCTTAAATTGATATAAAAAGAATAAGAGTAAAAAAAAAATTTTCATTCCACAGGAAAAAAGTTGGGGTCGAAAGGTTTAATCTAACTTTGGACTTCAATATTGACTTTTCTTTTCTGTTACTTTCGGTTATGGCTGGTACCAATTCCAACTCTTATAAACGTTGATTTCGTAAAACTAACTTTTTCAAACTTAATGAGATTCCTGCTAAAGACTGGTCTTAGTGTACTCTTACACAGATATAAAAACCATAAATCTAGATATTAATTAAAAAGTTTAGAAATTTACGGAATCCTATAATTAAGTATTTCAGTGCTGAGTAAAAAATATTAAAAGCATTCCGTTAGGCGTTAGTAATTTTAAAATACCTTGATCCTAAGTGATTTTACAGCGCCTAACATAAGACATTAGGGCATTCAACTTAATTTTTTTTTTACGATAATATCGCTGTTGTTGATAAGGGCATATCCGATATACTTACACTCGTCTTCGAACGATGTCTTTAATTATTTTTGTAAATTTCAAAAAAAGTTTGAATATTTATAGGATAAAAGTTTACTAAATTAGTCTAAAAATTAAGGTCTTTTATAGTCACTTCCGAAACTGATCCGTGTACTATAAAATGTATAAGAAAAAAAATAAAAATAATTTGTCTTCTCAAATTTTCGCAACATCATGAAGTACTTTGGTCACAACAGTTTAATGAAATATTTGAAAATTAGGTGATTCTAAGGCAATTTTCAAAAATACCTTTTTTCGTGATTTTCAAAATTCTCGGGGTATTGTGAACCAATTTTAAAATTGAATAAAAACAATGATTTATGTTAGGAAAGTTTCATTTATTTCAATAAAATACAAATAATAATTAAGAAATTTGTTGTTGTAGTGAACAAAATTACACACGTCAGCCTGAAATGCAATTTATGCAAGTCCAACAACTTTCAGTTATTCTGGCACATTTCAAGTGCACTGCACGATCGCAGACGTTGCAATGTATGGTATTTCGCCGATTCATTTTTTTCGGCATGTTTTCCATACACAAGCATTCAACACATTAAAAATGTCGTTAAATGGCAAGAAACAAGTGGTTCTTAATTCCCCAAGAAAAAAGGTTCACAATTCCCCAAACCCTCATTTTTAGAAAATGGCTGCAAAAAACAACAACAATAACAAATACATGCAAAATCCCGTTATAATTTTGAAAGCTAATATACAACGAATATTAAAAACATAGTTACCTCCGTCGATTCACAGGGATAAAAAAATATAAGGACATTCACGGAGTGTAAATTATACATCGAGAGCATCCAATTTCTATTTGTTAATAAAACAAAGTACCAATGCCGGTGCCCACACTTGTTTATTATGGAAATTATAGGGTATCATAAGACGAGTCGATAACAATCATTCGCACCTGTCATAATTCACTGGGAAAAAAAAATGGCGCTGGTTCACGATTCCCCGTGGCCCAAAATACCCCACCTTCCCCTACCAATAGCAAATAAACTGTTCTTGCTTTTTCGTTTATTTCATTTCATTTCAGTTAGTTATTTTCTCGTTTGTCATCTCTTTTGTGTTGTGCGTTCAATTCACGCTTAATTGGTCTTAATAATTTTCTCTTTCTTCTAGCAATAATTTGCAGCCATTTAATCCTTGTGTGGTTTGTGGTTCGAATACCCGCCTTATTTTCTCCGAATAAATATTTTTTAATTTTATCTAGCTTCGGAAATGGTGGGGACATGAAATGGAGTTGTAAAGCGTGTGGGATACCGATGCTTGCTTGTGAGGCCATTTTAAAACCTTTCGGCTGGTTAATGAAGCTTCGGGTTGAGTTTTTGATCATTGGAAGCTCAGTTTAATAGTTTGAAACCATTAAACAAATCACCGAAGGGGAAAGAAGGCCATCCCTATTCACGTTGACCACGGTAAATGACCCAAACACACCGAATTCCCATCACCTGACATTGTTCAAAAGTCAGACAGCATCCAATTGCGTGGATTCCAATGGAATGTGCCCGGTAATGGAATCACACAAGTTACCGCGATATCCGGTCTAGTCTCTGGGTCAAGGGTATTCCCAATCAGATAGTGACAAGGGGAGCTCGTAAAGCATTGGCAGCCACAGTAACTTCAGTGCCTAGTGCTCTGACTGCGGTGACGGCTGGTGTGTGGAGTTTACTTGTCGGTATAAAAGCGAAATATCAAAGAAGCAAACTTCGCCCGCAATCCGCACCGGGGATTGAACCACCACCATCGGATAGTCCACCGTGCGACTAATCTCTACATACTACGCCACCGTCCATCCAGGGTTGGTGTCAGCTATTAAATCTATTAAACTTAAATACCACGAAGTGCAAGGGTATGTCGTTTTATAGGACGTCTCCTTAGATTACAACGTATTCCCTGAACAACTCTTGATTTTGTAAAGAGATGGTCGAAAAATCCTTACACTACCAAAGTTCTCCACACTTCTTTGGCTCGTCCTATTTTGGAGTATACGGATCTTATATATGGTCAACTCAATATCAAATTAGAATAGAATCTGTTCAAAAATAATTTCAGCTTTTTTCTCTTTTCAATTGTTCCCCCGCCCTTCGGTCGGTTAATCGCATAGTTGTCGTTACTAAGTGCACCCGCTGGGAAACAATATCGGTTTTCGTCCAGAAAAACTTAAAACTCCATTAAAAAAAAAAAAAAACAATTCTGCAGTGTAGAATCAGTTTGCAAAATTAAGTAAAATCTCTACAGTAGATTTCGTGACGCACCGACTTAAACAAAGCTCTAGCTGAGTCAGTTCCTTTGGAAAAAAATGGTTTAAAAGTTAAAACAAAACTATCACCCAATATTCTTTAACATTAAAATAAATTATTTTTTTTAAACGTTTTTTAATTGTATTATTAATTCTCTTACCTTTTCGTTTATTCCATTCATGGCATAACCACATGGTTCAAATAAGAAGTCATCAATATGCATATTGGGCAAAATTTTACTAAATCCAGAATTCTTTTAAAAATAACTTAGTTACGTTTCATTATTTGAAATGTTATTTTGCAATATACTTAGCAAAGTTGCATCAGATGCTTTTATGAAAATATTTTTACAGAACGATGACATCACCGTCGGGTCAAGATTTTGCATCACTATTTCAATAATTTGGTCTGGACTTGAATCATTATCATCGTTTTCATTCAATACAATTTCTGACAGTTTTAATATTAGATTTACTAAATGTGTATAGATACCAACATTCTGAGATAATAGAACCCAAGCAGTATGATCGTTCATTTGGAAAGAGTGAATCTAAATAGCAAACTTCTTCACAAAAAATCCTTTGTGTGGAGAAATCTTCAAAGATAAAAAATAATAATATTAATCCAGAAGTCAAAAACTTTATTTTTTACAAACATTTTTTCATTTAAAGATCTTAACTTTAATTTTAAATTTACAAGAAAGAAATTGGAAAGAAAAAATAAATCTGGCCCAATAGCACCAAACTGTTTTGATCTTTTGTTCATGTTCTGACGACCAAATACTGTTAAAACTTAAACTGTATCAAATACCTTTCATCTCTATAAAAGGGCTGTAATTCATATTTCCGCAATAGCAAATAAGAACAAAAATTGTTTTAAGGAATTCGTTTGAATTATTGGTTATAGCAGTATTCCATTCCTCTTGACACACCTGCATTGAAAACCTAGTTTTTTAACTTTCAGCTGCTTCTTCGTTGAGCACGAATTTTTTAACTTTCCTTACTCTAATAGATGCGAGTTATAGGGTATTCACTGAAAACAAGCCTTTTTTAACCAAGTGTTCATACAGAATGGAATGTACTGAAGTGGAACTAAAGTGCAAGGATGCTTCTATTTCACAATATGTCACATGTTGATCTTGCACTATCAGTTCACGCACACCATCGATGTTATGAGACGCAACAAACACTTTTGGACATCCTTCACGGAATTAGCCAGTAACCGAACTACGACCAAGATTAAATTTTGCAAACCATCCATAATCTATCGTTTTTGTTTGTCCTTTCTCCTTATACAAAGAACTAAGTTCATGTACACATTCTTTAAGGGATAATCCGCGTCCAAAGTAGTAAAAAATAATAAAACGAAAACCCTCCGGGAAAGGGGAGGGGTCCTACAAAACGACATAACCTTGCACTTAATGGTATTTAAGTTTAATAGATTTAATAGCTGACAGAACAATGAAAATTAGTAAGATCAGCTTGCAATCTACTGGACGAAACTATATTGCTATTACTAAGGCAAAGCTTTCCGTCATCTGCATACATAAGCACATGCGAATGAAACAAGACGGAAGGATGATCATTTATGAACAGCAACGGACCAAGATGACTACCATGGGGCACCCCCGAAGTCACATTGATGCATTTGGAAGAGGGAGACTTAAAAATTACGTTTTGTGTTCTGTCTGTCAAATGCTCACAAATCCAACAAAGTAGAATATTTGGAAAGCCAATTGAGTTTAACTTCAAACTTATGGTGAAAAGAGTAAAAAGCTTTACTGAAATCAGTATATATGGCATCATTTGCTTTGCACTTTCAAATCCTCTGATCGTCTTAGATGTAAATTCTAAAAGGTTAGTGGTTGTTGAACTACGTTTTACAAAACCGTGTTAGACTGGTGAAATCACATAGTAACATAAATGTTGCAAATAATCATCAGATCATCACACATCAGACTTACTACCCTTTTTATGAAGGGGAGTTATAAATAATTCCTTCCAATCAACAAGAATAATTTCTGTCTAGGTTTGCATAATTGTCCGGCGCAAAATCTGAGTACACAACCAGCAATCCCATCGGGACCTGGTGAATACACAGGTTTGACTTGCACGATGAGAAGAGTTATATTGTAACGCCGATAGGCGTTTCAATTTGAATCCGAAGCCTCGGACGTACGCCGATAACAAATCGGCCACCACAGGATTGGCAACTCCATACAAACTACTGATGTAAGGCAACTTTTTAGAAGTTGGATGTGGCCAACTTCACTTTCTCTTCCGGTTCCGGTGCGACGACAACTACAAGCTCTGGGTAAAGAAAATTCAGGAGAATTTTAATCTTTTTTGTTTGGTGCCATCCTTCCATAAAACATTATTATTTGTGTTTTGCCGGCGCCCTCACACCTAAATTCACCTGTTCCGTATCCGCTCGGCCAAAACAGAGACGAATAATTTAATAAAAGTAAATTTTATTACATTGGCGTCAGCTGTGGGGTGAGTTCGGTTTCTGGAAAGAGCCATACCACGGGAAAAAAAAAAAAAAATAAAACAAGGAACATGCCTAAAGGAAAGTCACGCAGCCACCGAACTGGAGACGACAGCAACGATTCTGTCCATGCATTTTCGCAGTCTGTAGCCGCTGTCAACCACAAACTCGATGCGCTGCAACGTTCGCTGGACAGGGCGCTGCCCAACCAAGAGCCGTCATCAGAAGCCACATGTCCGGAATGGAATGGATCGACCCCTGCGGAGCCCCCGCCACAAGCCGCATCCACCACCTACGGTATACCGTGGAATCGTCCATCTAACAGCCAGTTCAACCCAAGTGTGCTGCCACTGTTCGATGGAACCGGCTCGTGGAGTGAATTTGAGCGACATTTAGACACTGTGGCGGCATATTTCCACTGGTCTGATCAAGAAAAATGCTTGGGCATAGCGCTCAATCTGCGCGGTCGTGCCTCCATGTATTATGGCACATTGCCCTCGCGGCCTTCGCTTCACTATGCGGAGTTGCGCGAAGCCATGCGCTAACGATTAACACTGGACTGTCGGGTTAGCTATCAACGGCTCCGCCATCAGGTACAAGGACCAAGGGAATCCCTGTCCGATTTTGCCTTGGAGTTGGAGCGTTTAGCCCAGGGAGCATTCAGCGGCATGCCCCGTCATTTATATGACCAAATACTGGTGCAGCAGTTTATAGATGGAATCCGCGACACCCCCTTGCAGGGATTGGTGCTCTCAAGCAAACCGAGACAGTTGCAGGAGGCGCTCGATATGGCGATGCGGGTGCATGCCCAAGTGGCCCAACAGGCCGGCCCATCCTGCACACCCAGATCGGAGAGGAGCACCGTGAGCCGCCAACACGTCGTAGACGACGACGCGGTCGCAAACCGGAACTGGGTCAGCAACAGGCCGCCGCGGGCCAGCCGGCGGAAAACACCAGCATGCCAATGTCGCGGGGCCGGCATTGGCAATAAACCAGAAGGCCCCCATTCAACCTTCCAGACGAGGATCATTCCCAACAGTTGTCCCAATAATGTTTCTACCGTTGCCGTGGTTGAGTCGCCAGCCCGTTCTGCGCCTGCGATTCCCACCGAGGCTCCCACCGACCGCTGCAAGTCGCGCCCACAGGCGCCGTCCACCGAGTCATGGCTGGTAGAGTCCGCGACGGAGAATCCGGAGACCTGCTACGAGAATGGATCAGTACTGGAGCGTTTGTTTCGTGAGCCCGAGACCGACCCAGTGAGCGGCGTGAACCTGAAGCAGTCTGTACCACTGGCGGACAAAGGCGCATCTACCCTTAGCGTCCAGCATGGGACACCTGCCGAAACCCAAGCTTCGTACTCGTATGGATGTACTAGTGTACCTAGTTTACACTGTTTGGTTTTCATTCAGCAGCAACCAATCCCCATTATTGTGGACACAGGAGCAGCAGTCTCACTCCTGAACTGGAAAGACGCAAAGCGAACGATAGTGACCACTCCATGTCACGTGACTCTACATGGACAGTCATCGGCCACCTTCACGTCGACGCAAAGAGCGGATATTGAGCTGCACATGATGCGAAAATCCGTGAGAAACACCTTTCACATGGTCGGTGGTGAGACACCAACCCTGTT
Source organism: Drosophila austrosaltans (assembly GCA_035045865.1). NCBI lineage: Eukaryota > Metazoa > Arthropoda > Insecta > Diptera > Drosophilidae > Drosophila > Drosophila austrosaltans. The sequence continues at coordinate 2,891,905 of JAWNOQ010000073.1, read as the reverse complement.
TGGAATGGATTTCCTGCTGAAGCATAAAGCAGTAGTTGATCTGGAGCAGCTAAAACTAAAGTTTCGCTGGGGCGCTCTGCCACTTTTTGGGGCCCACGAGCCGACCAGACATTCGGTGTATTTGCTGACCCCAGCCTATCTGCCTCCGCGCTCTGATACGCGAGTACAACTGGAATGCGCATTTACAGAATCCCTAGAGGCGATGGTGATCGAAAAGGGAGAACGTTCCACACTTCCAGATGACATTATTATGCCATCCGGCGTTGTCGAGGTGAAATCGGGCCACCTTACAACGCGTATCTTAAACTTGAGCGTGCATGGAAAAGTTCTACACCCTGCTATCATCCTAGGTGAAGTAGAGCCCGTGAGAGTGATGCCGGTGGAACCACCAAGGAGTAAAGGCCCAATTACGGTGGAGTGGTGATTCCGAGCTTCCACCACCACAACAAAAATCACTCAGAGAGCTTTTGGACAAATATCGAGGAATCTTCGCCTGGAGAGACGACGATACCGGCTGTACTGACCTAGCTACACACTGTATCGAAACGGGGCCGGCGCGTCCCATAAAGCAGATGGCGCGGCGAATACCGATTTCTAGGAAGGCAGAAGTACAACGGCTAGTCAAGGACATGCAAGAGCGGGGAGTAATCCGCCCATCCGCTAGCCCATGGTCGTCACCCGTTGTGCTCGTAAAAAAAAGGATGGATCGACAAGATTCTGCGTTGATTACCGGCGCCTTAACGAAGTGACCGAGAAGGATTCGTACCCGCTGCCCAAGATGGACGACATTCTGGCGACGCTTTATGGTTCGAAATGGTTTTTGACAATGGATCTACAAAGTGGGTATTGGCAAGTGCACATGGACGAATCTTCACGCCCTAAGACGGCTTTTACTTGTGACGCTGGGCTTTTCGAGTTCAACGTAATGCCGTTTGGGCTATGCAACGCGCCCGCCACATTCGAACGTCTCATGGACAACCTCTTGACCGGCCTAACTTGGAAGTCCGCCTTGGTTTATCTGGATGACGTCATCGTTCACTTCCGCACAGCCGAAGAACACCTGAAGCATCTAAAAGAAGTGTTCGACAGACTGTCACAGGCAGGCCTCAAACTCAGCCCCAAGAAATGCAGCTTCTTCCAGACGCAAGTGCAATACCTGGGGCATATCGTAGGACGAAATGGTCTGCAGGCGTGTCCCACCAAAGTCGACAAAGTACTTGGATGGCCCACACCATGTGACAAGAAGGAACTACGATCATTCTTGGGCCTTTGCTCGTACTACCGAAAATTCATTCCTGACTTCGCCACCATCGCACGCCCGCTGCATCAACTGACGGAAAAATTGTGTCCTTTTGTATGGAACGACATGACTAACCAGTCCTTCAACACGTTAAAACGCAGCCTCACTACCGCACCGATCCTGGCTTTTCCCAATGACATGGGCCAGTTTATATTGGATACGGATGCTTCTAACTTTGGAGCCGGCGCAGTCCTTAGCCAGATACAGGAAAGCGAAGAACGAGTGATATACAACATCGCAGTGGGCCGCAATATGGAAATGCTGATAGCCTTTCAAGACGACCCTGCAATGATTGCAGTGTTTTACCAAATTTTACCAAATGGCCCGAATGTGCAGCCATTCCCAATCAGACGGCGGAGACTGTAGCCCGACTGCTGGTTCAGGAAGTGTTCAGTAGATTCGGCACCCCCTTTATCCTACATTCTGACCAAGGGCGGAATTTCGAATCGAGCGTTTTCCAGTCCTGCATGCAATTGCTAGACGTGGAGAAAACTCGCACTACGCCACTGCATCCCCAGTCTGATGGACTGGTCGAGAGATTCAACCGGACCCTCCTGGACTATCTGGCCAAATTTGTGTCCACCAACCAGCAAGATTGGGATGAGCTGCTTTCCCTGGCGTTATGGGCCTACCGCTCAGCACCGCACGCCAGTTCTGCATATTCACCTTTGGACGCGAGTTGCGATTGCCCTGCGAGTTGCTTTTCGGCAGCCCCACATTAAGCAGTCAGGACTATCCAGAATTCGTGGAGCGCCTGCAACATCAACTGCGAACCGTCAACCTGAATGCTCGCCTTCAGTTAACAGCCGCGGCCCAGGCCAAAAAAGACCGTTATGATCTGCGATCGAACCCAAAAGAATTCGACCCGGGCGACAACGTATGGCTGTACGCACCTAGCCGCCGCATTGGACGTTGCCCCAAGTTGCAATCGGACTGGATCGGACCCACCACAGTAGTCCGCCCAATATCTGACCTGGTGTACGAAGTTCGACCACCCGGGAAACGAGCTACGAAAACAGTTCACGTCAACCGCCTTGCCACCTATCTTTCTGATCCTCGTCAGGTCCTAGTACTCGGTCAGGAGCCTCGAGTCTAAGGAGGGGGTAGTGTAACGCCGATAGGCATTTCAATTTGAATCCGCCGCTTCGGACGTACGCCGATAACAAATCGGCCACCACAGGATGGGCAACTCCACACAAACTACTGATGTAAGGCAACTTTTTAGAAGTTGGATGCGGCCAACTTCACTTTCTCTTCCGGTTCCGGTGCGACGACAACTACAAGCTCTGGGTAAAGAAAATTCAGGAGAATTTTAATCTTTTTTGCTTGGTGCCATCCTTCCATAAAATATTATTATTCGTGTTTTGCTGGCGCCCTCACACCTAAATTCACCTGTACCGTATCCGCTCGGCCAAGACAGAGACGAATAATTTAATAAAAGTAAATTTTATTACAATATATATTTAGTGGACAAAACCGAGGCACCAGCAATATCTTGTTCTCAGTAGTAGCTGGAACATGAAAATCAAAGGATAGACTATCTACAAAGGGAGTCTAGACAGTTTGGATTTAAGTCCCTCTAACATTCTCGTAGAATAAGGAACAAAGTTAATTTTTTGACTCGTTAGTAGATGCTGATGTACCTGAAGAGGACAATCCTTTGTTGGTGGAGGAAGAAATTGCAGAGGGCAGTGGAATATACTCCTTTTTAATAAGACGTTCCAGCCAAGAATTTCTTCTACAAATTTGGTCAAAAAGACTAGGCGGAACACTTACCTTAAGGGATTAGGAGTAGTTAGAATTTGGAAATTTTTGGCATTTTCCTAAAGTATTACATTTTAAAAATATTTTCTTTAAAATTGCGCAAAGTACTTCTGAAAATATAAAAGCCTTTTTCTCAAAACTATGTTTTTCAATCCGGTGACCACTCTAGCTCGAAAACCGCTTAATCGGTTTGAATGAAATTGAAACATCCTTTGAAGAGCAGTTAAACCTCGTGGTTAATCGAAGGATTTCCATTCTTAGCTAAATTTTGATTTTTTATGAACAATTAAAGATAGCTTTTTACGAAAATTAAATCGTTGAAAACGCCGTTATTTTGTTATTTTTATTGAAAACAAAAAAATAAATATAAAATAATAAAAAATTATTTAATTATAATTAATTAAAAAACTAATTCTTTTTGTCCGATGGTTTTTGGGTGAATCCTCAAGGATCAATGGTGGCCACCGCAAAGTTCTTTTTTGACAAAGGGTCAGAACAAACAGCCATAACTTTAAAAACGATTTTTTTTCTATTAAATATATTAAGTTTAAACATCAAATATTAATGTTGCCTTATCACTTTTTTAAAAATGAATTTTTACTACAAAATAATTTTTTTTTTTTTAATTGTCAATTTTTGACGTTTTTGACTACCCCTAACCCCTTAAATGACGAAATTTCACGGGTATATGAAAAGCTAAATTTTTCCAACGCTGTGTTTGAGGCCTGAGTTTTTGCCCGAAAATGGGCTAAGAAATCGTCTGATCTAGTGTTAGGGTCGAGCCACGATACAAACATCTGTTTTTTCAGTTTTATACCGACAGGTAAACTCGACGTACCAGCCGTCACCGCAGTCACAGCACTAGGCACTGAAGCTACCGTGGCTGCTAATGCTTTACGAGCTTCTCTTGTCACTATCTGATTGGGAATACCATTGAGATCAGAGACTAGACCTGATATCGCGGTAACTTGTGTGATTCTATTACCGGGACCTATTCCATTGGAATCCACACAATTGGATGCTATCTGACTTTTAACAATCTCAGGTGATGGGAATTCGGTGTGTTTGGGTCATTTACCGTGGTCAACAAGAATGCAGGTGGACTAGGGGACAAATTCCTAACGGTGGCCTTATTTCCCTTCGGGGATTCGTTTAATAGTTTGAAACTATTAAACTGGGTTTTCAAAAATGGATAAGTTTATTTCAATTAAATATTAAATTCAATTGTCCCGCTGATAGTATCATTGACGATATGGAAGCAGTGCTCAGCTGATCAAGGATATGTTATCGTTAATTTCATGTATGCACTAGTGCAGAAACTTAAAAGAAAATTGGTGAAAACGTTTGACAAAAAAAAAATGATTTCTTTTCTCCACGTGAAGTGCACCATAACCCCTATAACACATAATTATAAATAATTTTTGTGTAAGTGTTTTTTTGGCAATAATGCTTCCATTATTACATAGATGAGTCAAAAACCATTTTATTCTACAGCATTAACGCTTGCAGAACCTTAGAAGACTATATAGAAAAAGCAGAGCTTCTTAGCCGCCACACTATCTGCGAGATTTCTATCTGCGGATACCTTGTCTTGGTATATAGGTAGAGACAGTGTAATAATGAGAATCTATCAATGAAAAATTAGTGTGTCTTGAATGAGCGATCAGAAAAGAAAATAATGAAACAGAAAGCAGAAACCGAAACCAGGATATACAGAAATCAGGAAAGAAGACAACTCTAAAGAAGAATTTAAATGGAAAAATTGTGAAAAACCCACTTTATAAGGGTCATGCTATACAATCAGGAGTTATACGGCAGTCTACAGTCATGGCAATCTATAGTCATGTCGATTTATAGCCATGTATGTCAGTCGTCAATTTCACAAATAAGGGTGTAAGAAGTTTTTGGAAATTAAAGGCATATAGTAATCCGCTGTTAGAGCTTGTTTTTGGAGAGACTAATGAGTTCGACGGAAAATAATATCAGTTTTATTTATTTTTATGTCCTCTAGTCTAGTTAGCACTTAATCTTACTGTTAAACAATCAATGCTCACAGATGTTTTAGCTTTATTAGGGAGTCAATTATATGTATACATACATGTCCTTCATCAACAGCAATAGCGACCCAATGAAAGCTCTTTCCGCTTTTAATAATTTAACAAGCTGTAACCATTTTTTTTATTATTTATTTCATTGATTTGCAATGCATGTGATTCATTGTTTATGTACTGGAATATATTCGTATAGTTAGACAAAAGAAATAAATTATTTTAAATTAAGTTTACAGACCGGATTTTTGTTGCTTTTAAAGTTTTGTTTAAAACCAAGCGTGTCAGTCTATATAATATATTTTGCCATCCAAATTTGACATAAAATCACAGGAAATCTGATAAAAACAGTGGATTCTATTATATAAGCATTGCTTTTTACTTTTAAAGATATTTTTAACATCGAATGCATGCTACCTCGCTCACACTTGCCACAGCCGATCTATCACTTGATATTTCAGTATAAAACACGCATTCGTATATCTCCCGTATTTATTGTCCGATTTCGACTATTTGGTCAGATAATGCATTTTGGCCACATTATTAGATGTGCCAAATAAGAATGTGATTTTTTAAAACTGCTCTAGTAATTCGTTTTTTTTTTGCGTTTAAAATGCGGGGGCGGAAGTGGGCGTGGCAAAAAGTTTAGACTGTCTTGATCTGCGTAGAGAGTAGACAAATGTTTGAACACCCTCGAAATCGCTATCAATTCAAAACGAAATTCCCTTTTAACTACAGCAGCTACGAACGCATGCCCATGTCACCTTGGCATTTCAGTACAAAAAGGAGGTTTGTTGTCCGATTTCGACTAAATTTGGTCAGCTGGTGCAGTTCGGGTATATATGTAATTAGGTCTACCAAGTAAGAATATCTTTAATATAGCTCTAGTAATTCGTGTTCTCAAATTGTGGGGGCGGAAGCGGGCGTGGCAAAAATTTGAAACAAACTTGATCTGCCTAGGCATAAGATGGATGTTCACACCAAATTTGGTAGCTTTAGCTCTTAAAGTCTCCGAGATCTAAGTGTTCATACGCACGGACGGACAGACGGACTGATCAAGAATATATACTTTATGGGGTCAGAAACACTTTCTTCTGCCTGTTAAATACATTTTAGGGACTTTAATATACCCTTTTACCCTATGGGTGCAGGGTATTAGAACCCTAGACGCTTATGATGTAGTTTAAAACAGCTGTGATGTTTTTTAAATTTGTTATTAAATTTGCTGTACTGTAAACAGAAAGCAAATAAATCAGAGCGGTAAAAAAATTATTCGATTTCTGTGAATTTTGGCAATTAACATAATAACAGACCATTATATTTAATTAATTGATAAGTATTTTTCGTAAGCAACAATTTGTTTAACTTAAACCAAACAACTGCCTTTCTTAGAACTTCCGAATAGGTCAAATCAGCAATTTTTAATTTTTCGTTCTTGATGATATAGACATCCACTTTACTGTATAGTGTACAGTAGACGAAGTTCACACTAAATTTTGTAGCTCTACAAAATTAGATCTTCGAGATCTAGGTGTTCATGGGACACTTTGGAGGCACCAGCAATATCTTGTTTCTGCCCCCTCTCAGTAGTAGCTGGAACATGAAAATCAAAGGATAGACTATCTACAAAGAGTCTAGACAGTTTGGATTTAAGTCCCTCTAACATTCTCGTAGAATAAGGAACAAAGTTAGTTTTTTGACTCGTTAGTAGATGCTGATGTACCAGAAGAGGACAATCCTTTGTTGGTGGAGGAAGAAATTGCAGAGGGCAGTGGAATATACTCCTTTTTAATAAGACGTTCCAGCCAAGAATTTCTTCTACAAATTTGGTCAAAAAGACTAGGCGGAACACTTACCTTAAGGGATTAGGAGTAGTTAGAATTTGGAAATTTTTTGCATTTTCCTAAAGTATTACATTTTAAAAATATTTTCTTTAAAATTGCGCAAAGTACTTCTGAAAATATAAAAGCCTTTTTCTCAAAACTATGTTTTTCAATCCGGTGACCACTCTAGCTCGAAAACCGCTTAATCGGTTTGAATGAAATTGAAACATCCTTTGAAGAGCATTTAAACCTCGTGCTTAATCGAAGGATTTCCATTCTTAGTTAATTTTTGATTTTTTATGAACAATTAAAGATAGCTTTTTTCGAAAATTAAATCGTTGAAAACGCCGTTATTTTGTTATTTTTATTGAAAACAAAAAAATAAATATAAAATAATAAAAAAATTATTTAATTATAATTAATTAAAAAACTAATTCTTTTTGTCCGATGGTTTTTGGGTGAATCCTCAAGGATCAATGGTGGCCACCGCAAAGTTCTTTTTTGACAAAGGGTCAGAACAAACAGCCATAACTTTAAAAACGATTTTTTTTCTATTAAATATATTAAGTTTAAACATCAAATATTAATGTTGCGTTATCACTTTTTAAAAAAATGAATTTTTACTACAAAATAATTTTTTTTTTTTTTAATTGTCAATTTTTGACGTTTTTGACTACCCCTAACCCCTTAAATGACGAAATTTCACGGGTATATGAAAAGCTAAATTTTTCCAACGCTGTGTTTGAGGCCTGAGTTTTTGCCCGAAAATGGGCTAAGAAATCGTCTGATCTAGTGTTAGGGTCGAGCCACGATACAAACATCTGTTTTTTCAGTTTTATACCGACAGGTAAACTCGACGTACCAGCCGTCACCGCAGTCACAGCACTAGGCACTGAAGCTACCGTGGCTGCTAATGCTTTACGAGCTTCTCTTGTCACTATCTGATTGGGAATACCATTGAGATCAGAGACTAGACCTGATATCGCGGTAACTTGTGTGATTCTATTACCGGGACCTATTCCATTGGAATCCACACAATTGGATGCTATCTGACTTTTAACAATCTCAGGTGATGGGAATTCGGTGTGTTTGGGTCATTTACCGTGGTCAACAAGAATGCAGGTGGACTAGGGGACAAATTCCTAACGGTGGCCTTATTTCCCTTCGGGGATTCGTTTAATAGTTTGAAACTATTAAACTGGGTTTTCAAAAATGGATAAGTTTATTTCAATTAAATATTAAATTCAATTGTCCCGCTGATAGTATCATTGACGATATGGAAGCAGTGCTCAGCTGATCAAGGATATGTTATCGTTAATTTCATGTATGCACTAGTGCAGAAACTTAAAAGAAAATTGGTGAAAACGTTTGACAAAAAAAAAATGATTTCTTTTCTCCACGTGAAGTGCACCATAACCCCAATAACACATAATTATAAATAATTTTTGTGTAAGTGTTTTTTTGGCAATAATGCTTCCATTATTACATAGATGAGTCAAAAACCATTTTATTCTACAGCATTAACGCTTGCAGAACCTTAGAAGACTATATAGAAAAAGCAGAGCTTCTTAGCCGCCACACTATCTGCGAGATTTCTATCTGCGGATACCTTGGCTTGGTATAGGTAGAGACAGTGTAAAAATGAGAATCTATCAATGAAAATATTTGTGTTTAATCAGGATTATTCTATATTAGTGTGTCTTGAATGAGCGATCAGAAAAGAAAATAATGAAACAGAAAGCAGAAACCGAAACCAGGATATACAGAAATCAGGAAAGAAGACAACTCTAAAGAAGAAATTAAATGGAAAAATTGTCGATTTATAGCCATGTATGTCAGTCGTCAATTTCACAAATAAGGGTGTAAGAAGTTTTTGGAAATTAAAGTCATATAGTAATCCGCTGTTAGAGCTTGAAATTAATTATATGCATTGAATCCCCTTGGTTGTTTTTGGAGAGACTACTGAGTTCGACGGAAAATAATATCAGTTTTATTTATTTTTATGTCCCCTAGTCTAGTTAGTACTTAATCTTACTGTTAAACAATCAATGCTCACAGATGTTTTAGCTTTATTAGGGAGTCAATTATATGTATACATACATGTCCTTCATCAACAGCAATAGCGACCCAATGAAAGCTCTTTCCGCTTTTAATAATTTAACAAGCTGTAACCATTTTTTTTATTATTTATTTCATTGATTTGCAATGCATGTGATTCATTGTTTATGTACTGGAATATATTCGTATAGTTAGACAAAAGAAATAAATTATTTTAAATTAAGTTTACAGACCGGATTTTTGTTGCTTTTAAAGTTTTGTTTAAAACCAAGCGTGTCAGTCTATATAATATATTTTGCCATCCAAATTTGACATAAAATCACGGGAAATCTGATAAAACAGTGGATTCTATTATATAAACATTGCTTTTTACTTTTAAAGATATTTTTAACATCGAATGCATGCTACCTCGCTCACACTTCCCACAGCCGATCTATCACTTGGTATTTCAGTATAAAACGCGCATTCGTATATCTCCCGTATTTATTGTCCGATTTCGACTATTTGGTCAGATAATGCATTTTGGCCACATTATTAGATGTGCCAAATAAGAAAGTGATTCTTTAAAACTGCTCTAGTAATTCGTTTTTTTTTTGCGTTTAAAATGCGGGGGCGGAAGTGGGCGTGGCAAAAAGTTTAGACTGTCTTGATCTGCGTAGAGAGTAGACAAATGTTTGAACACAATCGAAATCGCAATCAATTTAAAACGAAATTCCCTGTTAACTACAGCAGCTACGAACGCATGCCCATGTCACCTTGGCATTTCAGTACAAAAAGGAGGATTGTTGTCCGATTTCGACTAAATTTGGTCAGCTGGTGCAGTTCGGGTATATATGTAATTAAGTCTACCAAGTAAGAATATCTTTAATATAGCTCTAGTAATTCGTGTTCTCAAATTGTGGGGGCGGAAGCGGGCGTGGCAAAAATTTGAAACAAACTTGATCTGCCTAGGCATAAGATGGATGTTCACACCAAATTTGGTAGCTTTAGCTCTTAAAGTCTCCGAGATCTAAGTGTTCATACGCACGGACGGACAGACGGACTGATCAAGAATATATACTTTATGGGGTCAGAAACACTTTCTTCTGCCTGTTAAATACATTTTAGGGACTTTAATATACCCTTTTACCCTATGGGTGCAGGGTATTAGAACCCTAGACGCTTATGATGTAGTTTAAAACAGCTGTGATGTTTTTTAAATTTGTTATTAAATTTGCTGTACTGTAAACAGAAAGCAAATAAATCAGAGCGGTAAAAAAATTATTCGATTTCTGTGAATTTTGGCAATTAACATAATAACAGACCATTATATTTAATTAATTGATAAGTATTTTTCGTAAGCAACAATTTGTTTAACTTAAACCAAACAACTGCCTTTCTTAGAACTTCCGAATAGGTCAAATCAGCAATTTTTAATTTTTCGTTCTTGATGATATAGACATCCACTTTACTGTATAGTGTACAGTAGACGAAGTTCACACTAAATTTTGTAGCTCTACAAAATTAGATCTTCGAGATCTAGGTGTTCATGGGACACTTTGGAGGCACCAGCAATATCTTGTTTCTGCCCCCTCTCAGTAGTAGCTGGAACATGAAAATCAAAGGATAGACTATCTACAAAGAGTCTAGACAGTTTGGATTTAAGTCCCTCTAACATTCTCGTAGAATAAGGAACAAAGTTAGTTTTTTGACTCGTTAGTAGATGCTGATGTACCAGAAGAGGACAATCCTTTGTTGGTGGAGGAAGAAATTGCAGAGGGCAGTGGAATATACTCCTTTTTAATAAGACGTTCCAGCCAAGAATTTCTTCTACAAATTTGGTCAAAAAGACTAGGCGGAACACTTACCTTAAGGGATTAGGAGTAGTTAGAATTTGGAAATTTTTTGCATTTTCCTAAAGTATTACATTTTAAAAATATTTTCTTTAAAATTGCGCAAAGTACTTCTGAAAATATAAAAGCCTTTTTCTCAAAACTATGTTTTTCAATCCGGTGACCACTCTAGCTCGAAAACCGCTTAATCGGTTTGAATGAAATTGAAACATCCTTTGAAGAGCATTTAAACCTCGTGCTTAATCGAAGGATTTCCATTCTTAGTTAATTTTTGATTTTTTATGAACAATTAAAGATAGCTTTTTTCGAAAATTAAATCGTTGAAAACGCCGTTATTTTGTTATTTTTATTGAAAACAAAAAAATAAATATAAAATAATAAAAAAATTATTTAATTATAATTAATTAAAAAACTAATTCTTTTTGTCCGATGGTTTTTGGGTGAATCCTCAAGGATCAATGGTGGCCACCGCAAAGTTCTTTTTTGACAAAGGGTCAGAACAAACAGCCATAACTTTAAAAACGATTTTTTTTCTATTAAATATATTAAGTTTAAACATCAAATATTAATGTTGCGTTATCACTTTTTAAAAAAATGAATTTTTACTACAAAATAATTTTTTTTTTTTTTAATTGTCAATTTTTGACGTTTTTGACTACCCCTAACCCCTTAAATGACGAAATTTCACGGGTATATGAAAAGCTAAATTTTTCCAACGCTGTGTTTGAGGCCTGAGTTTTTGCCCGAAAATGGGCTAAGAAATCGTCTGATCTAGTGTTAGGGTCGAGCCACGATACAAACATCTGTTTTTTCAGTTTTATACCGACAGGTAAACTCGACGTACCAGCCGTCACCGCAGTCACAGCACTAGGCACTGAAGCTACCGTGGCTGCTAATGCTTTACGAGCTTCTCTTGTCACTATCTGATTGGGAATACCATTGAGATCAGAGACTAGACCTGATATCGCGGTAACTTGTGTGATTCTATTACCGGGACCTATTCCATTGGAATCCACACAATTGGATGCTATCTGACTTTTAACAATCTCAGGTGATGGGAATTCGGTGTGTTTGGGTCATTTACCGTGGTCAACAAGAATGCAGGTGGACTAGGGGACAAATTCCTAACGGTGGCCTTATTTCCCTTCGGGGATTCGTTTAATAGTTTGAAACTATTAAACTGGGTTTTCAAAAATGGATAAGTTTATTTCAATTAAATATTAAATTCAATTGTCCCGCTGATAGTATCATTGACGATATGGAAGCAGTGCTCAGCTGATCAAGGATATGTTATCGTTAATTTCATGTATGCACTAGTGCAGAAACTTAAAAGAAAATTGGTGAAAACGTTTGACAAAAAAAAATGATTTCTTTTCTCCACGTGAAGTGCACCATAACCCCTATAACACATAATTATAAATAATTTTTGTGTAAGTGTTTTTTTGGCAATAATGCTTCCATTATTACATAGATGAGTCAAAAACCATTTTATTCTACAGCATTAACGCTTGCAGAACCTTAGAAGACTATATAGAAAAAGCAGAGCTTCTTAGCCGCCACACTATCTGCGAGATTTCTATCTGCGGATACCTTGTCTTGGTATATAGGTAGAGACAGTGTAATAATGAGAATCTATCAATGAAAAATTAGTGTGTCTTGAATGAGCGATCAGAAAAGAAAATAATGAAACAGAAAGCAGAAACCGAAACCAGGATATACAGAAATCAGGAAAGAAGACAACTCTAAAGAAGAATTTAAATGGAAAAATTGTGAAAAACCCACTTTATAAGGATCATGCTATACAATCAGGAGTTATACGGCAGTCTACAGTCATGGCAATCTATAGTCATGTCGATTTATAGCCATGTATGTCAGTCGTCAATTTCACAAATAAGGGTGTAAGAAGTTTTTGGAAATTAAAAGCATAAAGTAATCCGCTGTTACAGCTTGAAATTAATTATATGCATTGAATCCCCTTGGTTGTTTTTGGAGAGACTACTGAGTTCAACGGAAAATAATATCAGTTTTATTTATTTTTATGTCCTCTAGTCTAGTTAGTACTTAATCTTACTGTTAAACAATCAATGCTTACAGATGTTTTAGCTTTATTAGGGAGTCAATTATATGTATACATACATGTCCTTCATCAACAGCGACCCAATGAAAGCTCTTTCCGCTTTTAATAATTTAACAAGCTGTAACCATTTTTTTTATTATTTATTTCATTGATTTGCAATGCATGTGATTCATTGTTTATGTACTGGAATATATTCGTATAGTTAGACAAAAGAAATAAATTATTTTAAATTAAGTTTACAGACCGGATTTTTGTTGCTTTTAAAGTTTTGTTTAAAACCAAGCGTGTCAGTCTATATAATATATTTTGCCATCCAAATTTGACATAAAATCACAGGAAATCTGATAAAAACAGTGGATTCTATTATATAAGCATTGCTTTTTACTTTTAAAGATATTTTTAACATCGAATGCATGCTACCTCGCTCACACTTGCCACAGCCGATCTATCACTTGATATTTCAGTATAAAACACGCATTCGTATATCTCCCGTATTTATTGTCCGATTTCGACTATTTGGTCAGATAATGCATTTTGGCCACATTATTAGATGTGCCAAATAAGAATGTGATTTTTTAAAACTGCTCTAGTAATTCGTTTTTTTTTTGCGTTTAAAATGCGGGGGCGGAAGTGGGCGTGGCAAAAAGTTTAGACTGTCTTGATCTGCGTAGAGAGTAGACAAATGTTTGAACACCCTCGAAATCGCTATCAATTCAAAACGAAATTCCCTTTTAACTACAGCAGCTACGAACGCATGCCCATGTCACCTTGGCATTTCAGTACAAAAAGGAGGTTTGTTGTCCGATTTCGACTAAATTTGGTCAGCTGGTGCAGTTCGGGTATATATGTAATTAGGTCTACCAAGTAAGAATATCTTTAATATAGCTCTAGTAATTCGTGTTCTCAAATTGTGGGGGCGGAAGCGGGCGTGGCAAAAATTTGAAACAAACTTGATCTGCCTAGGCATACGACGGATGTTCACACCAAATTTGGTAGCTTTAGCTCTTAAAGTCTCCGAGATCTAAGTGTTCATACGCACGGACGGACAGACGGACTGATCAAGAATATATACTTTATGGGGTCAGAAACACTTTCTTCTGCCTGTTAAATACATTTTAGGGACTTTAATATACCCTTTTACCCTATGGGTGCAGGGTATTAGAACCCTAGACGCTTATGATGTAGTTTAAAACAGCTGTGATGTTTTTTAAATTTGTTATTAAATTTGCTGTACTGTAAACAGAAAGCAAATAAATCAGAGCGGTAAAAAAATTATTCGATTTCTGTGAATTTTGGCAACTAACATAATAACAGACCATTATATTTAATTAATTGATAAGTATTTTTCGTAAGCAACAATTTGTTTAACTTAAACCAAACAACTGCCTTTCTTAGAACTTCCGAATAGGTCAAATCAGCAATTTTTAATTTTTCGTTCTTGATGATATAGACATCCACTTTACTGTATAGTGTACAGTAGACGAAGTTCACACTAAATTTTGTAGCTCTACAAAATTAGATCTTCGAGATCTAGGTGTTCATGGGACACTTTGGAGGCACCAGCAATATCTTGTTTCTGCCCCCTCTCAGTAGTAGCTGGAACATGAAAATCAAAGGATAGACTATCTACAAAGAGTCTAGACAGTTTGGATTTAAGTCCCTCTAACATTCTCGTAGAATAAGGAACAAAGTTAGTTTTTTGACTCGTTAGTAGATGCTGATGTACCAGAAGAGGACAATCCTTTGTTGGTGGAGGAAGAAATTGCAGAGGGCAGTGGAATATACTCCTTTTTAATAAGACGTTCCGGCCAAGAATTTCTTCTACAAATTTGGTCAAAAAGACTAGGCGGAACACTTACCTTAAGGGATTAGGAGTAGTTAGAATTTGGAAATTTTTGGCATTTTCCTAAAGTATTACATTTTAAAAATATTTTCTTTAAAATTGCGCAAAGTACTTCTGAAAATATAAAAGCCTTTTTCTCAAAACTATGTTTTTCAATCCGGTGACCACTCTAGCTCGAAAACCGCTTAATCGGTTTGAATGAAATTGAAACATCCTTTGAAGAGCATTTAAACCTCGTGCTTAATCGAAGGATTTCCATTCTTAGCTAAATTTTGATTTTTTATGAACAATTAAAGATAGCTTTTTTCGAAAATTAAATCGTTGAAAACGCCGTTATTTTGTTATTTTTATTGAAAACAAAAAAATAAATATAAAATAATAAAAAAATTATTTAATTATAATTAATTAAAAAACTAATTCTTTTTGTCCGATGGTTTTTGGGTGAATCCTCAAGGATCAATGGTGGCCACCGCAAAGTTCTTTTTTGACAAAGGGTCAGAACAAACAGCCATAACTTTAAAAACGATTTTTTTTCTATTAAATATATTAAGTTTAAACATCAAATATTAATGTTGCGTTATCACTTTTTAAAAAAATGAATTTTTACTACAAAATAATTTTTTTTTTTTAATTGTCAATTTTTGACGTTTTTGACTACCCCTAACCCCTTAAATGACGAAATTTCACGGGTATATGAAAAGCTAAATTTTTCCAACGCTGTGTTTGAGGCCTGAGTTTTTGCCCGAAAATGGGCTAAGAAATCGTCTGATCTAGTGTTAGGGTCGAGCCACGATACAAACATCTGTTTTTTCAGTTTTATACCGACAGGTAAACTCGACGTACCAGCCGTCACCGCAGTCACAGCACTAGGCACTGAAGCTACCGTGGCTGCTAATGCTTTACGAGCTTCTCTTGTCACTATCTGATTGGGAATACCATTGAGATCAGAGACTAGACCTGATATCGCGGTAACTTGTGTGATTCTATTACCGGGACCTATTCCATTGGAATCCACACAATTGGATGCTATCTGACTTTTAACAATCTCAGGTGATGGGAATTCGGTGTGTTTGGGTCATTTACCGTGGTCAACAAGAATGCAGGTGGACTAGGGGACAAATTCCTAACGGTGGCCTTATTTCCCTTCGGGGATTCGTTTAATAGTTTGAAACTATTAAACTGGGTTTTCAAAAATGGATAAGTTTATTTCAATTAAATATTAAATTCAATTGTCCCGCTGATAGTATCATTGACGATATGGAAGCAGTGCTCAGCTGATCAAGGATATGTTATCGTTAATTTCATGTATGCACTAGTGCAGAAACTTAAAAGAAAATTGGTGAAAACGTTTGACAAAAAAAAAATGATTTCTTTTCTCCACGTGAAGTGCACCATAACCCCTATAACACATAATTATAAATAATTTTTGTGTAAGTGTTTTTTTGGCAATAATGCTTCCATTATTACATAGATGAGTCAAAAACCATTTTATTCTACAGCATTAACGCTTGCAGAACCTTAGAAGACTATATAGAAAAAGCAGAGCTTCTTAGCCGCCACACTATCTGCGAGATTTCTATCTGCGGATACCTTGTCTTGGTATATAGGTAGAGACAGTGTAATAATGAGAATCTATCAATGAAAAATTAGTGTGTCTTGAATGAGCGATCAGAAAAGAAAATAATGAAACAGAAAGCAGAAACCGAAACCAGGATATACAGAAATCAGGAAAGAAGACAACTCTAAAGAAGAATTTAAATGGAAAAATTGTGAAAAACCCACTTTATAAGGATCATGCTATACAATCAGGAGTTATACGGCAGTCTACAGTCATGGCAATCTATAGTCATGTCGATTTATAGCCATGTATGTCAGTCGTCAATTTCACAAATAAGGGTGTAAGAAGTTTTTGGAAATTAAAGGCATATAGTAATCCGCTGTTAGAGCTTGTTTTTGGAGAGACTAATGAGTTCGACGGAAAATAATATCAGTTTTATTTATTTTTATGTCCTCTAGTCTAGTTAGCACTTAATCTTACTGTTAAACAATCAATGCTCACAGATGTTTTAGCTTTATTAGGGAGTCAATTATATGTATACATACATGTCCTTCATCAACAGCGACCCAATGAAAGCTCTTTCCGCTTTTAATAATTTAACAAGCTGTAACCATTTTTTTTATTATTTATTTCATTGATTTGCAATGCATGTGATTCATTGTTTATGTACTGGAATATATTCGTATAGTTAGACAAAAGAAATAAATTATTTTAAATTAAGTTTACAGACCGGATTTTTGTTGCTTTTAAAGTTTTGTTTAAAACCAAGCGTGTCAGTCTATATAATATATTTTGCCATCCAAATTTGACATAAAATCACAGGAAATCTGATAAAAACAGTGGATTCTATTATATAAGCATTGCTTTTTACTTTTAAAGATATTTTTAACATCGAATGCATGCTACCTCGCTCACACTTGCCACAGCCGATCTATCACTTGATATTTCAGTATAAAACACGCATTCGTATATCTCCCGTATTTATTGTCCGATTTCGACTATTTGGTCAGATAATGCATTTTGGCCACATTATTAGATGTGCCAAATAAGAATGTGATTTTTTAAAACTGCTCTAGTAATTCGTTTTTTTTTTGCGTTTAAAATGCGGGGGCGGAAGTGGGCGTGGCAAAAAGTTTAGACTGTCTTGATCTGCGTAGAGAGTAGACAAATGTTTGAACACCCTCGAAATCGCTATCAATTCAAAACGCAATTCCCTTTTAACTACAGCAGCTACGAACGCATGCCCATGTCACCTTGGCATTTCAGTACAAAAAGGAGGTTTGTTGTCCGATTTCGACTAAATTTGGTCAGCTGGTGCAGTTCGGGTATATATGTAATTAAGTCTACCAAGTAAGAATATCTTTAATATAGCTCTAGTAATTCGTGTTCTCAAATTGTGGGGGCGGAAGCGGGCGTGGCAAAAATTTGAAACAAACTTGATCTGCCTAGGCATAAGATGGATGTTCACACCAAATTTGGTAGCTTTAGCTCTTAAAGTCTCCGAGATCTAAGTGTTCATACGCACGGACGGACAGACGGACTGATCAAGAATATATACTTTATGGGGTCAGAAACACTTTCTTCTGCCTGTTAAATACATTTTAGGGACTTTAATATACCCTTTTACCCTATGGGTGCAGGGTATTAGAACCCTAGACGCTTATGATGTAGTTTAAAACAGCTGTGATGTTTTTTAAATTTGTTATTAAATTTGCTGTACTGTAAACAGAAAGCAAATAAATCAGAGCGGTAAAAAAATTATTCGATTTCTGTGAATTTTGGCAACTAACATAATAACAGACCATTATATTTAATTAATTGATAAGTATTTTTCGTAAGCAACAATTTGTTTAACTTAAACCAAACAACTGCCTTTCTTAGAACTTCCGAATAGGTCAAATCAGCAATTTTTAATTTTTCGTTCTTGATGATATAGACATCCACTTTACTGTATAGTGTACAGTAGACGAAGTTCACACTAAATTTTGTAGCTCTACAAAATTAGATCTTCGAGATCTAGGTGTTCATGGGACACTTTGGAGGCACCAGCAATATCTTGTTTCTGCCCCCTCTCAGTAGTAGCTGGAACATGAAAATCAAAGGATAGACTATCTACAAAGAGTCTAGACAGTTTGGATTTAAGTCCCTCTAACATTCTCGTAGAATAAGGAACAAAGTTAGTTTTTTGACTCGTTAGTAGATGCTGATGTACCAGAAGAGGACAATCCTTTGTTGGTGGAGGAAGAAATTGCAGAGGGCAGTGGAATATACTCCTTTTTAATAAGACGTTCCAGCCAAGAATTTCTTCTACAAATTTGGTCAAAAAGACTAGGCGGAACACTTACCTTAAGGGATTAGGAGTAGTTAGAATTTGGAAATTTTTGGCATTTTCCTAAAGTATTACATTTTAAAAATATTTTCTTTAAAATTGCGCAAAGTACTTCTGAAAATATAAAAGCCTTTTTCTCAAAACTATGTTTTTCAATCCGGTGACCACTCTAGCTCGAAAACCGCTTAATCGGTTTGAATGAAATTGAAACATCCTTTGAAGAGCATTTAAACCTCGTGCTTAATCGAAGGATTTCCATTCTTAGTTAATTTTTGATTTTTTATGAACAATTAAAGATAGCTTTTTTCGAAAATTAAATCGTTGAAAACGCCGTTATTTTGTTATTTTTATTGAAAACAAAAAAATAAATATAAAATAATAAAAAAATTATTTAATTATAATTAATTAAAAAACTAATTCTTTTTGTCCGATGGTTTTTGGGTGAATCCTCAAGGATCAATGGTGGCCACCGCAAAGTTCTTTTTTGACAAAGGGTCAGAACAAACAGCCATAACTTTAAAAACGATTTTTTTTCTATTAAATATATTAAGTTTAAACATCAAATATTAATGTTGCGTTATCACTTTTTAAAAAAATGAATTTTTACTACAAAATAATTTTTTTTTTTTTTAATTGTCAATTTTTGACGTTTTTGACTACCCCTAACCCCTTAAATGACGAAATTTCACGGGTATATGAAAAGCTAAATTTTTCCAACGCTGTGTTTGAGGCCTGAGTTTTTGCCCGAAAATGGGCTAAGAAATCGTCTGATCTAGTGTTAGGGTCGAGCCACGATACAAACATCTGTTTTTTCAGTTTTATACCGACAGGTAAACTCGACGTACCAGCCGTCACCGCAGTCACAGCACTAGGCACTGAAGCTACCGTGGCTGCTAATGCTTTACGAGCTTCTCTTGTCACTATCTGATTGGGAATACCATTGAGATCAGAGACTAGACCTGATATCGCGGTAACTTGTGTGATTCTATTACCGGGACCTATTCCATTGGAATCCACACAATTGGATGCTATCTGACTTTTAACAATATCAGGTGATGGGAATTCGGTGTGTTTGGGTCATTTACCGTGGTCAACAAGAATGCAGGTGGACTAGGGGACAAATTCCTAACGGTGGCCTTATTTCCCTTCGGGGATTCGTTTAATAGTTTGAAACTATTAAACTGGGTTTTCAAAAATGGATAAGTTTATTTCAATTAAATATTAAATTCAATTGTCCCGCTGATAGTATCATTGACGATATGGAAGCAGTGCTCAGCTGATCAAGGATATGTTATCGTTAATTTCATGTATGCACTAGTGCAGAAACTTAAAAGAAAATTGGTGAAAACGTTTGACAAAAAAAAAATGATTTCTTTTATCCACGTGAAGTGCACCATAACCCCTATAACACATAATTATAAATAATTTTTGTGTAAGTGTTTTTTTGGCAATAATGCTTCCATTATTACATAGATGAGTCAAAAACCATTTTATTCTACAGCATTAACGCTTGCAGAACCTTAGAAGACTATATAGAAAAAGCAGAGCTTCTTAGCCGCCACACTATCTGCGAGATTTCTATCTGCGGATACCTTGGCTTGGTATAGATAGAGACAGTGTAAAAATGAGAATCTATCAATGAAAATATTTGTGTTTAATCAGGATTATTCTATATTAGTGTGTCTTGAATGAGCGATCAGAAAAGAAAATAATGAAACAGAAAGCAGAAACCGAAACCAGGATATACAGAAATCAGGAAAGAAGACAACTCTAAAGAAGAAATTAAATGGAAAAATTGTGAAAAACCCACTTTATAAGGATCATGCTATACAATCAGGAGTTATACGGCAGTCTACAGTCATGGCAATCTATAGTCATGTCGATTTATAGCCATGTATGTCAGTCGTCAATTTCACAAATAAGGGTGTAAGAAGTTTTTGGAAATTAAAAGCATAAAGTAATCCGCTGTTACAGCTTGAAATTAATTATATGCATTGAATCCCCTTGGTTGTTTTTGGAGAGACTACTGAGTTCAACGGAAAATAATATCAGTTTTATTTATTTTTATGTCCTCTAGTCTAGTTAGTACTTAATCTTACTGTTAAACAATCAATGCTTACAGATGTTTTAGCTTTATTAGGGAGTCAATTATATGTATACATACATGTCCTTCATCAACAGCGACCCAATGAAAGCTCTTTCCGCTTTTAATAATTTAACAAGCTGTAACCATTTTTTTATTATTTATTTCATTGATTTGCAATGCATGTGATTCATTGTTTATGTACTGGAATATATTCGTATAGTTAGACAAAAGAAATAAATTATTTTAAATTAAGTTTACAGACCGGATTTTTGTTGCTTTTAAAGTTTTGTTTAAAACCAAGCGTGTCAGTCTATATAATATATTTTGCCATCCAAATTTGACATAAAATCACAGGAAATCTGATAAAAACAGTGGATTCTATTATATAAGCATTGCTTTTTACTTTTAAAGATATTTTTAACATCGAATGCATGCTACCTCGCTCACACTTGCCACAGCCGATCTATCACTTGATATTTCAGTATAAAACACGCATTCGTATATCTCCCGTATTTATTGTCCGATTTCGACTATTTGGTCAGATAATGCATTTTGGCCACATTATTAGATGTGCCAAATAAGAATGTGATTTTTTAAAACTGCTCTAGTAATTCGTTTTTTTTTTGCGTTTAAAATGCGGGGGCGGAAGTGGGCGTGGCAAAAAGTTTAGACTGTCTTGATCTGCGTAGAGAGTAGACAAATGTTTGAACACCCTCGAAATCGCAATCAATTCAAAACGAAATTCCCTGTTAACTACAGCAGCTACGAACGCATGCCCATGTCACTTTGGCATTTCAGTACAAAAAGGAGGATTGTTGTCCGATTTCGACTAAATTTGGTCAGCTGGTGCAGTTCGGGTATATATGTAATTAGGTCTACCAAGTAAGAATATCTTTAATATAGCTCTAGTAATTCGTGTTCTCAAATTGTGGGGGCGGAAGCGGGCGTGGCAAAAATTTGAAACAAACTTGATCTGCCTAGGCATACGACGGATGTTCACACCAAATTTGGTAGCTTTAGCTATTAAAGTCTCCGAGATCTAAGTGTTCATACAGACGGACGGACAGACGGACTGATCAAGAATATATACTTTATGGGGTCAGAAACACTTTCTTCTGCCTGTTAAATACATTTTAGGGACTTTAATATACCCTTTTACCCTATGGGTGCAGGGTATTAGAACCCTAGACGCTTATGATGTAGTTTAAAACAGCTGTGATATTTTTTAAATTTGTTATTAAATTTGCTGTACTGTAAACAGAAAGCAAATAAATCAGAGCGGTAAAAAAATTATTCGATTTCTGTGAATTTTGGCAACTAACATAATAACAGACCATTATATTTAATTAATTGATAAGTATTTTTCGTAAGCAACAATTTGTTTAACTTAAACCAAATAACTGCCTTTCTTAGAACTTCCGAATAGGTCAAATCAGCAATTTTTAATTTTTCGTTCTAGATGATATAGACATCCACTTTACTGTATAGTGTACAGTAGACGAAGTTCACACTAAACTTTGTAGCTCTACAAAATTAGATCTTCGAGATCTAGGTGTTCATGGGACACTTTGGAGGCACCAGCAATATCTTGTTTCTGCCCCCTCTCAGTAGTAGCTGGAACATGAAAATCAAAGGATAGACTATCTACAAAGAGTCTAGACAGTTTGGATTTAAGTCCCTCTAACATTCTCGTAGAATAAGGAACAAAGTTAGTTTTTTGACTTGTTAGTAGATGCTGATGTACCAGAAGAGGACAATCCTTTGTTGGTGGAGGAAGAAATTGCAGAGGGCAGTGGAATATACTCCTTTTTAATAAGACGTTCCGGCCAAGAATTTCTTCTACAAATTTGGTCAAAAAGACTAGGCGGAACACTTACCTTAAGGGATTAGGAGTAGTTAGAATTTGGAAATTTTTTGCATTTTCCTAAAGTATTACATTTTAAAAATATTTTCTTTAAAATTGCGCAAAGTACTTCTGAAAATATAAAAGCCTTTTTCTCAAAACTATGTTTTTCAATCCGGTGACCACTCTAGCTCGAAAACCGCTTAATCGGTTTGAATGAAATTGAAACATCTTTTGAAGAGCATTTAAACCTCGTGCTTAATTGAAGGATTTCCATTCTTAGCTAAATTTTGATTTTTTATGAACAATTAAAGATAGCTTTTTTCGAAAATTAAATCGTTGAAAACGCCGTTATTTTGTTATTTTTATTGAAAACAAAAAAATAAATATAAAATAATAAAAAAATTATTTAATTATAATTAATTAAAAAACTAATTCTTTTTGTCCGATGGTTTTTGGGTGAATCCTCAAGGATCAATGGTGGCCACCGCAAAGTTCTTTTTTGACAAAGGGTCAGAACAAACAGCCATAACTTTAAAAACGATTTTTTTCTATTAAATATATTAAGTTTAAACATCAAATATTAATGTTGCGTTATCACTTTTTAAAAAAATGAATTTTTACTACAAAATAATTTTTTTTTTTTTTAATTGTCAATTTTTAACGTTTTTGACTACCCCTAACCCCTTAAATGACGAAATTTCACGGGTATATGAAAAGCTAAATTTTTCCAACGCTGTGTTTGAGGCCTGAGTTTTTGCCCGAAAATGGGCTAAGAAATCGTCTGATCTAGTGTTAGGGTCGAGCCACGATACAAACATCTGTTTTTTCAGTTTTATACCGACAGGTAAACTCGACGTACCAGCCGTCACCGCAGTCACAGCACTAGGCACTGAAGCTACCGTGGCTGCTAATGCTTTACGAGCTTCTCTTGTCACTATCTGATTGGGAATACCATTGAGATCAGAGACTAGACCTGATATCGCGGTAACTTGTGTGATTCTATTACCGGGACCTATTCCATTGGAATCCACACAATTGGATGCTATCTGACTTTTAACAATCTCAGGTGATGGGAATTCGGTGTGTTTGGGTCATTTACCGTGGTCAACAAGAATGCAGGTGGACTAGGGGACAAATTCCTAACGGTGGCCTTATTTCCCTTCGGGGATTCGTTTAATAGTTTGAAACTATTAAACTGGGTTTTCAAAAATGGATAAGTTTATTTCAATTAAATATTAAATTCAATTGTCCCGCTGATAGTATCATTGACGATATGGAAGCAGTGCTCAGCTGATCAAGGATATGTTATCGTTAATTTCATGTATGCACTAGTGCAGAAACTTAAAAGAAAATTGGTGAAAACGTTTGACAAAAAAAAAATGATTTCTTTTCTCCACGTGAAGTGCACCATAACCCCTATAACACATAATTATAAATAATTTTTGTGTAAGTGTTTTTTTGGCAATAATGCTTCCATTATTACATAGATGAGTCAAAAACCATTTTATTCTACAGCATTAACGCTTGCAGAACCTTAGAAGACTATATAGAAAAAGCAGAGCTTCTTAGCCGCCACACTATCTGCGAGATTTCTATCTGCGGATACCTTGGCTTGGTATAGGTAGAGACAGTGTAAAAATGAGAATCTATCAATGAAAATATTTGTGTTTAATCAGAATTATTCTATATTAGTGTGTCTTGAATGAGCGATCAGAAAAGAAAATAATGAAACAGAAAGCAGAAACCGAAACCAGGATATACAGAAATCAGGAAAGAAGACAACTCTAAAGAAGAAATTAAATGGAAAAATTGTGAAAAACCCACTTTATAAGGATCATGCTATACAATCAGGAGTTATACGGCAGTCTACAGTCATGGCAATCTATAGTCATGTCGATTTATAGCCATGTATGTCAGTCGTCAATTTCACAAATAAGGGTGTAAGAAGTTTTTGGAAATTAAAAGCATAAAGTAATCCGCTGTTAGAGCTTGAAATTAATTATATGCATTGAATCCCCTTGGTTGTTTTTGGAGAGACTACTGAGTTCAACGGAAAATAATATCAGTTTTATTTATTTTTATGTCCTCTAGTCTAGTTAGTACTTAATCTTACTGTTAAACAATCAATGCTCACAGATGTTTTAGCTTTATTAGGGAGTCAATTATATGTATACATACATGTCCTTCATCAACAGCAACAGCGACCCAATGAAAGCTCTTTCCGCTTTTAATAATTTAACAAGCTGTAACCATTTTTTTATTATTTATTTCATTGATTTGCAATGCATGTGATTCATTGTTTATGTACTGGAATATATTCGTATAGTTAGACAAAAGAAATAAATTATTTTAAATTAAGTTTACAGACCGGATTTTTGTTGCTTTTAAAGTTTTGTTTAAAACCAAGCGTGTCAGTCTATATAATATATTTTGCCATCCAAATTTGACATAAAATCACAGGAAATCTGATAAAACAGTGGATTCTATTATATAAGCATTGCTTTTTACTTTTAAAGATATTTTTAACATCGAATGCATGCTACCTCCCTCACACTTGCCACAGCCGATCTATCACTTGATATTTCAGTATAAAACACGCATTCGTATATCTCCCGTATTTATTGTCCGATTTCGACTATTTGGTCAGATAATGCATTTTGGCCACATTATTAGATGTGCCAAATAAGAATGTGATTTTTTAAAACTGCTCTAGTAATTCGTTTTTTTTTTGCGTTTAAAATGCGGGGGCGGAAGTGGGCGTGGCAAAAAGTTTAGACTGTCTTGATCTGCGTAGAGAGTAGACAAATGTTTGAACACCCTCGAAATCGCTATCAATTCAAAACGAAATTCCCTTTTAACTACAGCAGCTACGAACGCATGCCCATGTCACCTTGGCATTTCAGTACAAAAAGGAGGTTTGTTGTCCGATTTCGACTAAATTTGGTCAGCTGGTGCAGTTCGGGTATATATGTAATTAGGTCTACCAAGTAAGAATATCTTTAATATAGCTCTAGTAATTCGTGTTCTCAAATTGTGGGGGCGGAAGCGGGCGTGGCAAAAATTTGAAACAAACTTGATCTGCCTAGGCATACGACGGATGTTCACACCAAATTTGGTAGCTTTAGCTATTAAAGTCTCCGAGATCTAAGTGTTCATACAGACGGACGGACAGACGGACTGATCAAGAATATATACTTTATGGGGTCAGAAACACTTTCTTCTGCCTGTTAAATACATTTTAGGGACTTTAATATACCCTTTTACCCTATGGGTGCAGGGTATTAGAACCCTAGACGCTTATGATGTAGTTTAAAACAGCTGTGATATTTTTTAAATTTGTTATTAAATTTGCTGTACTGTAAACAGAAAGCAAATAAATCAGAGCGGTAAAAAAATTATTCGATTTCTGTGAATTTTGGCAACTAACATAATAACAGACCATTATATTTAATTAATTGATAAGTATTTTTCGTAAGCAACAATTTGTTTAACTTAAACCAAATAACTGCCTTTCTTAGAACTTCCGAATAGGTCAAATCAGCAATTTTTAATTTTTCGTTCTAGATGATATAGACATCCACTTTACTGTATAGTGTACAGTAGACGAAGTTCACACTAAACTTTGTAGCTCTACAAAATTAGATCTTCGAGATCTAGGTGTTCATGGGACACTTTGGAGGCACCAGCAATATCTTGTTTCTGCCCCCTCTCAGTAGTAGCTGGAACATGAAAATCAAAGGATAGACTATCTACAAAGAGTCTAGACAGTTTGGATTTAAGTCCCTCTAACATTCTCGTAGAATAAGGAACAAAGTTAGTTTTTTGACTTGTTAGTAGATGCTGATGTACCAGAAGAGGACAATCCTTTGTTGGTGGAGGAAGAAATTGCAGAGGGCAGTGGAATATACTCCTTTTTAATAAGACGTTCCGGCCAAGAATTTCTTCTACAAATTTGGTCAAAAAGACTAGGCGGAACACTTACCTTAAGGGATTAGGAGTAGTTAGAATTTGGAAATTTTTTGCATTTTCCTAAAGTATTACATTTTAAAAATATTTTCTTTAAAATTGCGCAAAGTACTTCTGAAAATATAAAAGCCTTTTTCTCAAAACTATGTTTTTCAATCCGGTGACCACTCTAGCTCGAAAACCGCTTAATCGGTTTGAATGAAATTGAAACATCTTTTGAAGAGCATTTAAACCTCGTGCTTAATTGAAGGATTTCCATTCTTAGCTAAATTTTGATTTTTTATGAACAATTAAAGATAGCTTTTTTCGAAAATTAAATCGTTGAAAACGCCGTTATTTTGTTATTTTTATTGAAAACAAAAAAATAAATATAAAATAATAAAAAAATTATTTAATTATAATTAATTAAAAAACTAATTCTTTTTGTCCGATGGTTTTTGGGTGAATCCTCAAGGATCAATGGTGGCCACCGCAAAGTTCTTTTTTGACAAAGGGTCAGAACAAACAGCCATAACTTTAAAAACGATTTTTTTTCTATTAAATATATTAAGTTTAAACATCAAATATTAATGTTGCGTTATCACTTTTTAAAAAAATGAATTTTTACTACAAAATAATTTTTTTTTTTTTTAATTGTCAATTTTTGACGTTTTTGACTACCCCTAACCCCTTAAATGACGAAATTTCACGGGTATATGAAAAGCTAAATTTTTCCAACGCTGTGTTTGAGGCCTGAGTTTTTGCCCGAAAATGGGCTAAGAAATCGTCTGATCTAGTGTTAGGGTCGAGCCACGATACAAACATCTGTTTTTTCAGTTTTATACCGACAGGTAAACTCGACGTACCAGCCGTCACCGCAGTCACAGCACTAGGCACTGAAGCTACCGTGGCTGCTAATGCTTTACGAGCTTCTCTTGTCACTATCTGATTGGGAATACCATTGAGATCAGAGACTAGACCTGATATCGCGGTAACTTGTGTGATTCTATTACCGGGACCTATTCCATTGGAATCCACACAATTGGATGCTATCTGACTTTTAACAATATTAGGTGATGGGAATTCGGTGTGTTTGGGTCATTTACCGTGGTCAACAAGAATGCAGGTGGACCAGGGGACAAATTCCTAACGGTGGCCTTATTTCCCTTCGGGGATTCGTTTAATAGTTTGAAACTATTAAACTGGGTTTTCAAAAATGGATAAGTTTATTTCAATTAAATATTAAATTCAATTGTCCCGCTGATAGTATCATTGACGATATGGAAGCAGTGCTCAGCTGATCAAGGATATGTTATCGTTAATTTCATGTATGCACTAGTGCAGAAACTTAAAAGAAAATTGGTGAAAACGTTTGACAAAAAAAAATGATTTCTTTTCTCCACGTGAAGTGCACCATAACCCCTATAACACATAATTATAAATAATTTTTGTGTAAGTGTTTTTTTGGCAATAATGCTTCCATTATTACATAGATGAGTCAAAAACCATTTTATTCTACAGCATTAACGCTTGCAGAACCTTAGAAGACTATATAGAAAAAGCAGAGCTTCTTAGCCGCCACACTATCTGCGAGATTTCTATCTGCGGATACCTTGGCTTGGTATAGGTAGAGACAGTGTAAAAATGAGAATCTATCAATGAAAATATTTGTGTTTAATCAGGATTATTCTATATTAGTGTGTCTTGAATGAGCGATCAGAAAAGAAAATAATGAAACAGAAAGCAGAAACCGAAACCAGGATATACAGAAATCAGGAAAGAAGACAACTCTAAAGAAGAAATTAAATGGAAAAATTGTGAAAAACCCACTTTATAAGGATCATGCTATACAATCAGGAGTTATACGGCAGTCTACAGTCATGGCAATCTATAGTCATGTCGATTTATAGCCATGTATGTCAGTCGTCAATTTCACAAATAAGGGTGTAAGAAGTTTTTGGAAATTAAAAGCATAAAGTAATCCGCTGTTAGAGCTTGAAATTAATTATATGCATTGAATCCCCTTGGTTGTTTTTGGAGAGACTGCTGAGTTCAACGGAAAATAATATCAGTTTTATTTATTTTTATGTCCTCTAGTCTAGTTAGTACTTAATCTTACTGTTAAACAATCAATGCTCACAGATGTTTTAGCTTTATTAGGGAGTCAATTATATGTATACATACATGTCCTTCATCAACAGCAACAGCGACCCAATGAAAGCTCTTTCCGCTTTTAATAATTTAACAAGCTGTAACCATTTTTTTATTATTTATTTCATTGATTTGCAATGCATGTGATTCATTGTTTATGTACTGGAATATATTCGTATAGTTAGACAAAAGAAATAAATTATTTTAAATTAAGTTTACAGACCGGATTTTTGTTGCTTTTAAAGTTTTGTTTAAAACCAAGCGTGTCAGTCTATATAATATATTTTGCCATCCAAATTTGACATAAAATCACAGGAAATCTGATAAAACAGTGGATTCTATTATATAAGCATTGCTTTTTACTTTTAAAGATATTTTTAACATCGAATGCATGCTACCTCGCTCACACTTGCCACAGCCGATCTATCACTTGATATTTCAGTATAAAACACGCATTCGTATATCTCCCGTATTTATTGTCCGATTTCGACTATTTGGTCAGATAATGCATTTTGGCCACATTATTAGATGTGCCAAATAAGAATGTGATTTTTTAAAACTGCTCTAGTAATTCGTTTTTTTTTGCGTTTAAAATGCGGGGGCGGAAGTGGGCGTGGCAAAAAGTTTAGACTGCCTTGATCTGCGTAGAGAGTAGACAAATGTTTGAACACCCTCGAAATCGCTATCAATTCAAAACGAAATTCCCTTTTAACTACAGCAGCTACGAACGCATGCCCATGTCACCTTGGCATTTCAGTACAAAAAGGAGGTTTGTTGTCCGATTTCGACTAAATTTGGTCAGCTGGTGCAGTTCGGGTATATATGTAATTAGGTCTACCAAGTAAGAATATCTTTAATATAGCTCTAGTAATTCGTGTTCTCAAATTGTGGGGGCGGAAGCGGGCGTGGCAAAAATTTGAAACAAACTTGATCTGCCTAGGCATAAGCTTTAGCTATTAAAGTCTCCGAGATCTAAGTGTTCATACAGACGGACGGACAGACGGACTGATCAAGAATATATACTTTATGGGGTCAGAAACACTTTCTTCTGCCTGTTAAATACATTTTAGGGACTTTAATATACCCTTTTACCCTATGGGTGCAGGGTATTAGAACCCTAGACGCTTATGATGTAGTTTAAAACAGCTGTGATATTTTTTAAATTTGTTATTAAATTTGCTGTACTGTAAACAGAAAGCAAATAAATCAGAGCGGTAAAAAAATTATTCGATTTCTGTGAATTTTGGCAACTAACATAATAACAGACCATTATATTTAATTAATTGATAAGTATTTTTCGTAAGCAACAATTTGTTTAACTTAAACCAAACAACTGCCTTTCTTAGAACTTCCGAATAGTTCAAATCAGCAATTTTTAAGTTTTCGTTCTAGATGATATAGACATCCACTTTACTGTATAGTGTACAGTAGACGAAGTTCACACTAAATTTTGTAGCTCTACAAAATTAGATCTTCGAGATCTAGGTGTTCATGGGACACTTTGGAAAGTTGAACAATTTTTATTACTCAAACTTTATATTTTACTTTATTTTTTTTTTTGAATTTGTCGTTTTGCACAAATGTGTCGTAAAGTAAAGTAAAGGTCACATATAGCTTACCTAGAAAAGGTGCAATAACATACATATAATGAATGCAGTTCCTTTTTATACACTTGCAGAGGGTATTATAAAATTGGTCAGATGTTTGTAACTCATAGAAATATACATTTCCGACCGCATAAAGAATATATATTATTGATCAGCATCAACAGCCGAGTCGATTGAGACATGTCCGTCTGTCTGTTTCTATTAGATTGTAGACCGTAAATTTTAAGCTACATAGTTGAAACAAGAAAAGTTAAGTAGTTCCTTAATCGAGTATCCAGACAAAATTTAAAAATTAGTCGGAACGGATAATTATCACAGGAGTTACTTACTAAAACGTGGAGGTACCTCGTGTAAAACAATCAATTTTCTTTGGCAGCAAAGAAGCAAAAACAAATTCTAGGAAATCAAAATTTTTGCATTTAAATTCAATTTGTACCCATACACCTTACATCAAGTTTGAATAAGATCGGATAACTATAAAGGTGCAAATTAATTAAATGTAATTCACAATAAAATTCAATTCATTTTAATGCTCACGAACAGACACATGCAAAAATCCTTCACCATGCGGTGTGTGAGAGAGACAGGAATAGTTGCGTTGTGTTCTTGCACAAAACGAAATTGAAAGAGCTTGATGCCATGCGTTTGCTATGTATGTCGAAATAGCTGAAGTGCACACAATCAGCCCGATGGCGTAGTAGTATCGGCCGCGTATTAGTCAAAGCAGTTGGTTCGACTCCCGTTTGAGGCGAGCCTTTTTTTCTTTTTTGCGTTTATTTATTTGTTGGATTTCTTATATAGTGTATAAGACTAACAACAATTTCCTAGTTTTATCTTCGAGCGACGTACGTAACCTAGTATTAGAAGCATGCTTCATTAATCCATGGCCCTGATTATTTGCTAGAGTGTTGGAAGGTCGTTTCGTTGAAGACGAGTTGTATTGCATGCTCGGGTTAATGATTTGGATGTGCCTGCAATTTAGAGGTGTACTTTAGTTGTTGTACCTTTATTTCGGTTGTTACACTGTTAATATGTAGATCTTTCTGTACGCTTTCATTTCGGATATACCAAGGTGCTCCCGTGATAGTTCTGACAACCTTAGATTGCGCCCTTTGTATGGTTTCGATATTGCTCTTACTTGCGTTTCCCCACAGTGCAGAACCGTACATCCAGATGGGTTTTAGCACCGAGTTGTAGAGGAGAACTTTGAACTCTAAACATAGGGGAAAAATTTATAAGCCAATGTAGTCCGGTTGCTTTAAGCTTTAGCTGCTTTTTCTTGGCTTCGATGTGCCTACGCAAAGTTAATCTTATGTCCAGGTGAACTCCAAGATATACAACATCGTCGGATTGAGGCACTGGCACGTTGTTGAGCGTCAATGATGGGCAGTTTCTTCTCTTGAGGGTAAACGTAACGTGCTTGCATTTCTGTTCAATTACGCGGATGCGCCAATCTTCTAGCCACTTTTCAACCTCTTTTAAATGGGTTGCCAGTTGCTCAGCAGCTTTGATCGGACATTTGGAGCGGCTGAGGATAGCCGTGTCATCGGCGAAAGTAGATGTTATGAGTGTAGGGCTTGTTGGTAGGATCGCTGTGTACAAAATATAAAGGGTTGGACACAGCACGCTGCCTTGGGGTACTCCTGCCTTTGATTCGATGTCGTCAGAGGTTAAGCTATTACACCGTACGGCGAATTTTCGGTTGGATAGATATGATTCCATTAGGCTGTGTGTGTATTGTGAGAGCGTCGCTTTTAAATTGTATATTAGGCCATCCAACCAGACTCGATCGAAGGCTTTGGCGGCGTCAAGAAAAGTTGCTCTGCAATATTCTTTTTGTTCGAATGCTGTGCAGATCTCTGAGGTCATACTTTTCACTTGCTCAACTGTGCCATGCTTTCCACGAAAGCCAAACTGATGATGTGGTATTATATTTTGGTTTTCCAGGATTGTGTTTATATGGAGCTGTAAGACCTTTTCAAATAGTTTTGAAAGACTTGGCAATAAACTGATGGATCTGTAAGATGATGGCTGTGTTTTTTCTTTTCCGGGTTTTGGGATCATTATGATAATTGATTTTTTCCAACCACTGGGAAAGTGACCAGTTTTTAATATCGCATTGAAAAGTTTGCAGATATGTTGCACGGCGCAGATAGGGAGTTCTCTGATAATTTTCGGGGTTATTTTGTCATGACCGGGCGACTTTCTTGGATTCAGATAATTTTTAATAGTTGCAGAAATTTCTTCCGCTTGGAATTTCGGTTGCTCACTTTCCACTGGAGTGCTCAGGGGGGGGGGGGGAGCTGAAATGAGTTTGTTGACGGGTTTAGCAGAAATACCGTTTTTAGGTGAGCTGCAAAGGTGAGTGCTCTTTCTTCGTCTGGTCGGGCCCATTTACCAGTTGGACATCTTAAAGGAGAAATAATCTCGGTTGGAGCAGTCATAGTTGGGTGAGCTTTCCGCAGCAGATATTTGGTGCTGGTAGGGCTAAGTTTCTCGATATATTGTCGCTGTGCCCTTGCTTCTTCTTGCCCAAGCGCTTTTGCTAGAATTCGAGAAGCTGTTCGCAGGCGGATTTTTGCTGCCGGGGATCGAGACATTTGCCATTCTCGTCTGAGCCGTCTTTTATCTGTTACAAGAAGTTCAATTAGTCGGTTGTTAGACTCGTGTTTTTTCCGGGTGTATCCGATACATGGGGTGGAGATTTCTGCTGCTTCGATAAGCATCGACTCTAGAGCCGAGGTGCAACACTCGATGTCATCTTCATCGTCCAGTTTGGGATTCAACTCAACATGGGTACTTATGTGCTTTTTAAATCTGAGCCAGTTTGTTTTATAATTTGTTAGGCCGGATGGGTGCTATATGACTTGTGGATGTGTTGAAACTGTGAAAATTTCTGGCGAGTGGTCAGATGACAATTCTGCTAGTGACTCTGCCCTTATCAAGTTGTGAGTAATTCCCCTGGTGACTGCGAAGTCTATTATATCTGAGAGCTTACGTGGATCTGTTGGCCAGTACGTGGGTTTTTTCGGCAAGGCGTTGCCCAATTTGTTTTCTGTGTTGATGATTGTGTTATACAGCTGTTTGCCTTTTGGATTGACAGCCGCGGTTGTACTGCCGAAAGTGGCTTGGACACCTATTGAAGTTGCTGGAGTTTTTGATTAGGATATCAGTTCCTCCGTGAGCCTTGCCGTCTGGATGCGTATTTGGGTATTTGAAAGTTGTTTCTGTTTATTCGGTGAGGCATAGCCCATTTTGTTTGCTGGGTTGGTGATTGTGTTATACAGCTGTTTGCCTTTTGGATTTACCAGGCGGGATCCCCAATGAGGGTGCTTGGCGTTGTAGTCTCCTGCAGCAATAAATCGTACTCCGAGTGTATTAAAGAAGTCAGTAAATTCTTTTTCAGAGATCGAGAAGAGTGGTGGGCAATAAAGTGCAGCA
The DNA here is from genome assembly GCA_035045865.1 of Drosophila austrosaltans. Classification (NCBI taxonomy): domain Eukaryota; kingdom Metazoa; phylum Arthropoda; class Insecta; order Diptera; family Drosophilidae; genus Drosophila; species Drosophila austrosaltans. The sequence goes on along the minus strand of JAWNOQ010000073.1, from coordinate 2,858,197 downwards.
ACGGTTGTAGTACCAAAAGTGGTTTGGACACATAAAGAGGTTGCTTGTAGGTATTGTTTGGCAAATCCATTTTGGAGTGAGTGTTTGATCCGGTTTTTGATTAGGATACCAGTACCTCCATGAGCCTTGCCGTCTGGGTGATTTGTTGCGCAGAATGCATATTTGGGTATTTGAAAGTTGTTTTTGTTTGTTAGGTGTGTTTCTGATAGCAGCATAATATCAATATCATTTGAGTGCAGAAACAGTGACAATTCTTGTTTGTGCTTGGAAATGCCGTTTGCATTCCAGAGGCCTATATGTAGTGCTGACATTATTTGTTATTGTCCATAAGCTTTTCAATGAGCAAGTTTTGGTTCCGCATAAGTTACTGCATGCAATTTCGCATGAACGTCATGAAATTTGTCATGTTTTGATTTAGCGAACTCAACAAAGTTTCGATCCCGTTGGGTTGCTGGCCGAGTACGGGTGGACTTGGGGCCGCATTGGTTGAGATTGTCAACTTCCGTTGCACAGCACGCTTCTGAATGTCACTCCAGGAGTAGTTGTTGTTGGAGCTGCTGATGACCTTACAGCTCTTGAGAAGAATATTCCCGGTGTGGTTTACGAGAGAATAAGTGTCGAGCACTGGATTTCTTTGGGCCTTCAGTTCCATATAGACAGGACGTCCTCTGTAATGCGCTGTGTGATTTCCACAGCCAACGCAAACTGGGCAAAGACTGCAGAACGACTTTGTGTGGCCAAACTCCTGTCACTTAGTGCATTGTAGAGGGTGTCTCCTCTTGTGAGGCTCCTCGACAGTGATTCTGCGATGTAGCAGTAGTTGCAGGTTGCAGATAGGATGCACTGCATTGGATTTTAATGTTTTATCACACGTGGGCTGTAAATCCACTTTGAACAGAGGTTTGGTGCTTTACTTCTGTTAAATATGTTTGAGACGGACTTTACCTCAAACCCCTTCTCTTTCAATGCTTCTACAATTTCCTGAGGCGGAACCGAGGGTTCAATGCCTTTAATCACGGATTGAAGACTTTTGGCGCTCTTTAATTGGAATGTGTAGAAGTTCACATTCTCCGTTCTAAGGTACTTTTCTATAGCACGATAGAACTGTTCGTTATTTGTTTAGACTTTGATCTCTCTAATGTTCCCCTTGTTAAGTGGAGTCACATAAAAGTTGTCCAAAGAAGATCAGTTTGCACCACGGATTTAAAATAGTGGTGGCTTGGCTACTTTCGTTTGGAAAACTCCTTCTTGAAATTCTGGCTGATTTGCCAGAATTTGGAATCTGTTGCCCTCCAAAGTTTTTCGTTCAGCAATGTTGCTTTTACACATTTTGGGAGTGTTGCCTCTTTTTGTATGAGGGCTAAGCTTTCGCTTGTTTATATTAATCTATCTGTCCATATCAGTCTTAACAGGTGACTTTAGATTCACCGTCACTTGGGCAGTCTTTGTTGAGGTAGTCTGCTGGATGGTGATCGATGGTATTGCAGACATTACTGCTGTTACAGTTGTTGTTGGAGCAGTAGCTGCAATTGTTGGAGTTGTGAGCATGCTGACGGCGGTCGGCGAACCCAATGACCAAATTAACACTTGAAGTGTAAGCGAATTTGAGGGTGAAGCGCATTATAAAGTTAAACGCAATTGGTTTCCCAAATATTCTACTTTGATGGATTCGTGAGTATCTGACAAGCAGAACACAAAAGGTCTTATTTCAGTCTCCCTCTTCCAAATGCATCAATGTGACTTCGGGGGTGCCCTAGGGTAGTCATCTTGGTCCGTTGCTATTCACCCTCTTCATAAATAATCTTCCCCCCATCTTGTTTTATTCCCATGTCCTCATGTATGCTGACGATGTTAAGCTTTGCCTTAGTTTTAGCAATATGTCGTCGTCCAGTAGATTGCAAGCTGATCTTACTAATTTTCAGTGTTCCGTCAGCTATTAAATCTCTTAAACTTACACATCGCTAAGTGCAGGGTTGTGTCTTTTGATAAAATGAATGATTTAGGTGTACTCATGGACCGTAAACTAACCTGCAACTGCCATATATCTACGATAATCGCTAAAGCTACAGGCGTTCTTGGTTTTGTAAAGAGATGGTTGAAGGAATTCAATTATCCATACACAACCAAAATTCTCTATACTTCTCTGGTCCGTCCTATTTTGGAGTACGGATCTTGCATATGGTCACCTCAATATGAGTCACACCAAATTAGAATTGAATTTGTTCAGAAACAATTTGTGCTTTTTGCTTTTCGTGGTCTTAACTGAGATCACAATGTCAACCTGCCATCGTACTCTAGTAGACTTCTTTTAATTAACCTTCCTTCTCTTACTTATCGTAGAAAAACGCTTGGTGTAATCTTTTTGCACAAGCTCCTAACTGGTGATATTGACTCGCCTGAGTTATTACACCAAGTATATCTTTCTGTACCATCTAGGCCTACTAGAAACTATATTCCCTTATCCCTTGCACACAGTACTACTAACTATGCATTGCATAATCCCTTTCGAGCCCTGTCGGCTGATTATAATCGACTTTATCGAGTGATTAGCCCAGAGCTTTTCTTATTAGTACTAAAAACTTCTATCATTTCCTATTTAGCTAGTAAATTCTTGTAGCTTTGGTTTTTGGTCTGTTTATTGTCAACTACTCTCCGCGGCTCGTGCCGTACGTCAAGCGTTTTGCGCCCCTCGGTCGGTTTTTCGGGAGGTTGTGGGCACTTAGTGCACCCGCTGGGATTCGCGCGAAAAAAAAAAAAAAATATTAATCTTCTAATCTATAACTTATGTTTAGATCCTAACCTTTACTTTTTTCTCCTAATCTATGCTTTATATTTGTATCCTAACCTTTACTTCATACATTCCACCTCCACCTCCGGCATTGGCACTGATCTTTGCCTGGTCAATGCTGGCGTCTGCGGCAACCGCCGCGGTCTCCTGCCTGAAGTTGTACTCCTCTGGCTCCACATCGCTGCTGTGCGGCTCAGAGAACTCTCTCCAGAACATAGAACGCAGGGTTCATTCTTACGTGCAACGTTGGTGGCCTCGTCATTTCCCACGCCCCCACCTCTTCTTCCTCGTTGCTGGACACGAGGTCCACAACCACTTCTGGTGCATCCTGCACCACTTCCTTCTCCGCCTATCTCCCGATGGGCTTCCCCATGCGGTCGAACTCCTCCTCCACTTCGGCAAATCGCCCCGGCAGACTGTCGGCGACTATGCCTTACTCCTCTAACTCTTCTTCTTCCATTCCTCGTAGTCTGCATCACTCTCGTCCTCTACCTCTGTCGTCGGAGGAGATGACGATCCCCAGCCCCAATGGGACCGTCTCCTTGTTAACGGACTCCTCCTCCAAAACGTATGGCGATGCCAAAAGCTGCAAAGCCTCCTCCTCCCTTAGGTTGTTATTACGTGCGCTCATAATGACGAAAATTCTGAAAGTGAATTATGTTTTTGGCAGCGCTGACCATAGAACCTCGCACAGCCTCTGCTCTTCCGCTGCTTACGCATCTTCGGCTCTTGAGTCCAAATTCGTGTGCATTCTCACCTACACAGTGCGTGCATTTCATACGCATTCACACCTACACTGTGCGTGTGAAAGCTCTTCCCCGAATTCGCCACACCTATGCGTGTTTACATGGAGAAAGCAAATTTCTCTTTTGACGCGTCTACGCATATTTCGACCAATCACTGACATTAAATTATTCATTTTTTATCAGAATCAGTGCAAGCGATTTCCACAGTTTTAAAGTCACTGACAACTTTTGCGTTGTTAAAGAATTGTTTGTTTACAGTTTACAGTGACTGGACTGCATTCAACTCTTAAATTGACACTCCGTGTGTGCTTTTGGTGTTCTGATGATGCTCTCACTATTCATAATAATAAATAATATATATGTAACAATTATTGTATGTTTATCGAAACAATAATTGTGCGTTTATTAAAGTAATGAACAAAGTACGTTAACAAAATTAAAAGAGTTTACACACAACTTTAGAAACTTTAGTGATCTTAGCTTTTCAACAACAACTTCAGAAACTTTGGTGATCTTAGCCTTTTAACTTATAAACGCCTTATCTACTTTCGTTCGCTTCTCCTTCTCGACTCAATGATGCTTTTATGAGATGCTGCAACACCGCTAACATCTGCTTTTAGGCTGCCACATCGCTCCTCCAAGCTGCCTATATAATACTACATATATATATATATTTTTTTTTTATTTTGGAATTGACTATCTCACATTAATATACACCTATACTTTGTGTGAGTTAATGTGCGTATTATTATTCCGACATAATTATTTATATATTTCATGTGATTTATTCTGTTTTTCATTATTATTTCTTTTGATATAACTATAAATATATATGTATTTTGTTTGCGTTTATTTGTGCTCACCCATGTTTTCTGGGGAATTCCTGTTTCAACAAAAAAAAAAATTTACCTCTTATCCCATTTTGGCAACTTCCGGCTATGCCTGAGCTTTCCCGTTGTCCGGCCGGTCCAACTAGTCAGCCTTGGTGTAGTCGGAAAACAATAAAATTGGACTTGAATTTTATATCTCTATATCTTGAAGATTGCATTCATATTCTTCGGGGTCTGCCTGTGCCTTTAGCTCGCTTATATGGGCCGTCCTCGTCTTGTTGTTTGACGCATTTACCACTTTACATATTACTGGTAATGTGAATCCTTCTACCCTGTATGGCCCTCCATATCGCGGCGCCAACTTCGCAGCGAAGTAGTGTTCCTTCGCCCACACTATGTCTCCAATCTGTGGCCTCCACTCTCGTCTGCTCAAATTGTAGTGCCTTGCCTGGTCTTGTGCCATCTTTTTCAAGTTTCTTCGTACTAGAGTACCTATTTCTTCCATGCGCTTTCGCACATCTTGGAGTTCACGGCCAACATTAGTCTAGGCCAGAATTCATCCCACCGTCGCTGTCGATCATCATTTTGACCGTTCGGTTGGCAACTTTTTCTCGAAGATTTTGATAACAAACTGTACGCCATTATCCGTTATTACTACCCTTGGGACACCGAATCTGCATAGGACTCGTTCTTTTTTCATTGGTACTAATTCTGTCCATTTCGAGAATCTGTCTATGATCACTAGTAGAACGGAATTGCCATGATTCGATGTTGGTAATGGGCAGACAAAGTCTGCACATTTGGTTGCCCACGGTTCGTCGGGCATCTGGGTTAGCAGACGCCCACCTGCTTGTTTTTGGCTAGATTTGAATTTTTGACAACTTGTAACGTTCCTTATTCGTCATGATTTTCGGCAGAGCCGGAATTCAGGAGTCGAGGTTCGGCACAACAAATTTTTATGTGGGCTGGTGAAATAAGAAGATATTGTGTTTTTTGAGGATGCAAATTGGTGTTTTTATTGATCATTTAAGTGTTTATGTCATATTTGTAGCTATTGTTGTGTGGTTTTGACTGGCGGCGGCAAAGTTTGGCATTGGCTGAAAGTGTTGGTATAGTTAGTCCAATGTTCGGACCATCCAGTGATCAAACGAAAATAGTCTTAAAAGACGATTTTTGTATTGCCAGGAATACTCCTGGTCATGCCACTCTACCCTGATTACTGCTATTCTCCTAAACTGTCGCTAGAAATATATCCTAGTCTTCCCCCACTATGCCAGGAATACTTCTGCTCTTCCCTATGCTGTGCTAGGAATACTCCTAGTCGGACCTGCCTGTGCCAGGACTATCCTGGTCTTCCTAACTATGCTAGGAATAGTCTTTCTGTGTTGCTAGGAATAACTCCTAGTCTTTGATTTAACGCAAGGAACAACTCCAAATCTTTGCTATGATGCTGGGAATAACTCCTAGTCTTTGCTATGCTGCTTGTGATTACCCTTCGTTTGGCCGTATATCTTCGCCAGGACTCGAATTTGCTAATCTTACTGGCGTTGCCTTTGCTTGTTGACTTTACTTGATATTTCTCACGCCGTACTTTACTTGTCGTTGCACTTTTTGAATCTTCACTCACTAACCCACCTTGCGTATTTTCTTTTTGTCTACTTATTTTATTGAATCTATTAATCATTATTAATAAATATCAATAGCATCTAATTAATTAAACAATAATAAATAATAAATTCCCCTTATTTAGCCTGTAAATATTATATGTATGAATAATATAAATAATAAATGCTAATCATCCATAATATCATACACTACAAACTGAATTGCATTTTCAATTATATTCATTGCCATCTGACGTCATCGTGACCAAAGTCCGATGACTTCTTTAACACCGCCGTTGCATTACTTGTTTACGATCATATAATCGATGTTTCTTTATGAGCATATGATCGTTTTAGCTTTTGCTTTCTTCTCTTCGGATTTGGTGACGTCTTGCATTTCCTCTCGTGTGTGTGTGAGCATTATGTTTTGTTTGTATGCATGTGTATTTTATATGTTTCGTTTGTATGCAAGCGTGGTTTATATGTTTTATTTGCATGCATGGATATTTTAAATGTTCTATTTGTATTTGTGTTACTATCGCTTGGCCTGTGATGTTATCCCATGCCATGCTGCTGGCGTTAAATGTTGCTGACGCCTCTCACGTTGCGCCTATTTTTTTTTTTTTAATTCATTTATTACTCAGTAATTATATATGTATTTAATAGCAAAAAAGATATAACATGGTGACTGGGGGGGTAGGCGATAGAGGCAGCAAGTCCTCGTGGAACTTCCCAGGGGAACTGCGTCACAGGGACGTATACCTGCGTTGCTCTACTCCGGTGTGCTTCTGTTCGCGCTGTGTAGCTCGTCTGCTATGTAGTGGGTGAACCTGCTGACGGCGTCCCACGTCGCTAGATCTCCAACCATTGATGCCACAAGGTTTGCCTTCGTTATGATGAAGCCGATCCTCTCTTGTAATCGGATCCTCTTGGCGCTGAACCGGCTGCAAATGAAAAGAGCGTGATGCGCGTCCTCCTCTGGGCCTCCTTCGCAGCTGGTGCATAGGGGAAAGGTATTGTGGCCAAACCTCGCCAGGTATTTTTTGAATCGGGTCAGGTGAAAGTTGACCTGCCCATGGGAGCGGAGAACCCATCTCCTGATATCGGGAATTAGTTTATGTGTCCACCTGCCTTTGGGTGAGCCATCCCATCCGGCTTGCCATGTATTCAGGCTTCGTTCCCTCGCAGTCTTCTTTGCCTGTGATTTTGGTATTCCATTACCTATTGCCTCTGGTATGGACTTGGCCTCCTCCACCAGTAAGTCAATGGGGACAGTGCCGGCGATGACCCAAGCCGCTTCATCGGATACTGTTCTAAATACACAGCAGACTCGGAGAGCGCCTAGCCTGTAGGTGGCTTTGATGCCTCTGGCGTAGCTTGGGATCACGATGTCTGGTGCCCAGATTTTCGCTGCGTACATTATTGTTGATTTTACCAAATTGTAGAGCAGTAGTCTCCTCTCCTGTTTTGGACCCCCGTGTTGAGCATAATCCTCAATAGCGCTCTGCTTGCCTCCGCTTCCCTCACTTGCGTGTGTGCCAGATGCTCCCTGAAGCAGAGCCTGGTATCCAGATATACTCCGAGATACCGGATGGCTCGCTTTGAGGTGATTCTCGTTCCTGCCACGTGATCATGTGCCAGCTCGACGGCTTTCCTGCTGCTGATTAGGATAGCCTCCGTCTTGTGCGACGCGAGAGTCAGACCGCATCGGCGGTTTCCTCGACAGTGCGCAATTCCTTGGCTTCCGAGACAACAGCGACGTCGTCAGCATATCCGATGAGCTGAAATTGTGCGATGCATAGTTCCTGAAGCGGTGGGGTAAGAGATTTTCCTCCCGTTCAAAAAGCTCCAGACGGCTGCTTTGTGGGACTCCGTGACCCAGGACGGCGTCAAGGATGCATCCCCAGTCTGCCGTGTTAGAGGCGTTTTTGATGTCTAGTGTCACTACTAGGCAATATCTTTTGGAACCGCCTTGCCATCTCGTTCCCTTTATCGCGTTGGAGGCGATGTCCACCACCTTGCTGATTGCGTCCATGGTTGATTTGGCTTAACGAAATCCGTATTGGTTGTTGTTGAGACCGCCGTTTTCGCTTATCGCCGCATCGAGTCTACTGTATATACCTTTCCCATTGAATCGATCAAGCATATGGGCCTGGGCATAGCACCAGCCTTTGCTCCTTCCATTGGGATGGGAAGGTGCCCTCCTTGAGACACTGGTTGAAGGTGTTAACGAACGCCTCGGTTCGGAGCGCAGTTGCCAGTTTCAATGCTCGATTAGACACTGCGTCTGGTATATTATGTATATATATAATTTTTTTAGCAGAATATATCTTAAAAATACTGAAAAATTGTCTAAATGACGGTAAATGCAGATTTTAAAGTTCAAAAGATTGTTTCATCGGATTACCGTTGATATATATGTCAAAATTGAAAACTGTTTTAGACATTAATTTGTGTAAATTATAGGCGATTGTATATTCAGTATTACTATTAATAAAAATGCCACGTCCTAGAAGATCTAATCTTTTCCAGCGGACCCGTAATGCAATTAGGCAACGAAATATCGCGAGTCGATTATCTGACGAAGAACGAGAAATCGCCCGAGCAGAGCGCCGCGTTAGTATGAAGCAAAGAAGGGCCTTAATTCGTGCTTCTCAAGGAGACGCAGCCCGTGAAACGGGAAATCATCGAGCTTATCGTACTGATGAACAGAGGAATAATCTTTGAAGTGTAAGAAGAAATGGTTCAAGTATTGATTTGAATCGACCAGCGTTTTGATATGATTGCACCATCGACTACGCCTTGCATCGTGTAGTTTCCATTGGTCCAATGGACGTTGTTTGCCAGCATTGTAGCGCATTGAAGTTTGCTGGTGAAACGCCCAGTTTGTGCTGCCTTAGTGGTAAAGTGACATTGCCATCAGTGGCCCCGCCACCAGAGCCATTGCGTTCCCTGCTTTATGGCGAAACACTAGAATCACGACATTTTCTAGCGAACACTCAAAAATACAATGCCTGTTTTCAAATGACTTCATTTGGGGCGAAAATTATTGAAGAACACGGATATAATCCGACTTTTAAGGTAAAAAAAATTTGGAATGTAGTTTGTTAGATTTCTGTAAAAAGAGTTTGTTTACAGATTCAAGGCAAGATTTTCCATCGCATTGGATCATTGCAACCTATTGAAGATGCACAGCACAAATTCTTGCAAATATACCTAATGGGCAATATGGAAGAACAACTTGACCGGCGTCAAGGGTTCAACACAGCTACAAAAAGAGCAATTCTCCAAGATTTGCAGCAAATGCTTCATGAACATCATTCATTGGTGAGGCTGTTCAAAACTGCTTTAGAGCGCATGCCAAGTGATGACTATAAAGTCGTAATCAGAGCAGATAAAAAAGCAGCTGGAACACATGAACGCACATTTAGTGCTCCTACAATCGATAAAGTGGCAATCCTGATTGTTGGTGAAAACTTGGAAGCACGCGATATTGTTCTTACACGACGCAATACTAGGCAACTACAGAGAATATATGAAACGCACCGTTCATATGACGCGTTACAATACCCGCTGATGTTTTGGCAAGGAGCCGATAGATATCACTTTAATATCTAAATGATTAATCCATTGAATGGTAAGATCAATATCATTATTTCCATTTTAACTTGATATACATTTTATTGTGTTTGCTTTTGGTACACAAAATAGTTATCACTCTTAATTTAGTAGAGAGTAGCTGTAAGAGTTGTAAACCTATTAGGGGTTCCTAAATACAATGTTTACTGTATTTGTTTCAGGTGAGGAAACTACCAAGAAGGTTATTTCGATGAATGACTTTCATCCGTTTGAATCAAGCTAAATTGCGTATATTCATTTACGCGATGCAAAAATCACAGGATTGATTTGGTCAGTAGACAGAATTCGGCCAGATCAAATAGATGACATCATATGTGCGGAGATTCCTGCTCCTGAAACCGATCAAGACCTACATGATGTTGTAATCACGAATATGATTCATGGACCATGTGGCACTCTCAACCGCCAATCACCGTGCATGGTCGACGGCAAGTGTTCCAAACGGTATCCACGAAAATTCACGGCAGAGACCATTACAGGCAACGATGGTTATCCATTGTATCGGCGTCGATCGCCCGATGACAATGGTAGAACTATCACAACTAAAGTGAAAGGAAACGATTTCATAATTGACAACAGTTGGATATATATTCGCCACTACTTTCCAAAATGTGCAAGGCACATTGTAATGTTGAGTATTGCAATTCGGTCAAATCTATTGAATACATTTGCAAATATGTCACGAAAGAAAGCGACATGGTGGTTTTTGGTATCCAAACTCCCAATATCAACGATGAAATCACGCGCTATCAAGTTGGTAAATATGTGAACTGCAATGAAGCAATTTGGCGTATATTCTCATCTAGAGAACGGTCAGAGTATATTTCACGGCGTCGAATGCTGCTCAACATTCTTTGACTGTTAAGCAGTACGAAGTTCGCCGGGTTAGCTAGTTACATATATCTTTCCTCACAAAATATATATTATATATAGCTAAGGCAATTATATCGGGAAATTAAATCAGTTTAAAACAAGTGTGTCAGGTCGAGTTTTGGAGTGATCAGGTGATTTCTTTGGAGAAAATATATATATGGATTTGTTTATTTTATTGAATTAACAGGAAACGATTATTGTGAGGGCAGGTGGGTCGCCTCTAATAAATCCCTCCAAGATTCGGCCAGTTGCAACCAACTTATTGGGCAACAATAATTTAGTTTTTAATAGTTTGTAGGAGAAGAAAAAAAAAAAAAAACGAAATGAAGGATAAGAACAGGAATTCATTTAATTATAAGTTTTTTTTTTTTTAGCAAATGAGCAAGATTAAATATTCTTTCTTTATCTAGGCTAATGCTAACTTGATAATTTCACTGCGTCTTCATTCATAATAAAATATCATCCAATGTGGGACAAGCTACATAAAAGGAAGAAAATGTATTTACTACTTGCACAGTACACATTTCAACCGACCCTCAGCTCCGCACTTCGGAGGATTGTGGGAAGCAGAAGTGCAGTTGTCGAAATATCATCTTAAGCGGACCATTGGAGACCGAATTTTGACCTTTGAGGAAATCTCCCCGGTGTTAGCACAAGTCGAATCGTGGTTAAGCTCTAGGCCTTTATGTCCGATATTAAACGATCCGGAGGACCTGATGGTATTAACACCAGGCCATTTTTTAATGGGAGAGGCTCTGTTGACACCTCCAACCCCAGATGTAACAAACTTAAGTTTGGTAGATCGGTGGAAAATTTTCAATACTATGCTCAACAGTTTTGGATGAGATGGAATTCTGAATATCTAACACGATTGCAGAGAAGACCAAAATGGTTGCAGACTAGGCGCAACCTCGATGTTGGATGCGTGGTGCTGATAAAGGATCTCATTGATGGGTTCTTGGTCGGATTACAGAGACACATGCTGGAACAGATGGGCTAATCAGAGTAGTTACTCTGAAGACTATTAATGGGCTGATAAACAGCCAGTAGCCAAGCTTTGTCCATTACCTATCCAAGAGAATTGGAAGTCAGTCGTGTTTTTTTTTCACTCTCGCTTTTATCCAATCTTTTTATTTAATCCCGAAATAAAAATTATTTTCCGCGGAATCTGAGCCGAAATTACCTATTACGCGATTAGCTTATTGTAAATTGTTCTTAAACATTTACTCAAAGCTATTATTACTTATTGTTTCACTTAATAACAAAACTTACAGTTTTGTTGTTTTGCTTGCATTGACTTTGACTTTGTGTTTTTGATCTCTTTTTCTTGCATTCGCGCTTTCGCATACACATTTGTGTTGTTGTTTGTGTAGTGCTTGCGCTCGCGTCTTTACATTGCTCGCGATGTTTCTTTATGAGCATGTGATCGTTTTAGCTTTTGATTTCTTCTCTTTGGATTTGGCGACGTCTTGCATTTCCTCTCGTGTGTGTGTGAGCATTATGTTTTGTTTGTATGCATGTGTATTTTATATGTTTCGTTTGTATGTTACTATCGCTTGGCCTGTGATGTTATCCCATGCCATGCTGCTGGCGTTAAATGTTGCTGACGCCTCTCACGTTGCGCCTATTTTTTTTTTTTAATTCATTTATTACTCAGTAATTATATATGTATTTAACAGCAAAAAAGATACAACATGGTGACTGGGGGGGTAGGCGATAGAGGCAGCGGTGTGCTTCTGTTCGCGCTGTGTAGCTCGTCTGCTATGTAGTGGGTGAACCTGCTGACGGCGTCCCACGTCGCTAGATCTCCAACCATTGATGCCACAAGGTTTGCCTCCGTTATGATGAAGCCGATCCTCTCTTGTAACCGGTTCCTCTCGGCGCTGAACCGGCTGCAAATGAAAAGATCGTGATGCGCGTCCTCCTCTGGGCCTCCTTCGCAGCTGGTGCATAGGGGGTAGGTATTATGGCCAAACCTCGCCAGGTATTTTTTGAAACACCCGTGGCCGCTGAAGAATCGGGTCAGGTGAAAGTTGACCTGCCCATGGGAGCGGAGAACCCATCTCCTGATATCGGGAATTAGTTTATGTGTCCACCTGCCTTTGGGTGAGCCATCCCATCCGGCTTGCCATGTATTCAGGCTTCCTTCCCTCGCAGTCTTCTTTGCCTGTGATTTTGGTATTCCATTACCTATTGCCTCTGGTATGGACTTGGCCTCCTCCACCAGTAAGTCAATGGGGACAGTGCCGGCGATGACCCAAGCCGCTTCATCGGATACTGTTCTAAATACACAGCTGACTCGGAGAGCGCCAAGCCTGTAGGTGGCTTTGATGCCTCTGGCGTAGCTTGGGATCACGATGGCTGGTGCCCAGATTTTCGCTGCGTACATTATTGTTGATTTTACCAAATTGTAGAGCAGTAGTCTCCTCTCCTGTTTTGGACCCCGCGTGTTGAGCATAATCCTCAATAGCGCTCTGCTTGCCTCCGCTTCTCTCACTTGCGTGTGTGCCAGATGCTCCCTGAAGCAGAGCCTGATATCCAGCCATACTCCGAGATACCGGATGGCTCGCTTTGAGGTGATTCTCGTTCCTGCCACGTGATCATGTGCCAGCTCGACGGCTTTCCTGCTGCTGATTAGGATAGCCTCCGTCTTGTGCGACGCGAGAGTCAGACCGCATCGGCGGTTTCCTCGACAGTGCGCAATTCCTTGGCTTCCGAGACAACAGCGACGTCGTCAGCATATCCGATGAGCTGAAATTGTGCGATGCATAGTTCCTGAAGCGGTGGGGTAAGAGATTTTCCTCCCGTTCAAAAAGCTCCAGACGGCTGCTTTGTGGGACTCCGTGACCCAGGACGGCGTCAAGGATGCATCCCCAGTCTGCCGTGTTAGAGGCGTTTTTGATGTCTAGTGTCACTACTAGGCAATATCTTTTGGAACCGCCTTGCCATCTCGTTCCCTTTATCGCGTTGGAGGCGATGTCCACCACCTTGCTGATTGCGTCCAGGGTTGATTTGGCTTAACGAAATCCGTATTGGTTGTTGTTGAGACCGCCGTTTTCGCTTATCGCCGCATCGAGTCTACTGTATATACCTTTCCCATTGAATCGATCAAGCATATGGGCCTGGGCCTAGCACCAGCCTTTGCTCCTTCCATTGGGATGGGAAGGTGCCCTCCTTGACACACTGGTTGAAGGTGTTAACGAACGCCTCGGTTCGGAGCGCAATTGCCAGTTTCAATGCTCGATTAGGCACTGCGTCTGGTATATTATGTATATGTCGGAGTAGGAGACAATTCCAATATGTCTCCGGGTAATTCACCTTGATTTTTAGGCATTTTTATAATATTCGGTGAGCGCAGCGAGTTCCGTGTTTCACGTGTGGCGGATAGTCTAGGACTGACTAACTAGTCTTGACTGCCACGGCATCAACCCGGACCACACTCGATGACAGTTTGGCTGTCATCCCGCTCAAAACCACAGTCACACCACCAATACTAGGAACAACTGCATGACTAAGCAGTTAATGTCAATCTTCCATGACTCAGTAATCAATGTCAAACTAACATGACAATAATCACTGGTACACTTACATGACATAGTTCCCTGTAACTGTGCCTAATGTTAGCAGACCAACATCATGAGAATACAATAGAGATAGACACTAAAGTCCTCAAATGGAAAAAGATATAAGATACGGTACCAAAGGGTATTCACAACAGTGCAATACCCTATTATATCTCCGACACGGCCATCCTGACTAATACACGTCCTCGTGTCATATAACACTCATTTTCAATTTCAGAACATTTTTATTAACAAATTTCCAACCTTAAATTAACTTTAATTTAATTTTCCAATCCTCATTTTTATAAATTGTATCACCAATATTCCAATTAGACAATTAATTAAATTAACCAACTCTTCGATTAGACAATTAAACATACTCGATCTTCACATACAACATATTATTCTTAGTCTTAACCAACTTATACAAGCTTAAGTTTCTTTTACAACAACTTAAACAGTTCAACTTTCTTCACACATCATAACATCAAACGCGCCACACGCCACGACAAAACTTTTGTTTTGCGCTTGTGCTTGCATTATAATTTATGACCAATTTCACTCTTTTGCCACCCTTATTGGTGCACTTCGCTGTCTTTAATTACTTCATCATTTTCATTGTCTTCATTCTCACTGTCTTTATTGACTTCAACATTTTCAATATCTTTATTTTCACTCTCAACAATATCAGTGTAATCATTACACACATCCAACTCTTCTGGCACTTGCCCCTCTGGAAATTTTCTCAAATCTTCATGTGCATATTTGTAATTTCTTTTATTGTTTAGAGACTTTAAAATGTATCTGTCTCCCTCTAAAACATTTATAACTTCCAAGGGCCCCTTGAATTTCAGACTCAACTTGGTTTGATGCCTTTCTTCACTTTTTAGTAGCACATAATCTCCCACTGTGTATCTTGTTACTTTTGCCTTATTTTTATCAAATCGCAATTTGTCATAAACCGCACTAGCTAAGACATTCCTTTCAGCTTGTGCTCTAATGTTTGACAAATCAACAACATTTTCAATGTCACCAGGTGGAAGTAATCCTAACGGGCGTGCAAGCTTTCCCCACTAACATTTCCAACGGACTTGCCCTCGTCACACGGTTAGTTGTACAATTGATTGCCAACTGCACATCCCCCAACATATCTTGCCAAGACTGGGTTCCAGTTTCAACCGCAGTCAGCATATTTTTTAGCGCACTCATAGTTCGTTCCACTTGGCCATTAGCTCGACTAGTGCCAGTGGCAATCAAATGCAACTTTATTCTTTTATCTGAACAGAACTGGCTAAACTTTGTTCCCGTAAAACACCTTCCCTGGTCAACTATTATTCGGTTTGGTACTCCAAACAACGAAACAGCAGATTGAACAGCTTTTATACAACTGTCACTGTCTAATTTTAGGATATGACTTAGGTAAACATACTTGGTAAACGCGTCAACTTGGACAATAACATACTCCTTTTGGTCATTTTTGCCACTCAGCTTTCCAGTAATATCAATGTGGATAGTGTGCCAAGGAATATTAATTTTCGGAATTGGATATAACTCAGCTTGAATTTTTACTGAGGTGATACAATTATCAACAAATTTTCTAACATATTTTGACATTTTGTCAAACCAATAAAAATAGTACACTTTGTCAAGGGTCTTTTCCCAACCTGAATGCATAATCGACTCGTGAACTTGGTTTATAACAGACCATCTAAAGGCACGTGGTACTACTGGTAAACAACGTGTTCTGCCATTTCTCTGTATTTTTCGGTAAAGAACTTCTGCCCTTAGTTCATAAGTTTTTGCAACATCTTCCGGCAGAGAAAAATCTTTTAATTTACTGACAATTTCTGCTATGTCTAAGTCTCGACGCTGTTCAGCAATGAGCCAGTTGCTCGAGATTTCGGCCAAGTTAACTCTCTTCTCTTTGATCACCTTTACAACTGGGGTAGGTTTTGTTAAAAGAGGGTTTCTTGACAAAAAGTCAACATGTGCCATTTTTTTTCCATCTCTATACTGTATGTCAAATGTAAACGCCTGCAAAAACGCCCACCATCGCTGTGCTCTGGGGGTTAGATCTTGTTTATTTCTTGATGCCTTTAGTTAGTTACAGTCAGTAAACACGGTAAAGTCTCTGCCCAACAGGTAATGTCGAAAGTGTTTAATGGAGTTTACAACCGCTAACGTTTCTAACTCATACGAGTGATATCTGGATTCCGCAGATGAAGTAGTTTTGCTATAGTATTCTATTACATGGGGTTTGTTATTAATTTTGTGTAATAAAATTGCTCCATAGCCACTACAACTTGCGTCTGTATGCAACTCAATTGGCTGATTTGGGTCGAAAATGACAAGAACTGGTTTACTCGTAAGAGTAGAAATAACTTTTTTCCTTATTTGCTCATGTTCTGTCTTCCAAACAAATTTATTTTTGTCTGAGGTTAGGAAATACAATGGTTTCATTAACTGTGAAAATCCCTCAATAAATTGTCGGAAATAAGATGCCAAGCCAATGAATTGTCTCAGTGTGGTGACTGATTGCGGAGGCGGAAGAGCGGTCAACGCTACAATCTTTTGAGGATTTGGACGAATTTCGCCAGAACTTATATTGTAACCTAAATATTGGACAGAAGTTTTCAAAAAGGAACATTTTGTAATGTTGAATGAAAAAACATTCCACTGTATAAGTGGCAACGGGTATTTATCAGCGACTGTATTTGCACTTAATTCCCTATAGTCAACACAAAGTCTATCCGTACCATTTTTTTTTTAACCAACAAAATTGGGCTAGCAAAAGGTGAACAGCTTGGTCTAATTACTTTGCATTTCAACATTTCGTCAATTTGTTTTCTAACTATGTCCCGCTCACATGGACTCAATCGATATGGTCTTCTTTGAACTGTTTTAGTTGGATCAATTAATCTAATTTTCATTTCGCCCACTTTGACTCTAGTACACGGGGTACCACTTATAAAATAATTTGTATACTCTGCCAACAATGACTAGAGTTTTATTTTTTCTTGGCCTTCAAGTTCAGTATTAATATCAGTCGGCTCACTACCGATACATAGATTAATTCTTTTGGCCCTTGAAATTTTAAATTCGTTTGATGACATAACAATATCAAAACCCTGACTTAATACTTCACGGCCAATGACAATATCATTTTCCATATGCTCATCGCTTATTACATGAAACAACACTTCGATACAATTATCATCAATTCTTACGTTACTAAGTATCTGATAAGTACTACATATTCCATTACTACCTATGCCTTTTAACAAAACTACATTATTAAATCGTTTGCCAGCAAATTTTGTACTTAGCTTTTCTTTTAATAACGAACATTCCGCTCCAGAATCAAATGTGACTTCAAAAATTTGGCCTCTATGGTTCATGTGTCCTTTGGGTACTGCGACGCTGCATAACTCCACTCGTTTTTCCTGCTTATATGTCCTGTTCCTGTTAGTATTCTTTGGGCATTGTGTAGATATGTGGCCCAGTTCTCCACAATTGTAACAAGTTACACTGGGCTTGTCACGGTGATGAGCTCCCTGACTGCCATACCGTTCGTGACCGCTTGCAAAATGGTTTTTTTGGTTCCTGATTCTTCAATTCACCATTTTATGGCCCGGTTTACCACAAAAGTGGCACTCCATTTTTATAATATTCGGTGAGCGCAGCGAGTTCCGTGTTTCACGTGTGGCGTATAGTCTAAGACTGACTAACTGGTCTTGACTGCCACGGCATCAACCCGGACCACACTCGATGACAGTGTGGCTGTCATCCCGCTCAAAACCACAGTCACACCACCAATACTAGGAACAACTGCATGACTAAGCAGTTAATGTCAATCTTCCATGACTCAGTAATCAATGTCAAACTAACATGACAATAATCACTGGTACACTTACATGACATAGTTCCCTGTAACTGTGCCTAATGTTAGCAGACCAACATCATGAGAATACAATAGAGATAGACACTAAAGTCCTCAAATGGAAAAAGATATAAGATACGGTACCAAAGGGTATTCACAACAGTGCAATACCCTATTATATCTCCGACACGGCCATCCTGACTAATACACGTCCTCGTGTCATATAACACTCATTTTCAATTTCAGAACATTTTTATTAACAAATTTCCAACCTTAAATTAACTTTAATTTAATTTTCCAATCCTCATTTTTATAAATTGTATCACCAATATTCCAATTAGACAATTAATTAAATTAACCAACTCTTCGATTAGACAATTAAACATACTCGATCTTCACATACAACATATTATTCTTAGTCTTAACCAACTTATACAAGCTTAAGTTTCTTTTACAACAACTTAAACAGTTCAACTTTCTTCACACATCATAACATCAAACGCGCCACACGCCACGACAAAACTTTTGTTTTGCGCTTGTGCTTGCATTATAATTTATGACCAATTTCACTCTTTTGCCACCCTTATTGGTGCACTCCGCTGTCTTTAATTACTTCATCATTTTCATTGTCTTCATTCTCACTGTCTTTATTGACTTCAACATTTTCAATATCTTTATTTTCACTCTCAACAATATCAGTGTAATCATTACACACATCCAACTCTTCTGGCACTTGCCCCTCTGGAAATTTTCTCAAATCTTCATGTGCATATTTGTAATTTCTTTTATTGTTTAGAGACTTTAAAATGTATCTGTCTCCCTCTAAAACATTTATAACTTCCAAGGGCCCCTTGAATTTCAGACTCAACTTGGTTTGATGCCTTTCTTCACTTTTTAGTAGCACATAATCTCCCACTGTGTATCTTGTTACTTTTGCCTTATTTTTATCAAATCGCAATTTGTCATAAACCGCACTAGCTAAGACATTCCTTTCAGCTTGTGCTCTAATGTTTGACAAATCAACAACATTTTCAATGTCACCAGGTGGAAGTAATCCTAACGGGCGTGCAACCTTTCCCACTAACATTTCCAACGGACTTGCCCTGGTCACACGGTTAGTTGTACAATTGATTGCCAACTGCACATCCCCCAATACAATTGATTGCCAACTGCACATCCCCCAACATATCTTGCCAAGACTGGGTTCCAGTTTCAACCGCAGTCAGCATATTTTTTAGCGCACTCATAGTTCGTTCCACTTGGCCATTAGCTCGACTAGTGCCAGTGGCAATCAAATGCAACTTTATTCTTTTATCTGAACAGAACTGGCTAAACTTTGTTCCCGTAAAACACCTTCCCTGGTCAACTATTATTCGGTTTGGTACTCCAAACAACGAAACAGCAGATTGCACAGCTTTTATACAACTGTCACTGTCTAATTTTAGGGTATGACTTAGGTAAACATACTTGGTAAACTCGTCAACTTGGACAATAACATACTCCTTTTTTTGCCACTCAGCTTTCCAGTAATATCAATGTGGTTAGTGTGCCAAGGAATATTAATTTTCGGAATTGGATATAACTGAGCTTGAATTTTTCCTGAGGTGATACAATTATCAACAAATTTTCTAACATATTTTGACATTTTGTCAAACCAATAAAAATCGTACACTTTGTCAAGGGTCTTTTCCCAACCTAAATGCATAATCGACTCGTGAACTTGGTTTATAACAGACCATCTAAAGGCACGTGGTACTACTGGTAAACAACGTGTTCTGCCATTTCTCTGTATTTTTCGGTAAAGAACTTCTGCCCTTAGTTCATAAGTTTTTGCAACATCTTCCGGCAGAGAAAAATCTTTTAATTTACTGACAATTTCTGCTATGTCTAAGACTCGACGCTGTTCAGCAATGAGCCAGTTGCTCGAGATTTCGGCCAAGTTAACTCTCTTCTCTTCGATCACCTTTACAACTGGGGTAGGTTTTGTTAAAAGAGGGTTTCTTGACAAAAAGTCAACATGTGCCATTTTTTTTCCATCTCTATACTGTATGTCAAATGTAAATGCCTGCAAAAACGCCCACCATCGCTGTGCTCTGGGGGTTAGATCTTGTTTATTTCTTGATGCCTTTAGTTAGTTACAGTCAGTAAACACGGTAAAGTCTCTGCCCAACAGGTAATGTCGAAAGTGTTTAATGGAGTTTACAACCGCTAACGTTTCTAACTCATACGAGTGATATCTGGATTCCGAAGATGAAGTAGTTTTGCTATAGTATTCTATTACATGGGGTTTGTTATTAATTTTGTGTAATAAAATTGCTCCATAGCCACTATTATTTATTTATTTTAAAGTCAACTTAACTAATGCAAATGACTTAACTAATTAAAATATAAGAATTAAAAATTAAGGAATAAATTAAAAGTAAGGTGGCCGCAGGCTAAAACAAAAAAAAGAAAATAGATGAAGATTAGACAATTAGGAGTGAAGAACAGTTCGAAGGAAGTCAAAGAGTACAATACGTAAAGAAGAAGGAGAAAAGTGAGGAGAAATAATATGGGAAAACTCATTATAGTCTCTACACAAAATTCGAAGAGGTTCATGACTGCTAAAGTTGGAGACGTATGTACTTAAATGAAGAGGGACAAAATTACGTGTAGGACGAAATGGAACAGCAAAGTTAATTTTCGCTAACAAAAATGGAGAGTCTATTTCCCCTAATAACAGTTTTTGGAGAAAAAGAATACCAGAAACGCGTCTTCGATTTATTAAAGAAGGAATATTAAGGAGACAAAGCCTACTTGAGTAATGTGGGAGGGGCCTAATTGGCTCCCAGTTTAGGCCACGTAGGGCGAACAAAAGGAATTGTTTTTGGACCGACTCAATACGTTGCTGGTGAACGGCATATTGAGGACTCCAAACTGGTGAGCAGTATTCTAATACAGGGCGAACCAATGATGTAAATAAGACCTTGGTGATGTAGGGATCATTAAACTCCCTAGACCAACGCTTTATAAAACCTAGCAAAGATGTTGCTTTATTAGTCACTGATGAAATGTGCAGCAGGAAGTTTAGTTTGGGATCAAAAATGATGCCCAAATCGTCAACGGAAAAAACTCTATTTAGGATAGCGCCATTCATGTAGTAGGTAGCAAGAAACGGCGAACGACGACAAAATGTCATAGATGAGCATTTCAGTGTGTTGAGATAGAGGTGATTTAACTTACACCACTGACTAAGCTTATTAATATCCGCTTGCAAAATGGAATGATTAGCTGGATCTTTAAATGAAAAGCAAAGTTTAACGTCATCAGCAAACATAAATACATGAGAGTTATTTAAAACATTAGGTAAATCGTTTATAAACAAAGTGAAGAGTAGTGGGCCCAGATGACTTCCTTGGGGAACACCAGATAAGACATTAACATTTTTAGAGAGCGAAGTTCTAAACAAAACTTTTTGAGTTCTATTGGTGAGGTACGACTTTAACCAGGAAAGAAGATTAGGAGAAAAACCTAGCAGACCAATTTTCATTAACAACAGTTTATGATCAACACTATCAAACGCTTTGCTGAAATCAGTGTAAATAACATCCGTTTGAGATTTATTACGAAAACCTTCATGAACCAAAGTACTGAATTCAAGAAGATTTGTAAGTGATGAACGTCCCTTCAAAAATCCATGCTGATGCGGAGAAATTAAAGATTTGCATTGGTGTTTCAGATTCATCGAAATCATTTCCTCAAAAAGTTTTGGAATAGCCGAGAGTTTAGCTATACCTCTGTAATTAGATATGTCCGATTTGTTTCCTTTTTTAAATAAGGGAATTATAAATAAACTATTCCAAAAAGAGGGAAAGCGACCAGATTCAATGGAGAGAGTAAAAAGCCTTAACAAAGGTACTGTTAACGAACGAGAGCATGTCTTCAGAATACAACTGGGAACGTTGTCCGGACCAGGTAAAAATGAACACTTCAAGGAGGCTAAACCGATTATGAGTGATTCTTCAGAAATCCTTGGCATATAAATAAGGTTGGACTGATGAATATAGTACGGGTAAGAGCCGGTGGAAGGCAGCGCATTAGAGTAAGTCAATTGGAAAAAATTAGCAAAAAGATCAGCTATACTAGAGTCAGAGTCCGCTGTTTCCACATTAAAAAAGTATGACGAAGGAGATGCGTTTGAACGCCGTTTAGAATTTACAAATTTATAAAATTGCTTTGGATTTTGGAAAAAATCGGCTTTACAACGCGATAAGTAATCATTATAGCATTGCTTATTTAATATGAGGAACTTAGATTTTGCTGAGTTGTATCTAATATAATCGATATGTGATTGGGTTCTTTTGAAGCGCTTAAAGTACTTTGATTTTACGTTTTTCAAATTCGAGAGGGTACGAGTGAACCAGGGAGGCTTTGTTGAGGTGTTTTCACAAAAGGTGTTGGGCACACAAACATCAAAAGCTGCATAAAGAGTTGAGTAAAAACGCTCAACGGCAGTGTCCAAATCTACGCCATTAAAAAGATTATACCAGTCAATCATCAACAACATAGAATCAAGGCGGGCAAAGTTAGTTTTACGAAAGCATTTTCGCCGATGAGGTTGAGAAGATGGGTTGATATAAGATGAAGAATTAAGGGCAAGATTGATTTCAAGTGTAGGGTGATACGAATCTTCAGGAAGCGATAAAGGATGACATCGCTCAATATTTATAGATGAAGAATCACTAACGAAAACCAAGTCGAGAAGTCTGTTGGATGAGTTGATTATCGTGTTCAATTGAAACATGGGAAAGTCAAACAGCTCACCTAAAAAATCGTTATGTGCTGAAGGGATTAGATAAGGAACATCCAGTTGGTTTTGCCACGATACATGAGGTAAATTAAAGTCACCCAAGATGATTAAATGATCACGATCACGGAGAGAAGAGAAAATATTTTTAAAGACAACTGCGTGGTAATTATATACAGAAGTGTCAGACGCTGGAGGAATATAGCAGCAAATTATGAAGACATTAGTGTAACTCGTAGTGTACTCGTAAGAGTAGAAATAACTTTTTTCCTTATTTGCTCATGTTCTGTCTTCCAAACAAATTTATTTTTGTCTGAGGTTAGGAAATACAATGGTTTTATTAACTGTGAAAATCCCTCAATAAATTGTCGGAAATAAGATGCCAAGCCAATGAATTGTCTCAGTGTGGTGACTGACTGCGGAGGCGGTCAACGCTACAATCTTTTGAGGATTTGGACGAATTTCGCCAGAACTTATATTGTAACCTAAATATTGGACAGAAGTTTTCAAAAAGGAACATTTTGTAATGTTGAATGAAAACCCAGCCTCTGTTAAAACATCAAGAACATTCTTTAATCTTTCATCCATATAGACTATAACGTAAGAATTTGCAAGGTCACCTAGCGCCTGCATCAATGACCGTTGAAACACAGATGGTGCGTTTTTAAGCCCGAACGGCATAGATAGAAATTCATATTGCCCATCTGGTATCACAAAGGCTGTGTACTCAATCGAGTCTGCATGTAAGGGAATCTGGTGATATCCACTGGCCATATCTAAACATGTAAAGTACTTTACTCCTTGGAGTCTATTTATCTCATCCTGTATAAGTGGCAACGGGTATTTATCAGCGACTGTATTTGCATTTAATTCCCTATAGTCAACACAAAGTCTATCCGTACCATTTTTTTTTTAACCAACAAAATTGGGCTAGCAAAAGGTGAACAGCTTGGTCTAATTACTTTGCATTTCAACATTTCGTCAATTTGTTTTCTAACTATGTCCCGCTCACATGGACTCAATCGATATGGTCTTCTTTGAACTGTTTTAGTTGGATCAATTAATCTAATTTTCATTTCGCCCACTTTGACTCTAGTACACGGGGTACCACTTATAAAATAATTTGTATACTCTGCCAACAATGACTGAAGTTTTATTTTTTCTTGGCCTTCAAGTTCAGTATTAATATCAGTCGGCTCACTACCGATACATAGATTAATTCTTTTGGCCCTTGAAATTTTAAATTCGTTTGATGACATAACAATATCAAAACCCTGACTTAATACTTCACGGCCAATGACAATATCATTTTCCATATGCTCATCGCTTATTACATGAAATAACACTTCGATACAATTATCATCAATTCTTACGTTACTAAGTATCTGATAAGTACTACATATTCCATTACTACCTATGCCTTTTAACAAAACTACATTATTAAATCGTTTGCCAGCAAATTTTGTACTTAGCTTTTCTTTTAATAACGAACATTCCGCTCCAGAATCAAATGTGACTTCAAAAATTTGGCCTCTATGGTTCATGTGTCCTTTGGGTACTGCGACGCTGCATAACTCCACTCGTTTTTCCTGCTTATATGTCCTGTTCCTGTTAGTATTCTTTGGGCATTGTGTAGATATGTGGCCCAGTTCTCCACAATTGTAACAAGTTACACTGGGCTTGTCACGGTGATGAGCTCCCTGACTGCCATACCGTTCGTGACCGCTTGCAAAATGGTTTTTTTGGTTCCTGATTCTTCAATTCACCATTTTATGGCCCGGTTTACCACAAAAGTGGCACTCCATTTTTATAATATTCGGTGAGCGCAGCGAGTTCCGTGTTTCACGTGTGGCGTATAGTCTAAGACTGACTAACTGGTCTTGACTGCCACGGCATCAACCCGGACCACACTCGATGACAGTGTGGCTGTCATCCCGCTCAAAACCACAGTCACACCACCAATACTAGGAACAACTGCATGACTAAGCAGTTAATGTCAATCTTCCATGACTCAGTAATCAATGTCAAACTAACATGACAATAATCACTGGTACACTTACATGGCATAGTTCCCTGTAACTGTGCCTAATGTTACCAGACCAACATCATGAGAATACAATAGAGATGGACACTAAAGTCCTCAAATGGAAAAAGATATAAGATACGGTACCAAAGGGTATTCACAACAGTGCAATACCCTATTATATCTCCGACATATATATGTAATTTTGTAAGCTCGATATATCTATATATATGTCGGCTGCTCCAGATTATTGCTTACCACAGCTTTTGCCTTATTGAACAAGAGTTCCGTAGTCTTTGGATTTACTTTTTGAATGACCCCTTTCTCGAGTCAAGCTGCCCTTTTCATACAATTTTAGGCCCGAAATGTCACAAGGGCAAAAATGCATGGCACACTAAGTAATACTACGGACCACATTCAGCAATAGCTATCTGTCTCGCTCAATACATAGGTTTGACTTATACCTACAGGTATGCTGTTTTCTCAATCATTGTAACTGGATTCCACTGAACCAGTAAACTTATGACACTACGAAAATGAACGATAATAACAGTTCTAAAGATTCTAGGCGACCCGACACGGCCATCCTGACAATTACACGTCCTCGTGTACTAAAACATTTTCTTACATAACATTTACTTTACTTATAATTTAGTTATTAGTTCACACATACTGATTCTTTACAATAACTTACTTTTGGCACTATTCTTATTAATCCCACACATGGGTCTTCCGCCGGTCTATCAAGCAACCGCTCATCAATTACAATACAGCACACAACGTCAAACTTATAATACAGTATCAAAGAGTATGCCAGTTATGTACTCTGTTCCCGCTCCGTCACGGCCATCCTGATTTTTACACGTCCTCGTGTAAGCAAAATACCCCTTACCACAGTGGACTCCGTGAACACTCAAACTGTTAAACCCCAAACTTCACCTATTTAGTCATCACAGCCTTTGTTTCCCATATCTCTACAGTCTGTTTTTTCCGTGCCATTACAGTCTTACTACGGTAATAATTTTTTTTTTCTTCACAGATGAAAATAGATTAATAATAACAGCATGTACAACTCAATTTAAAAAGACAAATCAACTCAAGCTCATTATAAAAAAAAACTCATCCAGAATAAATCGAGTCAACATTCTTTTAGGCTGTTCCAATTATCACGTATCCGACTTTTAGCAAATTCCCACTAGTTCATCACTCTCCCAACATATTTTGAAAACCCACCGTCTTGGGTCTTTTCCATCAAGCCACCAGAAGATACCTAATAGGAAGGCACATTAATTCGTGCCCCTAAAAAGATCAGTGGACTTGCATTGACAGTCACCCTCAGGATAGGAATTCAACATCTCACTCTGGTATACACCAGTACCTCTGACGTCTCTTTCAACGCCGTCTCTATTGACGTCTCTTTCAACGCCGTCTTTATTGACGTCTCTTTCAACGCCGTCTCTATTGACGTCTCTTTCAACGCCGTCTCTATTGACGTCTCTTTCAATGCCGTCTCTATTGACGTCTCTTTCAACGCCGTCTCTATTGACGTCTCTTTCAACGCCGTCACCCGTATTAGAATCCACTAATACGTCCAACTCAATGGGAATCCCCTCGGCCGGTATACGTCCCAATCGATCGCAGAAACACTTGCTAAACAAATATTTCAAAGCATATTGGTTTTCACCGATTACATCCGTCACTTGGAACAGACCTCTGAACCTTAGACTCAACCTTATCTGGTGTCCTTCTTTATTTCTGAGCAGTACATAACCGTTAATACTAAACTTCACCACTGTAGTTTGTTTTTGCAAATCCTCCACCCTTACATTCATTTAGGCAAACAAGTAATATACCCACAGGTCAATTTTCCTTGCCAATCAAAAGACTATTGTAGTTGTTCAGTCCATGGTACACTTTATAGTTAGCTGTATTTTAGACCAGAAAAAGTCTTTATGCACAAATTCAAAACCGACCACCTAAAACTTGTTAATAAGACTGGGAGGATCAGTGCTTCACCATTCCTCTGAGTTTTTAAAAATGTATTCCAAAACGGAACTCTCACGATTTTGGAAAATAATCCTTTAGATCATTATTCTGGAGTTTGAAAATGATCAAGGCAATTTCCGAGTCTCTTTGTCGCTCAGCAGGAAGCCCATTGCCCGATAGCTCGGTCGAAACATACGGCTGTCAGGTCGTATTTAGAAGTAAGAAGAAAACTGCGCTCACCAATGATGGACTCTCGAAGTCAGATCAACTTTTCTGCAAGAAGCTTTCAACGAATTACAATTTGTGTAAACAACAAAATGTCATCTCTGCAGATTGTGGTGAAAATGCTTCATTGCATTAAATAATGTTAAGGAATAAAGGTTGTACGAATTACAACAAGACTCTAAAGAAAGGCATATGTTTGCCAAAATGTTCAACGTCGCGAGGTCTATTTTTTAATTTTATGTGACATGATTTCATAACCATCCATGCTGCGCCAGTATGTAGGGTAATAGGATACTGAGGTGTCAATAATAGTGCGCACTGGACCATCTGTTATAAATTGCAGGAAGTTAGAGAAACTGTCGAAAATGATTAACCGATTATGGGGGAGATATATTAATTACGATTATTCATTATGGGACTCGTTTCGATATTCCACGTTAAATTTCAGAAAAGAAAAGTTTGCAATATTAAAAGATAATTGAAACTTGCAAAACACTGCTCAGTTTTTCAAATGGGTCTTTCTGTGCTTTAGACAAGATCATAATGTCTACTAAACAGTGACAAAAGAGAAAACGATATAACTTTCATTAAAGATGGTTGTATGTTGAATTGAATTGGGACGGACAGGAATCTAACGGAAGCCACTTGCCATGACCAAGCAGGAAAAGTACCTTGCTCGCCCCAGTCTAGAGATTTGGCCATTTGTCAGTGGCAACGGATACTTGTCGGCAACAGTGTTTGAACTTAACTCGCGATAATCGACGCAGAGTCGGTTGGAACCATTTTTTTTTTTTTTTTTTTTAACAAGTAGTATTGGACTGGCAAACGGTGAGCAACTAGGCCGGACAATATTTGACTTTAACAGTTCTCCAATTATATCTCTAACTATTTCTTTTTCATCTAAACTGAGCCGATAGGGTCGTCTTTGTACCGTCTTATATGGATCAATTAGACGTATTTCCAATTGACCCGTTGTAACACATTTTTTTGGAATTCCATCAATAAACGAGTTGGAATATTCCTCCAAAATCTTTAACAAATAAGACTTGTCTGACCCAACCAATTCGGTCTCAACATTAGACAAAATAGAACAGTCATTTAGATTTGGCTTTTGAAAGCTCGACCCTGTCAGATGATATCATGACATTAAAATTACAATACAAAATTTCACGATCAATAATTATGTCGTAATTACGACAATCGTCAAGAACAACATGGAAAAGAACTTCAAGAGAGTAATCGCATGTTTTAACATATGAAAGAATTTGAAGTGTACTATTTACTGTGTTATTCCCAATACCCTTGAGTAAAAGTAAATTATTGTAACGCCTTCCAGATAGCTTGTGAGATACAGACTCCTTAACAAGTGAGCATTCGGCTCCTGAATCGAAATAAAATGGGTACGACTCACCGGATTGCATTATGAACATGTGCATCATGTAATTTCGTTGCCTTCGAAATGTTGCAGAAACAATTCTTTGAATTGACGCCACTCCATACCAGCAAAGAAAACTTGTGACAACCAGTTAGATGCACTGCCTTCCAAGCACTTACTCAAGGCCATGAGAAAAGCGCTGCTTCCTAGCAAGTTTTTAGTCAGGATAATGTTCACCATGGAACACCATGCAGCAGCACTTGAACCAGGGGCTTCTGGGTTAAATTTTGGAAAAAATTACATTGTTCTTTCCTTGCTGCCAACTGCCATCTTTCACAGATTTTAGGACTTCAATTAGGCTTCTATGCTGTGACTCCAAAATGAGACATAAGCGCTTGTCGTTTGCTTGAGGCGCGAGGAATCCCACTTCTGATGTCGGCTGCTCCAGATTATTGCTTACCATAGCTTTTGCCTTATTGAACAAGAGTTCCGTAGTCTTTGGATTTACTTTTTGAATGACCCCTTTCTCGAGTCAAGCTGCCCTTTTTATACAATTTTAGGCCCGAAATGTCACAAGGGCAAAAATGCATGGCACACTAAGTAATACTACGGACCACATTCAGCAATAGCTATCTGTCTCGCTCAATACATAGGTTTGACTTATACCTACAGGTCTGCTGTTTTCTCAATCATTGTAACTGGATTCCACTGAACCAGTAAACTTATGACACTACGAAAATGAACGATAATAACAGTTCTAAAGATTCTAGGCGACCCGAAATATATAAAAGAAAGTCGGTTTTGTTACAACACTTATAACTCGAGATCTGCTGGACCAATTTTCATGGTTTTTGATTTGCTGGATTTGTCTCCGCCCCGATTAGCAGAATATATCTTAAAAATACTGAAAAATTGTCTAAATGACGGTAAATGCAGATTTTAAAGTTCAAAAGATTGTTTCATCGGATTACCGTTGATATATATGTCAAAATTGAAAACTGTTTTAGACATTAATTTGTGTAAATTATAAGCGATTGTATATTCAGTATTACTATTAATAAATGCCACGTCCTAGAAGATCTAATCTTTTCCAGCGGACCCGGAATATCGCGAGTCAATTATCTGACGAAGAACGAGAAATCGCCCGAGAAGGGCGCCGCGTTAGTATGGAGCAAAGAAGGGCCTTAATTCGTGCTTCTCAAGGAGACGCAGCCCGTGAAACGGGAAATCATCGTGCTTATCGTACTGATGAACAGAGGAATAATCTTTGAAGTGTAAGAAGAAATGGTTCAAGTATTGATTTGAATCGAGCAGCGATTTGATATGATTGCACCATCGACTACGCCTTGCATCGTTTAGTTTCCATTGGTCCAATGGACGTTGTTTGCCAGCATTGTAGCGCATTGAAGTTTGCTGGTGAAACGCCCAGTTTGTGCTGCCTTAGTGGTAAAGGGACATTGCCATCAGTGGCCCCGCCACCAGAGCCATTGCGTTCCCTGCTTTATGGCGAAACACTAGAATCACGACATTTTCTAGCGAACACTCAAAAATACAATGCCTGTTTTCAAATGACTTCATTTGGGGCGAAAATTATTGAAGAACACGGATATAATCCGACTTTTAAGGTAAAAAAAATTTGGAATGTAGTTTGTTAGATTTCTGTAAAAAGAGTTTGTTTACAGATTCAAGGCAAGATTTTCCATCGCATTGGATCATTGCAACCTATTGAAGATGCACAGCACAAATTCTTGCAAATATACTTCATGGGCAATATGGAAGAACAACTTCACCGGCGTCAAGGGATCAACACAGCTACAAAAAGAGCAATTCTCCAAGATTTGCAGCAAATGCTTCATGAACATCATTCATTGGTGAGGCTGTTCAAAACTGCTTTAGAGCGCATGCCAAGTGATGACTATAAAGTCGTAATCAGAGCAGATATCCTGATTGTTGGCGAAAACTTGGAAGCACGCGATATTGTTCATACACGACGCAATACTAGGCAACTACAGAGAATATATGAAACGCACCGTTCATATGACGCGTTACAATACCCGCTGATGTTTTGGCAAGGAGCCGATAGATATCACTTTAATATCTAAATGATTAATCCATTGAATGGTAAGATCAATATCGTTATTTCCATTTTAACTTGATATACATTTTATTGTGTTTGCTTTTGGTACACAAAAAAGTTATCACTCTTAATTTAGTAGAGAGTAGCTGTAAGAGTTGTAAACCTATTAGGGGTTCCTAAATACAATGTTTACTGTATTTGTTTCAGGTGAGGAAACTACCAAGAAGGTTATTTCGATGAATGACTTTCACATTCTAATTTGGTTAGTAGACAGAATTCGGCCAGATCAAATAGATGACATCATATGTGCGGAGATTGCTGCTCCTGAAACCGATCAAGACCTACATGATGTTGTAATCACGAATATGATTCATGGACCATGTGGCACTCTCAACCGCCAATCACCGTGCATGGTCGACGGCAAGTGTTCCAAACGGTATCCGCGAAAATTCACGGCAGAGACCATTACAGGCAACGATGGTTATCCATTGTATCGGCGTCGATCGCCCGATGACAATGGTAGAACTATCACAACTAAAGTGAAAGGAAACGATTTCATAATTGACAACAGTTGGATATATATTCGCCACTTCTTTCCAAAATATTCAAGGCACATTGTAATGTTGAGTATTGCAATTCGGTCAAATCTATTAAATACATTTGCAAATATGTCACGAAAGAAAGCGACATGGTGGTTTTTGGTATCCAAACACCCAATATCAACGATGAAATCAAGCGCTATCAAGTTGGTAAATATGTGAACTGCAATGACGCAATTTGGCGAATATTCTCATCTAGAGAACGGTCAGAGTATATTTCACGGCGTCGAATGCTGCTCAACATTCTTTGACTGTTAAGCAGTACGAAGTTCGCCGGGTTAGCTAGTTACATATATCTTTCCTCACAAAATATATATTATATATAGCTAAGGCAATTATATCGGGAAATTAAATCAGTTTAAAACAAGTGTGTCAGGTCGAGTTTTGGAGTGATCAGGTGATTTCTTTGGAGAAAATATATATATGGATTTGTTTATTTTATTGAATTAACAGGAAACGATTATTGTGAGGGCAGGTGGGTCACCTCTAAGAAATCCCTCCAAGATTCGGCCAGTTGCAACCAACTTATTGGGCAACAATAATTTAGTTTTTAATAGTTTGTAGGATATGAAGGATAATGAAGGATAAGAACAGGAATTCATTTAATTATACGTTTTTTTTTTTTTAGCAAATGAGCAAGATTAAATATTCTTTCTTTATCTAGGCTAATGCTAACTTGATAATTTCACTGCGTCTTCATTCGACGGGCTCATCGATTCAACGCAAAGAAAATGTCTGAGTAAGTAAATTAAAAGCAGCCTTTATTTACATCAAATATCTCTTTGCACAGAGATTTAAATTTATCTATATGTATATGCATATTTTGGACAACTTAAAAATCTTGCAGAAAAATGATACAGCTAAAATTTGAAGTTAAAGTTTATGTAAAGAATAATTTGGAGATTTGTTTGAATAGTTCGATTTGGAAATATTGATTTAATAATGAATTGTGATTAAATTTAATGAAATCTGTCAGCTATATCATGTCCACACCTTGTCAATATTATTTATCTTGTAGGCCTTGTTTTAGGGCAGTTTATTTTAATGCCTATCAAACTGCCAAGGTAGGGACGGGGAATGCAAATAAAACCTCAGCATCCTCACAAAAAAATTAATGATCCGAGAAACCGTCTTAATTTTTTTTAACGGGAAATCCTTATTCATTTTCAGAGAATACTATGTTTATTGTTTCCATATATCATTAGTATATCCGATAGTGCACATTTATTTTTCTTCAATGAAGTATGGTACTAGAAGACGAGGCAAGAACCCCACCACATCCGTCGAGTTATCCTCTTAAGGAGACGGAATATAAGTGCACGCAAGTGCCACATCAGTTAGTACTAAATTTGTTTACTTCATGCAAGCAACATAAAAATAATAAAATATCATCCAATGTGGGACAAGCTACATAAAAGGAAGAAAATGTATTTACTACTTGCACAGTACACATTTCAACCGACCCTCAGCTCCGCACTTCGGAGGATTGTGGGAAGCAGAAGTGCAGCCGACGAAATATCATCTTAAGCGGACCATTGGAGATCGAATTTTGACCTTTGAGGAAATCTCCCCGGTGTTAGCACAAGTCGAATCGTGGTTAAGCTCTAGGCCTTTATGTCCGATATTAAACGATCCTGACGACCTGATGGTATTAACACCAGGCCATTTTTTAATGGGAGAGGCTCTGTTGACACCTCCAACCCCAGATGTAACAAACCTAAGTTTGGTAGATCGGTGGAAAATTTTCAATACTATGCTCAACAGTTTTGGATGAGATGGAATTCTGAATATCTAACACGATTGCAGAGAAGACCAAAATGGTTACAGACTAGGCGCAACCTCGCCGTTGGATGCGTGGTGCTGATAAAGGATCTCATTGATGGGTTCTTGGTCGGATTACAGAGACACATGCTGGAACAGATGGGCTAGTCAGAGTAGTTACTCTGAAGACAATTAATGGGCTGATAAACAGCCAGTAGCCAAGCTTTGTCTATTACCTATCCAAGAGAATTGGAAGTCAGTCGTGTTTTTTTTTCACTCTCGCTTTTATCCAATCTTTTTATTTAATCCCGAAATAAAAATTATTTTCCGCGGAATCTGAGCCGAAATTACCTATTACGCGATTAGCTTATTGTAAATTGTTCTTAAACATTTACTCAAAGCTATTATTACTTATTGTTTCACTTAATAACAAAACTTACAGTTTTGTTGTTTTGCTTGCATTGACTTTGACTTTGTGTTTTTGATCTCTTTTTCTTGCATTCGCGCTTTCGCATACACATTAGTGTTGTTGTTTGTGTAGTGCTTGCGCTCGCGTCTTTACATTGCTCGCGATGTTTCTTTATGAGCATGTGATCGTTTTAGCTTTTGATTTCTTCTCTTCGCATTTGGCGACGTCTTGCATTTCCTCTCGTGTGTGTGTGAGCATTATGTTTTGTTTGTATGCATGTGTATTTTATATGTTTCGTTTGTATGCAAGCGTGGTTTATATGTTTTATTTGTATGCATGGGCATTTTAAATGTTCTATTTGTATTTGTGTTACTATCGCTTGGCCTGTGATGTTATCCCATGCCATGCTGCTGGCGTTAAATGTTGCTGACGCCTCTCACGTTGCGCCTATTTTTTTTTTTTTTAATTCATTTATTACTCAGTAATTATATATGTATTTAACAGCAAAAAAGATATAACATGGTGACTGGGGGGGTAGGCGATAGAGGCAGCAAGTCCTCGTGGAACTTCCCAGGGGAATTGCGTCACAGGGACGTATACCTGCGTTGCTCTACTCCGGTGTGCTTCTGTTCGCGCTGTGTAGCTCGTCTGCTATGTAGTGGGTGAACCTGCTGACGGCGTCCCACGTCGCTAGATCTCCAACCATTGATGCCACAAGGTTTGCCTCCGTTATGATGAAGCCGATCCTCTCTTGTAATCGGTTCCTCTCGGCGCTGAACCGGCTGCAAATGAAAAGAGCGTGATGCGCGTCCTCCTCTGGGCCTCCTTCGCAGCTGGTGCATAGGGGAAAGGTATTATGGCCAAACCTCGCCAGGTATTTTTTGAAACACCCGTGGCCGCTGACGAATCGGGTCAGGTGAAAGTTGAACTGCCCATGGGAGCGGAGAACCCATCTCCTGATATCGGGAATTAGTTTATGTGTCCACCTGCCTTTGGGTGAGCCATCCCATCCGGCTTGCCATGTATTCAGGCTTCGTTCCCTTGCAGTCTTCTTTGCCTGTGATTTTGGTATTCCATTACCTATTGCCTCTGGTAAGGACTTGGCCTCCTCCACCAGTAAGTCAATGGGGACAGTGCCGGCGATGACCCAAGCCGCTTCATCGGATACTGTTCCAAATACACAGCTGACTCGGAGAGCGCCAAGCCTGTAGGTGGCTTTGATGCCTCTGGCGTAGCTTGGGATCACGATGGCTGGTGCCCAGATTTTCGCTGCGTACATTATTGTTGATTTTACCAAATTGTAGAGCAGTAGTCTCCTCTCGTGTTTTGGACCCCGCGTGTTGAGCATAATCCTCAATAGCGCTCTGCTTGTCTCCGCTTCCCTCACTTGCGTGTGTGCCAGATGCTCCCTGAGGCAGAGCCTGGTATCCAGATATACTCCGAGATACCGGATGGCTCGCTTTGAGGTGATTCTCGTTCGTCAGCATATCCGATGAGCTAAAATTGTGCGATGCATAGTTCCTGAAGCGGTGGGGTAAGAGATTTTCCTCCCGTTCAAAAAGCTCCAGACGGCTGCTTTGTGGGACTCCGTGACCCAGGACGGCGTCAAGGATGCATCCCCAGTCTGCCGTGTTAGAGGCGTTTTTGATGTCTAGTGTCACTACTAGGCAATATCTTTTGGAACCGCCTTGCCATCTCGTTCCCTTTATCGCGTTGGAGGCGATGTCCACCACCTTTCTGATTGCGTCCAGGGTTGATTTGGCTTAACGAAATCCGTATTGGTTTTTGTTGAGACCGCCGTTTTCGCTTATCGCCGCATCGAGTCTACTGTATATACCTTTCCCATTGAATCGATCAAGCATATGGGCCTGGGCCTAGCAGCATGTTCTATAATAACAAATGAACACTGTACTCAGTGTAGAATATTAATAATATTACAAACATATTGTAACACTTTGTTATAATATTTATATATACAATATTCAAGTGCTATGCCTCTCAAGAAACTTGACCACCCATGAGAGCATAAGTACTGGACATTGTTGAGTCGGCATATATTGCATGTGCGACCCCTTTGTTACAATGTCACATGATACATCCTCACTCTTGCATATATCCATATATGCATACGTAAACATTTATGTATAAGCAGACCGCTCCTCTGCCGGCGTCACTGGCAGCGCAGCTACGCGGTCTTAGCAGTAATGAACCATGGTTTAGTTTTAAAGAATTATTATAAAAAGACAACTCAAAGCGAATGCATCGAGCATGCATTACTTAGATTTTTAAATAAAAGAATATAAATCAAAGATATACAAAAACTCTTATTATTGATGAACTGGACATTTCTCAACCATAATACATGGCGACCGTGAGAGTGTTCATGGGAACACAAGACGAAGGAAAACTGCAATAAAGGAAAACTGAAGCACATGGCATAATTCTGGAAGGCAGAAAACATACATACATAAAAGAAGGAAGACTAAAAACCCAAATAATAAATGGAAATGGAAATGCAAATGAAAAAAAATTTTACTGAGTGAGTAGAGTTAAGTGGTAATGGCACGGAGAGGAGGATTGAAGAGCAAAATAAATAAAAGGATAGCGCACATAAAGTGGCTGCTGTACACAAATCCTACACCTCCTCCATGGGCAACTGCCCAAAAATTACAAGCTAAACTTGACTTTTTAAAGTCAGAAATTGAGAACAGAAAGCCAAAGACCACTCTAACTCACTCAGTGAAAAACATACCTACAACATATAAAAATAAAATAAAAATAATTCCACCTTCCAAAGCAAACCTGCCGAAGCCAGTAAAGAAGTGCCCAAGAGACTGCCCCGGGCCATTGGAGAGCCCCTTTTGCGAATACACCTGTTGGAGAAACAGTAAATCTGGTGCGATGACCGGCACCGGTACCGCCTGAGCCCATAGGCCCAGGACAGCAGCAGCAGAGACAACAGCGTGAAAAGCAGGCCACTTTTTACGCCATCGAGGGAGCATCAGCGAAGCCAACGGGCGACGACAAACTGATGCCAAAAAAAAAAAGGGGGATCTAAGAGAAAGCAGCAGCACGAAAGCATAAAAACACACACAACCAAATGAAAAATGAAAACACACACAAGCAAATGAAAAATAAAAACACACACAACCAAATGAAAAATAAAAACAAACACAACCAAATGTAAAAAACACACACACACACACACAAATATCTTTTAAAGTTAATATAAATTTAAATGAAATGTTAAAGAAAAATCATAAATTGTAAAAAAAAAAAAACATTGTTAAATTGAGCGGAACCATTTCCGATCAATAGAAGCATAGCCTGTAAAGCTATGCGCAAAATTAGGTAGGGTAATGTAAAAGAAAATTTTTCTATATAGATATACAAAAGTTTTCTTAAAAATTATCTCGAATTTTTTTTTATATGTTTGATAATAGTATAAATAAGTTTGATGATTTAACAACAAATTTGATAATTTATAAAAAATCCAAAATGGGATTAATAGACACGAAGACAGTGG
The DNA here is from genome assembly GCA_035045865.1 of Drosophila austrosaltans. NCBI lineage: Eukaryota > Metazoa > Arthropoda > Insecta > Diptera > Drosophilidae > Drosophila > Drosophila austrosaltans. The sequence continues at coordinate 2,821,507 of JAWNOQ010000073.1, read as the reverse complement.
ACTCCACTGCTAACGTGATAAATAAAGTTGAATCATCAAATGTTGATTTAAGTATTACTAATGCACTTTTATTGACAATGGTCATAATTTTGATTGCATACATTTTGTTCAAGGCATATAGGCTACATAACAAATGTATAACAAAAAGAGCCCTAAGCCGAGCCAATGACTTGGACAAGATTTAAATAAAGTATGCAAACCTGAAATGAAGGTACATTTAAAAAAAAAAAAAAAAAAAGAAAAAATTAATAAAAAAAAAAAAATTATATATATTATCAAACGAATCAATTTCTCTCGAATTTCTCAAATAAATAAAATTAAAATTTCAACTTTAAACAAATTTTTATTGAATGTTATGTATTAACTAAAATAGGAATATGAGTACGTTAGATACTTATTTTATTAGGGTAGTAGAAAACCATCCTAGCATAGAGTCCGATATAATCGAGGTTTTTAAGAGTCAAAATATCAACTCACCTCAACGCGCTATCAGCTTAGCAAAAATAGAAATATATTACTTGGAAAAATTTGGTGAACAATTCCCAATCAAAGAGAATAGTAGGGTACGTGCCAGCTTCATTTTATCACTTCCATTTATTTGTTGCTTTTCAAACGCAACAGGAACATTTCAGTTCTATTTGATGGATGAAGAGCAGAGAAAAAAAATATAAATAAAAATAATAATACGAAGAATTTCTCCTCAATGGAAATAATAGAGACTAAACGTCTAAGGAAGTACATACCGTTCCTTGATTACCTGATAGAATCAGGCGAAACAAATTACAAGTACAAGGAAATGCGGTATTGGATAGCTAATAATTACAAGTTTAAGAAAAACATAGTAGAGCTTATGGAAAAGTCCATAAAAGTAGTACATGGTAAGGTATTAATGAGAAATCCTAAAGGTAGAGGTGTACCAGAATGGGTACACAATATATTTAAGACAGACATAGAAACAATAGATATTGCTGAGTCGGATGAGGATATAGAGATAATAGAATAAAAAAAAAAAATTTTTTTTAATTAAATAAATATATTAAACTAAAGCATGGAATGGAAAGAATTATTTCTCCATATCCAAAAAATTAAAGAAAATTTCAAAAAGTCATATAAGTGCATAACTCAAAATAGGAATATTCAGACAGAAACGCTGAATAAGCATGCAATAATTCTGGTTGACTCTTTTAATGAGACACGAAGATTAGTGCATGAGAACAGAATAAACATAGATAGCACGAACTGGTCAAAGATTTCAAAATTATTGATCAAGTTACGAGCAAATCTAATACACATAAAAGAAAAATATAATTTGGACATATTTGTACCAACAGTTCTGAATTCACCTTTAACTATGGAGGTTGAAGAACACAAAGAAAAATCTGAATTGGAAAGTGCAGAATCAGACGAAGGAGAAATTGAAGAAAAAGATCTACATGATCTAACAATTCCCGCGTCACTCACTTTACCACATAACGAATCCGAATTAAATACATTGTCTGAACAAGACAACGATTCTGACTTTGAACTAGATACTAGTGTTATACCCAAACGGGACAAAATGACTGAGGCAAAATCTAAAAGAGCATATATGAAAGAAATTTCATCCTCTATTCCAGAGTTCGATGGACAAAAGAGAAATCTTGATCCATTCCTCACTGCCCTAGAGTTAATTGATTAAACCAAGGAAGAATTTGAAGACGTAGCTGTTGCCGTAATAAAATCAAAACTTACTTGCGGAACACTATGTATATTCAAACAACTCAAAACAGTCAGGGAAATAATAAATAAATTGGAAACTACTATAGTTGGTGAACCATCAAGAGTAGTTAAAACGAGATTGTCCAAAATTGTCCAAAAAGGTAAAACTGCTGATAAGTTTACATCAGAAATTGAAAATATGAGAAAAACATTGGAATCAACATACATTGAAGAAGGTCTTTCATCAGAGCTCGCTGAGTCATTCAGTACTGAAGAAGCAATCTCTACAATGAAAAGGAATTGCGAAAGTGGTAAACTCAGAGGCATACTAGAACCAGGAAACTTCAGAAATATGAATGAAGCCATCATGAAGTACTTGGAATGTAGTACTGACATGACTGGCGCTCCTAATTCAGTATTGTATGCACAGAGGCGCCGTGGTAGTTATAACAATTCATATAATTACCGCGGTAGAGGAAATGGTCGCGGTTATTATAATAACTATAATAATCGTAGTTACCAGAATTACCCGCAAAACCGAAACAACAACAATAACAACGGCAATAACAATAACAGTCGAAGAAACAACAGAGGAAACGGTAGAAATAATAATAATAATAGAGGAAATAGATCAAATAACCAACAAAATGGTTATAATAATGTCCGAGCAATACAGTCTAGCTCGGGAAACTCCCTAACACCTTTAGATACCCAGTAGAAATAAATAGCAAAATTCACAGAATCAGTCTTGACTTAAATACTTTCGTAAAATTCACTAATGAAGCAACCGGAAAACAGTTAGTATTTTTAATAGATACCGGTGCGCAAATATCCATTCTAAAAGAAAATTCCGATACATTTCAAAATATCCGGACAGATCATACTGTCAACATACAGGGAATAAGTCAAGAAGTAATCAAATCCAATGGAATTACTTCAGTTGACATACAAACTTCTAAATATATTATCCCACACGATTTTCATATCGTGAATTCCCTTTTCGCTATTCCATGTGATGGAATAATTGGAGTCGATTTTATGTTAAAATACAACTGTCAAATAGATTTCGATCTGGTTTGTAATGAGACCAGACAATTTAAAATATCCTATTTTCGTACCAATTACGTACAGTTCTGGCAATAATTCCTTAGTTCTGCCAGCAAGATCCCAAGTTGTCCGAGAAGTTGAGTTAAACTCACAAGATGACAGTGTATTGATTCCGAATCAAGAAATTCAGCATGGTATTTACATAGCAAATACCATCACAAAATCTCAAAATGCGGTCATAAGGCTGCTAAATACAACAGACAAACCTCAGATTATAAATATAAATAATCTAAAATATGAACCACTTTCGAACTACGAAGTAGTTAAATTAGATCCAAAACAAAGAGAAAAGTCAGTACTAACAACCTTATCAAAGAATTTTCCACCACAATTTCATGACAAATTGATGGTCTTATGTAAAAAATACAGTGATGTGTTCGGCCTTGAGACCGAACCAATTAGCACAAACAATTTCTATAAGCAGAAGTTAAGACTGATGGATGATGAGCCTATTCACATAAAGAACTATAGAAATCCTCATAGTCAAAAAGACGAAATTCAGAAACAAGTCCAAAAATTAATAAACGACGAAATAGTCGAGCCCTCCGTATCTGCATATAATAGCCCACTTCTATTGGTACCGAAAAAATCGCTACCAAACTCCGAAAACAAGAAATGGCGATTAGTAATTGACTATCGTCAGATTAACAAGAAATTACTCGCAGATAAATTTCCACTCCCTAGAATTGATGATATTTTATATCAACTAGGTCGAGCAAAATACTTTTCATGCCTTGACTTAATGTCAGGTTTTCATCAAATTGAACTTGAAAAAGAGTCACGGGACATTACATCCTTTTCAACATGTAATGGCTCATATCGTTTCACGCGATTACCATTCGGTTTAAAAATAGCGCCAAATTCGTTCCAAAGAATGATGACTATAGCATTTTCTGGACTTGAACCTTCTCAAGCTTTCCTTTATATGGATGACTTAATAGTCATAGGTTGCTCTGAACAACACATGCTCAATAATCTACATGATGTTTTTGAGAAGTGTCGACATCCTGAAAAATGTTCATTTTTCATGCATGAAGTCACCTTTTTGGGACACAAGTGCACAGATAAAGGAATCTTACCTGATGACACAAAGTATGAAGTCATTCAAAATTATCCAGTCCCACATGATGCGGACAGCGCTAGAAGATTCGTTGCATTTTGCAATTATTACCGAAGATTTATAAAAAATTTCGCTGATTATTCTCGTCACATAACAAGATTATGTAAGAAAGGTGTAAAATTCGAATGGACAGTTGAGTGCCAAAACGCATTCGATCATCTAAAATCAGCATTAATGAATCCCACTCTGTTGCAATACCCAGATTTTAGCAAAGAATTTTGCATAATCACGGATGCAAGTAAATTCGCATGTGGAGCAGTCCTAACCCAAAATAAAAATGGACTACAACTCCCAGTTGCATACGCATCCAGATCTTTCACAAAAGGTGAAAGTAATAAAAGTACAACAGAACAAGAATTAGCGGCGATTCATTGGGCAATTACACATTTCAGACCATACATTTATGGTAGACGTTTCACTGTCAAAACGGACCATAGGGCATTAACTTATTTGTTTTCAATGACAAATCCAAGTTCGAAATTGACTAGAATGAGACTTGAATTAGAGGAATATAATTTCACTGTGGAGTATCTAAAGGGTAAAGACAATTTCGTAGCTGACGCGCTATCAAGAATCACGATAAAAGACTTACAAAATATACAAACAAATAACAAAATTCTGAAAGTCACTACCAGAAACCAAAGTAAACAGTTAGATTCCTGCGCAGGAAAAGAAAAACATAACGATATAGAAGATTTGCAAAAGCAATTTCTTAATGCTTCTAAGCCCAACGTATATGAAATCATTGTAAATGACGAAGTACGAAAAGTAGTGACCTTCCGTATAACAGATACTCTATGCACATTCAAACATGGCAAGAAGGTTATAGCAAGAATTGACATTTGCGATATGTATACCAATGGAATTCTCGACTTAGGTCAATTCTTCCAAAGGCTTGAAAAAGAAGCCGGTATACTTAATATCAGCCAAGTCAAAGTGGCACCGAGCGAAAAGATCTTTGATACAATTTCAATAGATTCTTTTAAATTAATGGGCAATAAAAATTTAATATCTTTAAGAGTAGCGCTACTCAAGCCGGTGACCCTATTATCAAATAATGATAAAGAAAAAGAAGCAATACTGTTTACGTTCCACGATGATCCAATACAAGGAAGTCATACGGGAATTACTAGAACATTGGCCAAAATAAAAAGGCATTATTATTGGAGAAACATGACAAGAGATATATCTCAATATGTGAAAAAGTGTAATAAATGTCAAAAATCAAAAACAACAAAACACACTAAAACTCCATTGACAATAACTGAAACGCCACAAATGGCTTTCGATCGGGTAATTGTGGATACGATCGGTCCACTTCACAGATCAGAACAAGGAAATGAGTATGCAGTAACTTTAATCTGCGACCTAACAAAATACCTTGTAATCATACCAATAAAAGACAAAAGTGCAAAAACAGTAGCAAAAGCTATATTTGAAGATTTCATTCTGAATGAAGACGTTCATTACGGACATGGGAACAGAATACAAAAATTCAATAATTGAAGATGTATGCAAAAATTTGCATATTAAAAATATAACTTCAACTGCACACCATCACCAGACTGTAGGAACTGTGGAGCGAAGCCACCACACCATTAATGAGTTTATACGTTCATACATCTCGGTTGACAAAACTGACTGGGATGTATGGATAAGATACTTCGCATATTGTTTCAATACAACACCCTCTATGGCACATGATTATTGACCATATGAGTTGGTTTTTGGTAAAGCCTCAAACTTGACAAAACATTTTAATACAATAGATAGAATTAATCCACTCTATAATATAGATGACTATGCTAAGGAATCAAAATTTAGATTAGAACAAGCCTATAAAAGAGCCAGAATAATGTTAGAGCAGCATAAAGTTAAAAATAAGGAGTTATATGATAGGAAAATAAATAATATAGAACTAGCAATAGGAGATAAAGTTTTATTAAGAAATGATACGGATCATAAGTTAGTAGAAGAAATAGAAAATAAAGATAACATTAAAATAAAGGATAGTAAGAATAAAAAACAGGTAGTACATAAAGATAGGTTAAAAATTTTCAATTCCTAGTTAGTTAATACATCAACAAAACAAAAAAAAAAAAAGAACTCGTATGAAAAAAAAAAATGTTTAATATAATATATATATTTCTTAATCAAACATTTTATGAAAATTTTTCTACTATATATTATTAAATTTAAAAAAAAAAAAAACAAGAAATTTAAAAAAAAAAATATATAAATAATTAATAAGTTAAATATAATCAATTTTTAAAATAACTCCATAGAATTACGTTATTTTTCTAAAGGAGGGGGATGTAGCATGTTCTATAATAACAAATGAACACTGTACTCAGTGTAGAATATTAATAATATTACAAACATATTGTAACACTTTGTTATAATATTTATATATACAATATTCAAGTGCTATGCCTCTCAAGAAACTTGACCACCCATGAGAGCATAAGTACTGGACATTGTTGAGTCGGCATATATTGCATGTGCGACCACTTTGTCACAATGTCACATGATACATCCTCACTCTTGCATATATCCATATATGCATATTTAGCTTACGTAAACATTTATGTATAAGCAGACCGCTCCTCTGCCGGCGTCACTGGCAGCGCAGCTACGCGGTCTTAGCAGTAATGAACCATGGTTTAGTTTTAAAGAATTATTATAAAAAGACAACTCAAAGCGAATGCATCGAGCATGCATTACTAAGATTTTTAAATAAAAGAATATAAATCAAAGATATACAAAAACTCTTATTATTGATGAACTGGACATTTCTCAACCATAATACACCAGCCTTTGCTCCTTCCATTGGGATGGGAAGGTGCCCTCCTTGACACACTGGTTGAAGGTGTTAACGAACGCCTCGGTTCGGAGCGCAATTGCCAGTTTCAATGCTCGATTAGGCACTGCGTCTGGTAAATTATGTATATGTCGGAGTAGGAGACAATTCCAATATGTCTCCGGGTAATTCACCTTGATTTTTAGGCATTTTTATAATATTCGGTGAGCGCAGCGAGTTCCGTGTTTCACGTGTGGCGTATAGTCTAAGACTGACTAACTAGTCTTGACTGCCACGGCATCAACCCGGACCACACTCGATGACAGTTTGGCTGTCATCCCGCTCAAAACCACAGTCACACCACCAATACTAGGAACAACTGCATGACTAAGCAGTTAATGTCAATCTTCCATGACTCAGTAATCAATGTCAAACTAACATGACAATAATCACTGGTACACTTACATGACATAGTTCCCTGTAACTGTGCCTAATGTTACCAGACCAACATCATGAGAATACAATAGAGAAGGACACTAAAGTCCTCAAATGGAAAAAGATATAAGATACGGTACCAAAGGGTATTCACAACAGTGCTATACCCTATTATATCTCCGACATATATATGTAATTTTGTGAGGCTCGATATATCTATATATGTAAAAGAAAGTCGGTTTTGTTACAACACTTATAACTCGAGATCTGCTGGACCAATTTTCATGGTTTTTGATTTGCTGGATTTGTCTCCGCCCCGATTAGCAGAATATATCTTAAAAATACTGAAAAATTGTCTAAATGACGGTAAATGCAGATTTTAAAGTTCAAAAGATTGTTTCATCGGATTACCGTTGATATATATATCAAAATTGAAAACTGTTTTAGACATTAATTTGTGTAAATTATAAGCGTTTGTATATTCAGTATTACTATTAATAAAAATGCCACGTCCTAGAAGATCTAATCTTTTCCAGCGGACCCGTAATGCAATTAGGCAACGAAATATCGCGAGTCAATTATCTGACGAAGAACGAGAAATCGCCCGAGAAGGGCGCCGCGTTAGTATGGAGCAAAGAAGGGCCTTAATTCGTGCTTCTCAAGGAGACGCAGCCCGTGAAACGGGAAATCATCGAGCTTATTGTACTGATGAACAGAGGAATACTCTTTGAAGTGTAAGAAGAAATGGTTCAAGTATTGATTTGAATCGAGCAGCATTTTGATATGATTGCACCATCGACTACGCCTTGCATCGTGTAGTTTCCATTGGTCCAATGGACGTTGTTTGCCAGCATTGTGGCGCATTGAAGTTTGCTGGTGAAACGCCCAGTTTGTGCTGCCTTAGTGGTAAAGTGACATTGCCATCAGTGGCCCCGCCACCAGAGCCATTGCGCCATTTATGGCGAAACACTAGAATCACGACATTTTCTAGCGAACACTCAAAAATACAATGCCTGTTTTCAAATGACTTCATTTGGGGCGAAAATTATTGAAGAACACGGATATAATCCGACTTTTAGGGTAAAAAAAATTTGGAATGTAGTTTGTTAGATTTCTGTAAAAAGAGTTTGTTTACAGATTCAAGGCAAGATTTTCCATCGCATTGGATCATTGCAACCTATTGAAGATGCACAGCACAAATTCTTGCAAATATACTTCGTGGGCAATATGGAAGAACAACTTCACCGGCGTCAAGGGTTCAACACAGCTACAAAAAGAGCAATTCTCCAAGATTTGCAGCAAATGCTTCATAAACATCATTCATTGGTGAGGCTGTTCAAAACTGCTTTAGAGCGCATGCCAAGTGATGACTATAAAGTCGTAATCAGAGCAGATAAAAAAGCAGCTGGAACACATGAACGCACATTTAGTGCTCCTACAATCGATAAAGTGGCAATCCTGATTGTTGGCGAAAACTTGGAAGCACGCGATATTGTTCTTACACGACGCAATACTAGGCAACTACAGAGAATATATGAAACGCACCGTTCATATGACGCGTTACAATACCCGCTGATGTTTTGGCAAGGAGCCGATAGATATCACTTTAATATCTAAATGATTAATCCATTGAATGGTAAGATCAATATCATTATTTCCATTTTAACTTGATATATATTTTATTGTGTTTGCTTTTGGTACACAAAAAAGTTATCACTCTTAATTTAGTAGAGAGTAGCTGTAAGAGTCGTAGACCTATTAGGGGTTCTTAAATACAATGTTTACTGTATTTGTTTCAGGTGAGGAAACTACCAAGAAGGTTATTTCGATGAATGACTTTCATCCGTTTGAATCAAGCTAAATTGCGTTCGGAAGAGTATATTCATTTACGCGATGCAATAATCACAGGAGATGCAGAAAATGTTGGTCGATTGACTATTTTACCAGCGACGTACACAGGTAGTCCGCGTCATGTGCATGCAATGACATATGTTCGTCATTATGGTCGGCCAGATCTATTCTTTACATTTACATGTAATCCGAAATGGATGGGAATTATTCAATTGCTGCTTCCCGGACAAACATCAAGTGATCGACACGACATCACCGCACGGATTTTCAAGCAAAAACTTCGGTCACTAATAAATTACATTGTTAAGCAACACGCCTTTGGGATTACTCGATGCTGGATGTATTCAGTCGAATGGCAAAAACGAAGCATGCTCACATTCTAATTTGGTTAGTAGACAGAATTCGGCCAGATCAAATAGATGACATCATATGTGCGGAGATTCCTGCTCCTGAAACCGATCAAGACCTACATAATGTTGTAATCACGAATATGATTCATGGACCATGTGGCACTCTCAACCGCCAATCACCGTGCATGGTCGACGGCAAGTGTTCCAAACGGTATCCACGAAAATTCACGGCAGAGACCATTACAGGCAACGATGGTTATCCAATGTATCGGCGTCGATCGCCCGATGACAATGGTAGAACTATCACAACTAAAGTGAAAGGAAACGATTTCATAATTGACAACAGTTGGATATATATTCGCCACTTCTTTCCAAAATATTCAAGGCACATTGTAATGTTGAGTATTGCAATTCGGTCAAATCTATTAAATACATTTGCAAATATGTCACGAAAGAAAGCGACATGGTGGTTTTTGGTATCCAAACACCCAATATGAACGATGAAATCACGCGCTATCAAGTTGGTAAATATGTGAACTGCAATGAAGCAATTTGGCGTATATTCTCATCTAGAGAACGGCCAGAGTATATTTTACGGCGTCGAATGCTGCTCAACATTCTTTGACTGTTAAGCAGTACGAAGTTCGCCGGGTTAGCTAGTTACATATATCTTTCCTCACAAAATATATATTATATATAGCTAAGGCAATTATATCGGGAAATTAAATCAGTTTAAAACAAGTGTGTCAGGTCGAGTTTTGGAGTGATCAGGTGATTTCTTTGGAGAAAATATATATATGAATTTGTTTATTTTATTGAATTAACAGGAAACGATTATTGTGAGGGCAGGTGGGTCGCCTCTAAGAAATCCCTCCAAGATTCGGCCAGTTGCAACCAACTTATTGGGCAACAATAATTTAGTTTTTAATAGTTTGTAGGAGAAGAAAAAAAAAAAAAAGAAATAAAGGATAAGAACAGGAATTCATTTAATTATAAGTTTTTTTTTCTTTTAGCAAATGAGCAAGATTAAATATTCTTGATAATTTCACTGCGTCTTCATTCGACGGGCCCATCGATTCAACGCAAAGAAAATGTCTGAGTAAGTAAATTAAAAGCAGCCTTTATTTACATCAAATATCTCTTTGCACAGAGATTTAAATTTATCTATATGTATATGCATATTTTGGACAACTTAAAAATCTTGCAGAAAAATGATACAGCTAAAATTTGAAGTTAAAGTTTATGTAAAGAATAATTTGGAGATTTGTTTGAATAGTTCGATTTGGAAATATTGATTTAATAATGAATTGTGATTAAATTTAATGAAATCTGTCAGCTATATCATGTCCACACCTTGTCAATATTATTTATCTCGTAGACCTTGTTTTAGGGCAGTTTATTTTAATGCCTATCAAACTGCCAAGGTAGGGACGGGGAATGCAAATAAAACCTCAGCATCCTCACAAAAAAATTAATGATCCGAGAAACCGTCTTAATTTTTTTTAATGGGAAATCCTTATTCATTTTCAGAGAATACTATGTGTCGAGCTATCCTCTTAAGGAGACGGAATATAAGTGCACGCAAGTGCCACATCAGTTAGTACTAAATTTGTTTACTTCATGCAAGCAACATAAAAATAATAAAATATCATCCAATGTGGGACAAGCTAAATAAAAGGAAGAAAATGTATTTACTACTTGCACAGTACACATTTCAACCGACCCTCAGCTCCGCACTTCGGAGGATTGTGGGAAGCAGAAGTGCAGTTGACGAAATATCATCTTAAGCGGACCATTGGAGATCGAATTTTGACCTTTGAGGAAATCTCCCCGGTGTTAGCACAAGTCGAATCGTGGTTAAGCTCTAGGCCTTTATGTCCGATATTAAACGATCCGGAGGACCTGATGGTTCTAACACCAGGCCATTTTTTAATGGGAGAGGCTCTGTTGACACCTCCAACCCCAGATGTAACAAACCTAAGTTTGGTAGATCGGTGGAAAATTTTCAATACTATGCTCAACAGTTTTGGATGAGATGGAATTCTGAATATCTAACACGATTGCAGAGAAGACCAAAATGGTTACAGACTAGGCGCAACCTCGATGTTGGATGCGTGGTGCTGATAAAGGATCTCATTGATGGGTTCTTGGTCGGATTACAGAGACACATGCTGGAACAGATGGGCTAGTCAGAGTAGTTACTCTGAAGACAATTAATGGGCTGATAAACAGCCAGTAGCCAAGCTTTGTCTATTACCTATCCAAGAGAATTGGAAGTCAGTCGTGTTTTTTTTGCACTCTCGCTTTTATCCAATCTTTTTATTTAATCCCGCAATAAAAATTATTTTCCGCGGAATCTGAGCCGAAATTACCTATTACGCGGTTAGCTTATTGTAAATTGTTCTTAAACATTTACTCAAAGCTATTATTACTTATTGTTTCACTTAATAACAAAACTTACAGTTTTGTTGTTTTGCTTGCATTGACTTTGACTTTGTGTTTTTGATCTCTTTTTCTTGCATTCGCGCTTTCGCATACACATTTGTGTTGTTGTTTGTGTAGTGCTTGCGCTCGCGTCTTTACATTGCTCGCGATGTTTCTTTATGAGCATGTGATCGTTTTAGCTTTTGATTTCTTCTCTTCGCATTTGGCGACGTCTTGCATTTTCTCTCGTGTGTGTGTGAGCATTATGTTTTGTTTGTATGCATGTGTATTTTATATGTTTCGTTTGTATGTTACTATCGCTTGGCCTGTGATGTTATCCCATGCCATGCTGCTGGCGTTAAATGTTGCTGACGCCTCTCACGTTGCGCCTATTTTTTTTTTTTTTAATTCATTTATTACTCAGTAATTATATATGTATTTAACAGCAAAAAAGATACAACATGGTGACTGGGGGGGTAGGCGATAGAGGCAGCGGTGTGCTTCTGTTCGCGCTGTGTAGCTCGTCTGCTATGTAGTGGGTGAACCTGCTGACGGCGTCCCACGTCGCTAGATCTCCAACCATTGATGCCACAAGGTTTGCCTCCGTTATGATGAAGCCGATCCTTTCTTGTAACCGGTTCCTCTCGGCGCTGAACCGGCTGCAAATGAAAAGATCGTGATGCGCGTCCTCCTCTGGGCCTCCTTCGCAGCTGGTGCATAGGGGGTAGGTATTATGGCCAAACCTCGCCAGGTATTTTTTGAAACACCCGTGGCCGCTGAAGAATCGGGTCAGGTGAAAGTTGACCTGCCCATGGGAGCGGAGAACCCATCTCCTGATATCGGGAATTAGTTTATGTGTCCACCTGCCTTTGGGTGAGCCATCCCATCCGGCTTGCCATGTATTCAGGCTTCCTTCCCTCGCAGTCTTCTTTGCCTGTGATTTTGGTATTCCATTACCTATTGCCTCTGGTATGGACTTGGCCTCCTCCACCAGTAAGTCAATGGGGACAGTGCCGGCGATGACCCAAGCCGCTTCATCGGATACTGTTCTAAATACACAGCTGACTCGGAGAGCGCCAAGCCTGTAGGTGGCTTTGATGCCTCTGGCGTAGCTTGGGATCACGATGGCTGGTGCCCAGATTTTCGCTGCGTACATTATTGTTGATTTTACCAAATTGTAGAGCAGTAGTCTCCTCTCGTGTTTTGGACCCCGCGTGTTGAGCATAATCCTCGATAGCGCTCTGCTTGCCTCCGCTTCCCTCACTTGCGTGTGTGCCAGATGCTCCCTGAGGCAGAGCCTGGTATCCAGATATACTCCGAGATACCGGATGGCTCGCTTTGAGGTGATTCTCGTTCCTGCCACGTGAACATGTGCCAGCTCGACGGCTTTCCTGCTGCTGATTAGGATAGCCTCCGTCTTGTGCGACGCGAGAGTCAGACCGCATCGGCGGTTTCCTCGACAGTGCGCAATTCCTTGGCTTCCGAGACAACAGCGACGTCGTCAGCATATCCGATGAGCTGAAATTGTGCGATGCATAGTTCCTGAAGCGGTGGGGTAAGAGATTTTCCTCCCGTTCAGAAAGCTCCAGACGGCTGCTTTGTGGGACTCCGTGACCCAGGATGGCGTCAAGGATGCATCCCCAGTCTGCCGTGTTTGAGGCGTTTTTGATGTCTAGTGTCACTACTAGGCAATATCTTTTGGAACCGCCTTGCCATCTCGTTCCCTTTATCGCGTTGGAGGCGATGTCCACCACCTTGCTGATTGCGTCCAGGGTTGATTTGGCTTTCCGAAATCCGTATTGGTTGTTGTTGAGACCGCCGTTTTCGCTTATCGCCGCATCGAGTCTACTGTATATACCTTTACCATTGAATCGATCAAGCATATGGGCCTGGGCCTAGCACCAGCCTTTGCTTCTTCTTTTGGGATGGGAAGGTGCCCTCCTTGAGACACTGGTTGAAGGTGTTAACGAACGCCTCGGTTCGGAGCGCAATTGCCAGTTTCAATGCTCGATTAGGCACTGCGTCTGGTATATTATGTATATGTCGGAGTAAGAGACAATTCCAATATGTCTCCGGGTAATTCACCTTGATTTTTAGGCATTTTTATAATATTCGGTGAGCGCAGCGAGTTCCGTGTTTCACGTGTGGCGGATAGTCTAGGACTGACTAACTAGTCTTGACTGCCACGGCATCAACCCGGACCACACTCGATGACAGTTTGGCTGTCATCCCGCTCAAAACCACAGTCACACCACCAATACTAGGAACAACTGCATGACTAAGCAGTTAATGTCAATCTTCCATGACTCAGTAATCAATGTCAAACTAACATGACAATAATCACTGGTACACTTACATGACATAGTTCCCTGTAACTGTGCCTAATGTTAGCAGACCAACATCATGAGAATACAATAGAGATAGACACTAAAGTCCTCAAATGGAAAAAGATATAAGATACGGTACCAAAGGGTATTCACAACAGTGCAATACCCTATTATATCTCCGACACGGCCATCCTGACTAATACACGTCCTCGTGTCATATAACACTCATTTTCAATTTCAGAACATTTTTATTAACAAATTTCCAACCTTAAATTAACTTTAATTTAATTTTCCAATCCTCATTTTTATAAATTGTATCACCAATATTCCAATTAGACAATTAATTAAATTAACCAACTCTTCGATTAGACAATTAAACATACTCGATCTTCACATACAACATATTATTCTTAGTCTTAACCAACTTATACAAGCTTAAGTTTCTTTTACAACAACTTAAACAGTTCAACTTTCTTCACACATCATAACATCAAACGCGCCACACGCCACGACAAAACTTTTGTTTTGCGCTTGTGCTTGCATTATAATTTATGACCAATTTCACTCTTTTGCCACCCTTATTGGTGCACTTCGCTGTCTTTAATTACTTCATCATTTTCATTGTCTTCATTCTCACTGTCTTTATTGACTTCAACATTTTCAATATCTTTATTTTCACTCTCAACAATATCAGTGTAATCATTACACACATCCAACTCTTCTGGCACTTGCCCCTCTGGAAATTTTCTCAAATCTTCATGTGCATATTTGTAATTTCTTTTATTGTTTAGAGACTTTAAAATGTATCTGTCTCCCTCTAAAACATTTATAACTTCCAAGGGCCCCTTGAATTTCAGACTCAACTTGGTTTGATGCCTTTCTTCACTTTTTAGTAGCACATAATCTCCCACTGTGTATCTTGTTACTTTTGCCTTATTTTTATCAAATCGCAATTTGTCATAAACCGCACTAGCTAAGACATTCCTTTCAGCTTGTGCTCTAATGTTTGACAAATCAACAACATTTTCAATGTCACCAGGTGGAAGTAATCCTAACGGGCGTGCAAGCTTTCCCCACTAACATTTCCAACGGACTTGCCCTCGTCACACGGTTAGTTGTACAATTGATTGCCAACTGCACATCCCCCAACATATCTTGCCAAGACTGGGTTCCAGTTTCAACCGCAGTCAGCATATTTTTTAGCGCACTCATAGTTCGTTCCACTTGGCCATTAGCTCGACTAGTGCCAGTGGCAATCAAATGCAACTTTATTCTTTTATCTGAACAGAACTGGCTAAACTTTGTTCCCGTAAAACACCTTCCCTGGTCAACTATTATTCGGTTTGGTACTCCAAACAACGAAACAGCAGATTGAACAGCTTTTATACAACTGTCACTGTCTAATTTTAGGATATGACTTAGGTAAACATACTTGGTAAACGCGTCAACTTGGACAATAACATACTCCTTTTGGTCATTTTTGCCACTCAGCTTTCCAGTAATATCAATGTGGATAGTGTGCCAAGGAATATTAATTTTCGGAATTGGATATAACTGAGCTTGAATTTTTACTGAGGTGATACAATTATCAACAAATTTTCTAACATATTTTGACATTTTGTCAAACCAATAAAAATCGTACACTTTGTCAAGGGTCTTTTCCCAACCTGAATGCATAATCGACTCGTGAACTTGGTTTATAACAGACCATCTAAAGGCACGTGGTACTACTGGTAAACAACGTGTTCTGCCATTTCTCTGTATTTTTCGGTAAAGAACTTCTGCCCTTAGTTCATAAGTTTTTGCAACATCTTCCGGCAGAGAAAAATCTTTTAATTTACTGACAATTTCTGCTATGTCTAAGTCTCGACGCTGTTCAGCAATGAGCCAGTTGCTCGAGATTTCGGCCAAGTTAACTCTCTTCTCTTTGATCACCTTTACAACTGGGGTAGGTTTTGTTAAAAGAGGGTTTCTTGACAAAAAGTCAACATGTGCCATTTTTTTTCCATCTCTATACTGTATGTCAAATGTAAACGCCTGCAAATACGCCCACCATCGCTGTGCTCTGGGGGTTAGATCTTGTTTATTTCTTGATGCCTTTAGTTAGTTACAGGCAGTAGACACGGTAAAGTCTCTGCCCAACAGGTAATGTCGAAAGTGTTTAATGGAGTTTACAACCGCTAACGTTTCTAACTCATACGAGTGATATCTGGATTCCGCAGATGAAGTAGTTTTGCTATAGTATTCTATTACATGGGGTTTGTTATTAATTTTGTGTAATAAAATTGCTCCATAGCCACTACAACTTGCGTCTGTATGCAACTCAATTGGCTGATTTGGGTCGAAAATGACAAGAACTGGTTTACTCGTAAGAGTAGAAATAACTTTTTTCCTTATTTGCTCATGTTCTGTCTTCCAAACAAATTTATTTTTGTCTGAGGTTAGGAAATACAATGGTTTCATTAACTGTGAAAATCCCTCAATAAATTGTCGGAAATAAGATGCCAAGCCAATGAATTGTCTCAGTGTGGTGACTGATTGCGGAGGCGGAAGAGCGGTCAACGCTACAATCTTTTGAGGATTTGGACGAATTTCGCCAGAACTTATATTGTAACCTAAATATTGGACAGAAGTTTTCAAAAAGGAACATTTTGTAATGTTGAATGAAAAAACATTCCACTGTATAAGTGGCAACGGGTATTTATCAGCGACTGTATTTGCATTTAATTCCCTATAGTCAACACAAAGTCTATCCGTACCATTTTTTTTTTAACCAACAAAATTGGGCTAGCAAAAGGTGAACAGCTTGGTCTAATTACTTTGCATTTCAACATTTCGTCAATTTGTTTTCTAACTATGTCCCGCTCACATGGACTCAATCGATATGGTCTTCTTTGAACTGTTTTAGTTGGATCAATTAATCTAATTTTCATTTCGCCCACTTTGACTCTAGTACACGGGGTACCACTTATAAAATAATTTGTATACTCTGCCAACAATGACTGGAGTTTTATTTTTTCTTGGCCTTCAAGTTCAGTATTAATATCAGTCGGCTCACTACCGATACATAGATTAATTCTTTTGGCCCTTGAAATTTTAAATTCGTTTGATGACATAACAATATCAAAACCCTGACTTAATACTTCACGGCCAATGACAATATCATTTTCCATATGCTCATCGCATATTACATGAAACAACACTTCGATACAATTATCATCAATTCTTACGTTACTAAGTATCTGATAAGTACTACATATTCTATTACTACCTATGCCTTTTAACAAAACTACATTATTAAATCGTTTGCCAGCAAATTTTGTACTTAGCTTTTCTTTTAATAACGAACATTCCGCTCCAGAATCAAATGTGACTTCAAAAATTTGGCCTCTATGGTTCATGTGTCCTTTGGGTACTGCGACGCTGCATAACTCCACTCGTTTTTCCTGCTTATATGTCCTGTTCCTGTTAGTATTCTTTGGGCATTGTGAAGATATGTGGCCCAGTTCTCCACAATTGTAACAAGTTACACTGGGCTTGTCACGGTGATGAGCTCCCTGACTGCCATACCGTTCGTGACCGCTTGCAAAATGGTTTTTTTGGTTCCTGATTCTTCAATTCACCATTTTATGGCCTGGTTTACCACAAAAGTGGCACTCCATTTTTATAATATTCGGTGAGCGCAGCGAGTTCCGTGTTTCACGTGTGGCGTATAGTCTAAGACTGACTAACTAGTCTTGACTGCCACGGCATCAACCCGGACCACACTCGATGACAGTGTGGCTGTCATCCCGCTCAAAACCACAGTCACACCACCAATACTAGGAACAACTGCATGACTAAGCAGTTAATGTCAATCTTCCATGACTCAGTAATCAATGTCAAACTAACATGACAATAATCACTGGTACACTTACATGACATAGTTCCCTGTAACTGTGCCTAATGTTACCAGACCAACATCATGAGAATACAATAAAGATGGACACTAAAGTCCTCAAATGGAAAAAGATATAAGATACGGTACCAAAGGGTATTCACAACAGTGCTATACCCTATTATATCTCCGACATATATATGTAATTTTGTGAGGCTCGATATATCTATATATATAAAAGAAAGTCGGTTTTGTTACAACACTTATAACTCGAGATCTGCTGGACCAATTTTCATGGTTTTTGATTTGCTGGATTTGTCTCCGCCCCGATTAGCAGAATATATCTTAAAAATACTGAAAAATTGTCTAAATGACGGTAAATGCAGATTTTAAAGTTCAAAAGATTGTTTCATCGGATTACCGTTGATATATATGTCAAAATTGAAAACTGTTTTAGACATTAATTTGTGTAAATTATAAGCATTTGTATATTCAGTATTACTATTAATAAAAATGCCACGTCCTAGAAGATCTAATCTTTTCCAGCGGACCCGTAATGCAATTAGGCAACGGAATATTGCGAGTCAATTATCTGACGAAAAACGAGAAATCGCCCGAGAAGAGCGCCGCGTTAGTATGGAGCAAAGAAGGGCCTTAATTCGTGCTTCTCAAGGGGACGCAGCCCGTGAAACGAGAAATCATCGAGCTTATTGTACTGATGAACAGAGGAATAATCTTTGAAGTGTAAGAAGAAATGGTTCAAGTATTGATTTGATTCGAGCAGCGTTTTGATATGATTGCACCATCGACTACGCCTTGCATCGTGTAGTTTCCATTGGTCCAATGGACGTTGTTTGCCAGCATTGTGGCGCATTGAAGTTTGCTGGTGAAACGCCCAGTTTGTGCTGCCTTAGTGGTAAAGTGACATTGCCATCAGTGGCCCCGCCACCAGAGCCATTGCGTACCCTGCTTTATGGCGAAACACTAGAATCACGACATTTTCTAGCGAACACTCAAAAATACAATGCCTGTTTTCAAATGACTTCATTTGGGGCGAAAATTATTGAAGAACACGGATATAATCCGACATTTAAGGTAAAAAAAATTTGGAATGTAGTTTGTTAGATATTGACATATTGACAATTGACTGTCACCGCGATCGGACGTACTTTTTATTGCACTCCGCGAGTTCTTCGGTGTCAGCGCAATAAAACAACGCTAAAACAACAAAGTGAAAGGGCTCTCAGTCGCCACAGAGACGCCCAACTATAATTATATTGTTATTTGTATCTGCAAATAGCAATACTTAGTAAATAACTAAATTTACTAGTAATGCCAACGCGTCAAGAGATTAACTCGGGCCCTTCTTCACTAGACTCTCGCCAGCAGAAACTACAAGAACAAATTCTTCACCAACAAAACGAGCGTCGGCTCTCTGTGCAACGCAACAATGCGTATTTCTCAGTAGTATCTCCAACTACCACAACTACAAGGAGCGCTGAATCCAAAAGTGCAAGTACGAGCAAACTGCTTACACCAACCAGCAACAACAATTTGTCTTGGAGCGCCCAATGCGCTTCACCGTCAAATTCGCTGACACCTGAAGTGTTAATTGGGTCATCGGGTTCGCCGACCGCCGTTAGCGCGCTCACAACAACAACAATTGCAGCTACTGCTCCAACAACAACTCTAACAGGAGCAACGTCTGCAATACCTTCGATCACCGTCCAGCAGACTACCTCAACAAAATCTGCCCATCCAGTGACGACGAATCCAAAGTCACCTGTTCAGACTGGTATGGACAGATACATTAATATAAACAAGCGAAAGCTTAGCCCTCAGACAAAAAGGGGCAACACTCCCAAGATGTCGAAAAACAACATTGTTGAACAAAAAGCATTGGAAAGCAATAGATTCCAAATATTGGCAAATCAGCCGGAATCTCAAGAAGGAGATTCCCAAATTAAACCCTCAGTAGCCAAGCCACCACCATTCTATATCCGTGGTGCCAACTGCACTTCTTTGGTGCCAACACTGGTAGCGCTAGTTGGTCAAAACAACTTTTATGTGACACCACTCAATAGGGGTAACATAAAAAAGACCAAAGTGCAAGCCAAAAGTGAAGAATTCTATCGTACTATTGAAAAGTACTTTAGAAAGGAAAGTGTGAATTTCTACACATTCCAACTAAAGAGTGCCAAAGGCCTTCAAGCGGTGATCAAAGGCATTGAACCAACGGTTCCGACTCAGGAAATAGTTGAAGCATTGGAAGAGAAGGGCTTTGAGGTAAAGTCCGTCTCAAACATACTGAACAGAAATAAAGTGCCGCAACCTCTATTCAAAGTGGAGTTACAGCCCACATGTGATAAAAAACTTAAATCCAACACAGTGCACCCTATTTACAATCTTCAACTTCTGCTACATCGCAGAATTACTGTCGAAGAGCCGCATAAAAGGACACACCCGGTACAATGCACTAATTGCCAGGAGTTTGGGCACACAAAGTCCTTCTGCAGCCTTCGCCCAGTTTGCGTTGGCTGTGGACAAACTCAAAAAGATTGTGTCTGCACCGATAACAAATCAAATACAAATACAAGGAAGTGCGGCAATTGTGGTGGTAATCACACAGCAAACTACAGAGGATGCCCCGTTTATAAGGAACTCAAGGCCCGCCTCAACGCAAAGAAATCAACGGCTCGTATCCAGGGCTCGACACTCATTCCCTCTCAAACAACACCGGAAATATTCTTCTCAAGAGCTGTAAGGTCATCAGCGACCCCAATATCAACTACTCCTGGAGTAACTTTTGCAAACGTGCTACGCAACGGAAATGCACAGCCCACTCAAACAATAGATCCCGCTACCATTCAATCTAACGCGGCCCCAAGTCCATCCGTACTTGGCCAGAACCCCAACTGGATCGAAACATTGTTAATCTCGCTCAACCAAAACATGACAAATTTCATGACGTTCATGCAAAATTGCATGCAGGAACTGATGCGGAATCAGAACCTGCTTACTCAAAAGCTTATGGACAATAACAAATAATGTCAGCACTACATATAGGCCTCTGGAATGCAAACGGCATTTCCAAGCACAAACAAGAATTGTCACTGTTTCTGGACTCAAATGATATTGATATTATGCTGCTATCAGAAACACACCTCACAAACAAAAATAACTTTCAAATACCCAAATATGTATTGTACGCCACAAATCACCCAGACGGCAAGGCTCACGGAGGAACTGGTATCCTAATTAAAAACCGGATTAAACACTGTCTGCACAATGGATTTGCCAAACAACACCTACAAGCAACTTCAATAAGTGTCCAAACCACTTTCGGCAGTACAACCGTGGCTGCACTTTACTGCCCACCACGATTCTCAATCTCTGAAATAGAGTTTACTGATTTCTTCAATACACTCGGAGTACGATTTATTGCTGCAGGAGACTACAACGCCAAGCACCCTCATTGGGGATCCCGCCTGGTAAATCCAAAAGGCAAACAGCTGTATAACACAATCATCAACCCAGCAAACAAAATGAGCTATGCCTCACCGAATAAGCCCACGTACTGGCCAGCAGATCCACGCAAGCTCCCAGATCTAATAGACTTTGCAATCACCAGGGGAATTGCGCACAATTTGATAACGGCAGAGTCATTAGCAGAATTGTCATCGGACCACTCGCCAGTAGTTTTCACTATATTAACACAAGCACAAATAATAAAGCACCCACTCGGGCTAACAAATTGGAAAACAAACCGGCTCAGATTTAAAAAATACATAAGCACCCATATCGAGCTGAATCCCAAACTGGACGACGAAGAAGACATCGAGCTTTGCACCTCTGCACTAGAGTCGACGCTTATTGAAGCAGCAGATATCTCTACCCCGATTATCAGCCACACGCAGGAAAAACACAAGTCCAACAACCGACTAATTGAACTACTTTTAGCAGACAAAAGACGGCTCAGGAGAGAATGGCAAATGTCTCGATCTCCGGCAGCAAAACAACGCCTAAAGACAGCTTCGCGAACTCTAGCAAAGGTGCTTAGGCAGGAAGAAGCAAGGACACAGCGGCTGTACATCGAGAAGCTCACCCCTACCAGCACCAAATATCCGCTGCGGAAAGCACATCCAACCATAGCTGCTCCAGCCGAGATAATTTCACCTATACGATGCCCAAATGGCAAATGGGCCCGTTCAGACGAAGAAAGAGCACTCATCTAAAAACGGTCTTCAGCTCCCCACCTTGCGCACCCCAATGGAAAGTGAGCAACCGAAATTCCAAGCGGAGGAAATTTCTGCAATTATTAAAAACTATCTAAACCCAAGAATGTCGCCCGGCCATGACAAAATAACCCCGAAAATGATCCGAGAACTCCCGATCTGTGCCGTGCGTTACATCTGCAAACTTTTCAACGCGATAGTAAAAAATGTTCATTTTCCCATAAGTTGGAAAAAATCAGTAATCATAATGATCCCAAAACCCGGAAAGGACAAAACACAGCCATCATCATACAGACCCATTAGTTTATTGCCAAGTCTTTCAAAACTATTTGAAAGAGTCCTACAACTCCGTATAAATACAATCTTGGTTAACCAAAATATAATCCCTCATCATCAGTTTGGCTTCCGTGAAAAGCATGGCACAATTGAACAAGTCAACCGTATCACCTCAGAGATCCGCACAGCATTCGAGCAAAAAGAATATTGCACAGCAATTTTTCTCGATGTCGCCCAAGCCTTTGACCGAGTCTGGATTGACGGCCTAATATATAAAATAAAAGCGGCGCTCCCACAATATACACACAGGCTAATGGAATCTTATCTGTCCAACAGAAAATTCGCTGTACGATGTAATAGCCTCACCTCTGATGACTTCCAATCAAAAGCAGGCGTACCTCAAGGCAGCGTGCTGGGCCCAACTCTGTATATTTTGTACACAGCGGATATACCAACAAGCCCTACACTCATCACATCTACTTTCGCCGATGATACGGCTATCCTCAGCCGCTCCAAATGTCCGATCAAAGCTGCTGAGCAACTGGCAACCTACCTAAAGGAGGTAGAAAAGTGGCTAGCAGATTGGCGCATCCGTGTAAATGAACAGAAATGCAAACACGTTACGTTTACCCTCAATAGGAGAAACTGCCCATCATTGACGCTTAACAATGTGCCAGTACCTCAATCCGACGATGCTGTATATCTTGGAGTTCACCTCGACAGAAGATTAACTTGGCGTAAGCATATCGAAGCCAAGAAAAAGCAACTAAAGCTCAAAGCAATCGGTCTACATTGGCTTATCAACGCCCGATCTCCCCTTTGTCTGGAATTCAAAGTTCTCCTCTACAACTCTGTATTAAAACCCATCTGGACATATGGCTCTGCACTATGGGGAAACGCAAGCAAGAGCAACATCGAAACCATACAAAGGGCTCAACCCAAGGTTCTCAGAACCATCACGGGAGCACCTTGGTATATCCGAAATGAAAATGTACAGAAAGACCTACACATTCCTAGCGTAATAACCGAAATAAAGGTACAACAGCTTAAGTACACCGCTAAACTGCAGGCACACCCGAATACCCTGGCCAAATCATTAACACGAGTACGTGAAAGTACTCGTCTTCAACGAAACGACCTCCCAATCCTCTAGTAATTAATCAGGGCCATAGATCAATGTAGCATCTTTCAG
The DNA here is from genome assembly GCA_035045865.1 of Drosophila austrosaltans. Lineage (NCBI taxonomy): Eukaryota > Metazoa > Arthropoda > Insecta > Diptera > Drosophilidae > Drosophila > Drosophila austrosaltans. The sequence continues at coordinate 2,797,815 of JAWNOQ010000073.1, read as the reverse complement.
ATGTTAGGTTATATGTTAGATTAAGATAAACCTAGAAATTTGTTGTTAGTCTTATAAGCCTATATAAGAGATCCAACAAACAAATAAAACGTTAAAAAAAAAAAAAAAAAAAAGTTTGTTAGATTTCTGTAAAAAGAGTTTGTTTACAGATTCAAGGCAGATTTTCCATCGCATTGGATCATTGCAACCTATTGAAGATGCACAACGCAAATTCTTGCAAATATACTTCATGGGCAATATGGAAGAACAACTTCACCGGCGTCAAGGGATCAACACAGCTACAAAAAGAGCAATTCTCCAAGATTTGCAGCAAATGCTTCATAAACATCATTCATTGGTGAGGCTGTTCAAAACTGCTTTAGAGCGCATGCCAAGTGATGACTATAAAGTCGTAATCAGAGCAGATATCCTGATTGTTGGCGAAAACTTGGAAGCACGCGATATTGTTCATACACGACGCAATACTAGGCAACTACAGAGAATATATGAAACGCACCGTTCATATGACGCGTTACAATACCCGCTGATGTTTTGGCAAGGAGCCGATAGATATCACTTTAATATCTAAATGATTAATCCATTGAATGGTAAGATCAATATCATTATTTCCATTTTAACTTGATATACATTTTATTGTGTTTGCTTTTGGTACACAAAAAAGTTATCACTCTTAATTTAGTAGAGAGTAGCTGTAAGAGTTGTAAACCTATTAGGGGTTCCTAAATACAATGTTTACTGTATTTGTTTCAGGTGAGGAAACTACCAAGAAGGTTATTTCGATGAATGACTTTCACATTCTAATTTGGTTAGTAGACAGAATTCGGCCAGATCAAATAGATGACATCATATGTGCGGAGATTCCTGCTCCTGAAACCGATCAAGACCTACATAATGTTGTAATCACGAATATGATTCATGGACCATGTGGCACTCTCAACCGCCAATCACCGTGCATGGTCGACGGCAAGTGTTCCAAACGGTATCCACGAAAATTCACGGCAGAGACCATTACAGGCAACGATGGTTATCCAATGTATCGGCGTCGATCGCCCGATGACAATGGTAGAACTATCACAACTAAAGTGAAAGGAAACGATTTCATAATTGACAACAGTTGGATATATATTCGCCACTTCTTTCCAAAATATTCAAGGCACATTGTAATGTTGAGTATTGCAATTCGGTCAAATCTATTAAATACATTTGCAAATATGTCACGAAAGAAAGCGACATGGTGGTTTTTGGTATCCAAACACCCAATATGAACGATGAAATCACGCGCTATCAAGTTGGTAAATATGTGAACTGCAATGAAGCAATTTGGCGTATATTCTCATCTAGAGAACGGTCAGAGTATATTTTACGGCGTCGAATGCTGCTCAACATTCTTTGACTGTTAAGCAGTACGAAGTTCGCCGGGTTAGCTAGTTACATATATCTTTCCTCACAAAATATATATTATATATAGCTAAGGCAATTATATCGGGAAATTAAATCAGTTTAAAACAAGTGTGTCAGGTCGAGTTTTGGAGTGATCAGGTGATTTCTTTGGAGAAAATATATATATGGATTTGTTTATTTTATTGAATTAACAGGAAACGATTATTGTGAGGGCAGGTGGGTCACCTATAAGAAATCCCTCCAAGATTCGGCCAGTTGCAACCAACTTATTGGGCAACAATAATTTAGTTTTTAATAGTTTGTAGGAGAAGAAAAAAAAAAAAAGAAATGAAGGATAAGAAGAGGAATTCATTTAATTATAAGTTTTTTTTTTTTTAGCAAATGAGCAAGATTAAATATTCTTGATAATTTCACTGCGTCTTCATTCGACGGGCCCATCGATTCAACGCAAAGAAAATGTCTGAGTAAGTAAATTAAAAGCAGCCTTTATTTACATCAAATATCTCTTTGCACAGAGATTTAAATTTATCTATATGTATATGCATATTTTGGACAACTTAAAAATCTTGCAGAAAAATGATACAGCTAAAATTTGAAGTTAAAGTTTATGTAAAGAATAATTTGGAGATTTGTTTGAATAGTTCGATTTGGAAATATTGATTTAATAATGAATTGTGATTAAATTTAATGAAATCTGTCAGCTATATCATGTCCACACCTTGTCAATATTATTTATCTTGTAGGCCTTGTTTTAGGGCAGTTTATTTTAATGCCTATCAAACTGCCAAGGTAGGGACGGGGAATGCAAATAAAACCTCAGCATCCTCACAAAAAAATTAATGATCCGAGAAACCGTCTTAATTTTTTTTAACGGGAAATCCTTATTCATTTTCAGAGAATACTATGTTTATTGTTTCCATATATCATTAGTATATCCGATAGTGCACATTTATTTTTCTTCAATGAAGTATGGTACTAGAAGACGAGGCAAGAACCCCACCACATCCGTCGAGCTATCCTTTTAAGGAGACGGAATATATGTGCACGCAAGTGCCACATCAGTTAGTACTAAATTTGTTTACTTCATGCAAGCAACATAAAAATAATAAAATATCATCCAATGTGGGACAAGCTACATAAAAGGAAGAAAATGTATTTACTACTTGCACAGTACACATTTCAACCGACCCTCAGCTCCGCACTTCGGAGGATTGTGGGAAGCAGAAGTGCAGCCGACGAAATATCATTTTAAGCGGACCATTGGAGACCCAATTTTGACCTTTGAGGAAATCTCCCCGGTGTTAGCACAAGTCGAATCGTGGTTAAGCTCTAGGCCTTTATATCCGATATTAAACGATCCTGACGACCTGATGGTATTAACACCAGGCCATTTTTTAATGGGAGAGGCTCTGTTGACACCTCCAACCCCAGATGTAACAAACCTAAGTTTGGTAGATCGGTGGAAAATTTTCAATACTATGCTCAACAGTTTTGGATGAGATGGAATTCTGAATATCTAACACGATTGCAGAGAAGACCAAAATGGTTACAGACTAGGCGCAACCTCGCCGTTGGATGCGTGGTGCTGATAAAGGATCTCATTGATGGGTTCTTGGTCGGATTACAGAGACACATGCTGGAACAGATGGGCTAGTCAGAGTAGTTACTCTGAAGACAATTAATGGGCTGATAAACAGCCAGTAGCCAAGCTTTGTCTATTACCTATCCAAGAGAATTGGAAGTCAGTCGTGTTTTTTTTGCACTCTCGCTTTTATCCAATCTTTTTATTTAATCCCGCAATAAAAATTATTTTCCGCGGAATCTGAGCCGAAATTACCTATTACGCGATTAGCTTATTGTAAATTGTTCTTAAACATTTACTCAAAGCTATTATTACTTATTGTTTCACTTAATAACAAAACTTACAGTAGATATAGATTGTTGTGTGTTATTACCAACTCTCTTAATTTCTCTTCACTTTTTTCTTCTGAAAATTAAAACTTTAACAATTGTGTTACTTGTTGGGTCGTATACATTGCTCATTTTTAAATTCCTTTTTTAATTTTTTGCGATTTACTATTTTTTCTTTCTTATCAGTAAAGAAATAATAACAAACAATTAAATCTGCAATGGTTGTCTGCTCTTCCAAAAAGTGCCCTCATCCCCAAAAACTCCAAGATGACTATCTTTTATGCTGGCTTTTGTGATAACATTTTGCATGTTAAATGCGCTGGTTACACAGCCAAAGTAAAGGATATTATTGGTAACGGCAACGGGGGACTAAAATGGAGTTGTGAAGCGTGCCGGGACGTAGAAATGGATATGCGTCTATTTATGCGGCAGACGAGAGAGGGCTTTAAGTCCCTATCGGCTGGCTTTCTGAAACTTCGTGATGAGTTTTCGTCTCTGGAAACTCAGTTTAAAAGTTTTAAACTACTGAACGAATCACCGGAAGAAGACTATCCCTCGGGATTTCTCTCCCGATCCGCCGGCATCTCTGCTTACTCCGGCTCCGGCATCGGTGATTGACCCACTAACTCCAAATGCTCAGCAACTGATATCATTTAAGAGTCTAGCAGTAGCTGCAGTTGCGGGGACGATTGATATTTCCCCAGGTAATAGTGCCCCGCAAGCTGACTCGATATCGGTTGTAGTTTCCGATGTGTCCGGGCGAATATCCACTCCCAGGGATAATGTAGTAACTAGAAGAGCTCTTAAGGCGTCATCCGCCTCAGCAGTTCCAGCGCAAAATATTGTTGCTGCGGTTGCGACTGGTGCATTGAGATCTCTTGTAGCCATTCCACCAAAAAAGCAAATCTTTGTTTCGCGGCTCGACCCCAATACTACATCAGATGATGTCATAGCCCATATCCGGGCAAAAGTCGTGGCGCCAAACATTGTGGAGGAAAAGTTTAGGTTTTCATACACCCGTGACAGTTCGTCATTTAAAATCAGTGTCCCACCAAATGTCAAATGGAACATTTAGTTTTAAAGGAGTATACGGCTAAGAAAAAGAAAAATCGGCCTCCGATTTGTCTGCCTAACACAACTAATCCTTCCCTACCCTCTGGCTCGTCAGTAGCTGGCGGGTCGAAAAACTAATTTCGTCCCTTATTCTGGCCTATCAGAATGTTAGAGGACTAAAATCTAAACTTTCTAAGCTTTTTGTAGATAGTCTATCTTTTAACTTTCATATTTTGCTCTTTACAGAAACGTGGTTAAAGCCTGACATTTCTGATGCCTCTGTTTTTCCCACAATATTTTTAACTTATAGATGCGATCGAATATCCAGAAATGGTGGTGGAGTTTTGATTGCAGTAAATTCATCTCTTCTTTCTGAAATAGTTCTGCCACCTACTGTTCTTGACATTGAATTTTTTAGTGTCAAAATTTGTTTAAAATCATATTCTGTCTTTCTAACTTGCTCGTATATATTATACGTAAATAAACACAAAGCTATTCGCTTTGTCTCTTCACTTCTTTCGGATGCAGACATATTTATAGTTCTGGGAGATTTTAATCTACCTGACGTTTCATGGGTTCCATCAGGTGAGTCTTCCTTGTTGATGCGTTCCTCGTCACATTGCTTTGTTGACGGTCTCCTTGAGTTATCCCTAACCGAAGTTAATCCTGTGCGTAACAAAAACGAGAGATCACTAGATCTTATATTTATGTTAGATTCTTCTAACTGTACTGTTTCGAGGATTGATCCCGTAGTCGTCAGGGAAAACAGTTTCCATCCAACTTTGGACTTAGTTATTGATCTACCTTTTCGGTTATCAAATGCTGGTACCAGTTCGACGTCTCGTACCTTGCTTTCGTAAAACCAACTTTTTCAAGCTCAATGAGATAATTATTGCCACAGACCAGTTGTCTATCTGTACTCCTGTAATGATATGAAAGCTGCCATTTGTTTTTTCTATGATACTATGTTTTCGCTTTTGGATGCTTGGTTTACACGTGAGTTAACTAATTTCAAAAATGTAAAGAATAGATATTAAAGAAAGTTCAAAAAATCGGGTCGACCGTCTGATTTCTCTTTTTATGCTGTTGCTCGATCGAATTTTTCAGTCCTTAATACACTATGCTATGAGGATTACGTTAGGCGTTGTAAACTTCAGTTCTTCGTTAACGCCAAACGAAAGGTGGCAGTGCACCCGTCCTATTTATGTTTTGAAAATAATAAAGCAAACAATGATCAGCCCATTGCCGATATGTTTGCTGATTTTTCAAAACAACCTATTCCTTCAAAGAACATCAAGGTAACTCTTCATATTCCTATCAGATGAAAAGGTCTAATTGTGTCTGTAAGCCTGTGGTCGATGAAAGTTTGCTTCTAAGTGTGCATACTTTAGTGAATCCCGCTTACTCACCAGGACCTAATGGGATACCTGGTTGTTTACTCAGGTTTTGCGCTGAGACTTTGATTTCCCCGAAACTTAAGTTATTTACCTTGTCCGTTGAAACTTCCTCTTTTCCAACCATTTGGAAAGAATCTTTTATTATTCCTTTGCATAAAAGGGGTAATAAATCCGTAGCTTCTAATTACAGGGGTATTTCCAAATTGTCTGCTATTCCGAAGAAATAAAGTGAGAAAATTATAACTTCTCAACTGCAACATTTCTGTAGTTCTATTCTTTCATCCTCTCAACATGGGTTCATGAAACGTAGATCTACAACCACTAACCTATTAGAGTTTACTTCTTTAGCGATCGAAGGATTCAGGAATGCATTGCAAACTGATGTCATTTATACTGACTTCAGTAAGGCCTTTGATTCTGTCAATCATACACTACTTTTGTTCAAGCTGAACGAACTTGGGATTCCAAGCCTTTTGTTTAATTGGATTTCTCAATATCTTAATAACCGTACACAAAAAGTTTTATTTAAAACTTATCTTTCGAAGACCATCAATGTGACCTCGGGGGTGCCACAAGGTAGCCATCTAGGACCATTGCTTTTTACGCTCTTCATTAATGACCTTCCGTCAGTTGTAACACACACTCGCGTGCTTATGTACGCTGATGATGTTAAACTTTGTATTAGTTTTAAAGACTTAAGCTCTCCACGTCTGCTTCAAGTCGATCTTAATAACTTTCAAACTTGGTGTGAAATTAACTTATTAAACCTTAATGTTTCAAAATGTAACGTCATGTCATTTCATAGATCCTCTTTGCAAATAGTGGTGTATTATCTTAATAATACCCCACTTGAACGTTTGAACGAGATTAATGATTTGGGTGTACTCATGGACCACAAATTAAATTTTACTCGTCATATTAATATCACTGTCAATAAAGCCATGAGTTGTCTTGGTTTCGTTAAGCGATGGTCGAAAGAATTTGACGATCCTTACACAACCAAAACTCTTTTTATTTTACTGGTCCGCCCAATTTTGGAGTATGGATTATGTGTTTGGTCTCCACAATATGAATCACACCAAGTTAAAATTGAATCTGTTCAAAAACAGTTTCTAATTTTTTCTCTTCTTGGTTTAAACTGAGATCGAAATGTTAACTTACCCTCTTATTCTAAAAGATTTCTTTTAATTAACCTTCCCTCCTTACTTAATCGTAGAGTAATGCTTGGTACTTTGTTTATTCCAAGCTTTTAAATGGACAAATAGATTGTCCTAATTTACCTAATCAGGTCAATCTATTACTTACCCGAAATTATGTCCCTTTAACTTTAACACGCTGTACTTCTAACTATTCATTGCATGAACCTTTTCGAGTTCTCTGTTCCGACTACAACTGCCTTTATTGTGTAATCGGATCAGAGTTCTCTATATCTATTCTAAAAACTACTATTTTAAGTTATCTATCTAGTAGTTAGTCTTAACTATTACGTAAGTTGTCGTCCGTTGTCCACGCGACTTCGTTTTTGCATGCTGTCTGCTAGGGTTTGCGTGTAACAGGAATTGTCCTGCTGCCGCTTGGGCCACTTGAACGTACTGCGCATTGTACGCGTCAACGTCCAGAAGACACAGTTTTAAACTGTTGAATGAGTCCCCTAAGCGTAAAATAACAGTATGGGGAATCATTTCTTCCATTTATCGGTACCTATTCCTATCTCGGCCGCGGTACCACAATCCCCATCACTGCCTTTAACCAATCCGCAGCCGCTCATATCATTCTCTACCCCGGTTCCCCAGGGCGGGCGTAAAGATTTAGCTATTTCCGTTTTTCCAAAAAATGGTCTCTCTTTTCAGATGAATGAAGCCGTGGTTTCCGATCAGTCCGGGCAAATACCAAATAATATTGATATTACCAATAGTTGTCCAGTTAGAGGTACACAAGTACTTAGGCCTCTAACTGGCGTACCACCAAAGAAACACATATTTGTTTCTAGGCTTGATCCCGAACATTCTTCGGATGACGTCTTACGTTACATTAAGACAAAAGATCAAGTCTCCAAAATAGCGGTGGGGAAATTAAGATATAATTATTCAAGGGAGATATCTTCCTTTAAAATCAGTGTTCCCATTGAACTGTTTAACTGCATTTGTAGTAACAGTTTTTGGCCGGATCATATTCTAGTAAAAGAATATACGGCCAAAAAGAAATCTCTAGCCCAGGTAGGCTTACTATCCCCCCTAATATTTCCTCCTCCGGAACTTCAGCATCTGCTGGTGTTCCAAAAAACTGACCTATCAGAATGTGAGAGGACTTAAATCTAAGCTTCCTAGACTCTATCTATCTAGTCTAGAATTTGAATCTAAAATTTTAGTATTTACGGAGACATGGTTCAAACCTGATATTAACGATGCATCTGTTCTTTCCGCAACATTTTTTTTTTTCGATTTTTAGATGTGATCGGACTTCTCGTATAAGCGGAGGAGTTCTGATTCCTGTTAACGTGGCCTTAACTTCTGACCAAATCCATTCACCAGACACTTTGGAGATTGAGTTTGTTAGTGTTAAGGTCAGATTCAAGTCTTTCTCTGTCTACATTACTTGTTCTTACATCCCCCCACAATCCGACATGGCGTTGTACGCAAAACACTTAGATTCTATTCAAGATATTTCTTCATTGCTTTCTGATTGTGATATCTTAATCGTCTTTGGTGACTTTGATTTACCAGAAATAGCTTGGTCTCAATCTGATGAATCTGGTTTGTTGCTTACTTCTATATCTGACTGCTTCGTTGATGGCCTTTTTGAGTTTTCATTAGCTCAAATAAACCCTGTGCAAAATAACATAGGCAGATCCTTAGATCTGATATTTATGTTGGATTCCTCCAGCTGTGCAATTACTTGAAACGACCCTTTAGTCTTGACTGAAGACAATTTTCATCCTACTTGTGATTTATTTGTAGATCTGTCGTTTTGTGCACCGATTGTCGGTGTCAGTTCTTAAATCTCGTAATTTTCGCAAATCTAACTTTGTTAAACTAAATGAGCTCATTCTGAGAACTGATTGGTTATCCTTATACAGTTGCTCAGACATGGATCTTGCCATCTCGTTGTTTTATGATACTCTTGGTTCAACTTGAAAAATACAAGAAGTCGTGACGTTCTTCAGACTTTGCTTTTTACGCAGTTGCTCGCTCCAATTGTTGCTTTAAAAGTACTGCTATAATAGTTACCTCAAGCGTTGTACGCTAGAGTTGTCTCGTGATCCTAAACAGTTTTATAGCTTTGTGAATTTGTAACGAACACGCGTGTGTTGGAGGGCACTCTCTGTCTCACTAACAAGTGGCTCGGCTGAGCTCATGGTAAATGGGGGTGGTCTTTGTGCTCTTCCAACGAGCGCTACATAAATAAAATGAAGACAGAGATCGGGATATAGGATGAACCCAAATTAATAGAATAGTTGCGGAGAAGTACTATATTTAACGAAGACCAAGATGTTATAGCTTCCTCTATACCCACCCTCCTATATAAAACTTTTGACAACTCAGCAGTTTTACCCATTTATTGGCTGTATTATCTTTACTTCAGATGCCCCAAATAAGTACGATTAACAAGTCATTTTTCAATACATACGTCTATTCCATTCAAATTCCAAAATGATCTTCATAACAAAGTTTATAAACATAATTTTAGCCTATATTAATTAATAGTTAACTCCAATCAATCGAACTAATATGCACACTGCTAGGCCAAAGTTAGTTTAATTTTTCTTACAACGTTAATAAAATTTAGTTTCATTATAATTAATTTTCTATTATGTTATCATTTCACAGTTAATTCATTGTTTTTTTTTTTTTGGTCTCATTATGTTCAACAAATGTCTAACTAAACTCTTACTACCCGAACTAGGTTGGTCACGGCAAGGGGTTATATTTAAGTGGTCACAAGTTTGACTTACAATTTTGGTATCGGCTATGCCGTACTTACGATTTCATAGTGTCCAATCCGGTCAGCAGGCCTGATGACGTGTGGAGCGCTATATGCTATTAGCTTTAAAGTATTAATTGGGGTTAAATATAACCTGCTTCAATTAACCAACACTTTTACAATCCTACATTAACCAAAAAAGAAAATTATTATGTAACGAATTTTGGCATAGAAATGTGCGATACGAATGAATCCTAACTGGATGTAACATCGGTAAAATCCTCAATCAATGGCTCTTAGGCACGGTATCTAAGGTGTGAAAGTCTTCCTATTTCTCGCTTGCTAGCAGGTGCTCCGTCATATCTTGGACTCTAAGCTAGCTTTTCTAAGCTTTTCTAAGCTAGATCAGCTAGTCGAGCTTTAAGAAGTCCCGTTAAAGCTCTCCCTTTAATTCAGCTATTCTAAGCATATCGGTCAGTCTTAATAATAAACATTGGTCTAGTGCAAATCTTATTTTAAGTGTCACTGTGCAAGATAAGGCACCCCTTACACCACACACAAAATGGAGTTGTGAAGCGTGCCGGGACGTAGAAATGGATATGCGTCTATTTATGCGGCGGACGAGAGAGGGCTTTAAGTCCCTATCGGCTGGCTTTCTGAAACTTCGTGATGAGTTTTCGTCTCTGGAAACTCAGTTTAAAAGTTTTAAACTACTGAACGAATCACCGGAAGAAGACTATCCCTCGGGATTTCTCTCCCGATCCGCCGACATCTCTGCTTACTCCGGCTCCGGCATCGGTGATTGACCCACTAACTCCAAATGCTCAGCAACTGATATCATTTAAGAGTCTAGCAGTAGCTGCAGTTGCGGGGACGATTGATATTTCCCCAGGTAATAGTGCCCCGCAAGCTGACTCGATATCGGTTGTAGTTTCCGATGTGTCCGGGCGAATATCCACTCCCAGGGATAATGTAGTAACTAGAAGAGCTCTTAAGGCGTCATCCGCCTCAGCAGTTCCAGCGCAAAATATTGTTGCTGCGGTTGCGACTGGTGCATTGAGATCTCTTGTAGCCATTCCACCAAAAAAGCAAATCTTTGTTTCGCGGCTCGACCCCAATACTACATCAGATGATGTCATAGCCCATATCCGGGCAAAAGTCGTGGCGCCAAACATTGTGGAGGAAAAGTTTAGGTTTTCATACACCCGTGACAGTTCGTCATTTAAAATCAGTGTCCCACCAAATGTCAAATGGAACATTTAGTTTTAAAGGAGTATACGGCTAAGAAAAAGAAAAATCGGCCTCCGATTTGTCTGCCTAACACAACTAATCCTTCCCTACCCTCTGGCTCGTCAGTAGCTGGCGGGTCGAAAAACTAATTTCGTCCCTTATTCTGGCCTATCAGAATGTTAGAGGACTAAAATCTAAACTTTCTAAGCTTTTTGTAGATAGTCTATCTTTTAACTTTCATATTTTGCTCTTTACAGAAACGTGGTTAAAGCCTGACATTTCTGATGCCTCTGTTTTTCCCACAATATTTTTAACTTATAGATGCGATCGAATATCCAGAAATGGTGGTGGAGTTTTGATTGCAGTAAATTCATCTCTTCTTTCTGAAATAGTTCTGCCACCTACTGTTCTTGACATTGAATTTTTTAGTGTCAAAATTTGTTTAAAATCATATTCTGTCTTTCTAACTTGCTCGTATATATTATACGTAAATAAACACAAAGCTATTCGCTTTGTCTCTTCACTTCTTTCGGATGCAGACATATTTATAGTTCTGGGAGATTTTAATCTACCTGACGTTTCATGGGTTCCATCAGGTGAGTCTTCCTTGTTGATGCGTTCCTCGTCACATTGCTTTGTTGACGGTCTCCTTGAGTTATCCCTAACCGAAGTTAATCCTGTGCGTAACAAAAACGAGAGATCACTAGATCTTATATTTATGTTAGATTCTTCTAACTGTACTGTTTCGAGGATTGATCCCGTAGTCGTCAGGGAAAACAGTTTCCATCCAACTTTGGACTTAGTTATTGATCTACCTTTTCGGTTATCAAATGCTGGTACCAGTTCGACGTCTCGTACCTTGCTTTCGTAAAACCAACTTTTTCAAGCTCAATGAGATAATTATTGCCACAGACCAGTTGTCTATCTGTACTCCTGTAATGATATGAAAGCTGCCATTTGTTTTTTCTATGATACTATGTTTTCGCTTTTGGATGCTTGGTTTACACGTGAGTTAACTAATTTCAAAAATGTAAAGAATAGATATTAAAGAAAGTTCAAAAAATCGGGTCGACCGTCTGATTTCTCTTTTTATGCTGTTGCTCGATCGAATTTTTCAGTCCTTAATACACTATGCTATGAGGATTACGTTAGGCGTTGTAAACTTCAGTTCTTCGTTAACGCCAAACGAAAGGTGGCAGTGCACCCGTCCTATTTATGTTTTGAAAATAATAAAGCAAACAATGATCAGCCCATTGCCGATATGTTTGCTGATTTTTCAAAACAACCTATTCCTTCAAAGAACATCAAGGTAACTCTTCATATTCCTATCAGATGAAAAGGTCTAATTGTGTCTGTAAGCCTGTGGTCGATGAAAGTTTGCTTCTAAGTGTTCATACTTTAGTGAAGCCCGCTTACTCACCAGGACCTAATGGGATACCTGGTTGTTTACTCAGGTTTTGCGCTGAGACTTTGATTTCCCCGAAACTTAAGTTATTTACCTTGTCCGTTGAAACTTCCTCTTTTCCAACCATTTGGAAAGAATCTTTTATTATTCCTTTGCATAAAAGGGGTAATAAATCCGTAGCTTCTAATTACAGGGGTATTTCCAAATTGTCTGCTATTCCGAAGAAATAAAGTGAGAAAATTATAACTTCTCAACTGCAACATTTCTGTAGTTCTATTCTTTCATCCTCTCAACATGGGTTCATGAAACGTAGATCTACAACCACTAACCTATTAGAGTTTACTTCTTTAGCGATCGAAGGATTCAGGAATGCATTGCAAACTGATGTCATTTATACTGACTTCAGTAAGGCCTTTGATTCTGTCAATCATACACTACTTTTGTTCAAGCTGAACGAACTTGGGATTCCAAGCCTTTTGCTTAATTGGATTTCTCAATATCTTAATAACCGTACACAAAAAGTTTTATTTAAAACTTATCTTTCGAAGACCATCAATGTGACCTCGGGGGTGCCACAAGGTAGCCATCTAGGACCATTGCTTTTTACGCTCTTCATTAATGACCTTCCGTCAGTTGTAACACACACTCGCGTGCTTATGTACGCTGATGATGTTAAACTTTGTATTAGTTTTAAAGACTTAAGCTCTCCACGTCTGCTTCAAGTCGATCTTAATAACTTTCAAACTTGGTGTGAAATTAACTTATTAAACCTTAATGTTTCAAAATGTAACGTCATGTCATTTCATAGATCCTCTTTGCAAATAGTGGTGTATTATCTTAATAATACCCCACTTGAACGTTTGAACGAGATTAATGATTTGGGTGTACTCATGGACCACAAATTAAATTTTACTCGTCATATTAATATCACTGTCAATAAAGCCATGAGTTGTCTTGGTTTCGTTAAGCGATGGTCGAAAGAATTTGACGATCCTTACACAACCAAAACTCTTTTTATTTTACTGGTCCGCCCAATTTTGGAGTATGGATTATGTGTTTGGTCTCCACAATATGAATCACACCAAGTTAAAATTGAATCTGTTCAAAAACAGTTTCTAATTTTTTCTCTTCTTGGTTTAAACTGAGATCGAAATGTTAACTTACCCTCTTATTCTAAAAGATTTCTTTTAATTAACCTTCCCTCCTTACTTAATCGTAGAGTAATGCTTGGTACTTTGTTTATTCCAAGCTTTTAAATGGACAAATAGATTGTCCTAATTTACCTAATCAGGTCAATCTATTACTTACCCGAAATTATGTCCCTTTAACTTTAACACGCTGTACTTCTAACTATTCATTGCATGAACCTTTTCGAGTTCTCTGTTCCGACTACAACTGCCTTTATTGTGTAATCGGATCAGAGTTCTCTATATCTATTCTAAAAACTACTATTTTAAGTTATCTATCTAGTAGTTAGTCTTAACTATTACGTAAGTTGTCGTCCGTTGTCCACGCGACTTCGTTTTTGCATGCTGTCTGCTAGGGTTTGCGTGTAACAGGAATTGTCCTGCTGCCGCTTGGGCCACTTGAACGTACTGCGCATTGTACGCGTCAACGTCCAGAAGACACAGTTTTAAACTGTTGAATGAGTCCCCTAAGCGTAAAATAACAGTATGGGGAATCATTTCTTCCATTTATCGGTACCTATTCCTATCTCGGCCGCGGTACCACAATCCCCATCACTGCCTTTAACCAATCCGCAGCCGCTCATATCATTCTCTACCCCGGTTCCCCAGGGCGGGCGTAAAGATTTAGCTATTTCCGTTTTTCCAAAAAATGGTCTCTCTTTTCAGATGAATGAAGCCGTGGTTTCCGATCAGTCCGGGCAAATACCAAATAATATTGATATTACCAATAGTTGTCCAGTTAGAGGTACACAAGTACTTAGGCCTCTAACTGGCGTACCACCAAAGAAACACATATTTGTTTCTAGGCTTGATCCCGAACATTCTTCGGATGACGTCTTACGTTACATTAAGACAAAAGATCAAGTCTCCAAAATAGCGGTGGGGAAATTAAGATATAATTATTCAAGGGAGATATCTTCCTTTAAAATCAGTGTTCCCATTGAACTGTTTAACTGCATTTGTAGTAACAGTTTTTGGCCGGATCATATTCTAGTAAAAGAATATACGGCCAAAAAGAAATCTCTAGCCCAGGTAGGCTTACTATCCCCCCTAATATTTCCTCCTCCGGAACTTCAGCATCTGCTGGTGTTCCAAAAAACTGACCTATCAGAATGTGAGAGGACTTAAATCTAAGCTTCCTAGACTCTATCTATCTAGTCTAGAATTTGAATCTAAAATTTTAGTATTTACGGAGACATGGTTCAAACCTGATATTAACGATGCATCTGTTCTTTCCGCAACATTTTTTTTTTCGATTTTTAGATGTGATCGGACTTCTCGTATAAGCGGAGGAGTTCTGATTCCTGTTAACGTGGCCTTAACTTCTGACCAAATCCATTCACCAGACACTTTGGAGATTGAGTTTGTTAGTGTTAAGGTCAGATTCAAGTCTTTCTCTGTCTACATTACTTGTTCTTACATCCCCCCACAATCCGACATGGCGTTGTACGCAAAACACTTAGATTCTATTCAAGATATTTCTTCTTTGCTTTCTGATTGTGATATCTTAATCGTCTTTGGTGACTTTGATTTACCAGAAATAGCTTGGTCTCAATCTGATGAATCTGGTTTGTTGCTTACTTCTATATCTGACTGCTTCGTTGATGGCCTTTTTGAGTTTTCATTAGCTCAAATAAACCCTGTGCAAAATAACATAGGCAGATCCTTAGATCTGATATTTATGTTGGATTCCTCCAGCTGTGCAATTACTTGAAACGACCCTTTAGTCTTGACTGAAGACAATTTTCATCCTACTTGTGATTTATTTGTAGATCTGTCGTTTTGTGCACCGATTGTCGGTGTCAGTTCTTAAATCTCGTAATTTTCGCAAATCTAACTTTGTTAAACTAAATGAGCTCATTCTGAGAACTGATTGGTTATCCTTATACAGTTGCTCAGACATGGATCTTGCCATCTCGTTGTTTTATGATACTCTTGGTTCAACTTGAAAAATACAAGAAGTCGTGACGTTCTTCAGACTTTGCTTTTTACGCAGTTGCTCGCTCCAATTGTTGCTTTAAAAGTACTGCTATAATAGTTACCTCAAGCGTTGTACGCTAGAGTTTTCTCGTGATCCTAAACAGTTTTATAGCTTTGTGAATTTGTAACGAACACGCGTGTGTTGGAGGGCACTCTCTGTCTCACTAACAAGTGGCTCGGCTGAGCTCATGGTAAATGGGGGTGGTCTTTGTGCTCTTCCAACGAGCGCTACATAAATAAAATGAAGACAGAGATCGGGATATAGGATGAACCCAAATTAATAGAATAGTTGCGGAGAAGTACTATATTTAACGAAGACCAAGATGTTATAGCTTCCTCTATACCCACCCTCCTATATAAAACTTTTGACAACTCAGCAGTTTTACCCATTTATTGGCTGTATTACCTTTACTTCAGATGCCCCAAATAAGTACGATTAACAAGTCATTTTTCAATACATACGTCTATTCCATTCAAATTCCAAAATGATCTTCATAACAAAGTTTATAAACATAATTTTAGCCTATATTAATTAATAGTTAACTCCAATCAATCGAACTAATATGCACACTGCTAGGCCAAAGTTAGTTTAATTTTTCTTACAACGTTAATAAAATTTAGTTTCATTATAATTAATTTTCTATTATGTTATCATTTCACAGTTAATTCATTGTTTTTTTTTTTTGGTCTCATTATGTTCAACAAATGTCTAACTAAACTCTTACTACCCGAACTAGGTTGGTCACGGCAAGGGGTTATATTTAAGTGGTCACAAGTTTGACTTACAATTTTGGTATCGGCTATGCCGTACTTACGATTTCATAGTGTCCAATCCGGTCAGCAGGCCTGATGACGTGTGGAGCGCTATATGCTATTAGCTTTAAAGTATTAATTGGGGTTAAATATAACCTGCTTCAATTAACCAACACTTTTACAATCCTACATTAACCAAAAAAGAAAATTATTATGTAACGAATTTTGGCATAGAAATGTGCGATACGAATGAATCCTAACTGGATGTAACATCGGTAAAATCCTCAATCAATGGCTCTTAGGCACGGTATCTAAGGTGTGAAAGTCTTCCTATTTCTCGCTTGCTAGCAGGTGCTCCGTCATATCTTGGACTCTAAGCTAGCTTTTCTAAGCTTTTCTAAGCTAGATCAGCTAGTCGAGCTTTAAGAAGTCCCGTTAAAGCTCTCCCTTTAATTCAGCTATTCTAAGCATATCGGTCAGTCTTAATAATAAACATTGGTCTAGTGCAAATCTTATTTTAAGTGTCACTGTGCAAGATAAGGCACCCCTTACACCACAGGTTTGAACGACACAGCTAATTTTGTGGAGGATCAGAGCTGAAGAAAAACAAAGGGGCCGATCTGTTTACCATAGGCCCTTAGCATGAAATGTTCCTAGCTCTTTGCCTTGAGTGTCTTCTAGTAGATATAATGCATTCCCAAGTTTTTTCTTTACTATGGCTTGAATCCTTATAGGCGCTTGTTTTGCGTTGAAATGGTTGGAAAGATTGCTAAGTTTGAAATTACGTTTAACGACTAAATGGCCAACTTCAAATGTACGAGGCTTACTGCGCAAATCATAAGTTCTTTGATTAGTCGTATAGGCTTTATCGAGGTGTTTCTGAATGTCAGAGCGAATTTTGGTAACTCGGTTCATCCTAATCTCAGATTCGTTTAGCAAATCTAGGGACTCTAATAACTTATAGTCTTTGCCATGCGTTATCATAGTCTGTCCAAATACAGCAGCATAAGGCGAGACACCTACAGATTGATGTAAATGATTGCACAGAGCACTATTTATACTGCTAAGATAGCTATCCCAGTGCCGTTGGTCGGAACGCAAGTATGACCTTAACGTGGCGTTAATGGAACGATTCACTCGTTCGGCTGCATTTGTCTGCGGAGAGTAGGCGGCAGTAAAAATATGCTGTACCCCAAACCTGCTCAAAAATTGGGTCAAATCCTGGCTTTTCAACTGCGTCCCGTTATCACTAACTACTATCTGTGGTACGCCAAAACAATCAAATATGTCTTCTTTTAGGATACTTTTGATAATCTTTGCATTGAACTTTCTTACCGCCTTTAAAAAGGTGAACTTCGTAAAATGTTCCAAAATAATGAAAATTCCAATATTACCGTTGCTAGTACGTGGAATGGATCCTATAAAGTCAACGTAAAGCCCTTGGAAGGGACTCTCGCTTTTAACTTGGTTACCCATTGGCGGTTTGAGAGCTTGAGTTGGGTATTTGCATGTTCGACAGACTTCACACTGGCGAATATAATTACGCACGTCGACCACCATGCGCGCGCAGAAAAATTTTCGACGTATTCGTTCTAAACATTTGACAATGCCACAATGAGCTGCATTGGGTGGATTGTGAGCTATCAGGATGACGTTACGGCAGAGTGGTTGTGGCACCCATAGTTTCCACGGTCGATCCTCGGCATCCGGTATTCCAGACGAAAAGTCGGTTCGATAATATATATACTGGTTTATAACTTTAAAATCTGGCAGGTTAGCCTTAATATGTATAACCCTCATTGCTTGGTAGAAATATAGTCGACCGTCAAAGCGTTCGGACGTATTTTTTGTCGCGCTCCGCAATTTCTTCGGTGTCAACCTTCAATCAATTAAAATAAAACAAGTGACAGGGCTCTCAGTCGCCACAGAGACGCCCAATCACAATTATATTGTTATTTGTAAATACAAATAGCAATACTTAGTAAAAACCTAAATTTACTAGTAATGCCAAAGTGTAAAGAGATTAACTCGGGCCCTTCGTCACTAGACTCTCGCCAGCAGAAGCTACAAGAACAAATTCTTCAGCAACAAAACGAGCGTCGGCTCTCTATACAACGCAACAATGCATATTTCTCAGTAGTGTCTCCGACCACCACAACAACAACAAGTGCTGAATCGAAAAGTGCAAGTACGAGCAAATTGCTCACGCCAACCAGCAACAACAATTTGTCTTGGAGCGCCCAATGCGCTTCACCCTCAAATTCGCTGACACCTGAAGTGTTAATTGGGTCATTGGGTTCGCCGACCGCCGTCAGCGCGCTCACAACAACAACAATTGCATCTACTGCTTCAACGACAACTTCAACAGCCGCAAAGTCTGCAATAGCTTCAATCACCGTCCAGCAGACTACCTCAACAAAAACTGCCCAACCAGTAACGGTGAATCCAATGTCACCTGTTCAGACTGGTATGGACAGATACATTAATATAAACAAGCGAAAGCTTAGCCCTCAGACAAAAAGAGGCAACACTCCCAAAATGTCGAAAAACAACATTGTTGAACGAAAAGCTTTGGAAAGCAATAGATTCCAAATATTGGCAAATCAGCCGGAATCCCAAGAAGGAGTTTCCCAAATTAAACCCTCTGTAGCCAAGCCACCACCATTCTATATTCGTGGTGCAAACTGCACTTCACTGGTGCCAACACTGGTAGCGCTAGTTGGTCAAAACAACTTTTATGTGACACCACTCAATAGGGGTAACATAAAAAAGACCAAAGTGCAAGCCAAAAGTGAAGAATTCGATCGTACTATTGAAAAGTACTTTAGAAAGGAAAGTGTGAATTTCTACACATTCCAGCTAAAGAGTGCCAAAGGCCTTCAAGTGGTTATCAAAGGCATTGAACCAACGGTTCCGACGCAGGAAATAGTGGAAGCATTGGAAGAGAAGGGCTTTGAGGTAAAGGCCGTCTCAAACATACTGAACAGAAATAAAGTGCCGCAACCTCTATTCAAAGTGGAGTTACAGCCCACATGCGATAAAAAACTTAAACCTAACACAGTGCACCCTATATACAATCTTCAACTTCTGCTACATCGCAGAATTACTGTCGAAGAGCCGCATAAGAGGACACACCCGGTACAATGCACCAATTGCCAGGAGTTTGGGCACACAAAGTCCTTCTGCAGCCTTCGCCCAGTTTGCGTTGGCTGTGGACAAACTCAAAAAGATTGTGTCTGCACCGATGACAAATCAAATACAAATACAAGGAAGTGCGGCAATTGTGGTGGTAATCACACAGCGAACTACAGAGGATGCCCCGTTTATAAGGAACTCAAGGCCCGCCTCAACGCGAAGAAATCAACGGCTCGCATCCAGGGCTCGGCACTAATTCCCTCTCAAACAACACCGGGAATATTTTTCTCAAAAGCCGTAAGGTCATCAGCAACTCCAATAACAACTACTCCTGGAGTAACTTTTGCAAGCGTGCTACGCAATGGAAATGCACAGCCCACTCAAATAGTAGATCCCGCCACCATACAATCCAACGCAGCCCCAAGTCCATCCGTACTTGGCCAGAACCCCAACGGGATCGAAACGTTGTTGATCTCGCTAAATCAAAACATGACAAATTTCATGACGTTCATGCAAAATTGCATGCAGGATCTGATGCGGAATCGGAACCTGCTTATTCAAAAGCTTATGGACAATAACAAATAATGTCAGCACTACATATAGGCCTCTGGAATGCAAACGGCATTTCCAAGCACAAACAAGAATTCTCACTGTTTCTGGACTCAAATGATATTGATATTATGCTGTTATCGGAAAGACACCTAACAAACAAAAACAACTTTCAAATACCCAAATATGCATTCTACGCAACAAATCACCCAGACGGCAAGGCTCACGGAGGAACTGGTATCCTAATCAAAAACCTAATCAAAAACTTCAATAAGTGTCCAAACCACTTTTGGTAGTACAACCGTGGCTGCACTTTACTGCCCACCACGATTCTCAATCTCCGAAATAGAGTTTACTGATTTCTTCAATACACTCGGAGTACGATTTATTGCTGCAGGAGACTACAACGCTAAGCACCCTCATTGGGGATCCCGCCTGGTAAATCCAAAAGGCAAACAGCTGTATAACACAATCATCAACCCAGCAAACAAAATGGGCTATGCCTCACCGAATAAGCCCACGTACTGGCCAGCAGATCCACGCAAGCTCCCAGATCTAATAGACTTTGCAATCACCAGGGGAATCGCGCACAATTGCATAACGGCAGAGACACTAGCAGAATTGTCATCGGACCACTCACCAGTAGTTTTCACTATATTAACAGAACCACAAATAATAAAGCAACCACTCGGGCTAGCAAATTGCAAAACAAACTGGCTCAGATTTAAAAAATACATAAGCACCCATATCGAGCTAAATCCCAAACTGGACGACGAAGAAGACATCTGGCTTTACACCTCTGCACTAGAGTCTACGCTTATTGAAGCAGCAGATATCTCTACCCCAATTATCAGAAACAACCAGAAAAAACACAAGTCTAACAACCGACTAATTGAACCACTTCTAGCAGACAAAAGACGGCTCAAAATGATCCGAGAACTCCCGATCTGTGCTGTTAGACACATCTGCAAACTCTTCAATGCGATAGTAAAAAGTGGTCACTTTCCCATAAGCTGGAAAAAATCAGTAATCATAATGATCCCAAAACCCGGAAAGGACAAAACACAGCCATCATCGTACAGACCAATCAGTTTATTGCCAAGTCTTTCAAAACTATACAAAAGAAAAGCGTCGCTTCCACAATATACACACAGGCTAATGGAATCTTATCTATTCAACAGAAAATTCGCTGTACGATGTAATAGCTTCACCTCTGATGACTTCGAATCAAAAGCAGGCGTACCTCAAGGCAGCGTGTTGGGTCCAACACTATATATTTTGTACACAGCGGATATACCAACAAGCCCTGCACTCATCACATCTACTTTCGCCGATGACACGGCTATCCTTAGCCGCTCCAAATGTCCGATCAAAGCTGCTGAGCAACTGGCAACCCATTTAAAGGAAATTGAAAAGTGGCTAGCAGATTGGCGCATCCGTGTAAATGAACAGAAATGCAAGCACGTTACGTTTACCCTCAATAGAAGAAACTGCCCATCATTGACTCTCAACAACGTGCCAGTGCCTCAATCCGACGATGTTGTGTATCTTGGAGTTCACCTCGACAGAAGATTAACTTGGCGTAGGCACATCGAATCCAAGAAAAAGCAACTAAAGCTCAAAGCAATCGGACTACATTGGCTTATCAACGCACGATCTCCCCTATGTCTGGAATTCAAAGTTCTCCTCTACAACTCTGTATTAAAACCCATCTGGACATATGGCTCTGCACTATGGGGAAACGCAAGCAAGAGCAACATCGAAACCATACAAAGGGCTCAACCCAAGGTTCTCAGAACCATCACGGGAGCACCTTGGTATATCCGTAATGAAAATGTACAGAAAGACCTACACATTCCTAGCGTAATAACCGAAATAAAGGTACAACAGCTTAAGTACACCGCTAAACTGCAGGCACACACGAATACCCTGGCCAAATCATTAACACGAGTACGTGAAAGTACTCGGCTTCAACGAAACGACCTCCCAACCCTCTAGTAATTAATCAGGGCCATAGATCAATGTAGCATCTTTCAGATGTTAGGTTATGTGTTAGATTAAAATAAACCTAGAAAATTGTTGTTAGTCTTATAAGCCTATATAAGAGATCCAACAAACAAATACAACGTTAAAAAAAAAAAAAAAAAAAAATAGCTTGGTATTCTTCTGATTGGAATGAATCGGAATTTAAGTCAATCTCAGGAAATAAATCTAGTTGTACAGCTGCTACTTCATATTGGAATGATCTTGACAAAGCATCAGCTACGACATTCTCGCTGCTCTTGCGATGCTCTATTTGGAATTTGTACCCTTGTAGCTTAAGAGACCAGCGGGCTAATCTGCCACTCAGTTCCTTTTGGCATGATCAGTTACGACTTTAAATTCATGGCCTTCTATATACATTCGAAATCTCTTAATAGCAAAAACCACGGCTAGGCATTCGAGCTCAGTAACTGTATAGTAGGTGGGCTTTGTTAAGTTTTTTTTAAATATATGCGATTGGTCGTTCGTACCCAAACTCATCGCATTGAGCTAATACTGCGCCTACCCCATGCATGGATGCATCACACTGGACCACGAACGGTTTGTCATAATTTGGGTGAGCTAAAATGGAGCGGTTCAGAGCTTAGATTTAATGGTTTCGAAGGCAGCTTGTATCTGTTTGTTTCATGAAAAGGTTTTGCCGCGTAGTAATTCAGTTAGAGCATAATGAATAGAAGAGTATTGTGGAATAAATCGCTAATACCAGCCAGTCATTCCCAAAAAACGTTTTAGTTGTCGGTAGGTTTTTGGGACTGGAAAATCAAAAATAGCTCTTACTTTGTCGGGGTTATCTTGCAACGTGCCTTCACCTACTACATAACCCAGATACTCCACCTTTTTTAAACAAAATTGACTTTTCTTGACGTTAATAGTTAATCCCGCTTTTTTCAGCTGCGTTTCTACCATGTGTAAGACGTTCTTCAAAATTATTAGACAAAACTAATAGGTCGTCTAAGTAGACTTAAACTTGAGTTTTGAGATGATACGGAATTACTTGGTCCATCAATCGGCACATGGTTTGGGGTGCGTTGCACAATCCAAAAGGCATTCGTCTAAATTGGTATAACGGTCGGTTGGGAATGGTAATAGCGATCTTCGCCCTCGAGTTCTGTTCCAGCTGTATTTGCCAAAAGGCGTCTTTGAGATCTATCTTAGAGATACAAAGCACTGGGGGAAGCCTACTCAATAGTACTTCTAAATTCGGGATTGGATATGCGTCCTTCAGAGTAACCTAATTTAATTTACAATAATCTAGGCAAAACCTGACCTTGTTGGGCTTAACGAGTAACACGCAGAAGTTGGTGCTTCTTGTATTACTTCTAAATCTAACATTCTATCTATCTCTGTGCATAACAGTTTTTCTTTGGCCGCCGATAACGGATAGAATTTTTGCTTAATGGGCTTGGCCGGTGTCAATAACATGTTCTACGAGATTGGTTACCCCCAATCCGTCTCATTCATACATTGGAAAATTAGCAATGACTGAGTTTAACTGATAGTTTTGATTAGCGGTCAATGTATATTTATCATCTTCAAGCTGCAAAAGGGACACTTCGTTCATTATAGGTGTAGGCGTTATTAACAATCCATACTGTTGCCAAAAGTCTATACCACAAATGACTTCTTGCTTTATAGCAGGTACTACTAAAAATTCGAGATCAGCTTGAATTGAGTTATAGGTCAACCGAATAGAAATTGTTCCTGCAATGTGTTGTGAGTGTTCATCTGCCGTGCGCACGTTACTATTAATGCGATGACATATTCTCTTGTCGTTTATTAATTGCGTTGATAAGTTTCCTTCTACAATACTTTTATTCGCCCCACTGTCCAGCAAAGCTGAATACGGTTTTCCAAAGATTTCTATAGTGATAAAGGGACGGGTATCATTGACAGGAGTTGATATTGCTGATATGGTATAGTTTTTTAGTTGGCGGCGATTGTTCCAAAAAGTGTGCATTCGTTTTATGGATCTAGGCTTATTACTGTTCTCAAGATCTTCACGGAAGATTTCGGCTCTACGCTTTCTATATTCTTGCATACGCACTTGATAGAACTTGGGCTCTTTCCTATCCTGTATATTAATCATATTTAGGGCACTAAGATCTGCGTTAGATATTGATTTTTCTGGGTTTTCCGAGACTATTGGCGGATATCCCTTTTTGCCGTTCGGCGGATATCCCGGATATCGCAACTGACATTTTGGACAACTAGGCTTTTAGGTGTCTTTTAAACCACACCCGTAGGAAAAACGATACTCGATCAGGTCGATCTGGTACCATTTCTATTTTCTAGACTGCTACGAGGGGCAACCGCCGGCATGGGAAAGTCCCATTCCAATTGCGGTTCGTCTTGGGGTTCTGGTTGGACTCCCATAATAGTTAAATTTCTCACAGCACTACGTATCTCGTCTTTGATTACAGTGGCCATGTTAATACGGTGGGTTTCTAAAGAATTTGAAACTAGTTGTTGAATACGCTCTTCTGTAATGATATTAGGTTGAGGCAGCATTCTGACTAGAGGCTATCGGTCGAGGTTGGGATTTGGTATTTGGTATATTTTTGGGAAGGGCTCTCGTATGATGAGTGCTGTCTGACCCAATAGAAGACGTTGGAGGCTGTGACGCTGTCGACATTCAAACTGACTGCGAGAGCAAGGTTGTCTACAATTTGGGCATGTATCATTGGCATCAAGCCATCCGCTCAAACACTGCCTATGAAATTTATGCCTACACCGAATCTCTATCAGCTCTGACAGTCCACCAGTTTCCTTGCAAATGGTACACGATACTAGATTTTCATCAAGCAATGCAGCTGCCAAATTTTCAAGGCTTCGCCATGGTTTACACGTGAGTTAACTAATTTCAAAAATGTAAAATCTAGATACTATAGAAAGTTCAAAAAATCGGGTCGACCGTCTGATTTCTCTCTTTATGCAGTTACTCGATCGAATTTTTCAGTGCTTAATACACTATGCTATGAGGATTACATTAGGCGTTGTAAACTTCAGTTCTCCCGTCATCCTAAGAATTTTTATAACTTCGTTAACGCCAAACGAAAGGTGGCAGTGCACCCGTCCTATTTATGTTTTGAAAATAATAAAGCAAACGATGATCAGCCCATTGCCGATATGTTTGCCGATTTTTCAAAACAACCTATATCTTCAAAGAGCATCAAGGTAACTTTTCATATCCCTATCAGATGAAAAGGTCTAATTGTGTCTTTAATACTGTGATCGATGAAAGTTCGCTTCTCAGTGTTCATACTTTAGTGAAGCCCGCTAATGGGATACCTGGTTGTGTACTCAGGTTTTGCGCTGAGACTTTGATTTCCCCGATATTTAAGTTATTTACCTTGTCCGTTGAAACTTCCTCTTTTCCAACCATTTGGAAAGAATCTTTTATTATTCCTTTGCATAAAAAGGGTAATAAATCCGTAGCTTCTAATTATATGGGTATTTCCAAATTGGCTGCTATTCCGAAGAAATAAAGTGAGAAAATTATAACTTCTCAACTGCAACATTTCTGTAGTTCTATTCTTTCATCCTCTCAACATGGGTTCATGAAACGTAGATCTACAACCACTAACCTATTAGAGTTTACTTCTTTAGCGATCGAAGGAGTCAGGAATGCATTGCAAACTGATGTCATTTATACTGACTTCAGTAAGGCCTTTGATTCTGTCAATCATACACTACTTTTGTTCAAGCTGAACGAACTTGGGATTCCAAGCCTTTTGCTTAATTGGATTTCTCAATATCTTAATAACCGTACACAAAAAGTTTTATTTAAAACTTATCTTTCGAAGACCATCAATGTGACCTCGGGGGTGCCACAAGGTAGCCATCTAGGACCATTGCTTTTTACGCTCTTCATTAATGACCTTCCGTCAGTTGTAACACACACTCGCGTGCTTATGTACGCTGATGATGTTAAACTTTGTATTAGTTTTAAAGACTTAAGCTCTCCACGTCTGCTTCAAGTCGATCTTAATAACTTTCAAACTTGGTGTGAAATTAACTTATTAAACCTTAATGTTTCAAAATGTAACGTCATGTCATTTCATAGATCCTCTTTGCAAATAGTGGTGTATTATCTTAATAATACCCCACTTGAACGTTTGAACGAGATTAATGATTTGGGTGTACTCATGGACCACAAATTAAATTTTACTCGTCATATTAATATCACTGTCAATAAAGCCATGAGTTGTCTTGGTTTCGTTAAGCGATGGTCGAAAGAATTTGCCGATCCTTACACAACCAAAACTCTTTTTATTTTACTGGTCCGCCCCATTTTGGAGTATGGATTATGTGTTTGGTCTCCACAATATGAATTAAAATTGAATCTGTTCAAAAACAGTTTCTAATTTTTTCTCTTCTTGGTTTAAACTGAGATCGAAATGTTAACTTACCCTCTTATTCTAAAAGACTTCTTCTAATTAACCTTCCCTCCTTACTTAATCGTAGAGTAATGCTTGGTACTTTGTTTATTCATAAGCTTCTAAATGGACAAATAGATTGTCCTAATTTACCTAATCGGGTCAATCTATCTGTACCTTGTAGGTAAGTCGAAATTATGTCCCTTTATCTTTAATACGCTGTACTTCTAACTATTCTTTGCATGAACCTTTTCGAGTTCTCTGTTCCGACTACAACTGCCTTTATTGTGTAATCGGATCAGAGTTCTCTATATCTATTCTAAAAACTACCATTTTAAGTTATCTATATAGTAGTTAGTCTTTCCTATTACTTAAGTTGTCGTCCGTTGTCCACGGGTTTGCGCGTAACAGGAATTGTCCTGCTGCCGCTTGGGCCACTTGAACGTACTGCGCATTGTACGCGTCAGCGTCCAGAAGACACAGTTTTAAACTGTTGAATGAGTCCCCTAAGCGTAAAATAACAGTATGGGGAATCATTTCTTCCATTTATCGGTACCTATTCCTATCTCGGCCGCGGTACCACAATCCCCATCACTGCCTTTAACCAATCCGCAGCCGCTCATATCATTCTCTACCCCGGTTCCCCAGGGCGGGCGTAAAGATTTAGCTATTTCCGTTTTTCCAAAAAATGGTCTCTCTTTTCAGTTGAATGAAGCCGTGGTTTCCGATCAGTCCGGGCAAATATCAAATAATATTGATATTACCAATAGTTGTCCAGTTAGAGGTACACAAGTATTTAGGCCTCTAACTGGCGTACCACCAAAGGAACACATATTTGTTTCTAGGCTTGATCCCGAACATTCTTCGGATGACGTCTTACGTTACATTAAGACAAAAGATCAAGTCTCCAAAATAGCGGTGGGGAAATTAAGATATAATTATTCAAGGGAGATATCTTCCTTTAAAATCAGTGTTCCCATTGAACTGTTTAACTGCATTTGTAGTAACAGTTTTTGGCCGGATCATATTCTAGTAAAAGAATATACGGCCAAAAAGAAATCTCTAGCCCAGGTAGGCTTACTATCCCCCCTAATATTTCCCCCTCCGGAACTTCAGCATCTGCTGGTGTTCCAAAAAACTGACCTATCAGAATGTGAGAGGACTTAAATCTAAGCTTCCTAGACTCTATCTAGTCTAGTCTAGAATTTGAATCTAAAATTTTAGTATTTACGGAGACATGGTTCAAACCTGATATTAACGATGTATCTGTTCTTTCCGCAACATTTTTTTTTTCGATTTTTAGATGTGATCGGACTTCTCGTATAAGCGGAGGAGTTCTGATTGCTGTTGACTCGGCCTTAACTTCTGACCAAATCCATTCACCAGACACTTTGGAGATTGAGTTTGTTAGTGTTAAGGTCAGATTCAAGTCTTTCTCTGTCTACATTACTTGTTCTTACATCCCGCCACAATCCGACATGGCGGTGTACGCAAAACATTTAGATTCTATTCGATATATTTCTTCATTTCTTTCTGATAGAGATATCTTAATCGTCATTGGTGACTTTAATTTACCAGAAATAGCATGGTCACAATCTGATAAATCTGCTTTGTTGCTTACTGCTAAATCTCACTGCTTCGTTGATGGCATTTTTGAGTTTTCATTAGCTCAAATAAACCCTGTGCAAAATAACATAGGCAGATCCTTAGATCTGCCTCAAATGAGCTCTTTCTGAGAACTGATTGGTTATCCTTATACAGTTGCTCAGACATGGATCTTGCCATCTCGTTGTTTTATGATACTCTTGGTTCGCTTTTTAAGGTTTGTGTTCCACTGTCGTGAGCTATCCAACTTGAAAAATACGAGAAGTCGTGACGTTCTTCAGACTTTGCTTTTTACGCAGTTGCTCGCTCCAATTGTTGCTTTAAAAGTACTGCTATAATAGTTACCTCAAGCGTTGTACGCTAGAGTTTTCTCGTGATCCTAAACGGTTTTATAGCTTTGTGAATTTGTAACGAACACGCGTGTGTTGGAGGGCACTCTCTGTCTCACTAACAAGTGGCTCGGCTGAGCTCATGGTAAATGGGGGTGGTCTTTGTGCTCTCCCAACGAGCGCTACATAAATAAAATGAAGACAGAGATCGGGATATAGGATGAACCCAAATTAATAGAATAGTTGCGGAGAAGTACTATATTTAACGAAGACCAAGATGTTATAGCTTCCTCTATACCCACCCTCCTATGTAAAACTTTTGACAACTCAGCAGTTTTACCCATTTATTGGCTGTATTACCTTTACTTCAGATGCCCCAAATAAGTACGATTAACAAGTCATTTTTCAATACATACGTCTATTCCATTCAAATTCCAAAATGATCTTCATAACAAAGTTTATAAACATAATTTTAGCCTATATTAATTAATAGTTAACTCCAATCAATCGAACTAATATGCACACTGCTAGGCCAAAGTTAGTTTAATTTTTCTTACAACGTTAATAAAATCTAGTTTCATTATAATTAATTTTCTATTATGTTATCATTTCACAGTTAATTCATTGTTTTTTTTTTTGGTCTCATTATGTTCAACAAATGTCTAACTAAACTCTTACTACCCGAACTAGGTTGGTCACGGCAAGGGGTTATATTTAAATGGTCACAAGTTTGACTTACAATTTTGGTATCGGCTATGCCGTACTTACGATTTCATAGTGTCCAATCCGGTCAGCAGGCCTGATGACGTGTGGAGCGCTATATGCTATTAGCTTGAAAGTATTAATTGGGGTTAAATATAACCTGCTTCAATTAACCAACACTTTTACAATCCTACATTAACCAAAAAAGAAAATTATTATGTAACGAATTTTGGCATAGAAATGTGCGACACGAATGAATCCTAACTGGATGTAACATCGGTAAAATCCTCAATCAATGGCTCTTAGGCACGGTATCTAAGGTGTGAAAGTCTTCCTATTTCTCGCTTGCTAGCAGGTGCTCCGTCATATCTTGGACTCTAAGCTAGCTTTTCTAAGCTTTTCTAAGCTAGATCAGCTAGTCGAGCTTTAAGAAGTCCCGTTAAAGCTCTCCCTTTATTTCAGCTTGTTTGTAGCGGGGCGAAGCTTCTGATCTGAGAGCCCAGACTTATTACCCAAGTGGAAGGAAATTAAAACGCGCGTTAAACTCGTTTGAACACAGGCCAGATTTATTGTAAATAAGTACCGGACCGATTCACAGTGTTTAGGCGTTTACGAATAAAGGTGTTTTTGTAGAACTAAGTGGCCGAGAATAATATCGGGAGACGTTTATAGTTGCCGGGGATGGAAAAATCAACTTGCCAAGATGGAGTTTTCCATGGAACTTGCCTAGTAATTATACTAGTGTGCCCGTTCGAGGATAATGGCAAAAGCCCTCTTCATTCCCCGCTGGTCACCCTTTCTGGCGTGAACATACCGCCCCCCTTGCAACAAGTTGCAATGGCCCGGGTGAACTTGTAAGGATGGGGAGCAGCAACGCTCTGGAGCGCCGAACTAAAGGAGTTCCGCCCGAACTGGACACATAATGGAATTGGATGACCTCAGGATAGAGGTATGCCTCGTGGGCGCTCGGGGTAAGCATTTGGAGTTGGACGAGCCTCGTTGCGGTCGATTCCTCTGTGAAGCACATCGTCGTGCTACGGAAGCCGTGGGATGGAGGAGGGTATGGCGTTTCTCACCACACCGGCGACAGCCCGATTTACTTCTACATAATCCAGTGGAGTGCTCGTGGGCGCGGCAGTTAGAACAGTATTTGTGCTCTAATACTGCCTGTAGTCGACTTGTCGCGCAGAGATTGAGGAACTACCGACATTTCCGGAGCGCATGAACTCCTCCGCAGACCTTGCACAGGTAGGAGTTCTCTCGATGAAGTCCATCGCTTCTTTCGAGGCTGGGACGAGCGGTTTTTGGAGACGTGGAAATTTGAGCTGCAGACGTGGACCCAGTGGTCGGCTCAACTTTAAGACCGCACAGAATCCACCCGAATATCGTCTCCAGAGCAAGGAGGGACCCGCAGATGCCCTTTTCGATGCGATATTCTAAAACGCGGGGGAGAAGATCCACACCGATGATTAAGTCTACTGGAGAACTTTCGTGGAAATGTGGATCTGCCAAAGGAAGACCCGAAATGGTCTCCTTTAACGTTGTGGGAACCGGGCAGGACGGAATCGCGCTAGGAAGGTTGGGCAAGACGAATGCGTGCGCTTCCACGTGTCTGGAAGGATCTCTAGGAGAAGAGATTTCTAGTTCGCAAACTTTGTGAGAGTTGGTGGCAACACAATTGGAGATGCCACTTATTTCAGCGTCAGTGACACGGAACCGTGGTCTCACCAGATCGAACATCCTCTTGGATAGGAATGTTCCCTCAGATCCGGTGTCTATCAAGGCGCGTGCATGGAATTCGGAACCTTGATGCCGTATAATTACCATGGCCGTACCCAGCAAACCTTTACGAGGCGTGGATATTCGGAACTTCTGTAGGCCATGGCTTGGATTTGAGCGCTTAACTGACTCTGCAGGGAGAGAATTTGTTTGTTGTCGCCGAAGATTTGTCGTTGGTGGCTGCACACTGGAAGTCGTCACTGTGGAAATGTTGATACGATGCAAGAGTGTGTGGTGCCGCTCCTGGCATATGCGGCAAGAATGACGACTGGGACACTCTCGCAATTGATGGCCACGTGCTAAGCAATTAAGACATAAATTCAAATGTTTAATTGCCGCCACTCGTTCTTGCATATCTGCATATCTGCGAATTTTGGACAGACGCGGACCGGATGGTTCTCTTTGCCACACAATTGACAGGAGACCTTATTGACAGTGACGGTAGTGGTCAAAGATTGGAATCTAGTCGGAGGCCCGGATTTGCGGACGGCTGCTGGGATTACTTGTAGCGCAGGCGTGGCCTTTCGACCTTCCAACATTTCTAGAACGCGATACCGATCTATTAGAAAGTTGTTCAGGTCGGACCAGGATGAGAGGTCAGTCTTGTTTGGGATGGATTGTTCCCATAATGCGATGGTGGCGTTGGGCAGTTTGGATGTACACAGCGCGACCAACAAGACGTCCCAGTTCTCCGTGCTAACACCGGATCGCGTGAGCGTGGTTAAGCACCCTTGGATGGTAATCTGAATATCTTTCAGGGCGGCGCAAGTCTCGTGAACGACTGCTGGAAGGTTAAAGAGAATTTTCATCTGGCTGGCAACAAGCTGTCTCTTGTTTTCAAACTGAACTTGAAGATTCTCCCAAGCCGCATGAAAACCGTCGTTGGTCAATGGGGAGCTGGAAACGATCGCCTTTACCTCGCCGCGCGTTTTGGACACCAGATGATACAGCTTCTCAACTGGTGCCAATCGTGGATTGTTCACGTACATGGCAGTGAACAGGTCGCGGAAAGTGGGCCACTTATTATAGTCGCCCGTGAAAACGTCCACCTCACACGGAGGTAGCAGATAGCCAGCATGGACGTGCTGTTCTCGGATTTCGGGGGCGTTCTGGGACGCAGGAGTTGTGGTGGATGACTGGAGTCGCTCTATGCGTTCTCCTAAGGTGCTTCCGCACCGTACGTACACCATATATACGTATGCATATTTGGATTGCACCGTCACCAAATTGGACTTGCTTTCTTCGCTCGCGTCAGCCGAAAGGGCTCTGGTACATGATAAGTACTCGGATTCGATTCTGCTCCATAGGACCTTTGTCTGCTCCAAGTGCATTTTCATTGAAAACAATGGCACATCACCCTCGAGGGTGCCCATTAAGTTGACCTCGAAATCGGTCAGACCATCACAAGCGGCGATAAAGTGGTTTACGGACATGTCAGCTGCTTCGGACAGTCGCTGGGACTCGGATCGGGTTGTTGCTTTTGAGGTGGGAGCGGAAACCGTGACGCGTGGAATCGATCGGGAGCTAGAGTCGGAGTGCGCGGACGAGGGAATGCGACTGCAGACGGATGCTCTTTTGGGCGTAGTGCCGGAAAGGCCTGGTGCTGATTGAGCGATGGAGGAACGCTTGACGGTGTCGGTATTGCGGGATACCTTGGAATTGGATAGCGGAGTGGATGGCGACGTGGATCGACGAGGCACTGCTAGACGATCGGTTTTGTGGCTGCTTTTAGCAGGATCTGTGGGCATAGCTAGATTGAGCTAGAACGAGTCACGAAGGATTTCGTGTTGGTCAACGAATTTGACCGTAGTGGACTGTAATATATATCGAATTTGGAAACCGAACGGATGCGTCGGCAAATCGATGAGTAGAATAACAATGAATAAAAATATATCTTTATGTAGATGAAATACCAGCAAAAATAAAAATAAATAATTTTATAAAATTTTAAATAATTTTTTAAAATGTGATTTGTGCGGTGACTGTAGTTTATGTGGTCCAGTGGAAACGGTCCAAAACCATTAAGCGCTATTTCGATTGCAGCTTTTCGGATTTATTCATTCAGATGATTTTATTTGCTGCAAGCGGATCGAAAAGCCACTAAGATTTGTCTGTGGCTGGAATGCCTGTGCTTTATATTGCACGGTATTTTATTAGATTTAAAATTCTGGGAAAATTAATTATAAAAATAAAAAACCGGAATATTTCGAATCGATTACGCTGGAAATACGAAACGGGAAAGCGCGCACTTTTTGTGGAAATTTGTCAACAAAATTAAATTTTATTGACGGAAATTATTAGTCACACGCACACGAAAATGCCGAAATTATTAATTCGGAATTGGAATAATTTTTTTTTTTTTTTTAATATTTGTTCTAAATTTTATTTATTTTTACTTGAGAAAGTTAATTTTTATTTTATTAATTGCTGGAGAAACAACTATCGTGACAGTGATCGAAGTCGTGATTTGTGATCGTCACGGGCCACCACTAATGGACATCAGCTGTGCTGCCAATTGGTGGTTTGTTTACTTTTGGGATTACGCAAATTTTTATTAGTTTAATGTGTTGAATTAAAATGCAAGTGAAATGCAAGTCAGAAATTTGTGAAGTTAGTGCGGAAAACCAAAGAAAAAGAACAAATGTCGATGCCGAAAGGCATATGTATGCATATACACAGATGTATTCAAATGCCGGTGCACGTATGGCTATACATACATATGTACATATGCATGTGTGGGCGCATATGCATATACAAATGTGTGTTGTAAATAAAACTTTCGATTGGATTCTTTTTTTTGAGTTTTTGGAACGACGGAGCACTGGTCGGAATTATGGCCAAGTCAATTACAGGTGAGTTTGTTGGTGATCTTGGGCCAAACACGAAAACTAAAGCACTTTTTAATTTCAGCTTGCACTCACGTATGCATGGATATGTATGTATATGTGTAGATGATTTTTTTGTCGGACTTGGAAACAATAAAAAATCGAAAGGAATGGAATGGAATTGCTAGGATGAGCTACTAAATCAGGATAGATGAATTAAAGACAATGGAATGTCCACACAAATTAGAGTGAAAAATCGCTATGGAGAAGAGTGGGAAACTTTTCACTACAGGTATGTATGTATGTATGTGTATGTAAATAAACGGAATGGCAATAAGAATGGTTCTACTTATCAAATTCTCCACCGATGCGAAGCTGGGGCGTGGAAGGATATCCGGCTCGAAGGACCAATGTTTGTAGCGGGGCGAAGCTTCTGATCTGAGAGCCCAGACTTATTACCCAAGTGGAAGGAAATTAAAACGCGCGTTAAACTCGTTTGAACACAGGCCAGATTTATTGTAAATAAGTACCGGACCGATTCACAGTGTTAAGGCGTTTACGAATAAAGGTGTTTTTGTAGAACTAAGTGGCCGAGAATAATATCGGGAGACGTTTATAGTTGCCGGGGATGGAAAAATCAACTTGCCAAGATGGAGTTTTCCATGGAACTTGCCTAGTAATTATACTAGTGTGCCCGTTCGAGGATAATGGCAAAAGCCCTCTTCATTCCCCGCTGGTCAGCCTTTCTGGCGTGAACACAGCTATTCTAAGCATATCGGTCAGTCTTAATAATAAACATTGGTCTAGTGCAAATCTTATTTTAAGTGTCACTGTGCAAGATAAGGCACCCCTTACACCACAGGTTTGAACGACACAGCTAATTTTGTGGAGGATCAGAGCTGAAGAAAAACAAAGGGGCCGATCTGTTTACCATAGGCCCTTAGCATGAAATGTTCCTAGCTCTTTGCCTTGAGTGTCTTCTAGTAGATATAATGCATTCCCAAGTTTTTTCTTTACTATGGCTTGAATCCTTATAGGCGCTTGTTTTGCGTTGAAATGGTTGGAAAGATTGCTAAGTTTGAAATTACGTTTAACGACTAAATGGCCAACTTCAAATGTACGAGGCTTACTGCGCAAATCATAAGTTCTTTAATTAGTCGTATAGGCTTTATCGAGGTGTTTCTGAATGTCAGAGCGAATTTTGGTAACTCGGTTTATCCTAATCTCAGATTCGTTTAGCAAATCTAGGGACTCTAATAACTTATAGTCTTTGCCATGCGTTATCATAGTCTGTCCAAATACAGCAGCATAAGGCGAGACACCTACAGATTGAAGTAAATGATTGCACAGAGCACTATTTATACTGCTAAGATAGCTATCCCAGTGCCGTTGGTCGGAACGCAAGTATGACCTTAACGCTGCGTTTTGAGATGATACGGAATTACTTGGTCCATCAATCGGCACATGGTTTGGGGTGCGTTGCACAATCCAAAAGGCATTCGTCTAAATTGGTATAACGGTCGGTTGGGAATGGTAATAGCGATCTTCGCCCTCGAGTTCTGTTCCAGCTGTATTTGCCAAAAGGCGTCTTTGAGATCTATCTTAGAGATACAAAGCACTGGGGGAAGCCTACTCAATAGTACTTCTAAATTCGGGATTGGATATGCGTCCTTCAGAGTAACCTAATTTAATTTACAATAATCTAGGCAAAACCTGACCTTGTTGGGCTTAACGAGTAACACGCAGAAGTTGGTGCTTCTTGTATTACTTCTAAATCTAACATTCTATCTATCTCTGTGCATAACAGTTTTTCTTTGGCCGCCGATAACGGATAGAATTTTTGCTTAATGGGCTTGGCCGGTGTCAATAACATGTTCTACGAGATTGGTTACCCCCAATCCGTCTCATTCATACATTGGAAAATTAGCAATGACTGAGTTTAACTGATAGTTTTGATTAGCGGTCAATGTATATTTATCATCTTCAAGCTGCAAAAGGGACACTTCGTTCATTATAGGTGTAGGCGTTATTAACAATCCATACTGTTGCCAAAAGTCTATACCACAAATGACTTCTTGCTTTATAGCAGGTACTACTAAAAATTCGAGATCAGCTTGAATTGAGTTATAGGTCAACCGAATAGAAATTGTTCCTGCAATGTGTTGTGAGTGTTCATCTGCCGTGCGCACGTTACTATTAATGCGATGACATATTCTCTTGTCGTTTATTAATTGCGTTGATAAGTTTCCTTCTACAATACTTTTATTCGCCCCACTGTCCAGCAAAGCTGAATACGGTTTTCCAAAGATTTCTATAGTGATAAAGGGACGGGTATCATTGACAGGAGTTGATATTGCTGATATGGTATAGTTTTTTAGTTGGCGGCGATTGTTCCAAAAAGTGTGCATTCGTTTTATGGATCTGGGCTTATTACTGTTCTCAAGATCTTCACGGAAGATTTCGGCTCTACGCTTTCTATATTCTTGCATACGCACTTGATAGAACTTGGGCTCTTTCCTATCCTGTATATTAATCATATTTAGGGCACTAAGATCTGCGTTAGATATTGATTTTTCTGGGTTTTCCGAGACTATTGGCGGATATCCCTTTTTGCCGTTCGGCGGATATCCCGGATATCGCAACTGACATTTTGGACAACTAGGCTTGTAGGTGTCTTTTAAACCACACCCGTAGGAAAAACGATACTCGATCAGGTCGATCTGGTACCATTTCTATTTTCTAGACTTCACGAGGGGCTCTCGTATTCTGAGTGCTGTCTGACCCAATAGAAGACCTTGGAGGCTTTGGCGCTGTCGACGTTCTGTCTCCTATTCCTAACTGACTGCGAGAGCAAGGTTGTCTACAATTTGGGCATGTATCATTGGCATTAAGCCATCCGCTCAAACACTGCTTATGAAATTTATGCATACACCGAGTTTAAATCAGCTCCGACAGTCCACCAGTTTCCTTGCAAATGGTACACGATACTAGATTTTCATCAGGCAATGCAGCTGCCAAATTTTCAAGGCTTCGCCTTACTGCCATAGTGTGTATATCAAATGATATGTTCACTCAAAGGGAAAGAAAAACGAAATATCCGTTCCTTTCAACGGATGATAGTAAACAATAATAATAATAACTATATGTTCTATTAACACAAACAAAGTAAAAATTTGACATTTTCTAATATGGTATGGTAATAATTCATTAAATTTTGAATTATATTATAGTATACATTAATAATAATAACTATATGTTCTATCAACACAAACAAAGTAATAATTCATTAAATTTTGGGGTTTCTCCTTTAGCTTATGGTAATACAGCACGAATACACAATACATCTCTGCAACTTAATATAAACTGAAACTAATAATGGCTTAATATGGATTTGTATCCTAGCAAACGAGGATCTTGCCGGTAGTATCCAGCAAGAACAATTCACAAGTCCAGCTAGATTGAAACTATTGATAAATAAAATAGCATAGTAAGCTATGGTTGGCTCAACGGCTAACGAGGGACTTGCCAGAAACGCTCCAGCAAGAACAATTCTCAAGTTAGCATTGGCATTGTCACTGAACTAGGATTATTATTACCTGGCGGATATCAGAACAATGTCCAGAACCTTATTCCTACGTAAAATAGAGACCTAGCCAAAACGAAATTTGTAACCACAAGATTCTCAAGAGTAGTGCAGAAAGCCTGGTCCAGTTACATTTCTTGTGTAACGAATTATAATAGTTTGGGTTGAAAGGAACAAAGAGAAAGGGTTGGTGAGAAATCATGGGGAAAGGACCATGAACAATGTCCTTGATGATCAAGCCCCACGTAACGAACAGGCCTCACGTTAACCATCTTATCCAATTTTAGCAGTGGAGTCTGACCACAAAAGGGAGTGGGATGATGTAATACCCACGTGGAGGTCAGAGTTATGTAACCCTGGTTACGCTTACGCGTATCATTTTTTCTCTTGGCTCCGCTTCGTTCCAAGTTCTCTACCAGACTCTCCATACGTTTTTTCTTTATACTTTTCTAAGCTAGATCAGCGATAAAAGTCGAGCTTTAAGAAATCCCGTTAAAGCTCTCCCTTTAATTCAGCTATTCTAAGCATATCGTTCAGTCTTAATAATAAACATTGGTCTAGTGCAAATCTTATTTAAAGTGTCA
The DNA here is from genome assembly GCA_035045865.1 of Drosophila austrosaltans. Taxonomy (NCBI): domain Eukaryota; kingdom Metazoa; phylum Arthropoda; class Insecta; order Diptera; family Drosophilidae; genus Drosophila; species Drosophila austrosaltans. The sequence continues at coordinate 2,760,067 of JAWNOQ010000073.1, read as the reverse complement.
CTGTGCAAGACAAGGCACCCTTACAATTTCTAAACGTAAGATGTTTGTCCACCCATCAATATTATCGTTTGAAAATAATCTAGCGGACTCTAATCAAGCGATTGCTGATTTGTTCTCTCATTTCTTTACAACAACATATTCCTCAACGGAATATCGAGCGAATTTTCCGTATCCTTATCAGATAAAAAGGTTTAATTGTATTTGTAGTCCTTCGATCGATGAAAGTTCGTTTCTTAGCGTGCTTAATTTAGTAAAACCTGTGTACACACCTTATCCTGATGGATTACCTGGTTGTATACTCAGATTTTGTGCTGAGGCTCTATGTAAACCACTTCAAAAACTTTTTTTGTTGTCCGTTAAATCTTGTCATTTCCCGTATATATGGAAGGAATTTTATATAATTCCTCTTCATAAAAATGGTAAAAAGTCCGAAGCATCCAATTATAGGGGTATTTGTAAATTGTCCGCTATTCCTAAAGCATCATAATCATCCACTTCTTCTTTTAAAATTAAACAAAATTGGCTTCCCAAGCCCTTTAATTAGTTTGATTCGTGAATACCTGACAGACAGAACACAGAAAGTTTTATTCAAGTCTTTATGTTCTAGGTCCATCCAAGTAACTTCAGGGGTGCCTCATTGTAGTCATCTGGGACCTTTGCTGTTTTCCCTTTTTATTAACGATCTTCAATCCGTTATAATTCATTCTCGTGTCCTCTTGTACGCAGATGATGTTAAGCTTTGTCTCAGCTAAAGAGACATTATATCACCTTTACGGCTGCAGTCTGACCTGAAAAACTTTCAGTCTTAGTGTCAACACAACTTATTAAACCTAAACACATCTAAATGCAAGGTCATGACTTTTTTCAGAAATACTCCTTAGTTGATTACCTCTCATCTTAATAACATTCCACTCGACTTAACGAGATGAAAGACTTGGGAGTACTTGTGTATCATAAATTGACCTTTAAGTCCCATCGCTACAGCCATGGGTGTTCTTGGATTGGTAAAAAGACGGTCAAAGGAATTTGATGATCCATATACAATTAAGATTCTTTACACCTCATTGATCAGCCCAATTTTAAAATATGCATCATGCATATGGTCACCCGAAAACGATTCGCAGAAAGCACGAATAGAATCAGTTCAAAAACAGTTCCTTCATTTTGCTCTTCGTGGTCTGAGATTGAAATATCAATTTGCCATCGTACTCTAGTAGACTCCTTTTACTTGGCCTTCCTTCTATTACTAATCGTAGTGTTATCGCCGATGTTCAAATTTAAAACTGTCATTACCAACATCGCATCTACGCAACAATGCCTAACACTAAAAAAGCGAATGGTGTGATCGAAAAGCGATGAAAACCCAAGCAGACGCCTGGAAATAAGAGGAGACAACATACAAAGTTTTTTTAAGCTTGCGCATTTTTGTGAATAATAAGAAAATAAACCATTTTTTTTAATAAAACTTAAAATAAAATGCCTTGCTGTCAAAATTTGTCAAACCCTTTACTTGGCGTCATATTCATGCACAAATTTCTTAATGGGGAAATAGACTCACCTGAGCTATTGAACCAAGTAAATTTAAAAGTTCCTTGTAGACCTACTAGAAACTATATTCCTCTATCACTTCCACAATGTACGACTAACTACCCACTGCATGAATTAATGGTATTGAAATGGGATATGTCGATTCCGATTGGGCAGGGAATGAGACTGGCAGAAAAAGTACAACAGGAGTTATTTTCAAAATGTTTGAAAGTTGTGTAGTTTCACGGTGTACTATGAAACAAAAATGTGTTGCTGCTTCATCTACTGAGGCGGAATACATGGCGTTATTTAAAGGCGTTAGAATGAAAATAAAATAATTGTGTTTAAGTATATCCCTACAGATTTACAGTTGGCAGATATCTTGACGAAGGTATTACCAGCAGTGAGGTTTCTGCATTTGAGACAACAATTGAGTTTGTCTAATTGAAGCTGAGAAACTCTTCTGACATACGCTTGAAATTTGAATTTTTGCTGGACCATGAATTTTGTATACTCCCAGAAAACACAAACTAAATATATAAATATACTAGTAAACCCGGCAAACGTTGTTTTGCCATATAAATAATTTTCTAGTAATTTCATCGCTTACTTATTGTAAGTATGTATGTATGTTAGAATGTGTAAATTGTATGTATATAAGAATGTGGTAGGAAGTGAGAAAGAAAGGGAATGAAAAAAAGATGTTGGCCGATTCTCAAAGATACCGGATAAGCACAAAAAATTTCATCAAAATCGGTCAAGCCGTTTCGGAGCAGTATGGCAACAAAAACTGTGACACGAGAATTTTATATATACAAATATAGATGTACAACACTGAATAAAACTTGATTTTATGTGTCAAGTTTACCTCTGAACAATTGTATTCTATTCTTAAAAAGAGAAAATATACGATATATTAAAACGTAAAAGAACAAAAGACTTATCAATCAATTCTTGAAGAAAAAGGATAAGTAGGGGAAGGTGGGGTATTTTGAGCCACTTTTTTTTAATGCCAGAAATTTTCTATTTAAACAAGTTTTACTTCAAATTTGAGTGCTGGGAGTTGTAGTATGAAGATCTAGCAGTCGTTTGGTCACAACAGTTTAATGGAATATTTGAAAATTAAGTGATTCTAAGGCAATTTCCAAAAATACCTTTTTTCGTGATTTTTAAAATTCTCGGGGTATTGTGAACCACTTTTAAAATTGAATAAAAACAACGATTTATGTTAGGAAAATTTTATTTATTTCACTAAAATACAAATAATAATTGAGAAATTAGTTGTTGTAGTGAAAAAAATTACACACGTCAGCCTGAAATGCAATTTATGCAAGTCCAATAACTTTCAGTTATTCTGGCACATTTCAAGTGCACTGCACGATCGCAGACGTTGCAATGCATGGTATTTCGCCGATTTATTTTCTTCGGCATTTTTTCCATACACAAGCGTTCAACATATTGAAAAAAGCCGTTAAATGTTAAAAAACAACAGAAACTCATAATTCCCCAAGAAAAAAGGCTTACGATTCCCCGAACCCTGATTTTTAGAAAATGGCTGCAAAAAACAACAACAATAACAAATACATGCAAAATCCCATTATAATTTTGAAAGCTAATATTCACACAAATATTAAAAACATAGTTACCTCGGTCGATTCACAGGGATAAAAAAATATAAGGACATACACGGAGTGTAAATAATACATCGAGAGCATCCAATTTCTATTTGTTAATAAAACAAAGTACCAATGCCGGTGCACACATTTGTTCATTATGGAAATTATAGGGTATCATACGACGAGTCGATAACAGTCATTCGCACCTGTCATAATTCACTGAAAAAAAAAATGGCGCTGGTTCACGATTCCCCGTGGCCCAAAATACCCCGCCTTCCCCTACAAATTATAAAAACTATAAAATTCAATAGTTTATAATGTCGATAATTGATCTGGATGCCAAAGGTTGGACAATAGCGAATTTAGAAAACTTATCCACACATGTCAGAAAGAGTTTTTGGTCAGTGGGAAATATGTCGATGTGCGAAATTTCCCCGTTTTGCGATGAGATTGGCGTCTCCCCAATTTATCGTTTTTGGGGTGCCGTTTGTATTTGGCAGTAACGCACACTTTCCAATTCAGTCCCACATTATTAACTAGTTTAGCCATTTTCGGGAAGTAGTAATCCCTAAGTATCTGCTTAATATTTTCCTGTGCCGCACGGTGTTTAGCATAAATTATCTTAATCTGTTCATTCTTCTTTGTGATATCTTCCACCATCTTCCTGCAGTGCCAGAATTTAGTTGTAGGCAACAGGGACACGAGTTCGTGTTGGAAGGTTGCTAAAGTTGGAAAGTCTCAGTGGAAGGCATTCACAACGTCAGGATTGAGGCAAATTTTATCGTTTAAGATTGTTTTTGTCCGTAAATTGGATTAGATGGCATGTTTTTTTGCAAATAAAATAAGTCTCCGATGTAGTGCATATCGGGATTCTTCTAAGGTTATTTGATTTTTATAGCAATTTATGGGGTTGTTTGTTGTTTCTATAGTGTAAGTTAGAGACTCTTCACTATGAACGGCAGCTAGGTCCGAATCTGTCTTGTCTTGAAGAGTGTTAAGCTCCTACCTGGATAATGCATCTGCGATAAAGTTCTCCTTCTCTGGCTTGTAATGCAAATGGGCATTATGCTCTTCAATGAATATCACGCACCTTTTTTATACCCTTGCAGGGGGTATTATAAAATTGGTCAGATGTTTGTACCGCATAGAAATATACGTTTCCGACCCCATATAGTATATATATTATTGATCAGCATCAGCAGCCGAGTCGATTGAGACATGTCCGTCTGTCTGTTTGTATTAGATTGTAGACCGTAAATTTAAAGCTACATAGTTGAAACATAAAAAGTTAAGTTCCATAATCTATCAAGTATGAAAAGAGTGAAAATTAGTCGGATTGGATTATTATCACCGGAGCTATTAACTAAAACGTGGAGGTAACTCGAGTAAAATAAGCAATTTTCTTTGGCAGCAAAGAAACAAAAACAAATTCCAAAAAATCACGCACACACATACATATGCAAAAATTGGTCACCACGCGGTGTTTGAGAGAGACAGAAACACTTGCGTTGTGTTGTTGCACAAAATGAAATTGAAAGAGCGAGATGCCATGCGTGTGCTATATATGTCGAACTAGCTTAAGTGAGTTAAGTGAGGATGGTGGCGTAGTATGTAAAGATCGGTCGCGCGATGGTTCGGTGTTTGGTAGGTTCGATTCTCGGTGAATACGGAAAATATTTAGTTGAGTTTTTTCTTCTGTTTTGTTTTTTGATTTTATTAAACATTAATACCAATTACTTTAAAATTTTTGTTTTTAAATTAAATAATAAAACAATGAAGCTGCAGAGTATACAAACTTCGGCAAAACCGAAGTTAGCTTCTTTGATATTTATTTTTGCATTTGTGTTTTTTTCTGACACTGCAAACGAGTGAGGCTGGTGGTCTGTGAAAATTAACTCTTGTACAGTAAAAGTAATTTTGCAACTTTCCGGGACATCATTGTTATTGGTTTCACCCCTTGGGACAACACTGCATTAATGTCATTTGAAGAAGCGCCAGTAGTTAGGTCAAAAGGCTTTTAGAAATTGGGATACAAAAGCATAACATCTTCAGATGCTAGTATGTCGTCAAATGACTACATATGACTTCTATGACTACCTTCCTGAACATGTACAGTGCCATTCTCGCATTTCAGCACGTTAGTCAAGGATCTTGCTATAGAAGAGATATAAGATCTTAGATTCTCTCAGGTTCTGCTGTTGCTTCTTCACGAGTAACAATAAAGCCCAAATACTCGACGCTTTCTTTAGTCTTTTCTTTCGCTACTCTTATGTTAGTGTCACAAAGCCGCTAAAGTACCATGTCAATGTGGCGGGCGTGGTCAGTGGCGTTTTCAGAAAATATTATAATGTCATCTACATACACGTAGCATATGTTCCCCATTCGCTCCCGCAGGACGTCGTCGATTGCTCTCTAAAAAATACTTCCTGCATTTTTTAAGCCGAAGGGCAATCGACAGTAATCATATTTCCCGCCGTTTACTGGTATATCTGGTGGTACCCAGATTTGAGATCTAGCGTAGTGAAAAACCTCGCCTTGCCTAGGTTAGCTAAGATCATTTAAATAGTTGGAATTGGATAACGGTCAGCGATGGTTTTTTTATTCACTTTCCTAAGGCCAATAACAAGTCTTTTACTCTTTGTCAGCAACCAATGCTGGGGTATTATAAGTACATATATATATAAGTCTGCCACACCTGCTGGGTATGGGTGAAGTCTTGAGAACACTGCCTGCTTGTCTTCAGTCCGTATTGTACCAAAGTGTAGAAAGGTACCGCCTCGTTAGAGGTCGGAAATGCATTCATTCTCTCCGCAACATGTTTTTAAACTCATCTCTTACAGAGTCCGAATTACCATACTTTATGGTGTTGCCCGTTAGGTCAATAGTCACTCCTGCCTGCGTAAGCAGATCGAAGCCTATTATGGCATCGAATGTGTCAAGAGTGTCTAATACAAAGAATGTGGCGACTTTTCCAAAAAAAACCATGATACATTTTTTTTTTAGTATTTCTGGACCCATGAATGGAGCTCACATAATCGACAGGTATCGACAGCTGTTACGTTTTTAAACTCCTTTACGGGTTTAACGTAATTATTTGATGTGGATTATTAGTGTTTTTCCCGCCAATAGTCGCTCGATGAACGGCAATCGTTAAGGTAAGTTTTTTCTCCACCTCATCATAATGATTCATCAAACTTAAATCCCCTTACCTTGCAAGTCCTAACTGATGTCTAAGCACGCGAAAAGACCTTTTTTCCACGTATGTCCAATCCAGTCTTGCAATTATAGCATCGAAATTTAGCACCGTATTGTGTGATGTCAAAAAAGTCCTTGCTGGACCCCCAATTTTATTTTTCAGAAATGCCACACCCTCGTAATGTGTTTCGTTTCCTATATATCTCTTAAAAATTTCGTATGCATCTACGGCTGCATGTATCCATGAGATGTATTCCACGTGGTCTCCGTTAAAATTAGGCACGGATGTAACTATATGTATCTTACTTCACTTCACTTTTTATGTAGGGTCAATTGTAACTTTCTGGTATACTTCCGATTGTGGTGTCTCTTTTCTTAAGGCACTAATTTGGCCTTTAACATTTTCAAGCTCAGTACGAGACTCGGCTTTTAGCCTTCTTTCCTGTTCGAGGAGTACACTATTCACTGCACTTTCGATTATTGCTTTCTGAACTTCTAAATCCATTTTTACAAACAAAATATATGAAACACGCATGCATACAAGCAAAACATATAAAACACGCATGCCTATGAATAAACATAATGCTCATCATAAAGAGAGAGAAAACCAAAACGTTGCAAAAGCCAAAAAAAGAGGAAAAAAAATAAATCATATCAACATAGCCAAACGATCATATACTCGTAAACAAATATCGAACATATGATCATAAACAATGCATGCAATGCATAAGCATTGCCGAAACTATCTACTCACACCCACACACTAACATAATAAAAAGCTACGCTTTTACAGCTTTTACGTTTGACAGCCACTGGAAACTGGCTGCAATATTTAAAGCAAAGAGAAGTTTTAGAGGCGGTATATATTTTATATTCAAATTAAATATATATTATTGCGGCCATATGGGAGTTAATGTTAGTTTGGGTATTTTGGGGACATTATTATTTAACTTTATTTATTCATATATGTATATGTCGGAAACGGGGTAATATTGTAGCATGTTCATTAACAACGAATGATCACTGTACTCAATGCAATAAATAATATTATTACAAACATATTGTAACATTTTGTTATAATGTTTATGTATACAATATTCAAGTGCAATGCCACTTAAGAATCTCGACCACACACGAGTGCATAGTACTGGACATTGCTGAGTCGGCATATGTTACATGCGCGACCACTTTGTCACCAAGCCGCTGTGGCGGCACATTCTAAATATGCTTATGTAAACATTTATGTATAAGCAGACCGCTCCTCTGCCGGCGTCACTGGCAGCGCAGCTACGCGGTCTTAGCTGTAATGAACCATGGTTATAGATTTAAGAATTATTATGAAAAGAGAACTCTAACTGAATACATCAAGATTTAAATAAAGAATGTTTTAAGTGAACACTAAAACTGTGAAAATCTATTTATTCAAAACTAACTTCCAAACTATTGCAAACCGGCACATCTAATAATACATGGCGACCGTGACAGTGTTCACGTGGACTAAAGACGGGAAAAAAACCTGCACTGGAGAAACACCGAAGCACTGATTCTGGAAAACAAAAAGGCAGAGGAGGAAACAAAGAAGGAAGAATCAAATCCCAACAACAAACGGAAAAAATTTATCTGAGTGAGTAGAGTTGAGTGAAATGGCACGGAGAGGAGGAATAAAAAATAAAATTAATAAAAGAATAGCGCACATAAAGTGGCTGTTATATACAAATCCAACACCTCCTCCACAGCAACAGCAACCGCCCAGAAATTACAATCTGAACTTGACTTTTTAAAGTCAATTATTGAGAACAGAAAGCCAAAAAACACTCTAGTTCACTCAGTTAAGAATATACCTTCGACATATGATACTAGAAACAAAATCATTCCACCTCCCAAAGTAAATCTGCCAAAACCAGAGAAGAAGTGCCCGAGAGACTGCCCGGGGCCATTGGAGAGCCCCTTCTGTGAATATACCTGCTGGAGAGATAACAAATCTGGTGCGATGACCGGCACCGGTACCGCCTGAGCCCATAGGCCCAGGACAGCAGCAGCAGAGACGACACAGAGTGAAAAGCAGGCCGCTTTTTACGCCATCGAGGGAGCATCAGCGTGCCAAACCGGCGACGTCAAGCTGATGCCCAAGAGAGGGTGCAACAAAGAAGAAAAATTTATTATCAACAAAAATACCTAAATGAAATTTTTAAAATAATGTTAAAAATTATTATAAACTAAATGTATAAGCAAACACAAAACAAATTGTAAAACAAAATATTGTCAAATTGAGCGGAATCACATCCGACCAATATAAGCATAGCCTGTGAAGCTATGCGAAAAAGTAAGTAGGGTTTTCTAAAAGGAAATTTTTATATATGTGTGTATACAAAAATTTTCTTCAAATTCTCTGAAATTCTTAATGTTTGATAATAGTATCAGTAAATTTGATGATTCTTGTGAACAATCCAAAATGGGATTAATAGAAACTAAGACAGTGGACTCCACTGCGAACGTAATAAATAAAGTTGAATCATCAAATGCTGATTTACGATTGACTAATGTACTTTTGTTGACAATTGTTGTCATATTGGTTGCATACGTATTGTTCAAGGCATATAAGATGCATAATAAATGTATTACAAAAAAAGCCCTAAGCCATGCTAATGACTTGGACAAAATCTAAATGAATTATGCAAACCTGAAACAAAAGTGCATTTTTGAAAAATAAAAAAAAAAAATTATATATATATTATCAAACAAAACAATCTTTCTCTCAAAATTTTTTTTAAAACTCTCCAATTTACAAAAAAAAATAAAATCAAAAATGATATTTCAATCTTAAATAAATTTTGTTGAATGTGTACTAACTAAAACAGGAATATGAGTACTTTAGACACTTATTTTAGCAGGGTAATAGAAAACAATCCTAGCGTAATATCCGATATAATCGAGGTTTTTAAGAGTGAAAAAGTTAACTCACCTCAACGTGCTATAAGTTTTGCAGAGATTGATATTCTTTACTTGGAAAAATTTGGTGAAAAATTCCCAATCCAAGAAAATAGTAGAGTACGTACTTGTTTCATCTTATCAATCCCATATATTTGTTGCTTTTCAAATGCAGCAAAAACATTTCTGTTATATTTGATGGATGAAAATCAAGAATAAGAAAATAAGAATAGAATAATATGAAGAATATACCTCCAACGACAATACTAGAGACTAAACGTCTAGATAAATATATACCGTTCCTTGATTATTTAATAGAGACATTAGAAACCAATTATAAGTACAAGGAGATACGGTATTGGATAGAGAATAACTACAAGTTTAAGAAAAATATAGTTGTACTTATGGAAATGTCCATAAAAGTAGCATATGGTAAGGTTTTATTGAGAAATCCCAAAGGTAGAGGAATTCCTGAATGGGTGCATGATATATTTAAGGCAGACATAGAAACAATAGATATTGTTGAATCAGATGAGGACATAGAGAAAACAGAATAAAAAAAAAAAATAATAATAAATCCTTTTTTATTAAATATATATTAAATTAAAGCATGGAATGGAAAGAATTATTTCTCCATATCCAAAGAGTTAAAGAAAATTTCAAAAAGTCATATAAGTGCATAACTCAGAATAGGAATATTCAGACAGAAACTCTGAATAAACATGCGATAATTCTGGTTGACTCTTTTAATGAGGCACGAAGATTAGTGCATGAAAATAGAATAAATATAGATAACACGAACTGGTCAAAGATTTCGAAATTATTGATCAAGTTACGAGCAAATCTAATTCAAATAAAGGAAAAATACGAGTTGGACATATTTGTACCAACCGTACTGAATTCACCTTTAACTATAGGTTGAAGAACATAGAGAAAAATTAGAACTGGAAAGTGAAGAATCAGACGAAGGAGAAATTGGAGAAAAAGATCTTCACGATTTAACATTGTCTGAACAAGACAACGATTCTGATTTTGAATTAGACACAAGCGTAATACCCAATCAAGACAAAATGGCTGAGGCAAAATCTCGAAGAGCATTCTTGAAAGAAATTTCATCCTCTATTCCAGAATTCAATGGATAAAAGAGAAATCTCGAAATATTCTTCACAGCCTTGGAATTAATAGATTTAACTAAAGAAGATTTCGAAGACGTAGCTGTTGCCGTAATAAAATCAAAACTTACTTGCGGAACACTATGCAGATTCAAAGAACTAGAGACAATCAGGGAAATAATAAACAAATTGGAAACTACTATAGTTGGTGAACCATCAAGAGTAGTAAAAACAAGATTGTCCAAGATTATTCAAAAGGGTAAAGCGGCTGATAAATTCACACCCGAAATTGAAAATATGAGAAATACATTGGAATCAACATACATTGAAGAAGGTCTATCATCAGAGCTCGCTGAGTCATTCAGTACTGAAGAAGCCATCTCAACTATGAAAAGGAATTGCGATAATGGTAAACTCAGAGGCATACTAGAATCAGGAAATTTCAGAAATATGAATGAAGCCATCATGAAGTACTTGGAATGTAGTACTGACATGATTGGCAGTCCTAATTCAGTATTGTTTGCACAGAGGGGCTGTGGTAATTATAACAACACCTATAATTATCGCGGTAGAGGAAATGGTCGCGGTTATTATAATAACTATAATAACCGTAGTAACCAGAATTACCAGCAAAACCGATACAACAACAATAACAATGGCAATAACAATAATAATAGAAGAAACAATAGAGGAAATAATAGAAATAATAATAACAGAGGAAAAAGATCAAATATTCAATAAAATGGTTATAATAATATCCGAGTAACACAAAGCACCTCGGGAAACTCCCAGATACCTTTAGATACCCAGTAGAATGAAATAGTAAAATTCACAGAATCAGTCTTGACTTAAATACATTCGTAAAATTCACAAATGAAGCAACCGGAAAACAGTTAGTACTTTTAATAGACACCGGTGCGCAATGTAGCATTTCCTACAGGTAGGTATAATTGTGAATTCTCTCACAATGTATTTGGACCAGACAACAAACCGAAATTGAAAGTATCGGTGTCGGTTGTTATTAAGATCCAACATGGGAGTCGCTATGCCTAACGAGTTGGACCCTATGGTTCCGTAGCTCTTTCGGGGTGGGGTGGGTTTTGTTGCTAGATACAGGACTCTCCCTCTACACAATTTTATTAAGGATCCCTCCTGAAACTAAAAATGACGACGATTGACCCGGATGGTCAAATGAAAACTAAACATATCGACGAAACGATATAAAAACTCAATTGGCAAACTCCCAAATTTTATTAAATAACAAAACAAACGGCTTCTTATTAATTCAGAATGAATTCGGCGGGGCTAAAGTTGGAATTGCACCCGCTTGCTCTATACCCATCCCTACCTTTGGATCCTCTGTTGCGGATGTAAACGAAGATCCCCTATAAACATTTACCTAAATTTTACATTGCCACGCCATCAGGAAAATAGACTATAATCACTCCATATTTTTTTTTTAGTTTCACTTCAGAAAATATATTGTTTTAAAAATATTCATAATTGTTGTGGGATTTCATTTTTACGTTATAATATTTTTATTAAATTCTATTCTATATAACAAGAGTAAAGTATTCCTTATGATTACTAAACTAAACTATGAGTGTAAATTATACACCAGTTACGGTACTATACCATCCATATGATTCCTACCAATTTACGAGGACCGGTAGTAAAGTATGGAGAGTAGATTTATGTATATGTTATTTTATGTAAATTGTAGGAGCATATAAGTTAACATAAGTTAAAATAAATGCAATTCGATGACCCGCTGCAACGTGCCACACCAAATGTGCTGAGCTATGGTCTGCATTACATCCGCTCCCAAATATGCAAAACAATTCTAAAGAAAATATGATTGCAAAACAACACGCGCAATCACCGACTCTGCTGTTGCTACCGCCGCTGCCGACGTTGCTTTAAGTATTTAAAACCCAAAAAGATGTAACGATATTTCAGTTTCAATTTAATAATTAAATAAATTAGTCGCATCGCTGCGACACATAAAATAACAACCAATATCTTGTTATATTAACTGGCGCCCGAGCAGGGACCAGCGCGCGCGAAAGAAGATAAAAAGTTCTAAGTGCGTTAACAGGTGTAACAATATAGCCGCAAAGGGTTCATACGTTACCACCGTCGCTGGTTCAAATCAATTCGTTTTAACAGTGAGACTCCGTCAAAAATAAATTTTTTTGCGGCTGTTAAAAAGAAAAATAAAACAAAAAATAATATCAATACACTACAAATAAAGTGTAAGGCACAATAATAACTCAGTCATTACGTGCCCACCCAGCTACCGTCAAGGCTATAAGATCCGCTCCTAGCCAACCACTGGAACAGGTGAAGAACTCGAAACCCAAGTAGGACGTACCAAAAAGGAAAAATTTCGAACTTCCGCAGAGGATGACAATTGCTGCTTTTATATTGTAAGTTAAAATAAGATTATAAAATCAAACAAAAAAATTTTTTTATAAAATTACATAAAATTAAGTAAACAACCCAGAAAACATTAGTAATAGTTTAATTTTGAAAAAAGAAAGAATTTTAACGTAAAGAAAAAATCCATTACAAATCTTAAAGATAAAAAAATAAGCTCAACAAATTTTATTAAAGTAAGCAACCAAGAAAACATATTAGTGACAGATAAATTTTAAATTTCAAAATACAAAACAAAATTTTTAACCATTGTAAATCCAGATAATTTAATAAGACCATCATTGTTGTCCAATGAAGCGTCGACCTCACGACCAGCTCCTCCTACTAACACCCAAATGAACATAGACCAACTAACACAACTAATTTCGAGAATCGTAGTTGAAACTCTAACACAAAATAACATTACCGAAACAATTAAATCTACTTCATGCCCTTTTGATGTCCCCGATGTAACAATTAGTCCTGAGTATAGCAACAGAATTTCCGAATTAGATAAAGTCCCAGATATAGTCAAGGGTCTAAGAGAATTTAATGGAAATCCAGCCGAGTTCAGCTCATGGAAGAAAAGCGTAGATAAAGTAATGAAAACCTATGCAGGACAAGAAGGCAGCCCTAGGTATTTCTGTATCCTACACACAATAAGAAATAAAATAGTCGGATTAGCAGACACGGCATTAGAATCATATAATGTTCCACTTGAATGGAATGCCATTTCTAAATGCTTGACTTTACACTATGCTGATAAAAGGGATATAACAACTCTAGAATATCAGATGAACGGCCTGACCCAAGGCAATCAATCAGTCGAAGAATTCCTTTCAGCAATTTACAAACATTTGTCGCTTATTCTCAATAAAGTGGGTTATATGGACATAGCTAAAGAATCTGAGCGACTGTTGACCCAGGTATATCGTGACAAGGCACTCAATACATTTATTAGAGGTCTCAATGGTGATCTTTCTAGACTTCTAGGAATCAAAGAACCCACCGACCTCCCGCAAGCTCTTCACTTATGCCTCAAATTAGAAAATCAAAAATATGTCGCTTCCCAAGCTAACCAGAAAGGTCAGCCACAACTGTTCAGATCCACACCAATAATTCAGAACAATAGCCCACGACATCCAATACAATCTCATAGACCACAGCCGGCACCACCCATAAGGTACAATCAATACCCTAGCTTCCCACAAAATAGAATGAATTACAACGGACAACAATTTTTCCAACAACCGAACTATAATTTTCCCAAGGCACCCCCTCGTCCATTCGGACCAAAGCCTCTCCCTCGTCCCGAGCCTATGGACGTAGACAAATCGATCCAATCAAGGCAGGTTAACTATGCTAATCGCCCTAATTTCGACTTTGGAAAACGGCCACCTTACAATTCAACACAAGAATTAAAAAGACCACGAAACTTTAACATTGAAACAGCCGAGGAGAATAAAAACCAATCACATCTATAGGAACCAGACTCGACTGATAACCAACAATATGACACTGAATATTATACAGAAGTACAAAATTTAGCAGACAATTCTCCAACCGAGTACGAATATTGGGGTTATGACGAACAAACCGAACATTCTGACATACATTTTTTAGAATAAAGGCCTTCTCACTTCCATACATTGAATGTAAGCTTGGAGGAGGGAAGATTCTTAAAATTTTAATCGACACAGGATCAAACAATAACTACATTAAACCAGAACTAGTAACAAAACCAAAAGAGAACTTAGGACCATTCGAAGCAATCTCCGTAGGAGGCAACGTCAGAATAACTGAACACATAGAAGCAAATTTATTTGACATCAAAGACGTAAAAATAAAATTCTTCATATTGCCTACCTTAAAATCTTTTGACGCGATTCTAGACAACGACAGCCTTATGCAATTAAATGCAATAATCTTTTCCAAGGAAAAATTCATGACTCTCAAAAACAGACTCAACATCCCAATCAAAGAAAAATTAATACAGGCAGTTAATAATCTAACAATCCGAACTGAACATATGACCAAAGAACAAAGCATTAGCATTACAAAACTGACAAAAAAATTCGCAAGTTTATTTTTCAAACCAAATGATAAATTATCATTCACTACCTCTGTAATGGCAGAAATTAGAACTACCACAGATGCTCCAATATATTCCACACATTATCCATACCCCATGTCTCTACAACTAGAAGTAGAAACACAGATTCAAAAACTATTAGACGATGATATAATTCGTCCCTCTCACTCTCCATATAACTCTCCAGTCATTGTGGTCCCAAAAAAACTAGATGCGTCTGGGGAAAGGAAATATAGATTAGTCATCGATTATAGGAAATTAAATTCTGTAACCATTGCTGATCGTTATCCCATACCAGAAATTAATGAAGTGTTAGCACAGTTAGGAGACAACAAAATTTTTTCCGTACTTGATTTAAAAAGTGGCTTTCACCAAATCCTATTAAAAGAAAAAGACATAGAAAAAACTGCTTTCTCCATAAAAAATGGAAAATATGAGTTTAAACGACTCCCCTTCGGTCTTAAAAATGCTCCTTCCATATTTCAAAGAGCTTTAGACGATATACTCAGAGAGCATATAGGGAAAATCTGTTACGTCTATATAGATGACATAGTGTTGGTTTTTATTTAATAATATCATTTATTAGTATAGAGCAAACAGTGAATATTGGTTGACGATCAACACAGAACTGAACTGCTGTTATGTTAAAGTGATCGTTCTGTTCTTTCCAACATGTTAAATAACATTGTAGCTTACACTAACAGATTAACTCAAAATGTGTACATCAACACTCCTTCTTAAGCTACATAATACAAAT
Source organism: Drosophila austrosaltans (assembly GCA_035045865.1). Classification (NCBI taxonomy): domain Eukaryota; kingdom Metazoa; phylum Arthropoda; class Insecta; order Diptera; family Drosophilidae; genus Drosophila; species Drosophila austrosaltans. The sequence goes on along the minus strand of JAWNOQ010000073.1, from coordinate 2,744,422 downwards.
ATGTTTCATTCAATTTTAGTTATTCCAAGAAGGTTAACGAATTCAAGATGCTTAATCCTAGACAAACATTTTGTTAAAATATCAGCAGCATTTTCGTTAGTTGAAACATATTTTAAACCAATTTCATTATTTTCTACTTTTTCTCGTACAAAATGATATTTGATGTCGATGTGCTTCGTGCGCTTATGATGAATTGGATTTCGGGCAATTTGTTGCGCACTGATATTATCGCCGTAAATGATGATGGGATGATCGCAGTCAGCGTATCCTATTTCGATGAGTAGACATCTAAGATATACAGCTTCCTTGGCTGCAGTTGATAAGGCTACATATTCAGCCTCTGTGCTACTCAAAGCAACGATACTTTGTTTCGCTGAAGTCCAAGAGAATGCGCTTCCGCCCAGATAGAAAGCATAGCCAGAGTAGGACTTCCTATTAGCTTTGTCATTTGCCCAATCAGCGTCAACAAAGCCAATTACTGGTTTACCCGTTTTTTGGTATGTAATTCCAAGATCGATGGTGCCCGCCAAGTAGCGCAAAATATGTTTAGCAGCAGTTTCATGATGTTCGTGCGGGTCGTTATTGCGCTGTGCAAGTTTACATACTGCATGCAGAATATCAGGTCGGCTCAACACTGCTAAATACATAAGCATACCAATTAGTGACTGATAATTTGTTATATTTACCTTGACGCAGCCGGCGTCATTACAATCAGCCGTAAAACCAGGGGTTAGGGGTGTTCCAACAGGTCGACAGTTAGCCATACCATAAACATCAAGTAGCTTTCTTACATACGTCCTTTGATGCAAAGAAATATCTCCGTTATTTTCTCTTTGTATTTCCAATCCAAGGAAATATTTAAGTCGGCCTCCATCGTGCATTTTAAAATGTACTGCAATCTCCTTCTTAATTTTGGATATGTCTGTTTCGTCAGGGCATATAATTATAAGGTCATCGACGTAGACGGCTATGTAGCTTTTCTTGTCTTCTTTAACATAGAGGCAAGACTCATGTTTGCATTTGTGGAATCCGATACCACGTAGAACTTCGTCGAGTGTATTATTCCAGACTCTTCCTGATTGCTTGAGTCCGTACAGTGCTTTTTGTAGCTTGAGAACCTTTTTCGGGTATGAATCGTTGACAAAACCTTCCGGTTGCTTCATGTAAACATCCTCCTCTAGATTACAGTTGAGGTAAGCATTAGATATATCAACTTGGTGTATGTAAAGATTTTCCTCTGCAGCTATAGCAAACATCATTCTAATAGTTTCGTAGCGAATGACCGGAGAAAAAGTTTCTTGATAGTTGACTCCTAGCTGCTGCCCACAGCCTTTAGCCACCAATCTCGATTTGAATCTTTCTATATCGCCATGCTTAGTTCTTTTGATGCGATATACCCATTTCGATCCAATCGCCTTTTGGCCAGGGGGTAAATCTACTAAACGCCATGTGTTATTTTCCAACAATGCGTCGTATTCTTGTTTCATCGATTCTTGCCAGAACTTGGCATGTTGTCCATTTAATGCATCTGATACAGTTTGAGGTGTCTCAATATCATCCTCAAGTTGAATTTGGTGAAGCATGTTATATTGCTTCTTTGGTCTACCAGCCAAACCAGAACGAAGAATTTTCGGTCTTCCTGGTCCTCTTTGTGGAGTCTCTTCTTCGGTTCTCTGGATCGGTTCTAAATCTTGTTGTTGATTGGTGATTTCGTCATCACTCGCAGTGACAAAATCTTCCTCCTCCTCTTCGTCGAAGTCTGTATCGTCGTTTGGAGGAATATCTGACCTTGGCGACATAGGTTCCTGGAGACCTTCATTTGGTTCTTCTATTGGGACGTGCGGCTCGAGACGAATAATGCTTGTCACGAAATCGTTGTTTTTGTCTGAAAGATCAAAATTTTTAAATTCTTTGTTCTGGAATTCATGTTCTATGAACTTCACGTCACGTCGCTCAACAATTATACGCTTTTCTTGATCATAAAGACGATATGCTTTGGCTTCAGAGGAATAACCAATAAAAATGTACTCTTTTCCTTTTGAGTGGAACTTCTTTTTATTTGTTTTATCCAAAGCGAACGCTCGACATCCAAAAACTTTTAGGTGCTTCACCGACGGTAAGTGACATTTCCAAAATTCGAAAGGTGTATGTCCATCTAAGGCTTTTGTAGGACATCGGTTTCGCAAATAAACTGCAGTATTCACAGCTTCAGCCCATAAAAATTCTCCTAAATTTGCATGGGTCAAGAGACATTTGGCCATCTCTACTATTGTTCTGTTGGCACGTTCGGCAACTCCGTTTCGTTGCGGTGTATAGGGTACGGTTAATTCACGCTTGATACCATTTTCTTCAAGGTATGCTGAAAAACTCCGGTTTTTATATTCAGTGCCGTTGTCGCTCCTCAATGCTTTGATTTTCTTACCAGTTTGACATTCGACGTAACTTTTGAATTTTTTAAATTTGTCAAAAACTTCGCTCTTAGCTTTGATGAAATAAATGTGGATTTTTCGAGAATAGTCATCGATAAATGTAACAAAATATCGATTACCAGCTAATGAATTTACATTCATCGGTCCGCAGACATCCGTATGCACTAGTTCTAAGACATTTTTTGTAGATCGCTCCGTTTTTAATGGGAAAGGGAGTGCACATATTTTTCCCAAATTACATGTTTCACAATTAGTTTTATTGAAACAATTTTTTATTTTCATACCGTGAACTAGTTCTTTGTCACTTAATTGCTGCAAGTTTTTGAAGTTAGGATGTCCATATCTATTATGCCAAATATTTGTATGCATCGTATTATCCAATACATTAAGAGTTTCTTTTTCTGAACCATCAATATATACATACAAATCATTTTGTTGTATTGCTTCTAAAACCACTTTACCAGAACTATTTTGCACCATAGCTTTTCCATTTTTGAATATTGTAGTTAAAGCGTATTTCGCCGCTTTACTCACCGAAAAAAAATTCATTTGTAGAGAAGGGGCATACAGAACATTGTTCATCTCTAATTTACCTTTGTTTGTGTGCAACATAACAATTCCGATACCGGGTGCCTCAATATATGTGTCACTGGCTAATTTAATTGTCGCCTTTTTTTCTTGGTACGACACAAACATTTTCCTGTCACAACACATATGAGACGTCGCGCCACTATCTATACACCATGTATTAGTTTTCTGCGTTGACATGTAGTTTAAGAGTAAACAGGCCGTTGTATCTTGTGTCTCGCTCTTTTGATTTTGTTTCCTTTCTCTCTGTTTTTTTTGGCAGTCCGATGCACGATGCCCTGGGATGTCGCAGTAAAAACATTTTCCGTTAAATTTTGACTGTCTTTTTGCTTTTTCTTTATCCACGGCATTCTTTCTTGGAAACTTCGTAAAGTGCGTGTAAACCATTTGCTTTGAATTGTCTTGCTCACTCTTCTCATGCTTACGCGTCCCTTCTTCCAGAAGTTTTAATTTTACCGTTTCAAATAATGGTAATTCATCTCTAGTTTCGATAGCAACAACAAAATTTTCCCAAGAGTTGGGGAGGCTTGACAGAATCATTATTACCTTTAAATCATCGTTAATTTCAATGCCAATCTCATTCAATTTTTCTATTGTTTCTGTAAACACTCGCACATATTCTGATACCTTGTCGCCCTCTTGCATGCTCAAACGTAAGAGTTTTTGGTACAGTTGAACTTTTCTTATTGGTCCGATTTGCAGATGAACTTCTCGAAGTTTCTGCCACGCTTGCGAAGAAGTTGTACATGCCTTTATGTACATTAACTGTGTTGGTTTCACGTGGAGTATTAGGCTTGCCAATGCCTTTTGGTCTGCCTGTGCCCAGCTTAAAGCCTCAGCTGCAGTTGATTTTTCCTGTAATGTGTATTTTCCGCACACAACATTCCATAATTCTTGTGTAATTAGTATGCTTTTCATTGACATACTCCAAACGTCGTAATTGTCTTCACCAAGTTTTTCGATTTGATATGAACCCATCATTTTTTCTGATGATTGATGATTCACTCGCGAATTTTAATTTCAGATTTGTTTAAACCAATATTTGAGCTTGTTCTGGGCCCATAACCAATTGTTGGTTTTTATTTAATAATATCATTTATTAGTATAGAGCAAACAGTGAATATTGGTTGACGATCAACACAGAACTGAACTGCTGTTATGTTAAAGTGATCGTTCTGTTCTTTTCAACATGTTAAATAACATTGTAGCTTACACTAACAGATTAACTCAAAATGTGTACATCAACACATAGTTGTATTCAGTAAAGATGAAACTTCCCATCTGGCTCACCTTGAAGCAATATTCCACACGCTTCACAAAGCGAATATAAAATGCCAAATAGACAAGTGTGAATTTTTCAAAACAAAAGTAGAATTCTTAGGTTTCGTTATTTCTGATAAAGGAATAGAAACCAACAAGAAAAAAGTAGAAGCCATAGTCAACTATCCACCACCCACCACACTTAAAGAACTTCGCTCATTTCTCGGCCTTTCCGGCTATTACCGCCGTTTTATCAAAGACTATGCCAAACTTGCCAAACCTCTTACCTCATTGTTACGCGGTGAAGACGGCAGAATTTCGAAGCAAGCTTCAAGTAAAAAATCAATCCAATTAGATTCAGTTGCACTCGAAGCATTCAATAAATTAAAAAGCTCATTGATTGCTCAGACGATATCATCCTTAAATATCCCGACTTTAAAAAAGAATTCCATTTGACTACCGATGCTTCAAATTACGCAATCGGTGCAGTTCTGTGCCAAGATGGACATCCTATCTCTTTCTTATCTAAAACGTTGTCAAAAGCAGAAGAAAATTACGCAACAAACGAGAAAGAAATGCTAGCCATTATTTGGGCTCTCAAGTCCCTCAGAAATTACCTCTACGGTAACTCAAAAGTCAAAATATTCACAGACCACCAACCTCTCACACACTCCCTTAGTAGTTGGCATGGGAACGCCAAAATTAAACGGTGGAAGGCATTATTAGAGGAATACAATTATCAGCTATTTTACAAACCAGGAAAAGAAAACATAGTGGCGGACGCATTGTCCAGAGCCCATATCAATTCAATGACAGCAACAGTCCACAGTGCAGATAGCTCAAGCCATCTGCTCATCCCTAGTATAGAAGTCCCTATAAATGTTTTTAAAAATCAAATCATAATAGCAAAAGAAGATAAAGAACAATATGACTTCAGCATACCCTTTCCCACCTTCCATAGACACCACATTACAAAAAACAATTTACAGAAACTGACCTTCTCAACTTATTAAAAAAATATTTAAACCCATCCGTTATAAACGGAATTCATACAACAGAAGATATAATGGGAAAAATACAAAATATTTTCCCCTCTCAGCTCAATACTTTCAAAATAAGATTCTCTCAAAAAAGAATAACGGACTTGGAAAAAGACTCAGATCAGGAGGAAGAAATTTTAAAAACCCACAATAGAGCACATAGAAACGCACTAGAAAACCAAAAACAAATTGCAGAGAAATATTATTTTCCTAAAATGAAAGAAAAAATCATAAAAATCATAAAACAATGTAGAATCTGTAAAGAAGAAAAATATGATAGGCGACCAACAAATCCGAATTTAAGAGAAACACCGATTCCCGAATATCCGGGACACACCATCCACATAGATATCTACTCTACCGAAAAACACCTCGTGCTTACCGCAAATTTTCTAAACTCGCACAGGGCAGAATTATAAAATCCAAAGCAGTTGAAGATATCAGACAACCACTACACGACATTTTATTCTATTATGGAGTACCAAAATTTGTAGTAATAGATAATGAAAAATCACTCAATTCAGCTTCCATTTCCTTTATGATGAAAGATCAACTCCACATTGAAGTTTTCAAAGTACCATCTTATAAAAGTTCAGTAAACGGACAAATAGAACGCCTACATTCCACCCTTTCCGAAATAATGAGATGCCTTAAAAGAGAAGGCACACACAGAAACTTTGCGGATCTTCTGTATAGGGCCATTAATGAATACAACAGTTCCATACATTCAGTTACCAAGCAACGCCCACTAGACATATTCTTTGGCAGAAAGATTACCACAGACCCCGCACAATACGAACAAGCTCGCAAAAACAATATCACAAGATTAAAAGAACAACAAAGCAAAGACCTTAGATATCATAACCAATCCCGAAAACCAATAAAAATATACAAACCAGGACAGACAATCTTTGTAAAAATCAATACACGATTAGGATCAAAACTTTCCTCTAGATATAAAAAAGAAATAGTTAAAGAAGACAACAACACAACCATAAAAACAGAATCAGGAAAAGTAGTACACAAAAGTAACATTAAAAATGATTTTTCTCAACAGGATACTGGGAGTAATCCCAATACAGGCGCGAGTGGAAATGACCAACTATACGAATAGCCATATACTCACCGGAGTCGGAAAAATCACGACCTCCTCAACAAAAATAATCCATCTCATAGACATAATACAAATTCAAAATGCATTGCACAACCTTGAAAATCATATAGAGACAGAATTAAGAACCTCAGATTTATATCACACTTTACACTTTGAAATAGAACAGTCAAAATCAATATTTCATTCATTAATATATCCAAATAAAACTAGGCACACAAGATCAATAAATGTTCTAGGCACAGCTTGGAAATTTGTGGCAGGCTCTCCTGACCATGATGACCTAGTAGCTATAGAAAACAATTTAAATAATCTTATCCAAAATAATAACCAACAAACAATTATCAACACTCAATTTCAAGAGCCCATAAACAATCTAACACAAATTAACAACGTACTAACCAACGCCATTCAAAAATATTCTTTCCCTACTAACAACCTCGATAATAACATTCAAACACAAACACGTCTGGTCAAAGAAGAAATAACAAATATAAAATACGCCTTACAATGGGCAAAATTCAATATAATAAATACCATTTTTATGAATGAAAACGATTTAAATATAATACAATAACAAATAAATAAAGCAGAAATAAATTTGTCAATAGAAGAAATGTTAGAATTTGCAGACATATCCGTTTTACATAACAATACTATCATTTTATACATTATCAAAATACCCAATCTCGAAAAAGAAAAATATGAAAATCTCATTATCAGGCCCATAATCAAAGAAAACACAATTGTCAATCTACAATTCAAAGAAATCTTTAAATATAAAAATACCATGTTAGGATTAAGAACAGAATGTAAGAAATATAACAACATAAAAATTTGTAAACAAAAAAATGTAGTAGATTTAAGATATAATGATTGTATTCCGAGATTTCTATTAGGTAAAAATTCAGTATGCGATTACAGCAACGCAGATCACATCGAGAGCGTCGAAGAAATCCAAGAAGACACCTTACTGCTAAACAATTTCCATGGCAGAATAAAATGGGAAAACAATAACGAAATCGTATTCGGCACTCTATTAATAAAATACCACAATTGCTCAGTCACAATTAACGACCGGGTATTCTCCAACACAGAAGAGACTGATATCAATCCCGGTACGCCGATAATACAGATATCAGCATCAGAGGCCAAACGCTTACGAGTCCTCAGCCTGAAAACACTAGACAACCTGCAGATCAACAATACCAAACACCTGAACCTGCTGCAAACACATTCCTCAACCAACAGCATTTGCTTACTGGGGCTGTTTATTGGCTTCATAATAATTATTGTGTTTGTCTTGAAAAAGCAAACTAACAAAAAAGAAGTAATTCTACAAATCACCCCCGAAATTCCGACAATCAGAGAAAATATCCCAAAAGTTTCAACCGCCTTTGAAAACCTCCCAAATCTGCAATTTACTAATATCCCATTCTTCTAACAATTGAGGACAATCGTCGATTTGAGGGTGGAAGAGTTAACATAAGTTAAAATAAATGCAATTCGATGACCCGCTGCAACGTGCCACACCAAATGTGCTGAGCTATGGTCTGCATTACATCCGCTCCCAAATATGCAAAACAATTCTAAAGAAAATATGATTGCAAAACAACACGCGCAATCACCGACTCTGCTGTTGCTACCGCCGCTGCCGACGTTGCTTTAAGTATTTAAAACCCAAAAAGATGTAACGATATTTCAGTTTCAATTTAATAATTAAATAAATTAGTCGCATCGCTGCGACACATAAAATAACAACCAATATCTTGTTATATTAACTTATACATATATACATACATAATTATGCAGACAAAAATAAACATGTGAATATTTATATTTATGCACACATAGATATATATATATATATATATATATAAAAATCAAATAGAAAAATTTTAGACAGGTAAACTTACTCGCATTTTTGTAAAATATGTTTTACTTGAGTTGTTGCTCCAACGATGGAAGGCCTTCCAACGATGATTCGGTGACGGCAATAAACCTTTATTGATGCTAGGAGGAAATTATTCGGTTTTCTGATTTGATTAATTTTTGTTTTCTCTTTTTTTTTTTTTCTTTCGTATTTATAAATATATATATATATATTTTTTTTTTTTTGTGGGTTTCACTCACTAAGGCATGGTAAAAATAAACAAAACGATTGTAAGCAAAACACTTGGATAAACCAATACCTAATTATTGAACAAATCCCATAACGGTTGTTCTGATTACTTAAGTATTGATTCCACGTGCTGCTAAAATTTTTCTTTCTTTTCTTTTGGGTTGTTCTTTATATACACCGCGGCACAAGTCTTGTTTTTGGTATCACTGCTTTGATTGCTTATGCGTTTAGTAGAATTTTTTTCATGTTATACTTTTAACAATCGAAACTAATAACAATTTTTTTTCTTGTACGACTTATCTTTTAATTTTTTTTTTTTTTTGTAAATTTTTTTCTTTTGGATAATTTATATGCTTGACTTGAAGCCACTTTTTTTCTGAGAGAGGGGAGGCTTCTCACTATACACCAAAAAAAAAACTATCACCACCGATCGTTGGAGACATCCGACATCGGCGAACGAAATGACAACACTGATGAGGGCGTTCTGGTCTCGGTTGATGGTGGTTAAGGTGGTACTGTTGTTTTTTTTTTTTTTTCTTTCCTATGTCTTTGGTAATTTGCCAAGTTCGGATATACTCCAATTCACAAAAATTGCAGGGGTACTCCAGCAGCCATGTGCTCTTCTGCAAGCTGAGCCTCAAATGGGCAAAATGCTGGAGCCGTAGCTACCTGTTTAACTGGTAATAATTTGGGTTTATTAGGAAGATCAGTGGCTTCCAGTGGTTCTATTTTTGAGAAACATACCTGTGGGTGTTAATGCCCAAGCATATACAATTTTTTTTTTTGGACAGTTTTTTTCCCGGAGGAATGTGCCAGGGAACACGTTTTTTTTTTTTTATTCCAAGCCTTCGGATGGCTTAAATTTTCAGCCGATTCCACTTGAATTGGATAAAAACGTGTGGCGGTCCACCTTGTGGATTTGTGTGAGGCCTTTTTTTTTCTTGTATAAGTTGCCGAAGTATAAAAACACAAGTCAAATAATTTTAAGCACACATCTGTACTTTTTCCACTTTTTGGGTATTGGAATGTAATAGAAAAGACTGCACGAGGTGGTGCCCTTTTATACCCTCGGCTTAATCGAAAGCTCTAATTTTCTTCACTGAAGTTGGCTGTGATCAGTGTCACTGGTCAGAGGCCATAGTTAAAGCTGCGTTGCGCCCCCTATTCATCAATTGATAACCAAACTTTCAAGCAGTGCTAGGGACTTTAAATCGCATGCGAGAATTTTTTTTTTCACGCGCCTAACTAACGATTTAAAAGGCCAGCCTGCCAAAAATTTTAAATTCTTTTAATAGAATCCCGACCATTACAGCAAATATCTATTCTAAAAGAAAATTCCGACACATTTCAAAATATCCGGACAGAACATACTGTCAACATACAGGGAATAAGTCAGGAAGTAGTCAAATCAAGAAGAATTACTTCAGTTGACATACAAACGTCTAAATACATTATCGCACACGATTTTCATATCGTGAATTCCCTTTTCGCTATTCCTTGTGATGGAATACTAGGAGTCGACTTTATGATAAAATACAATTGTCAAATAGACTTTGATCACTCTGAAGACTGGTTAGTAATTTGACCAGACAATCTAAAATATCCTATTTTTGTAGCAATTACGAACAGTTCTGGCAATAATTCCTTAGTTCTGCCAGCAAGATCCCAAGTTGTCCGAAAAGTTGAGTTAAACTTACAAGATGACAGTGTATTGATTCCGAATCAAGAAATTCAGCATGGTATTTACATAGCAAATACCATCACAAAATCTCAAAATGCGGTCATAAGGCTGCTAAATACAACAGATAAAGTTCAGACTATAAACATAAATAATCTAAAATACGAACCACTTTCGAACTACGAAGTAGTTAAATTAGATCCAAAACAAAGAGAAAAGTCGGTACTAACAACATTATCAAAGAACTTTCCACCACAATTTCACGACAAATTGATGGTATTATGTAAACAATACAGTGATGTGTTCGGCCTTGAGACCGAACCAATAACTACAAACAACTTCTATAAACAAAAGTTAAGACTGATGGATGAGGAACCAATTTATATAAAGAACTACAGAAATCCTCATAGTCAAAAAGACGAAATTCAAAAGCAAGTCCAAAAATTAATAAACGACGAAATAGTCGAGCCCTCCGTATCTGCATTTAATAGCCCACTTCTATTGGTACCGAAAAAATCGCTACCGAATTCTGAAAATAAGAAATGGAGATTAGTAATTGACTATCGTCAAATTAACAAGAAATTATTGGCAGATAAATTTCCACTCCCTAGAATTGATGATATCTTAGATCAACTAGGTCGAGCAAAATACTTTTCATGCCTTGACTTAATGTCAGGTTTTCATCAAATTGAACTTGAAAAAGAGTCACGAGACATTACATCTTTCTCAACATGTAATGGCTCATATCGTTTCACGCGATTACCATTCGGTTTAAAAATAGCGCCAAATTCGTTCCAGAGAATGATGACTATAGCATTTACTGGACTTGAACCTTCTCAAGCTTTTCTTTATATGGATGACTTAATAGTCATAGGTTGCTCCGAACAACACATGCTCAATAATTTACACGATGTTTTTGAGAAGTGTCGGCAGCACAACCTAAAGTTACATCCTGAAAAATGTTAATTTTTCATGCATGAAGTCACCTTTTTGGGACACAAATGCACAGATAAGGGAATCTTGCCTGATGACACAAAGTATGAAGTCATTAAAAATTATCCAGTCCCACATGATGCGGACAGCGCTAGAAGATTCGTTGCATTTTGCAATTATTACCGAAGATTTATAAAAAATTTCGCTGATTATTCTCGTCACATAACAAGATTATGTAAGAAAGATGTAAAATTCGAATGGACAGTTGAGTGCCAAAACGCATTCGATCATCTAAAAACAGCATTAATGAATCCCACTCTGTTGCAATACCCAGATTTTAGCAAAGAATTTTGCATAATCACGGATGCAAGTAAATTCGCATGTGGAGCAGTCCTAACCCAAAAAAAAAATGGACTACAACTTCCAGTTGCATACGCATCCAGATCTTTCACAAAAGGTGAAAGTAATAAAAGTACAACAGAACAAGAATTAGCGGCGATTCATTGGGCAATTACACATTTCAGACCATACATTTATGGTAGACATTTCACTGTCAAAACGGACCATAGGGCATTAACTTATTTGTTTTCAATGACAAATAAAATTCAAAATTGACTAGAATGAGACTTGAACTAGAGGAATATAATTTCACTGTAGAGTATCTAAAGGGTAAAGATAATTTCGTAGCCGTCGCGCTATCAAGAATCACGATAAAAGACTTACAAAATATACAAACAAATAATAAAATTCTGAAAGTCACTACCAGAAACCAAAGTAAACAGTTAAATTCCTGCGCAGGAAAAGAAAAATATGATGATATAAAAGATTTGCAAAAGCAATCTATTAATGCTTCTAAGCCCAACGTATATGAAATCATTGTAAATGACGAAGTACGAAAAGTAGTGACCTTCCGTATAACAGATACTCTATGCACATTCAAACATGGCAAGAAAGTTATAGCAAGAATTGACATTTGCGATATGTATACCAATGGAATTCTCGACTTAGTTCAATTTTTCCAAAGGCTTGAAAAGGAAGCCGGTATACTTACTATCAGCCAAGTCAAAGTGGCACCGAGCCAAAAGATCTTTGATACAATTTTAATAGAATCTTTTAAATTAATGGGCAATAAGAATTTAATATCTTTAAGAGTAGCGCTACTCAAGCCGGTGACCCTATTATCAAATAATGATAAAGAAAAAGAAGCAATACTGTTTACGTTCCACGATGATCCTATACAAGGAGGTCATACGGGAATTACAAGAACATTAGCCAAAATAAAAAGGCATTATTATTGGAGAAATAGGACACGAGATATATCTCAATATATAAAAAAATGTAATAAGTGTCAAAAATCGAAAATAACAAAACATACTAAAACTCCATTAACAATAACTGAAACGCCACAAATGGCTTTCGATCGGGTAATTGTGGATACGATCGGTCCACTTCCCAAATCAGAACAAGGAAATGAATATGCAGTAGCTTTAATCTGCGACCTAACAAAATACCTTGTAATTATACCAATAAAAGACAAAAGTGCAAAAACAGTAGCAAAAGCTATATTTGAAGATTTTATTCTGAAGTACGGTCCAATGAAGACGTTCATTACGGACATGGGTAAAAAATACAAAAATTCTATAATTGAAGATTTGTGCAAAAATTTGCATATTAAAAACATAACTTCAACTGCACACCATCACCAGACTGTAGGAACTGTGGAGCGAAGCCACCGAACACTTAATGAGTATATACGTTCATACATTTCGGTTGACAAAACTGACTGGGATGTATGGGTAAGATACTTCGCATATTGTTTCAATACAACACCCTCTATGGCACATGATTATTGTTCATATGAGTTGGTTTTTGGTAAAGCCTCAAACTTGACAAAACATTTTAATACAGTAAATAGAATTAACCCACTTTATAATATAGATGACTATGCTAAGGAATCAAAATTTAGATTAGAACAGGCCTATAAAAGAGCCAGAATAATGTTAGAACAGCATAAAGTTAAGAATAAAGAGTTATATGATAGGAAAATAAATAATATAGAACTAGCAGTAGGAGATAAAGTTTTATTAAGAAATGATACAGGTCATAAGTTAGAACCTAAATATTTAGGTCCATATACAATAGAAGAAATAGAAAATAGAGATAATATTATAATAAAAGATAGTAAGAATAAAAAACAGGTAGTACATAAAGGTAGGTTAAAAATTTTCAACTCCTAATTAGTTAATACATACAAAACAACAAAACAACAAAAAAAAAACTCGTATGAAAAAAAAAAAATTTTTTTTTCTTTTTAAATATAATATATATATAATTTTTCTAATCAAATATCAACATTTTATGAAAATTTTTTTATATTTTTCTACTATATTTCATCAAATTTAAAAAAAAAACAAGAAATTTAAAAAAAAAAAATTATTAATAATTAAGTTAAATATAATCAAATTTTAAAATAACTCCATAGAATTACGTTATTCATCTAAAGGAGGGGGATGTAGCATGTTCATTAACAACGAATGATCACTGTACTCAATGCAATAAATAGTATTATTACAAACATGTTGTAACATTTTGTTATAATGTTTATGTATACAATATTCAAGTGCAATGCCACTTAAGAATCTCGACCACACACGAGTGCATAGTACTGGACATTGCTGAGTCGGCATATGTTACATGCGCGACCACTTTGTCACCAAGTAACATGATACATCCTCACTCTCCCGCTGTGGCGGCACATTCTAAATATGCTCATGTAAACATTTATGTATAAGCAGACCGCTCCTCTGCCGGCGTCACTGGCAGCGCAGCTACGCGGTCTTAGCTGTTATGAACCATGGTTATAGATTTAAGAAGATCTCTTTCCAAAGTGAGTTTTCTTTTTGTTGGCAATTTGCCTCGAGACCTTCTTCTTCACTTGCCTTGCTTGACACCCCTGTCACTTTCCTTCCTATCGCCAATGCACCACACTAGTCCGATACAACCCTGTGGGTCTCGAACCTAGTTCCCAGTAAGATTGACATTGGTCTCTGTACTGTCCTGTCATGACTTTCATATTCTAACTTGTCCGACTTCTTTAACATGACGTTATACGTTAGTCTTTACATTTTATTTGAATATAGTTAGTTACATTATTTCTTAATTTCCGACATATATATTTATAGTCATTTTATTTATTTATTTTTTTATATGTATATTTTTTATATGTAGAATTACATATGTTATAAATGTAAATTACTCTTAGTTATACAAAAGAGAGATGCATGGTGGGCAAAAGTGGTGGCGGTAGCGGAAATCGTAGGGCCAGCACGAGTCCAAGAGAAGGCGAAAAGGAGACGCCGTTTGCAAACAAGGCTGGGAATTCATCGAAATAGAAGGCGACGCATGCAAAGTGAAAGAATTTCACCATGCATAGCAACAAGCAAGATATGCTGGGTGAGCGGCAGAGAAAGCCGATCGAATCAACAAGTGATGAAAAGTTTTCGAGACAAAACAAAAACGAATGGAAAACAATCCGTAACGGGTCAGGAGTTCACCACGCGTCCTGATTGGGTCAAGATCCCTATAAATACGCACGGCTGAGACCAGAAGGGCAATTAATGCGTGAGTGAAGATTATGAAAGTGAAGTCAACAAGTGAAGCATCAAGTGAAGTCAATAAGTGAAGTCAACAAGTAAAGGAAACGGCTGCGAGATTAGTAAATTCAAGTCCTGACGGAAGTCTACGACCAAGCGAAGGGTAATCCCAAGCAGAAAATCAAAGACTAGGAGTTATTCCTAGCAGAAAATCAACGACTAGGAGGTATTCCTAGCATCAAAATAAAGACTAGGAGTTATTCCTAGCATCAAAATAAAGACTAGGCGTTATTCCTAGCAGCATTATAAAGACTAGGAGTATTAATAGCACTGTTAGTAAGACCAGGAGTAGTCCTGGCATAGCGGGGGAAGACTAGGAGATATTCCTAGCAACTTTTCAGGAGAATAGCAGTAATCAGAATAAAGAGGCAAGATCAGGAGTATTCCTGGCAATAGAAAAATCGTCTGCTAGAATTATTTTCGCTTGGTCACTGAATGATCCGAAAACTGGATTACCAATCCCAGCTGATGCCAAACTTTGCCGCCGCCAACCAAAACCACACAATAATACCTGCAAACACCATATAAAAAATTAAAAAATCAATAAAAACACCAATTTGCATCCTCAAATTTAACAAAAAAATTTTCCCATTTCACCAGCGCACATATAAATTTGTTGTGCCGAACCTCGACGCGTGAAATCCGGCTCTGCCGAAAATCAGGACGATTAAGGATCATTACAATGGACATAGCTAAAGAATATGAGCGACTGTTGACCCAGGTATATCGTGACAAGGCACTCAATACTTTTATTAGAGGACTTAATGGTGATCTTTCTAGACTTGTAGGAATCAAAGAACCCACCGACCTCCCGCAAACTCTCCACTTATGCCTCAAATTATTTACGCGCGAATCCCAACGGGAGCACTAATTGCCCACACCTCCCGCCCAACCGACCGAGGGGCGCAAGCCGCATAACACACGGCTCGAGTCGCGGGGACAATTCACAAAACACAGACAAAAAGCGAAACTATAGCTAATTAAGTGCTAGATAGGAAAGGATAGAAGTTTTTACTGATTACATGATAAAGACGATTATAATCAGAACAAAGAACTCGAAAAGGTTCATACATTAGGTAGTTAGTAGTACATCGTGGAAGTGTTAGAGGAATATAGTTTCTAGTAGGTCTACAAGGAACTGTTAGTTTTACTCGGTTCAATAGCTCGGGAGAGTCTATATCCCCATTAAGGAGCTTGTGCATAAATATGACGCCAAGCATTAATCTACGATTAGTAAGGGAAGGAAGGTCAAGTAAAAGAAGTCTACTAGAGTACGAAGGTAAGTTGATATTTCGATCCCAGTTCAACACCCATGGCTTTTCCGACAGTAGTGCTTATATGGGAATTAAAAGTCAATTTATGGTCCATAAGTACTCCCAAGTCAATCATCTCATTAAGTCTGGTTAATGGAACGTTATTAAGAAAGTAGGTAATCAACTGAGGAGCATTTCTGAAAAAAGTCATGACCTTGCATTTAGATGTGTTTAGGTTTAATAAGTTGTGTTGACACCAAAACTGAAAGTTTTGGAGGTCAGACTGGCACCGTGAGGGAGATTTAATGTCTCTGAAGCTGAGACAAAGCTTAACATCATCTGCGTACATGAGGACACGAGAATGAACTATAACGGATGGAAGATCGTTAATTAAAAGGGTAAATAGCAAAGGTCCCAGATGACTACCCTGAGGCACCCCCGAAGTGACTTGGATAGACCTAGAACTTGAAGACTCGAAAAGAACATTCTGTGTTCTGTCTGTCAGGTATTCACGAATCCACCTAATTAAACTGCATGGGAAACTAATTTTGTTTAATTTTAAAAGAAGAAGTGTATGATTAACAGAATCAAAAGCCTTACTGAAATCAGTATAAACGAAATCAGTTTGCCTTGCATTCCTAAATCCTTAAATCGTCAATGATGTAAATTCTAAGAGGTTAGTGGTTGTAGATCTATGTTTCACAAAACCATGCTGAGATGGTAAAATAATAGATCTACAAAAATGTTGCAATTGAGAAGTGATTAACTTTTCAAATGCTTTAGGAATAGCGGACAATTTAGAAATACCCCTATAATTGGATGCTTCGGACTTTTTACCATTTTTATGAAGAGAAATTATATAAAATTCCTTCCATATAGACGGGAAATGACAAGATTTGACGGACAACAAAAAAAGTTTTTGAAGTGGCTTAAATAGAGCCTCAGCACAAAATCTGAGTACACAACCAGGTATTCCATCAGGACCAGGTGCGTACACAGGTTTTACTAAATTAAGCACGGTAAGAAGCAAACTTTCATCGATCGAAGGACTACAAATACAATTAGACCTTTTTATCTGATAAGGATACGACAGATTTGCTTGGTATTCCGTTGAGGAATATGTTGTTGTGAAGAAATCAGCGAACAAATCAGCAATCGCTTGATCAGAGTCCGCTATATTATTAAAAACATTACTTCAACTGCACACCATCACCAGACTGTAGGAACTGTGGAGCGAAGCCACCGAACACTTAATGAGTATATACGTTCATACATTTCGGTTGACAAAACTGACTGGGATGTATGGGTAAGATACTTCGCATATTGTTTCAATACAACACCCTCTATGGCACATGATTATTGTTCATATGAGTTGGTTTTTGGTAAAGCCTCAAACTTGACAAAACATTTTAATACAGTAAATAGAATTAACCCACTTTATAATATAGATGACTATGCTAAGGAATCAAAATTTAGATTAGAACAGGCCTATAAAAGAGCCAGAATAATGTTAGAACAGCATAAAGTTAAGAATAAAGAGTTATATGATAGGAAAATAAATAATATAGAACTAGCAGTAGGAGATAAAGTTTTATTAAGAAATGATACAGGTCATAAGTTAGAACCTAAATATTTAGGTCCATATACAATAGAAGAAATAGAAAATAGAGATAATATTATAATAAAAGATAGTAAGAATAAAAAACAGGTAGTACATAAAGGTAGGTTAAAAATTTTCAACTCCTTATTAGTTAATACATACAAAACAACAAAAAAAAAACTCGTATGAAAAAAAAAATTTTTTTTTTCTTTTTAAATATAATATATATATAATTTTTCTAATCAAATATCAACATTTTATGAAAATTTTTTTATATTTTTCTACTATATTTCATCAAATTTAAAAAAAAAAACAAGAAATTTAAAAAAAAAATTATTAATAATTAAGTTAAATATAATCAAATTTTAAAATAACTCCATAGAATTACGTTATTTTTCTAAAGGAGGGGGATGTAGCATGTTCATTAACAACGAATGATCACTGTACTCAATGCAATAAATAGTATTATTACAAACATATTGTAACATTTTGTTATAATGTTTATGTATACAATATTCAAGTGCAATGCCACTTAAGAATCTCGACCACACACGAGTGCATAGTACTGGACATTGCTGAGTCGGCATATGTTACATGCGCGACCACTTTGTCACCAAGTAACATGATACATCCTCACTCTCCCGCTGTGGCGGCACATTCTAAATATGCTTATGTAAACATTTATGTATAAGCAGACCGCTCCTCTGCCGGCGTCACTGGCAGCGCAGCTACGCGGTCTTAGCTGTTATGAACCAAGGTTATAGATTTAAGAAGATCTCTTTCCAAAGTGAGTTTTCTTTTTGTTGGCAATTTGCCTCGAGACCTTCTTCTTCACTTGCCTTGCTTGACACCCCTGTCACTTTCCTTCCTATCGCCAATGCACCACACTAGTCCGAAACAACCCTGTGGGTCTCGAACCTAGTTCCCAGTAAGATTGACATTGGTCTCTGTACTGTCCTGTCATGACTTTCATATTCTAACTTGTCCGACTTCTTTAACATGACGTTATACGTTAGTCTTTACATTTTATTTGAATATAGTTAGTTACATTATTTCTTAATTTCCGACATATATATTTATAGTCATATATTTAGTAAATAATTTTCATAGCCATTTATTTTATTTATTTATTTTTTTATATGTATATTTTTTATATGTAGAATTACATATGTTATAAATGTAAATTACTCTTAGTTATACAAAAGAGAGATGCATGGTGGGCAAAAGTGGTGGCGGTAGCGGAAATCGTAGGGCCAGCACGAGTCCAGGAGAGGGCGAAAAGGAGACGCCGTTTGTAAACGAGGCTGGGAATTCATCGAAATAGAAGGCGACGCATGCAAAGTGAAAGAATTTCACCATGCATAGCAACAAGCAAGATATGCTGGGTGAGCGGCAGAGAAAGCCGATCGAATCAACAAGCGATGAAAAGTTTTCGAAAGAACAAAAACGAATGGAAAACAATCCGTAACGGGTCAGGAGTTCACCACGCGTCCTGATTGGGTCAAGATCCCTATAAATACGCACGGCTGAGACCAGAAGGGTAATTAATGCGTGAGTGAAGATTATGAAAGTGAAGTCAACAAGTGAAGCATCAAGTGAAGTCAATAAGTGAAGTCAACAAGTAAAGGAAACGGCTGCGAGATTAGTAAATTCAAGTCCTGACGGAAGTCTACGACCAAGCGAAGGGTAATCCCAAGCAGAAAATCAAAGACTAGGAGTTATTCCTAGCAGAAAATCAACGACTAGGAGGTATTCCTAGCATCAAAATAAAGACTAGGAGTTATTCCTAGCATCAAAATAAAGACTAGGCGTTATTCCTAGCAGCATTATAAAGACTAGGAGTATTAATAGCACTGTTAGTAAGACCAGGAGTAGTCCTGGCATAGCGGGGGAAGACTAGGAGATATTCCTAGCAACTTTTCAGGAGAATAGCAGTAATCAGAATAAAGAGGCAAGACCAGGAGTATTCCTGGCAATAGAAAAATCGTCTGCTAGAATTATTTTCGCTTGGTCACTGAATGATCCGAAAACTGGATTACCAATCCCAGCTGATGCCAAACTTTGCCGCCGCCAACCAAAACCACACAATAATACCTGCAAACACCATATAAAAAATTAAAAAATCAATAAAAACACCAATTTGCATCCTCAAATTTAACAAAAAAATTTTCCCATTTCACCAGCGCACATATAAATTTGTTGTGCCGAACCTCGACGCGTGAAATCCGGCTCTGCCGAAAATCAGGACGATTAAGGATCATTACAATGGACATAGCTAAAGAATATGAGCGACTGTTGACCCAGGTATATCGTGACAAGGCACTCAATACTTTTATTAGAGGACTTAATGGTGATCTTTCTAGACTTGTAGGAATCAAAGAACCCACCGACCTCCCGCAAACTCTCCACGTATGCCTCAAATTATTTACGCGCGAATCCCAACGGGAGCACTAATTGCCCACACCTCCCGCCCAACCGACCGAGGGGCGCAAGCCGCATAACACACGGCTCGAGTCGCGGGGACAATTCACAAAACACAGACAAAAAGCGAAACTATAGCTAATTACGTGCTAGATAGGAAAGGATAGAAGTTTTTAGTAAAGGAATAGAGAGCTCTGAACTGATTACATGATAAAGACGATTATAATCAGAACAAAGAACTCGAAAAGGTTCATACATTAGGTAGTTAGTAGTACATCGTGGAAGTGTTAGAGGAATATAGTTTCTAGTAGGTCTACAAGGAACTGTTAGTTTTACTCGGTTCAATAGCTCGGGAGAGTCTATATCCCCATTAAGGAGCTTGTGCATAAATATGACGCCAAGCATTAATCTACGATTAGTAAGGGAAGGAAGGTCAAGTAAAAGAAGTCTACTAGAGTACGAAGGTAAGTTGATATTACGATCCCAGTTCAACACCCATGGCTTTTCCGACAGTAGTGCTTATATGGGACTTAAAAGTCAATTTATGGTCCATAAATACTCCCAAGTCAATCATCTCATTAAGTCTGGTTAATGGAACGTTATTAAGAAAGTAGGTATTCAACTGAGGAGCATTTCTGAAAAAAGTCATGACCTTGCATTTAGATATATATAAAATTCCTTCCATATAGACGGGAAATGACAAGATTTAACGGACAACAAAAAAAGTTTTTGAAGTGGCTTAAATAGAGCCTCAGCACAAAATCTGAGTACACAACCAGGTATTCCATCAGGACCAGGTGCGTACACAGGTTTTACTAAATTAAGCACGGTAAGAAGCGAACTTTTATCGATCGAAGGACTACAAATACAGTTAGACCTTTTTATCTGATAAGGATACGACAGATTTGCTTGGTGTTCCGTTGAGGAATATGTTGTTATGAAGAAATCAGCGAACAAATCAGCAATCGCTTGATCAGAGTCCGCTATATTATTAAAAACATTACTTCAACTGCACACCATCACCAGACTGTAGGAACTGTGGAGCGAAGCCACCGAACACTTAATGAGTATATACGTTCATAAATTCGGTTGACAAAACTGACTGGGATGTATGGGTAAGATACTTCGCATATTGTTTCAACACAACACCCTCTATGGCACATGATTATTGTTCATATGAGTTGGTTTTTGGTAAAGCCTCAAACTTGACAAAACATTTTAATACAGTAAATAGAATTAACCCACTTTATAATATAGATGACTATGCTAAGGAATCAAAATTTAGATTAGAACAGGCCTATAAAAGAGCCAGAATAATGTTAGAACAGCATAAAGTTAAGAATAAAGAGTTATATGATAGGAAAATAAATAATATAGAACTAGCAGTAGGAGATAAAGTTTTATTAAGAAATGATACAGGTCATAAGTTAGAACCTAAATATTTAGGTCCATATACAATAGAAGAAATAGAAAATAGAGATAATATTATAAAAAAAGATAGTAAGAATAAAAAACAGGTAGTACATAAAGGTAGGTTAAAAATTTTCAACTCCTAATTAGTTAATACATACAAAACAAGAAAACAACAAAAAAAAAAAACTCGTATGAAAAAAAAAAAATTTTTTTTCTTTTTAAATATAATATATATATAATTTTTCTAATCAAATATCAACATTTTATGAAAATTTTTTTATATTTTTCTACTATATTTCATAAAATTTAAAAAAAAAAACAAGAAATTTAAAAAAAAAAAATTATTAATAATTAAGTTAAATATAATCAAATTTTAAAATAACTCCATAGAATTACGTTATTCATCTAAAGGAGGGGGATGTAGCATGTTCATTAACAACGAATGATCACTGTACTCAATGCAATAAATAGTATTATTACAAACATATTGTAACATTTTGTTATAATGTTTATGTATACAATATTCAAGTGCAATGCCACTTAAGAATCTCGACCACACACGAGTGCATAGTACTGGACATTGCTGAGTCGGCATATGTTACATGCGCGACCACTTTGTCACCAAGTAACATGATACATCCTCACTCTCCCGCTGTGGCGGCACATTCTAAATATGCTTATGTAAACATTTATGTATAAGCAGACCGCTCCTCTGCCGGCGTCACTGGCAGCGCAGCTACGCGGTCTTAGCTGTTATGAACCATGGTTATAGATTTAAGAAGATCTCTTTCCAAAGTGAGTTTTCTTTTTGTTGGCAATTTGCCTCGAGACCTTCTTCACTTGCCTTGCTTGACACCCCTGTCACTTTCCTTCCTATCGCCAATGCACCACACTAGTCCGAAACAACCCTGTGGGTCTCGAACCTAGTTCCCAGTAAGATTGACATTGGTCTCTGTACTGTCCTGTCATGACTTTCATATTCTAACTTGTCCGACTTCTTTAACATGACGTTATACGTTAGTCTTTACATTTTATTTGAATATAGTTAGTTACATTATTTCTTAATTTCCGACATATATATTTATAGTCATATATTTAGTAAATAATTTTCATAGCCATTTATTTTATTTATTTATTTTTTTATATGTATATTTTTTATATGTAGAATTACATATGTTATAAATGTAAATTACTCTTAGTTATACAAAAGAGAGATGCATGGTGGGTAAAAGTGGTGGCGGTAGCGGAAATCGTAGGGCCAGCACGAGTCCAGGAGAGGGCGAAAAGGAGACGCCGTTTGTAAACGAGGCTGGGAATTCATCGAAATAGAAGGCGACGCATGCAAAGTGAAAGAATTTCACCATGCATAGCAACAAGCAAGATATGCTGGGTGAGCGGCAGAGAAAGCCGATCGAATCAACAAGCGATGAAAAGTTTTCGAGACAAAACAAAAACGAATGGAAAACAATCCGTAACGGGTCAGGAGTTCACCACGCGTCCTGATTGGGTCAAGATCCCTATAAATACGCACGGCTGAGACCAGAAAGGCAATTAATGCGTGAGTGAAGATTATGAAAGTGAAGTCAACAAGTGAAGCATCAAGTGAAGTCAATAAGTGAAGTCAACAAGTAAAGGAAACGGCTGCGAGATTAGTAAATTCAAGTCCTGACGGAAGTCTACGACCAAGCGAAGGGTAATCCCAAGCAGAAAATCAAAGACTATGAGTTATTCCTAGCAGAAAATCAACGACTAGGAGGTATTCCTAGCATCAAAATAAAGACTAGGAGTTATTCCTAGCACAAAATCAAAAACTAGGAGTTATTCCTAGGATCAAAATGAAGACTAGGCGTTATTCCTAGCAGCATTATAAAGACTAGGAGTATTAATAGCACTGTTAGTAAGACCAGGAGTAGTCCTGGCATAGCGGAGGAAGACTAGGAGATATTCCTAGCAACTTTTCAGGAGAATAGCAGTAATCAGAATAAAGAGGCAAGACCAGGAGTATTCCTGGCAATAGAAAAATCGTCTGCTAGAATTATTTTCGCTTGGTCACTGAATGATCCGAAAACTGGATTACCAATCCCAGCTGATGCCAAACTTTGCCGCCGCCAACCAAAACCACACAATAATACCTGCAAACACCATATAAAAAATTAAAAAATCAATAAAAACACCAATTCGCATCCTCAAATTTAACAAAAAAATTTTCCCATTTCACCAGCGCACATATAAATTTGTTGTGCCGAACCTCGACGCGTGAAATCCGGCTCTGCCGAAAATCAGGACGATTAAGGATCATTACAATGGACATAGCTAAAGAATATGAGCGACTGTTGACCCAGGTATATCGTGACAAGGCACTCAATACTTTTATTAGAGGACTTAATGGTGATCTTTCTAGACTTGTAGGAATCAAAGAACCCACCGACCTCCCGCAAACTCTCCACGTATGCCTCAAATTATTTACGCGCGAATCCCAACGGGAGCACTAATTGCCCACACCTCCCGCCCAACCGACCGAGGGGCGCAAGCCGCATAACGCACGGCTCGAGTCGCGGGGACAATTCACAAAACACAGACAAAAAGCGAAACTATAGCTAATTACGTGCTAGATAGGAAAGGATAGAAGTTTTTAGTAAAGGAATAGAGAGCTCTGAACTGATTACATGATAAAGACGATTATAATCAGAACAAAGAACTCGAAAAGGTTCATACATTAGGTAGTTAGTAGTACATCGTGGAAGTGTTAGAGGAATATAGTTTCTAGTAGGTCTACAAGGAACTGTTAGTTTTACTCGGTTCAATAGCTCGGGAGAGTCTATATCCCCATTAAGGAGCTTGTGCATAAATATGACGCCAAGCATTAATCTACGATTAGTAAGGGAAGGAAGGTCAAGTAAAAGAAGTCTACTAGAGTACGAAGGCAAGTTGATATTACGATCCCAGTTCAACACCCATGGCTTTTCCGACAGTAGTGCTTATATGGGAATTAAAAGTCAATTTGTGGTCCATAAGTACTCCCAAGTCAATCATCTCATTAAGTCTGGTTAATGGAACGTTATTAAGAAAGTAGGTAATCAACTGAGGAGTATTTCTGAAAAAAGTCATGACCTTGCATTTAGATGTGTTTAGGTTTAATAAGTTGTGTTGACACCAAAACTGAAAGTTTTGGAGGTCAGACTGCAACCGTGAGGGAGATTTAATGTCTCTGAAGCTGAGACAAAGCTTAACATCATCTGCGTACATGAGGACACGAGAATGAACTATAACGGTTGGAAGATCGTTAATAAAAAGGGTAAATAGCAAAGGTCCCAGATGACTACCCTGAGGCACCCCCGAAGTGACTTGGATAGACCTAGAACTTGAAGACTCGAAAAGAACATTCTGTGTTCTGTCTGTCAGGTATTCACGAATCCACCTAATTAAACTGCATGGGAAACCAATTTTGTTTAATTTTAAAAGAAGAAGTGTATGATTAACAGAATCAAAAGCCTTACTGAAATCAGTATAAACGAAATCAGTTTGCCTTGCATTCCTAAATCCTTCAATCGTTAATGATGTAAATTCTAAGAGGTTAGTGGTTGTAGATCTATGTTTCACAAAACCATGCTGAGATGGTAAAATAATAGATCTACAAAAATGTTGCAATTGAGAAGTGATTAACTTTTCAAATGCTTTAGGAATAGCGGACAATTTAGAAATACCCCTATAATTGGATGCTTCGGACTTTTTACCATTTTTATGAAGAGAAATTATATAAAATTCCTTCCATATAGACGGGAAATGACAAGATTTAACGGACAACAAAAAAAGTTTTTGAAGTGGCTTAAATAGAGCCTCAGCACAAAATCTGAGTACACAACCAGGTATTCCATCAGGACCAGGTGCGTACACAGGTTTTACTAAATTAAGCACGGTAAGAAGCGAACTTTCATCGATCGAAGGACTACAAATACAGTTAGACCTTTTTATCTGATAAGGATACGACAGATTTGCTTGGTGTTCCGTTGAGGAATATGTTGTTATGAAGAAATCAGCGAACAAATCAGCAATCGCTTGATCAGAGTCCGCTATATTATTAAAAACATTACTTCAACTGCACACCATCACCAGACTGTAGGAACTGTGGAGCGAAGCCACCGAACACTTAATGAGTATATACGTTCATACATTTCGGTTGACAAAACTGACTGGGATGTATGGGTAAGATACTTCGCATATTGTTTCAATACAACACCCTCTATGGCACATGATTATTGTTC
The DNA here is from genome assembly GCA_035045865.1 of Drosophila austrosaltans. Taxonomy (NCBI): domain Eukaryota; kingdom Metazoa; phylum Arthropoda; class Insecta; order Diptera; family Drosophilidae; genus Drosophila; species Drosophila austrosaltans. Next base: position 2,718,659 of record JAWNOQ010000073.1, on the reverse strand, counting down.
ATATGAGTTGGTTTTTGGTAAAGCCTCAAACTTGACAAAACATTTTAATACAGTAAATAGAATTAACCCACTTTATAATATAGATGACTATGCTAAGGAATCAAAATTTAGATTAGAACAGGCCTATAAAAGAGCCAGAATAATGTTAGAACAGCATAAAGTTAAGAATAAAGAGTTATATGATAGGAAAATAAATAATATAGAACTAGCAGTAGGAGATAAAGTTTTATTAAGAAATGATACAGGTCATAAGTTAGAACCTAAATATTTAGGTCCATATACAATAGAAGAAATAGAAAATAGAGATAATATTATAATAAAAGATAGTAAGAATAAAAAACAGGTAGTACATAAAGGTAGGTTAAAAATTTTCAACTCCTAATTAGTTAATACATACAAAACAACAAAAAAAAACTCGTATGAAAAAAAAAATTTTTTTTTTCTTTTTAAATATAATATATATATAATTTTTCTAATCAAATATCAACATTTTATGAAAATTTTTTTATATTTTTCTACTATATTTCATCAAATTTAAAAAAAAAACAAGAAATTTAAAAAAAAAATTATTAATAATTAAGTTAAATATAATCAAATTTTAAAATAACTCCATAGAATTACGTTATTTTTCTAAAGGAGGGGGATGTAGCATGTTCATTAACAACGAATGATCACTGTACTCAATGCAATAAATAGTATTATTACAAACATATTGTAACATTTTGTTATAATGTTTATGTATACAATATTCAAGTGCAATGCCACTTAAGAATCTCGACCACACACGAGTGCATAGTACTGGACATTGCTGAGTCGGCATATGTTACATGCGCGACCACTTTGTCACCAAGTAACATGATACATCCTCACTCTCCCGCTGTGGCGGCACATTCTAAATATGCTTATGTAAACATTTATGTATAAGCAGACCGCTCCTCTGCCGGCGTCACTGGCAGCGCAGCTACGCGGTCTTAGCTGTTATGAACCAAGGTTATAGATTTAAGAAGATCTCTTTCCAAAGTGAGTTTTCTTTTTGTTGGCAATTTGCCTCGAGACCTTCTTCTTCACTTGCCTTGCTTGACACCCCTGTCACTTTCCTTCCTATCGCCAATGCACCACACTAGTCCGAAACAACCCTGTGGGTCTCGAACCTAGTTCCCAGTAAGATTGACATTGGTCTCTGTACTGTCCTGTCATGACTTTCATATTCTAACTTGTCCGACTTCTTTAACATGACGTTATACGTTAGTCTTTACATTTTATTTGAATATAGTTAGTTACATTATTTCTTAATTTCCGACATATATATTTATAGTCATATATTTAGTAAATAATTTTCATAGCCATTTATTTTATTTATTTATTTTTTTATATGTATATTTTTTATATGTAGAATTACATATGTTATAAATGTAAATTACTCTTAGTTATACAAAAGAGAGATGCATGGTGGGCAAAAGTGGTGGCGGTAGCGGAAATCGTAGGGCCAGCACGAGTCCAGGAGAGGGCGAAAAGGAGACGCCGTTTGCAAACGAGGCTGGGAATTCATCGAAATAGAAGGCGACGCATGCAAAGTGAAAGAATTTCACCATGCATAGCAACAAGCAAGATATGCTGGGTGAGCGGCAGAGAAAGCCGATCGAATCAACAAGCGATGAAAAGTTTTCGAGACAAAACAAAAACGAATGGAAAACAATCCGTAACGGGTCAGGAGTTCACCACGCGTCCTGATTGGGTCAAGATCCCTATAAATACGCACGGCTGAGACCAGAAGGGTAATTAATGCGTGAGTGAAGATTATGAAAGTGAAGTCAACAAGTGAAGCATCAAGTGAAGTCAATAAGTGAAGTCAACAAGTAAAGGAAACGGCTGCGAGATTAGTAAATTCAAGTCCTGACGGAAGTCTACGACCAAGCGAAGGGTAATCCCAAGCAGAAAATCAAAGACTAGGAGTTATTCCTAGCAGAAAATCAACGACTAGGAGGTATTCCTAGCATCAAAATAAAGACTAGGAGTTATTCCTAGCATCAAAATAAAGACTAGGCGTTATTCCTAGCAGCATTATAAAGACTAGGAGTATTAATAGCACTGTTAGTAAGACCAGGAGTAGTCCTGGCATAGCGGGGGAAGACTAGGAGATATTCCTAGCAACTTTTCAGGAGAATAGCAGTAATCAGAATAAAGAGGCAAGACCAGGAGTATTCCTGGCAATAGAAAAATCGTCTGCTAGAATTATTTTCGCTTGGTCACTGAATGATCCGAAAACTGGATTACCAATCCCAGCTGATGCCAAACTTTGCCGCCGCCAACCAAAACCACACAATAATACCTGCAAACACCATATAAAAAATTAAAAAATCAATAAAAACACCAATTTGCATCCTCAAATTTAACAAAAAAATTTTCCCATTTCACCAGCGCACATATAAATTTGTTGTGCCGAACCTCGACGCGTGAAATCCGGCTCTGCCGAAAATCAGGACGATTAAGGATCATTACAATGGACATAGCTAAAGAATATGAGCGACTGTTGACCCAGGTATATCGTGACAAGGCACTCAATACTTTTATTAGAGGACTTAATGGTGATCTTTCTAGACTTGTAGGAATCAAAGAACCCACCGACCTCCCGCAAACTCTCCACTTATGCCTCAAATTATTTACGCGCGAATCCCAACGGGAGCACTAATTGCCCACACCTCCCGCCCAACCGACCGAGGGGCGCAAGCCGCATAACCGAGAGTATCATAAAACCACGAGATAGCAAGATCCATGTCTGAGCAACTATATAAGGATGACCAGTCAGTTCTCAGAATGAGCTCATTCAGTTTAACAAAGTTAGTCTTGCGAAAATTACGAGATTTAATCACAGGACTGACACCAGCAATCGGTGCACAAAACGACAGATCTACAGATAAATCACAAGTAGGATGAAAAGTGTCTTCAGGCAAGACTAGAGGGTCGGTTCTAGTAACTGCACAGTTGGTGGAATCCAACACAAATATCAGATCTAAGGATCTGCCTATGTTATTTCGCACAGGGTTTATTTGAGCTAATGATAGCTCAGAAAGGCCATTAACGAAGCAGTGAGATTTAGAAGGGAGCAACAAAGTAGATTCATCAGATTGAGACCAAGCTATTTCTGGTAAATTAAAGTCACCAAAGACGATTAAGATATCTATATCAGAAAGCAATGAAAAAATATATCGATTAGAATCTAAATGTTTTGCGTACACCGCCATGTCGGATTGTGGGGGGATGTAAGAACAAGTAATGTAGACAGAGAAAGACTTGAATCTGACCTTAACACTAAAAAACTCAATCTCCAGAATGTCCGGTGAATGAATTTGGTCAGAAGTAAAGGCCGAGTCAACAGCAATCAGAACTCCTCCGCCTACACGAGAAGTCCGATCACATCTAAAAATCGAAAAAAAAAATTTTGCGGAAAGAACAGATGCATCGTTAATATCGGGTTTTAACCATGTCTCAGTAAATACTAAAATTTTAAATTCAAATGCTAGACTATCTAAATAGAGTCTAGGAAGCCTAGATTTGAGTCCTCTCACGTTGAAGGGACGAGATTAGTTTTTTGGAACACCACCCGATGCTGATATTCCGGAAGATGAGGAGTTAGATGGGATAGAAAGCCTAACCGGATCTCGAGTTTTCTTTTTGGCCGTGTATTCTTTTACTAAAATGTGATCCGGCCAAAAACTGCTATGACATATCCTGTCAAACAGTTCAACTGGGACACTTATTTTAAAGGAGGATATCTCCCTCGAATATTTAAATTTAAATTTTTCCACCGCTATTTTAGAATTATAGGGATGAGCTTGAATTTTCGTCTTAATAAAAGCTAAGACATCACCCGACGAATGTTCGGGATCAAGCCTTGAAACAAATATATGTTTTTGAGGTGGAACTCCAGTTAAAGGCTGATAACCGCAACGTCAGCGACCACGATTGAATCCGCCTGAGTGTCCCGTATTGCACCTCCAACTGGACTACTATCGGCAATATCAACACTTATTGAAAATTGGCCGGACTTTACGGAAACTACAGCTTTATTCGTCTGCAAAGAGAGACCATTTCCTGGAGAAACGGAGATAGCCTCTTCCTTGCAACCACCTTGAGAAATGGGGGTGGTAAACGAAATAAGCTGCGGCGGATTTGTCACAGTGTGCAGTGAAGGAGATTGTGGAACTACGGCCGAGACGGGATTGGGCACAGGCAAATGCAAGGACAGATTGCGCATACTTGTTTTCCTACGCTTTGGAGACTCACTTAACAGCTTATAGCTGCTAAATTCGCTCTCCACAGCATTGAACTCATCGGAGAGTTTACGAAAACCAGATGACAATTTCTTCAATCTATCCCTGGTTTGCCTCATAAACACCCTCATTTCGATCTCAACCTCTCGGCATGAGTCACAACCCCATTTGAGCCCCCCTTTTTGCTCCAAACAATCCCTTACTCTGGCCGTGTAGCCAGCACATTTAACGTGCATGACATTGTCACACAGCCAACAGGAAAGAAACGCGTTATGGGGTGAAGGAGGGTTCAAACACTTTTTGCTTGAGCAGACAGACATTTTTTAAATTTATTTACAACTCAAAAATTTATAAAAAAAATTAAATATCGAAAAGGCCAAAGAAAAAACTCACTCAGATTTAATAAGCAAATTCGACACTGGGGTCAAACTCACAGAGAAAATTAGTGCAAGAACTAAGAGAACTAAGCACTACACAAATACACGTATCACTTGCACGCGAGACAGATAGATGCGAGCGCGAATAAAAGAAATTAGAAAAAAGAGAGCGGGAGAGCCAACAGCGCTGCACATGCAACAACAATGTGTTGGCGAAAGCGCGAGAGCGGTATTAAAGCGGTAAAAGGTACAAACGCAAGAGCAAAGAATAACAAAAACAACAACACTGCTGTAAAAAGTTTTGTTGTTTTTTTCAAATATTAAGTTCAATGCTTTGATTTTGCCAGAATAATGTCAATAATTATTGCTAAATTATTAGCTGAATTTTTAGGCAGGCGCGGTGAGTTTAAAACTGAAATAAAAGAAATTATGCAGGAGCACAGAAAAACACGTCTATCCACGATGAAGAAAGAATATATGTATATAAATTATGAAATTAAAAATATGTCGCTTCTCAAGCTAACCAGAAAGGTCAGCCACAAATGACAACAACAGTCCACAGTGCAGATAGCTCAAGCCAGAAGAAAACTGACCTTCTCAACTTATTGAAAAAATGTCAAAGATGCTTTGCCGAAGTTTGTATAACCTTGCAGGTGTACTTTTATTATTTTATTTAAAAACAAAAATTTTAAAATAATTGGTATATAAATTAAAATAAAATATTATTTGTTTTATTTTATTTTTTAGTTTCAAGATTAGTCAAAGACTTTTTATTCATTTATGTGTTTTAACAATTGTGCGTAGGGTTTTCGATTGATAACGTTGCATAATTTCAATATTTGATTGGCTCGCTGTTCCCCAAAGTTGTAGCGCATAAGTCCAAACAGGCTTTAAAATTGCTTTGTATAGTCTTACGTTATTTTCAATGCTAAGCTGCGACTTGTGCCCTAAAAGCCAGTACATTTACTTGTTTTAACATCCCAACTGCTTCTGTTTATCTTTTATATGTGTCTTCCAAGTTAACCTTCGATCAAGATGAACTCCAAGATATTTAACTGAATTACTTTGCGGGATTTCACTATTGTTCAGTATGACTTTTGGACAATTTCCTCGTCTTAAGGACAGATTGTAAATAAAAAAAACATATACTAAAAAAAAAAAAAAATTTATGTGTTTGATTAAGACTGATTTTACAAACTTAATTTTACACCTAGCTAGCTGTGGGTTTTGAGCAAAGCAGAAGCAGAGGTGGTCCGCTCGTGGCGGATGCAGATGTGAGGTGTAAGCAAAAAGGTAGTCTGCTCGTGGCGGAATCTGTTGCAATATTCTAGTTAATAACTCCTCCCCCTATAATTTGCGCTTGTCCTCAATAGATTTTAGAAAAATGGTATATTGTTAAATTTAACTGAATCACTTTGGGGGATTTCACTATTGTTCAGTATGACTTTTGGACAATTTCCTCGTCTTAAGGACAGATTGTAAATAAAAAAAAACATATACTAAAAAAAAAAAAAATTTATGTGTTTGATTAAGACTGATTTTACAAACTTAATTTTACACCTAGCTAGCTGTGGGTTTTGAGTAAAGCAGAAGCAGAGGCGTCGGCGAATTGCAGTGTCAGCAAAAGGTGGTCCGCTCGTGGCGGATGCAGATGTGAGGTGTAAGCAAAAAGGTAGTCTGCTCGTGGCGGAATATGTTGCAATATTCTAGTTAATAACTCCTCCCCCTATAATTTGCGCTTGTCCTCAAGAGATTTTAAAAAAAAGGTATATTTTTAAATTGTAGTTGATTTCTTTGATGTTGCGTATTTATTTTCTGCGGTGGTGGTGCCAATTTGCAGATTGATTTTTTCCTTTTTCTTCCTGTATAGACAAATACTGCAAATTATTATCGCCAATATGCAGAGTATGGTTAGGACAGAAATTCCTTGAGTTGTTATCTGTAGGTATTCAATCTTCTCGGTGTTGTTAAGGTGTAGATTTTGTAGTGCCTGGAGTGACAGTATATGGAGGCGTCTCGTCTCTTCTGTTGTTATCTGGATTATTGGGGCATTTGTTTTTATGGGGGTTGTTTCAATATTGCTGAATAGTTTGTCGTTTATGTAGATCGTTTCATTCCAGAATTTTATAAGATATGAGCCAGCAATGTGTGTGGTTTCGTTTTGGTAGATTATTGTTCCATTGAAGTTGTTGAGCATAACGAGTCCATTGTAGATTTCTTCTATGGTTGTAATATGGTCTGCATTGCTAAACTCGCACAGCGATTTACCTCCTTTAAGGAGCCTAGGCAAACACTTATTATTACTAATGTTTACAATTTCGTTATTAGAACAGATCTTAATGTTACTGTAGTTTTTGCAGTTTTTTATTATTCCAAAAATTTTGTTTCCATTTGACAATATTTCTTCATATTTTATATTAATAATTAAATTGTTCTTTGTGATTGGTTTTAGAGGAAACAAAGTATGAGTTTCCTCTAAATTGCGTATTTTAATCATGTAAATTATTGTAGTTTTATTGTGTAAGATTGAGATATCAGAAAATTCTAACATTTCTTCTATTGTTAAAGGAAGCATACCTCCTGCTTGGAATATCTTAGAGATTTCTTGTATTTCATTTTCTTCTAATAGAAGAGTATTTATTACATTTAATTTTGCCCATTGAATGGCATATTTTATATTGATAATTTTTTTTTTGACCAATCGAATTTTTGTTTGAATATTAATTGCTATTTCATTACTAAACGAACTATCTTTGTGGATCGCATTTAAAAGACTGTTTGTAGCCTGAGTCAAATTATTTAATCTTTCCTCCAGTTGATTGTTAATAACAACTTGTTTATTGTTGTTAGAGATTGATTTATTTATATAATTCTCGATGTGTAGGAAATCATCGTGGTCGGGGTTACCCGCAATGTAAGGTGCGCGCAATATGTAACTGGGAAAAGAACTTATCACATTATATTGTCCACAAAATACAATTTTTCGTTTTCTTCTTTCTTCCTATATTTTACTTGTAGTATGCTCGACCAATATGCAAGGAATTGTAAAAGAATACCGCTAGGTTTTTCCGTTAATTTGATTTTAAGAAGCCATTGTAGCGTTTAGCGAACGAAATAAGTAAATGGGACCGATTACTTTGCTTTCATTTGTGGATCAAAAACAACGTGTAGTTCCAAGTTTCAATTTTACATTTTGTGTAACATATCAAAACAAATAAAAAGAGGGAAGTGCCAACCAATCTCAACATTTGTAAAAACTTTTTTATAAAAAAATGTCGAGTTTCGCTCGTTTAACTAATAAAGAACGTGGGAGACTTGTTGCATTGCGTAAAATGTTCATGTAAATTTGCAAAATTGTAGTAAATGTTTAAAAAAATAAGAAAACAGTTAAAAATTATTAAAAGATCTAGAAAAATATGGAAGAAAACCCTTTTCTGGGCCCCCACCATTGATTGACAACTGGGACAAAAAGCGAATAAAAAATCTAGCGGTTAGAGAAACTATCTTTTTTGAATCTCGGTGAAAGCTTAGATCCTAATCTAGTGTTTATTTTTACAAATATTTCATCACCTGGTAAGTAAGTTCGCACAGGTTTCTTTTTTTATTATGATACTGTAAATAATTTTTTTGTTTTTCCTTAAGTCGGTCAACGTTGTCCTGTCTAGTTTTCTCATATTTTTCTGGAGTAGTGTTTGTTGTTCTCCCGAAGAATATTTCTAATGGTCGCTTATTGGTCACAGAATGGAAAGTGTAGTTATACTCATAAATGGCTCTGTCGACTAATTCTTCAAAAGTTCTGTAAATTTTGTCCCTTTTATAATTCGAATTATTTCGGAGAGGGTAGAATGAAATCTTTCGATTTGGCCGTTAACTGTACTTTTATAGGGTGGCGCAGTGAAAATTTTTATTTTTAGTTGATCTTGAAGCATGAATTTTAATGAAGCGGAGTTAAGAGATTTTTCGTTGTCCATGACGTATTTAGGAACACCAAAATAAAAAATGAACTCTCTTAATGGAGATCTGATATCTTCTATTGATTTTGATTTTATTACTCTAGCTGGGGCCAGTTTTGAAAATTTGTCTACAGCTGTTAAGACAAGTTTGCCTTCTGTTGAGTAAATGTCTATATGAAGAACATGTCCAAGGTATTCTGGAATCGGTGTTTCTTTTATTTCGGGGTGTGTTGGATGTCTGTCGCATTTAAGTTCTTTGCAGATTGTGTATTGTTTTACTATGGATTCTATTTTACTTTTCATTTTCGGAAAATATAACTTCTCTGCCAATTGAATTTTGTTTTCTATAGCGTTACGATGCGCTCTGCGATGTGTCTTAATTATTTCTTCTTCCTGATGTGTTTCGTCCGTTAAGTCCTATACATACTTGTCTTTGGGAGAAACGAATCTTATAGCTACTGAAGCTTTTTGGATAGATTTGTTGAATTTTTCCCATTATGTCTTCTGTTGCGATGATTCCACAATAATCAATCGAGATATTTTTTTCAAAATTTGTGTAAGTGAGTTAGTGTAGCAGTCGTCTCTGTATATTTCGTGTCTGTGATACGTTGGGAAAGGTAGGCTGAATTTATAATCGGGTTGGTTTGACTTGTGAATAAATTTTTGATTCTTAAAGACGTTGATGGGAACTTCGTTTAAGGAGGTGGAATTTTGGCAATAGCTTCTACTTTTTGTGGATTGGTTTCCACTCCTTTATCAGAAATTACGAAGCCTAAAAATTAAAAATTAAAAATTAAGAATTCTACATACTGGTGAATTGTAGGGGGATTTAGATGGTCAAATGATGCCATCTTCAAGCAATTGGGAGATTTGCTTATTGACTTCGTCCTTCAGTGACATAGAATATTGATCAAATCTAGAGTAGACTGGACAGTCTGAATTTGTTCGGATTTCAGCAGTTACATTGGTGGTGTATGTGAGTTTTTCATTTGGCTTGGCAAATAATTGAGAGTGTTTATTAAGTAGATTTTGAAGCTTTTGCTGAAGGTTTTCTGTTAAGTGTTCTACACGTGGGCCTATGTTATTTACTGCTTCTATAGGTTTCTCTTTTATAGGGATAGTGATTTGATCGTTGATTCTCATCGAGTTTTTATCTGTATAAATAACCGCGTTTAGTTGTTTGAGACTTTCGTTGCCTAAAATGGCATCGAATGATTTTTGTGTGGGGAGAAGGAAGAATTTAATGGGTACTTCGGATATGTTAAAAAGGTTGGCCATTTTATGGTGCGTAATTTCGATGTTGCCACCGACTGATACTGCGACAAAAGATTGATCGTTGCTTATAGGGTTTGAAACTAAGTTTGGTTTTATGTAATTACGATTTGATCCAGTATCGATAAGAAATTATTAATTAAATAAAATTTTACCGCTCCTCTTTTTTGTTTCGATATATAGTAGAGAGGAGCTTCTTCCCCTAAAAAATGAAGATCAGAGTATTCTACTTGTGGAGCGTCTGAAATATCATTGGGGTCAAAAGTTTCTTGGTATTCCTCAAGTGTTTGTTTAAATTAATTTTCCTTTTCGTAGTCTTGAATAACCTGTTGGGATGCTGTTGTATCGTCGTCAGGCTGTTCGTAGTCTTTTTCATAACTTTCGATATTAAAATTTCGTTGTCTTTTATCTGGTGGTGGGGCAGCGTCTGAAGGGCGTTTACCTATTTCGAAGTTTGGTCGGTTCATGTAGTTCACTTGTCTTGTTCTAACGCTGGAGTCCACTTCCATAGGTACCGGTCGTGGTTGCGGTTTTGGTGCCATAGGGCCAAGTGGTGCTGTCGGTTGGTATTGGGTCTTTGGTAAAAATGATTTGGAAAATTTCTTTGTTGTTGATTTTTTTGGTTAACCTGTGGGTTAAAATTATAATGATGTGACCTTGGCAATACTGGTGGTGGTTGACTATAACCTGAACTAGTAGTCATGTGTATCCTTGGCATTAGAATTGGTTAAGGTTGGTTGGTTCCTTCATACCCAGAAGCCGTGGTAGGTCTCCTCTAAGTCCACGAATGCATGTGTCTAAGGCTTTGTCTCGGTAAAGGGTAGTTAAAAGTTGTTCTGAATCGCGTGGCAATTCCATGCACCCTACTTTGTTTAAAATTAATGACAAAGGTTTGTAGACCATTCCGTGGAATTCTTCAACAGATTGATTGCTACCTTGGGCAATGGCTGTCATTTGATATTCCAAAGTAGTTAAATCGCGTTTGTCGGCATAGTGGAGAGTAAGACATCTTGAAATCGTTCCAGTCTAGAGAAACATTATAAGATTCTAAGGCGGTATACGCGTTTCCTGTTATTTTCTTCACTTCAACGAAGTCGGCCGTGTTTTTTTTGCGCTCTCGCTTTTATCCAACCTTTTTATTTAATCCCGCAAATAAAACTTATTTTCCTCGGAATCTGTGCCGAAATTACTTATTACTCGAATTGCTTATTGTAACTTGTTCTTAAACATTTATTCAAAGCTATTATTACTTATTGTTTCACTTTGCTTGCATAGTCTTTGACTTTGTGATTTTGATCTCTTTTCTTGCATTCGCGCTCTCGCATACACATTAGTGTTGTTGTTTGTGTAGTGCTTGCTCTCGCGTTTTTACATTGCCCGCGATCGCGACCGTTACTCTCGCGATTGTGTCAGTCTTTGTTGTTGTGTGTTATTACTAACTCTCTTAATTTCTCTTCAGTTTTTTCTTCTAAAAATTAAAACTTTAACACTTGTGTTACTTCTTGGTTCGTATACATTGCTCATTTTTAAATTTCTTTTTTTATTTTTAGCCATTTATTACTTATTTTTTTCTTATCAGTAAAAATAATAATAAACAATTAAATTTACAATGGTTGTCTGCTCTTCCAAAAAGTGCCCTCATCCCCAAAAAGTCCAAGACGACTATCTTTTGTGCTGGCTGTGTGATAACATTATGCATGTCAAATGCGCGGTTTACACAGCCAAAGTAAAGGATATTATTGGTAACGGCGGGGGACTTAAATGGAGTTGTGAAGCGTGCCGGGACGTAGAAATGGATATGCGTCTATTTATGCGGCGGACGAGAGAGGGCTTTAAGTCCCTATCGGCTGGCTTTCTGAAACTTCGTGATGAGTTTTCGTCTCTGGAAACTCAGTTTAATAGTTATAAACTACTGAACGAATCACCGGAAGAAGACTATCCCTCGGGATTTCTCTCCCGATCCGCCGGCATCTCTGCGTACTCCGGCTCCGGCATCGGTGATTGACCCACTAACTCCAAATGCTCAGCAACTGATATCATTTAAGAGTCTAGCAGTAGCTGCAGTTGCGGGGACGATTGATATTTCCCCAGGTAATAGTGCCCCGCAAGCTGACCAAAGATTTTTGGCCGGAACATTTAGTTATAAAGGAGTATACGGCTAAGAAAAAAAAAAATCGGCCTCCGATTTGTCTGCCTAACACAACTAATCCTTCCCTCCCCTCTGGCTCGTCAGTAGCTGGCGGGTCAAAAAACTAATTTCGTCCCTTACTTTGGCCTATCAGAATGTTAGAGAACTAAAAAACTAAAAAACTTTCTAAGCTTTTTGTAGATAGTCTATCTTTTAACTTTCATATCTTGGTCTTTACAGAAACGTGGTTAAAGCCAGACATTTCTGATGCCTCTGTTTTTCCCACAATTTTTTCAACCTATAGATGCGATCGAATCTCCAAAAATGGTGGTGGAGTTTTGATTGCCGTAAATTCATATCTTCCTTCAGAAATAGTTCTGCCACCTGCCGTTCTTGACATTGAATTTGTTAGTGTCAAAATTTGTTTGAAATCATATTCCTAACTTGCTCGTATATTCCACCGAGTTCTGACATGACGGTATATGCTAGCTATTTAGAAGCTATTCGCTTTGTCTCTTCACTTCTTTCGGATGCAGACATATTTATCGTTCTGGGAGATTTTAATCTACCTGACGTTTCGTGGCTTCCATCAGGTGAGTCTTCCTTGTTGATGCCCTCCTCCTCACATTGCTTTGTTGACGGTCTCCTTGAGTTATCCCTAACCCAAGTTAATCCTGTGCGTAACAAAAATGAGAGATCACTAGATCTTATATTTATGTTAGATTCTTCTAGCTGTACTGTTTCGAGGATTGATCCCTTAGTCGTCCCCGAAGACAGTTTCCATCCAACTTTGGACTTGACTATTGATCTACCTTTTCGGTTATCAAATGCTGGTACCAGTTCGACGTCTCGTACCCGTTGCTTTCGTAAAACTAACTTTTTCAAGCTCAATGAGCTAATTCTTGCCACAGACTGGTCTTATCTGTACTCCTGTAATGATATGAATGCTGCCATTTGTTTTTTCTATAATACTATGTGTTGGGGCTAAGAGCGTTTTCTTAGCCTAAGACAAATATCTAGGATGGGCGTGAGTGAAAAGACACTGGAGAAAAACTATTTGGAATTATAAAGTGATTGGAGTTAATCCGTTTAATAATAAAGGTAGAGTCAGACTAATTAGAAAGCATAGATGCAAGACAATGAATGCGATCGAGCTTTCGTTTACATGAGCTTTTAAGTATAACAAACATATGATTTATGATATAAAGTTCAAGTTGATTAACATAAGAATTGAATGATTTAGTCTACGGTATATCAAGCGAGTTTGACCGAACATCCCGCCCACCGCCCAAAATATATTTTTCAAGAAATTGGTAAAATTGACAGTTTACGTATTGGGCGGCAACAAGTTCCTGATGCTGTGCGTAGTTGAACGACTCTTACGCGGTCATCTTTCCCGTGGACAACTGCTTTCACACGACCAAGTTTCCAGGATTGAGGTGGCATGTTGTCTTCTTGAAAAATAACCATAGTTCCAACTGTGATATTTGGTGAAGGTGATGTCCATTTTGTCCTAGCCCGCAGTTCGTTGATATATTCTGCTGACCAGCGACGCCAAAATTCTTGCTTCACTGCCACGATTTGATCATAGTGATTCAACGCAGTGATGTTGTTTGAGACCGCCTTGCGCTCAGGCAATGCGCGAGGAGCATCTCCGCTCAGCAAGTGTCCCGCAGATAGAGGTGTTAAAGGACGTGAATTTAGTACCGCCTCTATCTCGATAACTGCAGTCGTTAGCTCTTCAAAAGTAAATCGAGTATTCATTAGTGACCGTATTAAGAGACCCTTTGCGCTCTTAACAGCAGCTTCCCAAAGTCCGCCAAAGTGTGGTGCCCTGGGAGGAATAAAATGAAACGTTATTTCTTCTGAAGCACAATATGATTGAATCGCATCTTGGTTTTTCGAGTTAAATATAAAGTTTTTGAGTTCCATTAGTTTGTTGGATGCTCCAACAAAATTTGTAGCATTGTCGCAGTAAATGTGTGATACTGGTCCTCGCCGAGCAATCATTCGTTTTAGACATTCCAGAAATTTGTTTGTTGATAGATCCGAGACAACCTCGATGTGTACTGCCTTAACAGCCATGCAGAGAAATATTGCAATATATGATCTGATGGGACCCTTTCCTTGGAGGCGAAGATACGTATTTACTGGTCCACAAAAATCCACGCCCACATGGCGAAATGGTTTATCCGTAGCTAATCGTTGAGATGGCAATGAACCCATAAGTTGACGAATTAAAACAGGTCGATATCTCACACAGTGTACACATGATCTAACGATTTTTCGTGCCAAAGCTCTAGCGTTGATTATCCAAAATTGAAATCGCAATAGTCCTACCAATGTTTTTGGTCCAGCATGATAGTTTCGTAAATGCAAGTGTCAAATGTATGTTTGAACAAAATACGAATTTTCGGTAGTAGAAGGGGATGCTTTTGTCGCTCGGGAGGAATTGCATTTTCAAGCCTTCCACCGACCTTGATAAGTTTGAATCCTGTTAAATCATCTAGAAATGGTGTTAGAAATTTCAAACTGCTTCTCACTTGCTTCCCATGTAGTAGTAGATTGAATTCATTATTGAAATGTCTTTGTTGAATATTCCAAACTATGCAATTTAATGCGTTGTTCATTTCCTCTGGTGATGGCGTCGACATTTCAAAATTGCGGTTGCCCTTGAGTGCTCTAAAAAATCTGAAACAATATGCGATGACTCTAAGTGTTCGATTATATGAATTAAATTTCTCAATTGTATCCAATAGATAGTTGGGTTCCACTGTAATAGCGAATGTGCATTTTCTTCTTTCTGTGTTGACAATATTCACATCTATGTCTTCAAGCTGAGGTTGTTGAGGCCACTTGTCTTCAGACTCCTGCAAAAATAATGGTTCGGTGAACCAAATGGAATGTTGAAGTTCCATGGCTGTACATCCTTGTGATACAATGTCAGCAGGAATGTTCTGTGACGGCACATATCTCCAGTGGCCATCTGCTGTGTTCTCCTGAATGGCCGCTACTCTATTTCCAACAAATGCCGATAATGTGATAGAATGTTGGTTTAGCCAATGTAATACAATTTGCGAATCCGTCCAAAAATAGGCAGTGTGTGGTTTGTTTATCATCATATTTTTGATTTTCGCGTATAAGTTACTTAGTAGTTGAGCTCCATTTAGCTCAAGCTTGGGAAGAGTTTGCCTTTTAACTGGAGCAACCCTTGATTTTGCAGTCAGTAGCTGGACATTGATATGCCCTTTCGAATCGATTGATCTGAGATAGATGCATGTACCATACGCTCGTATAGACGCGTCACAAAATGCATGTACTTGAAGATTTACGTGATTGGCCTGCAAAGTGTAACGAGGCACAGAAATAGATGTTAATGAGTTGAGCGTGCCTAAGATTCTCGTCCATGCTTCCTTAAGTGATTGCGGCAAAGTTTCATCCCACGATAGTTTCAGTAGCCAAATTTCTTGCATTATGATTTTTGATCCGATTGTGAGAGGCGCCAATAATCCTAGTGGGTCAAATAAAGATGATGCGATAGAAAGAATAGTTCGTTTTGTAATCACATCTACATTTCGTTTTGGCTTAAATATGAATAAAAGCCTGTCACCGACTTGCTCCCAATTTAAACCAAGTGCACCTGTGATAGCTTTTTCATTGGTCGCGAATTCCTTGATTGATTTATCATCCCTGAAGATCGGCTGATTTGAGTGCCATTTGTCCAGTGGAAATAGTCCTCGACGTAATATCTCACTGACCTCCGTTTTAATGGTTTGTAATGTCGCGATGTCGTCTGCGCCACAAAGCAAATCGTCAACGTAAAATGAAGATTTAACAATTGATGCTCCTAGGGGAAATTCTTCCATGTATAAATCTGCCAAATGTTGAAGAGTTCTAATTGCCAAGTACGGAGCGGCTGCTGTTCCGTACGTTATCGTGTTAAGCCTGAATGTCTTTAGGTCATCTGAAGGACTTTCTCTCCAAAATATATATTGAAACGCTTGATCCTGTGGATTTAAAAGAACTTGCCTGTACATCTGCACTAATCGAAATCGTATTAGTTGTGTGTATAGATCATCTTGCAAAGTAGGGCCCACAAACAGCAAATCATTTAGTGAGTATTGAGATGATGTTCTACACGAAGCGTCGAAAACGACTCTTAGTTTGGTTGACTCGCTGCTGGGCTTAAATACACAGTGATGTGGTATATAGAAATGAGGCTCCTTCATGAATTTCACGTATTGTTCGCGAATATCAGGTTGCCGTTGAAGACGTCTCTCCATTGCCAGGAATCGACGACGGGCAATGTCAGCTGAGTTTCCCAGGCGGTTTGGATCCTTTTTGAAAGGTAAAGTTACCATAATTCTACCATTTTCCAATTGAGTCGTTGTATTTACGTAGTTCTCTTCACATGCTCTGTGTTCAGGTTGCAGTTCCGAAGTCGAGATTGAATTGATATTATCAATCTTCCAAAGTAATTCCAAGTTTTTGTCAATAGACTCTTCAATAGTTAAAGAACTCGATGAATTATCCATGCGTTGCTCTTTGTATCTCCCAGATATGACCCATCCAAATAATGTTTTCTTTAAAATTGGTAAATTTTCTCCAATTTCCGCAAAAATGCCTCTGTACCAAGCAGTAGATCAATACGTCCAGGGCGATTAAAGTTGTCATCTGCGAGTTTTGTATTTTCTGGTATGTTCCAACTGGACGTGTCCAGCTCAGCATCCCGCTGATAGGCGATGTGCGAAGTGATGCAAAATTGCATAGATGTTTCGAATTTAGATATTCGAGACCGTATAGTTGTCGTTGTGCCATTGTTGATATTGGTTGTAGATTCACCAATACTCCTAATTTCAATTTGACGCTTATCTCGACGAAGATGCAGTCGTTGTGCAAATTGATCCGTGATAAAGTTAACTTGTGAACATGAATCCAGCAGCGCTCTACCTGTCCTGTAGACGCCTGATGAATCCCTTACGAGCACCTTCGCGGTGGCTAGAATAATTTGTCCCTGTTGCGATTCCATGTGTGAATGGGTAGCAGCGGACTGTATACATCTTACTGGCTGTGGTGACGGTGACTGTGTTGACTGCCTTATCATTTGCTCAATATGAATCATTGTGTGATGTGTACGCTTACATATGCGGCATCGGTATGGTGAAGAACATTGCGCCATTCGATGACCAGATTTCAAACAATTAAAACAAAGTTTATTCCTTCTGACGACTTCATTCCTTTGCTCGACAGACATTTCCTGAAACGCCGCGCAATCGCTTAGCTTATGTGTTGAACTGGAACAAAGATTGCATAAAATGTTAGTAATTGCAAATGAATTTCTTTGCTCGATTTTGTCGAAACGACGTTGTCTGACAACTTCACCCTTGTGATTCGATGTGATGTTACTGGCTTCCAAATATTGACAGTGCCATTCCAGAACATCCGAGAACATACCCCAACTAGGTAATGACCGTAAGCTACGCGCCTTATTGCACTCATTTTTCGTTTGTGTGTCATATTTTTCCATGATGATGTAAATCATCATTGATTCAGCAATCTTTAGTGGTGATCCCAACGACAATAATGATCCATACATTGCCGTTGATTTGTCAAATAAACTGCGCAATAATACTTCATCTGGTTTCTCGACTGGCTGCAACTTCAATAAGGCTTCGATAGTGTCGAGAAAAGTGAGTGTTACATTGTCATAATGTTCATTTAATCTTTGGATAGCCTTGGGATAATTTTCTTCTGTCACTTGATATGCTTGAACTGCTTCCAATGCGGGACCTTTCAGGCAATTTAACAAATGGTTAAATTTCTCGATGTTTGACAGACCAGATTCGCGAGCGATTATTTGGTTGAACGTTGTGATGAAACTCCTGTACTCCGAACGATTTCCACCAAACACTGGCAATGTTAGCCTTGGCAGACTTGATGATGGCATAGAACGAATTGCTGGTTGTGCCTCCACTGGCGTGCTATGAAATGGTGAGCCGAGCTGATCTTGTATGCAAGATTTGGTGCTTAAATAAGTATCTTCCAATGATGTTCGCCTATCGTCTTTTTCATCCTCCAGTTCGATTTGAAATTGTATCGCCATAAGATGCTTGAAATAGTCTTCTAATAATTCAAGTCGCCCTTGTAATTCAGAGGTAGAAAATCTGGGTATATGATGTTGTGAATCGACGGATTGTGTCACCTTAAGCCGTATTTGATTTATGCTGCGTGAAATGATTTCACGTTTCTTTTGGTTTTCCTCCAAATTTGCCATGTTTATATGATTGCAATGTGCTTGATAACTTGTTAAACTAAACGATTGATCTGGCAACACAGTGTTATGTTATGAATAACAGCCAAAATTTGTACAGTTTTCCAATAGGCGATGCGGTTAACTGTGTTCGTACAGCGTACGTGACGAATGTAAGCTAAAGAAAACGATGAGAATTGCGGGACTTCCAACGCCACGCTTTGTTCTAACCACGAGGTTTGTGCTCACCTACAGTTGGTGAGTCGAGCTTATGCGTCGCCTTATATGCCACTAAATACGTATGTAAATGCCAATGAAGCTTTATTGATTGTAGAAATCCAACAAAACACTTTTAATGAAATGTAATTGCCAATGAGGTTTGTTGATTGTTGTAATCCAAAACTCTGTCTATGCTGTTTGCCAATGAAGTTCAATGATTTTCCTCTATCGATTGAACTCTTACGAATGTGTACGCCAATGAAGTTTTATGTGAAAACTCCACGATGAACTCCGAATCATACCACAAAGACCGTTTTTGTGATTTCACTATATAACTTTTTCCCAAAAATTTTCCAGATTTTCACTCACAGGCCCCACGTTGGGCGCCAAAATGTTGGGGCTAAGAGCGTTTTCTTAGCCTAAGACAAATATCTAGGATGGGCGTGAGTGAAAAGACACTGGAGAAAAACTATTTGGAATTATAAAGTGATTGGAGCTAATCCGTTTAATAATAAAGGTAGAGTCAGACTAATTAGAAAGCATAGATGCAAGACAATTAATGCGATCGAGCTTTCGTTTACATGAGCTTTTAAGTATAACAAACATATAATTTACGATATAAAGTTCAAGTTGATTAACATAAGAATTGAATGATTTAGTCTACGGTATATTAAGCGAGTTT
The DNA here is from genome assembly GCA_035045865.1 of Drosophila austrosaltans. NCBI lineage: Eukaryota > Metazoa > Arthropoda > Insecta > Diptera > Drosophilidae > Drosophila > Drosophila austrosaltans. The sequence goes on along the minus strand of JAWNOQ010000073.1, from coordinate 2,699,507 downwards.
GACCGAACACTATATTTTCACTTTTTGATGCTTGTGTTCCACGTGTGACCCATGTATTGTCTAACAAACCGCCATGGTTTACACGTGAGTTAACTAATTTGAAAAATGTAAAGTCTAGATATTATAGAAAGTTTAAAAAATCGGGTCGACCGTCTGATTTCTCTCTTTATGCTGTTGTTCGATCGAATTTTTCAGTCCTTAATACAATATGCTATAAGGATTACATTAGGCGCTGTAAACTTCAGTTCTCCCGTGATCCTAAGCAATTTTATAACTTCGTTAACGCCAAACGAAAGGTGGCAGTGCACCCGTCCTATTTATGTTTTGAAAATAATAAAGCAAACGATGATCAGGCCATTGCCGATATGTTTGCTGATTTTTTCAAAACGACCTATTCCTCCAAAGATCATCGAGCTAACTTTTCATATCCCTATCAGTTGAAAAAGTCTAATTGCGTCTTTAATCCTGTGATCGATGAAGATTCGCTTCTCAGCGTGCTTACTTTAGTGAAGCCCGTGTACTCACCAGGACCTGATGGGATACCTGGTTGTGTACTCAGGTTTTGCGCTGAGACTTTGATTTCCCCGATTCTTAAGTTATTTACTTTGTCCGTTGAAACTTCCTCTTTTCCAACCATTTGGAAAGAATCTTTTATTATTCCTTTGCATAAAAAGGGTAATAAATTCGTAGCTTCTAATTACAGGTGTATTTCCAAATTGTCCGCTATTCCTAAGGTATTTGAGAAAATTATAACTTCTCAACTGCAACATTTCTGTAGTTCTATTCTTTCATCTTCTCAACATGGGTTTATGAAACGTAGATCTACAACCACTAACCTTTTAGAGTTTACTTCTTTAGCGATCGAGGGATTCAGGAATGCATTGCAAACTGATATCATTTATACTGACTTCAGTAAGGCTTTTAATTCTGTCAATCATACACTGCTTTTGTTCAAGCTGAACGAACTTGGGATTCCAAGCCTTTTGCTTAATTGGATTTCTCAATATCTTAATAACCGTACACAAAAAGTTTTATTTAAAACTTATCTTTCGAAGACCATCAATGTGACCTCGGGGGTGCCACAAGGTAGCCATCTGGGACCACTACTTTTTACGCTTTTCATTAATGACCTTCCGTCAGTTGTAACTCACACTCGCGTGCTTATGTACGCTAATGATGTTAAACTTTGTATTAGTTTTAAAGACTTAAGCTCTCCACGTCTGCTTCAAGTCGATCTTAATAACTTTCAAACTTGGTGTGAAATTAACTTATTAAACCTTAATGTTTCAAAAAGTAATGTCATGTCATTTCATAGATCCTCTTTTCAATTAGTGGAGTATTATCTCAATAATACCCCACTTGAACGTTTGAACGAGATTAATGATTTGGGTGTACTCATGGACCACAAATTAAATATTACTCGTCATATTAATATCACTGTCAATAAAGCCATGAGTTGTCTTGGTTTCGTTAAGCGATGGTCGAAAGAGTTTGACGATCCTTACACAACCAAAACTCTTTTTATTTCACTGGTCCGCCCCATTTTGGAGTATGGATCATGTGTTTGGTCTCCACAATATGGATCACACCAAGTTAAAATTGAATCTGTTCAAAAACAGTTTCTAATTTTTGCTCTTCGTGGTTTAAACTGGGATCGAAATGTAAACTTGCCCTCTTATTCTAAAAGACTTCTTCTAATTAACCTTCCCTCCTTACTTAATCGTAGAGTAATGCTTGGTACTTTGTTTATTCATAAGCTTCTAAATGGACAAATAGATTGTCCTAATTTACTTAATCAGGTCAATCTATCTGTACCTTGTAGACTAACCCGAAATTATGTCCCTTTAACTTTAACACGCTGTACTTCTAATTAATTAATTTGATTTTCAGATTCATTCAATTTCTTTATACTTTTAAATTTACGTTTTAAACAAAGATATATATACATTTTCATTTTTAATTCATTATGATTTCAATTCTGATTCAACTTAAATTCATTATTTTCACAAATTTCTATATAGATTAACCTTTTTTTTTTTCTTTTTTTTTTTTAATTCATTAAATTACTCATTTTTTTAATTTTATTTTTAAGTAATAATATATACATTTTCATTTTAATTCGCTTTAAAATTGCATTCAAATGAAAAATAATAAGTTTTAATTCTATTAAAAGTTGATTCTTTTCTTGATTAATTTCATGTATATATATAAAAAAAAATTAGTCCTGCATTCATTGTGCTGCATAAAAAAAAAATCGAACCAATGTGCCTTCATTGTTCGGAGAGTCCTAGTTGCTCCCTCAAAGATATGAACCGTATTGCTGGTAACGGTTTTGTCAATATGTCGGCCAATTGTTTATCTGTGGAAATATACTTTAGACATATAAATTTCTGTTCAATTTGTTCTCCAGTAAAATGGTATTTAATATCAATGTGCTTTGTTCTCTTGTGGCATGTAGGATTATTAGCAATGCTAATACAACCTTGATTATCTTCATAAATATCAATTGTACCTTTTAATTCTAGTTTAATTTCATTAAGTAACGATTTCAGCCATAATGCTTCTCTAACACCTTCAAATAAGGCCATGTATTCCGCTTCAGTAGATGAAGCAGCAACAGATTTTTGTTTCATTGTATTCCATGAAACTGAACAATTTCCAAACATTTTAAATACAAATCCAGTTGTACTTCTTCTATCTGTCTCATTTCCAGCCCAATCAGAATCAACATAACCCTTTAGAATACTATCAACGTTTATAGTTTTCTTAAATGTCAATTTCAAATTTACTGTGCCTTTAAGATATCTTAGAACGCGTTTAAGACATTGCCATAATTCCTTGTTGTTGTTATTTGTGTATCGACTTAAAATGCTTATTGATGTACTTAAATCGGGACGCGTACACAGCATCATATACATCAAACATCCAATCAAGTTCCTACAAGGTGCATCATATGATTCCTCCGATTGTAAAGCCTCATAATTAAGTTTACTTGGCAGAGGCGTACCTACTGCATTACAATCTTCCATGTTAAATTTTTTTAACACATTGTTAATGTATGCCGATTGACTCAGACTTAGCAGACCATTTTTCCTGTCAATTTTTATACCAATAAAGAAACGAATTTCTTGTAAGTCAGTTATTTGAAATTTACTCAGTAAGTAGGATTTTAAATAAGACATTGTATCTGATTCATGAGTAGCAATAACTACGTCATCGACATATAGTAATATATAAATATTTTTAGCAATGTCTCCTTTATTCAAAATGTAAATACAGCGGTCAACTCCTAAATTCTCAAATCCAACTTCTTTTAACACATGATCAAATTCTTCGAACCAACATCTTGCTGCTAGCTTAAGACCATAAATGGCTTTATTCAGCTTGCATACTTTATTTTCATTTTCATGATTCAAACCTTTCGGAACCGTCATGTAAATTTCATCTTTTAAAGTTCCATTTAAAAATGCAGTTTTGACATCCATATGATGTACTTGTAAATCATATTGATTTGAGATGGCTAAGAGGAACCTAAAGCTAGAGATTCGTGCAACTGGTGCAAACGTCTCCTCATAATCGGTCATATATTCTTGAGTAAAGCCTCGTGCTACAAGTCTTGCTTTATATTTTACTAAGTTACCAAACTCATCTTGTTTGATACTAAAAACCCATTTACAATCTACAATGTTTTTGTTTTTAGGTTTTGGAACTATACACCAAGTATTATTTTGAAAATGAGATTTCAGCTCCTCTTCTATGGCATTTTCCCATTGAATTCGATCTTCACGAAATTCAATCTCATCAAAGGTATTTGGTATGTTGTTCAAACAAATTTGGGTATTCATGAGACATCTCTCTAAAAATCTGTATGATAGCTTTGGTTTATTTTTAATTCTTTCACTGCGTCTTATTTCTTTTTCAACTGTGTCCCTTTTTAATTTATCACCAGTCTCAACTGGATTGAGATCTCGAGATCTCGAGATTTGTGTATTTTTTAAAAAGTTGTTCCTCAGAAATTGAAGAAACACCTTGCTCTTCCATTAAGGAAGCAGCCGACTCTCCATCTTCTACAATTGAAGATTCCTTACTTTGATTAACACAATCAAGTTCAATTTGAGAGTCTTTACCATGTACAGTATTACCTTTTTCAAGAGGTTGTTCCTCAGATAGTGAAGGAAAACTTTCACCTTCCATTAAGGAAGCACCCATCTCTCCATCTTCTACCATTGAAGATACCTTATTTTGATTTACATCAAGTTCAATTTGAGAGGGTCTATCATGTACATCATTATATTCAAGCAAACTTGCTTCATCCACCACAACATCCCTTGCTATCATAAACTTCCTTGACTCCATATTCCACAATTTATATCCATTTGGCTCATAACCGACCAGTATACCTTTAATTGACTTATCGTCAAATTTTCTTTTCCGCACTAGATTAAGTCCATATACTGTCGAGCCAAATATGTTCAGATATTTTAGAAGTGGTTTTCTAACATGCCACATCTCATAAGGAGTTTTCCTTATTTCTTTCAGTGCTCTACTTGGAGATCTTTTAATCAGATATGTTGCTGTTAAAACAGCTTCTCCCCAAAACTGTTTACTCAGTTTTGCACAATTTATCATTGAACGAGCCTTTTCAGTGATTGTTCTAATCATCCGTTCTGAAACACCATTTAATTGTGGAGTATGAGGAACTGTTAAATGATAACTGATACCTTTTTCGACACAAAACTCACGCATATCGTTAGAAAGATACTCTCGACCATTGTCGATATACAAATTTACTATTTTGAGGTTGAAATGAGCCTCACTTTTGGCTATAAAATCTTTGAAACAAAAGAATACATCAGACTTGTATGTTATTAAATATGTCACACAGTAATGTGTGAACTGGTCAATAAAAACAACATAATAATTTTTATTATCAATTGTTGTGGGTGTGATTGGACCACAAACATCAGAATGAACCACAAACAGTGGTCTCTGAACATGTTGTTTATTTTTACATCTTTCAAATTTAAGTCTTGACTGTTTTCCTTTTATACAAGCTTCGCATAACTCATCGTTTAGTTCAATGCAATTTAAAATATTAATGTCTTCAAATAAACTATTTCGTTTTATTTCTAAAAACTTTCCAGCACTTATATGGCCCAATCTTTCATGCCACAAGCGATAATCTGCACTTTTTGATTTCTTTAAACTGAATAATTTACTACTCATATTGAATTTTATGATCGGTACATTATACTCACAGTTTCCTTCAAATACCATGTTACCATCTTTGGTGACTTTTATGCCTCCAGGATTAAATTCGATTGTCAATCCGGCATCCTGCATCTTCTTTACAGACAGCAAGTTGTGTGGTATTTCCTTGCTGTACAGCACGTCCTTCAGCGATATTTCATTGCCAGAGCAGCTGAGATGTACTATTCCTTTAGCCGTAGCATGAATACATTGGCCACGTTTTGCGATTTCTATTGAAATCTTTGAACGCAAGTATTCGAATTCCGCAAACAGTCCAATGTCTTTAATTAGGTGGTCTGAAGCGCCGGAGTCAATTATAAATTCTACCTCATTTGAATTTGTGCTATGACATTGACTTCTAATCATAAAGGCAAAACTACGATCGGACTGTGCTGTTATAGCTATTTGAGCCTGTTTTTCTTTTCCACTATTCTCACTAACGTTTTGATTGCCTGTCTGCTTCTTTAAAATATAACAATCCTTTTTCAAATGTCCCAATTTTCCACAATGAAAACATTTAACATTTGGCCAGTTTTTAATTTTATTAAATGGCTTGTGGGCATTTTTGGATTTTTGTTTAAACTGAAACTTATTCACTTTTTGCTGCTTGTTTCCAATAGCTTGCAACACTTTGGCACTTGTGTCTTTATTTACACCTTTTAATTTTATTTCCTGATCTAGAAGCCGTGTTTTGACAAACGCTAATGTAAGATTATCCTCTGAAAGAGTTTCTATTGCGGTAATAACTCCATCATAATTTGAAAGTAAACTTAAAAGCAAATGGGAAATTTTATCCATTTCATCTAATTTGCCACCTGATGCAATGAGTTCAGTGATGAGATCATCAAAAAGATTAAAATGATTTAGCAGCGGGGTATCACCTTTTAACTTCAAGTAATTTCTTTCGCAGTGATAGCTGCGACGCTAGGCTTTTGCGCTCATAGATTGCATATAAATTAGCGAAAATCTGTTTTGCCGAATTCCCAGAATTCGCAAAACATAAAAACGAGTCACTCAAATATTCTATAATAATGTTTTTCGCATTTTTTTCTGCTTTATTAGTTTCATCTGTGCTCTGTAATTGTGGCTCATCTATCACTTTTAACAAATCATGCTCTTCTAATAAAGATCTATCTCGAAATTTCCAAATAGAGTATTTGTCTCCAGTGAATGGTTTAATGTTGCGTTTTCCTTTATCCATATTTTGTTTCTTTCTTCACTTCACTTCCTATTTTTTTTAAATATATGTACACAAAATTTGAGCGTGGCGTAAGTTGTATGCCTGGCGTCTGTTAGGCGCGCGTCTGTCGGTCGCGTGGCGTCTGTATGCGTTTCCAAGAAATTCGAAATTCAACGAAATAACTCAACGGCGACACTAACACAGAAGATGTATTAACATATGTATATTATATACATATGTATATACTTATAAATGATATTGGTTTTGCTTGTTGGCAATTTACTATATTATTAATTTAGTTTTTGGCTTTTGCCAACCAAAGCCTCAAAACTCACACTCCAGCTTTCACATTTATTAAAACTTCATATATATTTGTATGTTTTTCTTTTGTATAATTCAGAGGCGATTGTGTCTGGGCCCATAACCTTTTGAAAATATAAATATTTACATGCAATCAAACATGAACCAGACCAACCCAATAAATATACAAAGACTGTTTTAAATTTTAGTTTTAAATCAACTGAACCGCACGCGCTCTTCACCAAAATAGAATAAGAACAGAATGAACAACGATAATCATCATCAGTGTATATATGTATGTGGCAACATTCAGTTATCGATATATCGATAATCCCATACAATATATTTTGTATGTTACTTTTGCTTATTTTCAACAATATCTATCTAGTAGTTAGTCTTTATTATTATTTTAGTTGTCGTCCGTTGTCCACGCGACTTCGTTTTTGCATGCTGTCTGCTAGGGTTCGCGCGTAACAGGCTTTGTCCTGGTGTCGCTTGGACCACTTGAACGTACTGCGCATTGTACGCGTCAACGTCCAGAAGAATTTATTGCGTATTGTATAGAGTATGCCAAAATACTTCGGGGTACCTTTCAAAGGTGAATAATTTTCTAATACCCTTTCTACTCCCTTTTCCCATGAATTAAATTGTGAGGGATCACCTAAAAATTCCCGAAGGCACCTAACTACGTCTGGTACTTTGTCCATATCTGTTAAATTAGCTCGATGTTGAGGGTCTATTGCCTGATCTGGGACATTTAGAAAACTTTGGTGCGGATTGTTTAGTTGCCTTAATAAATTTGGGTACCTGTTCGTTAATAGCTTGGGTAACTACCCCAGAGATAAGAGCTATCATGACAACGCGACTCACTATATTATTCTGAACCTGAGCCTGTTGAAGGATAGGAGGGCTAAGAAGATTGTTTTCATTAGCCATATTCGATTAATCAATGAATTTATTGGAAAACAAATTGTTAACCCTTTCAGGACTGAATTAAAATGGGAAAACTAAAAAAAAATATTTGATTGCATAATACGATTAATGTGACCAAAATCAATGTTTTAGTCCTACGTATCCTGGTTCGTCCTCACCAAAATGTTGCCTATAGGCAACATTGGTTCTGAGTATTATATGTTTAAAATAATACGTAAATACGTAAATAGATGAATTGATATTGTATTTATTTCACTCTTTTATTCTTAATATATTAATACGTTTAAACTTATGTGTGGTATGACACAAAACAATTCTTTTTAGGATTTGAGCAAAGGTAAACATCACAGTTGGAACACTTTGCACGTGGGTATCCTGTTTTGCACAGTCTGCACCTGCCTTTTGAACACCATTGAATCAAATGTTCGATTTTGTCATATTTTATGTCCTCAGGTTTTTCTATAACATAACTTCTTTTAGATGTTGGAGTTGATAAAATTGAAAAAGCGGGGGAAGATGATGCTGGAGATAAATCGCGCGAGTCAATATTGAGCACAAGTTGTGCTGGACGACCCCTTTTTCGAGATTGAATTTGCATACTAGATCGAAGAAGTTCATTTGCAATATCCAGTTGAAATTGTATTAAAGGCATGTGACGCGTGTTATCTGTGGTACAGTTCAAATCTCTTCAACACAGAAGCCAACTATATACCACCGCCATATTTATACATATTTATATACCACTTTTTGGAACGGTGATTAATCTAATAAAGTTCTAATAACATGTCTGAAAGATCAACTCCGCCCATATGCTTATTGTAGCATTCTACAATAGCAGGACGAGGCACTTGTAAATTTTTTCTCTCCTTCCGGCACCAGCGGATGCATTCTTTGACAGGTTGGTCGCCAATATAATTTAAAATTATTTGGACACTTTTGTTGTCATACCATCGGCAAGCAATTAATTATTGCGAGGTTTCTACTTTCAAATCATAGGATCCCCGACCTTCTTTCGCAAGTTCCTTTTCAGTCTTAAGCACACAATTCTTAAGGCGGTTTGGGCGAATCGTTCCGGCTGCGGGGATAACTTTTTCTTTTAAAGCAATCATAAGACTTACGGAAGTGAACCAGTTATCAAAGAAGAGTTTAAAGTTTTGATCTTGGGGCACATTTGATGCCAAATGAAGAACTATATCCGATGATATTCCAAGCCCAAAAGAATCACAAGTTCCTTCACCAATATAGAGGCAGAAATCATATATAAGACCAGATACTCCAGCTCTTGAAAACATTTTAAAGCCCCACTTGTGTGGTTTTTTAGAAAGATATTGTTTCAAGCTATGTTGACCTTTAAATGAAATCATTTGTTCGTCAATGCTTTGATACTCCTCTTGCTCCAATTTGTTGCAAACTGCTTTTTTTTTTTAAAGCAACGGTCGTACTTTATATAACTTGTCGTAGTCATCTGAACCTTTTGGGGGTTGTTTTAGGTTATCATTCAGATGAAAATTTGCTTTAATTTTTTCAAATCGGATTCGACTCATCTAATCGACAACGGCTGACAGTCTAAATTTTAATGACCAAGCCATGCGGCAAACAAATGTTCTTACCACTCCCGAATATAGCAAAATGCCTATAAAATGTTTAATTTCACTGACACTGCACTTGAGTTCGACTCCATTACTTTGTAAGGCATATGCGTTTGTTTCTGAGCAGATTTTATCCAAAATTTCATCATCGAAATATACAGAGAAATACGAAATTGGTTCCTTTGTTTCTCCAGATTTTTCGAATCCTTTCCAATAGCTAAATGGTTCTATTAAAGTTGAAGTATTCTTTCTTCATCTAAGAGTATCTTGATTTACTTTTTCGATAATTTGCTGCACCGTTTCAATACTGGTTTCGTTCTTACTACATTCCAATTGACTGATATTCAACAGTGCGCCTTCGAGACTTTCACCTTTGGTAATAGCATCTTGTACAGATTGTTCAATAAAATCTTCCAAAGTCTTTTGAGTTTCGGTATCCTCTTCATTTTCTTCATTATTTTCATCATCGTCAGAATCATCCCAATTTAATCAACAATTATTTTCAATTTCCAACTGTGTTAAGCCTTTGGGTCGCATATCTAGCAGAGCAGAAACATTTTCAAATTTTGTATACCATTCGGGACCAATGTTGCCTTTAGGCAACATTGCCTTTAGGCAACATTGCCTAAGGGCAACATTGTCTTTGGAAAATTCCAAAGACAAAACTCAACAATTTTGATATCCAAATTAATTCGCAATCTGTAAACTTACCTGATTTGTACATAATAGTTCACTTTTTAAAGTATTCATATTTAATATTATACGAGCAATTTAATTAAATAAAAAAGCACTTTTTCTCCGAAATCAACACTACGTGTTCACTTCACAACAACTAAGAAGCTTTGTAAATCCAGATCTACTCATAGGCGATCAGCTGATAAGATGAACAAAAAACAACATAAAGTCAATGTTGCCTATAGGCAACAGTGGACCTGAAAGGGTTAATTTTTTTATTTGTAACAAATTTTCCGGTCACTCAAAAATATGTTGTAAATTTTAGAATATTATTTTAATGAAATGTTAGAATGGACTATGATCAAGTTTTAAGTTGGAAATTCTTAAAATTAATTAAATATTATTCTGATGAAATGTAAAAGTTGGTTGTGCTCAAGTTTTATATTTATGTTTTTCTTCTTTTGGTTGAATGTAAAAAATATTTCTCAAATATATTTATGTTTGTAATTTTAATTGGATATTAAAATGATTTTATTTATTCTTCTTATTTTTATACCCAAAGCAAAGGCAAAGCCGAAGTTAGCTTCTTTGATATTTTTTTGTGTGCTTTTTTTTCTCTTTTGATTTTTGGTTGTTTATTCTTCTTCTAATTTTTTTTTATTTGTTTCGAGTAAATATTTTGAATGGGTTTTTCCCTTTTGATTGTTAGTTAAATCATTTAAATCATAACTATCTTACATTAATATTGTTGCGGCTGCTCCCACCGTCGCGACGGTCCGGATGTCATCCATTTTGCCTTCTACTCAGGATCCTGCGACTCGGACTTTTTGTTGGTTTATCCTGCGAACGGACCAGACAGGATGTGCACTCCATTTTTTTTTGGATTTTGGCTTTGTTGTGTTTCTGATTGGAAACTTTTTTTTGTTTGTCAAAATCGACCACAAAATTCTATGGGTGAGTCTTTTCGGTTTTGATCACACCTTTTATGATAAATTTTTTTTTGTTCGCACTTTGCGCTTAAAACTTTTTATCTAAACCCGTCGGAAAATCTAATCTTATAGTCGTTTTGCTATTTTGATTGATTATTTAACTTGCTTACTCGACGAAAACTGTTTTTTTGACCAACGAAAAATCGAATCGTATAGGCGTTTTGCTATATTGATTGATCGCGTACTTAGAAGTCGTTTTGTTCTTTCGTAGCTGTTGGTCCCTGCTCGGGCGCCAATTAAAATAAAATGTTATTTGTTTTATTTTATTTTTTTAGTTTCAAGATTAGCAAAAGACTTTTTATTCATTTAGGTGTTTGATTAAGACTGATTTTGCAAACTTAATTTTATCCCTAGCTAACTGTGGGGAGAAGCAGAGGCTTCGGCGAATTGCAGTGTCAGCAAAAGGTGGTCCACTCGTGGCGGATGCAGACTTGAGGTGTCAGCAAAAGGTGGTCTGCTCGTGGCGGAATATGTTGAAATATTTTAGTTAATAACTTATATAACAAAATCAAAAAAAAGAAAAAAAGCAACTCCAAAAATTTTTACATCTTCAACCATCAAGAAATCGTGAGACCTATCTCTACATACTACGCCACCGTCCTCATTTAGTTTACGTTAGCTAGTTTGTCATATATAGCAAACGCATGACATCTTGTTCTTTCAATTTCGTTCTGTGCAAGAACACAACGAAAACATTTCACCACACCTCATGGTGAATAGTTTTGAGCGTGTTTTATTATATAAGAAATTACATTTAATTAATTTGCACCTTTATTGTTATCCGATTTTGTTCAAATTTTTTATATGTCGTATGGGTACAAATTAAAGTTAAAAGCAATAACAAAAAAACAATTATTTGATATATTTCTTATTTGGTACCGCGCGGATTGGATCGCGGGTCTTTTGTGTTTGTACCGCAGATTTCTTGGAATTTGTTTTTGTTTCTTTGCTGCCAAAGAAAATTGCTTATTCTACTCGAGGTACCTCCACGTTTTAGTTAATAACTCCGGTGATAATTATCCGATCCGACTAATTTTTGAACTCTACCTACACAAAGGATTGAGGAACTTAACTTTTCATGTTTCAACTATGTTGCTTAAAAATTTACGTCTAGAAACTGATAGAAACAGACAGACGTTCAAACGGACATGTCTCAATCGATTCGGCTGTTGATGCTGATAAAGAACAAATATGCTTTATGGGATCAGAAACGTATATTTCTATGCGTTACAAACATCTGATGACAATTGACTGTCACCGCGATCGGACGTACTTTTTATTGCACTCCGCGAGTTCTTCGGTGTCAGCGCAATAAAACAACGCTAAAACAACAAAGTGACAGGGCTCTCAGTCGCCACAGAGACGCCCAACTATAATTATATTGTTATTTGTATCTACAAATAGCAATACTTAGTAAATAACTAAATTTACTAGTAATGCCAACGCGTCAAGAGATTAACTCAGGCCCTTCGTCACTAGACTCTCGCCAGCAGAAGCTACATGAACAAATTATTCAGCAACAAAACGAGCGTCGGCTCTCTATACAACGCAACAATGCATATTTTTCAGTAGTGTCTCCGACTACCACAACAACAACGAGCGCTGAATCCAAAAGTGCAAGTACGAGCAAATTGCTTACACCAACCAGCAACAACAATTTGTCTTGGAGCGCACAATGCGCTTGACCTCGCTTACACCTCAAGTGTTAATTAGGTCATTGGGTTCGCCGACCGCCGTCAACGCGCTCACAACAACAACAATTGCAGCTACTGCTCCAATAACAACTGTAACAGCAGCAACGTCTGCAATACCTTCGATCGCCGTCCAGCAGACTACCTCAACAAAAAGTGCCCAACCAGTGACGGTGAATCCAAAGTCACCTGTTCAGACTGGTATGGACAGATACATTAATATAAACAAGCGAAAGCTTAGCCCTCAGACAAAAAGGGGCAACACTCCCAAGATGTCGAAAAACAACATTGTTGAACAAAAAGAATTGGAAAGCAATAGATTCCAAATATTGACAAATCAGCCGGAATCTCAAGAAGGAGATTCCCAAATTAAACCCTCTGTAGCCAAGCCACCACCATTCTATATCCGTGGTGCAAACTGCACTTCTTTGGTGCCGAAATTGGTAGCGCTAGTTGGTCAAAACAACTTTTATGTGACTCCACTCAATAGCGGTAACATAAAAGAGACCCAAGTTCAAGCCAAAAGTGAAGAATTCTATCGTACTATTGAAAAGTACTTTTTTTTTTTTTTTTTACGCGCGAATCCCAACGGGAGCACTAATTGCCCACACCTCCCGCCCAACCGACCGAGGGGCGCAAGCCGCATAACACACTGCTCGAGTCGCGGGGACAATTCACAAAACACAGACAAAAAGCGAAACTATAGCTAATTACGTGCTAGATAGGAAAGGATAGAAGTTTTTAGTGAAGGAATAGAGAGCTCTGAACTGATTACATGATAAAGACGATTATAATCAGAACAAAGAACTCGAAAAGGTTCATACATTAGGTAGTTAGTAGTACATCGTGGAAGTGTTAGAGGAATATAGTTTCTAGTAGGTCTACAAGGAACTGTTAGTTTTACTCGGTTCAATAGCTCGGGAGAGTCTATATCCCCATTAAGGAGCTTGTGCATAAATATGACGCCAAGCATTAATCTACGATTAGTAAGGGAAGGAAGGTCAAGTAAAAGAAGTCTACTAGAGTACGAAGGTAAGTTGATATTACGATCCCAGTTCAGACCACGAAGAGCAAAGAGAAGAAACTGTTTTTGAACTGATTCTATTCTTGCTTTATGTGAATCGTATTGGGGTGACCATATGCAGGATGCATATTCTAAAATTGGACGAACCAATGAGGTGTAAAGAACTTTGGTAGTATATGGATCGTCAAATTCCTTTGACCATCTTTTAACAAACCCAAGAACACCCATGGCTTTTCCGACAGTAGTGCTTATATGGGACTTAAAACTCAATTTATGGTCCATAAGTACTCCCAAGTCAATCATCTCATTAAGTCTGGTTAATGGAACGTTATTAAGAAAGTAGGTAATCAACTGAGGAGTATTTCTGAAAAAAGTCATGACCTTGCATTTAGATGTGTTTAGGTTTAATAAGTTGTGTCGACACCAAGATTGAAAGTTTTGGAGGTCAGACTGCAACCGTGAATGTCTCTGTAGCTGAGACAAAGCTTAACATCATCTGCATACATGAGGACACGAGAATGTATTATAACGGATGGAAGATCGTTAATAAAAAGTGTGAATAGCAGTGGTCCCAAATGACTACCCTGAGGCACCCCCGAAGTTACTTGGATGGTCCTTGAACTTGAAGACTTGAATAGAACTTTCTGTGTTCTGTCTGTCAGGTATTCACGAATCCAACAAATTAAAGGGCTTGGGAAGCCAATTTTGTTTAATTTTAAAAGAAGAAGTGTATGATTAACAGAATCAAAAGCCTTGCTGAAATCAGTATAAATGACATCAGTTTGTCGTGCATTCCTAATTCCTTCGATCGTTAAAGATGTAAATTCTAAGAGGTTAGTGGTAGTAGATCTACGTTTCACAAAACCATGCTGAGATGGTGAAATAATAGATCTACAAAAATGTTGCAATTGAGAAGTGATTAACTTTTCAAATGCTTTAGGAATAGCGGACAATTTAGAAATACCCCTATAATTGGATGCTTCGGACTTCTTACCATTTTTATGAAGAGGAATTATATAAGATTCCTTCCATATAGACGGGAAATGACAAGATTTGACGGACAACAAAAAAAGTTTTTGAAGTGGCTTACATAGAGCCTCAGCACAAAATCTGAGTACACAACCAGGTATTCCATCAGGACCAGGTGTGTACACAGGTTTTGCTAAATTAAGCACGCTAAGAAGCGAACTTTCATCGATCGAAGGACTACAAATACAATTAGACCTTTTTATCTGATAAGGATACGAAAGATTCGCTCGGTATTCCGTTGAGGAATATGTTGTTGTGAAGAAATCAGCGAACAAATCAGCAATCGCTTGATCAGAGTCCGCTATATTATTTTCAAACGATAATATTGATGGGTGGACATCCATCTTACGTTTAGAATTCACAAAACTATAAAACCGTTTAGGATCACGGGAAAACTCAAGCTTACAACGCTTGAGGTAATTATTATAGCAGTGCTTGTTAAGCAACATAAAATTGGAGCGAGCAACTGCGTAAAGAGCAAAGTCTGAAGAACGTCCCGATTTCTTGTATTTTTTATAATATCTGGATTTGACATTTTTCAAGTTGGATAGCTCACGAGAAAACCAGGGAGGTCGGTGAGACGACACTGGAGTCCTCAGTGGGACACAAACCTTAAAAAGCGAACCAAGAGTATCATAAAACAACGAGATAGCAAGATCCATGTCTGAGCAACTGTATAAGGATGACCATTTAGTTCTCAGAATGAGCTCATTCAGTTTAACAAAGTTAGTCTTGCAAAAATTACGAGATTTAATCACAGGACTGACACCAACAATCGGTGCACGAAACGACAGATCTACAGATAAATCCAAAGTAGGATGAAAATTGTCTTCAGGCAAGACTAGAGGGTCGGTTCTAGTAACTGCACAGTTGGTGGAATCCAACACAAATATCAGATCTAAGGATCTGCCTATGTTATTTCGCACAGGGTTTATTTGAGCTAATGATAGCTCAAAAAGGCCATCAACGAAGCAGTGAGATTTAGAAGGAAGCAACAAAGTAGATTCATCAGATTGAGACCATGCTATTTCTGGTAAATTAAAGTCACCAAAGACGATTAAGATATCTATATCAGAAAGCAATGAAAAAATATATAGATTAGAATCTAAATGTTTTGCGTACACCGCCATGTCGGATTGTGGCGGGATGTAAGAACAAGTAATGTAGACAGAGAAAGACTTGAATCTGACCTTAACACTAACAAACTCAATCTCCAGAATGTCCGGTGAATGAATTTGGTCAGAAGTTAAGGCCGAGTCAACTGCAATCAGAACTCCTCCGCCTACACGAGAAGTCCGATCACATCTAAAAATTGAAAATTTTGCGGAAAGAACAGATGCATCGTTAATATCGGGCTTTAACCATGTCTCAGTAAACACTAAAATTTTAAATTCAAATGCTAGACTATCTAAATAGAGTCTAGGAAGCCTAGATTTGAGTCCTCTCACGTTGAAGGGACGAGATTAGTTTTTTGGAACACCAGCCGATGCTGATATTCCGGAAGATGAGGAGTTAGATGGGATAGAAAGCCTAACCGGATACCGAGCTTTCTTTTTTTTTTTTTTTTTTTTTTTTTTTTACGCGCGAATCCCAACGGGAGCACTAATTGCCCACACCTCCCGCCCAACCGACCGAGGGGCGCAAGCCGCATAACGCACGGCTCGAGTCGCGGGGACAATTCACAAAACACAGACAAAAAACGACACTATAGCTAGTTACGTGCTAGATAGGAAAGGATAGAAGTTTTTAGTAAAGGAATCCAGAGCTCTGAACTGATTACATGATAAAGACGATTATAATCGGAACAAAGAACTCGTAAAGGTTCATACATAAGGTAGTTAGTAGTACATCGTGGAAGTGTTAGAGGAATATAGTTTCTAGTAGGTCTACAAGGAACTGTTAGTTTTACTCGGTTCAATAGCTCGGGAGAGTCTATATCCCCATTAAGGAGCTTGTGCATAAATATGACGCCAAGCATTAATCTAGGATTAGTAAGGGAAGGAAGGTCAAGTAAAAGAAGTCTACTAGAGTACGAAGGTAAGTTGATATTACGATCCCAGTTCAGACCACGAAGAGCAAAGAGAAGAAACTGTTTTTGAACTGATTCTATTCTTGCTTTATGTGAATCGTATTGGGGTGACCATATGCAGGTTGCATATTCTAAAATTGGACGAACCAATGAGGTGTAAAGAACCTTGGTTGTATATGGATCGTCAAATTCCTTTGACCATCTTTTAACAAATCCAAGAACACCCATGGCTTTTCCGACAGTAGTGCTTATATGGGACTTAAAAGTCAATTTATGGTCCATAATTACTCCCAAGTCAATCATCTCATTAAGTCTGGTTAATGGAACGTTATTAAGAAAGTAGGTAATTAACTGAGGAGTGTTTCTGAAAAAAGTCATGACCTTGCATTTAGATGTGTTTAGCTTTAATAAATTGTGTCGACACCAAGATTGAAAGTTTTGGAGGTCAGACTGCAACCGTGAAGGTGATATAATATCTCTGTAGCTGAGACAAAGCTTTACATCATCTGCATACATGAGGACACGAGAATGTATTATAACAGATGGAAGATCGTTAATGAAAAGGGTGAATAGCAGTGGTTCCAGATGACTACCCTGAGGCACCCCCGAAGTTACTTGGATGGTCCTTGAACTTGAAGACTTGAATAGAACTTTCTGTGTTCTGTCAAAAGCCTTGCTGAAATCAGTATAAATGACATCAGTCTGTCTTGCATTCCTAAATCCTTCGATCGTTAAAGATGTAAATTCTAATAGGTTAGTGGTAGTAGATCTACGTTTCACAAACCCATGTTGAGATGGTGAAATAATAGATCTACAAAAATGTTGCAATTGAGAAGTGATTAACTTTTCAAATGCTTTAGGAATAGCGGACAATTTAGAAATACCCCTATAATTGGATGCTTCGGACTTTTTACCATTTTTATGAAGAGGAATTATATAAGATTCCTTCCATATAGACGGAAAATGACAAGATTTAACGGACAACGAAAAAAGTTTTTGAAGTGGCTTACATAGAGTCTCAGCACAAAATCTGAGTACACAACCAGGTATTCCATCAGGACCAGGTGTGTACACAGGTTTTACTAAATTAAGCACGCTAATAAGCGAACTTTCATCGATCGAAGGACTACAAATACAATTAGACCTATTTATCTGATAAGGATACAAAAGATTCGCTCGGTATTCCGTTGAGGAATATGTTGTTGTGAAGAAATCAGCAAACAAATCGGCAATCGCTTGATCAGAGTCCGCTATATTATTTCCAAACGATAAGATTGATGGGTGGACATCCATCTTACGTTTAGAATTCACAAAACTATAAAACTGTTTAGAATCACGGGAAAACTCAAGCTTACAACGCTTGAGGTAATTATTATAGCAGTGCTTGTTAAGCAACATAAAATTGGAGCGAGCAACTGCGTAAAGAGCAAAGTCTGAAGAACGTCCCGATTTCTTGTATTTTTTATAATATCTGGATTTGACATTTTTCAAGTTGGATAGCTCACGAGAAAACCAGGGAGGTCGGTGAGACGACACTGGAGTCCTCAGTGGGACACAAACCTTAAAAAGCGAACCAAGAGTATCATAAAACAACGAGATAGCAAGATCCATGTCTGAGCAACTGTATAAGGATGACCATTTAGTTCTCAGAATGAGCTCATTCAGTTTAACAAAGTTAGTCTTGCAAAAATTACGAGATTTAATCACAGGACTGACACCAACAATCGGTGCACGAAACGACAGATCTACAGATAAATCCAAAGTAGGATGAAAATTGTCTTCAGGCAAGACTAGAGGGTCGGTTCTAGTAACTGCACAGTTGGTGGAATCCAACACAAATATCAGATCTAAGGATCTGCCTATGTTATTTCGCACAGGGTTTATTTGAGCTAATGATAGCTCAAAAAGGCCATCAACGAAGCAGTGAGATTTAGAAGGAAGCAACAAAGTAGATTCATCAGATTGAGACCATGCTATTTCTGGTAAATTAAAGTCACCAAAGACGATTAAGATATCTCTATCAGAAAGCAATGAAGAAATATATCGAATATAATCTAAATGTTTTGCGTACACCGCCATGTCGGATTGTGGCGGGATGTAAGAACAAGTAATGTAGACAGAGAAAGACTTGAATCTGACCTTAACACTAACAAACTCAATCTCCAGAATGTCCGGTGAATGAATTTGGTCAGAAGTTAAGGCCGAGTCATCTGCAATCAGAACTCCTCCGCCTACACGAGAAGTCCGATCACATCTAAAAATTGAAAATTTTGCGGAAAGAACAGATGCATCGTTAATATCGGGCTTTAACCATGTCTCAGTAAACACTAAAATTTTAAATTCAAATGCTAGACTATCTAAATAGAGTCTAGGAAGCCTAGATTTGAGTCCTCTCACGTTGAAGGGACGAGATTAGTTTTTTGGAACACCAGCCGATGCTGATATTCCGGAAGATGAGGAGTTAGATGGGATAGAAAGCCTAACCGGATACCGAGCTTTCTTTTTTTTTTTTTTTTTTTTTTTTTTTACGCGCGAATCCCAACGGGAGCACTAATTGCCCACACCTCCCGCCCAACCGACCGAGGGGCGCAAGCCGCATAACGCACGGCTCGAGTCGCGGGGACAATTCACAAAACACAGACAAAAAACGACACTATAGCTAGTTACGTGCTAGATAGGAAAGGATAGAAGTTTTTAGTAAAGGAATCGAGAGCTCTGAACTGATTACATGATAAAGACGATTATAATCGGAACAAAGAACTCGAAAAGGTTCATACATAAGGTAGTTAGTAGTACATCGTGGAAGTGTTAGAGGAATATAGTTTCTAGTAGGTCTACAAGGAACTGTTAGTTTTACTCGGTTCAATAGCTCGGGAGAGTCTATATCCCCATTAAGGAGCTTGTGCATAAATATGACGCCAAGCATTAATCTACGATTAGTAAGGGAAGGAAGGTCAAGTAAAAGAAGTCTACTAGAGTACGAAGGTAAGTTGATATTACGATCCCAGTTCAGACCACGAAGAGCAAAGAGAAGAAACTGTTTTTGAACTGATTCTATTCTTGCTTTATGTGAATCGTATTGGGGTGACCATATGCAGGATGCATATTCTAAAATTGGACGAACCAATGAGGTGTAAAGAACCTTGGTTGTATATGGATCGTCAAATTCCTTTGACCATCTTTTAACAAATCCAAGAACACCCATGGCTTTTCCGACAGTAGTGCTTATATGGGACTTAAAAGTCAATTTATGGTCCATAAGTACTCCCAAGTCAATCATCTCATTAAGTCTGGTTAATGGAACGTTATTAAGAAAGTAGGTAATTAACTGAGGAGTGTTTCTGAAAAAAGTCATGACCTTGCATTTAGATGTGTTTAGCTTTAATAAATTGTGTCGACACCAAGATTGAAAGTTTTGGAGGTCAGACTGCAACCGTGAAGGTGATATAATATCTCTGTAGCTGAGACAAAGCTTTACATCATCTGCATACATGAGGACACGAGAATGTTTTATAACGGATGGAAGATCGTTAATAAAAAGGGTGAATAGCAGTGGTCCCAGATGACTACCCTGAGGCACCCCCGAAGTTACTTGGATGGTCCTTGAACTTGAAGACTTGAAGAGAACTTTCTGTGTTCTGTCTGTCAGGTATTCACGAATCCAACAAATTAAAGGGCTTCGGAAGCCAATTTCGTTTAATTTTAAAAGAAGAAGTGTATGATTAACAGAATCAAAAGCCTTGCTGAAATCAGTATAAATGACATCAGTCTGTCTTGCATTCCTAAATCCTTCGATCGTTAAAGATGTAAATTCTAATAGGTTAGTGGTAGTAGATCTACGTTTCACAAACCCATGTTGAGATGGTGAAATAATAGATCTACAAAAATGTTGCAATTGAGAAGTGATTAACTTTTCAAATGCTTTAGGAATAGCGGACAATTTAGAAATACCCCTATAATTGGATGCTTCGGACTTTTTACCATTTTTATGAAGAGGAATTATATAAGATTCCTTCCATATAGACGGAAAATGACAAGATTTAACGGACAACGAAAAAAGTTTTTGAAGTGGCTTACATAGAGCCTCAGCACAAAATCTGAGTACACAACCAGGTATTCCATCAGGACCAGGTGTGTACACAGGTTTTACTAAATTAAGCACGCTAATAAGCGAACTTTCATCGATCGAAGGACTACAAATACAATTAGACCTATTTATCTGATAAGGATACAAAAGATTCGCTCGGTATTCCGTTGAGGAATATGTTGTTGTGAAGAAATCAGCAAACAAATCGGCAATCGCTTGATCAGAGTCCGCTATATTATTTCCAAACGATAAGATTGATGGGTGGACATCCATCTTACGTTTAGAATTCACAAAACTATAAAACTGTTTAGGATCACGGGAAAACTCAAGCTTACAACGCTTGAGGTAATTATTATAGCAGTGCTTGTTAAGCAACATAAAATTGGAGCGAGCAACTGCGTAAAGAGCAAAGTCTGAAGAACGTCCCGATTTCTTGTATTTTTTATAATATCTGGATTTGACATTTTTCAAGTTGGATAGCTCACGAGAAAACCAGGGAGGTCGGTGAGACGACACTGGAGTCCTCAGTGGGACACAAACCTTAAAAAGCGAACCAAGAGTATCATAAAACAACGAGATAGCAAGATCCATGTCTGAGCAACTGTATAAGGATGACCATTTAGTTCTCAGAATGAGCTCATTCAGTTTAACAAAGTTAGTCTTGCAAAAATTACGAGATTTAATCACAGGACTGACACCAACAATCGGTGCACGAAACGACAGATCTACAGATAAATCCAAAGTAGGATGAAAATTGTCTTCAGGCAAGACTAGAGGGTCGGTTCTAGTAACTGCACAGTTGGTGGAATCCAACACAAATATCAGATCTAAGGATCTGCCTATGTTATTTCGCACAGGGTTTATTTGAGCTAATGATAGCTCAAAAAGGCCATCAACGAAGCAGTGAGATTTAGAAGAAAGCAACAAAGTAGATTCATCAGATTGAGACCATGCTATTTCTGGTAAATTAAAGTCACCAAAGACGATTAAGATATCTATATCAGAAAGCAATGAAAAAATATATAGATTAGAATCTAAATGTTTTGCGTACACCGCCATGTCGGATTGTGGCGGGATGTAAGAACAAGTAATGTAGACAGAGAAAGACTTGAATCTGACCTTAACACTAACAAACTCAATCTCCAGAATGTCCGGTGAATGAATTTGGTCAGAAGTTAAGGCCGAGTCAACTGCAATCAGAACTCCTCCGCCTACACGAGAAGTCCGATCACATCTAAAAATTGAAAATTTTGCGGAAAGAACAGATGCATCGTTAATATCGGGCTTTAACCATGTCTCAGTAAACACTAAAATTTTAAATTCAAATGCTAGACTATCTAAATAGAGTCTAGGAAGCCTAGATTTGAGTCCTCTCACGTTGAAGGGACGAGATTAGTTTTTTGGAACACCAGCCGATGCTGATATTCCGGAAGATGAGGAGTTAGATGGGATAGAAAGCCTAACCGGATACCGAGCTTTCTTTTTTTTTTTTTTTTTTTTTTTTTTACGCGCGAATCCCAACGGGAGCACTAATTGCCCACACCTCCCGCCCAACCGACCGAGGGGCGCAAGCCGCATAACGCACGGCTCGAGTCGCGGGGACAATTCACAAAACACAGACAAAAAACGACACTATAGCTAGTTACGTGCTAGATAGGAAAGGATAGAAGTTTTTAGTAAAGGAATCGAGAGCTCTGAACTGATTACATGATAAAGACGATTATAATCGGAACAAAGAACTCGAAAAGGTTCATACATAAGGTAGTTAGTAGTACATCGTGGAAGTGTTAGAGGAATATAGTTTCTAGTAGGTCTACAAGGAACTGTTAGTTTTACTCGGTTCAATAGCTCGGGAGAGTCTATATCCCCATTAAGGAGCTTGTGCATAAATATGACGCCAAGCATTAATCTACGATTAGTAAGGGAAGGAAGGTCAAGTAAAAGAAGTCTACTAGAGTACGAAGGTAAGTTGATATTACGATCCCAGTTCAGACCACGAAGAGCAAAGAGAAGAAACTGTTTTTGAACTGATTCTATTCTTGCTTTATGTGAATCGTATTGGGGTGACCATATGCAGGATGCATATTCTAAAATTGGACGAACCAATGAGGTGTAAAGAACCTTGGTTGTATATGGATCGTCAAATTCCTTTGACCATCTTTTAACAAATCCAAGAACACCCATGGCTTTTCCGACAGTAGTGCTTATATGGGACTTAAAAGTCAATTTATGGTCCATAAGTACTCCCAAGTCAATCATCTCATTAAGTCTGGTTAATGGAACGTTATTAAGAAAGTAGGTAATTAACTGAGGAGTGTTTCTGAAAAAAGTCATGACCTTGCATTTAGATGTGTTTAGCTTTAATAAATTGTGTCGACACCAAGATTGAAAGTTTTGGAGGTCAGACTGCAACCGTGAAGGTGATATAATATCTCTGTAGCTGAGACAAAGCTTTACATCATCTGCATACATGAGGACACGAGAATGTTTTATAACGGATGGAAGATCGTTAATAAAAAGGGTGAATAGCAGTGGTCCCAGATGACTACCCTGAGGCACCCCCGAAGTTACTTGGATGGTCCTTGAACTTGAAGACTTGAAGAGAACTTTCTGTGTTCTGTCTGTCAGGTATTCACGAATCCAACAAATTAAAGGGCTTCGGAAGCCAATTTCGTTTAATTTTAAAAGAAGAAGTGTATGATTAACAGAATCAAAAGCCTTGCTGAAATCAGTATAAATGACATCAGTCTGTCTTGCATTCCTAAATCCTTCGATCGTTAAAGATGTAAATTCTAATAGGTTAGTGGTAGTAGATCTACGTTTCACAAACCCATGTTGAGATGGTGAAATAATAGATCTACAAAAATGTTGCAATTGAGAAGTGATTAACTTTTCAAATGCTTTAGGAATAGCGGACAATTTAGAAATACCCCTATAATTGGATGCTTCGGACTTTTTACCATTTTTATGAAGAGGAATTATATAAGATTCCTTCCATATAGACGGAAAATGACAAGATTTAACGGACAACGAAAAAAGTTTTTGAAGTGGCTTACATAGAGCCTCAGCACAAAATCTGAGTACACAACCAGGTATTCCATCAGGACCAGGTGTGTACACAGGTTTTACTAAATTAAGCACGCTAATAAGCGAACTTTCATCGATCGAAGGACTACAAATACAATTAGACCTTTTTATCTGATAAGGATACAAAATATTCGCTCGGTATTCCGTTGAGGAATATGTTGTTGTGAAGAAATCAGCAAACAAATCAGCAATCGCTTGATCAGAGTCCGCTATATTATTTCCAAACGATAATATTGATGGGTGGACATCCATCTTACGTTTAGAATTCACAAAACTATAAAACTGTTTAGGATCACGGGAAAACTCAAGCTTACAACGCTTGAGGTAATTATTATAGCAGTGCTTGTTAAGCAACATAAAATTGGAGCGAGCAACTGCGTAAAGAGCAAAGTCTGAAGAACGTCCCGATTTCTTGTATTTTTTATAATATCTGGATTTGACATTTTTCAAGTTGGATAGCTCAGGAGAAAACCCGGGAGGTCGGTGAGACGACACTGGAGCCCTCAGTGGGACACAAACCCTAAAAAGCGAACCGAGAGTATCATAAAACAACGAGATAGCAAGATCCATGTCTGAGCAACTATATAAGGATGACCAGTCAGTTCTCAGAATGAGCTCATTCAGTTTAACAAAGTTAGTCTTGCAAAAATTACGAGATTTAATCACAGGACTGACACCAGCAATCGGTGCACGAAACGACAGATCTACAGATAAATCCAGAGTAGGATGAAAATTGTCTTCGGGCAAGACTAGAGGGTCGGTTTTTAACCATGTCTCAGTAAACACTAAAATTTTAAATTCAAATGCTAGACTATCTAAATAGAGTCTAGGAAGCTTAGATTTAAGTCCTCTCACGTTCTGATAGGCCAGATGAAGGGACGAGATTAGTTTTTTGGAACACCAGCCGATGCTGATATTCCGGAAGATGAAGAATTAGATGGGATAGAAAGCCTAACCGGATCTCGAGTTTTCTTTTTGGCCGTGTATTCTTTTACTAAAATGTGATCCGGCCAGAAACTGCTATGACATATACATTCGAACAGTTCAACTGGAACACTTATTTTAAAAGAGGATATCTCCCTCGAATATTTAAATTTAAATTTTTCCACCGCTATTTTAGCATTATAGTGATGAGCTTGAATTTTTGTCTTAATAAAAGGTAAGACATCATCCGACGAATGTTCGGGATCAAGCCTTGAAACAAATATATGTTTCTTAGGTGGAACTCCAGTTAAAGGTTTATAGGAACCAGGCCGCAAATCAACCGCAGCGTCAGCGACCATTTGAGCGACCGATTGAATCCGCCTGCGTGTCCGGTATTGCACCTCCAACTGGACTACTATCGGCAATATCAACAGTTATTGATAATTGCCCGGACTTTTCGGATACTACAGCTTTGTTCGTCTGCAAAGAGAGACCATTTCCTGGAGAAACGGAGATAGCCTCTTCCTTGCGACCACCTTGAGAAATGGGGGTGGTAAACGAAATAAGCTGCGGAGGATTTGTCACAGTGAGCAGTGAAGGAGTTTGTGGAGCTACGGCCGAGACGGGATTGGGCACAGGCAAATGCAAGGACAGATTGCGCATACTGGTTTTCTTGCGCTTTGGAGACTCATTTAACAGCTTATAGCTGCTAAATTCGCTCTCCATAGCATTGAACTCATCGTAGAGTTTACGAAAACCAGATGACAATTTCTTCAATCTATCCCTGGTTTGCCTCATAAACACCCTCATTTCAATCTCAACCTCACGGCATGAGTCACAACCCCATTTGAGCCCCCCTTTTTGCTCCAAACAATCCTTTACCCTGGCTGTGTAGCCAGCACATTTAACGTGCATGACGTTGTCACACAGCCAACAGGAAAGAAATACGTTATGGGGTGAAGGAGGGTTCAAACACTTTTTGCTTGAGCAGACAGACATTTTTTAATTCAATTAATACTCAAAAATTTTATAAAAAAAATTAAATATCGAAAAGGCCAAAGAAAAAACTCACTCAGATTTGTTAAGCGAATTCGACACTGGGGTCAAACTCACAGAGAAAATTAGTGCAAGAACTAAGAGAACTAAGCACTACACAAATACACGTATCACTTGTACGCGAGACAGAGATAGATGCGAGCGCGAATAAAAGAAATTAGAAAAAAAAAGAGAGCGGGAGAACCAACAGCACTTCACATGCAACAACAATGCGTTGGCGAGAGCGCGAGAGCGGTTTTAAAGCGGTAAAAAGTACAAACGCAAGAGCAAAGAATAACAAAAACAACAACACTGCTGTAAAAAGTTTTGTTGTTTTTTTCAAATATTAAGTTCAATGCTTTGATTTTGCTTTTGTAAAGTTAATTAAACAAAAAGCGCAATGACAAAAATTTAAATGACAGAATAATGTCAATAGTTATTGCTAAATAATTAGCTGAATTTTTAGGCAGGCGCGGTGAGTTTAAAACCGAAATAAAAGAAATTATGCAGGAGCACAGAAAAACACGTCTATCCACGATGAAGAAAGAAACGATGATGTGTGGAAAGGAAAGTGTGAATTTCTACACATTCCAACTAAAGAGTGCCAAAGGCCTTCAAGCGGTGATCAAAGGCATTGAACCAACGGTTCCGACTCAGGAAATAGTTGAAGCATTGGAAGAGAAGGGCTTTGAGGTGAAGTCCGCCTCAAACATACTGAACAGAAATAAAGTGCCGCAACCTCTATTCAAAGTGGAGTTACAGCCCACATGTGATAAAAAACTTAAATCCAACACAGTGCACCCTATTTACCACCTTCAACTTCTGCTACATCGTAGAATTACTGTCGAAGAGCCGCATAAGAGGACACACCCGGTACAATGCACTAATTGCCAGGAGTTTGGGCACACAAAGTCCTTCTGCAGCCTTCGCCCAGTTTGCGTTGGCTGTGGACAAACTCAAAAAGATTGTGTCTGCACCGATGACAAATCAAATACAAATACAAGGAAGTGCGGCAATTGTGGTGGTAATCACACAGCGAACTACAGAGGATGCCCCGTTTATAAGGAACTCAAGGCCCGCCTCAACGCGAAGAAATCAACGGCTCGTATCCAGGGCTCGACACTAATTCCCTCTCAAACAACACCGGGAATATTCTTCTCAAGAGCTGTAAGGTCATCAGCGACCCCAATAACAACTACTCCTGGAGTAACTTTTGCAAGCGTGCTACGCAACGGAAATGCACAGCCCACTCAAACAATAGATCCCGCTACCATTCAATCTAACGCGGCCCCGAGTCCATCCGTACTTGGCCAGAACCCCAACGGAATCGAAACATTGTTAATCTCGCTCAACCAAAACATGACAAATTTCATGACGTTCATGCAAAATTGCATGCAGGATCTGATGCGGAATCAGAACCTGCTTATTCAAAAGCTTATGGACAATAACAAATAATGTCAGCACTACATATAGGCCTCTGGAATGCAAACGGCATTTCCAAGCACAAACAAGAATTCTCACTGTTTCTGGACTCAAATGATATTGATATTATGCTGTTATCGGAAACACACCTAACAAACAAAAACAACTTTCAAATACCCAAATATGCATTCTACGCAACAAATCACCCAGACGGCAAGGCTCACGGAGGAACTGGTATCCTAATCAAAAACCTAATCAAAAACTTCAATAAGTGTCCAAACCACTTTCGGCAGTACAACCGTGGCTGCACTTTACTGCCCACCACGATTCTCAATCTCTGAAATAGAGTTTACTGATTTCTTCAATACACTCGGAGTACGATTTATTGCTGCAGGAGACTTCAACGCTAAGCACCCTCATTGGGGATCCCGCCTGGTAAATCCAAAAGGCAAACAGCTGTATAACACAATCATCAACCCAGCAAACAAAATTGGCTATGCCTCACCGAATAAGCCCACGTACTGGCCAGCAGATCCACGCAAGCTCCCAGATCTAATAGACTTTGCAATCACCAGGGGAATCGCGCACAATTGCATAACGGCAGAGACACTAGCAGAATTGTCATCGGACCACTCACCAGTAGTTTTCACTATATTAACAGAACCACAAATAATAAAGCAACCACTCGGGCTAACAAATTGCAAAACAAACTGGCTCAGATTTAAAAAATACATAAGCACCCATATCGAGCTGAATCCCAAACTGGACGACGAAGAAGACATCGAGCTTTGCACCTCTGCACTAGAGTCGACGCTTATTGAAGCAGCAGATATCTCTACCCCGATTATCAGCCACACGCAGGAAAAACACAAGTCCAACAACCGACTAATTGAACTACTTTTAGCAGACAAAAGACGGCTCAGGAGAGAATGGCAAATGTCTCGATCTCCGGCAGCAAAACAACGCCTAAAGACAGCTTCGCTAACTCTAGCAAAGGCGCTTAGGCAGGAAGAAGCAAGGACACAGCGGCTGTACATCGAGAAGCTCACCCCTACCAGCACCAAATATCCGCTGTGGAAAGCGCATCCAACCATAACTGCTCCAGCCGAGATAATTTCACCTATACGATGCCCAACTGGCAAATGGGCCCGTTCAGACGAAGAAAGAGCACTCATCTTTGCAGCTCATCTAAAAACGGTCTTTCTGCCAAATCCGTCAACAAACTCTTTTCAGCTCCCCACCTTGCGCACCCCAATGGAAATGATCCCATAAGTTGGAAAAAATCAGTAATCATAATGATCCCAAAACCCGGAAAGGACAAAACACAGCCATCATCATACAGACCCATTAGTTTATTGCCAAGTCTTTCAAAACTATTTGAAAAAGTCCTACAACTCCGTATAAATACAATCTTGGTTAACCAAAATATAATCCCCCATCATCAGTTTGGCTTCCGTGAAAAGCATGGCACAATTGAACAAGTCAACCGTATCACCTCAGAGATCCGCACAGCATTCGAGCAAAAAGAATATTGCACAGCAATTTTTCTCGATGTCGCCCAAGCCTTTGACCGAGTCTGGATTGACGGCCTAATATATAAAATAAAAGCGACGCTCCCACAATATACACACAGGCTAATGGAATCTTATCTGTCCAACAGAAAATTCGCTATACGATGTAATAGCTTCGCCTCTGATGACATCGGATCAAAGGCAGGAGTACCCCAAGGCAGCGCGCTTGGTCCAACTCTGTATCTTCTGTATACAGCGGACATACCAACATACCATCACATCTACTTTCGCCGATGACACGGCTATCCTCAGCCGCTCCAAATGTCCGATCAAAGCTGCTGAGCAACTGGCAACCCACCTAAAGGAGGTAGAAAAGTGGCTAGCAGATTGGCGCATCCGTGTAAATGAACAGAAATGCAAACACGTTACGTTTACCCTCAATAGAAGAAACTGCCCATCATTGACGCTTAACAATGTGCCAGTGCCTCAATCCGACGATGTTGTATATCTTGGAGTTCACCTCGACAGAAGATTAACTTGGCGTAAGCATATCGAAGCCAAGAAAAAGCAACTAAAGCTCAAATTAATCGGTCTACATTGGCTTATCAACGCACGATCTCCCCTATGTCTGGAATTCAAAGTTCTTCTCTACAACTCTGTATTAAAACCCATCTGGACATATGGCTCTGCACTATGGGGAAACGCAAGCAAGAGCAACATCGAAACCATACAAAGGGCTCAATCCAAGGTTCTCAGAACCATCACGGGAGCACCTTGGTATATCCGAAATGAAAATGTACAGAAAGACCTACACATTCCTAGCGTAATAACCGAAATAAAGGTACAACAGCTTAAGTACACCGCTAAACTGCAGGCACACCCGAATACCCTGGCCAAATCATTAACACGAGTACGTGAAAGTACTCGTCTTCAACGAAACGACCTCCCAACCCTCTAGTAATTAATCAGGGCCATAGATCAATGTAGCATCTTTCAGATGTTAGGTTATGTGTTAGATTAAGATAAACCTAGAAAATTGTTGTTAGCCTTATAAGCCTATATAAGAGATCCAACAAACAAATAAAACGTTAAAAAAAAAAAAAAAAAACATCTGAACAATTTTATAATACCCTCTGCAGGGGTATAAATATTTAAGCCCATCCGTTTTAAACGGAATATATACAACAGAAGATATTATATATATAATATTAAAATACAAAATATTTTCCCCTCTCACCTCAATACTTTCAAAATAAGATTCTCTCAAAAAAGGAATAACGGACTTGGTAAAAGACTCAGATCAGGAAGAAGAAATTTTAAAAACCCACAATAGACCACATAGAAAGGCACTAGAAAACCAAAAACAGATTGCAGAGAAATATTATTTTCCTAAATTGAAAGAAAAAATCACAAAAATCATAAAACAATGTAGAATCTGTAAAGAACAAAAATATGATAGGTGACCAACAAATCCGAATTTAAAAGAAACACCGATTCCCGAATATCCGGGGCACACCATTCACATAGATATCTACTCGACCGAAAAACACCTCGTGCTTACCGCAAATTTTCTAAACTCGCACAGGGCAGAATTAGAAAATCCAAAGCAGTTGAAGATATCAGACAACCACTACACGACATTTTATTCTATTATGGAGTACCAAAATTTGTAGTAATAGATAATGAAAAATCCCTCAATTTAGCTTCTATTTCCTTTATGATCAAAGATCAACTCCACATTCAAGTTTTCAAAGTACCACCTTATAAAAGTTCAGTAAACGGACAAATAGAACGACTACATTCCACCCTTTCCGAAATAATGAGATGCCTTAAAAGACAAGGCACAAACAGAAACTTTGCAGATCTTCTGTATAGGGCCATTAATGAATACAACAGTTCCATACATTCAGTTACCAAGCAACGCCCACTAGACATATTCTTTGGGTGAAAGATTATCACAGACCACGCACAATACGAACAAGTTCCCAAAAACAATATCACAAGATTAATAGAACAACAAACCAAAGACCTTAAATATCATTACCAATCCCGAAAACCAACAAAAATGTACAAACCAGGACAGACAATCTTTGTGAAAATCAATACACGTTTAGAATCAAAACTTTGCTCTAGATATAAAAAAGAAATAGTTAAAGAAGACAACAATACAACCATAAAAACAGAATCGGGAAAAGTAGTACACAAAAGTAACATTAAAAATGATTTTTCTCAACAGGATACTGGGAGTAAACCCAATACAAACGCGAGTGGAAATGACTAACTATACGAATAGCCATATACTAACTCTCAATAACGGATTCGGAATAATCACTACATAGTAGCTATAGAAAACAATTTAAATAATCTTATCCAAAATAATAACCAACAAACAATTATCAACACTCAATTCCAAGAGCCCATAAACAATCTTACACAAACTAACAACTTACTAACTAACGCAATTCAAAAATATTCTTTCCCTACTAACAGCCTCGATAATAACATTCGAACACAAACACGTCTGGTCAAAAAAGAAATAACAAATATAATATAAATAAATAAATAAATATATACGCCATACAATGGGCAAAATTCAAGATAATAAATACCATTTTTATGAATGAAAACGATTTAAATATAATACAATAACAAATAAATAAAGCAGAAATAAATTTGTCAATAGAAGAAATGTTAGAATTTGCAGACATATCCGTTTTACATAACAATACTATCATTTTATACATTATCAAAATACCCAATCTCGAAAAAGAAAAATATGAAAATCTCATTATCAGGCCCATAATCAAAGAAAACACAATTGTCAATCTACAATTCAAAGAAATCTTTAAACATAAAAATACCATGTTAGGATCAAGAACAGAATGTAAGAAATATAGCAACATAAAAATTTGTAAACAAAAAAATATAGTAGATTTAAGATATAATGATTATATTCCCAGACTTCTATTAGGTAAAAATTCAGTTTGCGCTTACAGCAACGCAGATTAAATCGAGAGCGTCGAAGAAATTCAAGAAGACACCATACTACTAAGCAATTTCCAAAGCAAAATAAAATGGGAAAACATTAACGAAATCGTTTTCGGCACCCTACCGACCGCGATTTCTCCAACACAGCAGAGTCTGATATCAATCTCGGTACCCCGATAATACAGATATCAGCATCAGAGGCCAAACGCTTACGAGTCCTCAGCCTGAAAACACTAGACAACCTGCAGATCAACAATATCAAACACCTGAACCTGCTGCAAACACATTCCTCAACCAACAGCATTTGCTTACTGGGGCTGTTTATTGGCTTCATAATAATAATTGTGTTTGTCTCGAAAAAGCAAACTAACAAAAAAGAAGTAATTCTACAAATCACCCACGAAATTCCGACAATCAGAGAAAATATCCCAAAAGTTTCAACTGCCTTTGAACACCTCTCAAATCTGCAATTTATCAATATCCCATTCTTCTAACAATTGAGGACAATCGTCTGTTTGAGGGTGGAAGAGTTAACATAAGTTAAATAAATGCAGATGAGCTGCTGCAACGTGCCGCACCAAATGTGCTGAGCTATGGTCTGCATTGCATCCGCTCCCAAATATGCAAAATAGTTTTGAAGAAAATATGATTGCAAAACAACACGCGCAATCGCCGACGCTGCTGTCGCTGCCGCCGCTGCCGACGTTGCTTCGAGTATTTAAAACCCAAAAGGATGTAAGAATAGTTAGTTTCAATTTAATAATTAAATAAATAGGTAACCAATCTCTTGTTTTTAACTTATATGCCTGTGTCAGGATCAGCACTGGTCCTCCTGAAGAATCTGATAGCGCTATAAAGAGCGCCCAACAATATTTAAAACCAACCAAAATACAAAATTGTTTGCCAAAAATTCAGATGTAAAAATGTCAAACTGAGCGACAATTGCGTTGCCCGGTATAGAGTATGGCCCGTGAAGTAATACACCCAATAGACTGGGAGATCATTGCGTTGATCGATTAGGGAAAAGAAAATTGTTCTAATTAAACACTACATAAAAGGAATTTTTCAAAACAAAAATAAAAAAAATAAAAAAAAACACAAAAAAAATGAAATTTTAAATGAAAATAATCAATAAAAATAAATTTAAGTATTATATAATAATTTTCACTAAATGAATGCTAAAATAATTTTTTTATATACGAATTTTTATATATACTGAATTCAAGATGAAATTCCTTATTTATGAGAACGTTAATTACATAATAAATTTCTCAAATAAATTTTTAACCGAATTCAAGAATACAATTTTTTTTTACTTATGAAAACCATAATTAAATTCAAAAATGGAAGGAAAATCTTCCAAAGTTAACAATAGCTATTCATCCTTTCACAAATAGAGAAAACTTTAGAGACCGTCGTATCTCAAACATAATACAATAATAGCAATACAAATGTAGTTCCCTTAAGATATTCAAAAGTACACAATATTAACCTACAAAGTCCTACTTCCAAGAAAAGAGAAAAGACTATAAACATTTAGTAGCTACACCTTCGCTACAAACACTCCCAGACAGGGACCAATGAACAATCTCAAATTTGTAATACTTGTACGGAAGCCGCAGGAGAGGCAAGCTCTACTCTGCACTTTCGTCAAAAACAATCTCAACTATCCAATACACATACTTGCGAAAATAACGCTATAATACTTCCAGCTCGAGCTGAAGTCGTCCGTCAAATTAAAACTAAATTTTGTTGAACATCCCATTTTGATTCCAAATCAAGAAATTGATAAAGTTTTCATTGGAAGTACAATTTGCAAAAAAGATAATATCTTTGTCCGAATAATATAACAGGTTCAGTCCAAATTAAACGTTAAGTGACCATGACATAGTCCAAGATAAACACGCGTGTCGAGCTGTACTAACACAAAAATACTCCATATTTTTAAACAACTTTCAGTTGCATATGCTTTACGCTCATTTACCAAAGGTGAAAGCAACAAATCAACAAGAGTTAGCAGCAATCCAATTTGCTATAAAACACTGTCGATCATACATACATATATGGTCAACATTTCACTATTAAATTATTTTGATTTATCTTTAACAACAAATCCCAATTCAGAATCAGCTAGAAAGAGACTAGATAATAAGAAAATACGACTTTACAGTCAAATATTTAGAAAAGATAATTTCGTGACAGATGCCCCATCTCGGATAACAATAATCAAGCTCAAAGATAAGCTTCTATGCCAAATGTTTAACAAGTCATTAATAATGACGGGGTATGAAAAGTAGTGACCTTGCATATAACAAATAAATTGTGTTACTTGAAACACGGAAATAAAGTTATTGCAAGAATTGATATTGGCGACCTATATACTAATGAAAAACTTGACTTATGTTAGTTCTTTCAAAGGCTTGAAAAGCAAGCCGGTACACATAAAATAAGCCAAATCTAAACGGCACCGTGGGAAAAGATCTTTGAATTTATATCAATAGATACTTTTAAAAATGTAGGCAATAAAAAATATTTGTTCAAAATGTCGAAAGTCGAAAACGACTAAACATAGAAAGACCCCATTGACATTAACAGAAACGCCTATGAGTGCCTTTGACAGAGTAATAGTGGATAATATAGGTCCACTACCGAAATCTGAAAATGGTATCCAATACCCTAATATGTGACCTAACTAAATACCTAGTAGCCATTCCTATTGTAACTAAGAGTGCAAACAATGTCGCTAAAGCAATATTTGAAAATTTCATACTTAAGTACGGTTCAATGAAGACGTTCATTACAAATATGGGAACTGAGTATAAGAATCAACTTTTAACTGAGATATGCAAGTGTATGAAAATAGAAAATCTTACATCTACAGCATATCATCACCAAACATTAGGAACTAATGAACGAAGTCACAGAACTTTCAATGAATATATTCGTTCTTAATATTTTACATATTGTTTCAATACCACCACAATATTTACTCACGGATATTGTCCGTTTGAATTAGATTTTGGAAGATTACCAAATCATTTCATAAATTTCAATAAGATAACAAGAATAGGTCCAATATACAATGTAGATGATTAAGTTAAAGAAATAAAATTTTTACTAGAAATCTTTTAATTTTGAAAAACCATAAGAGAAAAAATAAGACATATTTTGATAGGTCAATATCAAAAATAAATATAGAAGTAGGAGACAAAGTACTATTAAAAAATGAAGTAGGACATAAGGTACACCCTAACTATTTAGGTCCATTTGTAGTAGAAACTATTGAAAATAATGACAATATACATACATAGTAGTTGTTGGTGTAAATGCATGCTTAAAATACAAACTATGAATTTCTCACAGTAAAGACCAATGCAGGCTTTGCTTAGAATAGAATTAACCCCTACATATTTTCATATACACTGTACTCACACTATATTTTTATACAACACAAAATTGTCCCCCACATTATGTTCACACACACAATCACATTTACACTATGAATAAGACCCCCAAATGTATATACATGTGACCCCCTAGATCCTAGAATCGTGTATATAAACTCGACCTTTTTCTTAATAAAATCAGTATTCAAGCAACTCTTGTCTATTCACTACTCTGCAATCAACGGGTGAGCATCGCTGTGTCTTTGGCCCCCATTTGCATGATCTCTCCGAAGTCCACCCAATTTCAAGTGTTGGTTGCGACAGCCCTATGTCACTAGTTTATGTTCTAGAGGCAAACATTTTTATAAATAATAAAATTATAAAATTCAATAACATTTGGGTGACCCCCGACTTTGGCGTTCCCAATTTAAAAAAATAAAACATTTTGGTGTAACAGTCAAAGTATGAGAATTTTTGTCAACTCAGACTAATTTTCTCAATAACACGCATATAAGGAATTTTGGTCAACTTGTCGATCATTTCCTTTTTTAATACAACGCTTTGGAAAATATTGATATTTCTTAGCGAGGGCACGGATTTACAGGCTAGCAACAATCCGGGGTCCCGACATTTACGAAGCAATTGGCTAACTTGGATATCATTGCATTTGTGCATATCATTTATGTCAACTTGGCGACGGTATTGCACACCATAACTAAAAACTACATCTGCTTGTGAGACAACTGACTGTGTCAGCACTTTGTCACCTAGTCAATTTGGCGACTAGAATCACAGCGGGTCAACTTGGCGACCATAAAATCTTCTGTTTGTCGGACAACTGAAATTATCAGCACTTTGTCGACTAGTCAATTTGTGGATTAGAACGACAGCAGAGGATAATCGGAAAGCTCCAAATTTGGATTTCTGCAACGTGGGACAAGGGTCAACACGGCGACCAAGCAGGCGAAGGATTTCTACGATCCAATATTTAGGGGAAGGCGGGGTATTGTGGGCCACGGGGAATCGTGAACCAGCGCCATATTTTTTTTCCCAGTGAATTATGACAGGTGCGAATGACTGTTATCGACTCGTCGTATGATACCCTATATTTTCCATAATGAACAAGTGTGCGCACCAGCATTGGTACTTTGTTTTATTAACAAATAGAAATTGGATGCTCTCGATGTATAATTTATACTCCGTGTATGTCCTTATAATTTTTTTATTCCTGTGAATCGACGGAGGTAGCTATGTTTTTAATATTCGTGTGTATATTAGCTTTCAAAATTATAATGGGATTTTGCATGTATTTGTTATTGTTGTTGTTTTTTGCAGCACTTTTCTAAAAATGAGGGTTCGGGGAATTGTGAACCTTTTTTCTAGGGGAATTATGGGCCACTTGTTTCTTGACCTTTAACGACATTTTTTAATGTGTTGAAGCTTGTGTATGGAAAACACGACGAAAAAAATGAATCAGCGAAATACCATACATTGCAACGTCTGCGATCGTGCAGTGCACTTGAAATGTGCCAGAATAACTGAAAGTTATTGGACTTGCATAAATTGCATTTCAGGCTGACTGGTGTAATTTTTTTCACTACAACAACTAATTTCTTAATTATTATTTGTATTCTAGTGAAATAAATCAAATTTTCCTAACATAAATCGTTGTTTTTATTCAATTTTAAAAGTGGTTCACAATACCCCGAGAATTTTGAAAATCACGAAAAAAGGTATTTTTGGAAATTGCCTTAGAATCACCTAATTTTCAAATTTTCCATTAAACTGTTGTGACCAAATGAAAGCTAGATCTTCATACTATAACACCCAACACTCAAATTTGAAGTAAAACTTGTTTAAATAGAAAATTTCTGGCAATAAAAAAAAGTGGCCCACAATACCCCGCTTTCCCCTACATATTTACATTTACATTAAATAAAAAAAAATTTTTTTTAAAACTTTACACTTGTTGTTCAATTTAACTTTATTTACTAGTACTTTGATCACTAATCGGTGCGAGTCGGAGCGTACCTTGTCAATTGACTAAAAATTATACTTCCAACGGATCAAAGTACATAAAGTAAAATGGATAAAATATACGAACAACAGTTTGAGCGAGGTGAAGAGATTCAAAATGTCATTAGGAATGTCAGAAAGGACTCTGCCTCAAGGAAGTCAAAAAGTCTCTATTATGATAATAAAATTGAGATGATTGAGGATCTTTGGGATGAATTTGACAAAGCCCACACTGATTTATTGGAATCGTTGGGATACGAGCCATCCCATTACTTCAAAAAAGTGTACTATTCGAAATCAAAAGAATTAACAGAAGAAGTAATAAACGATTGGAATCTACAAAGGGCAAAAATTGAAGAAAGCAAATTAGCCCATCAAAAAGATGAAGATTGTATTAACATTCAACCATTGATACGAATGCAAGGCGCTATGCTAGCAACACTTTCCAGGACATTAAAACAAATAATTCCTGAAAAAAAAATGAACCCCAAAACAGTTATTGAAAACTTAAGGCA
The DNA here is from genome assembly GCA_035045865.1 of Drosophila austrosaltans. Lineage (NCBI taxonomy): Eukaryota > Metazoa > Arthropoda > Insecta > Diptera > Drosophilidae > Drosophila > Drosophila austrosaltans. The sequence goes on along the minus strand of JAWNOQ010000073.1, from coordinate 2,661,847 downwards.
GCAGATAGAACAACTGCACTATGAGATTTATAAGCTTGTAGTAGACCCAGTCGAAGCTGGATACAATTTGGATACATTTATAATGGTAAAAAAAAAGCGATACTGAAATTTTGTATAACACCTGCACATGATGTTACAACGTCGTCATTACAATTGCCAAAAATTTCAATTCCAAAATTTTATGGTAATTATTTAAAATGGCAACAATTTCATGACATTTTTAAGAAAATGGTTCATGAATCAAACATACCCGCTGTACAAAAGATGTGGTATTTAAAAGCAAGGGGATGCCGAAAGGTTAATTAGGCACCTTGAATTAACAGAAGTCAATTACGACACTGCATGGAAAATGTTGTAAAAACGATTTAACAATAAACGGGTCTTGGTTACAGCAGTTTTCGAAAAACTATTTGATCATCGTAACATTGGAGACGACGCGCTGTCAATAAAAAATCTCCATGATAATATTCATGAATCATTGCAAGCCTTAAAGAATATAGGCATTGACACAGAAACTTGGGATTATATTATAATTTTCCATATGACAAGAAAATTGTATAGACTTATCCACACTTTATATGATCAATCCCTTTCCGATACAAGGGAATTGCAGAAGACCAAAGAATTCCTTGCATTTTTGGAACAACGTTTTCCTGCCCTAGTAGCGATTGGTACCAAGCAGTCCAGGGAAAGGCAAAAAATATGCACATATTTTGCGTCTGGCACAAACTCATCTTCATGTCCGTTCTGCAGTAAGTTAAATCACAAACTGTTTCAGTGTGATAAATTCAAAACTAAATCTGCAGCAGAACGGTTAAACTGGGTACAGAGACAGAGAATGTGTGTCAATTGTTTTAAAACCGACCACATGTCAAAGGCTTGTACCTGGAAGGGATGTTTGAAATGCGATAAAAAACATAATACATTGTTACATTTGAGAAACAACAACTTGAAACCAATTGTTACAACAACGGCCTCAGCTGCGTCCACATATGGAAGTAATAAAAATTATACCCTACTAGCGACAGCCAGGGTAATTGTTAAAGGAACCAATGAGCGAGAAGGGGAATTTCGTGCGCTCTTAGACAGTGGCTCCCAAGTCAATCTAATCTCAGAGAGACTAGTAAAACAATTATCTTTAAAAATAGAAAAGACATCGCTAAGAATTGAAGGAGTAGGAGGACAACCACAACTCAGCAGATCAAGAGGAAATGTACTTGTGAAATCAAAATTCACCGATTTCAGTACAAGAGTGGAAGCCTTTGTTTTACCGCACATTGTCGCAGATCAACCCACAGAAGCAATAACGCAAAAGTTTGACCTGCCGAAAACCATACCTCTAGCGGATCCCAACTTCAACAAAACTAGTAAAATTGACTTATTACTAGGAGCAGATCACCATTTCTCAATTTTACTACCTGGACAAGTAAAACAAAATAAGTGTCCACCTCTTCAAAATTCAGAATTTGGTTGGATCATTGCCGGAAAAATAAATATGGCTACACCTGCACCTACAACTTGTATGGTGGCTACTAAGCCTGATGAACTTTTGGAGCGATTCTGGAAACTGAATACCTTGGAACCGGAAAAAATATACAAAAGTCCAGAGGAAGAATATTGCGAAAAGCACTTCTTGGACAATTTACATAAAGCTGCAGATGGAAGATTGGATGTTAAACTGCCATTTGCTGAAGACTCTTCATCCCTGGGGGAGTCTCGTGATGTGGCTGTTAGGAGATTCCTATCACTGGAAACCAGGATGAGCCCAGAAATAAAGGCAGAATATATAAAGTTCATGAAAGAATATGAACAGCTTGGGCACATGAAGGAAGTGTTGCCAGAAAGATTACCAAGGCAGCATTATTTCATACCTCATCATTGTGTTCTTAAACCTGATAGTACCACAACCAAATTAAGGGTGGTATTTGATGCTTCATGTAAGACATCAACAGGAAAATCTCTGAATGATATCTTGTACCCAGGACCAGTGGTACAAAGTCAACTGTTTTCAATCCTACTGAGGTTTAGGACGCATAAATATGTTTTCACTGCGGACATAGAAAAAATGTACCGACAGATATGGGTAAATCCAGATGATCAATTCAATCAAATGATTGTTTGGAGAGACAGCCCAAATAAAAAATTGAAATATTATCGCTTGAAGACAGTTACCTATGGAACAACTTCGGCACCTTACCTCGCAACAAAAAGTTTGGAGTATTTAGCAACTAAAAACAAGGAAAAGTGGGCCTCAGGAGCAACTACATTAAAAAATGACTTTTATGTGGATGATTGCCTTTCAGGAGCAGACAGCTTGGCAGAAGCACTACAAATCAGGCAGGAGCTGGTTAAAATTCTTAAACCAGCCGGATTCAATTTGAGGAAATGGTGCTCAAACAATGCACAGCTATTGGAGGACATCTCGAAGGACGACATATGTAGCAGCATTAATTTGGGTGATGCATTGGAACAATTAAGTGTGAAAACTTTAGGCATAATTTGGATGCCTACAGAAGGCACGCTCTGCGGAAAGGCCCAGTTACATAATCGAGGGATAACAAGACGCGTTCTATTATCTGAAATAGGACAGATATTTGACCCTTTGGGACTATTTGCACCTGTTGTAGTACGTGCTAAAATCTTACTGCAACATATTGCATCCGAAAAATTTGAGATGGATGCCAATTTACCTGCTAACTTGGAGAAACAGTGGGAATTGTATCGTGCGGATCTGCAAGAACTAAATAAAATGCAAATGCCCAGGCACATATATGATGGAAAGGTGCCATCCACACGCCAGATCCACACCTTCGTAGATGCATCAGAAAAGGCGTATGGAGCTGCTGTATACATCCGGGCCACATACAAAAATGGTCAGATCACGGTCCGTTTACTGTGTGCAAAGTCACGAGTAGCTCCACTAGAAAAACAATCATTACCACGTCTTGAGTTATGTGCAGCAGTACTTGGAGCAGAACTCACGGACAGAGTTCGACACGATCTCCGGATGGAAGCGGAAAATGTTGAAGCTTTCTTGTAGTCAGATTCAACAATTGCACTGTCATGAAATAATTCTCGGGCATCTCAGTTCCATACATCTGTGGCCAACAGGCTTTAAAAGTACATGCTGTTTCCAAACCAACACAATGGAGGCATGTATCATCAGCTCTAAATGCTGCAGATGTCCTATCAAGAGGAATATCGGCATCTCAGCTAACATCAAACAGTTTATGGTTCTATGGTCCATTATACCTACATGGGCCACAATCTCGCTGGCCAGCTCCATTCAAAGCATCAGAACATGTGACTGATACTTCAGAGCGGAAAACCAAAGTATTCAGTATGCCAATGACGAGTAGCATTCCTGCTTCTGGAAGGGATGATGGGTGGATTTATAACATAAACCACAAAAACTCGGTATATCGTATGCAAAGAATTATTGCATACGTATTACGGTTCTGCAAAGCACAAAACAGAAGGAAGACTGTTCAACTGGAATTGGATGAGTTGGAACAAGCTCGAATAATTATAATCAAACAAATTCAGGAAGGTGAATTTGAGTATGAGCTTCGTCATCTCAGAAATCGTCCAGAGCAACCTATGGACAAGAAGAGTAATTTATCATCATTACGTTTGGTGCTTGATGAAAATTCGGTTATCCGAGTAGCAACCAGACTAAAACAAGCTCCAGTTTCAAGAGACACAAGGAATCCATATCTGTTGCCTTATAATAATACCGTTGTCAAAATGATTCTGCGCAAATTACATGAAGACAACATGCATTGTGGACAAGATGCATTACGAGGTATTGTCAGACAACAATATCATATTGTAAAAGTGAAATTGATGATACGGAATGTGAAACCAAATTGTGTATCCTGCATAAGATTCAGGCCAAAACTCTTTAAACAAATAATGGGAGAGTTACCTGAACACCGCGTATCTCAAAATAGACCTTTCCTCATCTCTGGTGTGGATTACTGCGGACCTTTCTGGATTCATCACAAAATAAGAGGAAAACGCCCAGATAAGGCATACATTGCTGTGTTTGTATGTTTTGCAACAAAAGCAGTACACTTGGAATTGGTTGGAGACTTATCAACATCCTCATTTATTGGAGCATTGCAACGCTTCATTGGACGAACAGGAAGATGCCAAACGTTGTACTGTGACAACGCGGCAAACTTCGTTGCAGCTAACAACCAATTGAAGGAATTGAGTGAAACGAGTTACTCTGACATGGCAACTGGTGCACTTATGGAATTCTGTAACCAGAAAGGAGTTCAATTTAAATTTATTCCCCCACGGTCACCTCATTTTGGAGGTTTATGGGAGGTAGCTGTAAAATCAGCAAAACATTTGTTGCTAAAAAATGTTTCCACAGCTAATTTGACGTTTGACCAATTGTCAACAATTATTGTGAACATTGAAGCAATATTAAATTCACGGCCACTAACTCCCAACTCAAGTGATCCTAATGATCTTACTGCGCTCACACCAGGACATTTACTCATTGGAGAACCAGTGGTGGCTCAACCCGATCCAGAGCCAATCAGACAGAAATCGTTGCCAGAACAATGGGAGCTGGTGCAACGATTAAAACATACCTTTTGGACACAATGGTCACAGGAGTATCTGCAAGGATTACAAAACTCCGCGAAGTGGAAGAAGCCTAATACCAATGTGAAAGAAGGCATGATGGTGATCCTCAAAGAAGATAATGTACCCATTCTTCAATGGCCATTGGGGAGGATTATAAAATTATATCCTGGAACTGATGGTTATATTCGTGTGGTTGACGTAAAAACGGCATCTGGAATTTACAAACGAGCTATTCATAAATAAGCTCCCCTATTAAGAACACCAGAACCAGGAGAAAAGCATCAACTGGATGACGACGACGCAGATAATTCCCAAGAAGACGGGCTTAAGGATGCCACAACAAGGCAAAGCCCAAAAAGACGAATCTTAGCATCGTTACCCCTAAAGTTATTAATCATGTTGCTATTGTTACCATTGTCATTGGCCCAATCAATAAATGTGACCCAACTTGGTACAATTGTGTAAAATGATGAAGGCAGAAGGGAAAATTGTAAAGAAGCGCGTAATATTCAAAGTAACGCTACCATTGCTCTCAGCCCAAGTATTTGAATTATACAATCTAGTTCCTATACCAGCAATCAGCAATAAAAGAATTATGACGATGGATATTCAAATTCCCATGATAGCGGTCAATAAGCACAGAGATCAGTTTCTTGGATTAACAGCAACTGAATTAAAACAATGCCATCAAGTCACAAATGAAGAATTCATATGTCAAAATAAACAATCTGTGTTCTCAATCAACAGTAATTGTGAATTCCAGTTGTTCAACAACAAAACTTCAAATATGTGTCAAATCAAATACACAAGCAAGACTTTCGTCTGGTTCAATATGTACTACAAGAACCATTGGATTTTTACTACAATGTCGCCAATGGAGTTATCTGCAGTCTGCGATGACAACAGTTCAAGCATCACCATAATTCAAGGAGGATTATTAACACTTGATCCAAGTTGCACTTTGCGGAATCCATTAATACGTGTAACTGGACATCGTATTACAATGACCGGCACAATGAATATGTCATATGCCCGGCTTGGGCATTTGTCCACCATGATGATGAACTCAACGAATGAAACGGCTTCAACCAATGTTCAGCTAAGCTACAATGAACTTGACAACCTCAGTAGTCAATTATGACCCAGATTTGAAATAAAGTTACCACATGACCTCAAGTCTAGTCAAGGGTCCATTGAACATCACAACATTGCTTCATACGTAGCGCTAATAATATTCATAACATTAGTGCTGCTATATGTTATCAAAAATCGGTGTATCAACGGAAGACAAGAAGCCAGGATTGCTATTGGCCTTCAACAGATGACCCCTCCCACAACTGGTACCCAGATGCCAACTGGTAGTCAACCGACTTAATCTACACATCGACCTGTTGGAAACTACGAAATCAATATTTAAGTAATGTTGAACAGTCGTTCAACGGCCGGGAGTATGTTGGTGTAAATGCATGCTTAAAATACAAACTATGAATTTCTCACAGTAAAGACCAATGCAGGCTTTGCTTAGAATAGAATTAACCCCTACATATTTTCATATACACTGTACTCACACTATATTTTTATACAACACAAAATTGTTCCCCACATTATGTTCACACACACAATCACATTTACACTATGAATAAGACCCCCAAATGTATATACATGTGACCCCCTAGATCCTAGAATCGTGTATAAAAACTCGACCTTTTTCTTAATAAAATCAGTATTCAAGCAACTCTTGTCAATTCACTACTCTGCAATCAACGGGTGAGCATCGCTGTATCTTTGGCCCCCATTTTCATGATCTCTCCGAAGTCCACCCAATTTCAAGTGTTGGTTGCGACAGCCCTATGTCACTAGTTTATGTTCTAGAGGCAAACATTTTTATAAATAATAAAATTATAAAATTCAATAACAGTAGTAAAGTATAGTATGAATAAAAAACAAACAGTGCATAAGAATAGATTAAAAATGTATAATGATTAAAAAAAAAATAAAAAGATAATTAAAGTTTTTATGAAGAATTTATGATTAAACACAAAAGAAGAAGTGAAAACAAATAATAATATACGAGCAAAAAATTTTATGAAAGTTATTCTGCTCAAAATTTTGTTGAAAAGCCAAAAAAAAAAAAAAACAAATACATAAATAAAATATATGATAAATCTAATATTTTTCCACTCTACCTTAAAAAGAAAAAAAAAACATATTAACAAAAAAAAAAACAATAATTACAAAATTTAAAAAAAATATTTTCAAAAATTTTTTTGTATTAATTATTGATTATTCAAATATATATTAAATAAAATAACTACACATAATTACGTTATTTCTTAATAATGGGAGGTGTAGTACATGTACTCCAATATTAATAATAACCGACACAATATAGAGAAGTCTCTTATTGGAAACGGTCATATAGCCGATACAAGTTAGTGTATGCTATATGTGATGCAAATACATAAACATAAGCAAGCTCGAAATACGATCAGCCACTTACGTAGACTGACCATGCGGACGAACTGCAGCGCCTGCATAAGCGAGCGTGTTAATATGTATTGTATAACATACATATATGCACATACTACACACTCTCTCAGTCTTAGAATAATGCTATATATTTATATTATATACTTATGTGTTTAGCCTAAGAAATTTTCTGACTTAAACAATAAAGTCAGTCCAGGTCTGGACGCTGAACAAAGCAAATGTTTTTTCACTAATAAATAATTCTAAAGCGTTTTAAAATTCACTTTTTATTGACTTTTACATTTAGCACTTAGAGGAAATTCGGATAGAAGGCCTGTTTTGATGTGACCTTTTTAGCCAACATTTTTAAACGAACTTTTCGAGAAGAAAACAATTTTTTTTTGTACGTTTTATTTGTTTGTTGGATCTTTTATATAGGCTTATATGACTAACAACAATTTTCTAGGTTTATCTTAATCTAACACATAACCTAACATCTGAAAGATGCTACATTGAATAATGGCCCTGATTAATTACTAGAGAGTTGGGAGGTCGTTTCGTTGAAGATGAGTACTTTCACGTACTCGGGTTAATGATTTGGCCAGGGTATTTGGGTGTGCCTGCAGTTTAGCGGTGTATTTTAGCTGTTGTACCTTTATTTCGGTTATTACTCTAGGAATGTGTAGGTCTTTCTGTACATTTTCATTTCCGATATATCAAGGTGCTCCAGTGATGGTTCTGAGAACCTTGGATTGAGTCCTTTGTATGGTTTCGATGTTGCCCTTGCTTGCGTTTCCCCACAGTGCAGAGCCGTATGTCCAGATGGGTTTTAATATCGAGTTGTAGAGGAGAACTTTGAATTCCAGACATAGTGGAGATCGTGCGTTGATAAGCCAATGTAGTCCGATTGCTTTAAGCTTTAGTTGCTCTTAATCTTCTGTCGAGGTGAACTCCGAGATACACGACATCAACGGATTGAGACTCTGGCACGTTGTTGAGCGTCAATGATGGGCAGTTTCTTCTCTTGAGGGTAAACGTAACGTGCTTGCATTTCTGTTCAATTACGGATCTGCTAGCCACTTTTCTACCTCCTTTAGGTGGGTTGCCAGTTGCTCAGCAGCTTTGATCGGACACTTGGAGCGGCTAAGGATAGCGGTGTCATCGGCGAAAGTAGATGTGGTAAGTGTAGGGCTTGTTGGTATGTCCGCTGTATACAGAAGATACAGAGTTGGACCAAGCGCGCTGCCTTGGGGTACTCCTGCCTTTGATCCGATGTCATCAGAGGCGAAGCTATTACATTGTACGAAGAATTTTCTGTTGGACAGATATGATTCCATTCGCTTTTATTTTGTGTATTAGGCCATCCAGCCAGACTAGGCTTGGGCGACGCACAGTGGGGCCTTTTCTCATTTCGCTTATCAAAGATCATATCTTCTAAAGTGGTGAAGCGATTTTCAAAATTTAAAAGCATTTGATAGCTAATTGTTCAAGCTACCGAGGTGCCATGTGCTCGGGTTGCTTAGATATTCAAGGTCAAAGTTGAAAAATATTTCTAGGCATATTTTACCCTTAAAATTCACTTAAAAAACGCTTTTTTCAATGACAAATGAACTTTATTATTCTAATTTGATAAGATAAATAAGATTTTTTAATGTTTTGTTTTAATTTTTTACTGAAATTGCGAAAAAAAAAAAAAAATTTATGATTTTTTTTAGGTTAATTTTAAAAATTTTATATTGGTGGCTCATTTTCAGCAAAATAATCTTCAACATTATCTTTTATATCTAATAAACTTATCATTTCGGAACTATAATTGCTTTCTTCTATGTTTTTCCGTGTTCGTAATTGTCTTATTGAGGCAATAAGTGGATCCGATGATGCTGCCAGCATGTTGAAAAGGTCTTCATTTTGTCTAATCCGAGATATATTGAATGTATTAGTATTTCTAAACTTTTTGTAGTCCTTGTTCTTACATTCCTGTGCTTCTTCAGGCAGCTCTCCAATTGTTAAGCACCGATACTCGATTAAATCCTTTCCATGAGCCAAAATCCTATGTACTGTGGGGGTTAGCTTCTTGTGAGGGTACAATTCAGTCAAAAGTTCAGCTGTTTTCGATGCATATTCGGCAAATTTAGTACCATTTATCATTTCCTTGCAGTTTAGAACATTAAGGATAACAGCCAACCTTTTAATGATCTCATGATTAACACCTGTTATCAATGATGTTATGTGATCATTTTCGAAAAATTTCCTCGCAGTATTTCCATCATTCGTATTCCCGTATCCGTACTTTGGGCAGTCAACTTTTAATCCAAGCTTGCGGGAGAACTCAGCTTGTATAATTTCCTTTCTGCTTTGCATATCCTCTCGAGGTGTATTCTCGGTTTTTGCTTCTCCTGGCCGAGGAATTGTGTAGGCTAACTTCAAAATAAATTCCATGCAATTTATCCTGCAATGCAACGGAGAAATTCCATATTCATAGCAGTTTTCCTCATCCGTTGAACTGTCTGAATTGTGAAAGTCTTTTTGAGTTTTTTTGCATATGGGGCATCTTAAAGTCGAGGTGGTGTTTGTAATATCCTTTAACACTTTTCCATCAATCATTGTGAGGAACAAATCAAACTTAACCGTTATCGTCCTTTCACTCTTGGTTTGAATAACAGTTGGTTCCAGATGGCTAATTTGATTTTTTATGTCGCTGACAGTTGATTTGATTAATTCCGATGTTTCCTTTGCATATTTAAAGAAAATAGGCCGACAATAGTGAATCGAAGATGGTCGAACATTTCTCCAATGTTCAGAAGTTTCACTTCTGAGACGTAAAGGAACTACAGAAGCCATAAACATATTTTCATCAGAAATTGTTTCGTCATCGGTTTTTATGACTTGTTTGTAGGCGCTTTGTCCAGATGATCCATCGCACCCCCATTTATTCAGTAGAGTTAGATTTTTAGGAAGTAGCTCCACCTGTGCTTCCGGCAAACTTTCAATTAGACGCCTCGCAGTGTGATCCATCAAGTCCTGTAGTTTTACTTCTGCCGATATCTCTGTGATTATTTTATTGGCAGGGACTGCATCCTTTTTGGCAATTGCAATTTTTTTATATCCCGGAAGAACGTCGATCTTATGCCTTAATAAGGAACTCCGTAAGATTTCATATTTATCCTTGCTTAATCCCAAGTCCATAAACAAGGAAAACGCTTCTTGGTTACTGTATTTGGTGACGAGAATGTTGGGTGGCGTCGGAATACTTTCCTTAATCCTGGTCATCCGCCTTGGACTGGCAGTCAGAACAGCTTTTGTTACAGTCGATTTAGTTCTTTCCTGTTCCCTTGAATATTTCAAAGATAGCGCTTGTGACAGATTCTCTGTTGTAAAGCTTTCTCCAACATTCCCGAGCTTACGTTTCCTTGTAACAGATGAACACTCTTCAATATTCTTAGGTGGCCTTCCTCTTCCTTGGCTAGTAGATGGGTAAACTTCTTCCTCTCTTGAATCCTCTATTGAATCCAATGATGTAGACTGCTCAAGCCAGTTTTCGTAGATCCCAATAAATTCAGAGTTTTTTCTTTGAGACCCACTCCATTTTCGTTTCACGTTAATGTAGGTGTTTTTAAGTTTCGTCACAATCTCCTTGCTAACGTCTTCGGGTACAAGGCCCATCACTTTAAGCAATTCTGATACAAATTCATTTTGATTTTTGGCTGAGAATTTTGTTTTGGAAAAAATTGTATAGAAACAAGCGCTAAAGCAAATTACAGAAGACTAACGGCAAATAGAACTATTGATAAGCTGTTGCTAAGCAGCAAATAGCATTGCTTCTGGTGGTGATAACATTACCATGGATTGGCAATATGTGCCAATCTTACGCCCATCTAAGCGTAAGAAAGAAAACTCACCAAATTTGACAAGAAAACTTCTGGCCTTGGACTTTGGACCATCAACATCTAGTCATGCTAACCACTTTGCCTTGTTGGCAGAACCAGAGGAGGAAACCAATAAATCAATAACAAACCCAACACTTAATGATGATATTGAAAGCGATACACCAGCATTTGAAAAACCACCCCCGATCTTTATCTCTAATGTCGGTGATATTAATGGGTTGCTTAAATACCTTAAGCCACATATAGACACCGCTGACTTTACTTATAAGTCCCAACGAGACGGGCACATCCGTGTCATGGTAAAAAAAGTTGAAAAATACAGGGACTTGGTTAAAATATTAAACAAAGATAAAGTAGACTACCATACATTTCAGCTCAAGCAGGAAAGGGCATTTAGGGTTGTAGCCAAAAACCTTCATCACACTACGCAACCTGAATCAATAAAGCTTGAGCTAGAGCTGCAAGGTCATGTAGTCAGGGGTATTCACAACATTAAAAGCCGTATCACGAAGGAGCCATTGCCAATGTTTTTCATAGACCTAGAGCCAAACAAGAACAACGTTGAAATTTACAAAATTAAACATATCAACAACGCCATAGTTACAATAGAACCACCAAAGAAAATTAGCGACATGGTTCAATGCCACCGATGTCAAGAATTCGGGCACACTAAATCTTATTGCAATAAAAGATTTAGGTGCGTTAAATGTTCAGAAAATCATCCAAGCATCAACTGTCCCAAAGAAAGAAATCAACCAGCCACCTGTGCAAATTGCAATGAGAATCACGCTGCTAGCTATAAAGGCTGTAGAGTCTACCAAGCAATCACAAAAAACAAGTCCATCGTACCCAAAAGTAGACCAGAAACATATGTTACTCCAGATCTATCGAGAACAAAATCATTCTCCTACGATAGACCAACAAACCGCGAAAATATACACTCGACTTATCCTACGTATGCGCAAGCGCTACGAGGTGATACTGCAGTACAAGAAAAGTCAACATTAGATAGGATTGAACAACTATTAGTGAAACAGTCGGAACTAACCACCAATCTACTAAACATGATAATGCTGCTTGTAAACAAATTATGCAAATAGACCTGCGAATAGCAATATGGAATGCCAATGGGCTCTCCAACCATCGCAATGAAATAACTTTATTTATTAAAACCAACAACATTGACATATTACTGATTTCTGAAACGCATTTTACCAAAAAAACCATATAACTATTAATGGATATGACATTATCCAAGCTAATCATCCATCTGGAAGAGCACACGGTGGAAGTGCGGTTATTATAAAAAACACACTTAAATACCAAGCACTAGATAATATCAACACAAATAACATGCAAGTTGCAGCGATTCAAATACAATGTCTTCATGCAACAATCTCCATAGCTGCAGTGTACCTACCACCAAGATATTCCTGCAGGCTTGATGACTTTAACACTCTATTTCAAGGACTTGGTAGACAATTTATTGCGGGAAGTGACTATAATGCCAAGCATCCATGGTGGGGGTCTAGACTTGTTAATCCAAAAGGTGCTGAACTGTACAAATGCATAACCACCAACAACTACAAAACCTTGTCTACCGGAAAGCCTACGTACTGGCCAACTGATACTAGAAAAATCCCAGATCTACTAGATTTCATTGTTTACGCTGGACTACAGCAAAATCACTTTCAAATAGAGGAGAATTTCGATCTGAGCTCTGATCACTCACCAATTATTGTTACATATGGTTCTACAGTATGTTTTAAGGAAAAGCCCTACAAAATCATTAACTCAAAAACAAACATAAGTGCGTTTAAAAAATGGCTTGAAGACAGAACAAGACTAGACATTTCGCTAAAGACTGGGAACGAAGTAGATATAGCTATTGAGACACTTACTAACTCAATTCATGCTGCTGGTTGCATGTTCACAACATCACCAAACGAAAACCAAAGAAGACAAACATTTATGCCACTAGATCTGAGATCTCAAATAGCTGAAAAAAGAAAACTTCGGAAAATATGGCAAACAACAAGAAGCCCAGTAGACAAGAGAAAATTCAACAAGGCTGCTAAGGACTTAAACAACAAACTATGGGAAATTAAAAACGACTCGACAGCTGACTTTCTAAAAAGTCTCGACCCACACACAAGTGACCTACAATATAGTCTCTGGAAAGCATGTAGATATTTAAAAAGGCCCACCAGAAGAGCTACCACAATTGTCGACAACAACGGACAACGCTGCAGAGGAAATGTAGAGAAAGCTGAGGCCTTTGCTAACCACCTATGTTCAGTTTTTAAGCCAAACCCAGAAAATGATCCTGATACAGTAAATGAGGTACACGGATTTTTAGATTCTCCATGTCAGATGAGCCTGCCGATAAGGCAAACGACATTTAAAGAAGTCGTAGAGGAAATAAAAAGGACAAATAAGAAAAAAAAACCCCGGATATGACAAAATTTGTGGAGTTACAATAAAAAATCTTCCGCCGAAATGCATCCGATTGCTGACGTACATCTATAATGCTATGCTTAGACTAGAATACTTTCCAACTCAGTGGAAATGTGCTGAAGTCATTATGATCCCTAAGCCCAATAAGCCGGAAGAATGCACATCGTCATACCGTCCCATAAGCTTGCTGGTGACATTCTCTAAAGTATTTGAACGTATACTTTTAAGAAGAATGTTACCTGTACTGGACGAACTATACATCATACCTGAACATCAGTTCGGGTTTAGAAGGGGGCACGGCACGATCGAACAATGCCACCGCATTACGAATGCAATTACAAACGCACTAGAATGCAAAATGTACTGCACAGGAGTATTTTTAGATATTAAGCAAGCATTTGACAAAGTCTGGCATGACGGTCTACTCTACAAAATTAAAAAGTGGCTACCTGCACCATACTTTCTAATTCTTAAATCATACTTGAAAAACAGAGCATTTTATGTCCATGAACGTGGGGAATCGTCTAGCATAAACACTGCTAGCGCCGGTGTCCCCCAAGGGAGCGTTTTAGCCCCAGTTTTGTACACTATTTTTACCTCCGATCTACCCTCCACAAACGCTGTTGAAATAGCAACATATGCTGACGATACCGCAGTCATCGCTACGAGCAGTAACATACTTGAAGCGTCAAAAATAGTTCAAGAGGAACTTAGACTTATTGAAGTTTGGCTGAAAAAGTGGAGAATAGTGGTGAATGCTCAGAAATCAGTACAGGTCACATTCTCGCTGAGACCTGGAAAGTGTCCGCCAGTATCGCTGAATGGCTTTATCATCCCACATAGCGAATCGGTGAAATATTTGGGAGTTCACTTGGATCGACGACTTACTTGGAAGCAGCATATCAAGGCAAAGCAAAAACAGCTAAAAGAAAAGACCAGGAAAATGTACTGGTTACTAGGACCTCGATCTCAGTTAAGCCTTGAAAATAAAATACGGCTATACAAGGCTGTTCTTAAGCCAGTATGGACTTACGCGCTACAGCTATGGGGTACAGCCAGCAAATCAAACATAGAAATACTGCAGAAATATCAGTCCAAGACTCTCAGATCAATAACAGGCGCTTGTCGATATATGACCAACGTAGATATCCATAAAGATCTCCAAATACCCACCGTCATAGACGAGATTAAATCTTATACAAGTAGATATATCAATAGGCTACATGACCATGAAAACGTTTTAGCATTAAGTCTATTAGATAACTCTACCACCACAAGACGTCTAAAAAGAACTCATGTCTTGGACCTGCCATATAGAGAAACAAATAGGTAGTTATTAATATGTAAATATATACATAGATATATGGATTGAGTTCACTGGAGCTTAAACCATCCGGCTATTATTACTCATATTTAGTCAATTTGTTTATTGCCTAGTCTAAGGCAGATTGCAAATAAAATATTAATTAATAAAAAAAAAAAAAAAAAATTATAATTGAATTATATTCAAAAATACTATTCAACAAAAAAGCTGTTTCCTCTTATGAAGTCAAGAACAAACTGTCTCGAACAAGTGTAATAGTTTGCAATTTATACCATTTTTTCTTAAATCAGTAGGTAAAAACATTTATATATACCATTTTTTCTTAAATCATTAGGTAAAAAAACATTTTTGCATCATTGCAAACTATTGCACTTGTTTGTAATAACCTTTTTTGATTAATTAGGTAGCAACAAAATTGGTTTCCAAATTGAAACAGGTAATCGGGGAAATCCAAAAAATTAACAAACAATGTAGGTAGACCCGATTTTCTATGACCGAAAATATTATTTACCTATTTTCTAAGACCTTCTAAACATGTAAACATCGTCAGGTAGTATTTCGGACGCGATTTTACACACACGCTTCTTCCTTGTACCTGAAACGCGTTTTTAACGCGAGGTTGCATTAGTTTTTTGAATTTTTGACAAATTTGCGCAAAAAAGCGCAAGACTACACTATATAGGTCTGATAGGTGAATATTCCCTCTATCACGTGTATATAATTATATCGTGAATCTCCGTGAATCTCTGTTGTTTTTCCTTCACTAAAGTTTAAAAAATGCGAAAATTTAGTGTATTTTTGAAACGTCTCCAATTTACTGAGTATTTCAAATTACATTAAATTTTTTACAACAAATAACTAAAAAATGATCTACTTTTGGAATAAAGTAAAAATATTCAAGAACAGTTGTTTAATTCGGCCAATATACAGTTTCAAAGTTGCAAGTTTTTTTTAAAATTCTAAATTTTTTTCTTACATGAAAAATGTCTCCACTTTGAGACGATGTAGCACCCACAACACTTATCGGATGGTAATAATATTTTGGATCCATAACATTTGAAGTATTATCTGTCGATTGTGAAAAAAAATGATTTTCGGTCAGCTATTCGGGCAGGGGCCCCACTGTGCGACGTTAAGAAAAATTGCTGTGCAATATTATATATATTTTATATATTTTGGTTTACCAGGATTGTATTTATACGGAGCTGAAGGACCTTTTCAAATAGTTTTGAGAAACTTAGCAATAAACTGATGGGTCTTTACGATGATGGCTGTGTCTTGTTCTTTCCGGGTTTTGGGATCATTATGATTACCGATTTTTTTCAACTTATGGGAAAGTGACCAGTTTCTAATATCGCGTTGAAGAGTTTGCAGATGTATCGCACGGCACAGATCGGGAGTTCTCGGATTATTTTTGGGGTTATTTTGTTATGGCCGGGCGACTTTCTTGGGTTAAGATAATTTTTAATAATTGCAGAAATTTCCTCCGCTTGGAATTTCGGTTGCTCACTTTCCATTGGGGTGCGCAAGGAGGGGAGCTGAAAAGAGTTTGTTGACGGATTTGGCAGAAAGACCGTTTTTAGATGAGCTGCAAAGATGAGTGCTCTTTCTTCGTCTGAACGGGCCCATTTGCCAGTTGGGCATCGTATAGGTGAAATTATCTCGGTTAGAGCAGTTATGGTTGGATGTGCTTTCCACAACGGATATTTGGTGCAAAACTCGATGTCTTCTTCGTCGTCTAGTTTGGGAGTCCAATCGATAAGGGTGCTTATATATTTCTTAAATTTAAGCCAGTTTGTTTTATAATTTGTTAGTCCGAGTGGTTACTCTGTTACTTGAGGATATGTTCATACAGTAAAACTTACTGGCGAATGGTCTGATGACAATTCTGCTAGTAACTCTGGCCTTATCAAGTTGTGAGTAATTCCACTGGTAACTGCAAAGTCTATTAGATCTGGGAGCTTACGGGGATCTGTTGGCCAGTACGTGGGCTTATTCGGTGAGACATAGCCCAATTTGTTTGCTGGGTTGATGATTGTGTTATACAGCTGTTTGATTTTTGAATTTACCAGGACAGTTACGCGCGAAACCTAGCAGACAGCATGCAAAAACGAAGTCGCGTGGACAACGGACGACAACTAATATAATAATAAACACTAATTACAAGATAGATGACTTAAAATACAAGTTTTTAGGATAGGTACAGAGAACTCTGATCCGATTACAGAATAAAGACGGTTGAAGTCGGAACAGAGAACTCGAAAAGGTTCATGCAAAGAATAGTTAGAAGTGCAGCGTGTAAAAGTTAAAGGGACATAATTTCGGGTTAGTCTACAAGGTACAGATAGATTGACCTGATTAAGTTAATTGGGACAGTCTATTTGTCCATTCAAAAGCTTATAAATAAACAAAGTACCAAGCATTACTCTTCGGTAAAGTAAAGAGGGAAGGTTAATTAAAAGAAGTCTTTTAAAATACTTGGGCCAGTTAACATTTCGATCCCAGTTTAAAACACGAACAGCAAAAATTTTTGAATAGATAAAATTTTAACTTTGTGTGATCCATATGGTATAGACCAAACACCTGATCCATACGGCCAAATGGAAGTATTATATTTTTCTCAATTTCCTTTGGAATTGCGGACAATTTGAAAATAATTTATATAATTTGAAGCTACGGATTTATTACCCTTTTTATGCAAAGGAATAATAAAAGATTCCTTCCAAATGCTTAGCAAAGAGGAAGTTTCAACCGACAAAGTACTTAACTTAAGAATTGGGGAAATCAAAGTTTCAACGCAAAGCCTGAGTATACAACCAGGTATCTCATCAGGTCCTGCTGAGTATACGGGCTTTACTAAAGTATGCACACTGAGTAGCGAAGTTTCATCGATGACAGGATTAAAGACGAAATAAGACCTTTTTAACTGACAGAGATATGAAAACTTAGCTCAATGTTCTAAGGAGGAATAGTTTGTATTGAAAAAATCAGCAAACATAACTGCAAAACAAAATGCAATCAACGTTTGCTTGATTATTTTCGAAACATAAATAGGACGGGTGCACTGCTACCTTTCGTTTGGCGTTGACCAAGTTATAAATTCGCTAAGGATTGCAGAAAACTGAAGTTTACAACGCCTAAAGTAATCCTTATAGCATAGTATATTAAGCACTAAACAAATTTATCGAGCAACTGCGTAATGAGAGAAAGCAGACGGTCGACCCGATTTTTTGAACTTTCTATAATATCTAGACTTTGCTTTTTATACCCTGTACCCATAGGGTAAAGGATATATTAAAGTCGCTAAAATGTATGTAACAGGCAGAAGGAAGCGAGTCGTCCCTGCCGACATTGAGTATACCCTGTACCAACTAGTTATATTAAATCAAGATCGGCATCAACTTAATTCGAAATTCCTTTTAACATGCAGCAGCAGCTACCGCATGCTATCTCGCTCACTCTTGCCAGCTAATGTCGCATTGGCAATTCAGTTCAAAATGCACATACGTATATCTTCGATATTCATTGTACGATTTCGACTAAATTTGGTCAGATGTTGCATTTTGGCCACATTATTAGATGTGCCAAATAAGAATGTGATTTCTTTAAAACTTCTCTAGTAATTCATTTTTTCTAAATTGCGGGGGCGGAAGTGGGCGTGGAAAAAATTTTAAACTATCTTAATTTGCGTAGGCACTAAACAAGAGTTCGAACACCCTCGAAATCGCAATCAATTCAAAACGAAATTCGCTTTAACAAGCAGCAGCAGCGAACGCATGCTAACTCGCTCTTTCTTATCTGCCAATGTCACCTTGGCAATTCAGTACAAAATTCAAATGGCTATATCTCCGATGTTTATTGCCCGGTTATCTTTCATACAGCTCTAGTAAATTAATTTTAAAATTTTCTTTTTTCATTTTCGGGGGCGGAAGTGGGCGTGGCAAAAATTTGAAACAAACTTGATCTGCCTGGGCATAAGATGGATGTTCACACCAAATTTGGTAGCTCTAGCTTTTATAGTCTCCGAGATCTAGGTGTTCATACGGACGGACGGACAGACGGACATGTCTCAATCGACTCGGCTGTTGATGCTGATCAAGAATATATATACTTTATAGGGTCGGAAACGCTTCCTTCTGCCTGTTACATACATTTTAGCGACTTTAATATACCCTTTACCCTATGGGTACAGTGTATAATAATAAATCGCCACAATTAAAAAAATATAATAAAAGGGCTATACGAACCAAGAAATAACACAAGTGTTTTAGTTTTAGTATTGAGAAGAAAAAACTGAAGAGAAAGAAATTAAGAGAATTAGTAATAACACACAACAGCAAAGAAAACGCGAGAGCAAGCACTACACAAACAACAACACTAACGAGTACGCAAGAGCGCGAATGCAAGAAAAAAGATCAAAAACACAAAATTAAAGTTTATGCAGGCAAAACAACAAAACTGTAAGTTTTGTTATTGAGTAAAACAATAAGTGAGGGAAGGTGGGGTATTTTGAGCCACTTTTTTTAATGCCAGAAATTTTCTATTTAAACAAGTTTTACTTCAAATTTGAGTGCTGGGAGTTGTAGTATGAAGATCTAGCATTCATTTGGTCACAACAGTTTAATGGAATATTTGAAAATTAAGTGATTCTAAGGCAATTTCCAAAAATACCTTTTTTCGTGATTTTTAAAATTCTCGGGGTATTGTGAACCACTTTTAAAATTGAATAAAAACAACGATTTATGTTAGGAAAATTTTATTTATTTCACTAAAATACAAATAATAATTGAGAAATTAGTTGTTGTAGTGAAAAAAATTACACACGTCAGCCTGAAATGCAATTTATGCAAGTCTAATAACTTTCAGTTATTCTGGCACATTTCAAGTGCACTGCACGATCGCAGACGTTGCAATACATGGTATTTCGCCGATTTATTTTTTTCGGCATTTTTTTCATACACAAGCGTTCAACACATTAAAAAAAGCCGTTAAATGTCAAGAAACAACCCTGATTTTTAGAAAATGGCTGTTAAAATTTTGAAAGCTAATATTCACACGAATATTAAAAACATAGTTACCTCCGTCGATTCACAGGGATAAAAAAATATAAGGACATACACGGAGTGTGAATAATACATCGAGAGCATCCAATTTCTATTTGTTAATAAAACAAAGTACCAATGCCGGTGCACACATTTGTTCATTATGGAAATTATAGGGTATCATACGACGAGTCGATAACAGTCATTCGCACCTGTCATAATTCACTGGGAAAAAAAATGGCGCTGGTTTACAATTCCCCGTGGCCCAAAATACCCCGCCTTCCCCTAATAATAGCTTTGAGTAAATTTGTAAGAACAAGTCAGAAGAAATAAATCGCGTAATAGGTCATTTCGGCACTATATTCCGCGTAAAGTGCTTTTTATTTCGGGATTAAATACAAAAAATTGGGACAAAGCGAGAGCGCAAAAAAAAAAAACACGACCGACTTCGTTGAAGTTAAGACAATATGACCGCCTTAGACAATATATACGGTCTTCAATATACCAAACAGTCCCCCATATCTATGCAAAGCTCCGCAAACTTTGTGCAGACTTATGGAGTGAATTATCCCAGTAGAACTTAGAAATCGAGAATTCGTCTATTTAGATAGTAGTAGCGATAATTAGTTTTCCGATACCAAAAACCGTGAAACTGTTGAGAAGATTTTTAGGTCTCACTGGATGGTACCGACTATTTGTCGATAACTATGCAACCATCAGTTTTGCTCTGACCGAACTTTTAAAGAAGAACAATTTAACATTTTTAAGGAAAATAAGATACCCGCACATTCTGGAAACTACATACTTTGCAAAACCGTTTCATTTATTTTGTAATTCGAGTTTATATGGCATTAGATGCGTACTGGCACTTAAAAATGAAGGAGCAGTAGAAATGTAGATCATTGTTCAAAGTTTCACTTTTTGTAGACATTGATGAAATTGACAGCCAATTGGATTATTAAATGTCTGGAGAATTACATATTTTATACCTTTGGAGTACCAGAAGTTGTTCTTTCAGATAATAGTTCACAATTTCGATCCGGCGGCGTCGTCTATCCTTGAGTGGCAAGGGCAGATTGTCGGGCGAGCCGGGACGGATTCCCCGTGGCCCAGCGCACTATCTTCGGGTGGACACTGTCTGGTAGCCAGAGAGAGTTCATCCGTACTCAGGAGATTGCAAGGGGCAGGATGTCTACATCACAACCGACTTAGTGAAAAAGAAAGTGAGACGGGAGCGGTGAATTTCTTTAGCTGTACGCAATAGAAGACTGTAATGTTAAGATTAGTCTATTGTAACGCTCGAATTGTGCAAATACACGATACCTGTGGAGGAAATCTTCAATCCCTTTGACTTCTTAATTTTTTTTTTTTTTGATTTGAGGAAAAGAAGACATTAACGCCACAATCTTACAAACAACCAGTATTTCCTTTTGTTGGCACATCAATGTCTCTATTTTTAGCCACTCTCCCATGGCATTTGCTTCTTAATCAAGTTGGAGTATCTAAGCCTCATTCACCGCCTTCTTCATTTTAGGGTGGTACTCATTCTCAGAAGGTTGATGGTACAATTTTTGCATCCAGTCCATTGGGAGTGTTTGTTTATGTCATGTACAAAGAACGCTTCGACTCGTACTAAGCACGTGGTCAAGATTTTGTTTTTTAACAATTGTGCAGTTACCTAATTTAGTTCAGACTGATTTCGCCA
The DNA here is from genome assembly GCA_035045865.1 of Drosophila austrosaltans. Classification (NCBI taxonomy): domain Eukaryota; kingdom Metazoa; phylum Arthropoda; class Insecta; order Diptera; family Drosophilidae; genus Drosophila; species Drosophila austrosaltans. The sequence goes on along the minus strand of JAWNOQ010000073.1, from coordinate 2,640,361 downwards.
GCAAAATTTAAAATTCAATTTCACCCAATGCATAAAAATACTTATTTTACTGGTTTTTATATTTATGCTGACTTGAATATAACAATGATCTAGGTCAGTACCTGGCGCATAAGTTTTAATACTGAGTTCATTGTTCACTATAAATTGTTGACAGTGTCTGGTTGCTCAAAACCATTCCGTCGCCCGGTTGACATCACTTTTTTTTGCCTGGGAGTGATCGCCTAGTTGACCCACTTCTTAAAATATGTGTAGTCCAATTTTACTTTGTCAGCAATCCAGCAGCCAATTTGTCTTGTATGCAATGATCGCCGAGTTGATCAATTGCCTCGTCAAATTGTCCTAACTGCAAACTATGCCCTTGCTGAGCAGTACCAATGATATCCAAAGCGTTTTATTAAATCGCCTGGTTGTTCTTTTTATTTTGGCTTTCAACTGCGTTTGTTGTCAAAATTCAATGTTGAACTTATCAGTTTTATTATTGTTAAGTGCAACTCAGTTGACAAATTGACATTTAAGCACCTATGCAATGATCGCCAAGTTGATCACCTGCTTTGTAATAGTCAGGACCTCAGTTAGTTCTTAACCCGTGCCATCGCTAAGGAACTTCAAAAGTAGCAAAAGTTGCCAAAATTCTTTTCGTGACTGTTGTCATGCGATTGGTCCCCTTGTTAAACAAATTTTCTTAACTTGTTGGGGTAACCAAAATGTTTGCGTAAAACACATAATGGTTTTAAAGTTTGTAATGATCCTTTTTGTCCTGGTTTTCGGCAGAACCGGATTTCAGGTGTAGAGCTTCGGCACAACAAATTTAACATTGTTTTGGGGATTTTAAGGATGCAATTCTTGGTTTTATTTGTTTTCATTTCATTTGTGTTCAGTTGGTATTTGAATGATTTGATTTTTTTTGTTGGTAGCGGCAACTTTTGCAGTTAGAGTTGGATATGTTGCTGTGGTAAACCGTTGTTCGGATGATTCAGTTACTAACTTATAGTAATGATGGCAGTGTTCTATTTCTGTCAACTACTATTCTCCTGAATTATGCTAGGAGTAACTCCCCGCTGTGCCAGAAATACTCCTGGTATTTCCCACTTTTTGCTACGAATACTCCTACTCTACCCTGCCTGTGCCAGGAATACTCCTGGTCTCTTAATTTATGCTAGGAATATCTCCTAGCTTTTTCCATGTTGCTAGGAATAACTCCTAGTCTTTGTTTTAACGCTAGGAATAACTCCTTGTTTTTGTTTTAATGCTAGGAATAACTCCTAGTCTTTGCTTTAATGCTAGGAATAACTCCTAGTCTTTGTTTTAATGCTAAAAAAAAATAACTCTTAGTCTTTGTTTTAATGCTGAGAATAACTCTTAGTCTTTGTTTGCTAGAAATAACTTTTAATCTTTGTTTTAATGCTAGAAATAACTCCTAGTCTTTGTTTTAATGCTAGGAACAACTCCTAGTCTTTGTTTTAATGCTAGGAATAACTCGTAGTCTTCGCTATGCTGCTTGTGATTACCCTTCGTTTGGCCGCAGATCTTCGTCAGGACTCGAATTTTCTAATCTTACAGCCGTTGCCTTCATTTGTTGACTTCACTTGATACTTTACTTGTGGTCGCACTTTTAGAATCTTCACTCACGAACTAGTTGCTCTTTATAGGCATCTTGACCCAATCAGGACGCGTGGTGAACTCCTGACCCGTTATGGGTACTTTTCCATCCGTTTTCGTTTTGTGTCGAAAACTTTCCATCGCTTGTTGATTCGATCGGCTTTTTCTGCCGCTCACCCAGCATAGCTTGCTTGTAGCTATGCCTGGTGAAATTTTATCACTCGGTTGCCAACGACGTCTCCTTTTTGCTCTCTCCTGGACTCGTACTGGCCCCGCGATTTCCGCCACCGCCACCACTTTTACCTAACATGCATCTCTCTTTTCTATAACTAAGAGTAATTTACATATAAATAAATAAATAAATAAATAAAATAAAAGGCTATGAAAAATATTGAAAAAATATTTTTTTTTCTGGACGTTGACGCGTACAATGCGCAGTACGTTCAAGTGGTCCAAGCGACACCAGGACAAAGCCTGTTACGCGCGAACCCTATCAGACAGCATGCAAAAACGAAGTCGCGTGGACAACGGACGACAACTAAAATAATAATTAAGTCTAACTACTAGATAGATAACTTAAAATAGTAGTTTTTAGAATAGATATAGAGAACTCTGATCCGATTACAGAATAAAGGCGGTTGAAGTCGGAACAGAGAACTCGAAAAGGTTCATGCAACGAATGGTTGGAAGTACAGCGTGTTAAAGATAAAGGGACATAGTTTCGGGTTACAAGGAACAGATAGATTGACCTGCTTAAGTAAATAAGGACAGTCTATTTGTCTATTCAAAAGCTTGTGTATAAACAAAGTACCAAGCGCTACTCGACGGTTTAATAAGGAGGGAAGTTTAATTAAAAGAAGTCTTTTAGAACACGAGAGCAAATTAACATTTCGATTTCAGTTTAAACCACGAAGAGCAAAAATTAAAAACTGTTTTTGAACAGATTCAATTTTAACTTGGTGTGATCCATATTGATCCAGACCAAACACATGATCCATACTCCAAAATGGGGCGGACCAGTGATATAAAATTAGTTTTGGTTGTGTAAGGATCGTCAAATTCTTTCGGCCATCGCTTAACAAAACCAAGAACACTCATGGCTTTATTGACAGTGATATTAAAATGACCAGTAAAATTTAATTTGTGGTCCATGAGTATACCCAAGTCATTAATCTCGTTCAAACGTTCAAGTGGGGTAAGTTGAGTTTCGTTATAAGTTAATTTCACACCAAGTTTGAAAGTTATTAAGATCGACTTGAAGCAGACGTGGAGAACTCAAGTCTTTAAAACTAATACGAAGTTTAACATCATTAGCGTACATAAGCACGCGAGTGTGAGTTACAACTGACGGAAGGTCATTAATGAAGAGCGTAAAAAGCAATGGTCCTAGATGACTACCTTGTGGCACCCCCGAGGTCACATTGATGGTCTTCGAAAGATAAGTTTTAAGTAAAACTTTTTGTGTACGGTTATTAAGATATTGAGAAATTTAATTAAGCAAAAGGCTTGGAATCCCAAGTTCGTTCAGCTTGAACAAAAGCAGTGTATGATTGATAGAATCAAAAGCCTTACTGAAGTCAGTATAAATGACATCAGTGTGCAATGCATTCCCGAATACTTCGATCGCTAAAGAAGTAAACTCTAAGAGGTTAGTGGTAGTAGATCAACGTTTCATAAACCCATGTTGAGAAGATGAAAGAATAGAACTACAGAAATGTTGCAGTTGAGAAGTTATAATTTTCTCAAATGCCTTCGGAATAGCAGACAATTTGGAAATACCCCTATAGTTTGAAGCTTCGAATTTATTACCCTTTTTATGCAAAGGAATAATAAAAGATTCTTTCCAAATGGACAAAGTAAATAACTTAAGAATTGGGAATATCAAAGTCTCAGCGCAAAACCTGAGTACACAACCAGGTATCCCATTAGGTCCTGGTGAGTAAACGGGCTTCACTAAAGTAAGCACACTGAGAAGCGAACTTTCATCGATCACAGGATTAAAGACGCAAATAGACCTTTTCAACTGATAGGGATATGAAAAGTTAGCTCGATGATCTTTGGAGGAATAGGTTGTTTTGAAAAATCAGCAAACATATCGAAAATGGGTTGATCATGGTTAGCTTTATTATTTTCAAAACATAAATGAGACGGTTGCACTGCTACTGGAGTTTACAACGCCTAATGTAATCCTTATAGCATAGTGTATTAAGCACTGAAAAATTCGATCGAGAAACAGCATAAAGAGAGAAATCAGACGGTCGACCGGATTTTTCGAACTTTCTATAATATCTAGACTTCACAGTTTTGAAATTAGTTAACTCACGTGTAAACCAAGCATCCAAAAGCGAAAACATAGTATCATACAAAAAACAAATGGCAGCATTCATATCATTACAGGAGTACAGATAAGACTAGTCTGTGGCAAGAATTAGCTCATTGAGCTTGAAAAAGTTAGTTTTTCGAAAGCAACGGGTACGAGACATCGAACTGGTACCAGCAGTTGGTAACCGAAAAGGTAGATCAATGGTTAAGTCTAAAGTTGGATGGAAACTGTCTTCAGGGACGACTAAAGGATCAATCCTCGAAACAGTACAGTTAGAAGAATCTAACATAAATATAAGATCTAGTGATCTCTCATTTTTTTTAAGCACTGGATTAACTTGGGTTAAGGATAACTCAAGGAGACAACAAGAAAGACTCACCTGATGGAAGCCAAGAAGCGTTAAGTAGATTAAAATCTCCCCAGAACAATAAATATGTCTGCACCCGAAAGAAGTGAAGAGACAAAGCGAATAGCTTCTAAATGGCTAGCATATACCGTCATGTCAGAATTCGGTGGAATATACGAGCAAGTTAGGAATACAGAATATGATTTCAAACAAATTTTGACACTAACAAATTCAATGTCAAGAACGGCAGGTGGCAGAACTATTTCTGAAGGAAGAGATGAATTTACGGCAATCAAAACTCCACCACCATTTTTGGAGATTCGATCGCATCTATAGGTTGAAAATATTGTGGGAAAAACAGAGGCATCAGAAATGTCTGGCTTTAACCACGTTTCTGTAAAGACCAAGATATGAAAGTCAAAAGGTTGACTATCTACAAAAAGCTTAGAAAGTTTAGATTTTAGTCCTCTAACATTCTGATAGGCCAAAGTAAGGGACGAAATTAGTTTTTTGACCCGCCAGCTACTGACGAGCCAGAGGGTAGGGAAGGATTAGTTGTGTTAGGCAGACAAATCGGAGGCCGATTTTTCTTTTTCTTAGCCGTATACTCCTTTATAACTAAATGTTCCGGCCAAAAATCTTTGTGACAAATTTGGTCAAAGACATTTGGTGGGACACTGATTTCAAATGACAAGATGTCATGGGTATATGAAAACCTAAACTTTTCCACCGCAATGTTTGGCGCAACGACTTTTGCCCGGATATGGGCTATGACATCATCTGATGAAGTATTGGGATCGAGCCGCGAAACAAATATTTGCTTTTTTGGTGGAATGGCTACAAGAGATCTCAATGCACCAGTCGCAACCGCAGCAACAGCATTTTGCACTGGAACTGCTGAGGCAGATGACGCTTTGAGAGCTCTTCTAGTTACTACTTTATTGGGAATATCCCTGGGAGAGGATATTCGCCCGGACTCATCGGAAACTACAACCGATATCGAGTCAGCTTGCGGGGCACTATTACCTGGGGAAATATCAATCGTCCCCGCAACTGCAGCTACTGCTAGACTCTTAAATGATATCAGTTGCTGAGCATTTGGAGTTAATGGGTCAATCACCGATGCCGGAGCCGGAGTAAGCAGAGAAGCCGGCGGATCGGGAGAGAAATCCCGAGGGATAGTCTTTATCCGGTGATTCGTTCAGTAGTTTATAACTATTAAACTGAGTTTCCAGAGACGAAAACTCATCGCGAAGTTTCAGAAAGCCAGCCGATAGGGACTTAAATCCCTCTCTCTTCCGCCGCATAAATAGACGCATATCCATTTCTACGTCCCGGCACGCTTCACTACTCCATTTTAGGCCACCACCATTTCCAATACTATCCCTTATTCTGGCTGTGTAGCCAGCGCATTTAACATGCATAATGTTATCGCACAGCCAGCACAAAAGATAATCATCTTGGATTTTTTGGGGATGGGGGCACTTTTTTGAAGAGCAGACAACCATTTTAAAATTAAATTATTAAATTAATAAAAAAATTAAAATAAGAACAAAAAAATAAATAAATCAAAAAGTTTATAAAGAGAGGCAATTTAAAATAAGCAATATAATAAAATATAAGGGCTATGCGCACCAAGAAATAACACAAGTGTTAAAGTTTAATATGCACAAGAAAAAAACTGAAGAGACAGAAGTTAAGAGAGTTAGTAAACACACAATAACAAAGACGGGCACAATCGCTAGAGTAACGGTCGCGATCGCGGGCAACGTAAAAACGTGCTGGCAACCCTAGTTATTGATAGAGACGACTATCGAAATCATATCCATCGCTAAACACTCTATGTAATGTGTTAGAGAGAAATGCAATTATTTAATAAAATTTTGTTCAATTTACGGATTATTAAAGTAATTAAAAATGATAAAAACTATCCAATGTTTTAAGTTAAACCATATTACGGGTACATGTGAAATTTGATTGAAATCGGTAGTTTAGGAGTCCATTGCGGACAAACACGGTGACACGTTAATTATATATATTAGAAAAAATTAAATACTACTGCCCCCGAATTACCCAAACTAACATTAACCCCCATATGGCCGCAATAATATATATTTAATTTAACTATATTTTATATTCAAATTATACCGCCTCCAAAACTTCTCTTTGCTTTAATTATTGCAGCCATTTTCCAGTGGCTGGCAAACTGGGCGCTGATTCGCCGCCGGTACACCTATACATGCTAAGCGGCGTTCTCACCTTCGTCGTAAATCACCCAAACATGCTCACTAACTCTTTCATGTCCCTTTTTCTCAGTTTGTTTCGGCAATGCGTCAGCCCACAAGCTGTCCGATTTCTCATGCCTATGTGTGCATGAGAATTCTTTTGCTTTAGTTTTGTATTATTTTTCGGCAATGCTTATGCATTGCCGCCCGCCCGCGTTAGCCTACAAGCCAATTGCATGTACATTCCTCGTCGTCTGACGTCATCGTGACTAAAGTCCGATGACTTCTTTTGTATGTTCGATATTTGTTTTCGAGCATATGATCGTTTGGTTTTGTTAATATTTTTTTTTCTCTTCGGCTTTGGCGACGTTTTGGTTTTCTCTCTCGTTTTTGTGTGAGCATTATGCTTGTTTATATGCATTCGTGTTTTATATGTTTTGCTTGTATTCATGCTTTTCTCATGTATTTTGTTTGTATGCATGCATGTCTCGTACGTTTTATCTGTATGCATCAGATAGCTGCAACAATCACAATTTCTTCAATCATACCCGATCATTGACTCAGATTTTTTGTGATCGAACATTCAGCGAACATTCATTTCCAATCAGTTGCAGCTCTCTGATTGTGATGGGTATGATCGATCGCGAAGGAACAAATTTCAATCGAGTCAAATCAGGCCTCAACATCAAACAGGCTCGATCCGGTACGATCGCCGAAATTAAAACGATCAAATCGTTGATTTTTTGCTTCGTGTATGAATCACGAAATGTGATTGTTGCAGCTCTCTGATATGTACATATGTATGTACATATTTGTGTGTTTTAAAGAAAACAAGTTGCGATGAATAAAATTAACCAAAACCCTTCATTTATTTCATTATTTTAAACTGTTTAAAACTCAAAATTTAAATTCAATTAATGCTTAAAACTAATGGAACACAAATTTCAAATTTCTATCACTTTTTCATAGAGATCATTAAAATTAAAATAAATAAATTCATTTTCTGGTTGGAAACTTCATTGCAAAAACTTTCATATTATTGAATCTTAATTGGTAAAACTTTTGTAAAATGAATGTAAAAATAATAAACTGTCAACTGAACATGTTCCGAGTCTATTTCTTTTTTCAGTAATAACGTTTCCAGCTAGAGAAAACGATCTTTCAGCGGCAGCGCTGCTCGCGGGAATCGAATGGATTTGCATTGCTATTTTTGTTAAACAAGGGTATTTTATTTCATTATTTTGCCACCAGTCAATCAAACTAAAATTTTCATCCATTGCAACTATTTCATTGCAATACTTTTCAATTTGTTGTTCAGGCGTCTGTGCGGTATGTAAGAAATTCCGTTTTATTAAATGCGGAAAAAAGAAAGTGTCGTTTGATCTATTCTTTGCTGAAACTTGGCTACTAGCATCTAATGAACTGTCTGAATCAAATGATAAATTCGTTGTCGATAAATCAGATAAAGGTGTATTTGGACATGAATTTAAACTTTCTGCCAACATATGAGTATTTAAAAATAACTTTATGTCTTCTAAATCATCTGGCTGCATACTTAAAGCCGGGGGATACAAAAAATATGCAACTTTGATCATTTGATCGTTTCATTTCGGCGATCGTACCGGATCGAGCCTGTTTGATGTTGAGGCCTGATTTGACTCGATTGAAATTTGTTCCTTCGTGATCGATCATACCCAATCACACCGGTTGCAGCTCTCTGGTATGCATGTGTGTTTTATAATTTGCACTTGTGTTGCTAGCGCTTGGCTTATGTTGTCTTCAAATGCCATGTTGCTAGCCTTACATGTTGCTGGCACCTTTTGTGTTGCATGCGCTCGATGTTTGATATGTTGCTAACATGTGATATGTTGCTATCACGTATATGCACATACTTGTGGGGTTAGGTATATCATGTATTTGTGGGTAAGATATATGCGTATCTAAGATATATTTGTGGGGTAAGATATATTACATATATCCATCCTCAGAGTGTAAGTACATGTTTCTTGGATGAGAAATCTAGTGCACTAAAGATGCTATCTTGGGAATTAATCAACTATTATACTGACGAAAGGCTTTAAAAAGTACTTCGTCACAATATCAAACAGACTGCTGCCCCAACCAAGACAATCAATTACCGATATACATATATAACTATTTATCCCTCGCGAGTTAAAGTTAAATTTAGCCTGTGAACATATTTCTGTAATAAATTATATTATAATATATTATATTATATTATATTATAATAATCAATAGCTTATAATAAATATAAATTTGTTGATACATATAATGAACATAATGTGTATTGCTGTAAATGCATGCTTAAAACACAAACTATGAAGTCCTCACAGTAAAGACCAATACAGGCTTTGCTTAGAATAGAAATAACCCTTACATATTTTCATATACACTGAACCCGCCAAATCTATGTGACCCCTAGATCCTAGAATCGTGTATAAAAACTCGACCTTTTTCTTAATAAAATCAGTATTCAAGCAACTCTTGTCAATTCACTACTCTGCAATCAACGGGTGAGCATCGCTGTGTCTTTGGCCCCCATTTTCATGATCTCTCCGAAGTCCACCCAATTTCAAGTGTTGGTTGCGACAGCCCTATGTCACTAGTTTATGTTCTAGAGGCAAGCATTTTTATAAATAATAGAATTATAAAATTCAATAACATTTTGGTGACCCCCGACTTTGGCGTTCCCAATTTAAACAAATAAAACATTTTGGTGTAACAGTCAAAGTATGAGAATTTTGGTCAACTCAGACTAATTTTCTCAATAACACGCATATAAGGAATTTTGGTCAACTTGTCGATCATTTCCTTTTTAATACAACGCTTTGAAAAATATTGATATTCCTTAGCGAGGGCACGGGTTTGCAGGCTAGCAACAATCCGCGGTCCCGACATCTACGAAGCAATCGATCAACTACTGTATTGCACACCATAACCAAAAACTACATCTGCATGTGAGACAACTGACTGTCAGCAGAGTAAGAACGGAAAACTCCAAAATTGGATTTCTGCAACGTGGGACAAGGCGTACCAAATCCATTGAACCATCTGGTCAACACGACGACCAAGCATTCGAAGGATATCAACAATCCATTATATATATACATTTATATTAATAAAAAAAATAAAAAAATAAAAACTTTATACTTGTTGTTCAATTAATTATTATTTACTAGTACTTTGATTACTAATCAGCTGCGAGTCGGAGCGTATGTAGTAGATTGTCTAAAAATTATACTTCCAACGGATCATAGTATATAAAGTAAAATGGAGAAAATATACGAGCAATAGTTGGAGCGAGGTGAAGAGATTCAAAATGTCATTAGGAATGTCAGAAAGGACTCTGCCTCAAGGAAGTCAAAAAGTCTCTATTATGATAATAAAATTGAGATGATTGAGGATCTTTGGGATGAATTTGACAAAGCCCACACTGATTTATTGGAATCGTTGGGATACAAGCCATCCCATTACTTCAAAAAAGTATACTATTCGAAATCAAAAGAATTAACAGAAGAAGTAATAAACGATTGGAATCTACAAAGGGCAAAAATTGAAGAAAGCAAATTAGCCCATCAAAAAGATGAAGATTGTATTAACATTCAACCATTGATACGAATGCAAGGCGCTATGCTAGCAACACTTTCCAGGACATTAAAACAAATAATTCCTGAAAAAAAAATGAACCCCAAAACAGTTATTGAAAACTTAAGGCAGCAGATAGAACAACTGCACTATGAGATTTATAAGCTTGTAGTAGACCCAGTCGAAGCTGGATACAATTTGGATACATTTATAATGGTAAAAAAAAAGCGATACTGAAATTTTGTATAACACCTGCACATGATGTTACAACGTCGTCATTACAATTGCCAAAAATTTCAATTCCAAAATTGTATGGTAATTATTTAAAATGGCAACAATTTCATGACATTTTTAAGAAAATGGTTCATGAATCAAACATACCCGCTGTACAAAAGATGTGGTATTTAAAAGCAAGGGGATGCCGAAAGGTTAATTAGGCACCTTGAATTAACAGAAGTCAATTACGACACTGCATGGAAAATGTTGTAAAAACGATTTAACAATAAACGGGTCTTGGTTACAGCAGTTTTCGAAAAACTATTTGATCATCGTAACATTGGAGACGACGCGCTGTCAATAAAAAATCTCCATGATAATATTCATGAATCATTGCAAGCCTTAAAGAATATAGGCATTGACACAGAAACTTGGGATTATATTATAATTTTCCATATGACAAGAAAATTGTATAGACTTATCCACACTTTATATGATCAATCCCTTTCCGATACAAGGGAATTGCAGAAGACCAAAGAATTCCTTGCATTTTTGGAACAACGTTTTCCTGCCCTAGTAGCGATTGGTACCAAGCAGTCCAGGGAAAGGCAAAAAATATGCACATATTTTGCGTCTGGCACAAACTCATCTTCATGTCCGTTCTGCAGTAAGTTAAATCACAAACTGTTTCAGTGTGATAAATTCAAAACTAAATCTGCAGCAGAACGTTTAAACTGGGTACAAAGACAAAGAATGTGTGTCAATTGTTTTAAAACCGACCACATGTCAAAGGCTTGTACCAGGAAGGGATGTTTGAAATGCGATAAAAAACATAATACATTGTTACATTTGGGAAATAACAACTTGAAACCAATTGTAACAACAACGGCCTCAGCTGCGTCCACATATGGAAGTAATAAAAATTATACCCTACTAGCGACAGCCAGGGTAATTGTTAAAGGAACCAATGAGCGAGAAGGAGAATTTCGTGCGCTCTTAGACAGTGGCTCCCAAGTCAATCTAATCTCAGATAGACTAGTAAAACAATTATCTTTAAAAATAGAAAAGACATCGCGAAGAATTGAAGGAGTAGGAGGACAACCACAACTCAGCAGATCAAGAGTAAATGTACTTGTGAAATCAAAATACACCGATTTCAGTACAAGAGTGGAAGCCTTTGTTTTACCGCACATTGTCGCAAATCAACCCACAGAAGCAATAACGCAAAAGTTTGACCTGCCAAAAACCATACCTCTAGCGGATCCCAACTTCAACAAAACTGGTAAAATTTACTTATTACTAGGAGCAGATCACCATTTCTCAATTTTACTACCTGGACAAGTAAAACAAAATAAGTGTCCAACTCTTCAAAATTCAGAATTTGGTTGGATCATTGCCGGAAAAATAAATATGGCTACATCTGCACCTACAACTTGTATGGTGGCTATTAAGCCTGATGAACTTTTGGAGCGATTCTGGAAACTGAATACCTTGGAACCGGAAAAAATATACAAAAGTCCAGAGGAAGAATATTGCGAAAAGCACTTCTTGGACAATTTACATAAAGCTGCAGATGGAAGATTGGATGTTAAACTGCCATTTGCTGAAGACTCTTCATCCCTGGGGGAGTCTCGTGATGTGGCTGTTAGGAGATTCCTATCACTGGAAACCAGGATGAGCCCAGAAATAAAGGCAGAATATATAAAGTTCATGAAAGAATATGAACAGCTTGGACACATGAAGGAAGTGTTGCCAGAAAGATTACCAAGGCAGCATTATTTCATACCTCATCATTGTGTTCTTAAACCTGATAGTACCACAACCAAATTAAGGGTGGTATTTGATGCTTCATGTAAGACATCAACAGGAAAATCTCTGAATGATATCTTGTACCCAGGACCAGTGGTACAAAGTCAACTGTTTTCAATCCTACTGAGGTTTAGGACGCATAAATATGTTTTCACTGCGGACATAGAAAAAATGTACCGACAGATATGGGTAAATCCAGATGATCAATTCAATCAAATGATTGTTTGGAGAGACAGCCCAAATAAAAAATTGAAATATTATCGCTTGAAGACAGTTACCTATGGAACAACTTCGGCACCTTACCTCGCAACAAAAAGTTTGGAGTATTTAGCAACTAAAAACAAGGAAAAGTGGGCCTCAGGAGCAACTACATTAAAAAATGACTTTTATGTGGATGATTGCCTTTCAGGAGCAGACAGCTTGGCAGAAGCACTACAAATCAGGCAGGAGCTGGTTAAAATTCTTAAACCAGCCGGATTCAATTTGAGGAAATGGTGCTCAAACAATGCACAGCTATTGGAGGACATCTCGAAGGACGACATATGTAGCAGCATTAATTTGGGTGATGCATTGGAACAATTAAGTGTGAAAACTTTAGGCATAATTTGGATGCCTAAAGAAGACACGGTCTGCGGAAAAGCCCAGCTACATACTCGAGGGATTACAAGACACGATCTTTTATCTGAAATAGGATAAATATTTGACCCTTTGGGATTGTTTTCACCTGTGGTAGTACCGAACAAAATTCTGTATCGTGCGGATCTGCAAAAATTGATTAAAGTGCAACCGCTCAGGCATACATATAATGGAAAGGTGCCATCTACACGTCAGATCCACACCTTTGTAGATGCATTAGAAAAGGCGTATGGAGCTGCTGTATACATTCGGGCCACATACAAAAATGGTCAGATCTCCGTGCATTTACTTTACGTAAAATCAGGAGTAGCTCCACTAGAGAAGCAGTCATTGCTCCGTCTTGAGTTTTGTGCAGCAGTGCTTGGAGGAAACTCACGGACAGAGTTCGACACGATCTTCGGATGGAAGCGGAAAACGTTGAAGCCTTCTTGTGGTCCGACTCAACAAATGCACTGTCATGGATTTATTCTCGGACATCTCAGTTCCATACATTTGTGGCAAATAGGCTTACTAAAGTACATGCTGTCTCCAAACCAACACAATGGAGGCATGTATCATCAGCTCTAAATGCTGCAGATGTCCTATCATGATGGATATCGGCATCTCGCTAACATCAAACAATTTATGGTTATTTGGACCATTATAACTATATGGGCCACAATCTCGCTGACCAGCACCATTCAAAGCATCAGAACATGTGACTGATACTTTAGAACGGAAAACCAAAGTATTCAGTATGCCAATGACGAGTAGCATTCCTGCTTCTGGAAGGGATAATGGGTGGATTTATAACACAAACTACAAACACTCATTATATCGTATGCAAAGAGTTATTGCATTCGTATTACGTTTCTGCAGAGCACAGAACAAAAGGAAGACTGCTCAACTGGAATTGGATGAATTAAAACAAGCTCGAATAATTACAGTCAAACAAATTCAGGAAGGTGAACTTAAGTATGAGCTTCGTCATCTCAGAAATCGTGCAGAGAAACCTATGGACAAGAAAAGTAATTTTTCATCATTACCTTTGATGCTTGATAAAAAATTCAGTTATTCGAGTGGCGACCAGACTACAAGAAGCTGCAGTTTGAAGGAACATAAGGAATCCATATCTGTTGCCTTATAATAATACCATTGTCAAAATGATTTTTTCGAAAATTACATGAAGACAATATGCGTTGTGGACAAGATGCATTACGAGGTATTGCCAGACAACAATATCACATTGTAAAAGTAAAACTGATGATACGTAATGTGATACAAAATTGTTTATCCTGCACAAAATTCAGGCCGAAACTCTTTCGGAGAGTTACCTGAACACCGCGTGTCTCAAAACAGAACGTTCCTCATCTCTGGTGTGGATTACTACGGACCTTTCTGGATTCATCACAAAATAAGAGGAAAACTTACAGATAAGGCTACATTGCTGTGTTTTAAATGTTTTGCAACAAAGGCAATACGCTTGGAATTGGTTGGAGATCTATCAACATCCTCATTTATTGGGCCATTGCAATTTAAGTTCAATTTAAATTTATTCTCCCGCGGTCACGTCATTTTGGAGGTTTATGGCAGGCAGCTGTAAAATCAGCCAAACATTTATTGCTGAAAAATGTGTAAACAGCCAATTTGACGTTTGAGCAACTGTCAACAATTAACAATAGCAATATTAAATTCACGGCCACTAACTCCCAAATCAAATGATCCTAATGATCTTACTGCTCTCACACCAGGACATTTACTCATTGGAGAAACATTGGTGGCTCAACCCGATCCAGGGCCAATCAGGCAAAAATCGTTGCCAGAACAATGGAAACTGGTGCAACGATTAAAACATAAATATTGGACAAAATGGTATCTGCAAGGACTACAAAACTCCGCGAAGAGGAAGAAGCCTAATAACAATGTGAAAGAAGGCATGATGGTGATCCTCAAAGAAGACAATATACCCATTCTTAAAAGGCTATTGGGGAGGATTATGAAATTATATCCTGGTACTGATGGCTATATTCGTGTGGTTGACGTAAAAAGGACATCTGGATTTTACAAATGATCTATTCATAAATTAGCTTCCCTACTAAAAACACTAGAACCAGGAGAAAAGCACCAAATTGTAACGTACAAGTTGGTATTGCCTCAAGTTGCGGCGCAAAAATTATATATGTAGGCTACTAAGATGGTATTGCCCCACGTTGCGGCACCAAAATTATATATGAGACGGACAAGAGTATTACTATGTTTGATGATTGTGATTGAATATATATATTAGCCTAATTAACTCAGCTTCTGATATTAACACCTACTAGTACTACCCAATCACGCTCCTCAAACAACCGAATCACTTTTAGTTTTCAATTACAATCTAACAAATAACTGCACTATTCAGCTTCTCGATTCACTTATACACTTTCGTACGCTACTGACCCTTTATGTCTCTTCACTATTGCACGATCTATCCCAGTCCCCGTGGTAACAGCTGACAACATTACACACTACGGAAAGACACGCCAATAGAGAGGGTCAAGTCAGTGGTTGGGTTTCTACCATTATGTCCAGTCAGCCGGGACTTATTAATTAATTTCGACTAGCGATCAGACGGCTGGGGGATTCGTTGACTTTCAATAACGACAGACCACGACTATATAATAAAATAAAATCCCGAGATGCAAATAGAAGAAACATAAATAGAATCTGTTGACTTTACATAGATAAAGATTAGAGGAGTTAGAGGAGTTAGAGTCATCCTCAACAAATGTGATCACCAGCTGGTAGTGTAATCACGCTTCTGTACCCACCCTACCATGATTTTCCAATTTAGCTTGCATTTGTGGAAAATCCCAAAACGTTCAAAAAAAATATTCCCATTCACATTAATATCGCCAGAAAGAAAAGTTTAAAATATTCAATTCATTATGATATATTCTAACATGCTCAAAAATTTAAATCTATTTAACATTTTTTTTTTTTTAACTTTATATAATCAAAAAAAATCCAAAGCAAAATTTTCATTTAATTTACTTTACAAAATAAACAATAATAGTTTAGCAAAAGTTTAATGTGATTCATTTCACAAAATTATTTAAATTCAATAAAAGGGAATTAAATTTGGTTTCAAATATGATGCTGTTTTGAACCACTGTGCAGATGTAAAGGCAAGTGGCTGGCGCTAATCAGCTGTTTATTACGTTGTATGCAATTTTTTTTTTCACTGGATTTACATTTTTCGGTTCTTTCTTTCTTTCTCCTTTTTTTTTTTCTTTTATCTTTGCCGCTCGTTGGCAATATAAAAAGTAAACGCTGCTTGAAGAGCTGAAGCGGACCAGCGAGAAGCGTGGGCGGGTGCACTTTGGTTTTTTTTTTTTTTCTTCTTCACAGCCTAATCTCCTCTGCTGCACACTGTCCGTTTCGACTATTCAAGCTTTTGGTCCCATGTGTATAAATATATGTAAGAATATAAATTTGGAACGAACTCACCAATTTTCTCAGCATCCGACGAAGGCCTTCGTTGTACCGCTGTTGAGGTTCAATTGTTATAATTGGTATAAATAATTTTTTTTATCACATGCCACCAAAGAAAATTTATACGTATTAACCGTATTCACATCCGCTTTAAAAATATAGAGCATCTAGCTACCTACTTGCCTCTACATTTTCACACTTCTCTTTATGTTACAAGAATTTTTTTTTTTTTTTTTTAATGCCTATGCCTACATCTAATGATTTTACTGTATATATTTTTTTTTTCAAATAATTTGCTTTAGGTTGAAGCAACTCTCGTGACTGAAGTCGCCTGACAATATTTCGTTGACTCCGCACACTGAGTTGGACCTTGCTCTTTTACTTTTGTTTTTTCCTTTTACTTTTTTTTTCGGGAATTTATGAAACTTTTGTATGAATTTATCTGGTCAATTTTCAATTTGAGTTTTTTAAAATTTTTGGGTTTTTTTTTTTTTTTTTTTTTTTTGGTTTCGGGTTATTTAATTTGGGTTTCTCAAGTTCTGATTTCGGCCTCTTGTAGATCAAACGTTTAAATTTTCTTGACGGTGGCACAACAATTTTTTTTTCTTTCACTCTTCTTGCACTTTTAATTTTTGATTTCTTGTTTAAAATTTTCTCCCACTGGTCAATTTCCGTCCAGCGATGCAACTTAAAGGGTCTCTCCTTTTAATTTAAAGCTGCAGCAACGTGTACCTTTGCCGACAATTGGGCTTCGGATTAACCTTGTTCAAAGGTAAAATTTTATTAAAATCTTGTCTCTCGGAAAAGGAAGAAAAACTCCTTTCCTGCAACTTACTTTGTAAATAAATATCGCTTTTGTTTCTTTTTTGCTTGCTGAGTGCTTTTCAAGTGCCAAATTAAAAGTATATCCGCGGATGTTTATAATTTTTTCGGATTTAAAGTTCAGCAAAAATTTTAATTTTAACCAAAAGGTTAAGGCACAAAGCGAGAAACGGGCAGTGTCCAAGACTTTCCTCTTCGGCGGCTAGATCAAAAAGAATTTAGTCTCCGCTCTGTCTATGCCCCTATGCCTCTCACAGACCCGAAGTCTAGCCTGGCTGAGCGTTATTCGCCGTCACCCCGATCAAGGCATCCCTGTGGTTGTTGTCTTTGCTTAACTACATACATTTCTTAGCGGGCCTTTTAAACCTCCCGGATAAGGATTTACTATTTAATCTACGTTTACCAGTATGTCAAACTTTTCTATAGGGCATAAAACTGGATAAAATTTTTACTCTTAGTTTGTTAAATTAAAATTTTTTTTGTCAATCAAGGTGCCCTCACAACCACAGACGAATTCTAGAGATTCCTCGGAGAATTAGTCTGAAGAACTTATTGGCGGATATCTTTCGCATGGAAAGTTCCTTGTAATTTTCCGTTCGCGTCCTCTAACACATAGTAGCAATTGCCTAACCTTTCTCTTACTCTTGCTTTTAGCCACTGATGATTGAATTTCGCATTTATATTCTTCTGAAAATTACTCTGACTAAAATTTCTTCTATACACCTCTTGGCCTACTTTAAAGTAACTTTCTCTAGTACGCAAATTGTACTGCTTAGCATTCTGTTCTGCAGCTTTTGCAATTTTGAGCTTTATCTCTTTTCTTAACAGCTGTCTCTGATCGTCTTTCTTTAGTGGATTGGTAGTTTCGTCCAATAAGTGGAGTTTGCTTAACAATTCGTATTGTGACCCGTGAGTTATCATATCAAACCCAAATATGGCATGATAAGGCGAGCAGTTTATACTGGAATGGTGGCCATTTCGTAAAGCACAACTTATTGCTGGAATATGCTCGTCCCACTCTCTATGATCCTCGTTTAGAAAGGCTCTAATTGCTGCTATCACCGAGCGGTTTACCCGTTCTGAAGCGTTAGCTTGTGGAGAATACAAAGCTGTGTAAACATGCTTGATACCAAGCTTGGTTAACCATGCGTTAAATTCTACTGCTTTAAATTGCGAACCGTTATCGCTCACGATTGTCTCTGGTATACCAAACATAAAGAAAATGTGATCCTGAAGAAAATCTTGAACTAGTCTAGCCGTGAATTTCTTTAGCGGACATAACCAATGAAATTTTGAAAAGTGATCCAACACTATAAGCAATCCCGTATAGCCTCGCTTGCTGCGTGGATATGGGCCTAGAAAATCAATATATATTCTCTGGAAAGGACGTTCAGACATGGTTGGCTTCCCCATTGGTGGCTTTAAAATGCAATTAGGAGCTTTTGTTGCCTTACAAACCTCGCAATTTCGTACATAATCTCTAACTTGCGACACCATGCCTGGCCAATAGAAGTTTCTTCTAATTATTTCCAGTGTCTTCGCCATGCCTCCATGAGCAAAAATAATCCCTGTATGTGCTTTCGATATCAATTCAGTTGTCAGCTCTGAGGGAACTCAAAGTTTCCACATCAATTCTTGACTCAGTGCTGTACCATCATCATGTTCTGTACGTATATATACGTAATTATCTACTATCTTTATATCTGGGTATTCACTTTGATTTCCTGATATTCTATTCTTTAATTCCTGGTACTTAATCTCATTAAAACTTGGTGAATTTAAATCAATTAAAGGCTGGATTTGTTCTAGAGCTGCTACCTCTTCTGAGTACATCCGAGAAAGTGCATCGGGTACAATGTTATCCCTACCTCTTCTATGACTTATAGTGAACTTGTAACACTGAAGCTTCATCGCCCACCGTGCTAAACGTCCTTTTAAATTTGGTTGTTTCATTAGCCACAGCAAACTTGCATGATCTGTAATCACCTCAAATTCTTGCATCTCAATATAGCATCTAAATTTATCAATAGCCTCGAGCGCTGCTAAACATTCGCGTTCAGTCACACTATAATTTCGTTGAGTAGGACTCAGCTTCTTTGACATAAACGCTATTGGTTTTTCTTCACCCTCATCTGACATTTGGACTAATACTGCTCCTATGCCAAAGTCACTTGCGTCACAGTGTACAAAGAATTTTCTTTCAAAGTTTGGGTTCTGTAAAACTGGCGCTGAGGTCAATAGTGCTTTAAGTCTATTAAATGCTTCTTGTGCTTTATCATTCCAAATAAATTTCTTTTTTGAGGAAAGAAGTTCTGTTATTGGAAAACTCACATCTGAAAAATTATGGATAAATCGTCTATACCAGCCGACTACTCCCATAAATGCTCTTACTTGCTTAAGGGTCTTTGGAACTGGCCATGACTGAATCGCATCTATTTTTGCTAAGTCTGTTGAAATTCCGCCATTTCCTACTACATACCCTAGAAATGCTACTCTTGTAACACAAAACTTGCTCTTTGCAACATTTAATGTTACGTTCGCTTTTCGGAATTGCTCAGCTAATTTGGTGAGAACCTTTAAGTGTTCTTCGAAATTTTCTGAAACTACGCATAAATCGTCCAGATAACCAAAAGTGCAATATTTTAGTTCTGGAGGAATGATTTCATCCATAAGTCTACACATTGTCTGAGCCGCATTGCACAGACCAAATGGCATGACAACAAATTGATACAATGGGCGACCTGGTACCGTGAAAGCTGTAATTGCTTTGGACTCCTCGCTTAAAGAAATCTGCCAAAATGCATCTTTTAGATCAATCTTTGTAATGATGTTAGCCTTCGGCAACCTGGCAAAAATCCCATTAATGCTTGGCAGAGGATACGCGTCCTTTTTGGTTACTTCATTAATTCTACGCGCATCTAGGCATAAACGAACCTTACCTGGCTTGAGAACTAAGCGCATAGGCGAACTCCATGGACTATTTGACTTTTCGATAACCCCTAGCTCTAACATTCTGTCTATTTCGGTAAACATTACTTTCTCAACTGCTGGTGAAACTGGATAAAAACGTTGTTTAATCGGAATGGCCTCCTCTACATCAATATGGTGCTTTAAAAGGTTGGTCTTACCTAAACCTTGCTTTTCAAAATCTGGAAATAAACTAACAACATCTTTCAATTGCTTCCATTGTACAACCGTTAAAGGAAAATTTTGCTCACCTTCACTTTTTGAGATTGGTATTTTATCGCTACTTGCTGATTCTAGTGTTGAAATTATACCTGGTGCTAATTTGAATGTTTTCCAGAAATCAATCCCTAAGATAACGCGACTCTTGATAGATGGAATAATATAAAAGCATATTGTTTCTTCCAAATCGCGATATTTTACTTTGGCTCTCAATGAGCCAGCAACTAAATGACTTTGACCGTCTGCCGTCTTAACTGTCGAATATGTCTTTCTAAATCCTGTATTACATGACCAATCTCTTTTAGCTAATTCAGCTCCAAAACAACTAATATTAGCCCCTATTTTTTCACGAGCTTTCATATAGTCCTTGAAACGTTGGTGGTATGGTCGTAAAGGGTATAATTTAATGGCTTCTTTTTGTTCTTCTGAGTTTTTTCTTTCTAACTTTAATTGAGGCCCTACCGCTTTCTTGAAGGCAGAGGTTGGCTCTGGTTGTGCAACATTTACTGTAGGTCCGCCCGCTTGTTGCTCGCCGGTGGTCCCTTCCGAAAGTTTTCCGACCGTTTTATGCATTTCGCGCACTGCGGCTTATATATTCCCTTCGCGCCACATCCGTAACAAAAGACAATCCTATCCTCTTCGCACATGTCCCATACATGTCCTTCTTGATCGCAATTCCAACAAATTGTCGGTTTTGCAACTCGGTATACTGCGCTAACATTGTTTGACCCCGGCTCATCTTCCGAGCTGTCAGCCGAATCAACTATTGCTGCTACTGTTTTGCTGTTGGGCTTAACAAATGTTCCCTTTACAAAACGCTTGACTGAAATCTCTCCTAATAGGTTTTCTCGCCTTTGAACTAACTGTCGAAGACGTGATACTGAAGATATTGGAATGTACAATAAGGCTTCTCGCACTTCTGGTATTAAGTTGCGTTGTAATTGATGTACTAGCTTATCTTCTTCAAGTGGCACAGAAAGCCTACTAACGATTGATATGATGTCTTCATAGAAATTATCAAAAGTTTCGCCTGTTTTTTGCTTCCTGTTACGTATTTCTTCCAAAATTAATTCATCGTCTCTGTTGTCGCTATATTGTTTATTTAAACTTGCACAAAAGTCCATCCATTCAACTTGAGGTATTTCTTTTCGGTATCTCCAATACCAATCACGAGCTTTCCCTACTAGAAGAATATGTAAGTTCTTACAAACTAGAGAAAAATCTCCATCCAGACTGTCTATAGTTAATGCATGGATGCGATATAAGAATTCTTGAACGGTTATGCCTTTTGGAGATCCATCAAACTTTATACTCCAACTTTGAATAATTTGAGTAACTTTTTCTCCCCTAATGTTTGATATTGAAGCAGCTGAAGCTCTTGGTGAAGATTGTGCTCTGGCCTGTGTACTTGATTCACGAACGCTCGATGCTGCGCCACTTACGTTCATACTAGCAAATTTTCGTTCTATGAGATTCTCAATTCTTTCAAATAACCTGTCATAATCTATTGCAGTAGATGTATTAACGTTTACATTAGATCTTGTCTGACGTCTGGCCACAGTTTCTTGTTGGGCACGCTGTACACGTTGCCTAGGAGGTCTTCCCTGACGTTGCGTTCTTCTTGGAGGTTCTACTTCTTCTGATGAATTCATATTTGCTGTTAATATTTGGCTTCTCTCATGAGGTTTATCTGCTGGTTCTGGTATAGGTAAACCCTGCGCCTGAGTTTTTTTTCGTGTGTTATGTACTTTTGGGATTGCACCTGTGCCTTGATTGATCACAGCTATTTCTGATCTATCTTTTAGTTCATGTACCCTGCACACTGTGTTACATTCTGGGCATACCTGATTTGTTTCTAAATAGGAACTAATGCATGTTCTGTGAAACGTGTGCAAGCATTTAGTGGTAGCTAAATCTTGTGATTCCAACTTGACTTGCAAACAAATTTTGCATCGCAAAGACGACGAAGTTTGAGGAGTATCTCCCATCTCGCTGTCACTATGTTCCACTGGCATTTTGGTTTCTCAAAAGTTTTACAATCTTCTAAATATACTTTTACTTTAGTTTAGTTTTTCTTACTTCGCATAAAAAAACAAAATTCAAAATTCAAAAATAAAATTTATAATTCAAAATTCATTCAAATGATTTTCTTTCTGGGTCAATTAAGTGAAATGGGGTGTGTTGAGATATCGACTCTATAGGGAATACTAATCAGATTGCGTTGGCTACCTGTTTAGCAACAGAAAAATACATGATTTACTTAAGACAATTTTACAAAACTTAGTAGGTATTCGCCTAGCGGTCGAGTTGAGGTTTACTGCCTGTCTCCCGTAAGTCCAGTCTCAGGTGAATTATTCTGCTAAGAGTTGTGTCATTCATAAGAAATTTTGTGATTAAAGGGATTCGTTACGCGTTAGAGTACAGTCCACAAATGCTACTGTAAGGCCGTAATCCGTGGTTGGTTAGTAGAAAAATCTAAGAATCAATGTCCTATCCAAATTACAGTCTTACTGGGCTATACTATAATAAGTAACAAAACGAAATTAATTAGTGCTATCTGATGTACAATGTCTTGACTGTACTAATGTCTGATTTATCATCGGATGATTATTTGGTGACTGGCCATTTATCATATTTCCTGACGACATGCCTTCAAAAGAACAATCAAAGCTGTATTGTTATCTAAAAACAATAAATAGTATTAATGAGAATTTCTTGTTTTACCACTACTGTTGTCTTAATCTGTTTTCTAACTGCGGTCTAAATTTTTTCAAATACCAAAATTTAGTGTTTCCTGCTGGTCAGCCAGATGTTTTTCACAAAGAATCGTGGAATTCTTCTCACCAATCTAAAGAGTTGTGAAAAATTAAATCAATTTAGCTTATACACTTGGACCTCTGTGTGGACTTTGCCACTTTACCTTGGGTATTTCCAAAAGAGTGCAAGTATTCTATAAAAAAAAAAAGGATAGTAAAGATAAGCATCCAAATGGATTCTCATAGAAGATGGGGATAATCAAAAAAGAAGGATATTCTGATATAGCCCCTCAGTTGGGCGCCAAAATTATATATGTAACGTACAAGTTGGTATTGCCTCAAGTTGCGGCGCAAAAATTATAGATGTAGGCTACTAAGATGGTATTGCCCCACGTTGCGGCACCAAAATTATATATGAGACGGACAAGAGTATTACTATGTTTGATGATTGTGATTGAATATATATATTAGCCTAATTAACTCAGCTTCTGATATTAACACCTACCAGTACTACCCAATCACGCTCCTCAAACAACCGAATCACTTTTAGTTTTCAATTACAATCTAACAAATAACTGCACTATTCAGCTTCTCGATTCACTTATACACTTTCGTACGCTACTGACCCTTTATGTCTCTTCACTATTGCACGATCTATCCCAGTCCCCGTGGTAACAGCTGACAACATTACACACTACGGAAAGACACGCCAATAGAGAGGGTCAAGTCAGTGGTTGGGTTTCTACCATTATGTCCAGTCAGCCGGGACTTATTAATTAATTTCGACTAGCGATCAGACGGCTGGGGGATTCGTTGACTTTCAATAACGACAGACCACGACTATATAATAAAATAAAATCCCGAGATGCAAATAGAAGAAACATAAATAGAATCTGTTGACTTTACATAGATAAAGATTAGAGGAGTTAGAGGAGTTAGAGTCATCCTCAACAAATGTGATCACCAGCTGGTAGTGTAATCACGCTTCTGTACCCACCCTACCATGATTTTCCAATTTAGCTTGCATTTGTGGAAAATCCCAAAACGTTCAAAAAAAATATTCCCATTCACATTAATATCGCCAGAAAGAAAAGTTTAAAATATTCAATTCATTATGATATATTCTAACATGCTCAAAAATTTAAATCTATTTAACATTTTTTTTTTTTTAACTTTATATAATCAAAAAAAATCCAAAGCAAAATTTTCATTTAATTTACTTTACAAAATAAACAATAATAGTTTAGCAAAAGTTTAATGTGATTCATTTCACAAAATTATTTAAATTCAATAAAAGGGAATTAAATTTGGTTTCAAATATGATGCTGTTTTGAACCACTGTGCAGATGTAAAGGCAAGTGGCTGGCGCTAATCAGCTGTTTATTACGTTGTATGCAATTTTTTTTTTTCACTGGATTTACATTTTTCGGTTCTTTCTTTCTTTCTCCTTTTTTTTTTTCTTTTATCTTTGCCGCTCGTTGGCAATATAAAAAGTAAACGCTGCTTGAAGAGCTGAAGCGGACCAGCGAGAAGCGTGGGCGGGTGCACTTTGGTTTTTTTTTTTTTTCTTCTTCACAGCCTAATCTCCTCTGCTGCACACTGTCCGTTTCGACTATTCAAGCTTTTGGTCACATGTGTATAAATATATGTAAGAATATAAATTTGGAACGAACTCACCAATTTTCTCAGCATCCGACGAAGGCCTTCGTTGTACCGCTGTTGAGGTTCAATTGTATAAATAATTGGTATAAATAATTTTTTTTATCACATGCCACCAAAGAAAATTTATACGTATTAACCGTATTCACATCCGCTTTAAAAATATAGAGCATCTAGCTACCTACTTGCCTCTACATTTTCACACTTCTCTTTATGTTACAAGAATTTTTTTTTTTTTTTTTTTTTTTAATGCCTATGCCTACATCTAATGATTTTACTGTATATATTTTTTTTTTCAAATAATTTGCTTTAGGTTGAAGCAACTCTCGTGACTGAAGTCGCCTGACAATATTTCGTTGACTCCGCACACTGAGTTGGACCTTGCTCTTTTACTTTTGTTTTTTCCTTTTACTTTTTTTTTCGGGAATTTATGAAACTTTTGTATGAATTTATCTGGTCAATTTTCAATTTGAGTTTTTTAAAATTTTTGGGTTTTTTTTTTTTTTTTTTTTTTGGTTTCGGGTTATTTAATTTGGGTTTCTCAAGTTCTGATTTCGGCCTCTTGTAGATCAAACGTTTAAATTTTCTTGACGGTGGCACAACAATTTTTTTTTCTTTCACTCTTCTTGCACTTTTAATTTTTGATTTCTTGTTTAAAATTTTCTCCCACTGGTCAATTTCCGTCCAGCGATGCAACTTAAAGGGTCTCTCCTTTTAATTTAAAGCTGCAGCAACGTGTACCTTTGCCGACAATTGGGCTTCGGATTAACCTTGTTCAAAGGTAAAATTTTATTAAAATCTTGTCTCTCGGAAAAGGAAGAAAAACTCCTTTCCTGCAACTTACTTTGGAAATAAATATCGCTTTTGTTTCTTTTTTGCTTGCTGAGTGCTTTTCAAGTGCCAAATTAAAAGTATATCCGCGGATGTTTATAATTTTTTCGGATTTAAAGTTCAGCAAAAATTTTAATTTTAACCAAAAGGTTAAGGCACAAAGCGAGAAACGGGCAGTGTCCAAGACTTTCCTCTTCGGCGGCTAGATCAAAAAGAATTTAGTCTCCGCTCTGTCTATGCCCCTATGCCTCTCACAGACCCGAAGTCTAGCCTGGCTGAGCGTTATTCGCCGTCACCCCGATCAAGGCATCCCTGTGGTTGTTGTCTTTGCTTAACTACATACATTTCTTAGCGGGCCTTTTAAACCTCCCGGATAAGGATTTACTATTTAATCTACGTTTACCAGTATGTCAAACTTTTCTATAGGGCATAAAACTGGATAAAATTTTTACTCTTAGTTTGTTAAATTAAAATTTTTTTTGTCAATCAAGGTGCCCTCACAAAATGGATGACGATGACCACGATAATTCTTTAGAAGTTTAAGGACGTTTCAACAAGGCAAAGTGCAAAAAGACGAATCTGAGCATCGTTACCTCTAACATTGCTAATGATGTTGCTATTATTGCCGTTGGCACTGGGGCAATCAGTATATGTGACTCTTTTAGATGCCAAACCTGGCATTTACTATGACAAAATTGGAACGTCTAGATTTGCTGTAGCTGACTGGACAATCATTGCGTATTATAATTTGGATCCATATTGGGACGATATGAACACATTTTCATTCGGAGTAAAAAAGATTGGGGAAATGTTTTCCGGATTAAAACCAAGTCAAGCCTGTTTTGCAATGTACAAACACTTCCAACATGTGGAAGAGAAACTGAGAATGGAAAACGATCTATTGCACATAGGACGAAATCGTAGAGCACCATTTGATTTTATTGGTAACATTGCCAGGAGTCTATATGGAGTACTGGACTCGGAATATGCAAAAGAAATGTCCAATACTATTGAAAAGGTGAAAACAAATGAGGAATACTTGGTAACACTCTTAAAGAATCAAATATCTATACTTGATTCAATAATCAACATCTTCAAGCGTGATGAGGCAATTATTGAGAAGCGATTGAATTTGATGGAGCAGCAACTACTCAATATGTCTCAAGCACATTCTGATTCTGTCAAGACTTTTCAATGGTATCTCACGATAACAACACAACTTTCGGTGATTGCTTAAAATTTGCAACGAGTACAATTAGAGATTGCCCATGTACTCACTGACGTTCATCATGACCAAATTAGCCCGTTGTTACTCTCGCCTAAACAACTGGAACAACACTTAAAAGAGTTAAAAAATCATCTTCCACCAGGACACATACTTCCTGCCACAGACGATGATGTTCTACAATTGTATAAAATGATGAAGGCAGAAGGGAGCATTGTAAAGAAGCCCGTAATATTTAAAGTAACGCTACCATTGCTCTCGGCACAAGTATTTGAATTATACAATCTAGTTCCTATACCAGCAATCAGCAATAAAAGAATTATGACGATGGATATTCAAATTCCCATGATAGCGGTCAATAAGCACAGAGATCAGTTTCTTGGATTAACAGCAACTGAATGAAAACAATGCCATCAAGTCACAAATGAAGAATTCATATGTCAAAATAAACAATCTGTGTTCTCAATCAACAGTAATTGTGAATTCCAGTTGTTCAACAACAAAACTTCAAATATGTGTCAAATTAAATACACAAGCATGACGATAGTCTGGTTCAATATGTATTACAAGAACCATTGGATTTTTGCTACAATGTCGCCAATGGAGTTATCTGCAGTCTGCGATGACAATCATCGCCATAGCATCACCATAAGTCAAGGAGGATTATTAACACTTGATCCAAGTTGCACTTTGCGGAATCCATTAATACGTGTAACTGGACATAACAAGGGCCCATTCAACATCACAACATTGCTTCATACATAGCGCTAATAATATTCATAACATTAGTACTGCTATATGTTTTTAAACATCGGTGTACCAACGGAAGACAAGAAGCCAAGATTGCTATTGGCCTTCAACCGATGTTCCCACCCACAACTGGTACCCAGATGCCAACTGTCAACCTACTCAATCTACACATCGACCTGCTGGAAACTACGAAATCAACATTTAAGTAAAGTTGAACAGTCGTTCAACGGACGGCAGTATGTTGGTGTAAATGCATGCCCAAAACACAAACTTTAGAGTTCTCACAGTAATGACCAATACAGGCTTTACATAACTTCATATACACCGAACTCACACTATATTTTAAATCAACACAAAATTGTCTCCCACACACAATCACATTTACACTATGAATAAGACCGCCAAATCTATGTGACCCCTAGATCCTAGAATCGTGTATATAAACTCGACCTTTTTCTTAATAAAATCAGTATTCAAGCAACTCTTGTCAATTCACTACTCTGCAATCAACGGGTGAGCATCGCTGTGTCTTTGGCCCCCATTTTCATGATCTCTCCGAAGTCCACCCAATTTCAAGTGTTGGTTGCGACAGCCCTATGTCACTAGTTTATGTTCTAGAGGCAAGCATTTTTATAAATAATAGAATTATAAAATTCAATAACATTTTGGTGACCCCCGACTTTGGCGTTCCCAATTTAAACAAATAAAACATTTTGGTGTAACAGTCAAAGTATGAGAATTTTGGTCAACTCAGACTAATTTTCTCAATAACACGCATATAAGGAATTTTGGTCAACTTGTCGATCATTTCCTTTTTAATACAACTCTTTGAAAAATATTGATATTCCTTAGCGAGGGCACGGGTTTGCAGGCTAGCAACAATCCGCGGTCCCGACATCTACGAAGCAATCGATCAACTACTGTATTGCACACCATAACCAAAAACTACATCTGCATGTGAGACAACTGACTGTTAGCAGAGTAAGAACGGAAAACTCCAAAATTGGATTTCTGCAACGTGGGACAAGGCGTACCAAATCCATTGAACCATCTGGTCAACACGACGACCAAGCATTCGAAGGATATCAACAATCCATTATATATATACATTTATATTAATAAAAAAAATAAAAAAATAAAAACTTTATACTTGTTGTTCAATTAATTATTATTTACTAGTACTTTGATTACTAATCAGCTGCGAGTCGGAGCGTACGTAGTAGATTGTCTAAAAATTATACTTCCAACGGATCATAATATATAAAGTAAAATGGAGAAAATATACGAGCAATAGTTGGAGCGAGGTGAAGAGATTCAAAATGTCATTAGGAATGTCAGAAAGGACTCTGCCTCAAGGAAGTCAAAAAGTCTCTATTATGATAATAAAATTGAGATGATTGAGGATCTTTGGGATGAATTTGACAAAGCCCACACTGATTTATTGGAATCGTTGGGATACGAGCCATCCCATTACTTCAAAAAAGTATACTATTCGAAATCAAAAGAATTAACAGAAGAAGTAATAAACGATTGGAATCTACAAAGGGCAAAAATTGAAGAAAGCAAATTAGCCCATCAAAAAGATGAAGATTGTATTAACATTCAACCATTGATACGAATGCAAGGCGCTATGCTAGCAACACTTTCCAGGACATTAAAACAAATAATTCCTGAAAAAAAAATGAACCCCAAAACAGTTATTGAAAACTTAAGGCAGCAGATAGAACAACTGCACTATGAGATTTATAAGCTTGTAGTAGACCCAGTCGAAGCTGGATACAATTTGGATACATTTATAATGGTAAAAAAAGCGATACTGAAATTTTGTATAACACCTGCACATGATGTTACAACGTCGTCATTACAATTGCCAAAAATTTCAATTCCAAAATTGTATGGTAATTATTTAAAATGGCAACAATTTCATGACATTTTTAAGAAAATGGTTCATGAATCAAACATACCCGCTGTACAAAAGATGTGGTATTTAAAAGCAAGGGGATGCCGAAAGGTTAATTAGGCACCTTGAATTAACAGAAGTCAATTACGACACTGCATGGAAAATGTTGTAAAAACGATTTAACAATAAACGGGTCTTGGTTACAGCAGTTTTCGAAAAACTATTTGATCATCGTAACATTGGAGACGACGCGCTGTCAATAAAAAATCTCCATGATAATATTCATGAATCATTGCAAGCCTTAAAGAATATAGGCATTGACACAGAAACTTGGGATTATATTATAATTTTCCATATGACAAGAAAATTGTATAGACTTATCCACACTTTATATGATCAATCCCTTTCCGATACAAGGGAATTGCAGAAGACCAAAGAATTCCTTGCATTTTTGGAACAACGTTTTCCTGCCCTAGTAGCGATTGGTACCAAGCAGTCCAGGGAAAGGCAAAAAATGTGCACATATTTTGCGTCTGGCACAAACTCATCTTCATGTCCGTGCTGCAGTAAGTTAAATCACAAACTGTTTCAGTGTGATAAATTCAAAACTAAATCTGCAGCAGAACGTTTAAACTGGGTACAAAGACAAAGAATGTGTGTCAATTGTTTTAAAACCGACCACATGTCAAAGGCTTGTACCAGGAAGGGATGTTTGAAATGCGATAAAAAACATAATACATTGTTACATTTGGGAAATAACAACTTGAAACCAATTGTAACAACAACGGCCTCAGCTGCGTCCACATATGGAAGTAATAAAAATTATACCCTACTAGCGACAGCCAGGGTAATTGTTAAAGGAACCAATGAGCGAGAAGGAGAATTTCGTGCGCTCTTAGACAGTGGCTCCCAAGTCAATCTAATCTCAGAGAGACTAGTAAAACAATTATCTTTAAAAATAGAAAAGACATCGCGAAGAATTGAAGGAGTAGGAGGACAACCACAACTCAGCAGATCAAGAGTAAATGTACTTGTGAAATCAAAATACACCGATTTCAGTACAAGAGTGGAAGCCTTTGTTTTACCGCACATTGTCGCAAATCAACCCACAGAAGCAATAACGCAAAAGTTTGACCTGCCAAAAACCATACCTCTAGCGGATCCCAACTTCAACAAAACTGGTAAAATTTACTTATTACTAGGAGCAGATCACCATTTCTCAATTTTACTACCTGGACAAGTAAAACAAAATAAGTGTCCAACTCTTCAAAATTCAGAATTTGGTTGGATCATTGCCGGAAAAATAAATATGGCTACATCTGCACCTACAACTTGTATGGTGGCTATTAAGCCTGATGAACTTTTGGAGCGATTCTGGAAACTGAATACCTTGGAACCGGAAAAAATATACAAAAGTCCAGAGGAAGAATATTGCGAAAAGCACTTCTTGGACAATTTACATAAAGCTGCAGATGGAAGATTGGTTGTTAAACTGACATTTGCTGAAGACTCTTCATCCCTGGGGGAGTCTCGTGATGTGGCTGTTAGGAGATTCCTATCACTGGAAACCAGGATGAGCCCAGAAATAAAGGCAGAATATATAAAGTTCATGAAAGAATATGAACAGCTTGGACACATGAAGGAAGTGTTGCCAGAAAGATTACCAAGGCAGCATTATTTCATACCTCATCATTGTGTTCTTAAACCTGATAGTACCACAACCAAATTAAGGGTGGTATTTGATGCTTCATGTAAGACATCAACAGGAAAATCTCTGAATGATATCTTGTACCCAGGACCAGTGGTACAAAGTCAACTGTTTTCAATCCTACTGAGGTTTAGGACGCATAAATATGTTTTCACTGCGGACATAGAAAAAATATACCGACAGGTATGGGTAAATCCAGATGATCAATTCAATCAAATGATTGTTTGGAGAGACAGCCCAAATAAAAAATTGAAATATTATCGCTTGAAGACAGTTACCTATGGAACAACTTCGGCACCTTACCTCGCAACAAAAAGTTTGGAGTATTTAGCAACTAAAAACAAGGAAAAGTGGGCCTCAGGAGCAACTACATTAAAAAATGACTTTTATGTGGATGATTGCCTTTCAGGAGCAGACAGCTTGGCAGAAGCACTACAAATCAGGCAGGAGCTGGTTAAAATTCTTAAACCAGCCGGATTCAATTTGAGGAAATGGTGCTCAAACAATGCACAGCTATTGGAGGACATCTCGAAGGACGACATATGTAGCAGCATTAATTTGGGTGATGCATTGGAACAATTAAGTGTGAAAACTTTAGGCATAATTTGGATGCCTAAAGAAGACACGGTCTGCGGAAAAGCCCAGCTACATACTCGAGGGATTACAAGACACGATCTTTTATCTGAAATAGGATAAATATTTGACCCTTTGGGATTGTTTTCACCTGTGGTAGTACCGAACAAAATTCTGTATCGTGCGGATCTGCAAAAATTGATTAAAGTGCAACCGCTCAGGCATACATATAATGGAAAGGTGCCATCTACACGTCAGATCCACACCTTTGTAGATGCATTAGAAAAGGCGTATGGAGCTGCTGTATACATTCGGGCCACATACAAAAATGGTCAGATCTCCGTGCATTTACTTTACGTAAAATCAGGAGTAGCTCCACTAGAGAAGCAGTCATTGCTCCGTCTTGAGTTTTGTGCAGCAGTGCTTGGAGGAAACTCACGGACAGAGTTCGACACGATCTTCGGATGGAAGCGGAAAACGTTGAAGCCTTCTTGTGGTCCGACTCAACAAATGCACTGTCATGGATTTATTCTCGGACATCTCAGTTCCATACATTTGTGGCAAATAGGCTTACTAAAGTACATGCTGTCTCCAAACCAACACAATGGAGGCATGTATCATCAGCTCTAAATGCTGCAGATGTCCTATCATGATGGATATCGGCATCTCGCTAACATCAAAAAATTTATGGTTATTTGGACCATTATAACTATATGGGCCACAATCTCGCTGACCAGCACCATTCAAAGCATCAGAACATGTGACTGATACTTTAGAACGGAAAACCAAAGTATTCAGTATGCCAATGACGAGTAGCATTCCTGCTTCTGGAAGGGATAATGGGTGGATTTATAACACAAACTACAAACACTCATTATATCGTATGCAAAGAGTTATTGCATTCGTATTACGTTTCTGCAGAGCACAGAACAAAAGGAAGACTGCTCAACTGGAATTGGATGAATTAAAACAAGCTCGAATAATTACAGTCAAACAAATTCAGGAAGGTGAACTTAAGTATAAGCTTCGGCATCTCAGAAATCGTGCAGAGAAACCTATGGACAAGAAAAGTAATTTTTCATCATTACCTTTGATGCTTGATAAAAAATTCAGTTATTCGAGTGGCGACCAGACTACAAGAAGCTGCAGTTTGAAGGAACATAAGGAATCCATATCTGTTGCCTTATAATAATACCATTGTCAAAATGATTTTTTCGAAAATTACATGAAGACAATATGCGTTGTGGACAAGATGCATTACGAGGTATTGCCAGACAACAATATCACATTGTAAAAGTAAAACTGATGATACGTAATGTGATACAAAATTGTTTATCCTGCACAAAATTCAGGCCGAAACTCTTTCGGAGAGTTACCTGAACACCGCGTGTCTCAAAACAGACCGTTCCTCATCTCTGGTGTGGATTACTACGGACCTTTCTGGATTCATCACAAAATAAGAGGAAAACTTACAGATAAGGCTACATTGCTGTGTTTTAAATGTTTTGCAACAAAGGCAATACGCTTGGAATTGGTTGGAGATCTATCAACATCCTCATTTATTGGGCCATTGCAATTTAAGTTCAATTTAAATTTATTCTCCCGCGGTCACGTCATTTTGGAGGTTTATGGCAGGCAGCTGTAAAATCAGCCAAACATTTATTGCTGAAAAATGTGTAAACAGCCAATTTGACGTTTGAGCAACTGTCAACAATTAACAATAGCAATATTAAATTCACGGCCACTAACTCCCAAATCAAATGATCCTAATGATCTTACTGCTCTCACACCAGGACATTTACTCATTGGAGAAACATTGGTGGCTCAACCCGATCCAGAGCCAATCAGACAGAAATCGTTGCCAGAACAATGGGAGCTGGTGCAACGATTAAAACATACCTTTTGGACACAATGGTCACAGGAGTATCTGCAAGGATTACAAAACTACGCGAAGTGGAAGAAGCCTAATACCAATGTGAAAGAAGGCATGATGGTGATCCTCAAAGAAGATAATGTACCCATTCTTCAATGGCCATTGGGGAGGATTATAAAATTATATCCTAGAACTGATGGTTATATTCGTGTGGTTGACGTAAAAACGGCATCTGGAATTTACAAACGAGCTATTCATAAATAAGCTCCCCTATTAAGAACACCAGAACCAGGAGAAAAGCATCAACTGGATGACGACGACGCCGATAATTCCCAAGAAGACGGGCTTAAGGATGCCACAACAAGGCAAAGCCCAAAAAGACGAATCTTAGCATCGTTACCCCTAAAGTTATTAATCATTTTGCTATTGTTACCATTGTCATTGGCCCAATCAATAAATGTGACCCAACTTGGTACAATTGTGTAAAATGATGAAGGCAGAAGGGAAAATTGTAAAGAAGCGCGTAATATTCAAAGTAACGCTACCATTGCTCTCAGCCCAAGTATTTGAATTATACAATCTAGTTCCTATACCAGCAATCAGCAATAAAAGAATTATGACGATGGATATTCAAATTCCCATGATAG
Source organism: Drosophila austrosaltans (assembly GCA_035045865.1). Taxonomy (NCBI): domain Eukaryota; kingdom Metazoa; phylum Arthropoda; class Insecta; order Diptera; family Drosophilidae; genus Drosophila; species Drosophila austrosaltans. The sequence continues at coordinate 2,606,215 of JAWNOQ010000073.1, read as the reverse complement.
CGGTCAATAAGCACAGAGATCAGTTTCTTGGATTAACAGCAACTGAATTAAAACAATGCCATCAAGTCACAAATGAAGAATTCATATGTCAAAATAAACAATCTGTGTTCTCAATCAACAGTAATTGTGAATTCCAGTTGTTCAACAACAAAACTTCAAATATGTGTCAAATCAAATACACAAGCAAGACTTTCGTCTGGTTCAATATGTACTACAAGAACCATTGGATTTTTACTACAATGTCGCCAATGGAGTTATCTGCAGTCTGCGATGACAACAGTTCAAGCATCACCATAAGTCAAGGAGGATTATTAACACTTGATCCAAGTTGCACTTTGCGGAATCCATTAATACGTGTAACTGGACATCGTATTACAATGACCGGCACAATGAATATGTCATATGCCCGGCTTGGGCATTTGTCCACCATGATGATGAACTCAACGAATGAAACGGCTTCAACCAATGTTCAGCTAAGCTACAATGAACTTGACAACCTCAGTAGTCAATTATGACCCAGATTTGAAATAAAGTTACCACATGACCTCAAGTCTAGTCAAGGGTCCATTGAACATCACAACATTGCTTCATACGTAGCGCTAATAATATTCATAACATTAGTGCTGCTATATGTTATCAAAAATCGGTGTATCAACGGAAGACAAGAAGCCAGGATTGCTATTGGCCTTCAACAGATGACCCCTCCCACAACTGGTACCCAGATGCCAACTGGTAGTCAACCGACTCAATCTACACATCGACCTGTTGGAAACTACGAAATCAATATTTAAGTAATGTTGAACAGTCGTTCAACGGCCGGGAGTATGTTGGTGTAAATGCATGCTTAAAATACAAACTATGAATTTCTCACAGTAAAGACCAATGCAGGCTTTGCTTAGAATAGAATTAACCCCTACATATTTTCATATACACTGTACTCACACCATATTTTCATACAACACAAAATTGTCTCCCACATTATGTTCACATACACAATCACATTAACACTATGAATAAGACCCCCAAATGTACATCCATGTGACCCCCTAGATACTAGAATTGTGTATATAAAAGTAGTATTCAAGCAACCTTTGTCTATTCACTACTCTGCATGTGAGCATCGCTGTGTCTTTGGCCCCCATTTTCGTGATCTCTCCGAAGTCCACCCAATTTCAAGTGTTGGTTGCGATAGCCCTATGTCACTAGTTTATGTTCTAGAGGCAAACATTTTTATAAATAATAAAATTATAAAATTCAATAACAATGTGTACCGATAATATTTAAATATATACATCGAATTATTGACGCCTCTAAAACCTCTTTTTGAAACATTTGCTGCAGCTATTTCCCAGTAGCTGCCGAACTTGCTTTTGATTCGCCGTTGCTAAACGCGTACATGTACTGCGGGCGGTCCCACGTTCAGCTTAACCCACCACATATACCCTGACGCTCTCTCGGCTTTTACCTCTCTTCCCTCTCGGGTCCACACCTGAGCCTAGCGACGCGAGCCGATTCTCTGCTCTCTGAGCGTATCTTTTAATTACATTTTTGCTCGCGACCACGCATGTGTAACCGAGAGAATTATTTCAGCTATGCTTATGCATTGCCGACCGCCCGCGCCAGCCCACAAACCTAACCGAATTGTCACGCGTATGTATGCGTGATAATTTCCAGGGCTTTCAATTGTTTCGGCTATGCTTAGGTATTGCCGCCCGCCCGCTCTTGCCTACAAACTCAACTGCATGCAGTTTTTAGAGCCCAAGCCCTGACGTCATCAAGGCCAAAGCCCGCCTTTGCCGTTGTTTACGATCATATCTTCTATGTTTCCTTTATGTATTTATGATAGTTTGCTTTTGTCTTTAATTTTTAATCTCTGCGATGTTTTGAATTTTTCTCTCTTGTATGTATGCTTGGAATGCATTAATTGCATGCTAATATATACATACGTGTGGATTACATGTGTGTATGCGTGTTTTCTAAGTCTCGTTCGTGGGCGTGTTGCGTTTTATATGTTTCGTATTGCTAGCGCTTTGCATATTTCGTTTGTGTCGTTGGCATTTATCTTAAGTTGATGGCGCTTGATATGTTTCGTTTGTGTTGCTGGCATTCATTTCATGTTGCTGGCTTTTATATGTTTCTGTTAAATGTTTTTATTATTATGCATATAAAATATAAAGGGTTTTTTAAGAGGTATAGAACTTTAAATTGGCAACACTGTTCAAGATAACGACCGATCGAGTTGTTGAGTGTTTTTTTTTCCAGTCAGGTCCGGCAATTCATAGACTCACGATCCTGAGCAACGATTGTAAGTTGTGCAAATTGGGCACAAAGCAAGATGGCTGCCGATGAGGAATTTCACAAGCAAATTTTGATCAGCGATAAGGCTCACTTCTGGCTAATGCGGACAAGCCGCAAACCTTTGACTACATAGAGGACAGTACTCAAGATGTAAAACTATGAATTGATCTACCAAATAAAAAAAAATCATGCCAATATCTTTATCCAGCGTTGTGTTATTCCAATTTAAAGTTCTACAAAAATACCCTTTACACTAATAAATTTCCAGTGACTTTCAAAGCTCCTATCGCCGCATTTTCACGCATACATGCAAATACGTTTTGCTTGTATTCAGAAGGACCACTTAGCCAATGACTACAAAAATTCTTCTATAATCAGGTTCATTCAAATCAGCCTTAACCACTGTGCTCCAACAGCCTTAACTTGTGCTCTAACAAATACATTCGGCTTTCTCTCAAACTGCAAAGAACTACAAGGCAGAAACAAAGGATAGTCAACAACCTCGCGGTCATATCAGCAACAGCCGGTGAAGCAAGCATGGCACAACACAAGTCCTAGGGAAGACCTGGGGAAACTATGGCTGGGAACAACTTCTGTGCCAAAAAATAAATAAGGCGAGAGTGACGATGTATCATGTACTTGCTGACAGAGCGGTTCCATGTACTTATGACCAAGAATGCTTGGTACTTGAAGTGGTATACGTAAATATAGTAACAAAGTGTTACTGTTTGTTCATAATATTATTTATGTATTTCACTGTGTACAGTGACTACTTGATTTTACAGCAGTCTCGATATAGCTTCTAATAAGAACAGACGTGCCTACGCATCGACAGTGCGACAGTTGAAAACAACAAAGAAAAAAAAAAAAAACAAAACTTAACTCCAAACACTTACCCAGTGAAAGTTCATTACCCCCAATCCACCGCTAACTGCGAGCTGTTGCCTCCCACGCACTTTCGATCTCAGTGCAATAAAACTCCGCAAAACTACAAAAAACAACAACAACCATGGGGCAACCGCCCGACAAGCACGTACCTTCGAAACAGAATATGTGTAACGTTGACAACAGCAAAAAATTAAACAACTGTTCCCTCGGACCCAAATACCTTATAATGACCCGCAAAAACAGTAACGAAACACTGGCGAACGTCTCTCCTTTTTTGATAAAAAAGGTAATCGACAATTTGTGCAACGGCGAAGTAAATGAGTGCAAAACCTTACGCAACGGTTCGATCCTAATAAACACAAAAGCATTAACTCAAGCTATGAAGCTTATTACTCTTTGCTCACTAAACAACCAAATCGAAGTTGAAGTCATCGAACACTCTACTCTGAATAACTCCAAACGGGTAATTTATTCAAACAATCTAAGAGGCATCGAAGAAGATGATATTACAAACGAACAACGTTCTTGTGGAAACTGGCCTGATAATCCTCACATTTGCAACCCCAAACCTTCCAAACGAAATTAACATTGGGTACCAAAAAACCAAAATACGACCATACATCCCGCTACCAATAAGATGCCACAATTGTGGAAGGCTTGGACACCCCACAAAAGCATGCAAAAGCAAGAAACTTTGCCTCACTTCTAGCTATACCTATAACGACCACATCGATCCGGAAGAACCAACCATCTGCAAAAACCTCAACTGCTGCATTAACTGCAAAGAAGATGGCATCCCTAACTATCACCACACTACCTTCGACAAAAAATGCCCCACATTTATCAAACAAAAAGAAATTCAAGCCATACGTGTGTTAGAAAAAACTGACACTAAAACGGCCCTCCGAATTTATGAAGAACGACACCGCTCAGGAAACTCATCATACTCAACAATCACCTCACAAACAGTACAACCAGCACGAACTAGCGAAACCACCATCACCCAATGAAAAATCACCACCTACGAAGAGATGGATACCTACCCACCATCACCAACTACATCGAATCAACAACCACAAACATCCATTATTCCAGACCCCGACTCCACTGAACACAATAAATCTAAGGTACAAAATAAGAACACTAATACACTAAAAACCCCATATAAACCACCTCCCAAAAAAGTAAGAACAACAGATTTATCTTAAATTAGTTAAAAGTCCCAATTCAAGTCATGGTCTTAATACTGCAATGGCTACAACAACAACTATGAAGAACTGCAACAATTAATTAAAAAATATAAACCTAAAATAATAAGTCTTCAAGAAACCCACCTGCACTCACTTCACAAAGTACATATTCCACTTAATTTCTCCCTTATACACTCAAACACATCAACTAATCCGTATGGAGGTGTAGCTTTACTTATTCATAACTCTATTCACTATCAACAACTATCTCTTAACAACGACTTCGACACAGTCGGAGCAACCATTCACTCCAAATTAAAAATCCATATTTTATCCGCGTATATACCCCCAAAAAAAAATTTCAAAATCCAGAACATTATTAATATGTTCGGTAACCTAACTCAACATACTATAATAACCGGTGACTTCAACAGTTGGCATAGATGCTGGGGCTCCTCCTCCAGTAATATTAAAGGAAACACACTACTCAAGTATCTCACCCAATCCAACCTTATCCTACTTAATAACGGATCCCCCACACACTTCTCTACACATGGATCTTTCACACATGTAGATCTTAGCATCAGCACTCCCTACCTCGCACCTTATATAAAATGGAAAACAGATGACGACCTTTTTGGTAGTGATCACTTTCCCATCCACATTTCATTATTTGAGAATACCTTAACAACAACCAACTTCCAACCAAAATTTAAAATTGACCTAGCAGATTGGACACTATTCAACAGACTAACTAAAAGATTCCACTCGGAGAGACCTATCAGTGATAAAAAGAAGAAAAACAAAGCTTGGTACCAACTCAAAAGGTGCATAAACACTGAGAACTCAATACAGTTCAAAAAAGCAAAGACCCCATTGAGACGCGAAATCAAACAAGCGAAATGATCTTCATTATACTCCCTTACAACAGACATAAATACAAGCTCCACCCCTTCCAAAATCTGGGCTAGGATAAATTCTTTCTGAGGCAGAAAATTACACCACGAAATCCACTGCATTACCTCACACATCGACCCAAATACCAACAAAATAGACAAAGCAGATATAGCAAATTCATTTTCAAACTACTGGTCATCAACATCATCCGACCTTAACTTCAATGCAGAGTTTCAATTGAATAAAATGAGAACTAGAAATGAAAGAATTCACTACGAACTATCTAAGAATGCTTCCGTATTAGAACTACCAATAACAAGAATAGAACTCAACGCAGCATTAAATAGCTTAAAGGGAAAAACCCCGGATTTAGATCGAATCTCATACCCTTTTCTAAAAAATATGGAAAATGTTATGACCAGTCGACTACTACATCTGTATAACAAAATCCTCAATGGCCATATTCCCCAACAATTCAAAATCAGCAAAATATTACCTATCCTCAAACCCCAAGCCCTCAAGACCTCAATAAGTTCCTACCGCCCAATTTCTTTAAACTCCTGCTTAGCAAAAACCCTAGACAAAATAGTCCCTAACCGGCTATGGTGGCTTGCTAATAATAACAAGCTCCTTGATAGCCGTCAACTCGGCTTCAGAAGAGGCAAGTCGATAACGGACTGTCTAGCCGTGCTAGACTATCAGGTTACTTCAGCCTTGTCCAAGAAAAACCACATATCAATAATAGGCCTCGATTTTGAAAAAGCATACGATAAGATAGGAATTCACACAGTAATAGACGAATTACACAGATGGAAAGCTGGTCCCAAAATTGTAAAGTAGGGGAAGGCGGGGTATTGTGAGCCACTTTTTTTATTGCCAGAAATTTTCTATTTAAACAAGTTTTACTTCAAATTTGAGTGTTGGGTGTTATAGTATGAAGATCTAGCTTTCATTTCAATACCTTTTTTCGTGATTTTCAAAATTCTCGGGGTATTGTGAACCACTTTTAAAATTGAATAAAAACAATGATTTATGTTAGGAAAATTTTATTTATTTCACTAAAATACAAATAATAATTGAAAAATTAGTTTTTGTAGTGAACAAAATTACACACGTCAGCCTGAAATGCAATTTATGCAAGTCCAATAACTTTCAGTTATTCTGGCACTTTTCAAGTGCACTGCACGATCGCAGACGTTGCAATGTACGGTATTTCGCCGATTCATTTTTTTCGGCATGTTTTCCATACACAAGCATTCAACACATTAAAAATGTCGTTAAATGGCAAAAAACAAGTGGCTCTTAATTCCCCAAGAAAAAAGGTTCACAATTCCCCGAACCCTCATTTTTAGAAAATGGCTGCAAAAAACAACAACAATAACAAATACATGGAAAATCCCGTTATAATTTTAAAAGCTAATATACACACGAATATTAAAAACATAGTTACCTCCGTCGATTCACAGGAATAAAAAAAATATAAGGACATTCACGGAGTGTAAATTATACATCGAGAGCATCCAATTTCTATTTGTTAATAAAACAAAGTACTAATGCCGGTGCCCACACTTGTTTATTATGGAAATTATGGGGTATCATAAGACGAGTCGATAACAGTCATTCGCACCTGTCATAATTCATTGGGGAAAAAAAATGGCGCTGGTTCACGATTCCCCGTGGCCCAAAATACCCCACCTTTCCCTATATAATTAACTTTATGACTAATAGGAAAATCAAAGTCCAAGTTAACAACATAATATCGATAAGTAAACCACTCCACAACGGTATACCACAAGGCTCTCCCCTCTCTGTTATTCTATTCCTAATTGCATACAACAAACTTTGCCATACTCTGGCTATACATAAAGAGTTTCAATTTTTTTCATATGCTGATGACTTCACAATCACCAAAAAAATCCGAAAAAATCTAAACTAAAATCTAGACTAAAAATAAATCGCTTATTCATGGATATACAAAAATGGTGCGACTACTCTGGCGCAAAACTCTCTATAGCAAAATGCAACCACCTCCATATCTGCCGAAAACGAAAATGCAACTTTCACAACGGATCTTTAAACTTCTCCGTCTCACAAACAAATACACTCAAAATACTGGGCCTAACCATATCAAAAAATTACAGATGGAATAAACATATTGAAATCCTCTCAACTCAATTAAACACTAGACTCAACATCATAAAATGGCTATCAAATCAAAGATACAACTGCGAACCCAAAGCAATTGTTTACACAATTAAGTCTCTAATAATGTCCAAAAAAGATTTTTGCCTTCCTTTCCACGGAATCAGCCCACCTTCAACATTAAGAAAATTAAAATCTCCATACTACGCTGCACTTAGATTTGCATTCGGAGCCTTCCGCACAACTCCCATCAATAACTTATTATATGAAGCCGACTTAATGCCAATAGAAAACAGAACAGATCTCCTGACAGCAAAAGCATGTAGATGCCTAGCTATGTCCACCAACTCACCAATCTATCATATCCTTAAGAGAATTAAAACCGCAACACAGATTCCTAGAATTCCTTCACTACTCCATAAAACTAGACAATACTGCATCCAGAGTAGATTATATATCCAACCTACTCCTTGGAAAAAATATAAAACACCCCCATGGCTTTTTAATGGCAAAGTAATTAACCTCACCCTTAACACAACAACAAAATCAACAACACCCCCAGTAGTTTTCCAGAAAAAATTCAAGTACATACAGAATGAGCTAAGCCAATACAAATTCTTGTTCACAGATGGATCAAAATCCGAATTAGGAACATCATCATCAGCGTCACCACAGAAACAGAGACAATCAAAGCATCACTTCTCCCTCACTATAGCTCCATATACACAGCAGAAATATCTGCAATCTTAGAAGCTTGCAGGTTGGCATGCCAAACCAAACAAAAATTCGCAATATGCACAGACTCCCTTTCGTCACTGCAATCCATATTGAACATAAACAATCAGAATTTTTACACTTGCGAAATAAGAAACATCCTTACGCTAAAATTCCCAAAAATAGTACTTATATGGGTACCAGGACATACCAACATAAAGGGAAATGACACTGCTGACTCAGCGGCTAAACTCGCACTTAACTACCCATTAATTTACCAATATAACTATAACCCTAAAGACAACTTCCCAGTTTAAACAACACAAGGAAACCACATGGAACCAAACATCTCTACATTACAAAATAACTAACAACAAGAAAATATCAATAATGGACTGTCCTACATACAACATGAACAGAATTGACTTGGTAAAATTTGCAAGAATCCGCCTCGGTCACTCAATCCTCACCCATTCCCACATCCTAAATAAAGAACCCATGCCCCTATGTCAACACTGCTACATTAAATTATCATTACAACACATAATCATAGAATGTCCTAAATATCATAACTCCAGACAAAAATACCTACATAAAAACCCACTAGAATCATTATCATCCCCCAGTTTGGAAAATATCACTGGAATTATCAAATTTTTAAAATCTATAAATATTTTCAATGAAATATAAGACACTATACCAGAACCAAAAAAAAAAAAAATTATTATGAATATTTTAGAAATTAAAATGTAAACTGTACATATGCATATATAATTAAATTGTTTAGCTTAAGGCCAGGTAGCTATAGCTAATTATAAGGATTGGGTACAATTTGGTATTAAATTTTGGATATTTATTAATATTTTTTTTTTTTTTATAAAACTTTTTATCTGTTAGTTTGGAAATTTGTGTTTGAAAAAAAAGTATCATTCGTGAATTGAAAACTTTTTACTTATCTTTATGTACTATTTGTTTTTTATTATTATTGTTGGAAATAGTTATATTATTAATATCTCCTATTGCAATAAATGACGTATCCTATATTAGTGGGCTTAAATTAATATCACACGTTTCCGTATACTCACTTAAACTCACTTAAACCGTGAAATTTCTTAGAAGTTGTATAGCCTGTAATCTGAAATTTGGATGCTCAGCGTATACCTGATCGATTTCCCTTGGACCAATTGTACTTATAACGTTTCTAGTTTGCATTGTTTGCTCTCCTTGTGTAACGATTTTTAATAAGCTTATTATGCTTGATATAGATGGTCAATAGAAATTGACAAATTGTTACAACTGTTAGGATAAGCAGGAGAATCCAAATCGAAAATAATTGGTCTGTGTGGTCAACTATTTTGACATTATTGATCACTTTAGCCGTATTACCCTTTGCTTGGTTTTCTTCTCCAAACCAACCCATTTTGAAAGATAATTCCTATCGCTTAGCTTTATATGTTTCCCTGCCTACATTTGCGTATGGTTTTCAGGCAACACTCTAATCGGGCAACTGTTATGTCACTAAATTGTACATCACCTCTTTTCAATATTAATTATGCAGCGCAGTGCATTTTAAAATATATTTTTAATTGAATTATTTGATGAGCGCACTTGGAAACGCTGTCGGTTCACTTTTTCTTAGGTCTGGCTGAATACGCCTGACGGTGCCGATGCTGGCTGCATAGGCTTCTCTTCTATGATGTGTTACATATATTTTCTGTTGGGTGCTCTTGGAAACGTTGTCGGCTCGCTTTTTCCTTGGTTTGGCTTGATACGCCAGACGGTGCCGATGCTGGCTGCATAGGCTTCTCTTTTTATGATGGGGTACCGGTGCTTGCAGCACAGGTGTGCTCACAATGAGGTGAGCTCAGCGGTCCCTCGCAGTTATTTGGGCATGACTTCTTCAGCTTCTGGATCTCCTTTATTTCCGGTGGAGATTTTATTAATTTAGTTTTCGCAATGTTGTGTATGACAGGGTAGGTGGATGTGTGTGTTGCTAGTATTTGGCTTTTTCGAGCTGATAATTGGTTTTTTATGTGCTCAACTTCGGCATGTAGCTTGACCGAGTTGTTCCAGGTTATTAAATTTTTGATGTTTAAGTCTTTTATCTATACCGCTTCTTTTTGCTCTACTCACTGCGTTCTTTTTCTTTGTTTGCCATGTACGCCATGTAACTGTTCCAGGTCCAGGTCGCTTTTGGACCTATGTCACACTCGCCATGTAATAAATGACGTATCCTGTCATTTATTGGTTTAGATCAACCATGAGTTAAATTATAAAAAACGGATTTATTTATTGGAGCTTCAGCTCTCGGTTGAGTCTGATTTTATTCTGTAACTATCGTTTTTCTTCAATACTGAATTTGGCTTAAGCTTAGATACAAAAGGTCTAAGTCAGCTATTATGAGTGTTACTGTATGTATGTTGCAATCACACTGTAAAGTGCACGTTCAGCATTTTACATTTGCCTCTGTCGGACAACATTGCAGTGGTTGATCGAATCTCGAGTGCTCCAGTTTTGTTTATATGTATATTTATGTGCTTGCTCCATACGTTTGTATGTATGTTTATGAATGAGTGTGAAATGCTCTACAGAATATAGTAAACTGTATTCTCTATTTAATAAGGTCCTACATACGTAAAATCTAGCTAATGACCTGTTTCATTTTTTCCTATTTTTAAATCGAAATTTAAAGTATTTCTATCATATTAGAGTTTTTGTTTTGCCTTATTAACTTCTAACATTAGTCCGGCTCTTTTATATGCCTGTTCTAATCTAAATTAAGATTCCTTAGCGTAATCGTCTACATTATAAAGGGACCTTATCTTGTCTATAGTGTAAAATTGTTAAGTTAAATTAGAAGTTTTACTAAATATGTACCAACTAAAATGGACAATACTCGTGTGCCATAGAGTGTGTTGTATTAAAGCAATATGCGAAGTATTGTAGCCATACATCCCAGTCAGTTTTGTCGACTGAAATGTATGAACGTATGAACTGGTTAAGTGTTCGGTGGCTTCGCTCCACAGTTCCTACAGTCTGGTGGTGGTGTGCAGTTGAAGTTATGTTCTTTATATGCAGATTTTTGCATAAATCTTCAATTATTGAATTTTTATATTCTGTTTCCATGTCCGTAATGAACGTCTTCAATGGACCGTACTTCAGAATGAAATCTTAAAATATAGCTTTTGCTACTGTTTTTGCACTTTTGTCTTTTACAGGTATTATTACAAGGTATTTTGTTAAATCGCAGATTAAAGTTACTGCATATTCATTTCCTTGTTCTGACTTTGGTAGACCGATCGCATCCACGATTACCCTGTCGAAAGCCATTTGTGGCATGACAGTGATAGTTACAGGTGTTTTCGTATTACACTTATTACAATTTTTATGTTTTGAGATATTTCTCGTGTCATGTTTCTCCAATAATAATGTCTTTTTAATTTTGCTAGTTTTCTAGCTATTTCTGTATGACCTTCTTGTATAGGGTCGTCATGGAACGTAAAAAGTATTGCTTCTTTTTCTTTATCATCATTTGATAATGGTATCACCGGCTTGAGTAATTATTTATTGTCCATTAATTTAAAAGATTCCATTGAAATGGTTTTAAAGATCTTTTGAGTATACCGGCTTCCTTTTCAAGCCTTTGATAGAATCGACCTAAGTCAAGTATTCCATTGGTGTAGATATCGCAAATGTGAATTCTTGCTATAACTTTCTTGCCATGTTTGAATGTGCATAAAGAATCTGTTATTCGCAAGTTCACTACTTTTCGTACTTCGTCATTTATAAAGACTTCATATACGTTGTGCTTAGAAGCATTTAGAGATTGCTTATGCAAATCTTCTTTTTCCTTTCCTGCGCAGGAATTTAACTGTTTACTTTGGTTTCTGGTAGTGACTTTCAGATTGAACTCTCAACCTTACCGGTCGTGTTTTTCTGGCGCTCTCACTATTAATTCTTTCCTGCTTATATCGCGAATTTTTATTTTGTCAAAATTGCTTAAAAGCTTTTTTAATTAAATAACTATCACAATTAATTGTTCTTTCGTTTCGATTTGTTGCTAAACATTAAATCAAAGCTATTGTTACTTTTTGTATTAAACCAACAACAAAACTCTTTGCTTTGTTGTTGTGTCTCATAAACTTTGATTTTTTCGTTTGTGCTTTACCTGCATGCACTCGCGATCTCTTTTGTACACAGTGTTGTTTGCGTGTTCTTGCTCTCTTTTCTATATTTGCTTGTGTTAGCGCCCGTTATTCTCGCGTTAGTTAATCTCGCGTTTGTGATCTGTTTTGTGTTGTGCGTTCACTGCTATTAGCTTTTTTCTCTTTCGTCTTGAAAGCAGCTACTGCACCTTAACCCTTGTGTGGGACTTTTGGTTCGTATACGCCCTATTTTTTTACATTTTCTTTTTTTACTTCTGTTAGTTTATTTTTCTGTTATTAATATTTACTATTAACAAAATTGAGTATAATCTAACAATGTCGGTCTGCTCAAATAAGAAGTGCCCTCACCCTCTCAAAGCCCAGGAAGATTTTTTGCTTTGTTGGCTGTGTGACAACGTTATGCATTTTAAATGTGCTGGTTACACAGTCAAGGTAAAAGACAGCCTCGGAAATGGCGGGGGCCTCAAATGGAGTTGTGAAGCGTGTCGGGATGCCGAGAGAGAGATGCGTGTATTCATGAGGCGCACTCGTGAGGGATTTAAAAACCTGTCGGCTGGTCTTATGAAGCTTCGGGATGAGTTTTCATCACTGGAAACTCAGTTTAATAGTTTTAAACTATTAAACGAATCCCCGAAGCGAAAGAAGACCATCCCTAGGAATTTGTCCCCCGGTCCGCCAGTGTCTCTTACTCTCGCTGTTCCGAACACGACTAATGACTCAAACACACCGAATTCACGGCACTTGATATCGTTTAAAAGTCCGATTTCAGCCAATTGTGTGGATTCCATTGGAATTTCCCCCGGTAATGGAATCACGCAAGTTACCGCGATATCAGGTGTAGTCTCTGATTTGTCCGGGCGAATATCCTACCCCAAGGATATTCCCAATCAGATATTGACAAGAGGGGCTCGTAAAGCATTGTCAGCCGCGGTAGCTTCAGCGCCCAGTGCTGTGGCTGCTGTGCCTGCTGGTGTGTCGAGTTCACTTGTCGGTATACCAACCAAAAAACAGATATTTATTTCGAGGCTTGACCCTAACACTACATCTGACGATGTCTTAGCCCATATCCGGGCAAAAACTCAGGCCTCAAACATAGCGGTGGAAAAATTTAGGTTTTCATATACCCGTGACATCTCGTCATTTAAAGTAAGTGTTCCGCCTAATCTTTTTGACCAAATTTGTAGAAAAGATTTTTGGCCGGAACACCTTATTATAAAGGAGTATACGAAAAAGAGAAATCGGCCTCCGATTCGACTGCCCTCTGCTATCACCCCGTCTTCTAATAATAAACTTCTACCTTCTTCTGGTACGTCAGCATCTACTGACGGGCCAAAAAACTAAATTCGTCCCTTATTCTGGCCTACCAGAATGTTAGAGGACTTAAATCTAAACTGTCTAGACTCTTTGTAGATAGTCTATCCTTTGATTTTCATGTTCTTGCTTTTACAGAGACGTGGCTCAAACCAGATATTGCTGACGCTTCGGTTTTTTCCACTAAATTTTCAATTTATAGAAAAGATCGGATTATCCGCAATGGTGGTGGTGTGCTTATTGCTGTCGATTCAGCTTTTCCATCTGAAATTATTCAGTTAACTTCCGCTCATGAAATTGACTTTATTAGTGTCAAAATTTCACTTAAATCTTTTTGCACTTATGTTACTTACTCTTAGTTTCCACCTCTTTTCGACTTAATTACATATAATAATCACTTGGAAGCAATTCAAGCAGTTCTTTCACTTTTTTCTGATAGAGATACCCTCATTGTTCTCGGTGACTTTAATTTACCAGATATTTCCTGGTCGCTTTCTGATGAGTCCTCAGTGTTGTTGCCCTCCTCGTCACATTGCTTTATTGATGGTCTGTTTGATTTATCCCTTACTCAAATTAATCCTGTACGCAATTCAATTGATAGATCACTGGATCTTGTATTTGTGTTGGACTCCTCCAACTGCGTCGTTTCCAGGATTGAACCTCTCGTTTTACCTGAAGACAAATTTCATCCAACCTTGGATGTAACTATTGACCTTTCTATTTGTGCGCCGACTTACAATACTTATCCGGTAACAAGAAGCAGCTGCTTTCGTAAGACTGACTTTGTCAGACTTAATAATATTATTTGGAACCTTGATTGGTCATATCTGTACAATTGTACAACCATGGACTCTGCTATTCATTATTTCTATAATATGCTTGATTCCGTTTTTAAAATTTGAGTTCCTCTCGGTAGATCAGTTCGGTCTAATAAACCCCCCTGGTTCACTCGGGAGCTGTCCAATTTAAGAAATGTTAAGTCGAGATATTATAAGAGTTATAAAAAGGCAGGTCGTCCATCAGATTTTTCTAAATATGCTATTGCTCGGTCAAATTTCATGAAGCTAAATACAAAATGCTACAAGGATTATCTTCGGCGATGTAAACTTCAGTTTTACAGTGATCCTAAGCAGTTTTACAACTTTGTGAACGCTAAACGCAAGACGAGCATAAGCCCATCATATTTAACTTTTGGAAATAAGACTGCGGACAGTGATGAGGCCATTGCCGATATGTTTGCTGATTTTTTCAAAACAACCTATTCCTTAACGGAATACCACTTAAACTCTCCGTATCCTTATGAGTTAATAAAGTCAAATTGCATATTCAATCCTTTAATTGACGAAAGTTCGCTTCTCAGCGTGCTAAGCAAGTCAAACCTGTGTACGCGCCAGGTCCCGATGGGATTCCTGGTTGTATACTCAGATTTTGCGCTGAATCGTTATGTAAGCCTATTCAGAAATTATTCTCGTTGTCTGTTGAAACCTCCGCTTTTTCGTTGATTTGGAAGGAATCAATTATAATTCCTCTCCATAAAAAGGGTAGTTAGTCCGATGTTTCTAACTATAGGGGTATTTCCAAGTTGTCCGCTATTCCAAAAGCTTTTGAAAAAATTGTAACTTTTCAATTGCAACATTTTTGTAGTTCTATAATTTCACCAGCCCAACACGGTATCGTGAAACGTAGATCAACAACCACTAACCTTTTAGAATTTACATCTAGGACGATCAAAGGATTTGAAAGTGCAAAGCAAACTGATATCATATATACTGATTTCAGTTAGGCTTTTGACTCTGTTAACCATAAGTTATTGCTTATAAAGTTAAATGCAATTGGCTTTCCAAATATTCTACTCCGTTGGATTCGTGAGTATCTGACAAGTAGAACACAAAAGGTCTTATTTAAGTCTTCCTTTTCCAGATGCATCAATGTGACTTCGGGGGTGCCCCAGGGTAGTCATCTTGGTCCGTTGCTGTTAACCCTTTTCATAAATGATCTTCCTTCCGTCTTGCATCATTCACATGTGCTCATGTATGCTGACGATGTTAAGCTTTGCCTTAGCTATAGCAATATGGCTTCGTCCAGTAGAATGCAAGCTGATCTTAATAATTTTTACTGTTCTGTTAGCTATTAAATTTATTAAGTTTAAACATCACTAAGTGCAGGGTTCTGTCTTTCCATAGGATCTCTGTTCAGATGATGACGTATTCCCTGAACAACACTGCATTAGAACGCTTTGATGGAATGAATGATTTAGGTGTACTCATGGATCGTAAATTAACCTTCAACTCCCATATCTCTACGATAATCGCTAAAGCCACAGGCGTTCTTGGTTTTGTCAAAAGATGGTCGAAAGAATTCGATGATCCTTACACTACCAAAATTCTCTATACCTCTTTGGTCCGTCCTATTTTGGAGTACGGATCATGCATATGGTCACCTTAATATGAGTCACACCAAATAAAGTTGAATATGTTCAGAAACAATTTCTGCTTTTTGCTCTTAATGTCGTACTCTAGTAGACTTCATTTAATTAACCTTCCTTCTCTTACTAACCGTAGAATAAAGCTTGGTGTAATCTTCATGCACAAGTTCCTAAATAGTAATATTGACTCGGCTGAGTTATTACACCAAGTAGATCTTTTTGTACCATCTAGCCTACTAGAAATTATATTTCCTTACATCTTGCACACTGTACTACTAACTATGCCTTGTATAAACCCTTTCGAGTCCTGTCAGCTGATGTAAATCGACTTTACCGACATTATCAGCACAGAGCTTTCCTTATCACTACTAAAAACCACTATCATCTATTACTTAGCTCGTAAATAGCTGTAGATTTCGTATTTTTTTCTGTGTTTTTTGTCAACTGTTCCCCGCGACTCGTGCCGTACGTCATGCGGTTTGCGCCCCTCGGAGGTTGTGGGCACTTAGTGCACCCGATGGGATAAAAAAAAAAAAAAATTATGTTTTTAATCTGTATATTTTTTAAGTCCGTAATTGTAATTATCGATAGGGCGTCAGCCACGAATTCATCTTTTCCCTTTAGATACTCTCCAGTAAACTTATATTCCTCTAATTCAAGTCTGATTCTTGTTAGTTTTGAACTTGGATTTGTCGTCGAAAATAGATAAGTTAATACTTTCACCTGGGATTCATTAATGTCGATTTAAGATGTCATCTTTTTTACATAATCTTGTTATGTGACGTGAATAATCAGTGAAATTCTTTATGAGTCCTATGATAATTGCAAAATGCAACGAATCTTCTAGCGCTGTCCGCATCATGTGGGACTGGATAATTTTTAATGACATCTTATTTTGTGTCATCAGGCACGATTCCTTAATCTGTGCATTTATGTCCTAAGAAAGTGACTTCATGCATGAAAAATGAACATTTTTTCTGGATGGTACATATGTTGTGTGGAGCATCCTATGATTATTAAGTCTTCCATATAAAGGAACGCTTGCGTAGGTTCAAGTCCAGTGAATGCTATAGTCATCATTCTCTGCTACGAATTTTTAAACCGAATGGTAATCGACTGAAGCGATATGAGCCATTACATGTTGTTTTTCAAGTTCAATTTGATAAAAAACTTGACATTAAGTAAAGGCATGAAAAATATTTTGCTCGACCTAGTTGATCTAAAATGTCATCAATTCTAGGGAGTGGAAATTTATCGGACAATAGTTTTTTATTTATCTGACGATTATTATGAAACTCTGGCAGAATATTTGTTTAGAGTTTTGTTGGTACTATTTACTCTCTTTGTTCTGGATTAGTTTTAACTACTTCGTAGCTAAGTAAAAATCATGCTGAATTTCTTTAGGGATAAATACACCGTCTTCTCGTGAAGATAATTCGATTTATCGGTCAACTTGTGATCTTGCCGGCAAAATTATGGAATTGTTGCCGGAACTGAATGATATTGGGACATAATTCGGATATTTTAAATTATTTGGTCTAATTATTAATTATTACTTGTTTGAATACATTGAAAAGTATCAAAATTTTCTTTTAAAGTTGATATTTCCGCACCTGTGTCTATGATAACTACTAAGTGTTTTCCTGTTGCCACGTTTGTGAAAGTTACGAAAGTACAATGGCTAAGACTGATAGTGTGAATTTTGCTGTTTCTTACAGCTGGGTATCCTAAGGTGCCTGGGAGTTTTCCGAAGTGTTTTGTGCTACTCTTACATTTTTGTTAGAGTTATAATGATTTTGTTGGCTGTTTCCTCTATTCCTCTATGGTTTCTGTTGTTACCTATGTTGTTTCTTCTACTGTTGCTTTTCTGATTCTGCTGGTAATTCTGGCCATTATTGCGATTATTATAGTTATTCTAATAACCGCGACCATTTCCTCTACCGCGATAATTATATCTGTTATTTTAATTACCGTGGCCAAACAATACAGAGTTAGAATTTCCAGTCATGTCAGTACTATGTTGAAGATACTTTGCGACGGCTTCATTCAACGTTTTGAAAATTCCGCCTCTATTATTTTTTTGGCTTTACCATTTTCGCAGTTTTTGACGTTGTCTTGTTCAGACAATATCGATGGCTTTTTTTCGTTATCTTCTTCAGATAACGTCAATTGCGCAGGGATTGTAAGATCGTTTAGATCTTTTTCCTATATTTCTATTTCTTCGCCAGTTTCGGAGTCTCTTCCTTCAAAATCCATTTCTTGTTTGTCTGATAATTTTTGTTCTCTATCCGTGTCTGTACTTAATGGTGTGTTAGGTATAGTTGGTACGCATATTTCTAGGTCATATTTTTCTTTCATAGAAATTAAATTTGTGCAAGTTACGCACAGTACTTCATTAGATTATACTCTTATGTTCTAATCAGAATCTCCTATATCTATGAGTTCACCTGAATTTATCAGGAAATCAAGGAACGGTATGTATATATCTAGACGTTTAGTCTCTACTTTTTCCATTAAAATTTTTTTTTATATTCCTGTGCTTCATTGATCAGATAAAAACACAAAGTACCTGTTGCGTTTGTATAACAAAAAATATATGGTACTGTGAGGATGAAGTTGGTCTCTACTCTAGTATTTCCTTGGATCGGAAAATTTTCACCCGTTCTTTCCAAGTGTATTAATCCTTGCTAAACTCAATGCGCGATGAGGTGAATTACTATTTTCACTCTTGAAAACCGCAATTAAATCGGATATTATATTAGGGTGCCTATCCACTATTTTATGAAATTAACTCTGTAATGTGTTCATTTTTTATTTACTTCTCAATCAGTTAATATTTTCAGTTTATTTATTAATCAGGTAATATATTCGAAAAAATTTTTATTTATGAGTAAAGGAGATTATGATTTTATTGAGAAAAAAAGATTTTAAGAAAATATTTGGTGTTTTTTTTTTATAATATTTAATTGACTTGTGCTTTCATAACAATTGTTGCAAATGTCATTTAGATCTTATCAAGATCATTAGCATGGATTAGGGCTCCTTTTGTTACACATTTTTTGTGTAATGTAGTGATCATATAGTGTATACAAAGGTCGCTACATCTCTTAACCACTTAAGAAGGCACGCAATGCAAGTGCATATGGGTTGTCATCAAATTACACTATTCCACACACTAGAATGCAAGGCAAGCATACTCGCCTTATTAAACTATGTATTTTATAGCATAAGCAATCCATGTAAACTAGACCATAAGAAACAGTATAAATAAAGCGGCCTCGACCCTACGAGGTCAGTCAGCCTAATCGCATCCAACTGCGAAGTAACCAAACTATCGGCTTGCCTCCTTTCTCTAAAGTCGCCTACTATTTGGCGCCGCGTTTCACTCGCGTCATAAAGAACCTTTACATAATTACAGTAATCTGTAAGCTTTATATAGTACATATGCACTCACAATTATTACAATTAACAATAAAAGCACATTTGTCAATTTATAGTCAATATTTGATGATTTTGATTAAATTTTTCTATTGGGCAGATATGATTCCTCCCAATTTTACAATATTTTTTTACAATGTTTTTTTTTCGTTTTCCAATGTATGCACCTATTTATTTATATTTATTATTTTTTTTTTTTTGTTTTTTCTATTTTTATATTATATTAAAAAAATTTTGTCATCTTTAGGTGCCGTCATCAATGTTTTTTTTTTTCTCCTTTGTCTATTCAAACTTTCCTGTTAGTAGCATCAGCTGGTCGTCACCAGTTGGCTATCTGATGGTCCATCGATGGCATAAAATGCGGCCTGCTTTTGTTGTCTAAGCTGCTGATGTCCGGGGCCTATGGGTTCAGGTGGTTCCGGTGCCGGTCATCGCACCAGATTGCTTCCATCAGGTGTAGTAACAAAAAGGGACACTTCTTCTCGTTTTGGTTGTTAACTTGACGAGGACGAGGAATTTTGGGTTGATTAATTATTGATTTGATTGTATGTGTTTCTGAGTGAGTGTGAGTAGTAGGGTTTTAAACTATTGACTTTAAAAAGTCAAGTTCTTGTTGCAATTTCTGGGCAACTGACCATGGAGGTGGTGCTTGGCATGTATATGATAGCCACTTTAAGTGCGCTATTCTCTTTTTGATTTTCTTTTGCACTCCACCTCTTCTCGCCATATCTGACACAATTTCTTATTTAATTTTTTTTCCTCCTCTTCTGCTTCTGTTCCTTGTCTCTCCAGGTAACAATCCTTTATCTTTTGTGACCACTGTCACGGTCGCCATGTAATAAGTTGAGTGTTGCTAGATTCCAATATTTTCATTTAATAAATAATAGATAGCTTGTGATAGGTTTGAGTTCTCTTTTTATTGAATGTAGTTTTTAGAATGAATCTTAAATCCAACAAAGGGTTGGTATAGCTAAGACCGCGTAGCTGCGCTGCCAGTGACGCCGGCAGAGGAGCGGTGTGCTTATGTATAAATATTAACGTAAACTATATAAGGCGACAGAGCGGTCGTGCGTGTTATATTTGCCGACTCAGCAATGTCCAGCTCCATGTACTTATGACCAAGAATGTTTGGTATAATATTATTTATATATTTCAATGTGTACAGTGACCACTTGATATTACAGAACATGCTACAATATATCGTACCTCTCAAATATATAGCTATACTCATTGAGCGCCATCAATATGGCAGGCGTTAGCAGCATTAAGCGCCAGCCACACGACAGGCGTCAGCAACATTTAACGCTAGCAACATGGCATGTGATAGCAATACAGGCTAAGCGCTAGCAACACAGAAAATATAAAACATGCATGCACACAAACACAAAAGATATAAAACACGCATGCGCACAAACAAAACGTATAAAACAAGCACACAAACATAGCATATGAAGCATGCGTGCAATACATACTAAACACACAGTCCATCGATATACGTGCAAATGATACACACACACACACGAGAGGGAATGCAAAACGTCGCTAAATTGGAAGAGAAGGAAAAAAAAACATGTATGTAGGGGGTGGTTTTCCTGGTCTTTTACTTGAATCCACAGAATAAAAACGACGGTAGAAGTATTTATTCACTTGTGTTTTCTTCACCGTTACAAGGGGAATTAATCATAACTTAACATTACAGACTACAAGTAACTTAACATTACAAGCCGAGGTGAAAACTCCCCAGTTCACTACTCCCGTCTCGCTCTCTCGGCAAACTGCCCGAACTACTCGGGGGTAGACATCACCGCCCAACACCACGAAAATGGAGGCCGGAGCGTGGAACCGCTCATCCGCCAGCTTCAGGTCCAAGTATTAATTGTATTAATTGTGGTTGTTAAATCGATGCGACAGTTATCATCGCTCCGAACACTTTTATTGTTTCTTTCTTAATGAATGTTAATTATTCTTTAAGTCTAATGCGGCGCGGACCGCAGTGGCAGCGCTGCCTTATGTATATTAGTTCTTTAATATATAATATGTAAAATGAACATATATGTATGTATATCTTATATGTAAGTAGCGGATATGCCGCCGTGGGAACAGAGCGTGGTTTGCACATTTATATCTTATGCAAGCGGTCAATGCATGGGACACATGCTGACGCGGCTTGTCTGTAAGTTAGGGTACTCGTGGCCGATCATGTTTCGGCACAACAAAAACAAAGTGTCGTTGATTTGTAGCATTTATGTTTATTGGTATATAAGAAGTATATACTGGACAAAATGCTGAGTACAGTAAGATCTCGATATGTGCTTATCACATCTCCCTCCTTTTAAAACTGTTTGTGGTTTCTTTTTTCCTATGTCTATTATGATATTGTTTCTATCTTCTATTTTTATTACTTTGTAGGGTCCTAAATATTGTTTATCTAATTTATGAAATGAATCATTTTTAAGTAGTACTAAGTTTCCTATTTCTAACTTTATGTCATTAATCTTTTTATCATATTCAATTTTACGTTTATGTTTTTCTTTCTCTATCATTGACATTGCTCTTTTATATGCTAATTGTAATTTAAATTTAAACTCTGTTGCGTAGTCGTCTAAATTGTATAATCTATTTTAGTTAAAGAATTAAATTCCATGAATTTTCTAGGTAATCTACCGTAAACAAGTTCATACGGACAGTAATTATGTACCGTTGATGAAGTAGTGTTGAAACAATATGTAAAGTAATTCAACCATTCAACCCAATCATCTTTTTCAATAGAGATGTATGAACGAATGTATTCGTTGAATGTTCGATGACTTCTCTCTACTGTTTCTAAAGTCTGGTGGTGGTGTGCTGTTGATAATATATTATTGATTTTTATATATTTGCACAAGTCATTAATAAGTGAATTTTTATACTCAGTACCCATGTCCGTTATGAACGTCTTCATAGGACCGTACTTTAGTATAAACGATTCAAATATTGCTTTGGCTACTGTTTTTGCGCTTTTATCTTTTACTGGTATTACAACTAGATATTTGGTAAGGTCGCATATTGAAGTTATCGCATACTCATTGGCATTCTCTGTTCGAGGTAAATGTCCGATGGTAACATTTAAAACAGTGTCAAAGGCTGTGTTTGGGGTATTGGTTATAATCATAGGTGCTTTTGTATGTGTTGTAGTTTTAGCTCTTTGGCAGTCTAAACACGTTTTAACATCATTTTTAATCATTTGTGTCATTTTGGGCCAATAATATAGTTTCTTTATTTTTAATAGGGTACGCGTAATCCCTGTATGGCCTCCTTCTATTGGATCGTTGTGATATTTTAACAGGATTGCATTAATTTGACTTTCGTCACTTTTGTCTACTTGTGTCACCATTTGTAATAGCGCTACTTTTATATTTTTTAAATTTTCATTTCCCTTATTTTTAAATTCATTTAAAGTGATAAATTCGAAAATTTGTTCACTTGGTGACATCTGTAAGTTAATGATTTTGTGTATCCCGGTTTCTGAAATAAGCCTTTGAAAAAATTGACCTAAATCGAATTTTTCATTAGAATATAAATCTTTAACTGAAATTTGTGAAATAATCTGCTTTCCTCTTTTCAGCAAGCACTTGAAATTATTCATTTTTATTTTCACAAATTTCTTTGCGTCGCTATTGCTAACGACTTCGTAGACATTGGGCTCATATATTTTTTCATGCATTTTCATTTTTTCATCTGCGCAGATGTTTTCCTGTCTTTTTGATGATCTTATTTTTACCATCAATATGTTTCTGTTCATTGTAATTAAATCTTCTATATTTATGCGAGATAATGCATCCGCAACGTGGTTGTCCTTCCCCTTGAGGTATTCAACTGTAAGTTGATACTCTTCTAAGTCTAATCTCATTCTAGTCAGGTTTGAAAATAAATATACTAGTGGTCTATGATCTGTTTTTACTAAGAAATGCCTTCCATATATATAAGGTCTGAAATGTTTTATTGCCCAGTGTATTGCTGCTAATTCCTGTTCAGTAGTCGATTTATTACTTTCTCTCTGTGTGAAGGATCTCGATGCATAAGCAATTGGTAGTTGCGCTCCGTTGCAGTCTTTTGATAATACTGCACCACATGCATATTTACTTGCATCTGTGGTTATGCAAAATTCTTTGCTGAAATCAGGGTATTGCAATAATGTTGGCTTCATTAATGCCTTTTTTAGGTATTTAAATGATTCTTCACATTATTTAGTCCATTGGAATTGGACATTTTTATTGCACAATCTAGTCAGGTTACGTGAGTATTGTGCGAAATTCTTAATGAATCTTCTGTAGTAGTTACAAAAAGCGACAAAACGTCGTGTACTGTCTGCATCCTTTGGAGTTGGATAGTTTTTAATTACATCATATTTTTTATCATCCGGAAGGATGCCATGATCTGTACATTTATGGCCAAGGAATGTTACCTCGTGCATAAAGAATGAACATTTCTCTGGGTTTAGTTTAAGATTGTGTTTTCTACAAAGTGCAAAAATACTCGTAAGATTTTTGAACATGTGCTGTTCGGAACAGCCGATAACAACTAAATCATCCATGTAGAGAAATGCTTGCGATGGTTCTAGACCAGAGAAAGCAAGTTGCATCATTTTCATAAATGAGTTTGGAGCTACTTTTAGACCATAGGGTAATTGCGTGAAGCGATATGAGCCAGTGCTCGTAGAAAATGATGTTATATTTCGAGATTTGTTTTCGAGTTCTATTTGATGAAATCCAGACATAAGGTCCAGACACGAGAAATATTTTGCTCTGTCTAGTTGATCTAGTATTTCTTCAATTTTAGGCAATGGATATTTATCTGCTAGAAGTTTTTTATTTATTTGCCGATAATCCACTACTAGACACCATTTTTTTTCTTTCGAATCTGGTAGTGACTTCTTAGGAACTAACAGAAGTGGGCTATTATATTCGGATATAGATGGTTCTACTATACCATCTTTTATCAACTTTTCTACCTGTCTATTTATTTCTGGCTTTTCTGTTTCCGCATTTCTATAGTTTTTTATATATACGGGGGTTTTGTCTGCTAACCTTAGTTTTTTTTTTGTAGAAGTTATTACTTGAGATTTGTTCTGATTCGAGACCAAATATGTCACTGCATTCGGTGCACAACTCAGTAAGTTCTGGTTTTACATGATCTGGGAACTTTTATTTACTTAAGACTTTATTTATTCTATTGATTTTGTTATTACTAAATGATTTAATTTCGTGATTTTCTATTGATCCGAATGTAATGTTTGGATTTTTAATATTTATATTTTCACTTGTTGTATTCAAGACACGAATTATTGCATTATTACCTGTTACGATGCTGTTAGCTATTAATACCCCAGGATGAATTTCCTGATTTGGTATTAATACAGTATCCTCATTTGTTTGTAGTGTGATTTTTCTCAAAACTTCTGACCTTGCTGGTAGCAATATTGAATTGTCGATATCATTGTGATATAGTGGTACATGTATTTGGTATGTAAGCGATTGCGGTTTAAGTATTAATTCATCATTGTGATAATCAGAATTCCATCACATGGTACCGGAAATTCATTATGGACTACTTGGAAATCGTGACTGATTATGAAATAATCGAAAAGTAAATCAATTGTAGCTAGTCCAATTGATTTTATTGTTCCCTGACCGATTCCTGTTATGTTTGTTTTAAAATTTTGATTTATTTCGGAACATAAGCTATTATCTTTAAGAATAGATATGTTAGCTCCAGTATCTACCAGTAGTGTTAGTGGCTTATTATTTTTTTGGTTGTGTATTTTTATAAGGCTGCTGAGATTTAGGTTTATGCTATAGACTTTTCTGATCAATTGCTCAAGGGGGTTTGTGTGTTTTCCGAATTACTTTGTGTAATTCGTACTTGATTGCTATGTCTGTTTCCTCTATTTGAGCCGCCTCTTTTCGAGCCGCCTCTAGAGTTGGTATTGTTGTAATTGCTGGTATTATTGTTGTTATACCGTTGACCGCCTCTGTTATAGTTACGACCTATATACCTACCACGACTGCGATTTCCACCGCGATGTGAGAAATTTTGGTAATACATAATAGTATTAGTTTCTTCGGCTATATCATTAGAGGTTTCAATATATGCAGCTATTACTTCGTCCACATTTTTGAATGGACGAGAACGCATAACTGTTTTAATTTCTTTATTTAAGCAATTTTTCTTCATTGCTTGTACAACTTGTTTGGTACTTAATGATTTAGCTTGTTCTAGAGTATATTCATTTTCAATATATACTCCCCCAAGAGACTTAGCTAATTTTTCAATTTCCTGGGTATATTCGTTAGGGGTCTTGTTTTTCTGCGAAAGATTCAATAATCTTGCAGATATAGTGTCAATGGACTCTCCCTTAACGTTAGCTTTGAGTTTCGTGATTATTCGATCTATCGAATTCTCAGTGCTTATTATATTTCTAGCTGGTCCTTTTAGTTTTGATTTAATTATGGAAACAGCTAATAGTTCATGTGTATCTTTTGTTGATTGTATTATGTCCAATGCATCTAGGAAGCTAAGTAGGTTTTCAGCTTTACCGTCGAAATCCGGTATCATCCTTGATGCAGTGTTCATAAATTCGACATTGGTTAGCCCCATGATTACTAATTTTTCTTCTACTAGCTTGGAATTTTTGTCAGTATCTGGCCAATTGTCTACTACGGGTAGCTTTATTACCGCAGGTATGGTTAAATCTTGTAAATCTTTTTCTTTGATTTCAGTATCAGTGTTATTTTCTGATTCATACTCCTCTGATGAATCTATATCCTCCTGGTCCTTATTGAATTCTTCCCTATTTCCAACTAATAAAGGGGTATTTAGGATTGTTGGTATTGATATGTCTAAATTATATCTTCTTTGTATCGATACCAAATTTGATCGAAATTTGACTAATAATTTAGATACTGATGACCAGTGGGTTTGACTTAACTTTTCCCTGTTAATGTGTAAAAGAATTCGTGCTTCATTAAAACACTCTACTAATATCTCTGCATGCTTGTTTATAGTGTCTGTTAGTATATTTCTGTTTTGTGAAATACATTTGTATGATTTATCAAACTTTTTCTTTATCTCCTGTGATGTATCACGTATCTGATGCCACTCCATATCTTACATTAAATTGGCAGATAAATATTGACAATTTGCCTATTTCTGATCTCATAGTGCTTTAGTTATTTTTTGTAATTTTATAATTTTAATTTTATTCGGTTTTATTGAAACATATATATATGTCGTTAATAGGGTGTCATCTAATGCAGTTTCCATATTATGGTCCAAATCGCGAGCCCTACGTTTCCTCGGCCAAGACATTTTTCTTATTACCTTTCGGTTTCGCAGTTCCATCCAAAGTGAAAGCAATTTTTCTCTCTCCAATCTCACAGACCAATACATACACACAGTATTGGCACGCGTTTCAGCTTAGCACTATGGTTATCTTATTCTATTCCATTGTCAGGCCGAGGCTACGTAGAACAGACATACATATCTGTTGGGCTCGCAAGAAAATCACATGACAACTTGAGACAGAAGACATCCGTAGGAAAAGGATAAAAAGACATTACACTTGCAACTTTATGCTTCTCTTTTCTTTTAATCGTTACAATAGCGATGGTACAATTATTACAGATTACGATTAATTAACGAGTAAATTAAAAAAATAGTGATGCGACATGGCCTTCCTGACCTTCACACGTCCTCGTGTGTTACATAACATTTTTAACTATATAGCAGATCATGTCAAGTTTAATCTGAAAAGATTATATTTATTGAACAGATTAAATTTTGTCCACAACTTAATTGAAGAATTAAGTGAATTATTTAACTTTATTCAATTTGGCCGCACCAATGACAGAAGATATCCAAGAATTCTCCAAGTAGCCTTTGAATAGAGGATTCCCAAGTTTGCATGTAATCTCGTTTCCAAGACACTCAAAAACATGGGCTTTTACCACAATGATAGTCACCAGACATCTAATAAGTCAACACTTTAACTCGTGTACCTACTAGCACTGGCAACCCTACATTATGGGTCAACCCATTTTCGATGTCTGACTTATTAGATTGAAATTCATCAATATAATTTTTCAGTTGGAATCCACCAACTTAACCATGACGTATCTTTCAACGTATCTTTTCACATTGGAGTCCACCAATGGTTTTCTGGCGCCTCTTTCAACGCCTTCACTCTAGTTGGAATCCACCAACCCATTTATGACGTCTCTTTCAACGTTTCTTTTTCTAGTTGGAATCCACCAACCCATTTATGACGTCTCTTTCAACGTTTCTTTTTCTAGTTGGAATCCACCAACTCATTTATAACCTTCATTGGAGTCCACCAATGAATCTTCAACAATTTCAATCTCACCACACGAGTCCAGCTCTTTGGGAATCCCTTCTTCTGGCATACTTCTTAGAGCTTCATGCGAGTACTTGTAAGTTCGCTTATTTACTCACCACACGAGTCCAGCTCTTTGGGAATCCCTTCTTCTGGCATACTTCTTAGAGCTTCATGCGAGTACTTGTAAGTTCGCTTATTTACTCACCACACGAGTCCAGCTCTTTGGGAATCCCTTCTTCTGGCATACTTCTTAGAGCTTCATGCGAGTACTTGTAAGTTCGCTTAATTACTAGAGATTTTAAAACATTTCGATCTCCTTCTAGTATCTCTGCCACAAGGAATGGACCTTTGAACTTTTGATCTAATTTTGTTTGATTTCTCTCTTCATTTTTAAGCAAAACATAATCGCCAATTTTAAATCTGTTAAATTTAGCTTTGTTCTTGTCGAACCGTTCTTTGTCATAAATCGCATTCTTACTTATATTTTCTGTGGCCATCTTTCTTACAAAACTTACATCAACTTTATTATTTTCTTCTACTATAGGTAACATATTAAAGGGCCTTGCCTCTTTTGCAATTAATAATTCTAGAGGACTAGATTTGGTTACACGATTAGTTGTACAGTTTATGGCTAGTTGTATTTCGCCTAGGGCATCTTGCCAGGACCGTTGACTACTTTCCACTGCGGTTAACATTTGTTTTAAAACACTCATAACGCGCTCTACCTGCCCGTTTGCGCGATTTTCTCCATAGAACAGAAATCACAAAAACTAGATCCTGTAAATGATCTACCCTGATCTGCAATGATTCGTGTTGGTACGCCAAACACAGATATTGCTGACTTTACAGCATCTATACAACGTTCACTGTTAATATTTACTGTGTGGTACAAATAAACAAATTTAGTGAATGCATCTATTTGTACTATAATGTATTCCTTTTGATCCCTTTTACCGCTTAATTTACCAGTGATATCAATATGTATTGTATGCCATGGAATGTCAACCTTGGGTATAGGATGAAGCTCAATTGGAAGCTTTCCTGATGTAGGTTTGGTCAGCCTACAAGTAATACAATTGTCAACAAACTTTCGTACGTATTTAGCCATATGCTCAAACCAATAAAATTCGTACATTTTGTCCAATGTTTTTTCCCAACCAAGATGAACAATACTCTCGTGGACATGATTAACTACAGACCACCTAAAGGATCTAAGAATAACTGGAAGACACCTAGTTTTTCCATTTCTTTGAATTTTACGGAAAAGCATTTTCGAGCGTAACTCGTACGTTCTACTCACATTCTCCTCTAGTTCATCATTCTGAATTTTTTTAATAATTAATGACGTTTCTGAATCTTTCAGTTGTTCTGCAAGGAGCCAATTCTCCGTTATTTCTGCCAACAAAACATGTTTATTTTTTGGCCTCGTATAAGATTGAGCTTTTACTTCATTTGGTACCGGATTACGTGAAAGGAAATCAACGTGGGCCATTTTGGCTCCTGGTCTATACTGAATGTCAAAATCAAATGATTGCATATATGCCCACCACCGATGAACTCTTGGAGTGAGGTCAATTTTGTTTCTTGTGGCTTTCAGTGAATTACAATCAGTATAAACTGTAAAGTGGTGGCCATGCAAATAGTGTCGGAAATGTTTCATTGAATTAAACACAGCTAATGTTTCGAGTTGATATGAATGATAACGGGATTCAGTGGAGGATGTTTGTTTGCTAAAATACTCTATGACACGAGGCTTATTGTCAATTTTGTGGAGTAGAATAGCTCCGTAACCATCCATACTGGCGTCAGTGTGCAATTCAATGGGATATTGGGGATCAAATATAACAAGTACAGGTTCGTCTGTTCGTTGTTATAATTTTTTGTCGAATATGTTCGTGCTCTGATTTCCAATCAAATGTTTTATTTTTGCAAGTTAGACCATACAAGGGCTTCATTATCTCAGAGAACTTGGGTACAAATTGTCGAAAATAAGACGCTAGACCGATAAATTGCCTGACTTGAGTTACCGACTGCGGAGGAGGTAAATTGTGCAAAGCGTGCACCTTTCGTGGATTAGGTCGAATTTCACCATTCTTAACTAAAAACCCAAGATACTCAACAGTGGATTTTAAGAAGGAACATTTTGTCACGTTAAACGAAAAACCAGCCCGACATAAAATTTGCAGTACAGTATGCAACCTTAAAAATGCTTCCTCTTTTGTCTCTGAAACAATCATGATATCGTCCATATATACGACGACATATGAATGGGCAAGATCTCCTAACGCTTTCATCACCGCACGTTGGAACACAGACGGGGCATTCTTTAACCCGAAAGGCATGGTTAAAAATTCATATTGGCCTTCGGGAGTAACAAAGGCTGTCTTTTCAATCGAATTTGGATGAATATTGATTTGGTGGAAACCACTGGCCATATCCAAACACGAGAAGTATTTTGCACCCCGCAACCTAGATATCTGATCGCTAATTAGCGGTAGGGGAAATTTTTCAGCAACAGTATTTGCATTTAGTTCCCGGTAATCCACACAAAGTCTATCCGAGCCATTCTTTTTCTTTACCAGAAGTATTGGGCTTGCAAAAGGGGAGCAGCTAGGGCGGATAATATTGGCCTCCAATAGTTCTCTAATTTTGCCTCTCACGATTTCTTTTTCCTCAATACTAAGTCTATATGGTCTCCTTTGCACGGTTTTATTGGGATCAACCAAGCGAATTTCCAGTTCACCTGTACTGATTTGGGTTTTTGGGAACCCATCTACAAATGCATTTGAAAATTCATTTAAAATCTCCATCAAACTTGATTTATCTACACCACACATCTCAGTATCAATATTGTCAAGACTGACACGATTGTTCAAAGCAGATAGGGTGTACACAAATTTTGTCTTAAACAGTTCTAAAGTATTTGTTGTTATCTTAACGCCAAAATTTTGAGTTAGAATTTCGCGACCAATTATTATATCGTAGTTAATATAATTATTAAGAACTACGTGAAAAAGAACCTCAAGAGAAAAGTCATTGATAATTACATTGGACATAATTTGCAAAGTGCTTGTTACGGTATTATCTCCAATACCCTTTAAGGCGACAACGTTATTAATACGTATGCCCGACAGTCACTGAGAGGCAGATTCCTTTACTAGTGAGCACTCGGATCCAGAATCAAAAAAGAATGGGTATGACTCACCAGATGAAATCAAAGTACCAATCGGATCAGCCAATTGGCACACGTTTACACGTTTTTCGCCCGCTTTATTTTGAGTGGCTGACTCCTGTCGTCCAGTACAAACTGAAGCAATGTGTCCAGGAGCTCCACACTTGTAGCAAGTAATGACTTTATTCTTCGCATCCAATGAACGGCTATAATTTGTGTTGGTTCCTTGCTGAGATTTTGCGGCGGTTTTCCTTGCTCGGCAATCGACGAATTTATGACCCATTTTGCCGCAGAAGTGACATTTCATTGGTGTGTGCAATCGTTGTCTTTTACTTGTAGAATTTTCCTCAGTGGCACTGTCTTTCTTGTTGACAAAATCAAAAACTCGTAGCTCATTTTGTAATTCGTTACGGGTTTTGACGTTGGCCGTATAAACTGTGCGTTGTAGTCTCGTATCAACATGGGCAGCGTGCGCCAGCGCGACAGACATGGCGATTTGTTCGGTGGACATTGACTTCCATTTCGCCATAAGTGCCGTTATTAATCGACTGGTGTATAGAGAAATACACTCGCCCTCCTTTGGTTTTCCAGCCAGAACATTGAAAACCATAGCTGCTGGAGTTTCGGATCTCTCAAACTGCAACAAGAACAATTCCTTGAAGTCGCTCCACGTCATACCAGAGAAAGAGATTTGCGACAGCCAGTTCGAAGCCCCGCCTTCCAGTGATTTACTAAGCGTCATGAGTAAAGCGCTACCACTCAAGGGACTCTCTGCTAGGATGAGGTCCACAGTGGAGCACCAAGCGGTTGCATTGGCGTCCGTAGAATCGGGAATAAATTTTGGCAGTGTGATTGTTGTTGCTTTGCCTGGCGTCTTTTGTTCATTTTTGACGGCATTCAAAACTTCCATGAAACTGCGATGCTGCATTTCCATTAATGTAATTAAACGGTCGTCTGATGTTGCTTGGTGTGGAGGCGATCCCATTTCTAATGTTGTTAATAGGGTGTCATCTAATGCAGTTTCCATATTATGGTCCAAATCGCGTGCCTTACGTTTCCTCGGCCAAGACATTTTTCTTATTACCTTTCGGTTTCGCAGTTCCATCCAAAGTGAAAGCAATTTTTCTTTCTCCAATCTGACAGACCAATACATACACACAGTATTGGCACGCGTCTCAGCTTAGCACTATGGTTATCTTATTCTATTCCATTGTCAGGCCGAGGCTACGTAGAACAGACATACATATCTGTTGGGCTCGCAAGAAAATCACATGACAACTTGAGACAGAAGACATCCGTAGGAAAAGGATAAAAAGACATTACACTTGCAACTTTATACTTCTCTTTTCTTTTAATCGTTACAATAGCGATGGTACAATTATTACAGATTACGATTAATTAACGAGTAAATTAAAAAAATAGTGATGCGACATATACTTTCTAAAACATTAAAAATTAGCTCTTTTTCTTTTGATTATTTTTATGACTGCTTTTATAGAATAATATTTTTGAATTGTTAACTTTGAATTTGTTAATATGATTTTTTTTTTTTTCATTTATTGCGGAAATATGAAAAGTTATTGAGAAAATTTGAGTTTTTTTTTTTTTTTTCTTATTTTTCTTCGACCATTTTTTTAATGCATTGGCATAATGATTGCTGGTGCGCATACTTATTTGGATCTTATCGAGATCATTTGCGCGGCTTAAAGCCATTTTTGCAATACATTTATTATGCAATATGTATGCTTTATAAATTATATATGCACACATAATTGATACAATCATTAGTAACAATGCATTAGTAAACTTTAAATCAGTATTTGATGACTCAATTTTGTTTATTACATTCGCAGTGGAATCCACTGCGAATTACATGGCTTTACAGGCTTATGCTTTTATTGAGCAGATTTGGCTCCGCTCAATTTGACAATGTTTCTTACAAAATTTTTGTTTTCAATTATAATTTATGCAACGCAGTGCAATTTTTAAAATGTTTGTTTGGTTGGGTTGGGCGCCCTTTGAAACGCTGTCGGTTCCTTTCACCTTGGTCTGGCTTGGTACTCCATACGGTGCCGATGCTGGCTGCATAGGCTTCTCTTGTGTACAAGTTTTATCTGTTGTCCGGGGTCTATTAGCTCAGGCGGTTCCGGTGCCGGTCATCGCACCAGGTGGTTTCCAACAAGTGTAGTGGCAATACACGCTTTCCAAAGGTCCCGGGCAGTCTCTGGGGCACTCTTTGGGCCTCTTCGATAGGTCCTTTTGTGGAGGAGGAGTTTTGGGTTTAGAATATGTCGTTTTAATTGTATTAAATTCTGAGTGAGCGAGATATATTGGCTTTTTCTGTTTAAGGTTTGACTTAAGAAAGTCAAGTTCTTGTTGCAATTTTTGCGCAACTGACCATGGAGGTGGTGCTTGGTTAAAGTATAATAGCCACTTTATGTGTGCTATTCCTTTTTTTATTTTCTTTTGCACCCCTCCTCTGTTTGCCATTACTCTCTCTCTGTACTCACTCAGATTTTCTTTGGTTTCCTTTTTAGCCATTTAATCCTTTATTTTCAGCAGGTCCTCAGGTCTCCTGACCTGCGTCACGGTGGTTGCTAAATCGGAGCGACAGTTATCATCGCTCCGAACACTTTTATTGTTTCTTTCTTAATGAATGTTAATTATTCTTTAAGTCTAGTGCGGCGCGGACCGCAGTGGCAGCGCTGCCTTATGTATATGAGTTCTTTAATATATAATATGTAAAATGAACATATACAGTGCCGCTCAACTGAATAGGTTTAACTTTTTTTTAATGTTCAACATGTTATATCTCTTTAACTAACTAGCATTCCGATTTACACAAAATAAATTTTATTTTACAAATAAATGTATCATTTATGAAATAGAAAAATTTCACTTTTATATGTTTTGTTTTTATATATTTTTTTACATGTTTTCAAAAACATAACAAAATATCTCCTTTTTTTTTTGGCTCAACTGAATAGGTTTGATTACTAAAACTAAGAAAAAAACGTATATGTATTTACCAAAATTTCAAGGCTCTGGGTGACTTAAACAATAAAGGATACTTATTTAGTTTGATTTAGTATTTTGTATGTCCACCCTTATTCTTTATAATTTCGAACATACGATTTGGTAGGGAATCGTACAATTTTTCAATTTCATTTAAGGAAATTGTTGCCCAGGCTTTTTTAATTGCTTCTACCAGGGTTCCAGAGTCATTAAACTGTCTTCCCCCTTCATAAACTCTTCTTGTTAAAAGACCCCTAATGTTTTCGATAATATTTATGTCCGGGGAGTATGGTGGCCATTCGAGTAAATTAACACTTTGCTCCTTAAACCACTGTTTTACAAGTAAGTCCATGGAATACGACCAAAAATTTCCGAAAACTGGGGAAAAGCCTTTTGGAGCACTATCTTATACACATTGGAGTTCATCTTTGACGTTACAAACTGGAGCTCGCAAGTCCCACAAAACGGTACGGCTCCCCATACCATTACTCCTCTAGCCCAAGTGTGATGACGACTTAAAAAGCATTCCTTCTTTCGCATGTCATGAAAATAAAAGTTATATCCATCTGGTCCATCGAGGGTGAACTTTTTTTCGTCGGAAAAGACCACAGCCTTCCACTCCTTGATCCAGGTCATGTGTTCCCGGGCAAATCATAGTCGTGCTTCTTTACGGATACCATTCAGAGGGGTTTTTTCTTTATTTTTAACCTCTTTAAGTGTTTGGCACTCTGAATAATTCGTTTAACTGTTGCCAAACTAGCATTTACACTGCTTTTTTCCCTGATTTTGCTGGCGGAGAGGCAAAAATTTGACGCATTTCGAAGAATAAGTCGTGTCTCCGATGCTGTTGTTGCATATTTTTTTCCTCCATTCATATTTTTCCCCCAATTTGCCTCATTACGTAGAAAATTACTAACAGAGTTTTGATTTCGACCAATTTTCGTTGCTATTTCATGATGTTTTTGGCCAGATTCAATATAGCCCTTTATTAGCCCTTTTTCAAAATCGGTAAAAGGTTTTTCGCGACCCATTTTACAAAATTCTAACAGTAAATACTTAAAATTTTAGAAAACCAAAAGGTTTACGACTTTTTATTAACACAGTCAATGAAAAAGTGAAGTCAAAGTTTTCAAACCTAATCAGATGGGCCAAAAGTAGACCACACATTTAGCGAATTTCAAGGAAAAAGCAATATTCTGATTTACCGTTACGTAGATCCCGTTACTTCACTTTTGCATGATGCGTGTAAATAAATGAAGGTTCAAAACAAAAAACATTGATGAAAAAAAATGCAAAAGGAACCAAGATAGAAGAAAAAATGTAAGAAAATTTTTTCAAACCTATTCAGTTGAGCGGCACTGTATGTATATCTTATATGTAAGTAGCGGATATGCCGCCGTGGGAACAGAGCGTGGTTTGCACATTTATATCTTATGCAAGCGGTCAATGCATGGGACACATGCTGACGCGGCTTGTCTGTAAGTTAGGGTACTCGTGGCCGATCATATTTCGGCGCAACAAAAACAAAGTGTCGTTGATTTGTAGCATTTATGTTTATTGGTATATAAGAAGTATATACTGGACAAAATGCTGAGTACAGAGATACGATCGGCCCCCAGATGAACTGTCGGCAAACCGAAGCTGGCGGCGAGGGATGCCCGGATACGGCTGACTGGTGTGCAGGGGTTGAGCAGCGCTCGCGTCCGAAATTGTTTTGATCCAACCGCAATGATGATGTTCGCCGTGGGCATCACCAAGGTGGATGACAGATTCAGGAGTCCTGTCAGCGAGGGAGGAGCACCGGAGGGTGTGGAAGCCTTACTAGAGGAGACGGCTGGCGGCTCGCGCGATGTTTAACGGCGCTCATCAATATGCAGCAACGTATGGTGCCGCTGGTCGCACCTCTGGCATCGCCGCCCACTGCGGTAGGACTTCACAGAATGCTCATGGGCCAGGCAATTCGAGCAGCACTTGTTGACCAGGACCGCTCGGAGCCTCTTCTCTGTCGTCAGTTTGTGAAAACGTTTGCACCTCTTCAAGGTGTGGACTCCTCGGCACACCCGTTACCGAAAGGTGTTAGAATCACCGGAGCGTGTCTCCTCGGACGGTCTGCGGTTTTGGCGTGGACGTGGTGCCATTGTTTGAAGGTTCTGGTTGTGAACTGGAATAAAATGGCTAGAAAGGAAAGATTTCGGATTAGCCAAGGAATGACAACAATTGCAAGGAACGGCAAATTGGGGAAGGAAATTATTCGCTACAGGAGGGTAGCAAGAGGAGCTTCGTGACGGGCCTTCGGATGGGGCCTCTCGTGGTCAGCAGGTCGACCACGAGAACTCGCTCGTTGGCTCCAGGATGAACCGCCTGGATTCGACCGAGTCGCCACTCGTAGGTGCCAAGTTGTCCTCCTTAACGACAACCATGTCGTTGATCTGGAGATCCCTCGTGGGTCGTTGCCATTTGTGCCTCTTGTGCATCTCCTTCAGATACTCCTCCTTCCAGCGCAGGCAAAGTTGCTGGTTAAGAGTCTTGAGGCGCCGCCATCGGATGTGGATGGACTCGGCGAGCTGAGGGATTTCAGCTTCAGGAGCTGACAGGAGAGGCGCTCCTATCAGGAAATGACCGGGTGTCATTGCGAACAGCTCTGTAGGATCATCCGATAAAGGAGCCAGTGGCATAGAATTTAGGCAAGCCTCGACTTTTGTCAACAGCATTGACAGCTCCTCGAAGGTGAATCGAGTTCCGGAAGCGGATTTACGGAGCAAAGTCTTAAAGTCTTGTTCAGACAATATCGATGGCTCTTTTTCGTTATCTTCTTCAGATAACGTCAATTGCGCAGGGATTGTAAGATCGTTTAGATCTTTTTCCTATATTTCTATTTCTTCGCTAGTTTCGGAGTCTCTTCCTTCAAAATCCATTTCTTGTTTGTCTGATAATTTTTGTTCTCTATCCGTGTCTGTACTTAATGGTGTGTTAAGTATAGTTGGTATGCATATTTCTAGGTCATATTTTTCTTTCATAGAAATTTAATTTGTGCAAGTTACGCACAGTACTTCATTAGATTGTACTCTTATGTCCTCATCAGAATCCCGTATATCTATGTATTCTATAGTTCTTTTAAAAATATTATGTACCCATTCGGGCACTTACTTACTTTTAGGTTTCCTAACTAGCAACCTACTATATGCTACTTTTATGAACTTTTTCATAAGCTCTACTATATTTTCCTTAAATTTGTAATTATTAGATATCCATTACCGTATTTCCTTGAACTTATAGTTTGTTTCACCTGAATTTATCAGGAAATCAAGGAACGGTATGTATATATCTAGACGTTTAGTCTCTACTTTTTCCATTAAAATTTTTTTTTATATTCCTGTGCTTCATTGATCAGATAAAAACACAAAGTACCTGTTGCGTTTGTATAACAAAAAATATATGGTACTGTGAGGATGAAGTTGGTCTCTACTCTAGTATTTCCTTGGATCGGAAAATTTTCACCCGTTCTTTCCAAGTGTATTAATCCTTGCTAAACTCAATGCGCGATGAGGTGAATTACTATTTTCACTCTTGAAAACCGCAATTAAATCGGATATTATATTAGGGTGCCTATCCACTATTTTATGAAATTAACTCTGTAATGTGTTCATTTTTAATTTACTTCTCAATCAGTTAATATTTTCAGTTTATTTATTAATCAGGTAATATATTCGAAAAAATTTTTATTTATGAGTAAAGGAGATTATGATTTTATTGAGAAAAAAAGATTTTAAGAAAATATTTGGTGTTTTTTTTTTTTTAATATTTAATTGACTTGTGCTTTCATAACAATTGTTGCATATGTCATTTAGATCTTATCAAGATCATTAGCATGGATTAGGGCTCCTTTTGTTACACATTTTTTGTGTAATGCAGTGATCATATAGTGTATACAAAGGTCGCTACATCTCTTAACCACTTAAGAAGGCACGTAATGCAAGTGCATATGCGTTGTCATCAAATTACACTATTCCACACACTAGAATGCAAGGCAAGCATACTCGCCTTATTAAACTATGTATTTTATAGCATAAGCAATCCATGTAAACTAGACCATAAGAAACAGTATAAATAAAGCGGCCTCGACCCTACGAGGTCAGTCAGCCTAATCGCATCCAACTGTGAAGTAACCAAACTATCGGCTTGCCTCCTTTCTCTAAAGTCGCCTACTATTTGGCGCCGCGTTCCACTCGCGTCATAAAGAACCTTTACATAATTACAGTAATCTGTAAGCTTTATATAGTACATATGGACTCACAATTATTACAATTAACAATAAAAGCACATTTGTCAATTTATAGTCAATATTTGATGATTTTGATTAAATTTTTCTATTGGGCAGATATGATTCCTCCCAATTTTACAATATTTTTTTACAATGTTCTTTTTTTCGTTTTCCAATGTATGCACCTATTTAATTATACTTTATATTTATTATTTTTTTTTTGTTTTTTCTATTTTTATATTATACTAGTGTCCCGGCAGACTTCGTACTGCCTCATTGATAAATAAAAGACCTAATCTTTTGTATAAAATGATTTTAAAACAAACAAGGATCTTGGCCATTGCGCTATTTTTGGCGATGTTGCAAATTGGTGTTTCGGTGATTTGCATGTTTAGTGGTAATTTCAAGGCAGAATGTGCAGTTCGCCCGCCTTCTAGCAGAGTTGCAGCTATTCCAGATGAAGCCAACGCTAGAGTAACATCTTTTCGCGATCTCATCCTCGCCAAAAGTAATGAAATTAAAAACGTTTTTCCGGTTCCTCCGGGAGCATCAAGGAAACAAATTCCACCAGACCCACTGTTCACAGCTTCTATCGAAGTGTCGTACGCAATTCTTTGTTGTTGCTTCAATTGTGGAACATTTGTACGAACTGTTTCGTCCAATGCTTCAATGTCGTACTGATGTTCTCCTTGCAACTCGTGGTTTAATGCATCGTGCATATGACGATTGGGTGCTGTCATTCTCAAACACGACAATACTTTGCCTTCCGCACAACATAATCCAGTAGATTTACCAGTGTATTTTAACGCCTTACAATATTTACAAATTGTTTTCATTCTTCCAATTGTTTGTGGAATGCAGCTCGTTCAAGAATCACAGGAGCACTGCGTCTGCGGATTCGCTCAATTTCATTATGTCTAGCTTGCTGTTGTTGTGTTTGTCGTGCACTAACTCGTTCCATTCTAAGCCTATCTCCTACATTGTCACTCACTAAAGAACGCAATTCTGATATAGCAGTACGACTATTTTCTTGATCTGTCTGTCATCAGTGCGGTCAGCACGTGAGGTAGTTCTTCGCACATTTGATCGACTACGACGACCTAAATCAGGTCGTGTTCTCCTCTCCCTAATCAAAGTCACTTTTAATTAATCAAAGTCACAATTACAAAAAAGAGCACATTACTTAGAATGTCACTATCTACATACTACGCCACGCTTACTTAAGCTAGATCGAAACTTTTGTATGGGAAATAGAAAAATGCTGTTTTGAGGATTTTCACGGCAATTATTCGAATTCTTCTCACCTTTTAAACCTTCCCTGGACTTCCACAATTAATTCAAAACCAAAATTAACCGAATCGGTTCAGCTGTTCTCGAGTTTTAGCGAGACTAACAAACAGCAATTGATTTTTATATATATAGATTTACATAAATTAATGTCTAAAATAATTTTCGATTTTGACATATATATCAACGGTAATCTGATGAAAAAATCTGTTGAACTTTAAAGTCTGCATTTACCGTCATTTAGACAAATTTTCAGTATTTTCTCACCTTTTAAACCTTCCCTGGACTTCCACAATTAATTTAAAACCAAAATTAGCCAAATCGGTTTAGCTGTTCTCGAGTTTTAGCGAGGCAAACAAACAGCAATAGATTTATATAAGTTAATACCTAATGTTATGCTGTAAATTAAGAAGTCCCTAAAATAATGCAATACTTATATTACAACATATTATCTATTCTATTTTGTCTGTTTGTCCGCTCTTGGTCACGTAGTCCAATAACTGTTCGATTTCTTGTAAGCGTGGCAAGATGTAATTGGTTGAATTACATCGTATGATTTCTTGGGCTTCGTATTTGAATAAGCGTGGGTTAAGCATAGACTTAGAAAAGCTAGTACAGTCAGTTATATCTAGCACCACGATAAGAGAAGGTCGTCTTGTCATAATTTTCAAAGCACATAGTGCTGCTAATAAATAGTGATATAAATAACTATACTAGAATATTAACTGAATAACTAAATAAATAATTATATTAAAATATCGAAACATTAAATTGTTTAACTGGCGCCCGAGCAGGGACCGCGATACGAAAAGTAAAATCGCGGCCAAACAAAAATTTTATACTCAGCAGAGTGTTCAATGTAATTGCTAGTTACATAAGAAATAATTAATAAACGTTTAAAAAGCTTCAAAAGTGAACACAAATCAAAAAAAAAAAAGAAAAAATTTTTTAAAAAAAAGAAAATTAAAAAGACAAAGTTAACATCAAATAAACCTGCGACGTGTTACATCACAATAAATTAATTAACATCTCTTCTAAACTTCAACTACTAGTTGCTACTACTAGTTAAAACAAATATGAAAAAAAAGATTAAAAAGACGAAATTAACGCCAACTTTGTGATGTGTTACCGTTTATCTTAAACAATCGCTATCAGCAACACTTACCAATAACTATTTGGGAAAAAAAAAGAGTGTCAGAAAAATCCTCAATTTACTGGAAAAATTTTTACTCAACAAACCAAATAAAATCGTGAAAATCTGATTACAAATATTGGAGGCGAACTCTGATACTACATTGGCAAAAGGCCAACACTCAAGACGACTAAGAAGACTTATTCCATTAACACCACGCATACTGGAGACTACACAAACGAAGTAAAAATCTCGCAAGGAAATGGGAACATTCACTAAAGGCATAGACGACACATCAATTAAGAAGACACAAAAGAAACATTAAATTGTTTAAACATCAACACTGAAGGCGTTCCGAAAACATTGCTAGCTAACATCTTACCACTACGGAGCAACGACAAAGGCATAGATGACCCAACCACCAACCATACGAGGAGAAACATCAACCCACACAACAAAGGAACGTTCCGTAAGCCAAAGTCCGTCCTATTTTTTCAAGAAGAAACTACCCATATTAAAGCCGAGTGCCCAATTATTCCAATATTCTAATTTCTAATTCTAATTCTATACATAAGATTCATATTTTCGCTTAAACTAACTTAACCTTTACACTTTTAAAAATTAAAAAAAAAAAAATAAAGGAGATTAAAAGGTATATAAAAAATTTTTAGTAAAATAAATAAAATAAAAAGTTGACAAAATGAGTGAAGAAGATGATTTGGCAAAGTCTTTCCCGAAATTAAATTTTCCACCACAATTAGATTCGCATGCAGGAAACTCCACTAATTCTTCCTTTGCGCCTAATCAAAAATATGAAAATTCGATGCCAAGTTCTAATATTTCTCTCTTTACAAATAACCAAAAAAAGGAACTCTCAGAAATAATTAAAACGACCGTTCAAAATCTGTTAAGTCCAAAAACCGAAGAGGATGAAGATATTCAGGTAGACTTTAGTCATAAATCAGATGAATCCGAAAGAATTCCAGATATCGTCAAATATCTCAGGGAGTTTTCAGGGAAAGCTGGTGAATTCAGTTCCTGGAGGAAAGCAGTTGACAGAGTACTTCTAATGTATGGTCAAAATAAAAGGACTCCGAAATATTATGCCATATTACACACAATTCGACATAAAATTATTGGAGAGGCCGATGCAGCATTAGAAGCTTATCGGATTCCTTTAGATTGGGCTAAAATAAAGGGATGCCTCATGTTACATTATTCAGATAAAAGAGATATTAGCACACTTGAATATCAGATGTCAGTACTCGTTCAAAGAAATGACAGCGTCGAAGAGTTTTATCACAAAGTATACAACTATCTTTCTTTAATATTAGATAAAATCGATTGCCTTGAACTAGGGGAAGATGCACTGATTGCTATGACAAATACCTACCGAGACAAAGCTTTGGATACTTTTATAAGAGGACTTAATGGTGATTTGCCTAGACTTTTGACTGTGAAAGAGCCGACAAGTTTGCCCCAGGCACTCCATATGTGCTTAAAACTGGGTAATATGAATTTCAGAGCAAACTATGCTCATGGTACATATCGAAATCAAATACAAAAACCATATAGAAATTTGATTCAACCTTCATATCATCAAATGCCAAGTTTTAACAATCATTTTTCGTACCCCCAGGCGTATAATTTTCCACAACACCAGGACGCTAGGCCAGGCAATGATCAGAAACAGAGACAACCCTTTATGCCACAACAACAATTAGCAAAATCCGCATTTTCGCTAAAGCCACCAGTGCCAGGGGATAACAGTCGATTATATCAAACGAGACAGTATAAAAATCCACCGCAAAGGAATTTAGCGAATAACTATCAGGATAGGAGACAACAGACTCAACCCTCTAATAGGCACCAAGGAATTCATATGGCAGAAACGTTTAATAATTCGATGTCAAGCATTGAAGAACAGCAGTATGGTTACGAGGATATAGAAGATCCCTCGCTAGATTTAGAGAATCCTACTGATGACATTAATTTTTTAGATTAAAGGCTTCCTCTTTGCCGTATTTTTCGTTCTCCATGAGAAATGGTCGCAAATTGAAATTTCTATTAGATACT
Organism: Drosophila austrosaltans; assembly: GCA_035045865.1. NCBI lineage: Eukaryota > Metazoa > Arthropoda > Insecta > Diptera > Drosophilidae > Drosophila > Drosophila austrosaltans. Next base: position 2,563,429 of record JAWNOQ010000073.1, on the reverse strand, counting down.
GGATCCAACAAAAACTATGTGGCCAGAAATTTAATACAAAACCCAATTCCAAACGAAAAATCGTTTGTAGCTAATTCGATAGGAGGAAGCATTCTAATCACAGATTATTCATTAATACAAATATTTGATTCAGAGATTCCAAAACAAAAATTCTTTATATTACCAACTTTAGAAACATTCGATGGTATCATCGGAAATGATACTCTTAAATCTTTAAATGCTGTAATCTATACCCAAAATTCTTTTTTTACGCTTCTGAATAAGTATAGTTACCCATTAAAACAAATCGAACTAGAATCGGTGTCTCACATTCAATTACGTCTTAATCATTTAGCATCCGAAGAAGAAACTATAGTTAAAAGAATTATTAAAAATTGTCCTACTCTCTTTGCCGACCCTGACAAAAGATTAACTTTTATAACAAATGTTAAAGCAGAAATTCGAACAAGAACCGAGCGACCGATTTACTCAAAGTCATATCCGTATCCCATGGCTCTCAAAGCCGAAATCGATAATCAAATCGAAGAGCTTCTTCGTGATGGCGTTATAAGACCATCAAAATCTCCATACAGTTCTCCGATTTGGGTGGTACCAAAAAAAGAAGGCCCTTCTGGAATAAAAAAGTTTCGTATGGTTATCGATTTTAGGAAATTAAATGATGAAACTATACCTGACAAGTATCCAATCCCAGACATAAACACTATTCTGACCAATCTTGGCTCTAACGAATATTTCTCTACGGTAGACTTAAAAAGCGGTTTTCATCAAATAGCTCTCAACGAAGCAGATATTGAAAAGACAGCTTTCTCCGTAAACAACGGAAAATATGAATTTACCAGACTCCCGTTCGGCCTCAGAAATGCTCCTGCATGTTTTCAACGAACATTAGATGATATTTTGCGTGAACATATCGGCATCAGGTGCTACGTTTATGTCGACGATATTATTATCTTTGCAAAAACCAAGGAGGAACATTTTAGAAATTTGGAAATTATATTTAACACCCTCGAGAGAGCTAATATCAAGGTTCAATTAGAAAAATGTGATTTTGTCAAAAAAGAAATTAATTTCTTAGGATTTGTAATAAATAAAAATGGGATCCAAACAAATCCTCAAAAAATGGAAGCGATTGCTAAGTTCCCTAGGCCCAAAACTGTGCACGATTTGCGCTCATTCCTAGGAGCAACTGGGCATTACCGAAAATTTATTCGAGGCTACGCCGATATAGCAAAACCTTTGACAGAAATTTTACGAGGAGAACTAGGTCGAGCTTCAAAAAATGTTTCAAAAAAAACTGTTATAGTCTTCAACAATCTGCAAATACAAGCATTTGAACAGCTTAAGAAAGCGTTATTATCAGATGACGTGATGCTTCATTACCCAGATTTCGAAAAACCTTTTGAATTAACGACAGATGCGTCAAACTACGCCCTTGGTGCGATTCTATCTCAAGATGATCGACCAATATCTTTCCTATCAAGAACTTTAAGTAGGGCAGAAGAGCATTTCGCAACAAACGAAAAAGAAATGTTGGCCATAGTTTGGGCTTTACAGTCTTTACGCTGTTTCCTTTACGGGTCGAAAAAGGTCAAGATCTTTACAGATCACCAACCATTAACGTTTGCTCTCAGCAACAAGAGCACAAATGCTAAAATGAAGCGGTGGAAGGCACAGTTGGAAGAATATAACCATGAGTTAATTTACAAGCCAGGAAATACAAATAACGTAGCTGACTATCTATCGAGACCACCTGCTGTTAATGCTAATGCGTTAACGACAACTATTTCCAGAACTGACAGCCCTTCAAGGACTCCTATACCGAATACTGAGGTACCGATAAATGTGTTTAGAAATCAAGTTATTTTAAAAATTGATCAAACCTCTCACTACGAATGCCAAACGGTTTTTGCCACACATACCAGGCACATTATATCCAAACCAAAATTTTCGAAGGAGATACTCATAGAGTTGCTTAAAGAATTTCTCAATCCAACGATGGTTAACTGCATAAATACTACGGAGGTAGTAATGCTTAAAATCCAACAAATTTATGTGTCACATTTATCAAACTTTAAAATTAGATTCAGTGGAGTTATGGTTTCTGATATAGTGGATGAGGAAGAGCAGAGAAATATTATATTAAAAACTCACAGTAGGGCGCACAGAAACGAACGAGAGAACAAAAATCAAATTCTAGAACTGTATTACTTTCCGGGCATGGCAAGAAAAATTAAAGAAATTGTAAAAAACTGCAAGATATGTAAGGAAAATAAATATGAGAGGCATCCAAACAAACCTAAGTTAGGACATACACCAATACCAACTCACCCTGGACAAATAATTCACATTGATATCTTCACTACTGAGGGCTATAAAATTTTAACATCAATAGACAAGTTTACTAAATTTGCGGTAGCCAAAATTTTAGCTGGCAAGGATATTGATTCAGTAAGAAGACCACTAAGAGAGATTTTATTTTATTATGGGGTTCCTAAAATGATTGTGTGTGATAATGAAAAAAGTTTTTGCTCGGAGTCGATTCGTTTTATGTTGCAGAATGAACTTAACGTCGAAATATATAGAGTACCACCTTACAAAAGTGAAGTAAACGGCCAAATAGAAAGATTTCACTCGACGCTGTCCGATTTAATGAGATGCATCAAGGTAGAGAGAAACGTACAAAATTTTGAAGAGTTATTAGAGTATGCTGTTAACGAATATAACCACTCCATACACTCCACCACAGGAAAAAAACCTGTAGATTTGTTTTTTGGGAGAACAGTAACATTTGGCCCAGATAATTATGAAAGAACTTGGAGGAATAATTACGAAAATTTAATCGCAAAGCAAACCCAGGATATAGAATACCACAATAGGAACAGAGATGAAATAAAAACATACCAACCAGGGGAAAAAATTTATGTGAAGCAAAATAAAAGACTTGGCACTAAACTTTCAAATCGCTACAAGGAAGAAATAGTTGAGGAAAACAGTGCAACAACAATTAAAACAAGATCAGGAAAAATTGTTCACAAAAGCAATATTCGAAATTAGTTGGTAACAGTTTTAATTTTCCCTGATCTTATCGAGGAAAAAAAAAAAAAAAAAGAAAGAAAGAAACAATGCCCTTTCATTCATTTTTTGTCAACTTACTTTGAAGAGAAAAAGAGAAAGTAAATGAAATTTTAAAACACACTTCTATTGTAATTATTAATAATTAGGATAAATTAAGCAAATATTGTAAAGAGAATGAAAATCTAAAAATGAAAATAATGTGAACACCTATGTATAAACTTGTAAAAAGATAACAACTTAGAGTAAAACTACTAACCCTTAAGGATACAAACAATCGGGACGATTGAACTTAGGTAGGGAGGAGTTAATACCTAATGTTATGCTGTAAATTAAGAAGTCCCTAAAATAATGCAATACTTATATTACAACATATTATCTATTCTATTTTGTCTGTTTGTCCGCTCTTGGTCACGTAGTCCAATAACTGTTCGATTTCTTGTAAGCTTGGCAAGATGTAATTGGTTGAATTACATCGTATGATTTCTTGGGCTTCGTATTTGAATAAGCGTGGGTTAAGCATAGACTTAGAAAAGCTAGTACAGTCAGTTATATCTAGCACCACGATAAGAGAAGGTCGTCTTGTCATAATTTTCAAAGCACATAGTGCTGCTAATAAATAGTGATATAAATAACTATACTAGAATATTAACTGAATAACTAAATAAATAATTATATTAAAATATCGAAACATTAAATTGTTTAACTTATATAGATTAAAAACATTTTGTCATCTTTGGGTGCCGTCATGTATGTTTTTTTTTCTCCTTTGTGTATTCAAACTTTCCTGTTAGTAGCATCAGCTGGTCGTCGCCAGTTGGCTATCTGATGGTCCATCGATGGCATAAAATGTGGCCTGCTTTTCCCACTTGTTGTCTAAGCTGCTGATGTCCGGGGCCTATGGGTTCAGGTGGTTCCGGTGCCGGTCATCGCACCAGATTGCTTCCATCAGGTGTAGTAACAAAAAGGGCTCACCAGTAATCCCGGGCAGTCTCGGGGACACACTTCTTCTCTTTTTGGTTGTTAACTTGACGAGGACGAGGAATTTTGGGTTGATTAATTATTGATTTGATTGTATGTGTTTCTGAGTGAGTGTGAGTAGTAGGGTTTTAAACTATTGACTTTAAAAAGTCAAGTTCTTGTTGCAATTTCTGGGCAACTGACCATGGAGGTGGTGCTTGGCATGTATATGATAGCCACTTTAAGTGCGCTATTCTCTTTTTGATTTTCTTTTGCACTCCACCTCTTCTCGCCATATCTGACACAATTTCTTATTTAATTTTTTTTTCTCCTCTTCTGCTTCTGTTCCTTGTCTCTCCAGGTCACAATCCTTTATCTTTTGTGACCACTGTCACGGTCACATTGTAATAAGTTGAGTGTTGCTAGATTCCAATATTTTCATTTAATAAATAATAGATAGCTTGTGATAGGTTTGAGTTCTCTTTTTATTGATTGTAGTTTTTAGAATGAATCTTAAATCTAACAAAGGGTTGGTATAGCTAAGACCGCGTAGCTGCGCTGCCAGTGACGCCGGCAGAGGAGCGGTGTGCTTATGTATAAATATTAACGTAAACTATATAAGGCGACAGAGCGGTCGTGCGTGTTATATTTGCCGACTCAGCAATGTCCAGCTCCATGTACTTATGACTAGAGCTGCAAAACCATCGATGGTACTATCGATAATATCGATGGACTTTCAATTGAGCGATAGATCGATGGTTTTTTTCCTCCATCGATAGTTCACTGCATGGCTAGACACAAAACCACGCGTAAGTACTTTTACATAAAATTTAAAGTTTTTCGATTTTAATTCTAATTAATTCTATATTAATTCACTTTTGAACTATTTAGTACACAGATTTCTAAAATAGGTGTAACTTTGTTGGCGGTTCCTCAAAAATTATGGATAAGTTTGTGATTTCATCAAGTAAGTGTTTCCAAGCTAATTTTTTCTTATTTGTTCATAATTGTTTTTGTATTTTAGATAAAAGTGCATCATCAGCTGCCTCAACATCTTCAGCTGCCTCATCGATATTAGCTGCCTCACCATCAACATCTGCCTCGTCGTCCGCTGTGGTTCCGCATCCAGACGAGTTGCCTTGCAAGCGAAAAAAAATGCAGCTCTCAGGTATGGGACTACTTTGAAAAATGTAAAAGTAGAAATTTCGCAAAATGCAAATTATGTGGCAATGAGTACAAAACGAGCGGGAACACGTCTAACATGCAAGAGCATTTAAGGCGTGCCCACCCGCTCAAATTAAGTCAACTTAGCGAAAATGTGCCAAAAATTGACCAATTTGTTCAACGGTCCGAGCTTTATGAACCTACATCTGAAAGAAGGGCGAAATTGGACAAGTGTTTGACTCAAATGATTGCGAAAGACTTGCAACCTTTCAGCGTAGTAGAGGATGAAGGGTTCAAGTGCTTTGTAAAAGCCTTAGATCCGAGGTATTCTCTACCGAGCCGCACAACATTAAAAAACGTCCATATGAAGACAATGTTTGATGAGATGCAATTAAAGCTAAAAAACAAGCTTAATACAATCGAGCACTGTGGGTTGAGTACAGATTGCTGGACATCTCGAGGCAATAGTAACTACATAACTGTAACGTGCCATTTCATTGACGATGACTTCAAGTTAAAGGCGGCTGTATTGGCAACACAGCCCCTTTTAAACGAAGAAAACCACTCAAGTGCCAACATTAGCGCAACGCTGAAGGAAATATGTGACGAATTTAATATTTTCAATAAAATTGAATCCATAGTCACTGACAATGCGGCGTCCATGATAAAGGCATGCGAGAGTCTAAAAAAAAAACATTTGCCGTGCTTTGCCCACAGTTTAAATCTTGTAGTTCAAGACGCTTTGGCTCAAGGTAAGGTGAGGGAAATTTTGACTCAAACAAAGCGAATCGTTGCCTTTTTTAAATGTAGCACTAATGCCAATGCCAAATTTAAAAATGAGCAAGGTCAACTTAAGCCTCACAGCTTGATACAAGAGGTCCCCACTAGGTGGAATAGTGCGTACCATATGCTCCAACGCATTTTAGACACGCGAGAAGCAGTTGCCTCAGTTTTGCTGAAGACCCCAAAGGCGCCTATTCCCCTAAGCGAAGATGCTTTTGCCGCTATACAAGACCTTTGCACTATACTGGCACCATTCGACGAAGCTACCAGCAGAATTTCAGCATCGAAAACCGTCACAGCTTCGCTAATAATTCCGACGATTTTGGGCCTTGTTAGTACCTTAGAAGAGCTTCAGCCAAAAGTGAAGTCTACTGTCGGATGCGAAATAATCACATTTTTATCTAGACGAATTAACTCACGACTTTCTATATATGAGTCCAGATTAATTCCACGCTTGGCAACAATGCTCGACCCTCGTTTTAAAAAAGAAGGTTTTAGGAGTCAGCATAACGCCCAGCAAGCGGCAATCGCACTCGAAAATGAAATCACCTACTTAAACAAAAATTTGGAAAATCGATCTCCAAACGAGGAACCGCCAACATATGCTGAAAAGGACAATCTTTTCAAATTTGTGACCAAGAAAATAGCTGAAAAACAAAAGACGACCAGATTGGATTCTATTGTTACAATGAGGCAATACTTGGAGCAAAACAACGCAACCCAAGACGTTGACCCATTGGACTACTGGAAGGTAAGTGAAAAACATTATCTCAATATATTTCTAATTAACTTTCTTGCAGATTAATGAAATACAATTTGGCCAACTGGCCAAATGTGCCAAGAAAATATTGTGCATTCCAGGTAGTTCAGTGGAGTCTGAGCGGGTTTTTAGTAAGGCTGGAGAAATCGTCAGCCAAAAAAGAAGCAGTCTAAAGCCAAAAGCTGTGAATATGCTTCTAGCCTTGAAGCAGAACCAATGGATTTTGGAATAAATCTCGAATATTTTTGTTTTTTTAAGTTGAAGTGTTACGTAATTTTATTTTTCTTTTTTTGTTATTTTATTTAGTTCTAAGAGTTTTAAGTTTTTATTTTTATGTATGAAATGACTGAACATTCAAGATACTCATTTGTTTAATAGTCTTAAGATGAAATGAAATGAATTGCCTCATAATTTTAAGTAACATATCTTTGTGATTTATTAAAATGGCACGAAGCCAATATATTATATTGAAAAAATATACAGCGTTTGTTTTTGAACAAGTTGTTATTACTTAAAAGAAATTTCGATGGAACCATCGATACTATCGATGGTTTATTCCATCGAGCTTGAAAATATCGATGGACCAACCATCGATGGTTTTGCAGCTCTACTTATGACCAAGAATGTTTGGTACTTGAAAGTAACAAAGTGTTTCTGTTTGTTTATAATATAATTTATATATTTCAATGTGTACAGTGACCACTTGATATTACAGAACATGCTACAATATATCGTACCTCTCAAATATATAGCTATACTCATTGAGCGCCATCAATATGACAGGCGTTAGCAGCATTAAGCGCCAGCCACACGACAGGCGTCAGCAACATTTAACGCTAGCAACATGGCATGTGATAGCAACACAGGCTAAGCGCTAGCAACACAGAAAATATAACACACGCATGCACACAAACACAAAAGATATAAAACACGCATGCGCACAAACAAAACGTATAAAACAAGCACACAAACATAGCATATGAAGCATGCGTGCAATACATACTAAACACACAGTCCATCGATATACGTGCAAATGATACACACACACACACGAGAGGGAATGCAAAACGTCGCTAAATTGGAAGAGAAGGAAAAAAAAAACATGTATGTAGGGGGTGGTTTTCCTGGTCTTTTACTTGAATCCACAGAATAAAAACGACGGTAGCAGTATTTATTCACTTGTGTTTTCTTCACCGTTACAAGGGGAATTAATCATAACTTAACATTACAGACTACAAGTAACTTAACATTACAAGCCGAGGTGAAAGCTGCCCAGTTCACCACTCCCGTCTAGCTCTCTACGTCATTTGTGACGTTGACATCCCGGCCCCTTGCAATATAATGATTGCAGATGTTTCAAGGGTGTGGGCAGGTACCGGCCAGAGTCCACCCGAATATGGTGCGCTGGGCCACGGGGAACCCGTCCCGACTCGCGCGGCAATCTGCCCGTACTACTCAGGGGTAGACATCACCGCCCAACACCACGAAAATGGAGGCCGGAGCGTGGAACCGCTGATCCGCCAGCCTCAGGTCCGCGAACCGCTGGCACACGTCATGAACAGGCCAAGCGGGTGTTCGGAACTGGAAGGTCGAATCCACCTGGAAGGCGACGTTCAGCTCAACGTCAGTTGAGGCCCCCAGATGAACTGTCGGCAAAACGAAGCTGGCAGCAAGGGATGCCCGGATATGGCTGACCGGCGTGCAGGCGAAGAGCAGCACTAGCGTTCGGAATTGTTTTGCGCCAACGGAGATGATGATGGTCGCCGTGGGCATCACCAAGGTGGATGTGAGGATGAGGAGACCGCTAAGAGAGGGAGGAGCAACGGAGTCCGATGTGCCGTACTGGCGGTGGCGGCAGGAGGGTCGCGCAATGCAGAACGGCGCTCATCGATGTACAACGTCGTGTGGTGTGAAGGAAATTATTCGCTACAGGAGGGTAGCAATAAAAGCTTCGTGACGGGCCTTCGGGTGGGGCATCGCTTGGTCAGCAGATCTACCAAGCGAACGCGATCGTCGACTTCGCCTGAATTCGAACGAGCCGCCACTCGTTGGCTGGCAAATTGTCCTCCTTAACGACAACCATGTCGTTGGTTTGGAGATCTCTCATGGATCGTTGCCAATTGTGGCTTTTGTGAATGTCTTTAAGGTACTCCTCCTTCCAGCGGATGCAAAGCTGCTGATTTAGACCCTTAAAGCGCCGCCATAAGAAGCTGATAGGAGAGGCGCTTCGATTAGGAAATGACCGGGTGTCAATGAGACCAGCTAAAAACTTTTGACTCCTGCTTTCCAAAAGCCGCCCATATGTGGCGCACCGGGCGGAATGAAATGCCAGTCAAGGTTATGGTGGCTGTACCGACTCGAGGCTGCGGATGCTACTGTCTCTAGTAACACCTTGGAGAGAAGTTTCTCGACACCAACAAGCTTTTTGCCGTTATCAGAATAAATTCGTTGCGGGCATCCCCTGCGACCTATGAATCACGCCAACGCAGCCAGGTCAGATCGGATATGGATTCCAAGTGGATAGCCTTGGTGCTAAAACACACACATACTCTATCGTAATAAGACAGGCTCGTCCTGTGTATATTTTAAATCCACTCCCGTGTAAGTGAATGGCCTGGAAAAGGAAGATCGCTCCTTGGCAGATCTCCCATGAGCTGCGCTTTCTGTATATGATACAGACCTTGCAGGACTTGGTCACATATTTGACCAAATTACGAATCTTTGGAATCCAGTATTTTGCTCGGATGATACGGATCATGAGCTGATTGAAATCAGTAAGGTGTCGAGCAAACTGACTATCATACGGCAGAAGAACAGGATGACGTTCATCATACCGCAGAGAGCTGGAATTTTTAATTCGTCCGCTGGCTCGGATAATGCCATGGTGGTCGAGAAACGGATTTAAAGAGAGTATGGAACTACGAGAGGCCATTTGTTGCTTAAACATTGGTATTCCTTAGCGTATGCTCGACGCTGAGTAGAAATAATGAGCGCTTGCTCTGCTGCTGCCAGGTCGCCTTGAGAAAGTTGAAGGGAGGTCGCCCTGGGACCTTTGCGACAATGGCGGATGATATGTAGAGTGTACGCAGAATCGCGCAATGCTCGGCTAAAGTAGGAGAAACGGTTGAGGAAATCTTCCGTCGACGCGATCTTAGTAGTGTGCACCTTAATGGTCTTTTGCTCGACGTCAGTCTCTGGGATGGACTCAAGTGCAGGTGGCCACTGCACATTGGGTCAGCGAACCGATAGTTCGACGAAAATTAAAGTTTAAAAGCTACGTTCTTGAAATTTGGTACATATAATAGTGTCGATGCACATAAAAATATATCTAAGTTTCAGACCGATCTGACCACGCCTGCCCTAGCCGCCCATATGAGATAGGTTTCCTCTTATTTATACTTGTACGGTAATTAATAAAGCTAGCACTCGTTAAATTCATAAAAAGTTTTTAATTCATTTTTTTAACATTTAATCTTAATATTAATAAGTAAAAATAACAATTCATTCAAAATTACTACTAATCAGTAATTTACATTTAAAAATGTTTCCAAAAGTCGTCTTCTACATCAATTTCTATTGAAAACGGATTTTCAGAGTCAGAATCTGAATCACTATCAGTATTGTTAGCATCAAAATCGGGAAGATTGTTATTATTGTTCATGTTACTAAGATATAAAAAGTTTGGTGATTCCAAAAGTTCGATTACGTCTTATGGTGGTGGTAGTTTATTTTGCTGACCCAACCTTTTTGTTAGATAGATGCTCGACACTAGAGGATCTTAAGAATTCATTGCTTTGTGGAAGACATCTGCCATGTTTTTCTGCCGTGTACTCTTTCGAGCATGTAACCTTCTGTCACTCTTATAGTATTTGTTGCGAGCTTCTGAGGCGTTCTCTCCAAGAACACCTAATGGAAGGATTGATGCTTCTATTATTTGGTAGCCGTGCGATAACACTTTATGGACTGTTGCCGACATTGGAAACCATGGATACAAGGACATTTATATAGTAATTGTTTTCTGACAATATTTTTTAAATTGTGTTGGATTAATTGGAAAATGGCAAGAAATAGCAATTAAAATATTGTTAAAATATGCAATGAGAAATTCATCAAAACCTAAGATTTCAGCTAGTAGCTTAGGTTGTGTAAACGCCCGCCTTGCTGTATTGCCGTCGTTGGTATTTCCATTGCCATTCTGGCTAGGCTTATCCACATGTAGAGCCATAGCATTCCACATCTACTTCTGTATTGTCTTTTTTTGTTCCGCCATTTCTTTTTTTCCATTTTCATCTCTCACTTGCCATTTTTTAAGTTTCAGTCTACATGCGATTTTGAGAACGAATTCAAAAAATCGAACGCAAGTTTTAGTTCAAAATCTTTGTTAATGTAATGCACACTTAATGAAATAAAGTTTCTCAGGGTGTATTCGTCAGTCCACATATCTGTAGTAAACGCAAGATGCTCATATTTTAAGCTTTTCTTCAGTTGATCTTTAATTTTAAAGTATTCATCCCTCATAACTCTCGTTGTGAACTTCTTCCGGGATACATCCAGGCTTGAAAAGGTTTAATGGCCATAGTTTGCGCCAATATCAATTAATGACTGGGCATACTCCCGAAAGCCTTCACCTAAATTAGTCAATGTGAAAGATATATACATATATAGTATATGCGTTTAAAATGCATTTAATAACTTACCGTCTGCCTCACCTAACGCATGCAAATCTTTTGCAACTAAGCCAATTTGCTTACACGCTAGAGTATTCAAAACTTTGTCCGGTACTGTTTTTTTGGAAAACTGCAAGATCGAGGTCTGGTTGTTGGAGGGTTCCTTTAATTGCTTGACACATTTGTGTCGGCTTAGCGATCCAGTGCCAGTTTTATTGTTGTATGCCAAAATGGTCTTACATTTATTGCAACACACAAAGTCTTGTCTTTCATAGTCATATTGAATTAATTCGAATTTATTCCAAACACTGCTTTTGGCTTCGATTCTTTTTACCAAGCATATTTTTGGATCCTTTGCTTTTAAAGCTCTTTGTAAATTTGCTTTGTTCATTTTCTCCAAAGGTGACGCCAAAGGTTATTACAATAGCACGCGTAATGCTAGGGTTGTATCAATCGTGTTATCGATATATATATCGATAAATCCTACAGCTTAAGCTGACAAACAAGCCTACTTATCGATACTGCCATATTTCAATTTAAAATCTTGACAGTGGTTTTTTCTGTACCGAGCTTTTCGTGCCTACCGTGCTTCTTGATTTTGGCACAGTAAAACACGGCAATTTTTCATAAGGGGCCCAACACGGAATTTTTTTAAATAAGCACGGAACGGCACGAACACGGATGAAACACCTCTACTTGCCAAATCGGCGGGGTTGTGTTCTGACCGAATATGATGCCATTGTTGGGCGTCGCAAATCTGGATTATCTTCGCTACTCGATTTGACACGAATGTGGTCCATCTGCACGGAGGTTTCTGGAGCCATGACAACACAATGGTCTGTCCATAGATGCAGATCAGGCTTGTCTACCGGCATGTAAGGGAGAACTGCAGCAGTCATCCCAGCCAAGAGGACTGCTCCACACAATTCTAATCGAGGGAGGGAAACGGTTTTCACCGGAGCCACTCTTGTCTTGGTGGTAAGGAGATTCGTGAAGCTGTGATAACCAATCACAGCTCGAATGTACAGTGATGCACCATACGCACGCTCGGATGCATCACAGAACCCGTGATGCTTAATGTGGACCTCAGCTTGACATTGTACCCATCTTGGAATACGGATTTCGTTGAGTGACTGGTAATTAGTCACAAACTGGCTACACTGTTAGTCAAGATCGGACGGAAGTGGGTCACGTAGCTTCAAATGAACAATGAATGGAGATAACCAGCCTTCTGGATCGAACAATTTAGAAATTTGGGACAAAACCTCGCGCTTCGAGTAGGAAGATTTTTGCTCCAGCGGAGAAGGAACGAAGAAAAATTCGTCAGTCGTGGCTCTCCATCGAATCCCCAGCGTCTTGGTTACGGTTATGGAATAAGATTCGCTGAAACGGAGTGCGTCGGTGGTCAACAAGGATCTGCCGACACATCTTAGTAATATCGGCGTTGAAAACAAATTGAAAATATCGCCACTTTAGTATTTACATGGTTAGGTCGGATTGGAGGACCGGCCCTGTATGCAAGATGTAGCATGTACAATAACATCGAATGATCACTGTACTCAATGCAATAAATAATATTATTACAAACATATTGTAACACTTTTGTTATAATGTTTATGTATACAATATTCAAGTGCAATGCCACTTAAGAATCTCGACCACACATGAATGCATAGTACTAGACATTGCTGAGTCGGCACATGTTACATGCGCGACCACTTTGTCACCAAGTAACATTTTATATATGCTTATGTAAGCATTTATGTATAAGCAGACCGCTCCTCTGCCGGCGTCACTGGCAGCGCAGTTACGCGGTCTTAGCTGTAATTAACTATGGTTATAGATTTAAGAATTATTATGAAAAGAGAACTCAAAGTGAATACACCAAAAGATTGAATAAAGAACGTTCGAAATGAACACTCATAATTGTGAAATACTTTTTATTTAAAACTCATATCATAAGTGAAATGGAAGATTGAAGACCTCGGGCATTTCTAACAATACATGGCGACCGTGACAGTGGTCACAAGGACCGAAGACGAAAAAAAAAAAAAAAACCTGCATTGGAGAAGCAAGCTAAGTGATTCTGGAAAACAAAAGAGCAGAGGAGGAAACAAAGAAGGAAGAATCAAATCCCAACAACAAACGGAAAAAATGTATCTGAGTGAGTAGAGTTGAGTGAAATGGCAAGGAAAGGAGGAATAAAAAATAAAGTTAACAAAAGAATAGCGCACATAAAGTGGCTATTATATACATACAAATCCAACACCTCCTCCATAGGCAACTGCCCAGAAACTCCAATCTGAACTTGACATTTTAAAGTCAATTATCGAGAACAGAAAGCCGAACACTCAAACTCACTCAGATAAAAATATACCTACGACATATAACATTAAAAGCAAAATCCTTCCACCTCCCAAAGTGAAGCTGCCAAAACCAGAGAAGAAGTGCCCGAGAGACTGCCCGGGGCCATTGGAGAGCCCCTTCTGCGAATACACCTGCTGGAGAAATAGAAAAAACTAATCCTGGTGCGATGACCGGCACCGGTACCGCCTGAGCCCATAGGCCCAGGACAGCAGCAGCAGAGACAACAAAAGCGTGAAAAGCAGGCCGATTTTTACGCCATCGATGGAGCATCAGCGTACCAAACCGGCGACGTCAAGTTGATGCCCAATAGAGGGTCCAAGAAAGAAGAAAATTTTATAACACACACAAAAATAACAAAAAAAAAATTTTTTTTTAAAAAAATAATATTACAAATTAATATAAGTAAAATGTATAAGCAAAAAACAAACAAATTGTAAAAAATTGAGCGGAATCATATCCGATCAATAGAAGCGTAGCCTGTGAAGCTATGCGAAAAAGTAGGTAGGGTTCTGTAAAAGGAAATTTTTATATATGTATGTATACAAAAGTTTTCTTCAAATTATCTTGAAACTTTAAATGTTTGATAATAGTATCAGTAAATTTGATGATTCATGTGAACAATCCAAAATGGGATTAATAGATACTAAGACAGTGGACTCCACTGCGAAGGTAATTAACAAAGTTGAATCATCAAATGTTGATTTACGAATGACTAATGTACTTTTTTTGACAATGGTTGTCATTTTAGTTGCGTACATACTGTTCAAGGCATATAAGATGCATAATAAATGTATCACAAAAAAGGCCCTAAGCCATGCTAATGACTTGGACAAAATTTAAATGAATTACGCAAACCTGAAATAAAAGTACATTTTTGAAAAAAATTAAAGAAAAAAATTATATATATATATTATCAAACAAACCAATAATTTTCTCAAATTTTTTTTTTCTCTCTCAAATTTACAAAAATAAAATTAAACATGGTATTCCAACCTTTAATGAATTTTGTTGAATGTTGTGTAATAACTAAAACAGGAATATGAATACATTAGACAGTTATTTTAGCAAGGTAGTAGAAAACCATCCTAGCGTAATATCCGATGTAATCGAGGTTTTTAAGAGTGAAAAAATTAACTCACCTCAAAGCGCTATCAGTTTTGCAGAAATCGATATACTTTACTTGGAAAAATTTGGTGAAAAATTCCCAATCCAAGGAACATTTCTTTTCTATTTGATGGATGAAAATCATTAATAAGAAGATAAGAAAAAGAATAATACGGCAATACTAGAGACTAAACGTCTAAATAAATATATACCGTTCCTTGATTATTTAATAGAGACAGGAGAAACAAATTATAAGTACAAGGAGATACGGTATTGGATAGATAATGCAAATTTAAGAAAAATATAGTTGTATTTGTGTATGGAAATGTCCATAAAAGTAACATATGGTAAGGTTTTATTGAGAAATCCCAAAGGTAGAGGATATATATATAATATATTTATTTATATACAATATATTTAAGACAGACATAGAAACAATAGATACTGTTGAATCAGATGAGGATATAGAGATAACAGAATAAAAAAAAAAAATTTTTTAATTAAATATATTAAACTAAAGCAATTTAAAAAGTCATATAAGTACATAACTCAGAATAGGAATATTCAGACAGAAACTCTGAATAAACATGCGATAATTCTGGTTGACTCTTTTAATGAGGCACGAAGATTAGTGCATGAAAATAGAATAAATATAGATAACACGAACTGGTCAAAGATTTCGAAATTATTGATCAAGTTACGAGCAAATCTAATTCAAATAAAGGAAAAATACGAGTTGGACATATTTGTACCAACCGTACTGAATTCACCTTTAACTATAGGTTGAAGAACATAGAGAAAAATTAGAACTGGAAAGTGAAGAATCAGACGAAGGAGAAATTGGAGAAAAAGATCTTCACGATTTAACATTGTCTGAACAAGACAACGATTCTGATTTTGAATTAGACACAAGCGTAATACCCAATCAAGACAAAATGGCTGAGGCAAAATCTCGAAGAGCATTCTTGAAAGAAATTTCATCCTCTATTCCAGAATTCAATGGACAAAAGAGAAATCTCGATACGTTCCTCACAGCCCTAGAGTTAATTGATTTAACTAAAGAAGATTTCGAAGACGTAGCTGTTGCCGTAATAAAATCAAAACTTACTTGCGGAACACTATGCAGATTCAAAGAACTAAAGACAATCACGGAAATAATATACAAATTGGAAACTACTATAGTTGGTGAACCATCAAGAGTAGTAAAAACAAGATTGTCCAAGATTATTCAAAAGGGTAAAACGGCTGATAAATTCACATCCGAAATTGAAAATATGAGAAAAACATTGGAATCAACATACATTGAAGAAGGTCTATCATCAGAGCTCGCTGAGTCATTCAGTACTGAAGAAGCCATCTCAACTATGAAAAGGAATTGCGATAATGGTAAACTCAGAGGCATACTAGAATCAGGAAATTTCAGAAATATGAATGAAGCCATCATGAAGTACTTGGAATGTAGTACTGACATGATTGGCAGTCCTAATTCAGTATTGTTTGCACAGAGGGGCTGTGGTAATTATAACAACACCTATAATTATCGCGGTAGAGGAAATGGTCGCGGTTATTATAATAACTATAATAACCGTAGTAACCAGAATTACCAGCAAAACCGATACAACAACAATAACAATGGCAATAACAATAATAATAGAAGAAACAATAGAGGAAATAATAGAAATAATAATAACAGAGGAAAAAGATCAAATATTCAATAAAATGGTTATAATAATGTCCGAGTAACACAAAGCACCTCGGAAAACTCCCAGATACCTTTAGATATCCAGTAGAATGAAATAGTAAAATTCACAGAATCAGTCTTGACTTAAATACATTCGCAAAATTCACAAATGAAGCAACCGGAAAACAGTTAGTACTTTTAATAGACACCGGTGCGCTATGTAGCATTTCCTACAAGTAGGTATAATTGTGAATTCTTTCACAATGTATTTGGACCAGACAACAAACCGAAATTGAAAGTATCGGTGTCGGTTGTTATTTAGATCCAACATGGGAGTCGCTATGCCTAACGAGTTGGACCCTATGGTTCCGTAGCTCTTTCGGGGTGGGGTGGGTTTTGTTGCTAGATACAGGACTCTCCCTCTACACAATTTTATTAAGGATCCCTCCTGAAACTAAAAATGACGACGATTGACCCGGATGGTCAAATGAAAACTAAACATATCGACGAAACGATATAAAAACTCAATTGGCAAATTCCCAAATTTTATTTAATAACAAAACAAACGGCTTCTTATTAATTCAGAATGAATTCGGCGGGGCTAAAGTTGGAATTGCACCCGCTTGCTCTATACCCATCCCTACCTTTGGATCCTCTGTTGCGGATGTAAACGAAGATCCCCTATAAACATTTACCTAAATTTTACATTGCCACGCCATCAGGAAAATAGACTATAATCACTC
Organism: Drosophila austrosaltans; assembly: GCA_035045865.1. NCBI lineage: Eukaryota > Metazoa > Arthropoda > Insecta > Diptera > Drosophilidae > Drosophila > Drosophila austrosaltans. The sequence goes on along the minus strand of JAWNOQ010000073.1, from coordinate 2,546,128 downwards.
CATATTTTTTTTTTAGTTTCACTTCAGAAAATATATTGTTTTAAAAATATTCATAATTGTTGTTGGATTTCATTTTTACGTTATAATATTTTTATTAAATTCTATTCTATATAACAAGAGTAAAGTATTCCTTATGATTACTAAACTAAACTATGAGTGTAAATTATACACCAGTTACGGTACTATACCATCCATATGATTCCTACCAATTTACGAGGACCGGTAGTAAAGTATGGAGAGTAGATTTATGTATATGTTATTTTATGTAAATTGTAGCAGCATATACATATATACATACATAATTATGCAGCCAAAAATTAACATGTGAATATTTATATTTATGCACACATAGATATATATGTATATATATATATATAAAAATCAAATAGAAAAATTTTAGACAGGTAAACTTACTCGCATTTTTGTAAAATATGTTTTACTTGAGTTGTTGCTTCAACGATGAAAGTCCTTCCAACGATGATTCGGTGACGGCAATAAACCTTTATTTATGCTAGGAGGAAATTATTCGGTTTTCTGATTTGATTAATTTTTGTTTTCTCTTTTTTTTTTCGTATTTATATATATATATATGTTTTTTTTTTTGTGGGTTTCACTCACTAAGGCATGGTAAAAATAAACAAAACAATTGTAAGCAAAACACTTGGATAAACCAATACCTAATTATTGAACAAATCCCATAACGGTTGTTCTGATTACTTAAGTATTGATTCCACGTGCTGCTAAAATTTTTCTTTCTTTTCTTTTGGGTTGTTCTTTATATACACCGCGGCACAAGTCTTGTTTTTGGTATCACTGCTTTGATTGCTTATGCGTTTAGTAGAATTTTTTTCATGTTATACTTTTAACAATCGAAACTAATAACAATTTTTTTTCTTGTACGACTTTTCTTTTAACTTTTTTTTTTTTTTTGTAAATTTTTTTCTTTTGGATAATTTATATGCTTGACTTGAAGCCACATTTTTCTGAGGGAGGGGAGGCTATACACTATACACCAAAAAAAAAGTATCACCACCGATCGTTGGAGACATTCGACATCGGCGAACGAAATGACAACACTGATGAGGGCGTTCTGGTCTCGGTTGATGGTGGTTAAGGTGGTACTGTTGTTTTTTTTTTTTTCTTTCCTATGTCTTTGGTAATTTGCCGAGTTCGGATATACTCCAATTCACAAAAATTGCAGGGGTACTCCAGCAGCCATGTGCTCTTCTGCAAGCTGAGCCTCAAAGGTTTATTAGGAAGATCAGTGGCTTCCAGTGGTTCTATTTTTGAGAAACATACCTGTGGGTGTTAATGCCCAAGCATATACAATTTTTTTTTTTTTGGACAGTTTTTTTCCCGGAGGAATGTGCCAGGGAACACGTTTTTTTTTTTTTTATTCCAAGCCTTCGGATGGCTTAAATTTTCTGCCGATTCCACTTGAATTGGATAAAAACGTGTGGCGGTCCACCTTGTGGATTTGTGTGAGGCCTTTTTTTTTCTTGTATAAGTTGCCGAAGTATAAAAACACAAGTCAAATAATTTTAAGCACACATCTGTACTTTTTCCACTTTTTGGGTATTGGAATGTAATAGAAAAGACTGCACGAGGTGGAACATGCCCTTTTATACCCTCGGCTTAATCGAAAGCTCTAATTTTCTTCACTGAAGTTGGCTGTGATCAGTGTCACTGGTCAGAGGCCATAGTTAATGCTGCGTTGCGCCCCCTATTCATCAATTGATAACCAAACTTTCAAGCAGTGCTAGGGACTTTAAATCGCATGCGAGAATTTTTTTTTTTACGCGCCTAACTAACGATTTAAAAGGCCAGCCTGCCAAAAATTTTAAATTCTTTTAATAGAATCCCGACCATTACAGCAAATATCTATTCTAAAAGAAAATTCCGACACATTTCAAAATATCCGGACAGAACATACTGTCAACATACAGGGAATAAGTCAGAAAGTAGTCAAATCAGGAAGAATTACTTCAGTTGACATACAAACGTCTAAATACATTATCCCACACGATTTTCATATCGTGAATTCCCTTTTCGCTATTCCATGTGATGGAATACTAGGAGTCGACTTTATGATAAAATACAATTGTCAAATAGACTTTGATCACTCTGAAGACTGGTTAGTAATTTGACCAGACAATCTAAAATATCCTATTTTTGTACCAATTACGAACAGTTCTGGCAATAATTCCTTAGTTCTGCCAGCAAGATCCCAAGTTGTCCGAAAAGTTGAGTTAAACTCACAAGATGACAGTGTATTGATTCCGAATCAAGAAATTCAGCATGGTATTTACATAGCAAATACCATCACAAAATCTCAAAATGCGGTCATAAGGCTGCTAAATACAACAGATAAAGTTCAGACTATAAACATAAATAATCTAAGATACGAACCACTTTCGAACTACGAAGTAGTTAAATTAGATCCAAAACAAAGAGAAAAGTCGGTACTAACAACATTATCAAAGAACTTTCCACCACAATTTCACGACAAATTGATGGTATTATGTAAACAATACAGTGATGTGTTCGGCCTTGAGACCGAACCAATAACTACAAACAACTTCTATAAACAAAAGTTAAGACTGATGGATGAGGAACCAATTTATATAAAGAACTACAGAAATCCTCATAGTCAAAAAGACGAAATTCAAAAGCAAGTCCAAAAATTAATAAACGACAAAATAGTCGAGCCCTCCGTATCTGCATTTAATAGCCCACTTCTATTGGTACCGAAAAAATCGCTACCGAATTCTGAAAATAAGAAATGGAGATTAGTAATTGACTATCGTCAAATTAACAAGAAATTACTAGCAGATAAAATCCCATTCCCTAGAATTTATGATATCCTAGATCAACTATGTCGAGCAAAATACTTTTCATGCCTTGACTTAATGTCAGGTTTTCATCAAATTGAACTTGAAAAAGAGTCACGATACATTACATCTTTCTCAACATGTAATGGCTCATATCGTTTCACGCGATTACCATTCGGTTTAAAAATAGCGCCAAATTCGTTCCAGAGAATGATGACTATAGCATTTACTGGACTTGAACCTTCTCAAGCTTTCCTTTATATGGATGACTTAATAGTCATAGGTTGCTCCGAACAACACATGCTCAATAATCTAAATGATGTTTTTGAGAAGTGTCGGCAGCACAACCTAAAGTTACATCCTGAAAAATGTTTATTTTTCATGCATGAAGTCACCTTCTTGGGACACAAGTGCACAGATAAGGGAATCTTGCCTGATGACACAAAGTATGAAGTCATTCAAAATTATCCAGTCCCACATGATGCGGACAGCGCTAGAAGATTCGTTGGATTTTGCAATTATTACCGAAGATTTATAAGAAATTTCGCTGATTATTCTCGTCACATAACAAGATTATGTAAGAAAGATGTAAAATTCGAATGGACTGTTGAGTGACAAAACGCATTCGATCATCTAAAATCAGCATTAATCAATCCCACTCTGTTCCAATACCCAGACATTTCACTGTCAAAACGGACCATAGGACGTTAATTTATCTGTTTTCAATGACAAATCCGAGTTCAAAATTGACAAGAATGAGACTTGAATTAGAGGAATATAATTTCACTGTAGAGTATCTAAAGGGTAAAAATAATTTCGTAGCCGACGCGCTATCACGAATAACTATAAAAGATCTGCAAAATATATAAGCAAACAATAAGATTCTGAAAGTCATTACCAGAAATCAAAGTAAACAGTTTAATTCCTGCGCAGGAAAAGAAAAATATAATGATATAAAAGATTTGCAAAAGCAATCTATTAATGCTTCTAAGCCCAACGTATATGAAGTCATTGTAAATGACAAAGTACGAAAAGTAGTGACCTTGCGAATAACAGACACTCTATGCACATTCAAACATGGCAAGAAGATTATAGCAAAAATTGACATCTGCAATACGTACACCAATGGAATTCTCGACTTAGGTCAATTTTTCCAAAGGCTAGAAAAAGAAGCCGGTACTTAATATTAGCCAAGTCAAAGTGGCACTGAGTGAAAAGATCCTTGAAACAATTTCAATAGAATCTTTCAAATTAATGGGCAATAAGAATTTAATATCATTAAGAGTAGCGCTACTCAAGACGGTGACCCTATTATCAAATAATGATAAAGAAAAAGAAGCAATACTGTTTACGTTCCACGATGATCCAATACAAGGAGGTCACACTGGAATATCAAGAACATTGGCCAAAATAAAAAGGCATTATTATTGGAGAAACATGACAAGAGATATATCTCAATATGTGAAAAAGTGTAATAAATGTCAAAAATCAAAAACAACAAAACACACTAAAACTCCATTGACAATAACTGAAACGCCACAAATGGCTTTTGACCGGGTAATTGTGGATACGATCGGTCCACTTCCCAAATCAGAACAAGGAAATGAATATGCAGTAACTTTAATCTGCGATCTAACAAAATACCTTGTCATAATACCTATTAAAGACAAAAATGCAAAAACAGTAGCAAAAGCTATTTTTGAAGATTTCATTCTGAAGTACGGTCCAATGAAGACGTTCATTACGGACATGGGAACAGAATACAAAAATTCAATAATTGAAGATTTATGCAAAAACTTGCATATTAAAAACATAACTTCAACTACACACCATCACCAGACTGTAGGAACTGTGGAGCGAAGCCACCGAACACTTAATGAGTATATACGTTCATACATTTCGGTTGACAAAACTGACTGGGATGTATGGGTAAGATACTTCGCATGTTGTTTTAATACAACACCCTCTATGGCACATGATTATTGACCATATGAGTTGGTTTTTTGGTAAAGCCTCAAACTTGCCAAAACATTTTAATACAGTAGATAGAATAAACCCACTCTATAATATAGATGACTATGCTAAGGAATCAAAATTTAGATTAGAACAGGCCTATAAAAGAGCCAGAATAATGTTAGAACAGCATAAAGTTAAGAATAAAGAGTTATATGATAGGAAAATAAATAATATTGAACTAGCAATAGGAGATAAAGTGTTATTAAGAAATGATAGAGGTCATAAGCTAGAACCTAAGTATTTAAGTCCATATACAATAGAAGAAATAGAAAATAGAGATAATATTATAATAAAAGATAGTAAGAATAAAAAACAGATAGTACATAAAGATAGGTTAAAGATTTTCAATTCCTAATTAGTTAATACAAACAAATCAACAAAACGTAAAAAAAAATCTCGTACGACAAAAAAAAAAAAAAATTTTTTAATATAATATGTATAATTTTTTAATCAAATATCAACATTTTATGAAAATTTTTTTCTTATATTTTTCTACTATACTCACATATTTCATCAAATTTAAAAAAAAGTAAAAAAAAAAAAATATAATAATTAATAAATAAGTTGCATATAATCAAATTTTAAAATAACTCCATAGAATTACGTTATTTTTCTAAAGGAGGGGGATGTAGCATATTCAATAACATCGAATGATCACTGTACTCAATGCAATAAATAATATTATTACAAACATATTGTAACATTTTGTTATAATGTTTATGTATACAATATTCAAGTGCAATGCCACTTAAGAATCTCGACCACACATGAATGCATAGTACTGGACATTGCTGAGTCGGCACATGTTACATGCGCGACCACTTTGTCACCAAGTAACATGATACAGCCTCATTCTCCCGCTGTGGCGGCACATTTTATATATGCTTATGTAAGCATTTACGTATAAGCAGACCGCTCCTCTGCCGGCGTCACTGGCAGCGCAGTTACGCGGTCTTAGCTGTAATTAACTATGGTTATAGATTTAAGAATTATTATGAAAAGAGAACTCAAAGTGAATACACCAAAAGATTGAATAAAGAAAGTTAGAAATGAACCCTCATAATTGTAAAATACTTTTTATTCAAAACTCACATCATAAGTGAAATGGAAGATTGAAGACCTCGGGCATTTCTAACAATACAAGGACATCGTTGAGGCTCTGCCCATTGGTGGAAGAACTGGAGGCGTTAAAGACTACGCAAACTTTAGTAGTGGTGCTTTCTGGCTTAAACACCGCATGATGTGGAAGGTAAAATACATGCATTCTTGGAGCACCGAGTT